>OY728123.1:560378714-562878714 GCA_963277665.1 Viscum album
AGGATATATATATTAATAATAAACAATTTGGGGTTCGTTTGGCATGTTATAGTAAGTGTATTAACCATATAGTGAAAGAAAACAAAAAGACACGGTAAAAGTTAAATTAATTAACTTAGAGTTAAATCTAATTGATAAGGTTAAAATAATACCCTAAACTTGTCTAAGTCCTATTGGTTGATAGGATTTCGACCCATCCCCACTTTAGCTTTGAAATAAGACCCTTTGGAACCATTATAAACCGATTTTGACTTTAATATAAAATAATATTTTGAGATATTCCTAAGGTACCCCTCTCCTCCCTTATAAAAGGGCACCTCCTCCCCCTCCTCCTCACACCAAATTGAGCACTCAAGCTCGGCCAACCCCTGCCATTTTCTCCTCTCCACTTCCCTAGAATAATCCTAGAGGTCCTGGTCTTCTCCAAAGACCAATCTTAGTTCCTTAAGTGGGGGATTCAAAGAGGCGTTCCAAAGAAGAGGTAATATCCATTACCGATCTTTTCAATTTCTTTCTTCTTCAACTTCTTATTCTTTAGTTGTTTCATGATAAAGTAATAACATCAGTATTACTTACATACTGATATGTTATTATAAATATGAAACATCCCTAATTCACCTTCTATCCATGCTACGGAAAAATGAAATCACCGCGCGTGCGTACGTACGGAATACCGTCTCCACGCCGTGGTGTAATCTATTTTCCACCATCACCTTAAAAGGATGGGTATAATGGTGTAATGAGTAACTATATATGATTATTATGAAGTAATATTGATACTTAAATAATATATATATACTCCAATACAATTCCACGATCATAGGAACGATATCATCACTCGTGCGTACGTACGGAATACCGTCTCCACGATGTGATGCGACTCGTTCTACATGATCTTCATTTCATAATGATTATATAAATGCATTGAATGAATGAATATGGTATATAATACACTAATACCATTCTGGAAATGAATTATCTATAACCTAAAGATAAGAATAAGAATTTATTCGACAAAACACGCATAAGAACAAAAAGTTATAAAGACCCGAGTAACAAGTAACAATGAAATATTACTAACAAGAAGATAATAATATGACCGTATATGATATAATATCAATATTTATGATTCTGGAATAAGTCAATAACATTATTTAAACCATTATACAGGAGCTTCGGACACGAACAAAGCAAATCGGACCTAAGGTAAGGGAAAAATCACAATCTCATTTTTATCCGAGATTGTTTATTCGTAAGTATTTACTGGGGTGTATTTTATCATCCACATCCTTGTTCCCTCAATATGTAATATTGTTTCCATCCAATTGCAATAGTTTAAATCCAATTTTACCCTTAGGTGAGTTTTTAGTAAAGAATATGAAAGGAATCTGTTGTCGTTTTTCCGTACGAGGTACTTTTTGACTTTTCCGACAAAAGTACGAAGAATGTTTTTTTTAACTTATACGGCATGGATGGATTTTTAAAACTATATTTCCAAGAAGCTTCCTTTACAAGTTTTCAAGTTTATTTTTAATCAACTTCTTTTATTTTAAAGTCATATGACATGTTATGAAAGGAAAAATGTTTTTGAAGTAGAAAGGATATTTTCCTCAAGAATGGAGTTCAAGTACTTTATCAAAATTATTTTCCATCTAAGATAATAAAAGGTTTATGTTTTTATCCCTATTATTACATGGATTTGATTATTTTGTGATGGAAATATTTTTATGAATTCCTTTATCTTATATGAATTGTTTTATGATGTCATGTTGTTTAAGAATCCCATTTTTATTACATGGGTTACGTTATGATGTATGGTTTATGATTATGTGGCACACATAAGAAAGGATTCATTATAAGATGGGTGGGACCTATATCTCCCTCCAATGCATTGGGTAAAGATTTTATATCTCATGAGATAGACATGGCTGGAACGGAATGTTATTTCGGTTCAGTGATACAGGACTGAAACGAGGAGTGAACTCGGTTCAGAAAGGGACTTTGTCCACTAAGATAGTCTTGGCAATGAGTCATGACTAACAAGAAATGATTTTCCATGATTATGTGTGCATGCCACAAAGTTTCAAGTTTTATGTTATGATTATGGGGATCTCATTTTCACTTCTATGATTTATTCCATGTTAATATATTATGATCTCTTTTGCAGGTTTTGATTTTCATAAAGATATGATATGATTTTTATTTCCTTTATTTGCCCTTGCTGAGCATTTGAGCTCACCCTTTTATGTTTTCTTTTCCCCAGGTCAGGAAGATGGATATTAAGTAGAATATGCTAAAAGGGACCCTATATATGATGAAATAAATGGGAGACACTGTAGAAGATTTATGAACCAGTTTTTTATGTTTCCCAGTTTCTAAAGACACTATACCTATACGGTCCTTTGTGGTTTTATCATATGTTGTAATAAGTGTGCTTCAATTTTTGAAGTATTAACAATGTATGTAAAGTATGGGTCGTTATAGTTGGTATCAGAGGAAAGGTATAGTCAACCTTTGGAAACTAGGATGTGAATGCCTTAGTAAGAACCCTAAGGATAAGTCTAAGCATAGAACACAATCTTAGAAATGGCCATGAATAACCTAGGATAAGACCATAAGCATGAAAATTATATTCTTGAATTATGTGGTTTCCTATTATAATTAGTGTTGCTCACACTATTCTTCTTGGTTTTAGTCAATGGCTGGAATCCGAAGGAACCGTGTTAATGCGGAATGCGATGGGCAATGCAATGATTTTCCCCCTGAGCAAACAAACGATATGGGAGCTGGAATGCAAAATCTTGTAGCCATGCTCACACAACTTTCTCAAGCTATGAATCATGCAGGATTTCCAAACGAGCAAAGGAGGGAGCAACATTCTGTTGAATCCTTCATGAGGCAGCGTCCACCTTCTTTCAGCGGGTCTACTGATCCATTAGTTGCTGAACAATGGATTAGTACTACTGAAAAGATATTTTCAGTTCTTCAATGTTCTGAGCATGATAAAGTCATCCTAGCAGTGTATCGTTTGGAAGGAGATGCAGATCAATGGTGGAATCTTGTTAAGAATACGAGGAAAAGGGATGAAATTGAGTCTATGGAATGGGACGAGTTCAAGAACTTATTTTTCAATAAGTACTTACCTCGTATTCTCCGAACAAAGATGGAGAAAGAGTTCCTTGAACTGAAGCAAAGGGATGATGAATCTGTTAGTACCTATGAAGAAAATTTTACAAGACTTGCAAGGTACGCTTATGGTATTATTATCCAACCTGAGAGTAAGATCGATCGATTCTTTAGTGGCTTAAAACCAAGTATTCGAAGGGCGTTAGCCATAAGGGACTTCAATAGCTACGAGGAAATCGTTCGATGTGCTCTCAAAGTCGAGATGGAGATTGGAGTAACCCATCAGTCACATGGGTTTGATAAGAAGAGGAAGATGGAATTCAAAGAAAAATCTAAAGAGCACACAGAAAAGAAGATGAGCTTTTCCTTATGATCAAAGTGTGGAAAGAAACATGGAGGGAGTTGTCTTAAAGGGACAAGTAAATGTTTTAAATGTGGAAAGGAAGGTCATCGGGCATTCGAATGCCGTGATAATGGGAAGAAGATGTCTAATGATGCAAACAAAGGAACGGATACACAGAATGAACCTACTACACTTCAATGTTTCAAGTGCAAGGAGATGGGGCATTATGCCAATCAATGCCCAAATCCAAGGGTTGATGATGATGGTCGACGTCAACAAACTCTTAAGGCTAAAGACAAAGGAAATTCACATGCAATTTCTATCAGCGATGTGGAGTACGATAACGATGTGGTGAAAGGTACACTTACCATCCACTCTAAAGTAGCAAATGTTTTATTTGATTCTGGATCCACCCACTCTTTTATTTCTGAAAAATTTTCTAAGGGTATCACCGTATTACCTCAACAATTAGATGTTGAGTTAGCTGTGACAACACCTAATGGCACATCAATCGCATCAGAAGTTTATAATTCTTCTCCGATCGAAGTTTGTGGGAAAGTGCTTCCTGCAAATCTTGTGATCCTTCCTTTAGTGGAATTTGATGTGATTCTTGGCATGGATTGGCTTTCCCTACATGGAGCTCATTTCAATTGCCAAAGAAGGGAAGTCACATTTCATATTCCAGATCAACCTACGATCGTCTATCAATGCAAGGATGAACATAACCTTCCAGTGGAAATTTCTTCCATCTTATGGGTATTGATTCCACTAAATGAAGGTTATTTATCTCAAATAGTTGGTGAGAAACTCACGATTAAGAATATTCCCATTGTACGGGAGTTTGATGATGTCTTTCCGGAGGAATTACCGGGTCTTCCACCAAATCGTGAAGTTGAGTTTTCAATAGAACTCGTACCGGGTGCTTTGCCTATTTCAAAGACACCTTATAGAATGGCCCCAATTGAGTTGCAGGAATTGAAGAAGCAACTCCAAGAGAATCTTGATAAGGGATTCATACGCCCTAGTGCGTCACCTTGGGGAGCACCTGTTCTATTTGTTAAGAAGAAATATGGATCAATGAGACTCTGCATTGATTATCAAGAACTTAACAAGATCACTATCAGAAACAAATATCCTCTCCCACGCATTGATGACTTATTTGACCAACTACGCGGAGCTCAATACTTTTCCAAGATTGATCTTCGTTCAGGGTATCATCAATTAAGGGTCAAAAGGGAGGATATACCAAAGACGGCTTTCCGTACAAGGTATGGACACTATGAATTTATAGTGATGCCATTTGGTCTTACTAATGCCCCTCCTATCTTCATGGATCTAATGAATAGAGTCTTTAGAGACTATCTTGATCAATTTGTGGTAGTCTTTATAGACGATATTCTTGTCTATTCAAAGTGCAAGGAAGAGGATGAAGATCACTTGAGAATTATATTGAAGACCCTGAGAAAGGAGAAGCTTTATGCCAAATTTACCAAGTGTGAATTTTGGCTTCAAAAAGTTGCATTTTTGGGTCACATAATCTCAAAAGAGGGGATATCTGTGGATCCAGCAAAAACAGAGGTTATCGAAAGATGGTCAAGACCAACAACAGTAACTGAGATCCGAAGTTTTCTTGGTTTGGATGGATATTATCGACGTTTTGTAAAAGATTTTTCACGATTATCTAATCCACTCACCAAGTTGACTCAGAAAGGAGTTAAGTTTGTCTGGACAGAGGAATGTGAAGAGAATTTCAAGGAGTTGAAAAGAAGGTTATCCAGTGCACCTGTGCTCACACTGCCTTGTAGTGGAGAAAGGTTTGTGATCTACAGTGATGCATCCAAGAAGGGATTGGGGTGTGTTCTTATGCAAAATGATATGGTGATAGCTTATGCCTCACGACAGTTGAAAATCCATGAGCAAAATTACCCAACACATGATTTGGAGTTGGCTGCGGTAATCTATGCATTAAAGATTTGGAGGCATTACCTTTATGGTGAAAGGTGTGATATTTATACTGATCATAAAAGTTTAAAGTATATTTTCACACAAAAGGAGTTGAATATGAGTCAAATAAGATGGTTGGAGCTGATTAAGGATTATGACTGCTCAATCCATTACCACAGTGGGAAAGCAAACAAGGTGGAAGATGCATTAAGTCGACAAGACCATGCTAGTTTATCCATGATGAGGATCACAAAAGATCCAATATTTATGGATTTACAAAGGATGGATCTTGGAATTATAATGGAAGGGGAAAAATCTTATCTTTCTCAAATGAATGTTCAACCATCTATACATGTGAAGATTAAAGAGGCACAGAAAGAAGATGTCGAGTTACAAAAGAAGGTGAGAAATGTTCCTGAAATCAACCTTGATTGTGATGGGATAATAAAGTTCAGGAATCAGGTTTGCGTTCCTCCCATCCCCGAATTAAAGAATGAGCTGCTGGATGAGGCTCATAGTTCTTCATTCTCTATTCATCCTGGAAGCACGAAGATGTATAGGGACCTGAAAGAGTACTTCTGGTGGGATGGCATGAAAAGAGATGTTGCTGAATATGTCTCTCGATGCTTGGTTTGTCAACAAGTTAAAGCTGAGAGACAGAAGTCTAAGGGGATGTTACAACCATTACCCATACCCGAATGGAAATGGGAAAACATCACTATGGACTTTGTCACAGGACTTCCTAAAACATCCAAAGGCAATAATGCTATCTGGGTCATAGTTGATCGTCTTACAAAGTCTGCACACTTCATTGCTATTAGAGAGGATTTCTCTCTAGATCAGCTTGCCAGGATATATGTAAAGGAAGTGGTAAGATTGCATGGAGTACCACTTTCTATTATATCTGATCGGGATCCGAGATTTACCTCGAAGTTCTGGCGAAGTCTTCAGCATACTCTGGATACAGAGTTGAGTTTCAGCACTGCTTATCATCCCCAGATAGACGGTCAGTCTGAGAGAACAATTCAAACCCTAGAAGATATGTTGAGAGCTTGCTCTATGGATTTCAAAGGAGGTTGGGATCAACACCTACCTTTGGTGGAATTTTCTTATAATAATAGCTTTCACTCCAGTATTCAGATGGCTCCTTATGAGGCTCTCTATGGAAAGAAATGCAGGACTCCAACTTGCTGGGATGAAGTTGGGGAAAGAAAGCTGTTAGGACCTGATCTCATTGATGAAATGGCAGAAAAGGCCAGATCTATTCAACAACACATAAGAGCAGCTCAGAGTCGACAGAAAAGTTATGCCGACAACCGAAGAAAAGACCTAGAGTTTGAAGTGGGTGATAAAGTGTTCTTACGAATATCTACCTGGAAGAGGGTTATGAGATTTGGAAAGAAGGGGAAGTTGAGCCCTAGATATATCGGTCCTTTCGAAATACTGGATCGTGTTGGGAAGGTAGCTTACCGATTGGCGCTTCCACCGAATCTCTCTCAAGTTCACGATGTGTTCCATGTATCTCTCCTGAGAAAGTACATACCAGATCCTTCACATGTACTCAGCTCAGAAGTTGTACCACTGGAGCAAGATCTTTCTTATGAAGAACAACCGATAGAGATTCTGGATCGTAGCGAAAAAGTCCTACGAAACAAGACCACTCGCTTGGTGAAAGTTTTATGGAGGAACCACCAACTTGAAGAAGCTACATGGGAGCTTGAGGATATGATAAGGGAGAAGTATCCTCATCTGTTTGTTACAAAGTGACGAATTTCGAGGGCGAAATTCTTTTTAAGGGGGGTAGAATGTAACACCCGAGACTTTTATGTTATATAAATCATCAAAGGAATCTTTTTCTACACAACACTTGCTTGGCTTGCTTTACACGCAATCGCGACCTTCCTCGATAGCTTGCGTCGTACGCAATACCGAGTTTCACTAAACAACAATATGCTATTAAAACTAGCCGTTATGAATAGTAATAACCACTTTTTGAAATTTTATAAATTTTATTTTTCAAAATGGACTTCATTTTTGGACTTAGAATATCAAAAGTAGCCTAGGGTGAAATTTTGGTATTTTTCTGAAAACTTTCAATTTTTGATGAATAATGAAACCACTAAGTGGTAGGTTAGAAACCAAATTTTGCATAAAACTTAATTTTACCGCTTCTGTGAATGGAATTTCGAAAATCCGAGAGACACGGTTAATATCAAGGACTAAAATTTGGTTCAATGAGATGAAAATAATTTTTGGTGAATAGTAACTTTTTACTTTTTTTACCGCGGTTAATAGTAAATAGGGTAACTAAGGGTAAATATGATATCAATATTACCCTAACACATGTCCTAATTCTATTGGACAAGTGTAATTCGACCAAAAACAAACTTAGGAATAAAATATGACCATTTAGGCCCACTTGGATTAGATTAGGACATTTATTATTAATTTATTTAAAGAAGGGTTAAAATAGTTAAAATCAAAGTTTAATAAGTAAATCATTTTTAATATGGGGTTATACATAAGATAAATTCGATTGTAAATATTCATTAGAAATCTAAAAAGATTTACTACATGATGGTATTTTATTTGTAATTTTTAGACATCAAATAAGTTAATTTATATATGACGTAAAGATGATGCAGTAATTATCTTATTAATGAAATATTGACATAATTGATAATATAAATACCAAAATAAATGTAATTTAAGATTTTTTATGAATTCCACTAATTTTCTAGGTTACTATGATATATTAATGTTTATTTAATCGACTTGGTTCGAACATATAATTCTGTTATGACTTTCACAAAAATCATATGTCAAATAGTGTCAAAATTGACACAAAATAGTTTTAAAATCAAATATTATATTATTAATTGTTATTTTATTCCTAAAAATCTAAGGTTCGGCCAAATGACTTAGATAAGGATATATATATTAATAATAATCAATTTGGGGTTCGTTTGGCATGTTATCGTAAGTGTATTAACCATATAGTGAAAGAATACAAAAAGACATGGTAAAAGTTAAATTAATTAACTTAGAGTTAAATCTAATTGATAAGGTTAAAATAATACCCTAAACTTGTCTAAGTCCTATTGGTTGATAGGATTTCGACCCAGCCCCACTTTAGCTTCGAAATAAGACCCTTTGGAACCATTATAAACCGATTTTGACTTTAATATAAAATAATATTTTGAGATATTCCTAAGGTACCCCTCTCCTCCCTTATTAAAGGGCACCTCCTCCCCCTCCTCCTCACACCAAATTGAGCACTCAAGCTCGGCCAACCCCTGCCATTTTCTCCTCTCCACTTCCCTAGAAAAATCTTAGAGGTCCTGGTCTTCTCCAAAGACCAATCTTAGTTCCTTAAGTGGGGGATTCAAAGAGGCGTTCCAAAGAAGAGGAAATATCCATTACCGATCTTTTCAATTTCTTTCTTCTTCAACTTCTTATTCTTTAGTTGTTTCATGATAAAGTAATAACATCAGTATTACTTACATACTGATATGTTATTATAAATATGAAACAACCCTAATTCACCTTCTATCCATCCTACGGAAAAATGAAATCACCGCGCGTGCGTACGTACGGAATACCGTCTCCACGCCGTGGTGTAATCTATTTTCCACCATCACCTTACAAGGATGGGTATAATGGTGTAATGAGTAAATATATATTATTATTATGATTTAATATTGATACTGAAATAATATATATATACTCCAATACAATTCCACGATCATAGGAACGATATCATCACTCGTGCGTACGTACGGAATACCGTCTCCACGATGTGATGCGACTCGTTCTACATGATCATCATTTCATAATGATTATATAAATGCATTGAATGAATGAATATGGTATATACTACACTAATAACATTCTGGAAATGAATTATCTATAACCTAAAGATAAGAATAAGAATTTATTCGACAAAACACGCATAAGAACAAAAAGTTATAAAGACCCGAGTAACAAGTAACAATGAAATATTACTAACAAGAAGCTAACAATATGACCATATATGATATAATATCAATATGTATGATTCTGGAATAAGTCAATAACATTATTTAAACCATTATACAGGAGCTTCGGACACGAACAAAGCAAATCGGACCTAAGGTAAGGGAAATATCACAATCTCATTTTTATCCGAGATTGTTTATTCGTAAGTATTTACTGGGGTGTATTTTATCATCCACATCCATGTTCCCTAAATATGTAATATTTTTTCCATCCACTTGCAATAGTTTAAATCCAATTTTACCCTTAGGTGAGTTTTTAGTAAAGAATATGAAAGGAATCTTTTGTCGTTTTTCCGTACGAGGTACTTTTTGACTTTTCCGACAAAAGTACAAAGAATGTTTTTTTTAACTTATACGGCATGGATGGATTTTTAAAACTTTATTTCCAAGAAGCTTCCTTTACAAGTTTTCAAGTTTATTTTTAATCAACTTCTTTTATTTTAAAGTTGTATGACATGTTATGAAAGGAAAAATGTTTTTGAAGTAGAAAGGATATTTTCCTCATGAATGGAGTTCAAGTACATTATCAAAATTATTTTCCATCTAAGATAATAAAAGGGTTATTTTTTTATCCCTATTATTACATGGATTTGATTATGTTGTGATGGAAATATTTTTATGAATTCCTTTATCTTATATGAATTGTTTTATGATGTCATGTTGTATATGAATCCCATTTTTATTACGTGGGTTACGTTATGATGTATGGTTTATGATTATGTGGCACACATAAGAAAGGATTCATTATAAGATGGGTGGGACCTATATTTCCCTCCAATGAATTGGGTAAAGATTTTATATCTCATGAGATAGACATGGCTGGAACGGAAGGTTATTTCGGTTCAGTGATACATGACTGAAATGAGGAGTGAACTCGGTTCAGAAAGGGACTTTGTCCACTAAGATAGTCTTGGAAATGAGTCATGACTAACAAGAAATGATTTTCAATGATTATGTGTGCATGCCACAAAGTTTCAAGTTTTATGTTATGATTATGGGGATCTCATTTTCACTTCTATGATTTATTCCATGTTAAGATATTATGATCTCTTTTGCAGGTTTTGATTTTCATAAAGATATGATATGATTTTTATTTCCTTTATTTGCCCTTGCTGAGCATTTGAGCTCACCCTTTTATGTTTTCTTTTCCCCAGGTCAGGAAGATGGATATTAAGTAGAATATGCTAAAAGGGACCCTATATATGATGAAATAAATGGGAGACACTGTAGATGATTTATGAACCAGTTGTTTATGTTTCCCAGTTTCTAAAGACACTATACCTATACGGTCCTTTGTGGTTTTATCATATGTTGTAATAAGTGTGCTTCAATTTTTGAAGTATTAACAATGTATGTAAAGTATGGGTCGTTATATAATTGACCGATTTTGGGAGTTGAAAACCTCTGGGGAATGGGACATGGTTTCTTGGGGATGAATTAAAAACTAGTTAGAGGAACCATTATGTTTCACCGAGGTTAAGATGATAAAAATATGTATCATAGGTAGTTTTATTTTATTTATAGTCATCATATTATTTTGTTACATAATATAGGATACTAAGATTAGTTGGTCCTCCCATCTGTGCTCATTAGGGGACTATCTAATTCATGTGTTGGATAACACCGATGTACCGAGGTTGGTATTGTTTTCACATATTTTTACTGTTATATTTGTCTCTTATTTAACAATGGGTGATAAAATTGGTGAGTGATTTTATTAATTCCTTATATTTTACTCATGGATCAGTATCAAACTATAGTTGGTTATGCATGAATCATTCCGAAAAATTGTGGAATTTATGTGACATGCATCATAGTTTTCAATCATATAACAAAAAGAGATGAGTAAATTTTTGTAAATGAATATAAATTCATTTACATGATTTATCTAAAATCTATTGTTCATAATAAAAAATTAATTGTTAAAAGATATTAAATGTGTTATTTTGAAACTGTTTAATATGTGAGTCTGATGTGAACTGTATAATTAATGAATTCATTTTACACATTATTATCCATTGCCCAGGTATCTGTATGAATAAAACATATTAAAATGCGTTAATGAAGAGTCTTGTGCCATAAGATTTACGATTTCAATTTTTGAGATTTGTCTTTATGATTATGATTATTAGGTGGATAACATGAAGAAATAATAAGAAAAGTTCCATTATGAGTGGGACCATATTCTTCAATATGTTACGAGTGATGGTTTGGGAGAGAAGTTCTTTGAGATGATTTCACACTTTATGCAGCTCACAGAATGTGACCTAGGTAAGACATTGCAAAATATGCATTATTTGACATTGGATACCCAATTTTAGAAGTCTCTAGCATTTACTAGAGATTTTGGGCTTGAGGAAGATTAATATTTTAATGGCTCAGCCTTAAACCATACATAATATTTAATTAAATGAATAATTCACATTGAGGATATTTTCAGGTTTAGAGGTTCAGATAATTAGGACATAGCTATTACATCTCAAAAGAATACAAAGTAGTCACTTCTACACAGTTTCAATTTTTTTCACAAAATAATAAATCTTGAAAAAAATAGTCATGTCTAGTTCCATGTCTAAGAAAGGATGACTTTTCCTTGATCCCATACTTGACCCTATTCCACATTATGTCCTGTGAAAAACATTTCAAAAATGTGGGATGAGCATAAAAAGCTCAGTAAGGGATACACAAAGAAGGAAAACTTTTGTTTTTCAAAACACCATGTAAACCATGAATACTTTAACATAATTAATAAATTTCACCATTATGAAGTTGTAAATACTCTTCACTGAATAAAATATCATTACTTACCCTTTTGTAACAAAAATATTACCATAAACCCCATATAAAGAACACCTAACATAAAAAGGTAACTTGGGGCATAAAAATTCTTAAATGGAATAACCATGCAGTCAACTTCCATACATATCACTAAATTGAATACCATACCGCCGACATCCATACCCAATGAATTGGATGTTATAACATAACCACCCATCCTAGTATTAATAGCACCACCCATTATTTGGTTTATCGTGTTTCCACCCGTCAAATGTCCAGGTACCATTATAAAGTCATAATATATAAAACAATTATAATGGAAAGAAAAAATTTCAACATTTCAATCACAATATATCACTTAAATATATTGACATAAAATAATCCTTTATGATAACCATTTTCAGTACGAAAATAAGTAAAAGAGTATGTGGTATTTATTTTCTCTTGAAAACATTACGACTTGTTGAGGAAGCCAAAGATTAAATAATACTCGCAGCGGTGGAAAGGTCGTTGTCACTGCTTACATTAAAAGGAAAATTCTTTTTTTTTTGTAAAATGATTCATAAAATAAGATTCCATTTGAAAATTAAAGGGTGTTTATACTCTGTATAAATGAATGTCTTGTATTTAAACAAAATATGCCTCAATGAAATGAGATTAAGAAAAAGTCCCTTACCTTGTGTCCGACATGACTCGATCATTATTTAATCTCCTGAATAATAAACTAAAGATAATTTCTACTTTCTAAAGAACCTTTTCATGTTTATTATTCTTTTTTATCACTTATTACAATTTTATAATCGATATGTAACCATTTAAGTTAATAACATTCATTTTGTCGATATTTTGTACTTGAGTCAAAAATGGACTTCTTATAAATACATGTTGTCCATGTGGTAAAAGGTTCATTATATCCAGAATTATATTCATGATTTTTATATCATATATATAATATATATCTAGCATATAAATGTATTTATAATAGTACATAACAAATGGAGGTAAGAAATGAAATGCACCGTTCATGGAGACGGTAAGCCGTACGTACGCATGAACGCTAATTTCATTTAAATTTATTATTTTAATGGAATTAAATTATAATGATACACAGTTATATTATAATTATAGTATAATATCATATAAAATATCATTAACTCCATCCTTTATACATCCTACATAATGAATTAACGAATCACATCACTTTGAGGGGGTGGTAGTCCCCAGTTCCTCGAATGAGATTATCATATTTACCCACTATGGAAACCAAAAAGGCTTGATATAATTGGTAGTTTTAGAAGAATAAGGAAATCATAAATATAATATTTATCATATACAAATATTGTTCCATCATAATGGCAACCATGAGATGCGTTAGGAGATAATTGAATAATCATCGTTTCGCGAGGCGTTAGTTTTCCATCCACAAAAACATTATGTTCTTCACCCATTATATGGAGGTGTGTGTATGTGTAGTTAGAATAAATATGATAAAAACATCCTTGTATATTGAGGATTCTGGTGTTTTTACGAAAGAAAGGAATACAAAAGATTTTAGTGGTTTGAGAAGTAAAATAAAATAAAACTACTTAAGAAAAACCGTTAACATTAATTTGGGTTACTCCCTTTGGTTTGAACCAAATGACTTCTTGAAGTGCCTTATTCATAATTTAAGGCTTATAAGGGGACTATAGGGATTTAGGGAGATTAATTGGGTGGCGTTTGGATGATCCAAATGACTTGAGAGGTGTGAGTAATTGGTTAGAAGTTGTCTCATTTTATAAGGGAGAGGCGGGGCTCTTTAGGAAAGTGTGCAATTATTATTTTATTATATAATTATATTAGGTTTATAATGGTCCCAAATTCATTAAAGCTGATGATAATATGACTCATGGTCAAAATATAATCATGAAATCAGAAATGTTCATGTTTTGGATAATATTTTTATCATCATAATCCTATTTATTTAAATCATGTATTAATGACAAAAATACTACATCATTATTGTGTAATAAATAATTTAATTTATATGATTTCTAAAAATTATAAAATGAAATACCATGATAAGGGAAATATTTTTAGATTTATAATTCATATTTATAGTTAAATTCATTCTATTTATTACACTATATAAGAATTAATTACTAAAAGATTTTTGTTTATGTCATTTTGTCCTTTACATTAAATTAATTAATCTAAATTGTCATTATCACACACAAGTGGCTCAATGGGGTCCCAAAGTCGACCCAAAGATTCCCATGTTCGTTAATGAATCAACCAATAAGGTTTGTCCAATTTTTAAGGTAATTTTTAATTCTTATAATATTCATTTGACCTTGAATTAACCTATTTACTTGTAATCGCGGTAAATAAAAGTCAAAAGTTACTATTGAAAAGTAATTATTTTCATCTTAATGAACCAAATTTTACTTCATGATAACAACCATGTATGTAATATATTTGAAATTCAATTCACAAATGAGGTAGAATTTCATTTAAAAGAAAAATTCATTTTTTTAACTACTACTAAGTGGTTTCACTATTCATTAAAAATTGATGTTTTTGAGAAAAATAGAAAAAATTAATCCAATGCTATATTTTATAATCCAAATTAAAAAATGATGTTAATTTTTTTCAAATTAAAAACATAGAAGTTGAATTAATTAATTTAAAAATTAATTCTTGTTGTTAAAACAAATAGTGTGTTTTTAAGAAATAATAACTATCAAAAGATTGACACTTGATTATGTCCACTATGAAATAGAAATTAGTTCAAATGACCAGAATTGGATTAAATGGTAAAAATATATTCGAATTACAATTTTTAAATAAAATAAAAAGCTAATATAAATATATTAAAAAAGTAGATTAAAATGCACTTTTGAATAAAAATGCAATATTTTTCACTGTTCATTAAAAAATGAACTTCATCAGAAATATACCAAAAAATTACCCAAAGTAAAATTTGATTCCCCAAATATAAAGAATAATATTATTTGGTCAAATAGGACATATAAATATGACCAAATAATGATTTAATGATGGTTCTCCATTAAAAGGAAGTAAATCGGCCTATTATTGTAAATTATGCTTAAAATTAGATTCATTCACATTTTAAGCCTCTAACTTTTATTGGATAAATGTAAATACATTTAACAAACATGTATAATAATATTGTAGTTACTTTATTTCATTCTCTCCAATACAATGACTAGGAGTTAACTACCATTTATAATAATATTATTATATTATCAGCGTGTAACGTAAGATTTCAAAGAAACTCGTTGTTGCGTATCAGGTACGCTATCGAACATAGCAACCCCTTTAAAGTAAAATTAATATTTATTTAAGAAATATTAATAAATATGATATATTTCTTAATATTCTATTTACTTGGGATGTTACATCCTTCCCCCCTTTTGCAAATTTCATTCTAGAAATTTTTATTCACTTATAAAAATATATGGGGGTATTTATCCCTCAACGAATTTTCAGATTCCAATGTTTCCTCTTCAACCATGTGGTTTTTCCAAAAAAACCATAACCTGGTGAATTACCTTATTCCACAATACTTGTTCTCTATGGTCAGAAATCTGGACTGGTTGTTTTTCATTAGAGGGATTCTCTTACAACTGTACTACCTCTGGGCCAAAACATGAGATGGATATAGTATATAATTTCTCAACATTGAATCATGAGAAAAATTGTGTACCTTGGATAAACATGGAGTTAAAGACACTATATACGCAACTGATCCAACATTATCCATAATTTCATAAGTTCCTACGAACCTCAGATTCAACTTTCCCTTCTTACCAAAATGCCTCACACATTTCCATGGAGAAACTTTGAGAAAGACATGATCACCCACCTCAAAAGAAAGATCCTTTCTCCAGTGATCTGCATAACTTTTCTGTCTACTATGAGATGTTCTCATGTGCTTCTGAATCAACTGAACATTCTCTAACATCTATTCTACCAGTTATGTTCCCATCAGCTTCCTTTCACCTATTTCATCCCAAAAAGCTGGAGTTCGACAATACATTACATATAATGCCTCAAATGGAGCCATCTGTATACTGGTATGAAAACTGTTATTTTATGAAAATTCATCCAATTAAAGATTTTGGTCCCAAATTCCATGATAATCCAGTGAACAAGCACATAGCATATCCTCTATGGTATGTATTGTTTGTTCTGAATACCCATCTGATTGCAGATGAAAAGCTTTACTAAAATTTAATTCAATACCCAACGACTTATGAAAGACTTTCCAAAATGTAGAAGTAAACCTGGGATCGCGATCTGATACAATAGATAGGGTAACTCCATGCAACCAGACTACCTATTTAACATACAACTGAGAAAGCTGGTCTAGAGAAAAAGTATCTTGAATAGGAAGGAAATGATCAGATTTTGTCAATCGATCAACAATAACCCAGAATGCATTATTACCTCGAGATGTCTTCAGTAATCCCACAACAATGTCCATGGATATATTTTCCCATTTCCACTCTGGCACCGGTAAATGATGAAGCATTACATTTGGTAACTAACGCTTTGTGTTAACCTTTTGACAAGTCAAACACTTCACAGTAAAATCAGCAATATCTCTTTTCATTCCATCCCACCATTAATACTCACAGAGATCTCTATACATTTTAGTACTACCCGGATGAACTGAAAATGGAGAACTATGAACTTCAAATAACAACACATTCTTCAACTGTGAATCATAAGGCACACATAATATCTTCCCAAACCTCAATTCAAATTAATTATCAATGTTAAAATAAGGAAACTTATCCTTCTAAACCAGCTCTACATTTTTCTGTAACTCACTGAGTTCTTTCTGCGCTAGCTTTATTCTGTCTGATAGAGATGATCTTACTGAAAACTGATACAAAACAAGATAATTTCCAATAACAAGAACTTCTATGGTAATGTACATCAAATCAAAAACCAAAGGATATCATTTCAAACATAACATGGTTAGTGAAGTATTACTTTTTCAACTCAAAGAATCAGCCACATTTTTTTCTTTTCCCGAAAGTTAATGGATCGTGCAATCATAATCCTTGATTAATTCCAACCACCTCCTTTGTCTCATGTTCAATTATTTTTTAGTAAATATATAATTCAAACTTTTGTGATCAGTATATATTTCACATTTTACTCCATAAAAATGATGCCTCCAAAATTTTTAATGAAAAAAATAATAGCAGATAATTCCAAATCATGTGTAGTGTAATTTAACTCATGGGGTTTCAACTGACGTGAAGCATAAGCAATTACTTGATCATTCTTCTTTAGGACACAACCCAGTCCTTTCAATGAAGCATAACTGTAGATAACAAACTCACTATTTCTGTATGGAGGTGCCAAAACTGGAGCATTCAGCAATCTTCATTTCAGTTCCAGAAAACAATCATCACATTATTTTGTCCAAATGAACATAACACCTTTTCAAGTTAACTTAGTCATTGGACTAAAAAACCGTGAAAACATATCAATAAAACTCTGATAATAACCATATCCGTATGATGATTTGGAAGGCCATTTCCCTCTATAGGACTTCCCATCAAAACTGAACTATTGTCTAAACAAAAGAACATTCTAAACCGTGAAATATCTTAGGAGAAGCAACATGGTAATCTATATATTCTATATGATTTCAATATTAACATAAATTTATTTATGGATATTAATATAACAATACCATAACTACTAAAGTTAAGTAAACTGACCTCTGATACCAAATGTAAGGACCTGACCTTAAACCTTACATAATATTGAATTAAATGAATAATTCACATTGAGGATCTTTTCAGGTTTAGAGTTTTAGATAATTATGACATAACTATTACATCTCAAAAGAATACAAAGTAGACACTTCTACAGAGTTTCCATTTTTTTCAAAAAAAAATAACTCTTGAAGAAAAGATTCATGTCGACTTCCATGTTTAATATACCATGAATTTTCCTTGATACCATCCTTGACCCTATTCCACATTATGCCATGTTAAAAAAAACATTTCAAAAACATGGGATGAGCATAAAAGCTTAGTAAGGGATACACAAAGAAGGAGAACTGTTACTTTTTCAAAACAACAAGTATACCCTAAATAATTTAACATATGTAATACTTTTCACCTTTCTGAAGTAGTAAATACTATTCACTGAATAAAATATAATTACATACCCTTTTTTAACAAAAATATTACCATAAACCCCATATAAAGAACACATATCATAAAAAGGTAACTTGGGACATAAACATTATTCAACGGAATAACCATACGGTCGACTTCCACACATATCACTAAATGGAATAGCCATTCGGCTGACTTCCATACCCACTGCATTGGAGGTTATAACGTAACCACCCATCCTAGTTTTCACGGCACCACCCGTCATTTGGTTTATTACGTATCCACCAGTCAAATGTCCAAGTACCATTATAAAGTCATAAGACATAAATAAAATATAAAGGAAAGAAAACATTTACACATTTCAATCACAATATATCACTTAAATATATTGACAATAAAGAATAATTTATCAAAACCATTTTCAATACCAAAATACGTAAAAGAGAATATGGAATTTATTTTCATTTAAAAACATTATGACTTTTTGAGGAAGACAAAGATATAATGATACTGGCCGCGGCGGAAAGGTCGTTGTCACCGCTTACGTTAAAAGGATAATTTTGTTTGTTTTTTAGTAAAATGCTTCATAGAAAAATATTTCCTTTGAAAAGTCAAGGGTCTTTATAAAGCGTATAAAATAAACTCTTGTATTAAAACAAAATATTCATCAATAAAAGGAGATTGAGACGAAGTCCCTTACCTTGTGTCTGACTTGACTCGATCGTTCTATAATCTGATAAGTAATAAACTAAAGTAAATTTATACTTTCATAAGAAACTTTTTCATGTTTATTTTTCCTTTTATATCACTTAATACATTGTTATAAACATTATATGATCATTTAAGTTAATAACTTTCGTTTTGTCGATATTTGGTACTTGAGTCAAAAATGGACTTCTTATAATTACATGTTGTTCATGTGGTCAAAGGTTCATTATATCCATATTTATGTTCATTATTTATATATCATATATATCATATATATCTATAATATACATTTATTTATAATAGTACAAAACATATGGAGGTAATAAATGAAATGCACCGTTCATGGAGACGGTAAGTCGTACGTACGCATGAATGCTACTTTCATTTTTATTTCTTATTTTAATGGATTTAAAAAATAATTATACATAGGTATATTATAATTCCAGTATAATATCATATATAATATAATTAACTCCATCCGTTATACATCCCACATAAGGCCTTAACAAATCACATCACTTTTAGGAGGATGTTGTCCGTACTTCCTCAAATGAGATTATCATATTTACCCACTATGGAAACCATAAAAGATTGATATAATTGGGAAGTAAAGAAGAATAATGAAATAATAAACATAATATATATCATATATAAATACATTTCCATCATAATGGCTACCATGATAGGCGGTAGGAGATAATCGAATAATCATCGTTTCGCGAGGCGTTAGTTTTCCATCTATAGAAACATTATCTTCTTCACCCATAAGATGGAGGTGTGTGTAAGTTTAGTTTGAATACATCTCATAAAAACATCCTAGTATATTTACGATACTGTTTTTGTTACAAAATAATGGAATAAAAAATATTTTAGGGGTTGGAGAAGTAAAATAATATAAAATATTTTAAGAGAAACCGTTAACTTTAATTTGGGAAACTCCCTTTGGTTTGAACCAGAGGACTTCTTGACGTTCCTTTTGACTAAGGTAAGGCATCTAAGGGGATGAGAGGGATGTATGGAGATTCATTGGGTAGAGTTTGGATGATCCAGATGAATTGAGATGTGTGAGGAATTGGATAGAAGTGGTCTCCTTTTATAAGGGGGGAGGGGCTCTTTAGGAAAGTGTGAAACTATTATTTTATTATATAATAATATTTGGTTTCTAATGGTCTAGAAATCACTAAAGATGAAGATAATATGAATCATGGTAGAAATAAATTCATCTAATCAGAATTAGACATGTTTTGGATAATATTTTAATCATTATAATTTTATTTATTTAAATCATTTATTAATGATGTAAATACTGCATCAATATTGTGTCATAAATAATAAAAATTAAAAAAAAAAACCATGATGTAGAAAATCTTTTTATATTTCCACTGAATATTTATAGGTAAATGTATTTCTTATATAACACTTTGTAAAAATTAATTACAGAAAGATGTTTTTATGTCATTTTGGCCTTTACTTTAAATTAATTAATCTAAACTGTCATTATCACACCCAAGTGGCTCAAAGAGATCCCAAAATAGACCCAAAGATTCCCATGGTTGTTATGTAGTTAAAAAATACGGTTTTTACATGTTTTATGGAAATTTTGAATTATTATAATATTCTTTTTACCTTGAGTTATACAATTTACCGTTAACCGTGGTAAAAAAAAATCAACTGTTACTATTCACCAACAATTTTTTTCATCTTAATTAACCACATTTTACTTCATGATACAACCATGTATGTCAGAATTTTGAAATTCAACTCACAAATGAGGTAAAATTCCATTTAAATGAAAAAGTCATTTGTTTTAACTACCACTAAGTGGTTTCACTATTCATCAAAAATTGAATTTTTTTAGAAATATACCAAAACATCAGACTAAGCTATATTAAATATTCCAAATTCAAAAATTATGTTTATTTTTCCAAATTCAAAACATGTAAGTGGTATTAATTAATTTAAAAATTAATTCCCGTTAAAACAAATACGGTGTTTTTAAGAAACAATAACTATAAAAATAATGACACTTTTTTATGTCCAGTCTCAAAGTGAAATTAGTTCCAAAGACCAAAATTGGATTAAATGGTAAAAATATACTCTAATAAAATTTAACACCAATTAAAAATATAATATAACCATATAAATAAAATTTATTAAAATTCACTTTTGAATTAAAATACAATATTTTTCACTATTCATTAAAAAATGAACTTTATCGGAAAAATACCAAAACATTACCCACTATAAAATTTGTTATCCCCAATATAAAGAAGAATTTTATTTGGACAAATAAAACATATATAGGAAACAAAAATTTGATTAAATGAGTGTACGCCATCAAAAGGCTGTAAATCAGCCTTTTAATGTAAATTGGGCTTAAAATTAGATTCATTCACATTTTAAGCCTCTAAATTTTATTAGATAAATGTAAATACAATTAAAAAACATGTATAATAATATTTTAGTTAGTTTTGTTCATTCCTGCCAATACAATTTCTAGGAGATAACTACCATTTTAAATAATAATAATATATTATTAGTGTGAAACGTAAGATTTCAAAGAAATCTGTTGTTGCGTATCAGGTATGCTATCAAACATAGAAACACCTTTAAGGTAAAATTAATATATAATTCACAAATATTAATAAATATGAAATATGTCTTATTCATCATTTACCTAGGATGGTAAAATATAATATTAATTCAATCTGGAAAATTATTGATCATTTAGAGTCTAAGGTATGGAAAATAGAAATGTTGGCTAGTTATTTATTTTCAATTCAAGAGAAAAATTGGTGGGATATTACAAATTTGATTGAGAATTTGGAGGCTATGGTATGGAAGGAATTTCCGGTGAAATTCCTAGAATAATATTACCATAGACACTTATAAATGAATGGGGTGTAGATTTTATGCGGTTGACTGAGGGATATATGCCATCGATGGCATATATTGACGAATTCACTAATTGGCATTGATTTTTTCATGAACCAATCAGATATGTGGAATTATAGTGATAATTTTTTTGGAATGAAAAAAATTGACATTTTGTCTCATGGTAGCGTCATCCAATTTGAGAAGTTTTCTAATGTATTAAATATTTATCTCTTTTCTAAGGGGAAACTGTAGGATATTTCTAGTGGAGTACATGTGATTTCTAATGGATGATCTGGATATATTTCATTTGAAGGTTAGAAGAATTATTTTGAGTGAATTTACTCAAAAAATATCCAAAAGTGTAGTCATGGGGAATGATAAGTTAATCATATAAGTAATCGATTTTTGATACATCAGTTTAGTAGGCCTCGTCTCATTCATAGTTACTGTCCCCTACCACTGGTGGATCACAAAAAATTTGAAATTATTTGACACTTCTAGAGATACTATAGTAGTCCAAGACCGATGTGATATAATACTGAATATAGGGAAAACTAGATTAATAGAAGGAGTCATCTGTCCTATACTAGCTATGAAGTCGAATTTATTTTGGGATATTTACATACATGCCATGTCACGGTTTGAATTTTTTTCTATTGGTTGGAATCATATGAATCACACATAGATTTTTACCATAGTAGAAAAAAAATTCATTTCATGATGGTGACAGATATATTTATCATAGCGAGTGGGATATCCAAGAAGGTCAAGTAGGGACAGTTCATCTGAAACATGGGATGCTCACTAACAAGGTTACAAGTCTTTTGGTGGATGATGGGGGTGTGAATCTTTATGTCCTTCCACCCATTATAAAATCTGTTTTAGAATTTCATTATTAAGGAAATTTCATTGATTCCACATGGGAATAAATTTATATTCCCCATTATCCAATGGATCCAATAAAGAATCAAGAGAATAATTCTCATATGGAAGAATTTATGTAAATTGTATTTATCTCCACAAGTATATTGACAAGTTGTTCATAGGGTTTTTTAATAAGAAGTATAGTTGAACATCACATTTTTTGTTGATTATAAAATGAATAACATGATTAAAATTAAGGACCATGAGCCTACTCCATATATCGATGATCCTTTTAACCATAAAAGTGGTATATATATTTTACCCATGATTAATATAAGGTTATGGTATCACCATTTTATTGTTAGAACTTCTGATATAAAACCATCTACTTTTATAAGAATTTATGGTCTACAGGATTTCATTGTAATGAATTTTTGTTCTAGAAATTCATTGGATTTTTTTATGGACAAGATGAACCAAACAGTCCCCCCGTTTTTAGATCAGTTGTATATCATTTTTTTCAATGAAATATGGGGGTATTCCATGACTCCTAACGATCATGCCCAACATCTTGAAATCTTTTACATAATACTAAAATTTAATCAGCATTACACCAAGCCATTAAATATTCAATCATGGATCAACATGGTACATTGATTAGGTCACATACTCTCAAGGGAATCTATTTGGGTGGAAAACAAATAATGTATATAAAATTTTCTATTAGGAAAAGACATTGAATTTTTTTACTATCCTATGATTTTTGGGTTATGTGGTATGTTATCAGATATTCATTTAGGAGTTTTTTTATTCGGAATAACCACTTTTGGGAATCACCAGGAATGGGATCATGTTATAATTATATTAATCATTTCAGAATTCCTTCCTGTCATTGAATAATCATTTGTCCACTATGCCAAGTTTTTTCCAACCCTTTCTAGATAAGAATTATATCTTCATATGTGATTCATATGGGATTTTAGTAGGTTTAGTTATGATGTAGAGTGATTGATTCATGGTGTATAGATCATCGAATTTGAGGCCGCACTATTAGAATTATCATATTCATGATATAGAGTTGGATTGGTGGTTAATGGCATAATGTTTTGGTAACAATACATATTTTGAGAAAGGAGCTTTGTCTATATGAACCACAAAATCATATATTATATCTTTTAGACAAATTATTTGAACATCTAGCAGGAGATATTGGATGATTATATCATATCATTTGACATTGAGCTAGAAAATATATCTGAGAATGGTAATAGTGATTTTTAGTCATTAAGCTAAGAGAAACAAAACACAGATTGTACATGATTCTAGATCTTATTGGATGCTGATTGCATTTCTCACTGATACACATATAGAGGATCAAGAGGGTTATGAGAGGATGACCATTGTATCCTTATCATATAGTCCCCAAATCAAAATCGGATCAAGGAATTGATGTATTAGTACTAGGAGTTTCTAACACTAAGAGATATTTTTGATTTTTTAGATCCATCTCTGTTGTGGAACATAGATGAGGATGATAACATCTATATTCTTGGCTTGCTTCTTGGGTTAATGTTTATGCATGAGGAGTTAATGAACGCGTTTCATCCCTCTATGTGGTGTTGCATCCCTACTTGACTATGATATATCATCGAATACATACATATTATTGGTGGAAAATAATGAAAATGAATATTACTAGTTTTGGGACATGATGATACGTATTTCAGGAGGTGAAGGATGAGAATCAATAACTATGTCGGTTTTTACATCTTTTTTTCATTCCATAATTAATGTGGGATTAAGTTACAAAGTATTATGTGATGTGTTGTCCAAGAATTCATGGAAATAATATTGACATAAGGTACTTATAGAACATTAGAAAAACATTTTTATTTTTATGTTAATCCAAGAAATATTTTTTTCAGGAATATATCTGTATGGATCAATCCATTATGTGTTTTCGAGGATCGATGTTCCTGAAAGTGGATCATAATGTGTTTGGAGAAAATTGGTTATGTAAAATCTATTAAAGATAATTACACATCATGTAACTGTATATCACGATGTGAAAAGTTGTTTCAAATATACTTTCATGATGTGAATGAGGGAATCATGGTGTGAATTGTTTCATGGTTAAAAAAATAAAATAAAACATTGATTAAATGTGTTTTTTATAGGGACATGACCTTGAGGGATTACACCATGTGAAAGTGGATTAAACACATGAAATTTATCGACGTTATATGTTTTATGTGTTTTCTCGCCACTCCATTATTGAAAACACCTATGGCAGCAGCAGCTCTCCCTCAAACCTATGACGCATTTTGACTGAATCTGTAGAATTTTAATGATTCCTTCATTGAGGAATGATCCCTATAACCCTCCATGTATCCATAGTTCTTTGTATTCTATATAATGTATGATCTACCTCCATTCTTGTGTTTCCACAAATCCACTTCAACCCGTTTGTCTCTTCCATGAGATGTCTCTTAATATAAATGTTTATAATGGAGTTTTATTTTTTTGGATGGTGTAGTTGTGTCATGGTATCCTTGGGTGGATGAAATTGTTAGGGGAGAGGTGATGGAGATCTATTTCTTTGATATGTTCTCTTGCGAAGAATGCCATAGAACATTTGAGGTGGTGGATTTGATGATTCCTTATATATTTAAGTTTTATTGTAGATTTATCATGATATAACATCTTGTAACACAACAATGTTTTCCTAATTATATATAGGTATCCAATTAAAGAACTGGTAATGAAATCATTATGGTGTGTTCTCATTGTATCTTAAAAACATTTTTTCGCTTCAATATTCTAGATTGTTTGATATATATGCTTTTGTTGTTTACTTCTTCTTGATGGAAATTGGTAAAGAATGTAATTCCAGAATTAATTATATAATTAATTGGAGAAAAGATAACGATTCGTGTTTAATGATTCATGTTGTTGTTGTGAAAATTTTTTATTAATAAAATACATATAAGTATGCATGATTAATGGAGTTGTTTGATGAACCAGAAGCTTGTCAATTTTTGATGATAAATGATTAAATGCATGTTAAATTATATTTTGAATTTTTTTCTGATAGATCATGATATATTTCATCTTACATTTCCTATAGTTGGAACTATTGAGTAATTAATTAGTTACATGTAGATGGAATAAGAACTAGTTGTGTGATAATGATAATTCTATAGAGGGCCTGAGATTACTTCTAGATTGTATGGGTGGAGTACCTTGTTCTTCAGATCCATTAGAGATCAATGCATATGAAGGTCAGATACCTTGTTTTACTATTGAGATACTGTTAACATTTTTGTTCCCGACATTTTTGATGTTCTCCTTATACCAGACATGAGGTTATGGGGGAAAGGAGGCCCAGATCATATGAGATCCTATAATGGCTAATCCTGAAGTGTTCTTGTTGTATGTGGGTGTAGGAAGGCCCGATGGTTTTGGTAAATATTGTCACCTATAGTGGAATTTTTCATCGGTTTATTTACATGGGATCTGTGGAGTACACCCGAGATGATGGAACTGGTTGAAGCTAGGCATACCCATTGAGGTGAATGTGGATGTTGTTTGAATATATTTTTTTATATGATTTATATTCCCTAGTACTTATTGAATATGGTATTTGTACCCTCATTCAAAAATAGTTGAATACATGTGGTGTATTCCATGTGATTGGTGTGCTTAACTTCTCTAATATGAATTGGTCAGTACTCTTTCAATGGGTGGAACAAAATCAATGGGTAGTTCACCTAACCAATGTGTTGATACACATATGGTTGGTATAATATGATGTTTAAATATAATACATATAAATATGGAAATATATAAAGTGGAAATTCTTTTAATAAATAAATGGATAAATGTGAAAAAAATGGTGGTTGAAGCTGGCAGGGATTCAAGGATGACGTTTTGTTTCGGAGAATCCGTGAAGTCCATTTGGTTTTTCCTCAAAAGAATTGATCATTATTGAGATGCTAATGGAATGTTATGTGGAATATTTAATGGTTTATTAATGATTAAATAATTAATTAATGTTATTTTCAATTGATAAAAAATGGATAATGTAATTTAATATATCTCATTAAATGGTTGTGTGCTTATAGGATATCTAGTCTTACCAATGGAATCTTGGATTTCGAGAGAATTTATCTAATGTTGAGTCTATGAAATATTGTTTTATATAGTTTATTTGTAATAAATATCAAATTCTGTAATTTTTGTGTTTATATATGTTACCCCAACCATTATGTTTGGGAAACTGACACCCAGGGATTCTGATCCATGGGAGGTGTTTTCTACAGCATCCTGGTGGGAGGATAGATGGATGACTACCACCATTGGCCCCACTCTATTCTCTTGGTAGTTTCATGTGATAGTATGCACATTTGATAAATTTAACAATATATATGTATCGGGTGTGTAGTGTCTTATTGTTATTTAACACACATATATTTGTTTTCTATGGAATTCTATATGTGTATCCTATATAGGTTGTGATCTATTGAGCAACCATATATGGTGTTTGGGAAATAATGGGCTGAGGTATAATTCATGATGTATGATACATACTATGTGAGATATGGTGGATTCCAAAAACTACTTGGTTATTTTTATTGTGTGGTTATGGTGGTGATATGCACATGGTTCATATTGTTGCTCATAACCGAATTTTCTGTGGGAAACCACTTTTTGGAGAGTGATTCTTAAGAAATGAATCATATTGAAAAGTGGAATACCCGTGGGGATATTTTAGTGGGGTAACCATGATATTATTTATAATATTATATAATTTTTATGCCATGCTTCATGGGAGTAGCTATGGTGAGGTTGTGAATAGAGTGTACTTATTTAGATGACAAGATGGTTTCACCAGTTGTTCAATTTAAATTTTAACTCATTCTATACATTTTCATGAGAGGATCTAGGAATGATCCTAATGAGAATACTGTTATACTCACCTAAAATTATATAAACTGTTTTTAGTTCACATAGAGAAATTTGCGGAACAGGATAGTTACTAAATGCTTAGGGGTTTTTTAGGAGCTGTTTGGACTTTGTGGGTGATGTCATTTTATTTCTTTTGGTACTTCAGTTTTTCAATGTCAGTTTTAGTATTCATTCATGACATTAAATTTCTTTAAATGAGATTTATTTTTTATTTTATTCTTAGTAAGAGTTAGTTGTTGTCAATCTTATCTGTTTGTTATGATTATTTTCACATAAAGGGTAATGCCTCTCATCACTATATTTTATACCCTGGGTGATGGACTCAATCATCGGTCCTAATGGAGGTGAGACATGGGTTTCATTATCTCTTTTTTAATAGTTTCTCTTCCTGAGTGGTAAAACATATGGTTCCCGGTTCGTGAAACAGTAGTATTGAAGGTCAAGTTCTAGGAAAGCATGGAGTTTGTAGTTAGAACGATATGAGGATTCATGGGTTGGTAAGATAATAACTTCAGTAATGTTCATCAAGAATTGTGAACAATATATACTACCTAAGACACATGTATTTAGGGCCCCTTATAATAGGATGCATGGACCGTTATGTGTACAGTTTCTACTAAACTGGGTGATACATGTTGTAGGGTAGAGATCTAGGAGTTTATCAGACATCATTCTACATGGCGACTATGTTTTAATTGGTAGAACATGATATAGATTGACATAAAATTAATAAAAATAAAACAATTAATTATTTTTATATGCTTCGATATTCCTGGTCATGGATCCCTAGATGTTTGTCCTATTGAGAGTATGACTCCAAGTCGACATCCTTTTCAGGTTTGTGCAGAAGATGCCAGGTAGGTTGTTCTATATGAATGAAAATGTGTATAGGTTGATGTAATGTATCAGGTTTTCTATTTATTATTTTTAAATATTATATAGAATTATTTCGAGAATAGACCATTTGACGACATGTGATTCCAAGTCCCGAAGTTCCCGGAATAAATGATTGAATTAATTTAAATATTTAACATCTCACACGATTTTTTCCAAAAAACAAAGTTGTATAAAAATTGAACGGGTACTCAGATCAAAAATCTGAGGGCACTGTTACATTCAGAGTAGTGACTTTACCTTAGGAAGGGCCTAACATTTACAAGTGTGGGTCAACTACGAGGGATAGTTTTTGAAATATTTAATAGAAATGAAATAATATAAAAATTTTTTATTTAAAACATTCCTTCTTTTCATGGAGACATAATTCATCCCTTTTAGAAAAATACTTATGGAATGTTCGTAGAGTTAGCCTTATAACCCTGCGAATAGAGAGTTATAGAGATAGAGCCTCCTCGAGCCTTGGAGGATTATTGGCGGATGCCGACGAATGACGACACGTAGATCATTACGTAGTATGATTAAATCCTGACCTATGGCCGATCTATTGCTTCATCAATGATAGATATAGGGGATTTTTATTTCAATTATTCCTTTCCCATTTTCTGAAATAACATGATGAACGAATATCAACCCCCGAATTGGTTGACCCCCGAATTGTTAATTTTTGTGGGAGGGTTTTTATGGGGTTGTTTTTTGGGATTAATCCATGATGTAGAAATCCATGATTCAATTCGATCGATTTAATCCTTATAACATGATCATATCAACGCTATGATGAAAAACTGCAGATGTTGATTCCTCTTTTCTTTTGTGATTTGTATTTCTTCCCCCTCCGTTCAACATGCGTTCTTTGTGTTATTCATTGGGCATTGAACAATGGATCATTGGGCATCCAATATGCAATGCAAGAGTCCCAATTTGGATATCCTACATCGAGACGACCAAGGAGATGTGCGACCACAATGGTGGATGACGAATCGGCTCGGATCGGGAGATACCATTCATCGAGAATTCATCATATTGGTGGATCAATTATCTTTTTTGAGACCGATCAGAGGCCTAAAACAACAGAGAAAACATCGGGAAGTCAGGGGGAATATAATCATCATGTTTTGTGGAAAACAGACATCCATATCGAATATCAAAGCTCCACCCGAGGCGTTATGGTGGAAGATCACGATTCTAGAAATTTCTAGAATACACGGCATGTATCCCAATGAAAAAAACATGTAGGTCAGGCTAAATGGAAGCTTGGGTTCCTTAGTGTGTTATGTTAATACATATTATTTTTTCCAAGGAACATGGTGTGTGGGTCCTTACACGAAACTAGCCTTGTATCCAATGGATACACATACACTGGGTGGAGTACACAGTCGTGTACTCTACCACATGGCTGACCCAGGATGACTGCATGGGCTACCCCATGTACCTGATACACAAGTTGTGAATCACGGGTTGAAGCCTTGTATGGGTACATGACCATTGTACACGGATTCCTCCTCGGTTAGAGGAACACTGTGTGTCAGCCTCTTACATGCCATGTGTACCTTCTTATACACGACCAGCCTAAAGGCATGGGCCATTGTACATGCGTAATACCTGGGGTCAGAAGACATGACTTGTGAAACTTCTACATGCCATGTACTTCTCATTACATGGCTTGGTCTTTTTGTCCACCATATTGTTGAAATTTTTCTTTTGGGTCAGTGACCCTTTTTCACATTCCCCTATTGGTTAGGTAACCATTCTATTTTCAATAGTATGATCTCTTCAGTAAATCATTCTGGGATAGAGTCAGGTATCCCTCTGTGAGGTCTGGAGCGTGATCTTCTATCCATTCTTGACCCTATATAGAGTCAGATATCGATGTGACTATCCCCATAGGGCACCAATCATATACTTAGCAGGTGAATCCGGATGAGTCGCAGTATCCACCAAGGACCTGGAAGTGAACCTCATTTGTGTATTGTAGTCTCTCTCTACATATGATTCTGTTCACCTAGAATAAGTATACCTATCTCTCCTGACTTTTCCTGACAGAAAGTACTTCACGGACGGACGTCATCAGAGCTGTCAGACTTGTGGGGAGAGTTCTCCCATTTGAGTGACTCATGGAATCATCAAAATGACTCCATAAATGTGGATTGTGGTTTTGTGACTTGTTTCTAGACTAGAGCTATGGGTTTTGAGTATATATGGATTGGGTTCACCTAGTATATATTCAGTAAAGATATACTCAGTAAAGAAGATTGTACCTTTCCTTTTTTTATTTCATTTTGGTTTTCAGGTTCCTCTACTGAGTATTTTTATACTCACCCATGCATGAGATTTTCCCACATGTGACATGTCTTTTGTAGTAGAGCATCCTTCTCATATATTCCACGACAAACGATGACAAGACCGAGCTTTCTAAGTTCCCTACAGGATGAGGTGTTCCTACGGCTACGAGCAGCAGTCCCAATACCTCCTTTTGTTTATAGGTTAGACTTTGTAGATTTCAGAATCTTGTTTTGTTTGTTGGTATTGTATTCTAGCCTAGTTTACGTTCAAAATATTACATCATGTTATACAGTATTGGATGGGTTTAGATGTATCCATGAATTTTGTTCCTCGATGTTTTTTTACATTTAAGCATTTATGGCCATGGAGTGGTGGGTGTGTGTGTGTAAAGGTACATAGTAAATGCCTCCCTTGATAATATTATTCCTACTCGGTGCTAGTCACCAGCCCCTGGCCTATTGGAGGCTAGCATATTGAGTCTCAGCTCGAGCCCTGCTAGGATGGGTCATGACATAGTGGTATCATAGGTGGTCAGTTCTACCTTAGAACCAAGAGTTTGTGAGATTGGTTTGGGGAAACAATGTAAAGTGTTACAAGAACAAATTTCAGGCTAGAGACTCCAGTGTTGGTGCAGGTGGCCGACGTGTCCATACATCAAGACTCTGATAACCAGTGTTTTTGAACTGGTAAATGAAAACACAAGTTGTGGGGAAATTAAATATCGGTAAATGCATCATATAGGATTGACTTCTGTTTTCAATTTCCTTTGTGTCAACTATATAGATATAATCATTGACCGTGGTACATCTTGTTCCTTATAGGATCCCTCCAAAACATAGACCTGCTAGGATTTAGCAGTGTGATCACAAGGATGACCCCCTTAGTGATGAAGCTTCGATACGGGGACCAGTTTCTCTAGGCGTTAGATTCTGGTGGGGTACCTGTTGTACCACCACTGGTGGAGCACCCTGTGGTACCTGTAGTACCGACAGACAAGGGGTGCAGGCTGAGCACACTCCATGAGTTCCAGATATGGAGACGCCTCAGGTTCTGAGGTGAGCCTGACCCTTAGGCGGTTTAGGACTAGCTGGAAGTGGTGACAAGAGTTTTCCATCTCGTGAGGACATCGGTGGACCAGATGGAAATCCTAGGAGCGATCCTTCTTCAAGGATCTGCGGGACGATGCTGGAGTCTGACCACACACACTCATGATGAAGATTCTCTTTCAGGGATAGAGTTTGCGTGACACTTTAGGGAGGAGTTCTCACCATTTAATTTGAGAGAAGTGTGTCTCCAATAGATTTATCATCTCCAGTAGGGAAGTTTGATGATGAATTACTATTCATTGAGGTTCTCAACCATGATGGGTACTCAAAGGATTTGGTCATGGATCAGTACATCAGAGCATGGACCTTCGAGTATAAGGCCCCATCCTTAAACATTACTTAATATTGAATTAAATGAATAATTCACATTGAGGATCTTTTCAGGTTTAGAGTTTTAGAGAATTAGTTTATAACTATTAAATTTCAAAAGATTACACAGTAGACACTTCTACTATGTTTCCATAAAATAAAAAAACACTTACAAAGAAACATGTCTAGTTCCATTATTTAGATAGAATGTATTTCCTTGATCCCATCCTTGACCCTATTCATCTTTAAGTCATGTGAAAAACATTTCAAAAACATGGGATGAGCATAAAAAGCCCAGTCAAGGACACATAAAGAAGGAAAACTGTTAGTTTTTCAAAAACAACATGTAAACCATGGATACATTACCAAAGTAATACTTTTCACCTTTATGAAGTTGTAAAAACTCTTCACTGAATAAAAGACCATTACATACCCTTTTGTAACCAAAATATTAACATAAAACCAATATAAATAACACAAAACATATAGTGGTAACTTGGGACATAAAAATACATAAATGGAATGACCATATGGTCAACTTCCACACATACTTAATGGAATATCCATACAGGTGACTTCAATTCCAAATGCATTGGAGGTTATAACGTAACCACCCGTCCTCGTATTCATGGCACCACCCGTCATATGGTTTATCACGTAACCACCCGTAAAATGTCCAAGTACCATCATTACACATAAAATATTGAAAATATAAACATTTCAATAAAAACATTTCATTTTCAATCACAATAAGTAATTCCATGATATTGAATTAATCAATCCATTTTCAAAAACCATTTAAAAGAGATTTTTGAATCAAAGTGTCCCATACCACGTTGATGCTGTTGATGGAATTATAATTTTAAAACATTAATGTCCATATAAATAAATAATGAAAACCGTTTTGAAAACATGGACATTAAAGATAAATATTTAGAATAATGAATCTTTAAAACATTTAAAACAATATTTTTGTTAAAGTGTTTTTAACAAAATGAGAGAATCTTGAATACAAATAATTGCGGAAAAACATTTAATACGAGCATTATAATATCATGAGAATAAATGGATTCATGATATAATATGTCAAACGACAGTATCCACACCATATAATAGTGAATTGGTGCAAAACAACAAATAAGTCTCAATGGAAATGTAAATTGAGATGAAATCCATTATAAAGAGGGTGTCCATAAAATAAAGATAAATCTATCAGATAATTAGGTGTGAGAAATACAAATACACCCAATATATGTGGATATTATGTGTGAAACAATCAGGGGTTATTCACACATATTCATAGGATGACATGTTCAAGAAGTACAAGTTGAACCCAAAGAAATCGAAATTGGGTTAAGATGTTCCCTTGTAAAACTTCGATAGCCTAACAACGTCACTTCAAAATTCATAAAATTAGTCAATGAGAGAGTGAATGGTATCTCATCACTTGGACATAAAAATTACATAAATATGTATATATAAGAACATATCCCAACATAATAAGTTGAAAATTAAAAGACATAACAGAAGAAGTCTTTTAAAAAGAGGAGGGTGAAAGGTCCCCTTACCGAGTTGGGTAACTTTCGAAACGTACACCCCATGGAAGAATGGTAATACAATGAAGATGTAAATACCCATAAATGAAATTATACTACACAATGTGTATAATAATGGGCAGTACATACACCACTCAAAGGAAATAGTGTCAAACATAGCATAAATGTCACGAGAATAAAAGTGAGGTGAAAAATCCCTTACGAAAACTCGGCAGCCTAACGACGCCACATAAATCTTCCAAAAATGGATTGATGAGATCAAATAGGGTCACTAATTATATGAACATAAAAAGTACAGAATGAGGAATATAAAAAACATCCCCAAATATATGAAATATGAGCTTAAAAGAAATTCCATAAAAGAGAGTACTTAAAAATAAAGAGAGAGGTTGGATCCCTTACCTCGGGTCCGACTTGACTCGATCGTTATTTAATGTCCTGAATAATAAACTTGAGTTAATTTCTACTTGATTAAGAACATTTTTCAAGTTCATTATTACTTTTATATAACTTATTCCCATGTTATAAACATTATGTAATCATTTAAGTTAATAATGATTGTTTTGTCGATATATGGTTCTTAAGTCGAAATTGGACTTCATACAATTACATGTTGTTCGTGTGGTCAAAGGTTAATTATACCCTGAATGATATTCGTGATTTGGATATCATATATATCATATATATTCTGAGTATACATCTATTTATAATATTACATAATCATTTAGAGGTAAGAAATGAAATGCACCGTTAATGGAGACGGTAAGCCGAACGTACGCATGAACGCTGCTTTCATTTCTTTCTCATACTTTAATGGAATGAAAATAATAATTATATAAAGGTATATTATAATTCCAGTATAAAATAATATATAATAACTTTATATACATCTTTATACATCCCACATATGGCATTAATGAATCAAATAACTTTGAGGGGGCGGCAGTCCGCACTTCCTAAAATGAAATTATCGTGTTTACCCACAATGGAAACCATAAAGGTATGACATAAATGAAAAATACAGAATCTTAAGTAAAAAAATAAACATATTATATATAATATATAATTATATTTTCATCTTCATGGCCACCATTGAAGGTTTTATATGAGTTTTGAACAATCTTCATTTCGTGAGGCAGAAATTCGCCATCGACAGAAACAGTATGTTATTTAACCATTAGATGAAGGTGTGTGTAAGTGTAGCTCGATTCCTTCTTATAAAAACAACCTAGCATATTTAGGATACTGGTGTTGTTTAAAAAGAAGTTAATTAAAAGAGTTTAGGGTGTTGAAGAAGCAAAATAATACAAAAGAACACAAGAGAAGACACAACTTTTAAATCGGGTAACTCTTTTTGATTTGAGCTCAAAGGATTCCATGGGAAGACTTCTGCCCAATGTGAGGCTTCTAGGAGTAAGCGAGGGATTTGGAGATACAAAATTGGCAGGTTTTGGCTGAGCAAAATGCTTGAGAGGTGTGGGTAATGAGGTAGAGGTGGGGGCCTTTTATAAGAGGAGAGGAGGGGCACTCTTGGCAAGTAAGGAAATGTTACTTTATTTTAGAATGAGTTTCAGATTTTAATGGTCCCACATTCATTTTATTCGAGGATAAGGTGATAAGGGTTCTAAAAACACTCATCCAATAAGTTTTGGACATGTTTAGGTCTTATATTTTACATTATCATTCCATTTTATTTAAACCGTTAAATAATGAGGTAATGCTGCATCATCATGGTGTCATAAATAATTTAATTTAGTTAATGTCTAAAAATTATAAAAAAAATTATATGTTGTAGGAAATATATTTATCTTTCCAATGAATATTTATAGTCAAATATATGACTTGTATTACCCCATATAAAAATTTTATTAGTAAAAAAACACATGTTTGTGACATTTTAATTTTTACATTAAATAAAAAGGTATTAATGTCCTTTTCCTACCAATGTGGCTCCATGGGGTCCCTAAGTTGACCCATGAATTGTCTTGGTCGGCCATGACACATCCAATGAGGTTAGGACATGTGTCTAGGACATTTCATATTATTAAAACATTATTTTTACCTTAAATTACATTAATTACCTCTAATTGCGATTAATAAACTTAAAATTTACTATTCACCAAAAAATTATTTTCATCTCATTGAACCAAATTTTACTTCTCAATGACAACCATGTATGTCTGATTTTTGAAATTCAAATCACAGAAGTGGTAAAGTTTCATTTAAACGAAAAATCAGTTTCTTTAACTACAACTTAGTGGTTTCACTATTCATAAAAAATTTAAGTTTTTCAGAAAATTACCAAAAATTTACCCTAGGCTATATTTGATATTCCGAATTCAAAAATGATGTCTATTTTACAAAATTAAAATCATATAAGTTAAATTAATTAATTTTATAATTAATTCTCGCTGTCAGAGAAAATAGCGTGTTTTTATGAAACAATAAGTATCAAACGATTGACACTAGTTTAAGTCCAATTTCAAGATGAAATTAATTCCAACGACCACTATTGGATTAAATGGTAAAAATATATTCTAATTTCTCTCTCAAACCAATTAAAAATATAATCTAATCATATAAATAAATTAGATTACAAAAAGTTTTTGAATTAAAATACATCATTTTTCACTATTCATTAAAAATGTTCTTTATCGGAAAAATACCAAAAATTTACACAAAGTGAATTTTGATGTCCCGATTATAAAGAAGAGTTTTATATGGTCCAATAGAATGTATAAGATTTACCACAACTATATTTAATGATGGCTTTCCATCAAAAGTTGATAAGTGGACCTTTAGTGAAAATTAGAGTATATATGCCTAAAATTAAATTCTTTTGGTATTTTAAGTCTTTATCATTTATTGGATAAATGTAAAAACATTTAACAAACAGATATAATCATATTTTAGTTATTTTTATTCATTCCATCCAATACAATGACTATATGTTAACTAACATTTAAAATAATTTTATTTTATTATTAGAGTGCAACGTAAGATTTAAAAAGAACTCATTGTTGCGTATTGGGTAAGCCATCAATCATAGCGTTCCCTTAAAATTAATGTTAACATTTTATTCAAAAAAAGGGAAAAATATAAAAATGTCATATTCTTTATTTACCTGGGGTGTTACATCCTTCCCCCCTTTTGGGAATTGCGTCCTCGCAATTTTAAAATTGGGCTCTGAAACATCATTGAAAGTCCCACATCGAAACAAGAGTTGGTAAAAAAATCACTTTAAAATAAAGAAAGAGAAGTACAGCGGTCACCTGAGTTAAACCACACTAGGATTCAATGCAGGAAAATATGGACATGGAGGAGAAAACATAGGGTCATGTTCTGATAATGAGTGATAGAAAACATGTTTAGGAGAAAGTTAACCAAAAGAAAATCACAAACTTCTGATGGGTTAAACGGTATTCGATTCCCATGTAGGAAAAGTTAATAGACAACATTTTTTTAAGTTACTTTTTATTGAGGAATTTATTCGTAAGGAAACATAATTACTTATGATGTTGACTTTCATGTTTTATTATATTTCTTACAAACACTCATATTTTCTCCAAAAGACGAGTATTTAGGAAGACTTGTTCAAATTAAGATTACTATAATAAACTTCTAGAGAATAAACTAATACAAAAAAGAGAACTATATACATCCCATGTCTTTAGAATTTAACCAAAACCAAAACCAAAAAGGTTAGTACAAGATCAGATAATCCAGAAAAGGATAAGCCTTTATAAAAACAAAATCTATTCTTAATCTCCAAAAATTTTCCAAAAAAACCCAAAGTTCAAAGAGGACCATTCGACAAAAAAATTTTCCATAAAATTATTCAAAGTAAACCAAACTAAGATTGAAACCCAAATATTTGAAGGATTTAGTCACATAGTCTTCCAAGCTAAATCGTACCATTTATCTCCAAACAACAACGGTTTCTCTTAAAGTCTCGTATTGAAAAGTAATTAAACTAATCACATATCCTCCATGATAGGTTACTAAATTTCAATAGATAACACAAAATCTACTTACTCTTAATTCAAAAAATCTTATAACTAAAAAGAGTCAGTCAAAATAACCAAGGACATCACGTAGTCCACTTGTAGGTGATAAATACCAGTCACACTTTGGTTGTGGGTTCGATTCCCACAGCTTTGTCTGACGCAACGGGTTGTCACACGGTCTGCATGTTGTCCTTTTTCCAAACTATATAATTCTCAAATCATTCCCCAAAAAGTGATAAAATCATCAAAAAATAACCATAAAATAATTTAACATCAATTTTATCTCTTGCCTTTCACTTTACATCATAACATATAGTAACCCATAATTACCAAAAAAGTAAGGATCATATAAACCCAAATGGTTCAGTATAACTATGTCCACAAAAGAACAGAAAACTATTCCTTGAATAAAATTATCATATATCAATCATCAGGGTTACACATACTATAAAAAGTCTTCTAATGTAACCCCATCATCAAAAGAGACTTAAAACTCTTAAGAATTTCACCATAACTCTTGAAGCCTGTATATGTTGATTTCTTACTCATTCAACATTCTTAATGATCCATTAACCATTCCTTTCCAACTTATTCTGAAATACTTCTTTCCTACAAACAAAATCAAGAATCATATACTAAGATTCCAAAATAGGAAAACAAATGTTATGAAATATTCCATACCTTTTACTGGTCATTGCCTATTTCTTCATCCTCAATCGGAATGGCATTAGGTATTGGTAAAAAAATATTTGTACGATCTTGGTGATCCCATTCTCGAAACTTCTTCATAGGATATGTGATTTAATAATGACCATGCACACCACATTTAAAGCATTCAATTGATCCCTCAGAAAGTACTTCTTTCGCTTTCCTCGAGTCAACAGGATTCTTCCTTTTCCCATGGAAGGTTCTTGCATCATGACCTTCATTTCCACATCTTTAGAATATTTTTGTCCCTTTTAAACATTTTCCTAGGTGTTTCTTTCCACATCTTTGACCCATAGGTTTTTGAACACACTTACCTTTATGATTATTACATGTAGTTCCGTATGGATTTGTTTCTCTCATATATGATGCCTTATATAAATCACAATGGTTTAGGTGGTCAATAATGACTCCAAATAGTTGGTTGAGGATAAACACAAGAGTTCTCATTGTAGCTCCCATATCATTCAGTTGCTCACTTAGAGAACTGTCAGAGTTTCCTTCACATCCACTGTTACTTTGGTGCCTGCTAGATCCTTCCATTTTCTAAAACCAAAAAGGTCTGTGTGATTATATCAACAAAACCATCATGCACTGATGAGGAAGATAAACACTAAAATATACTTACTCAATCACTTTATCTAAAACAAGGACTCTTTCCGAAATCCTAACCATTATAGTAATGTCACTTATGCTTATAGAATACCCTAACCTCTAATGTTATCTAAAACGACCTCTGATACCAATTATAAGGCTCGGGCCTTAAACCTTACTTAATATTGAATTAAATGAATAATACACATTGAGGATCTTTTCAGGTTTAGAGTTTTATAGAATCAGGTCATAAATATTACATCTCAAAAGATTACATAGTAGACACTTCTACTAAGTTTGCATAAAATAAAAAAACACTTAAAAAGAAACATGTCTAGTTCCATGATTTAGATAGAATGTCTTTCCTTGTTCCCATCCTTGACCCTATTAATCTTTATGTCCTGTGGAAAACATTTCAAAAACTTGGGATGTGCGTGAAAAGCCCAGTCAAGGATACACAAAGAAGGAAAACTGTTAGTTTATCAAAAACAATAAGTAAACCATGAATACTTTACCAAAGTAATACATTTCACCTTTATGAAGTAGTAAAAACTATTCACTGAATAAAAGACCATTACTTACCCTTTTGTAACCAAAATATTACCATAAAACCCATATAGAGAACACATAACATATAAAGGTAACTTGGGACATAAACATACTTAAATGGAATAACCATACAGTCGAATGCAATACATACTTATTGGAATAGCCATATGGCCGATATCCGTACCCAATGTATTGGAGGTTATAACGTAACCACCTATCCTGGTATTCATGGCACCACCCGTCATATGTTTTATCACATAACCACCCGTAAAATTTCCAAGTACCATCATTACACATAAAATATTGAAAATATAAACATTTCAATAACAACATTTCATTTTCAATCACAATAAATAATTCCATGATATTGAATTAATCAATCCATTTTCAAAAACCATTTAAAAGAGATTTTTGAATCAAAGTGTCCCATACCACATTGAATCTTTTAATTGAACTATAATTTTAAAGATTCATTATTTGGTTTTTGAAGCTTTTATAAAATACTGAAAACCATTTTGAAAACATGGACATTAAAGATAAATATTTAGAATAATGAATCTTTAAAACATTTAAAACAATATTTTTGTTAAAGAGTTTTTATCAAAATGAGAGACTCTTGAATACAAATAATTGTCGAATAACATTTAATCCGAGATTTATAATGTCATGAGAATAAAGGGATTAATGATATAATATGTCAAAGGACAGTATACACACCATATAAGAGTCAATTGGTGCATAACAACAATGATGTCTCAATGGAAATGTAAATTGAGATGAAATCCATTATAAAAAGGGTATCCTTAAATTAAGGATAAATCTATCACATAATTATGTGTGAGAAATAAAAATAAACCCAATATAAGTTGATATTAAGTGTAAAACAATCCGAGGGCATTCACACATATTCATAGGATGGAATGTTCAAGAAGTACAAGTTGAACCCAAAGAAATCGAAATTGGGTTAAGATGTTCCCTTGTAAAAATTCGACAGCCTAACGGCGTCACTTCAAAATTAAAAAAACTAGTCGATGAGAGAGTGAATGGTATCTCATCACTTGGAAATAAAATTTTCATCAATAAGGATATATATGAAAATATCCCAACAAAATAAGATGTAAATTAAAAGACATAACAGAAGAAGTCTTTTAAAAAAAGGAGGGTGAAAGGTCCCCTTAATGAGTTGTGTAACTTTCGAAACGTACACCCCCTGGAAGAAGGGTCATAGAATGAAGATTTCAATACCCATAAATGAAATTATAACACACAAATTGTATAATAATGGTCAGTACATACACCACTCAAAGTAAATAGTGGCAAACGTAGCATAAATGTCACGAGAATAAAAGTGAGATGAAAAATACCTTATGAAAACTCGGAAGCCTAACAATGCCACTTAAATCATCCAGAAATGGATTGATGAGATCAAATAGGGTCACTAATTATATTAACATAAAAAGTACTGAATGAGGAATATAAAATAACATCCCCAAACATATTAAATATGAGCTTAAAAGAATTGACATAAAAGAGAGTACTTAAAAAGAAAGAGAGAGGTTGGATCCCTTACCTCGGGCCCGACTTGACTCGATCGTTCTTTAACATCCTGAATAATAAACTTGAGTTAATTTATACTTTCTTAAGAACATTTTTCAAGTTAATTATTACTTTTATATCCCTTATCACTATTTTATAAACATTATTTAATCATTTATGGTAATAATGTTTGTTTTGTCGATATATGATTCTTAAGTCGAAAGCGGACTTCTTACAATTACATGTTGTTCGTGTGGTCAAAAGTTCATTATATCCAGAATGAAATTCCTGATTTGGATATAATATATATCATATATATCCAGAAGATACATGTATTTATAATATTACATAATCATTTAGAGGTATGAAATGAAATGCACCGTTCATGGAGACGGTAAGCCGTACGTACGCATGAACGCTACTTTCATTTCTATCTCATAATTTAATGGAAAGAAAATAATAATGAAATAATGGTATATTATAATTGCAATATGAAATCATATATAATAACTTTAAATCCATCATTTATGCGTCCCACATATGGCATTAACGAATCAAATCACTTTGAGGGGCGGTAGTCCGCACATCCTAAAATGACATTTTTGTGTTTACCCACAATCGAAACCATAAGGTTATGCCACAAATGCAAAATAGAGAAGCTTAATTAAAACATAAACATATTATATATCATATCAAAATATAATGTCTTCTTAATGGCCACATTTTAAGGTGTTATATGAGTGTTGAACAATCATCATTTCGTGAGGCAGAAATTCGCCATCCACAGAAACAATATGTTCCTTAACCATTAGATGAAGGTGTGTGTAAGGGTAGCTCGATTCCTTATTCTAAAAAAAATCCTATTATAATGAAGAAACTTGTGTTGTTGCAAAAGAAGTTAATGAAAAGATTTTAGGGTGTTGGAGAAGCAAAATAAAACAAAAGAACACAAGAGAAGACACTACCTTTAAATCAGGTAACTCTTTTTGATTTGAGCTCAAAGGCTTCCTTGGGAAGACTTCTTCCCAAAGTGAGGATTCTATAAGTAATAGAGAGATGTTTAGAGACAAAATGTTCAGTGGTTCTCCGAGGCAAAGGCTTAAGAGGTGTGGGTAAGGAGGTAGAGGTGGGGGCCTTTTATAAGAGGAGAGGAGGGGCACTCTTGGAAAGTAAGGAAATGTTACTTTATTTTACAACGAATTTCTGATTTTAATGGTCCCACATTGCTGTTTTTCTTGGATATGGTGATAAGGGTTCTAAATCCACTCATACAATGGGTTTTGGACATGTGTAGGTCTTATATTTTACATTATCTTTCCATTTTATTTAAATCGTTAAATAATGAGGTAATCGCTGCATCATCATGGTGTCATAAATAATTTAATTTAGTAAATGTCTAAAAATTATAAAAAAATTACTACGATGTAGTAAATCCTTCTATCTTTCCAATTAATATTTATAGTCAAAAATCGGACTGGTATTACCCCATATAAATGTTATTTTAGTAAAACAACACTTGTTTGTGACATTTTAAATTTAGCATTAAATAAAAAATTATTAATGTTTTTTTCCTACTAAATTGGCTCCATGGGTTCCCCATGTTGACCCATGGATTGTCTTGGTCGGTCATGACACATCCAATGAAGTTAGGACATGTTTCTATGCCATTAAAATTTATTAAAACATTATTTTTACCTTAAATTAAACTAATTACCTCTAATCGCGATTGATAAACTTAAAAGATACCATTCACCAAAAAATTATTTTAATCCCATTGAACAACATTTTACTTATTAATGACAACCATGTATGTTTGATTTTTGAAATAAAAATCACAGATGTGGTAAATAATCATTTAAACGAAAAATCAGTTTCTTTAACTACCACTTAGTTGTTTCACTATTCATCAAAAATTGAAGTTTTTCAGAAAAATACCAAAAATTTAACCTAGGATATATTTGATATTCCGAATTCAAAAATGATTTCTATTTTAAAAAATTCAAAAAATATATGTTACCTTTTTTAATTTAATAATTAATTCCCGCTGTCAGAGAAAATAGCGTGTTTTTATGAAACAATAAGTATCAAATAATTAACACTGGTTTAAGTCCAATTTCAAGATGATATTAATTCCAATGACCACTATTCGATTAAATGGTAAAAATATATTCTAATTTCACTTTGAAACCAATTCAAATTATCATCTAATCATATAAATAAATTAGATTAAAAAGATGTTTTGAATTAAAATACAACATTTTTCACTATTCATTAAAAAATGATCTTTATCGGAAAAATACCAAAAATTTACACAAAGTGAATTTTGATGTCCCAATTCTGAAGAAGAGTTTTATTTGGTCATATAGAATTTATAAGAGTGACCAAAACTATATTTAAATATGGTTCGCCATCAAAAGTTGATAAGTGGACCTTTAGTGAAAATTAGAGTATATATGCCTAAAATTGAATTCTTTTCATATTTTAAGCAATTATACTTTATTGGATAAATGTAAAAACATTTAAAAAACATATATAATCATATTTTAGATATTTCTATTCATTCCCACCAATACAACGACTACGTGTTTACTAACATTTAAAATAATTTTATTTTATTATTAGAGTGCAACATAAGATTTCAAAAGAACTCACTGGTGAGTATTGGGTAAGACATCAAGCATAGCATTCCCTTTAAATTAATATTAACATTTTATTCAAAAAAAGGGATAAATATAAAAATTTCATATTCATTATTTACCTGGGGTGTTACATCGAGAGAGGTCTATGATTGGACATCTGAGATACTTTCATGCCTCATTGCCTTCCAACATATTCTAGAGTTCTTGAATGAACCTTGGTGATCGAGTGCTTCTTGGAAGAGAATAGACAGTTGATGGAAGTCAACAGTAGGCAGACATGTACGAAGTCCTCAACAATAGGGATATGATGTTAGGAATATATATCAGGATATGGGAGACGTCATATGAGGACCCAAGACAGGGGTTTGGAAGTATGGGGATCTTAGTCAAGATCCAGTCATCCTAGGGAGAGGCGATGCTACATGTGAGATGGAAGGGGACATCTCACTATAGATTTTATGATCTATCGAGTTGTTGACAGGGTGGCGGGGGATGGACCACTTAGGTAGAGGAAATGAGTGAAAAAGGTAGACCCACCAGACATCAGACATGTCAGAAGTGCGGGGATTGGTGCATGTGGTGTCATATGCTTCAATCTACTTCCACCACCACCCCTAGGTGGCCCACACCAGGCTCAGGGAGAAGTAGGACATGGGCGGGGACATCTACAAGCAGTTGAGGACTAAGACAAAGGGACTATAGGGATGAATAGAGGTATGATCTAGGATTTATCAACCTTAGCATTCGTACTTATATATACACATGCCAATCATTCCATCCTCACCACATGTCTTGTGCGAATCTTTATGATTTTGGTAAAGTCATTGACATGATCCTTACACATAGAAGACACCTACGGGAGGAGACACGATGACCACTCACCTTTGTAGACTTTGTGATCTTACCCTGGTAATCGAGATTTTTCATTGGAACCTCATAGTGAAAGAATCAAGGCCTTAATACATCATTCTCAATATGGAATGGTTATTATTGGTCCATGCCCATATTGACTACATTATACGAAGAGTGCATTGTGCCGCATTGATGGGATGAGGTTTTCCATTGTTGGTGAAAGGGTGACTCGGGTAGCACGATAATGGCTAATTCGTAAGAGGGTACAATCAATCACTCATGAGTCTTCTAGACCTACCCTTGGAGAAGTAGATGTTGTGATCTTCTATTTCCTAGAAGTAGTGTCTTAGTACGACGACGTCTTTCCCGAATATGTTCTCGGAATACATCACCACTGAGAAATCAACATTGGCATCGACTTATACACATATACGTCACTAATTTCCTCATCATCATATCAGATGGCTCCCACAGATCTTCACAATTTGAGGGTGCAGTTGGAGGATTTGATATGCAATGGTTACCTAAGACCTAGTGTTTCACCCTGGGTCGCCCCAGTATTGTTTTCCAAGAGGATAGATGGGTGTTTGATGTTGTGCTTGGATTACTGGTGCCAGAAGCTGGTAAAGGTGAAGAAAAAGTATCCACTACCGAGGATAAAAAACCTCTTCTACTATCTAATAGGGAAATAGTAGTTATAGAAGTTTTATCTTCGATCATGTTAACACTAGTTAATAGTACGGAATGAGGATATACCAATGATGACATTTAGATGCCACTAAAGTCAATATGAGTACATGGAGATGTCTTTATGCGTGAAAAACAACCCCATTGTGTTCATAAGACATATGAACTGGATATTCCATCAATAATTGTATCGGTTCGTAGTATTCATCCCCGACGACAACCTTGTGTACACGCCGTTAGAGGAGGAGCATGTGAGACAACTTCAGATGGTTTTGGATGTACTCTGTGAGAACAAACATTATGGTAAGCTCTATAAGTGCCAGTTCTTGATTCGGGAGGTCCATATTCTGGGACATCTCATTTAAGTAGATGGAGTAGTTATGGACCCAGACAAGGTGGAGGTAGTGTTAGCATTGCAACCACCTCGAAAAGCGTGATGGAGGTGGGAATATTCCTTGGGATTGCATGATATTACCGAAGATTCATTCCCGATTTCTCCCGAATATCATCACCGATGACATCCTTGACCAGGAAGGGGAAACACTTCATATGGATGCAGAAGTTCCAATATGATTTTGGCTAGTTTAGGAAATGTTTGATGAGATACCCGATCTGGAGATTACTGGGGGAGGGTGTCGAGTAATTAGTTTTCTATGACACATCGAGTACCGGGATTTTCAGTGTCCTGATGCAAAGAAAAAAATTGATTTATTATGATTCATGCCATCCTAGGTGATATGAGTAGAACTATGCAACCCATGATCTTGAGATGGTAGTGGTAGTCTTTGCGATGAAGATGTGGTGACTCTATCGTATGGTTGAGTAGTTAAATTTCAACTCTGACCACAAGAGCCTCAAGTACATCTTCTCATAGAAATATCTGAATATGAGGGAAAGGTGTTTGCTAGATTTCCTCCATGACAATGATATCAATATCATCTATACTCTTGGGAAGGGGAAAATGTGGAAGATTATCATAGCAGAAGCTTGAGCTCGTAGCGGTTGAGTGAGGTGACATATTAGTTAGCCACGTTGCAGTTATCCTTCACGGGAAGAGAGGATGCTACTTACCATCAGTCAATGTTTGTCACCCCTCCACTCTTATAGTGATTTAGGTAGAAAAAACATGGGGATGTTGACTGTGAGGATTTACGTGCATAGTTATCCACATGAAATTCTTCTTATGGATATTCATAAGGTGGGGAGAACTTACTTCTTTTCAAAGGATGTGTTCATGTACTGGTGGCGTTGTGGAAGGAGGTCCTCAGGGAGTTTCAAAAATTCCCCTTTGTAGTACATCATAGATTAGATAAGTTTTACTAGAATCTATGAAGATAGTTTTGGTGGACATTCATGATGAAGGCAGTAGCAGAGTTCATTTCTTGCTGCCTTACGTGCCAGTAGGTGGAGACCGAGCACTAGGTTCCAGTAGGATTAGCTCACCCCTGGTAGTTCCGGAGTTGAAGTGGTATGAAATATCGATTGACATCGGGACATGCTTACCACAGATGTCCAAATTCTATGATTCCATATTGGTGATCATTGACCAACTCACCATTTCCACCCATTTCTAATCTATCAGAGAGAAGAGTTCTATATAGAGTGTGGGACGCCTCTACATGAAGGATATAGTTTGGCTTCATGGTGTCCCATTGACAATAGTCTCAGATCGAGATGCCCGATTCACATCCTAGTTGTTAAAGGCAGTGGAGGAGGATTTTGAATAATTTATATGCTTGAGCACATCCTTCCATATGAAAAAAGATGGTTAGAAAGAGAGAAAAAATCCGGTTGCTGAGGATATTTTGTGGGCCTGTGTCATGGAAGTTTTTAGTAGTTTGGAGGACCACCAACAACTGGTGGTGTTTATGTACAATAACTGCGACCACTCCACCATTTGTATGAAATCGATCGAGGCCTTATGTGGGAGACAATGTCGGTCACCACGTTGCTAGAAATACAGTGGAGTGTCAACACTATTGGGTCCAGAGATAGTGAGAGCTACCACCGAGAATGTGAAAATCATCTAAAAGTGGATGCAGATTGCACATAGCTGTCAGATTTCTTATGCTGAAAAACATGAGAGACCTCTAGAGTTTGAGGATGTAGACCATATCTTCTGTAGGGTCTCACCTCAATGAGGGTTGCAATGATTTTTCCGGGGTGAAAAGCTATCACTGAGATTCATCTGACCATTCCCAATACTGCGCAATTTTGGCAAGGTGTCATACTTCCCAACTCTACTACCAATGATGCATTTGGTATATGATGTCTTCCACATGTCACAACTGAGGAGGTACACGCATGACCCATCACACATCATCGATTGGGGTGATCTGGAAATTGGGGATGGAGTGACCTTTCTATTTTCAATAGTATGATCTCTTCAGTAAAACTTTCTGGGATAGAGTCAGGTATCCCTCTGTGAGGCCTGGAGCGTGATCTTCTATCCATTCTTGACCCTATATAGAGTCAGATATCGATGTGACTATCCCCATAGGGCACCAATCATATTCTTAGCAGGTGAATCCGGATGAGTCGCAGTATCCACCAATGACCTAGAAGTGAACCTCATTTGTGTATTGTAGTCTCTCTCTACATATGATTCTGTTCACCTAGAATAAATATATCTATCTCTCGTGACTTTTCCTGACAGAAAGTACTTCACGGACGGACATCATCAGAGCTGTCAGGCTTGTGGAGAGAGTTCTTCTATTTGAGTGACTCATGGAATCATCAAAATGAATCCATAATTGTGGATTGTGGTTTTGTGACTTGTTTCTAGAATATAGCTATGGGTTTTGAGTATATATGGATTGGGTTCACCTAGTATATATTTAGTAGAGATATACTCAGTAAAGAAGAATGTACCTTTCCTTTGTTTATTTCATTTTGGTTTTCGGGTTCCTCTTCTGAGTATTTTTTTACTCACCCATGCATGAGCTTTTCCCACATGTGATGTGTCTTTTGTAGTAGAGCATCCTTTTGATATATTCCACGACAGACGATGACAAGACTGAGCTTTCTATGTTCCCTACAGGACGAGGTGTTCCTACGGCTACGATCAGTAGTCCCAATACCTCCTTTTGTTTATAGGTTAGACTTTGTAGATTTCAGAATCTTGTTTTGTTTTTTGGTATTGTATTCTAGCCTAGTTTACGTTCAAAATATTACATCACGTTATACACTATTGGATGGGTTTAGATGTATCCAAGCATTTTGTTACTCGATGTTTTTTTACATTTAAGCATTTATGGGCATGGAGAGGTGTGTGTGTGTGTGCGTAAAGGTACATAGTAAATGCCTCCCTTGATAGTATTATTCCTACTCGGTGCTAGTCACCAGCCCCTGGCCTATTGGAGGCTGGTATATTGAGTCTCAGCTCGAGCCCTGCTGGGATGGGTCATGACATAGTTGTATCATAGGTGGTCAGTTCTACATTAGAACCAAGAGTTTGTGAGATTGGTTTGGGGAAACAATGTAAAGTGTTTCAAGATCGAATTTCAGGATAGAGACTCCAGTGTTGGTGCAGGTGGCCGATGTGTCCATACATCAAGACTCTGATAACCAGTGTTTTTGAACTAGTAAATAAAAACACAAGTTGTGGGGAAATTAGATATCGGTAAATGAATCATATAGGATTGATTTCTATTTTCAATTTCCTTTGTGTCAACAATATAGATATAATCATTGACCATGGTACATCTTGTTCCTTATAGGATCCCTCCAAAACATAGACTGGCTAGGATTTAGCAGCGTTATCACAAGGATGACCCCCTTAGTGATGAAGCTTCGATACAGGGACCAGTTTCTCTAGGCGTTAGATTCTGGTGGGGTACCTGTTGTACCACCACTGGTGGAGCACCATGTGGTACCTGGAGTACCAACAGATGAGGGGTGTAGGCTGAGCACACTCCATGAGTTCCATATATGGAGACGCCTCAGGTTCTGAGGTGAGCCTGACCCTTAGGCGGTTGAGGACTAGCTGGAAGTGGTGACAAGAGTTTTCCATCTCGTGAGGACATCGGTGGACCAGATGGAAATCCTAGGAGCGATCCTTCTTCAAGGATCTGCGGGACGATGCTGGAGTCCGACCACACACACTCATGATGAAGATTCTCTTTCAGGGATAGAGTTTTTGTGACACTTTAGGGAGGAGTTCTCGCCATTTAATTTGAGAGAAGTGTGTCTCCAATATCTTTATCATCTCTAGTAGGGAAGTTTGATGATGAATTACTATTCATCGAGGTTCTCAACCATGTTGGGTACTCAAAGGATTTGTTCATGGATCAGTACATCAGAGCATGGACCTTCGAGTATAAGGCCCCGTCATTAATCTTTACTTAATATTGAATTAAATGAATAATTCACATTGAGGATCTTTTCAGGTTTAGAGTTTTAGAGAATTAGGTCATAACTATTACATTTCAAAAGATTACACAGTAGACACTTCTACTATGTTTCCATAAAATAAAAAAAACACTTAAAAAGAAACATGTCTAGTTCCATGATTTAGATAGAATGTATTTCCTTGATCCCATCCTTGACCCTATTCATCTTTAAGTCATGTGGAAAACATTCCAAAAACATGGGATGAGCATAAAAAGCCCAGTCAAGGACACACAATGAAGGAAAACTGTTAGTTTTTCAAAAACAACAAGTAAACCATGGATACTTTACCAAAGTAATACTTTTCACCTTTATGAAGTAGTAAAAACTCTTCACTGAATAAAAGACCATTACATACCATTTTGTAACCAAAATATTAACATAAAACCAATATAAAGAACAAAAAACATATAGTGGTAACTTGGGACATAAAAATACTTAAATGGAATGACCATACAGTCGACTTCCACACATACTTAATGGAATAGCCATACAGGTGACTTCCATACCAAATGCATTGGAGGTTATAACGTAACCACCCGTCCTGGTATTCACGGCACCACCCGTCATATGGTTTATCACGTAACCACCCGTAAAATGTCCAAGTACCATCATTACACATAAAATATTGAAAATATAAACATTTCAATAAAAACTATTCATTTTCAATCACAATAAGTAATTCCATGATATTGAATTAATCAATCCATTTTCAAAAACCATTTAAAAGAGATTTTTGAATCAAAGTGTCCCATACCACGTTGATGCTGTTGATGGAATTATAATTTTAGAACATTAATGTCCATATAAATAAATAATGAAAACCGTTTTGAAAACATGGACATTAAAGATAAATATTTAGAATAATGAATCTTTAAATCATTTAAAACAATATTTTTGTTAAAGTGTTTTTAACAAAATGAGAGAATATTGAATACAAATAATTGTGGAATAACATTTAATACGAGCATTATAATATCATGAGAATAAAGGGATTCATGATATAATATGTCAAACGACAGTATCCACACCATATATTAGTGAATTGGTGCATAACAACAAATAAGGCTCAATGGAAATGTAAATTGAGATGAAATCCATCATAAAGAGGGTGTCCTTAAATTAAAGATAAATCTATCAGATAATTAGGTGTGAGAAATAAAAATACACCCAATATATGTGGATATAATGTGTGAAAAAATCAGTGGTCATTCACACATATTCATAGGATGACATGTTCAAGAAGTACAAGTTGAACCCAAAGAAATCGAAATTGGGTTAAGATGTTCCCTTGTAATAATTCGATAGCCTAACGACGTCACTTCAAAATTCAGAAAATTAGTCAATGAGAGAGTGAATGGTATCTCATCACTTGGACATAAACATTACATAAATATGTATATATAAGAACATATCCCAACATAATAAGTTGTAAATTAAATGACATAACAGAAGAAGTCTTTTAAAAAGAGGAGGGTGAATGGTCCCCGAAACGAGTTGGGTAACTTTCGAAACGTACACCCCATGGAAGAACGGTCATACAATGAAGATGTAAATACCCATAAATGAAATTATACTACACAATTTCTATAATAATGGGCAGTAAATACACCACTCAAAGGAAATAGTGGCAAACATAGCATAAATGTCACGAGAATAAAAGTGAGGTGAAAAATCCTTTACGAAAACTCGGCAGCCTAACGACGCCAATTAAATCTTCCAAAAATGGATTGATGTGATCAAATAGGGTCACTCATTATATGAACATAAAAATTATAGAATGAGGTATATAAAAAAACATCCCCAAATATATGAAATATGAGCTGAAAAGAAATTCCATAAAAGAGAGTACTTAAAAATAAAGAGAGAGGTTGGATCCCTTACCTCAGGTCCGACTTGACTCGATCGTTCTTTAACGTCCTGAATAATAAACTTGAGTTAATTTATACTTTATTAAGAACATTTTTCAAGTTCATTATTACTTTTATATCACTTATTCCAATGTTATAAACATTATGTAATCATTTAAGTTAATAATGTTTGTTTTGTCGATATATGGTTCTTAAGTCGAAATTGGACTTCATACAATTACATGTTGTTCGTGTGGTCAAAGGTTAATTATACCCTGAATGATATTCGTGATTTGGATATCATATATATCATATATATCCTGAGTATAAATCTATTTATAATATTACATAATCATTTAGAGGTAAGAAATGAAATGCACCGTTAATGGAGACGGTAAGCCGAACGTACGCATGAACGCTGCTTTCATTTCTTTCTCATACTTTAATGGAAAGAAAATAATAATGATATAAAGGTATATTATAATTCCAGTATAAAATCATATATAATAACTTTAAATCCATATTTATACGTCCCACATATGGTATTAATGAATCAAATAACTTTGAGGGGGCGGTAGTCCGCACTTCCTAATATGAAATTATCGTGTTTACCCACAATGGAAACCATAAAGGTATGACACAAATGAAAAATACAGAATCTTAAGAAAAAAAATAAACATATTATATATAATATATAATTATATTTTCATCTTCATGGCCACCATTGAAGGTTTTATGTGAGTATTGAACAATCATCATTTCGTGAGGCAGAAATTCGCCATCGACAGAAACAGTATGTTATTTAACCATTAGATGAAGGTGTGTGTAAGTGTAGCTCGATTCCTTCTTATAAAAACAACCTAGTATATTTAGGATACTGGTGTTGTTTAAAAACAAGTTAATGAAATGAGTTTAGGGTGTTGGAGAAGCAAAATAATACAAAAGAACACAAGAGAAGACACAACTTTTAAATCGGGTAACTCTTTTTTATTTGAGCTCAAAGGCTTCCATGGGAAGACTTCTACCCAAAGTGAGGCTTCTAGGAGTAAGCAAGGGATTTGGAGATACAAAATGGGCAGGTTTTGGCCGAGCCAAAGGCTTGAGAGGTGTGGGTAATGAGGTAGAGGTGGGGGCCTTTTATAAGAGGAGAGGAGGGGCACTCTTGGCAAGTAAGGAAATGTTACTTTATTTTAGAATGAGTTTCGGATTTTAATGGTCCCACATTCATTTCTTTCGAGGATAAGGTGATAAGGGTTCTAAATCCACTCATCCAATAAGTTTTGGACATGTTTAGGTCTTATATTTTACATTATCTTTCAATTTTATTTAAACCGTTAAATAATGAGGTAATGCTGCATCATCATGGTGTCATAAATAATTTAATTTAGTTAATGTCTAAAAATTATAAAAAAAATACTATGTTGTAGGAAATCTATTTATCTTTCCAATGAATATTTATAGTCAAAAATATGACTTTTATTACCCCATATAAAAATTTTTTAGTAAAAAAACACATGTTTGTGACATTTTAATTTTAACATTAAATAAAAAGGTATTAATGTCCTTTTCCTACCAATGTGGCTCCATGGGGTCCCCAAGTTGACCCATAAATTGTCTTGGTCGGCCATGACACATCCAATGAGGTTAGGACATGTGTCTAGGTCATTTTATATTATTAAAACATTATTTTTACCTTAAATTACACTAATTACCTCTAATTGCGATTAATAAACTTAAAAGTTACTATTCACCAAAAAATTATTTTCATCTAATTGAACCAAATTTTACTTCTTAATGACAACCATGTATGTCGGATATTTGAAATTCAAATCCTAGAAGTGGTAAAGTTTCATTTAAACGAAAAATCAGTTTCTTTAACTACAACTTAGTGGTTTCACTATTCATCAAAAATTTAAGTTTTTCAGAAAATTACAAAAAATTTACCCTAGGCTATATTTGATATTCCTAATTCAAAAATGATGTCTATTTTACAAAATTAAAAACATATAAGTTAATTTAATTAATTTTATAATTAATTCTCACTGTCAGAGAAAATAAAGTGTTTTTTTGAAACAATAAGTATCAAACGATTGACACGAGTTTAAGTCCAATTTCAAGATGAAATTAATTCCAAAAACCACTATTGGATTAAATGGTAAAAATATATTCTAATTTCACTATCAAACCAATTCAAAAGATAATCTAATAATATAAATAAATTAGATTAAAAATAGGTTTTGAATTAAAATACATCATTTTTCACTATTCATTAAAAATGTTCTTTATCGGAAAAATACCAAAAATTTACACAAAGTGAATTTTGATGTCCCGATTCTAAAGAAGAGTTTATATGGTCCAATATAATTTATAATAGTTACCACAACTATATTTAATGATGGTTTTCCATCAAAAGTTGATAAGTGGACCTTTAGTGAAAAATAGAGTATATATGCCTAAAATTAAATTCTTTTGCTATTTTAAGTCTTTATCATTTTTTGGATAAATGTAAAAACATTTAACAAACAGATATAATCATATTTTAGTTATTTATATTCATTCCATCCAATACAACGACTATATGTTAACTAACATTTAAAATAATTTTATTTTATTATTAGAGTGCAACGTAAGATTTCAAAAGATCTCATTGTTGCGTATTGGATAAGCCATCAATCATAGCTTTCCCTTAAAATTAATGTTAAAATTTTATTCAAAAAAAGGGATAAATATAAAAATGTCATATTCTTTATTTACCTGGGGTGTTACATCCTTCCCCCTTTTGGGAATTGCGTCCTCGCAATTTTAAAATTGGGCTCGGAAACATCATTGAAAGTCCCACATCGAAACAAGGGTCGGTAAAACAATCACTTTAAAAGAAAGAAAGAGAATTACAGTGGTCACCTGAGTTAACCCACACTAGGATTCAATGCAGGAAAACATGGACATGGAGGAGAAAACATAGGGTCATGTTCTGATAAAGATTGATAGAAAACATGTTTAGGAGAAAGTTACCAAAAGAAAATCACAAACTTGTGATGGGTTAAACGGTATTCGATTCCCCTGTAGGAAAAGTTAATAGACAACATTTTTGGTTTAAGTTACTTTTTATTGAGGAATTTATTCGTAAGGAAACATAATTACTTATGATGTTGACTTTCATGTTTTATTAGATTTCTTCCACACACTCATATTTTCTCCAAAAGACGAGTATTTAGGAAGACTTGTTCAAATTAAGATTACTATAATCAAATTCTAGAGAATAAACTAATACAAAAAAGAGAACTATATACTTCCCATGTATTTAGAATTTAACCAAAACCAAAACCAAAAAGGTTAGTACAAGATCAGATAATCCAGAAAAGGATAACCCTTTATAAAAACAAAATCTATTCTTAATCTCCAAAATTTATCCAAAAAAACCCAAAGTTCAAAGAGGACCATTCGATAAACAATTTTTCCATAAAATTATTCAAAGTAAACCAAACTAAGATTGAAACCCAAATATTTGAAGGATTTAGTCACATCGTCTTCCAAGTTAAATCGTACCATTTATCTCCAAACAACAACAGTTTCTCTTAAAGTCTCGTATTGAAAAGTAATTAACCTAATCACATATCCTCCATGATAGGTTACTAAATTTCAATAGATATCACAAAATCTACTTAATCTTAATTCAAAAAATCTTATAACTAAAAAGAGTCAGTCAAACTATCCAAGGACTTCATGTAGTCCAGTTGTAGGCGATAAATACCAGTCACACTTTGGTTGTGGGTTCGATTCCCGCAGCTTTGTCCGACGCAACGGGTTGTCACACGGTCTGCATGTTGTCCTGTAACAGCCCGAGATTTTATGAAAAATGTTCCTTTTAATTTTATTTCTGTCTTGTGTTGTACGCTACACCAAAAGGAGCTTGCACAACACACATCCTTGACTTGCCTTTCATTACACGCAATCGCGACCTTCCTCAATAGCGTGTGTTGTACGCAACACCAAGTTTCGCTAAACAACGATATGCTATTAAGATATTATTAAAACTAGCTGTTGTGAATAGTAATAACCACTTTTTGAAATTTTTTAAATTTTATTTTTCAAAATGGACTTCATTTATGGATTCGGAGTATCGAATTTAGCCTAAGTTGAAATTTTGGTACTTTTCGGATAACTTTCATATTCTGATAAATAGTGAAAATTACTAAATTATAACTAAAAACAACTTTTTTTAATCGAAATAATTAATAGTGATAAATCATTATTTTGAGTGGTTTTAAAGTATATTTAGAATATATTTTCACAATTTAATACAATGTTGGTCATTGGATGTAATTTCACATTTAAACCAGACATAATCAAGTGTCAATCTTTTGATAGATATTGTTTCTTAAAAACACGCTATTTGTTTTAACAGCGGGATTTAATTATAAAATTAATTAATGCAATTTCTATGTTATGAATTTGGTAAAATAGACTTCATTTTTAAATTTGTAATATGAAATATAGCTTAGGATGAAATTTTGGCATTTTTCTGAAAACTTTCAATTTTTGATGAATAGTGAAACCACTAAGTGGTAGGTTAAAAACTGAATTTTGCATAAAACTTAATTTTACCGCTTCTGTGAATGGAATTTCGAAAATCCGACAGACACGGTTGATATCAGTAAGTAAAATGTGGTTCAATGAGATAAAAATAATTTTTTGGTGAATAGTAACTTTTTACTTTTTTTACCGTGGTTAATAGTAAATAAGGGAACTAAGGGTAAATATGATATTACTATTACCCTAACACATGTCCTAATTCTATTGGATAAGTTTAATTCGACCAAAAACAACCTTATGAATAAAATATGACCATTTAGGCCCACATGGATTAGATTAGGACATTTATTATTAATTTATTTAAAGAAGGGTTAAAATAGTTAAAATCAATGTTTAATAAGTAAATCATTTTTAATATGGTGTTATACATAAGATAAATTCGACTTTAAATATGTATTAGAAAGCTAAAAAGCTTTCCTACATAATGGTATTTTATTTGTAATTTTTAGACATTAAATAATTTAATTTATTTATGACACAATGATGATGCAGTAATTATCTTATTAATGAAATATTGACATAATTGATGTTATAAACACCAAAATAAATATAATTTGAGACTTTTTATGAATTACACTAATTTTATAGGTTACTATGATATATTATTGTTGATTTAATCAACTTGGTTCGAACATATAATTCTGTTATGACTTTCACAAAAATCATATATCAAATAGTGTCAAAATTGACACAAAATAGTTTTTAAATCAAATATTATATTATTAATTGTTATTTTATTCCTAAAAATCTAAGGTTCGGCCAAATGACTTAGATAAGGATATATATATTAATAATAAACAATTTGGGGTTCGTTTGGCATGTTATAGTAAGTGTATTAACCATATAGTGACAGAAAACAAAAAGACACGGTAAAAGTTAAATTAATTAACTTAGAGTTAAATCTAATTGATAAGGTTAAAATAATACCCTAAACTTGTCTAAATCCTATTGGTTGATAGGATTTCGACCCATCCCCACTTTAGATTCGAAATAAGACCCTTTGGAACCATTATAAACCGATTTTGACTTTAATATAAAATAATATTTTGAGATATTCCTAAGGTGCCCCTCTCCTCCCTTATAAAAGGGCACCTCCTCCCCCTCCTCCTCACACCAAATTGAGCACTCAAGCTCGGCCAACCCCTGCCATTTTCTCCTCTCCACTTCCCTAGAATAATCCTAGAGGTCCTGGTCTTCTCCAAAGACCAATCTTAGTTCCTTAAGTGGAGGATTCAAAGAGGCGTTCCAAAAGAAGAGGTAATATCCATTACCGATCTATTCAATTTCTTTCTTCTTCAACTTCTTATTCATTAGTTGTTTCATGATAAAGTAATAACATAAGTATTAATTACATACTGATATGTTATTATAAATATGAAACAACCCTAATTCACCTTCTATCCATCCTACGGAAAAATGAAATCACCGCGCGTGCGTACGTACGAAATACCGTCTCCACGCCGTGGTGTAATCTATTTTCCACCATCACCTTACAAGGATGGGTATAATGGTGTAATGAGTAACAATATATGATTATTATGAAGTAATATTGATACTGAAATAATATATATATACTCCAATACAATTCCATGATCATAGGAACGATATCATCACTCGTGCGTACGTACGGAATACCGTCTCCACGATGTGATGCGACTCGTTCTACATGATCTTCATTTCATAATGATTATATAAATGAATTGAATGAATGAATATGGTATATAATACACTAATACCATTCTGGAAATGAATTATCTATAACCTAAAGATAATAATAAGAATTTATTCGACAAAACACGCATAAGAACAAAAAGTTATAAAGACCCGAGTAACAGGTAACAATGAAATAATACTAACAAGAAGCTAATAATATGACCATATATGATATCATATCAATATGTATGATTCTGGAATAAGTCAATAACATTATTTAAACCATTATAAAAGAGCTTCGTACACGAACAAAGCAAATCGGACCTAAGGTAAGGGAAATATCACAATCTCATTTTTATCCGAGATTGTTTATTCGTAAGTATTTACTGGGGTGTATTTTATCATACACATCCATGTTTCATCAATATGTAATATTATTTCCATCCACCTACAATTGTTTAAATACATTTTTACCCTTCGGTGAGTTTTTAATAATATGTATGAAAGGAATCTTTTGTCGTTTTTCGTACGAGGTACTTTTTGACTTTTCCGAAAAAAGTACGAAGAATGTTTTTTTTAACTTATACGGAATGAATGGATTTTTAAAAAATTATTTCCAAGAAACTTCATTTACAAGTTTTCAAGTTTATTTTTAATCAACTTATTTTATTTTAAATTTGTATGACATGTTATGAAAGGAAAAACGTTTTTGAAGTAGAAAGGATATTTTCCTCAAGAATGGAGTTCACGTATTTTATCAAAATTATTTTCCATCTAAGATAATAAAAGGGTTCTGTTTTTATCCCTATTATTACATTGGTTTGATCATGTTGTGATGGAATTATTTTTATGAATTCCTTTATCTTATATGAATTGATTTATGATGTCATGATGTTTCAAGAATCCCATTTTTGTTACATGTGTTATGCGATGATGTATGTTTTATGATTATGTGGCACACATAAGAAAGGATTCATTATAAGATGGGTGGGACCTATATCTCCCACCAATTCATTGGGTAAAGATTTTATATCTGATGAGATAGACATGGCTGGAATGGTAGGTTATACCGGTTCATTGAAACAGGACTGAAACGAGGGTTACTCGATTCAGAAAGGGACTTTGTCCACTAAGATAGTCTTGGCAATGAGTCTTGACTAACAAGAAATGATTCTATATGATTATGTGTGTATGCCACAAAGTTTCATGTTTTAAGTTATGATTATTGGGATTTCATTTCACTACTATGATTTATCCCATGTTATGAAATTATTCTCTCTTTTGCAGGTTAAGATTTCCAAAAGTTATGTTATTATGAATATGATGTGATTGATTTTTCTTTTGTATACCCTTACTGAGCATATGAGCTCACCCTTTTATGTTTTCTTTTCCCCAGGATATAAAGAAAGGTTTTAGGTAAAAAAAAGGGGAAGATATTTATGGGAGATATTGAAGATCTTTCACCACGATTAGAAGATTACGTTCCGAGTTTCCAAAGACACTAAACTATTACGATCCTTGTGTGTGTGTGTTTTTTTTATGTACTAAGTATTCCTCAAAAGTAATGAAATGTTCATGTACGATATGCTTCGGGTCTCTACAGTTGGTATCAAAGGAAAGGTTTAGTCAAACTTTGGAAACTAGGATGCGAAAACGTTAGTGAGATCCCTAGAGATATTTCTAAGGTATGTCTAGGGATGTCCCTAGGGATAAGTATACGTATAGGTTATAGTAATAGAATTACGCTAACAATCATAGAATTAAACCTAAGATGTTGGATATTGAAGGTACTCCCCCTTTATTATGTTGTTTTCCCTAGCTTTATTTTTGCCTCTCACACTATTCTTTTTGGGTTTTAGACGATGGTTGGAACCCGAAGGAACCGTGTTGATCAATGCAATGGACAATGCAATGATTGTCCTCCTGAACAAACAAATGGTGTGGGAGATGGAGTGAAAAATCTTATTTCTATACTTACACAAGCTATGAATCATTCTGGACTTCCAAATGAGCATAGAAGGGAACAATATTCTATTGATTCCTTCATGAGGCAACGCCCACCTTCTTTCAGTGGGTCTTCTGATCCACTTGTTGCTGAACAATGGATCAGTACCACTGAAAAGATATTTTCAGTTCTTCAATGTTCTGAACATGATAAAGTCATCTTAGCAGTATATCATTTGGAAGGTGAAGCTGATCAGTGGTGGAATCTTATCAAGAATACAAGGCAAAGAGATGAAATTGAGTCCATGGAATGGGACGAGTTCAAGAACTTATTTTTCAATAAGTACTTCCCTCGTATTCTTCGAACAGAGATGGAGAAGGAGTTTTTTGAACTAAAGCAAACGGATGATGAATCTGTTGGTATATACGAAGCGAATTTTACAAGACTTGCAAGGTATGCATCTGGCATTATCATCCAACCTGAAAGTAAAGTTGATCGATTTTTCAGTGGTTTAAAACCAAGTCTTCGAAGGGCATTAGCTATAAGAGACTTCAGTAGCTATGAAGAAATTGTGCGTTGTGCTATCAAGGTAGAAATGGAAGTTGGTGTTACATATCCATCTCATGGTTTTGACAAGAAAAGAAAGATGGAGTTCAAGGAGAAATCTCAGAATAATGGTGAAAAGAAGATGAATGTTTCCTTATGCACAAAGTGTGGAAAGAAGCATGGTGGAGATTGTCTTAAAGGGACTAGAAAATGTTTTAAGTGTGGAAAAGAAGGTCATCGAGCAGCTGAGTGTCGAAGTAATGGAAAAAGGGTTTCTAATGATGTGAATAAAGTAAACACTGAAGAGAATGCACCACCAACACTTCAATGCTTCAAGTGCAAGGAAATGGGGCATTATGCTAATAAATGCCCTAATCCAAGGGTTAGTGATGATCAACATAAGGCAAAGGACAAAGGGAAGTCACATGCGATCACTATTGGAAATGTTGAATATGACAACGATGTGGTGGAATGATTAAGTGTTTATGTAATGGGATTCCAAAATAATGTTGTATCATAAAGTATTGGAATATTTATGTATTGGTCTATTGTGGTTTTCAATAATTTTATGGTACCAGTAACCATGGAAAGTGATTGAGATATTTTTGGAAAAAGAATGATATGCGCATAATGAAGGGAAAATGGGAAAATTAAATATTTGACAGTATTCATGAGCTCATGATTGATATAAGGACTAAGTGATATCATGGTTTTAGTATATAGAATTCTGAGGATTTTGGTATGTGGAAAGTGTTAAATTTTAACTGCATTCATGTTTACACTAAGGTTCGATGGGTATTCAAGAGAATACATGATTAAGGCCTTTGAATGTTTGGAATGTGACCAAAAAAAACATATCTTATGATATATGGGGATCAACGATGGTATTAAATCTCTGGTAATCGTTTTCACTATGTTATGAGAGTGGACTGCAGTATTATGGATAAGCCTAAAGATTGAAATGGATTATGTTGGACATAAGTGAGTATTGTTTAAGGATAGAAGTTTTTTTCTCGATATTATTGATGGGATGTTATAGTAATGTAGTTTTAGAAAAAGGACAACCTGCAGGATGGGCGACAGCCCATCGCTTCGGACAAGGACGTGGGAATCGAACCCACAACCGAAGTGCGACTGGCCTTTATCGCCTACCACTGGCCTACAGAAAGTCCCTGTTTAGTAGAAACTAGTTTTATTATATTAAGCAGTATGATATATGAAGTATAAGTCCATTTTTGGAACCATATATGATTAATCTCACTATCGATCGACTTATGTATATAATTTTTTCTATCCTTTTGTTTGAGACAGATGGAATGACCCGTCATTCTATCACATGATCTGCTAACACTTCACGAATAACAAATTCAACTTCATTTATTTAAGAGATGAAGTGGAAATTGTTCAAGGCACGAACAACAGTGAGATTATACCAAAATAAAGTAAGTATTTATTCTAATTCAAAATTTTCAACTTTAGGGAAATGATCTTGAAAACCAAAAATGTTGTCCTAGTGATCTTATACCTGATGAATCAGATGGTACCTTAGATCATCACAAATTTATGGCTTTGTGATTATTGGCTTTTCCATAGCCATGTTCTCTACCACTCTCCATCAGAACATGATGGTTAGATTTCTCTTCCATATCAATATTTTCACCTATGTGGAAACCCAGTGATTAGTTTATTTGGGTAATCATTACATTTCATACGTTAGTTTTTAAAGGCAAGTTTTGGTATTCCTTTTTACGATGTGGGTTTCTATTAAAGAAACTTTCGAATAGTATACTATTTATAACCCCGACGAATTTCGAGGGAGAAATTCATTTTAAGGGGGGTAGAATGTAACAGCCCGAGATTTTATGAAAAATGTTCCTTTTAATTTTATTTATGTCTTGTGTTGTACGCTACACCAAAAGGATCTTGCACAACACACATCCTTGACTTGCCTTGCATTACACGCAATCGCGACCTTCCTCGATAGCGTGTGTTGTACGCAACACCAAGTTTCGCTAAACAACGATATGCTATTAAGATATTATTAAAACTAGCTGATGTGAATAGTAATAACCACTTTTTGAAATTTTCTAAATTTTATTTTTCAAAATGGACTTCATTTATGGATTTGGAGTATCGAATTTAGCCTAAGGTGAAATTTTGGTACTTTTCGGATAACTTTCATATTCTGATAAATAGTGAAAATTAATAAATTATAACTAAAAACAACTTTTTTTAATCGAAATAATTAATAGTGATAAATCATTAATTTGAGTGGTTTTAAGGTATATTTAGAATATATTTTTACAATTTAATACAATTTTGGTCATTGGATGTAATTTCACATTTAAACCAGACATAATCAAGTGTCAATCTTTTGATAGATATTGTTTCTTAAAAACACGCTATTTGTTTTAACAGCGGGATTTAATTATAAAATTAATTAATGCAATTTCTATGTTATGAATTTGGTAAAATAGACTTCATTTTTGAATTTGTAATATGAAATATAGCTTAGGATGAAATTTTGGCATTTTTCTGAAAACTTTCAGTTTTTGATGAATAGTGAAACCACTAAGTGGTAGGTTAAAAACTGAATTTTGCATAAAACATAATTTTACCGCTTCAGTGAATGGAATTTCGAAAATCCGACAGACACGGTTGATATCAGTAAGTAAAATGTGGTTCAATGAGATAAAAATATTTTTTTGGTGAATAGTAACTTTTTACTTTTTTTACCGCGGTTAATAGTAAATAGGGTAACTAAGGGTAAATATGATATTAATATTACCCTAACACATGTCCTAATTCTATTGGATAAGTGTAATTCGACAAAAAACACCCTTATGAATAAAATATGACCATTTAGGCCCACTTGGATTAGATTAGGACATTTATTATTAATTTATTTAAAGAAGGGTTAAAATAGTTAAAATCAAAGTTTAATAAGTAAATAATTTTTAATATGGGGTTATACATAAGATACATTCGACTATAAATATTCATTAGAAAGCTAAAAAGATTTCCTACATAATGGTATTTTATTTGTAATTTTTAGACATTAAATAATTTAATATATTTATGACACAATGATGATGCAGTAATTATCTTATTAATGAAATATTGACATAATTGATGTTATAAACACCAAAATAAATATAATTTGAGACTTTTTATGAATTCCACTTATTTTCTAGGTTACTATGATATATTATTGTTGATTTAATCAACTTTCTTAGAACATATAATTCTGTTATGACTTTCACAAAAATCATATATCAAATAGTGTCAAAAGTGACACAAAATAGTTTTTAAATCAAATATTATATTATTAATTGTTATTTTATTCCTAAAAATATAAGGTTCGGCCAAATGACTTAGATAAGGATATATATATTAATAATAAACAATTTGGGGTTCTTTTGGAATGTTATAGTAAGTGTATTAACCATATAGTGAAAGAAAACAAAAAGACACGGTAAAAGATAAATTAATTAACTTAGAGTTAAATCTAATTGATAAGGTTAAAATAATACCCTAAACTTGTCTAAATCCTATTGGGAGATAGGATTTAGACCCATACCCACTTTATCTTCGAAATAAGACCCTTTGGAACCATTATAAACCGATTTTGACTTTAATATAAAATAATATTTTGAGATATTCCTAAGGTGCCCCTCTCCTCCCTTATAAAAGGGCACCTCCTCCCCCTCCTCCTCACACCAAATTGAGCACTCAAGCTCGGCCAACCCCTTCCATTTTCTCCTCTCCACTTCCCTAGAATGATCCTAGAGGTCCTGGTCTTCTCCAAAGACCAATCTTAGTTCCTTAAGTGGAGGATTCAAAGAGGCGTTCCAAAAGAAGAGGTAATATCCATTACCGATCTTTTCAATTTCTTTCTTCTTCAACTTCTTATTCATTAGTTGTTTCATGATAAAGTAATAACATCAGTATTACTTACATACTTATATGTTATTATAAATATGAAACAACCCTAATTCACCTTCTATCCATCCTACGGAAAAATGAAATCACCGCGCGTGCGTACGTACGGAATACCGTCTCCACGCCGTGGTGTAATCTATTTTCCACCATCACCTTACAAGGATGGGTATAATGGTGTAATGAGTAACTATATATGATTATTATTAAGTAATATTGATACTGAAATAATATATATATACTCCAATACAATTCCACTATCATAGGAACGATATCATCACTCGTGCGTACGTACGGAATACCGTCTCCACGATGTGATGCGACTCGTTTTACATGATCTTCATTTCATAATGATTATATAAATGAATTGAATGAATGAATATGGTATATAATACACTAATACCATTCTGGAAATGAATTATCTATAACCTAAAGATAAGAATAAGAATTTATTCGACAAAACACGCATAAGAACAAAAAGTTATAAAGACCCGAGTAACAGGTAACAATGAAATATTACAAACAAGAAGCTAATAATATGACCATATATGATATCATATCAATATGTATGATTCTGGAATAAGTCAATAACATTATTTAAACCATTATACAGGAGCTTCGGACACGAACAAAGCAAATCGGACCTAAGGTAAGGGAAATATCACAATCTCATTTTTATCCGAGATTGTTTATTCGTAAGTATTTACTGGGGTGTATTTTATCATACACATCCATGTTTCATCAATATGTAATATTATTTCCATCCACCTACAATTGTTTAAATCCATTTTTACCCTTCGGTGAGTTTTTAGTAATATGTATGAAAGGAATCTTTTGTCATTTTTCGTACGAGGTACTTTTTGACTTTTCCGACAAAAGTACGAAGAATGTTTTTTTAACTTATACGGAATGAATGGATTTTTAAAACATTATTTCCAAGAAACTTCCTTTACAAGTTTTCAAGTTTATTTTTAATCAACTTATTTTATTTTAAAGTTGTATGACATGTTATGAAAGGAAAAACGTTTTTGAAGTAGAAAGGATATTTTCCTCAAGAATGGAGTTCAAGTATTTTATCAAAATTATTTTCCATCTAAGATAATAAAAGGGTTATGTTTTTATCCCTATTATTACATTGGTTTGATCATGTTGTGATGGAACTATTTTTATGAATTCCTTTATCTTATATGAATTGATTTATGATGTCATGATGTCTCAAGAATCCCATTTTTGTTACATGTGTTATGCGATGATGTATGTTTTATGATTATGTGGCACACATAAGAAAGGATTCATTATAAGATGGGTGGGACCTATATCTCCCTCCAATGCATTGGGTAAAGAATTTATATCTCATGAGATAGACATGGCTGGAATGGTAGGTTATACCGGTTCAGTGAAACAGGACTGAAACGAGGGTTACTCGATTCAGAAAGGGACTTTGTCCACTAAGATAGTCTTGGAAATGAGTCTTGACTAACAAGAAATGATTCTCTATGATTATGTGTGTATGCCAATAAGTGTCATGTTTTAAGTTATGATTATTGGGATTTCATTTCACTACTATGATTTATCCCATGTTATGAAATTATGCTCTCTTTTGCAGGTTAAGATTTCCAAAATATATGTTCTTATGAATATGATGTGATTGATTTTTCTTTTTTATACCCTTACTGAGAATTTGAGCTCACCCTTTTATGTTTTCTTTTCCCCAGGATATAAAGAAAGGTTTTAGGTAAAAAAAGGGGAAGATCTTTATGGGAGATATTGAAGATCTTTCACCACGATTAGAAGATTACGTTCTGAGTTTCCAAAGACACTAAACTATTACGATCCTTATGTGTGTGTGTTTTTTTATGTACTAAGTATTCCGCAAAAGTAATGAAATTTTCATGTACGATAAGCTTCAGGTCTCTACATGTCCTTTTTCAAAACTATATAATTCTCAAATCATTCCCCAAAAAGAGATAAAATCATCAAAAATAACCATAACATAATTTAACATCAATTTTATTTCATGCCTTTCACTTTCCATCATAACATATAGTAACCCATAATTACCTCAAAAGTAAGGATCATATAAAACAAAATGGTTCATTATAACTATGTCCACAAAAGAACAGAAAACTATTCCTTGAATAAAATTTTCATATATCAATCATCAGGGTTACACATACTATAAAAAGTCTTCTAATGTAACCCCATCATCAAAAGAGACTTAATACTCTTAAGAATTTCACCATAACTCTTTAAGCCCTTATATGTTGACTTCTTACTCATTCAACATTCTTCATGATCCATTAACCATTCCTTTCCAACTTATTCTGAAATACTTCTTTCCTACAAACAAAATCATGAATCATATACTAAGATTCCAAAATAGGAAAACAAATTTTATGAAATAATCCATACCTTTGACTGGTCATTGCCTATTTCTTCATCCTCAATCGGAATGGCATTAGGTATTGGTAAAAAAATATTTGTACAATCTTGGTAATCCCATTCCCGAAACTTCTTCATAGGATATGTGATTTAATAATGACCATGCACACCACATTTAAAGCATTCAATTGATCACTCAGAAAGTACTTATTTCCCTTTCCTCGAGTCAACTTGATTCTTCCTTTTCCCATGGCTGGTTCTTGCTTCATGACCTTCATTTCCACATCTTTAGAATATTTTTGTCCCTTTTAAACATTTTACTAGGTGTTTCTTTCCACATCTTTGACACATAGGTTTTTGAACACACTTACCTTTATGATTATTACCTGTAGTTATGTATGGATTTGTTTCTCGCATATATGATACCATATAGAAATCACAATTGTTTAGGTGGTCAATAATGACTCCAAATAGTTGGTTGAGGATAAACACAAGAGTTCTCATTGTAGCTCCCATATCATTCAGTTGCTCTCTTAGAAAACTGTCAGAGTTTCCTTCACATCCAGTGTTACTTTGGTGCCTGCTAGATCCTTCCATTTACTAAAACCAAAAAGGTCAGTGTGAGTATATCAACAAAACCATCATGCACTAATGAGGAAGATAAACACTAAAATATACTTACTCAATCACTTTATCTAAAACTATGACTCTTTCCGAAATCCTAACCATTATGGTAATGTCACTTATGCTTAGAGAATACCCTAACCTCTAATGTTATCTAAAACGACCTCTGATACCAATTATAAGGCACGGGCCTTAAACCTTACTTAATATTGAATTAAATGAATAATACACATTGAGGATCTATTCAGGATTAGAGTTTTAGAGAATTAGGTCATAAATATTACATCTCAAAAGATTACATAGTAGACACTTCTACTAAGTTTTCATAAATTAAAAAAACACTTAAAAATAAACATGTCTAGTTCCATGATTTAGATATAATGTCTTTCCTTGATCCCTTCCTTGACCCTATTAATCTTTATGTCCTGTGGAAAACATTTCAAAAACTTGGGATGAGCTTGAAAAGCCCATTCAAAGATACACAAAGAAGGAAAACTGTTAGTTTATCAAAAACAATATGTAAACCATGAATACTTTACAAAAGTAATACTTTTCACCTTTATGAAGTAGTAAAAACTATTCACTGAATAAAAGACCATTACATACCCTTTTGTAACCAAAATATTACCATAAAACCCATATAAAGAACACATAACATATAAAGGTAACTTGGGACATAAACATACTTAAATGGAATAACCATACAGTCGAATGCAATACATACTTATTGGAATAGCCATATGGCCGACTTCCATACCCAATGTATTGGAGGTTATAACGTAACCACCCATCCTGGTATTCATGGCACCACCCATCATATGTTTTATCACATAACCACCCGTAAAATTTCCAAGTACCATCATTACACATAAAATATTGAAAATATAAACATTTCAATAACAACATTTCATTTTCAATCACAATAAATAATTCCATGATATTGAATTAATCAATCCATTTTCAAAAACCATTTAAAAGAGATTTTTGAATCAATGTGTCCCATACCACATTGAAGCTTTTAATTGAACTATAATTTCAAAGATGCATTATTTTGTTTTTGAAGCTTTTAAAAAATACTGAAAACCATTTTGAAAACATGGTCATTAAAGATAAAGATTTAGAATAATGAATCTTTAAAACATTTAAAACAATATTTTTGTTAAAGAGTTTTTAACAAAATGAGAGACTCTTGAATACAAATAATTGCGGAATAACATTTAATCCGAGCTTTATAATGTCATGAGAATAAAGGGATTAATGATATAATATGTCAAAGGACAGTATACACACCATATAAGAGTCAATTGGTGCATAAAAACAATGATGTCTCAATGGAAAAGTAAATTGAGATGAAATCCATTATAAAAAGGGTATCCTTAAATTAAGGATAAATCTATCACATAATTATGTGTGAGAAATAAAAATAAACCCAATATAAGTTGATATTAAGTGTAAAACAATCCGAGGGCATTCACACATATTCATAGGATGGCATGTTCAAGAAGTACAAGTTGAACCCAAAGAAATCGAAATTGGGTTAAGATGTTCCCTTGTAAAAATTCGACAGCCTAACGGCGTCACTTCAAAATTAAAAAAACTAGTCGATGAGAGAGTGAATGGTATCTCATCACTTGGAAATAAAATTTGAATCAATAAGTATATATAAGAACATATCCCAACATAATAATATGTAAATTAAAAGACATATCATAATAAGTCTTTTAAAAAAAGGAGGGTGAAAGGTCCCCTTACCGAGTTGTGTATCTTTCGAAACGTACACCCCATGGAAGAAGGGTCATAGAATGAAGATTTAAATACCCATAAATGTAATTATAATACAAAAATTGTATAATAATGGTCAGTACATACACCACTCAAATGAAATAGTGGCAAACGTAGCATAAATGTCACGAGAATAAAAGTGAGATGAAAAATCCCTTACGAAAACTCGGAAGCCTAACAACGCCACTTAAATAATCCAGAAATGGATTGATGAGATAAAATAGGGTCACTCATTATATTAACATAAAAAGTACAGAATGAGGAATATAAAATAACATCCCCAAACATATTAAATATGAGTTTAAAAGAAATGACATAAAAGAGAGTACTTAAAAAGAAATAGAGAGGTTGGATCCCTTACCTCGGGCCCGACTTGACTCGATCGTTCTTTAACATACTGAATAATAAACTTGAGTTAATTTATACTTTCTTAAAAACCTTCTTCATGTTCATTATTACTTTTATATCCCTTATCACCATTTTATAAACATTATGTAATCATTTATGTTAATAATGTTTGTTTTGTCGATATATGATTCTTAAGTCAAAAGTGGACTTCTTACAATTACTTGTTGTTCGTGTGGTCAGAAGTTCATTATATCCAGAATGATATTCCTGATTTGGATATAATATATATCATATATATCCACAATAAACATGTATTTATAATATTACATAATCATTTAGAGGTATGAAATGAAATGCACCGTTCATGGAGACGGTAAGCCGTACGTACGCATGAACGGTACTTTCATTTCTATCTCATAATTTAATGGAAAGAAAATATTAACGAAATAATGGTACATTATAATTACAATATAAAATCATATATAATAACGTTAAATCCATCATTTATACATCCCACATATGGCATTAACGAATCAAATCACTTTGAGGGGGCGGTAGTCCGCACATCCTAAAATGACATTTTCGTGTTTACCCACAATCGAAACCATAAGGTTATGCCACAAATGAAAAATAGAGAAGCTTAAGTAAAACATAAAAATATTATATATAATATAAAAATATAATGCCTTCTTAATGGCCATATTTGAAGGTGTTATATGACTGTTGATCAATCATCGTTTCGTGAGGCAGAAATTCGCCATCCACAGAAACAATATGTTCCTTAACCATTAGATGAAGGTGTGTGCAAGTGTAGCTCGATTCCTTATTCTAAAAAATTCCTATTATATTTATGAAACTACTGTTGTTGCAAAAGAAGTTAATGAAAAGAGATTAGGGTGTTGGAGAAGCAAAATAAAACAAAAGAACACAAGAGAAGACACTACCTTTAAATCAGGTAACTCTTTTTGATTTGAGCTAAAAGGCTTCCTTGGGAAGACTTCTGCACAAAGTGAGGCTTCTATAAGTAATATAGAGATGTTGAGAGACAAAATTTGCAAGGGTTCGCCGAGACAAAGGCTTAAGAGTTGTGGGTAAGGAGGTAGAGGTGGGGGGCTTTTATAAGAGGGGAGGAGGGGCACTCTTGGAATGTAAGGAAATGTTACTTTATTTTATAATGAGTTACAGATTTTAATGGTCCCACATTGCTGTTTTTCTTGGAAAAGGTGATAAGGGTTCGAAATCCACTCATCCAATAGGTTTTGGACATGTGTAGGTCTTATATTTTACATTATCTTTCAATTTTATTTAAATCGTTAAATAATGAGGTAATCGATGCATCATCATGGTGTCATAAATAATTTAATTTAGTAAATGTATAAAAATTATAAAAAAATTTCTACGATGTAGTAAATCTATCTATCTTTCCAATTAATATTTATAGCCAAAAATCGGACTTGTATTACCCCATATAAATGTTATTTTAGTAAAACAACACATGTTTGTGTCATTTTAATTTTAGCATTAAATAAAAAGTTATTAATGTCTTTTTCATACCAAATTGGCTCCATGGGTTCCCCATGTTGACCCATGGATTGTCTTGGTCGGTCATGACACATCCAATGAAGTTAGGACATGTTTCTAGGTCATTAAAGTTTATTAAAACATTATTTTTACCTTAAATTAAACTAATTACCTCTAATCGCGATTAATAAACTTAAAAGATACCATTCACCAAAAAATTATTTTAATCCCATTGAACCAAATTTTATTTATTAATGACAACCATGTATGTTTTATTTTTGAAATAAAAATCACAGATGTGGTAAAGAATCATTTAAACGAAAAATCAGTTTCTTTAAATACCACTTAGTGGTTTCACTATTCATCAAAAATTGAAGTTTTTCAGAAAAATACCGAATATTTACCCAAGGATATATTTGATATTCCGAATTAAAAAATGATTTCTATTTTAAAAAATTCAAAAAATATAAGTTAAATTTTTTAATTTAATAATTAATTACCGATGTCAGAGAAAATAGAATGTTTTTATGAAACAATAAGTATCAAATAATTGACACTAGTTTAAGTCCAATTTCAAGATGATATTAATTCCAATGACCACTATTAGATTAAATGGTAAAAATATATTCTAATTTCACTTGGAAACCAATTCAAAAGATAATCAAATCATATAAATAAATTAGATTAAAAAGGGGTTTTGAATTAAAATACAACATTTTTCATTATTCATTAAAAATGATCTTTATCGGAAAAATACCAAAAATTTACACAAAGTGAATTTTGATGTCCCAATTCTAAAGAAGAGTTTTATATGGTCAAATAGAATGTATAAGAGTGACCAAAACTATATTTTATTATGGTTCGCCATCAAAAGTTGATAAGTGGACCTTTAGTGAAAATTAGAGTATATATGCCTAAAATTGAATTATTTTCATATTTTATGCCCTTATCCTTTATTGGATAAATGTAATAACATTTAACAAAAATATATAATCATATTTTAGATATTTCTATTCATTCCCACCAATACAACGACTACGTGTTTACTAACATTTAAAATAATTTTATTTTATTATTAGAGTGCAACATAAGATTTCAAAAGAACTCGTTGGTGCATATTGGGTAAGCCATCAAGCATAGAATTCCCTTTAAATTAATATTAACATTTTATTCAAAAAAAGGGATAAATATAAAAATTTCATATTCATTATTTACCTGGGGTGTTACATCGAGAGAGGTCTATGATTGGACATCTGAGATACTTTCATGCCTCATTCCCTTCCAACATATTCTAGAGTTCTTGAATGGACCATGGTGATCGAGAGCTTCTTGGAAGAGAATAGACAGTTGATGGAAGTCAACAGTAGGCAGACATGTACGAAGTCCTCAACAATAGGGAGATGATGTTAGGAATATATATCAGGATATGGGAGACGTCATATGAGGACCCAAGATAGGGGTTTGGAAGTATGGGGATATTAGTCTAGATCCAGTCATCCTAGGGAGAGGCGATGCTACTTGTGAGATGGATGAGGACATATCACTATAGATTTTATGATCTATCGAGTTGTTGACAGGGTGGCGGGGGATGGACCACTTAGGTAGAGGAAATGAGTGAAAAAGGAAGACCCTCCAGGCAGCAGACATGTCAGAAGTGCGGGGATTGGTGCATGTGGTGTCATATGCTTCAATCTACTTCCACCACCACCCCTAGGTGGCCCACACCAGGCTCAGGGAGAAGTAGGACATGGGCGGGGACATCTATATGCAGTTGAGGACTAAGACAAAGGGACTCTAGGGATTAATAGAGGTATGATCTTTGATTTATCTACCTTAGCATTCGTACTTATATATACACATGCCAGTCATTCCATCCTCACCACATGTCTTGTGAGAATCTTTATGATTTTGGTAAAGTCGTTGACATGATCCTTACACATAGAAGACACCTACAAGAAGAGACTCGATGACCACTCACCTTTGTTGACTTTGTGATCTTACCCTGGTAATCGAGATTTTTCATTGGAACCTCATAGTGAAATCATCAAGTCCTTAATACATCATTCTCACTATGGAATGGTTATTATTGGTCCACGCCCAGATTGACTATATTATACGAAGAGTGCGTTGTGCCGCATTGATGGGATGAGGTTTTCCATTGTTGGTGAAAGGGTGACTCGGGTAGCACGATAATGGCTAATTCGTAAGAGGGATTAATCAATCACTCATGAGTCTTCAAGACCTACCCTTGGAGCAGTAGATGTTGTGATCTTCTATTTCCTAGAAGTAGTGTCTTAGTACGACGACGCCTTTCCCGAATATGTTCTCGGAATACATAACCACTGAGAAATCAACATTGGCATCGAATTATACACATATACGTCACTAATTTCCTCATCATCATATCAGATGGCTCCCACATATCTTTACAATTTGAGGGTGCAGTTGGAGGATTTGAAATGAAAGGGTTACCTAAGACCTAGTGTTTCACCCTGGGTGGCCCCAGTATTGTTTTCCAAGAGGTTAGATGGGTGTTTGATGTTGTGCATAGATTACTGGTGCTAGAAGCTGGTAAAGGTGAAGAAAAAGTATCCACTACCGAGGTTAAAAAACCTCTTCTACTAGATAATAGAGAAATAGTAGTTATAGAAGTTTTATCTTCGATCATGTTAACACTAGTTAATAGTACGGATTGAGGATATACCGAAGATGACATTTAGATGCCACTAAAGTCAATATGAGTACTTGGAGATGTCTTTATGCGTGAAAAACACCCCCATTGTGTTCATAAGATATATGAACTGGATCTTCCATCAATAATTGTATCGGTTCGTAGTATTCATCCCCGACGACAACCTTTTGTACACGCCGTTGGAGGAGGAGCATGTGAGACACCTTCAGATGGTTTTGGATGTACTCTGAGAGATCCAACATTATGGTAAGTTCTATAAGTGCCAGTTCTTGATTCGGGAGGTCCACATTCTAGGACATGTCATTTAAGTAGATGGAGTAGTTATGGACCCAGACAAGGTTGAGGTAGTGTTAGCATTGGAGCCACCTCAAAAAGCGTGATGGAGGTGGGAAGCTTCCTTGGGATTGCATGATATTACCGAAGATTCATTCCCGATTTCTCCCGAATATCATCACCGATGACATCCTTGACCAGGAAGGGGAAACACTTCATATGGATGTAGAAGTTCCAATATGATTTTGACTAGTTTAGGAAATGATTGATGAGCTACCCGATCTGGAGATTACTGGGGGAGGGTGTCGAGTAATTAGTTTTCTATGACACATCGAGTACCGAGATTTGCAGTGTCCTGATGCAAAGACAAAAATTGATTTCTTATGGTTCGTGCCATCCTAGGTTATATGAGTAGAACTATTAAACCCATGATCTTGAGATGGTAGTGGTAGTCTTTGCGTTGAAGATGTGGTGACTCTATCGTATGGTTGAGTAGTTAAATTTCAACTCTGACCACAAGAGCCTCAAGTACACCTTCTCATAGAAATATCTGAATATGAGGGAAATGTGTTGGCTAGATTTCCTCCATGACAATGATATCAATATCATATATACTCTTGGGAAGGGGAAAATGTGGAAGATTATCGTAGCAGAAGCTTGATCTCGTAGCGGTTGAGTGAGGTGACATATTAGTTAGCCACGTTGCAGTTATCCTTCATAGAAAGAGACGATGCAACTTACCATCAGTCAATGTTTGTCACCCCTCCACTCTTATAGTGATTTAGGTAGAAAAAACATGGGGATGTTGACTGTGAGGATTTACGTGCATAGTTATCCACATGAAATTCTCCTTATGGATATTCATAATGTGGGGAGCACATACTTCTTTTCAAAGGATGTGTTGTTCTACTAGTGGCGTTGTGGAAGGAGTCCTCAGGGAGTTTCAAAAATTCCCCTTTGTAGTACATCTTATATTAGCTAAGTTTTTCTAGAATCTATGAAGATAGTTTTGGTGGACATGCATGATGAAGGCAGTAGTAGAGTTCATTTCTTGATGCCTTACGTGCCAGTAGGTGGAGACCGAGCACTAGGTTCCAGTAGGATTAGCTCACCCCTGGTAGTTCCGGAGTTGAAGTGGTATGAAATATCGATTGACATCGGGAAAAGCTTACCAAAGATGTCCAAAGTCTATGATTCCATATTGGTGATCATTGACCAACTCACAATGTCCTCCCATTTCCAATCTATCAGAGAGAAGAGTTCTATATAGAGTGTGGGACGCCTCTACATGAAGGATATAGTTTGGCTTCATGGTGTCCCATTGACAATAGTCTCAGATCGAGATGCCTGATTCACATCCTAGTTGTTAAAGGAAGTGGAGGAGGATTTTGAAAAATTGCTACGCTTGAGCACATCCTTCCATACGAAAAAAGATGGTTAGACAGAGAGAAAAAATCCGGTTCATGAGGATATTTTGAGGGCCTGTGTCATGGATTTTTTTAGTAGTTTGGAGGACCACCAACAACTGGTGGTATTTATGTACAATAACTGCTACCACTCCACCATTTGTATGAAATCGATAGAGGACTTATGTGGGAGACAATGTCAGTCACCACATTGCTAGAAATACAGTGGAGTGTCAACACTATTGGGTCCAGATATAGTGAGAGCTACCACCGAGAATGTGAAAATCATCTAAAAGTGGATGCAGATTGCACATAGCTGTCAGATTTCTTATGCTGAGAAACATGAGAGACCTCTAGAGTTTGAGGATGTAGACCATATCTTCTTTAGGGTCTCACCTCAATGAGGGTTGCAATGATTTTTCCAGGGCGAAAATCTATCTCTGAGATTCATCTGACCATTCCCAATACTGCGCAATTTTGGCAAGGTGTCATATATCCCAACTCTACTACCAATGATGCATTTGGTATATGATGTCTTCCACGTGTCACAACTGAGGAGGTTCGCGCATGACCCATCACACATCATCGATTGGGGTGATCTAGAAATCGGGGATGGAGTGACCATTACTGAGTACCTAGTGAAGATCAAGGGTCAATAGTAGAGGAACCTTCATGGGTGATCGATTCCCTTGGTGCGCATTCAGTGGCAGCACAAAAATCTTGAGAAGAGAATGTGGGAGCGGGTGGCTCAGATTCATGCCGATTACCCACATCTTTTGGACTATCCTTGTTTTCCCTTTTAAAGGAAGCAAATCCCCAAGGTGGGGAGAAGTTAAATTTTCAAATTTTCCATTTATTATTTTTAAATATTATATAGAATAATTTTGAGAAAATTCCACTGGAGGATGAGTAATTCTGTGGCCCGGAGTGCTCGGAATAAATGTTTGAATTAATTTAATCATTAAACAGCACAAACGAGAGGTTTTATTGAAAATATAAAATAAAATGGGAATGGGTGCTCAGATCATAAATATGAGGTAACTATTACATTAAGAGTAGAAAATTTACCATATGTGGGGCTGAACATTTACCGGCGCGGGTCAACTACAAGGGTTACTTTTTGGAATCATTAATCGAAATAAAATAAAGTAATAATTTATTTTATTTAAACGTTTCCTTTTTTTCATAAGGACCGAATTTATCCCATTAAAATAACCTCTTATGTAATGTCTGGAAGGTTAGCCTCATAACCATGTGAAATTAGAGTGAGAGAGAGATATCCTCTTAGAGCCTTGGAGAATTTTTGACAGATGTCGATGAATGGAGACACGTGGATCGTTGCAAAATGAGATCGAATCCCGACCAATGACCGATCTCCCTCATGGTCAAATAACGATGTAGTTTTTTTTATTTTTATTTTTCCATTCCTCATTATTGAAATAATAAGACGAACACAGATCAACCCACAAATAGGTTGACATGCAGATCGTACGTTTTCCAGTAGGGTTTTTATTGGGTTGGTTTTGGGGATTAATCCATGTTTCAATTTGTTGTATTTAATCCTTATAACGAGAGCTGATCAACACCATGACGAACAATGGTGGGGGTTTGATCCCCTTTTCTTTTATGATTAGTATTTCTTCCCCCACTTTTTATATAACTTTCTTCTAGTTCATCGTGGGGCGACAAACAATGGATCGTTGCACATTCATTTTATAATGCAACGTTTCCAATTTAGAGATATGATGTCTTGAAGATCTATTAGAGGTGTAGCGACAACGGTGGATAAAAAATCATCTCAAATCGGGAGATTCCTTTCTTTTAGTGTTCTTCTCAAGGGTGGATCAATACGGCTTTTCGATACTATTTGGAGGTTCGAAAACAACAGAGATGACATCAGAATGTCGAGGAGAACATGTTCTTCAAGATTCATGGAAAAGATATAGCCAGATAAAATATCAAAACTCCACTCAAGTTGTGAGGGAAAAGGTTCTCGATTCTAGAAATTTCCAAAAAAACACGGCGTGTTTCATGTAGAACATGACTTGTAGGGCCAACTAAGTGGCGACTAGGGTTCCGTGGTGTGTGAACAGATGACACTATGTGTTCTCTAACTAACACAATATTTGGGTCCTTACAAAGGACACGTCATGTATCTAGAGGATATATAGACATGCATTGGGGTACATGGTCGTGTACTCAAACACACGGCTAGACCAGGACGACTGCAAGGGTTACCCCATGTACCTAATAGATGAGTAGTAACATTTGGGTTGAAGCCTTGTACAGGCACATGGGCAGTGTACATAGAGTCCTCCCTGGATAAAGGAACACTATCTTTCACTCTCTTGCATGTCGTGTATACCTTCATCTACACGACCAGCCTTACGACATGGGACAGGGTACACGGACAGTACCTGGGGTCAAAAGACACAGCGTATGACACATATACACCTTGTGTACTTCTCAGTGAATGGCTTGATCTTCTTCTCCACCACATATTGGAAATTATTATTTTTGGTTAGTGACCCTTTTTCCGTTCTCATGATTTCCATGTATCATTTCCTTTTTCAAGAGTATGAACCCTTCAGCATGACTTATCCGGATAGAGTCAAGTATCCCTCAGAGTGGCCTAGAGTGAGATCCTCAATAACTTCATTACCCAAGTTAGAGTCTGGTATCGATGTTTATATCCCCATATGGAACTGATCCTCAACATATAAAGTGAATTTAGAAGAGTTGTGGTATTCACCAAGGCCCTGGCAATGATTCCCATCAGTGTATCTTGATCTTTATCCACTTAGGATAGTGTTTATCTTAAATGAGTATATCTACCTATCTTAACATTTCCCATTGGATAGTACATCTTGGACGGACACCATCAGAGCTATCGTACTCTTGGAGAGAGTTCTCCAGGACGAGTGCCTCATGGAATCCTCACACAGAATCCTTGGTGGGGGAATGCAGTATTGTGACTTAGCTCTAGACTAGAGGTCTGGGTTTTTAGTATATCTGGTTTGGATTCACCTATTATATGTTCATTAGATATATACTGTGTTGATATGACTCTACCATTCCTTATTGTACTATTTTATGGTTTTCAAAGTCCTCTACGTCGTATTATTATACTCACCCCTTCACGGGATTTGCCTCCATGTGGCGTGTCTTGTGCAGAAGAGAAACCTTTTGGCAGAGTCTAGGGTGGACATAGAATAGACCATGATTTTGGATTTCCTTACAGTCCAGGGTGTTCCTCTGGAAATGATCATCAGTCTTATTACCTTTTTGTGTTAACATGTAAGAAATTGTAGTTTTTAAACTCTTATTTTGTTTTATGGGATTTTATTCTGTCCTATTTTACATTCAGTACATTACTTCCTATCGTACTCTATTGGTTGGGTATGTATGTATGCGTGCATTTTGTTCCTCGATGTTTTTTTTACATTTCAGCAGTTATGGGCTTGGAGATGTGTGTTTGTGTGTGTGCATCTTCTAGAAAATTCCACCCATGTTTGTATTATGCCTACTCGGTGCTAGTCACCAGCCCCTAGCTTATTCGAGGCAGGAATGGGGAGTCGTTTCTCGGCCCCCAGTTGGATGGGGCATGACAGTTGTTGAAAATTACACTTGGATGAATACATTCTGATATATTATATATTATATTCTATAGATGTTTGAGGTATCCATTTCAAATGTGGTCACGAAAGACTGGTTGGGGGAGGATTAAATATCATTCAATTTAATTCCTTCTAGGAAGGGTCATTGTGTAATGTTTTTTGTGACAATGTCTCATAGGGTGGGGAGGATGTTGTGGTTTTTGTTCCCAAGTGATCACGAGGAGTTATAAGTTTCATAAGATAAATTAAAAGAGTAGATCATAGATGGTTTTCTTTCTTCAATAGTGATGGTGGAAAATTCCCAAGAGAATCTTATCCTTTGGTAGGGGAGTTATAGTTTTTTTGGAATTCAGGATCCATTCCAGGAATCTTATGTGATATTTTTCTGATATATTAATGGAATAGGAGGATATAGTGAGTGTTTTTAGAGGGATTGAATCTAGATATGCATCTCTAGGTCACCCCATTTATGATGAATAAATTTCTAGATGTGTTGGAGAGGGAATCGGTCATAGGGAGGATATTATCAAGAATCTGATCATCAAGATAGGGGGGTCATTAGGATTCCACATGAACTAGTGTTATTGTCCTTGTTTCTTGGTTTTCAATGAAAAATTGTTTCTGATCATCTACGGTAGGTTAATGTGATCAAAATATCATTTCATTGGGGTAGGTGGCTTTCTGGATAAGTCTAATGGATAAGGCTATTTTATATCTTGTAGAGGCCAATGTAATTAGTTGTGAGAGTACCAAATAATTATGAAAAGATAGCATGTGATAGCATTCCCACTCCAGGATCCTTCATTGAGATAGTTATAGCCAAAGAAGTAGCAATAGTTTCCACAAACATTCAATTAGCAAAGATCAGATGGTGTATGCAGTGGAAATCCCTAGGATATTACCCATCCATAGAGAGTAGAGAATGATCATGTAGGTGGATTCCTGTAGGGCTATAGAGGCCATATATTAAGTCTTCTCCATCTCCATGATTTCTCATTTCCATCTCCAGGTGAGAAAAATGTCATTCGAGGTACCCATGGATGGTTTTCTACTTGGTCTCATGACTAGTTTGATTCATGACAAAATCACTATTACAAATGACCTACTCTTTTCCATGATTTTAGTATTGAGTTAAAGAGGTTTTCAGTGCCCTTGGATTTGACCATGCCCGTTAGAGGTTGAGCTAAATTTTTTGGAGTATGTAGAGTCTGTGAGCTACTGCTATGGAAGAACTTCTCTTGGGGACATTTCTTATGATTATGAATTCAACACGATTTCGTTTCCCTTAACATGGATTTATTGTATTTGTTCTATAATTTCATGAATTTATTTAAGTGTAAGGTAGTGTTCTACAATGTATTTTGAGAGCCATCAATGTTTGTTGGCATACGAGACCCTATAATAATTCAGAGTCATGGTATGTCATTGTCATATGTTTTGGTTGAGTGGATGATAATATCATTGGAGGATCAGTATTTGGCTTTTTAAAGGGTCATATAAGAGTACCCTACTGTCATTCTAGAAAAATTCTCCGGGTTACCCCCTTGATGAGAGATCGTGTTCCGGATAGAGGTACAACCAGGCATGTCTCCTATATCGATATCTCCAAACATGATGGATCCATCTGGGTTGTGGTAACTGAGTATGTATGTCGATTGTATTTTTATTATTGTTTTTTTCATCCTAGCATGTCTCTATGGGTTGAACTATTTTTTTGTGAAGAAGGATGATGGTACATTGCAGTTGTCTGTCGATTATCATCGCATGAACAATGTGATATTTAAAAAAATCTACCCTCTTCAGTGGAGTGATGATTTATTTGATCAGTTTAAGGGAACAATTTTGTTTTAAAATGATCTATTTTTGGTTAGGATATCATTATATATATTTTATGGATGATGAAATTCCAAAAAAAAATATATTTTAATCATGGGAATTAATAGTTCGTTGTAATTCACTTCGATGTGAAAACAACTCTAGTTGTATTAATGGGGTTGATGAAATCTATGTTCAGTGACTTCCTAGATAAGATTTTGGAGAATTCGTTGATGATATTATTGTGTACTATGTCTCTGAGGAATATCATGCAATGTACTTGAGAGCCATCGTGGGAGTTCTTTGTCAACTAAAACTATTTTGGATGTTGTCAAAGTGTGATTTTGGGCTCTACAAGCTTGTTTATTACGTTATTTTGTATCCACAGAGAGAGTATCTATGGATTCATCAATGATATAAGAAGTCGTGTCTTCGAAATCCCAAAAGTCAGTGGATGACGTGTAATGTTTCATGAGGTTTTTAGGATATTACAAGAGGTTCATAGATGATTTCTCTTGGCATTTGACTCATATGATAGTGTTGACTATAATGGATGAGTCATTAATGTGGAATGATATGTGTTAGGAAAAATTAGCGTATCTGAAAGAGAAGATGGTCAATGATCTAATTCATTTTTGACAAGAATAAGTTGTACAGTATGGGAATTATTATCATGATTCCCATCTATGGTTAGTCCGTGTTCTGATGTTGAAGAGATCATTAATTTTTCAAGGATATCAGCTATTGAATCTCTAGGAATGTATCTCTGCACACACAAATTCGAGTTGTAATCAGTGGTGTTTGATATAATGATTAATACATTACCTCATTGGTGAGTAATTTTTGGTGTTCACATATAATAAGAGGCCAGAGTATTTAGTCTCCCTACATGGTATGAACATTCGACATCATCAATGGATGTAGTTCCTAAAGGAATATGGATTTTATATTTCATATAAACCTGGATAGAAAAATGTTATTTCCAATGCAATGAGAATGAATCCATGTAGTTATTCAGTGTGTGAAACTAGTGGTTCCTGGAGAGTGATGAAATAATCATAACCCTTAATTATTAAAATTGGATAATTTTCGGGTAGAAGTTGGGTTTTTAGATGATGGTGAAGTAATATCTGGTGTTTCAGGTGGAAGAGTCCTAGTTGGGGGTCCATGAAGTGAATGTATGAAGAGACTGAGTTTATTATGGAAAAGGCCCTGATGATTGGTCTGAGGACGAACAAAACGGAGTGTTGTTTCAAATATGTCTTTTCATTCATTTTGCGTTTTCTAAGATGGTTCTCTGAGATTTACAATTTTCACCATTAGTTGAACATACTAGCATGAAAAATATGTACTGAGCCTTAAGGATTCAGTTCTGGTGTCTCGGTTTGAAACATATAGTTGTAGAGTTTTTGCCACGATATTTTGACTTCTAGATGGGGAACGTTGTGAAAAATAAAAGCAATGGTTAAATATAATAGTCATATGATCCTCAGTTGATGTAGTATGACTATTAAATGGACATTATTACCAATTTACATTGATCATTGGGATGCTATGATGATATATCTGTAGTAGTGGATCATTTGACAAAATCAACCCAATTTATTGTAATATTTCTTTTTGAGCTCAGTGGAGGTTTTGTCTAGGTGATATATGGAAGAGGTGGAAAGACTCTACAGTGTCCTGAGAAATATCATTTTAGATTGAGATCCTCTTTTTTCATCAAATGTGTGAGGAGCTCTCCACTATTCTTTTTTTCTCAGATAATCATAAGCACTACTTTTCATCAATAGGAGGATGCTCAGACAGAGCAGACCATCAATACTCTTAATGATATGTAGTACTCTTGTGTCATGGATTTTAGAGGTTTGTTGATGAGGAACTTAACCTTTGTAGAGTTCAATTACAACATTATTTTTCTCTCCACCATCAGCATGTTGTCATTTAAATCCTTTTATGTTCTTCCATTTCGTTCTCCATTACGCTAGAATATGGTCGGATAGTCCACAATTATCAGGGCAGAAACTGTACAGAATATGAATAAGATATTTCAAGTGATTCACGAGAGGATGAAGGATGTGAAGGATCATCATAAGTCCTTTTCCTATCATTGGAGGATAACTATATTTTTTTGAGGATCATATGATTCTAATGGTGACTGCTCATTTTGGGTAACAATGGTTTGTTCCTGGGTGTTATTTTTCTATGATGTTTTTTGGAACTTTTGTGGTAGTGGAATGCATTAGAGATGTGGAGTACCGTATAGAGATTCTCCCATAGAAGATATAGATAGACAATTTTTTTCATGTTTCCCAACTCTGTCATTATCTTCCAGAATAATATCACCTCATTGATTTGGGAGAGATCGATGTTGATGATGATGCAGCCTTAGAGGAGTTACATATAGATATCCAAGACCTCTATGATAATATATTTTTAATTCATGATATCTCTATAGATCATTTATTGTAGAGGCAGTATGGCAAAGAGTAGAGTTCTTGGGAATGTGACTCATAGAAACATGCTCAATACCTAATAATGTTTTTGGTATATATCTTCTCTTTTAATATTATTCATTAGATTTTTGTAGAAATTTTTTGATTATGAGATGGATTTCACATATTTCCATTTTTTTCTTACTCTCTTTTTTATGGGAATCTTACCAGATATAGTGTTTGTGAGATGGTTGTGGTTGTTGCATGGTTTTGTGCTTATTTTTATAGTGAAGTGGTTGAGCACATGTGGTGGTGAGAGATTTGATAGGCATCTCACCTGATGGTTGTTCAGATAAACCCTTTATGATTCCTCTCTATGTTCGTTTTGGATACTATAGGATTAGATTTTTTTGGTAGGTTTGTAATATAAGTTCCAAAATCCACGTCCATCAACCCTTTGTGTTTTTTTGATGATCAAAGTGCTCGTAGGTGGCTAAGAAGAAGTTTGGAGAAGTTCGGTAAGTAAAAGATGGGTAAGGGATTATAAGTTGTGTAATTTCATTACATTATGTGACATCCTTTTTAATGGATGATTCATGCAATTAAAGAGGGATTCATGGCATGAAATTGTTTTGGGATCAAAAAATAATATAAAGCGTTGAGTGGAAGAGATGTTCGGTGGAACTCAATCTTAGGGCATTAAATTCAATGAATGGGGATTACACATGGTGTAATGTCCCAAAACAATTTTTTTCAGTTATTTATATCATCTAATTTTTCCTAAAAATTTTCTATAGTGCCTCTCCCATGACCGTAGAGACCCTATAAAACTTTCTTTGGAGTTCTTGGGATTCCATCATTGAATAACATTCACTAGTTAGCACGTTTGATTGATAGTGAATCGCCTTCAAAATAAGGTTTGATATGACTCTACTATTGACGTTTTATTGATCCATTTCCTCTAGTTTATCTTTTCCAATTGATAGAGAATAATATTCTTGTTTCTAATAGGGTTTTATTTTTTATTGGTTGGTGTGGTTGTGTCATGGTGTCCTTGGGTGGATACAGTTGTTGGTGGAGAGGTGATCATGAACTATTTCTTTGATTCATTCTCATGTGATGAATTTGAATAAACTTTTGAGGTAGTAAAATCTATGTTTATATATTATTTTACATTAAATATTGGAATTTTCATGATCTATACCCTTGGATAACAATGAATTTGACACAACCAAATATGGGAAATGTATTAAAGAGTTGGTATTAATCACATAGAGATGGTGTTCCTTTGTACCATGATAAGTGGTTTCATCTTGATTAGAAAGATAGTGTTATGTCTACTAGTAATCTATTTATCATTTTCATGATATAAATTTGGAACTAAATTAATTATATAATTATATGTTAATTAATTGGTTAAATGAAAAAGAGTCATGTTTAATGAATTTGGTTACTGTTGGCGAAATTATATGTTAATAAACATGATATGAGTGTGAATGATTAATAGAGTTAGTTGATAAACCTAAAGAAGTTTTATTATCATTGATAAAAGATTAATGGTATGTTATATAATCTTTTAATTAATATTTTTGATAGCTTTTTTCCTAGGGGCCCGTAGTGAGATTCTATGAATAATGGATTAGTTAATTCATGATGGAATAAAAACTGATTTTGTGATATAGATAATACCTTATAGGGCCTGATTTTCCCTCTTTCTTTTAAAGTCAATGTTATTTGGGATTTCTAGTACTATTATCTCATTGGGCTGAGGGTTGGATGTATTTTTTTATGGTCAAGTGTCGATTGCTTTGTTTTTTTTCTACTGCTTGTGATATTCTATGGATACAAGACTTGTGGTTGTGGAGGCAGTGAGGCCCACATGTGACATAAGCAGCGGATCGGTGAGTATAAAGGGATATTATGGTATGTGGGGATAAGGAGGCCAAGTGGTTGTGATATCCATTTACCCTAGAGTTGAGAGTTTCATTATTTTATACACATGGGTGTTGTGAAGACCCCATAGATGATAAAACCTATTATAGTTGGGAGTACCTATTGAGATGAATGTGGATGTTGGTTAAATATATTGTTCATTTATCTTCTTAACTTTCCCCACAAAATTATTAATATGGTATTTATTTCACTCCTTTCAAAATAGGAAAATAAATGTGGGTTATGCCACATTATTTATAAGTTTAGCTACACGAGGATGTATGAGTATTTTCTCCTGCTATAGGTGGAAACAAATCGACAGGTAGTTCACCTACTCCCCATGTTGAGACCCTTGTGTTTGGCTTCTTATGTTGTTTTCCTAGAATTCCTATAAATATAGAAATAGGTAAAGTGTTAATGTTGTTAATAAATAAATGAATAATTTTTTAATCAATGGCATTTACAATATACTAGGATAAAATGCTAATGTTTTGTTTTTGAGAAGCCGTGGACACAATTTAGTTTTTCATAGAGGGTGTGGATGGTTGTTGAAATGATATTTGAGTATAATGTGGATGTGATAATTGTAAATTATGGTTTAAATAATAATATATTGTAATAATGAATTTATAAAATTTGATAAATTAATTTAACGTTGCCCTATAAATGGTTTGGTGCTTATAGGATATCTAGTCTTATTAATGGCTATAGGCTGTTCGAGAGACATTAATTGCAGTTGAGTTTAAGACTATGTGTCTCTCATATTTTTTTTGTGATCATTATTATATTATTTAATTTATTAGTTTCTATAAACTACTCCACCCTGTAGGTTACCACACCCGAAACCCTATAGATTTTTATCCCTAGTGGTGTGTTTTCCCCAAAATCACGGTGGGATGATAGATGGCCGAATACCCCCTTTGGAAATGATCTATATTGTTTATATCTAATTGTCCTGGTATGTAGGACTGTTAGTTTTCCACATATATCTTGGTAGACAGATGTAATGTCTTTTTGTTCATTTACACACATATTTTATGGATATAGTATCCTTTAAACTACTATAGGTTTGACATTTATAGGCTATGATGGCTACAGGATCCTCACTCAGGGATTGGGGTTCAATGACATGAGGTATAATACATGATGTTTGATACATGCTATGTGATACATGGTGGCTTCTGAAAACTATATGTTTACTTTTTTTGTTTGGTTATGGGTCTGTGTTTCCCGAGGTGCATGTTGTGTTGTTTTTCCAATGTGTATGTGGGAATGCTTTTTGGAGAGTGATTCATAGGATATGTGAAGTTGGGGAAAAGTAGAAAACCAACGGGGAAGTGGTAGAGAAGTTCCTATGATAGTATTTGTTATATTATATATTATTTTATGTGATGAATTGTGAGAGTAGACATGGTATGGCTGGGAACGTCGTGTACATGTTTGTGTGAAGAGTTAGTTTCACCATTTTTCACTGTGAGTTAGCATGATTTATTTACATTTGCATCAGATGATTTTAGGAGGATCAAACAGGGTATAATGTTATACTCACCCTATGATATATAAACTCTTTTTATAGCTCAGATTTAGAAGGTTAGAGATCCGGATGGTTACTAGTAGCTTGGGGGGGGGGTCGTTAGCTATTTTGGCATCATGGTCACTGATGGTTTACTATTTTTTTGGTACTTTCACCTTTACATTTTATTTGTAGTAGTATTTCATGAAATTATATTTGGGTAAATGGGATTCCTTTTATATTGTAGTATCGGATGGAGTTGGTTGGTTCTTATCTTACCTATCTCATCCTCATGTTTTATCAGAGAGGGTAATTCATCCCATTAATTTCTTTTTCTATGCCCTTGGTGATAATTTCCAACCAGGTCCTACTAGAAGAAGGATGTGGCGTCATCATCTCTCTTCTATAATTTATCACCCTATAGTGGTACAACATGTGGGGATGGTGTTGTGACGTATTCAAAATAGATTACATGGGTGTATTTACATTTTGGAGATAGTATGTTTCCAATGGGTGCTACATTTTAGAGTTTCATACCATGATTGACACATTACATAGTTACTCTGGAAAGGCATACGTAAGGAATTGAGTATCAAGGTGTTTTTATGCACCAATTTTAACCATTAGATATAGTATAAATTCTAACATGATATCCAAGTACAAGATGATATGTAGTGTGCATTCATAAAATACTTTTGTTGGTATTTGGATGAACCCATTACACTAGGTATGTTCTCCTAGAGAATTATTTATTTGGAGATTATTAAAATGAAACCATTTTATGTAGTATAGTTTATTCTAGGTAGGTCACCTTCATGTAAGACAGAGGAAGGAGATTCAATGTTTTTGGGATTGAGTATCATTTAAGAGATATCAAAGCATGTTCAGTTGATTTTGAAACATATGTCTACATCACATAGTATAATAATCTTTATTCTAAACTATGTAGTTTCCCTCTTATATTCAGAGGGGGTGATATTATATTTCATCAGTTGACATCGAGAATGGGTCACTATAAGATTCCGAGGAAATGAAAATTTGAAGAATTTTTTTTCAAACATCTTTATATTCTAGATAGGATCAGACTTGTGTGGTATCAATTGTCTCTTCAATAGAGGTAACGTAAAATCCATTAATACTTTCATCTGTAAAAGGTTTAAGGGTATCACCCTAGTCCTTCTCATGTGACCACTATTGAAAATTTTGATCATGATTTTAATATGTCCTTTAAAGAACATTTGATAAATGTTGTGTATTATAGTGAAATTTTTTTGAGTAATGAATGTGTTGATATTCCTTATTTTGTAGAAACATGGTTGTGTTTGGGAGGAAACATAACAGAGGGAATACGATATGTGGGAAAAGTGTCCTCTCATTTTCTCCTCATATTATTTGTGATTCATGGGAGTGTTTTTTAATAATAAACTATTATAAAGGGGAATATTTAAATATCATAATGTTTCATGAGTTTTATTGTAGTTTTTATCTCATTTTACCCTTGATTTTACCTCCGTTTTGTTATTGTTGGACATGGGTTCCTTCATGTGAGTTTTGAACGATTTTAGGGGTATTCTTGGATGTTCATGGTTCTCACATGGTTTTACAAAGCCAGGCACTCATATAGAGAAACTTTGAATCATGGGATAGAGAGGTATCAGATTGTTGGCACATAGTTTAATTAAAATGTGGACACACCAATGAAATACCATGCATTGTAGATAGTGGGGGATCACAGTTGGGGCACACAATCTGTCTCACTATGCATCCCTTCCAGGATACCATATTCATTGACATTGAAACCCCCTAAAAATAAATTTTTAATGTAACCACTACTTATATAATTAATCACTCCACTAAAGAAAATACATTTTTTCATAGTATTAGAGGTTCTCGAGATGATTTCAAGGATCAGTGAAATCTATTTATATCAAATCAATGATTAAGCGGTAGAAGTCATAAACTCTCTTTTATGTGATAAAATTATTGTTTATGTTCCGCTCTATCATATTTCTCTCTATTTTTAGAGGAATTAATAAATACATTTTTATTGTTTAGATCAATGTTTATTGAAATCTTTATTCAAGGGATCTTGATCAATAGATTTTATCCTACATTTTGACTGCACCATTTTGAATTTGAATATTCTACTTTGAATTGAGAGATAAGGTTTGGAGTGAATTCCTAAATTATCTTATGGTAGGTGTTCTAATTGATGACTCACAAAGTCTTGATTAATATATTTTTTTTAGTTTTACTGTTTCATTTCTATGTTGCACAATTATTTTAAATATTAAAATTTTATTTAGTTTCAGTGTAATTATGATACCATTTAGGAATCACGTTGGATATTTTGAGACAAGGTGCGATTGAAATCCATTGTGTGTGTGAATATCCTGAAATTTATTTTTCATGGAATTTAAATGGGGGAATAATGAGTATATAAAATTGAACTAAATAATTTTTTCATGGTTTGATAATGGTATTGATATGATTGATTATTTTAACATAGAATGTTTAATGATTTGTGTAATAATTGATGAAAAATCAACAAATGGGTGTAATTTTTTTTGTTACTTATGATAAATGTAAATTATCGTGGTTGTGTTTGAGAAATGAAATTGTGCACCATGTTGTGAATGATTAGAAATAAGGTCAATAATGATGAAAATTGATATATATATATATATATATGTGTGTGTGTGTGTGTGTGTGTGTGTGTTTGTATCTAATTATGAATCAATGAGTTGTGGGTGAGGGATTGATGCACCATGTACCAATGGGGTGCTATACTGGTTTCCAAAGTCCTTGATAAAAACACACACACACTTATATATATATATATATGAATATATAAATTTTAATGTCAATATATATATATATGGGTGGGGGACTAATCCTATAAGTATCCAAACGTTTGTTGAATATGGATTTGGGACCTAAAGCATAGATATGAATTTGTACCTAGACTAACAATCTATGGTACCAAATGAAATTTGAATAATACGAATAATAAATTTCTATTAAATATTAAATTTTAATATCATTATGACTAATGTTTCCGTATTTGGGATGGGTTAAAGAAGGTATTATTTGATCTATTGAAGAATAATAAATGTGAAAACTATTTTATCTTATCTTTGAACATTATTATTTTTACAATTTCAGTAAATATTATAGAATATATATTTCTTTAGAAGCCATATTGGTGGTATGAAAATTTTTACAAACACCCCATTTGGTACACCTTATTTGTACCCGAATAGAATTCAGGGTTATAAGACAAGATAATTTAAAGAGAATTATATTATATAGATTATATGGGATTCAAGATAAGAATGGATGGGGGAACCAGATATGATATTGATACTCACAAAAGGTTTTTTATAGTCCCTTTATTTTTGGTTTTAATTAGACCCATGACACTGGTTTGGCCTATCATATTTTATTCCTTAGTTTATAGTCATTTAACTCATTTAGATTTATCAACGTTTTTTTTAAAATATTTATTATATTTGTTCACTATTTTTTCATTGTTTATATATGTTTTTAGATTTTATATTTTTTTATTGATAGTATATTCTCCACATGTTACTTCTTAGACCCACACTACTAGATCGAAACCTCTGGAAAACAGGGAGGTGAGCCTAAGGTCTTGTGGAAAAAAGGATTAAGGAAATTGTAGGTGTCATCTGAGAGGGGACTTTATTATTTTAATCTTATATTAGTGAGTCAGGTATTTAAATTTTAGTGAACCATAAATTATTCATTATTTTGGTTATATTTATTTCATTTGATCTAAATGATCCCATGTTTTCACCTTGAACATGTTGTTTTACAAAAATACTCTGACAATGTTAGTTTTATTATTATGTTGAGAAGGAACTCTATATTCCAAGATATCTAAAAGATAGTCCTTTTTAAGATACCATGATCTAATTATACCACATTTCGATTTTGTAGATGTGATAGATAATGTATTTACATCCTCAAGAGAAATATATGGAACACAATATGAACATGAGATAGGTTTTCTTTTTTTAGTAGTTGATATTCCACAACCTTAGTGTGATCTATAATCATAATGGGGTTAATGTATATAAGACTCATACTTTCCTCTATGCAAGACCTAATTATTCTCTTCTTTGGTTATACATAAAGGAAAATTGAATTAGGATCCTCAAACTCATGGCATTATTGAAATTCATCACTATATAATTTCAATTGAATTCATAGTGTTATTATGTGTTGTGGAAAATATTTTACCTTTACTACCTTTTCATTGAAAATATTATCTTCTAATAACATAAATTATCTAACCTCATCCCATCATGTTGGTGGTCAGAATTTCATCATGTAGAGGGCTACATAAGGTTCGATCATTATATTGAAGTGGATATAGTTATATTACGATAACTCGGAAAAATAATGATTTAGATTATAACCACTTTTATATTTAATAGAGTAATATATTCTCATACTATAAATTATATGGTAATGATTATAAATATTTCCATCATTCATTAGGTTAAAAGTTATATAATGGAAAAAAATTATCTATTGAGTATTATATTAATTTATAGATCATTGAGGTAAACTATAGATCTTGATCAGATATTAAATATTGTAGTTCTTCATATAGACTCACATATTCTGAAATATTTATCATTTCATGTTGATTGTGTTAGAGTTAATCTTGAATAGTGATGAAGGGAGTATCCTTTATATGATTTTCTACAACAACCCATATGAATCTATATCATTTTGAAGTCTTACAAAAATTCATAAAAAATCCATGGTTATTTTCCCCCATTCCCATATAAGTGTGAGAAATTTATATATTACATAATTGAAATTAAATATTATAACATAACTTACCGACATACTAAAGACAATGATATATATTCACAAATAATAAAATCCATATAGTTCTACTAGTAGTAATCTCAGATGTTTCTAAACATCTCTATCTTCCCTAAGTGGATAGATAATGATGAGGTATTGGAATCAATTAATATTGTTTTCCCAGTCATAGCCTCAGAAGATACAAATGATAAGGCTATAAACGTCAACACACATTATTTATCAATGTTTTACACTAAATCATTCCCTTAAATGATTGAATACAACTTATTTTGTATCTCTATATCATCCCCCTAACAATTAAAAATTTTCTCCAGAATGGATGGTTCAAAAATAACTTGTTAATGGTATAGCTTTTGTCCAACAAATTTTTATACACATATAGATCATTTCTCGGGTTCGTAAGATTGATCACATCATAATCATCATAATTTATAATTTTTGAGGATATTTTCTACATACCACACAAATGTTTTTACAATTATTCTAAATTTGTTGGAATTTTATTCATAAAACACTGTTACTACAAAAATAAGCTATGTTTTCTAAAAAATGGGGATAAATTATCTTATTTAATGAAAAAAATAAGTCATTGATGATTTTTAATTTAGGAAAGAATAGATAAAAACCTAGCTAGTTGTTCTTCATTTTGAAGAAAACGTAGATATAAAATATATATATATATAAGTATACTTTAAAAATATATATATATATATATATATTTATTATATATATATATATAACATTAACAAATATATATATATATATCTTTAGTATACATATGAAAATATATATAAAGAGGGATATATATATATACCGATATATATATATAATATAAATAATTTTATAATAGCATATATCAATAAATTTCCAATACAAATAACAATACATAACACAAATATATATATAAATACATATATAAAAATATATAACAATTTATATACAAAAATTTGTGTGTGTATATATATCTCAATAACTGTATAACAATTTATATTTATATATATATCAATATATATATATATATCATCATAAGTATATATATATATACAACATAAATATATATATATATATATATATAATCCTAATTAAAAATGTATAACAATATATATATTCCAAAATATATGTAACAATAAATATATGACTACATAAAAAAACAAATTTAGACCTATATAAAAAAATTTAACAAGATATATTTAACAAAATATAACAATAAATTAAAATCAATTAATTCATAACAATAAAAAGTTATAATATAAAATATACTACAATATATAACTATAAAATAACAATATATAATATTAAATAATATAAAAAAATAAGCATAATATCTAATAAATAATATATAATAATTGAAAATAAATTATGTAACAATTTATAAATAAATATAATAATAAATATGATAAAAATATAACAACATAATAATATCATTATTAATATAAACATAAGACATAAAAATAATATGGAAAACTATATTATAGTAACATTATAATATAAATACGACAATAAAATAATATCAATGTAAGTATATTCTAATAAATATAAGTAATATAACATTGTAACAAAATATTTTCAAATAACGAGTTAATGGGACATAGAAACAATCCAAAACAAAGTGGAGAAGATTTTTTATGAGAATTAGGGGTTGTGTGTGATCCCATATATTATTTTTTATATTTCAACCTAAGAAGATATTTTATTTTAGTTTTGTGGTCGTTGAATCTTTTCTTATTTCCATGTACATTACTCTAACATTATTTTCAATAAAATTTAGTAAGTAGAGGATAATACATGGTTAATTCTATTTTGGATTATATTTATAATGTGACCCCCTATTATTTTCATTCATGCATTCTTTAAATGTTTTCCCTTTTACTTTTGGTACATTACCAGCTTATCAGGGAGGGAGAGCCTTTTTCTTAGTAATATTGTCTAATGTATTGGGATTTATGCATGTTATTAACTAATAGAGTCTAGTTTTATGTGAGTAAATGGATATATAGATTTTTACTTGTGTTGAGAGAGAATCAGTAATGGGGTTTGGAAGACTCTTATAAAAGTAGGCATTACATGGAATACATGACATTTTGATGTGGCGATTGAGTTACATGACATGAAAACATTGCAGGAAAATTTATTAATAAAAATTAAATTGATTTATTAGAATGTATTTTTATTTTTAATGTAATTTTGAATTAAAAACCTATTTTACTTGAAATTAATATTTTCATAAATTTGAGCATGGATTTGGCAATGATATAGGAAAACATTCCATATTTGGAGAGTTTGGTGTAATTTTAAATACCCATGTCATGTTAGTGTGCATAAATGAACTATATGGTTTGTGAAATAAAAAAATGTAACGACTGGTTATCAACTGAACCAACAAGTTTTTGGTTTTGGTTTCATTTATGTATAATATGTACTGAAATAGGCTACTGCCCAATTTGATTTCATATTCATTTATACCTAGTTCTTAACATGATGGATTATGTCATTGTTATTTTTTATCATGTTTATCTTTTGTTTCATTCTTGTTTAGTTTTTCATATAATTTGATAAATTATTTTATAAATGGAATATTACATCATTTATTCAATATGGTATGTATTTATAGAAATTAAATAAAATTTGAAAAAACGGATTAATTTTTTAAAATGTTCTGTGAGATGTGTTTTTAATCCATAACTTGAATATTCTTGATATTTTACCTTTTATAGTTACTTTTTTTGTATCGTACTATGATATGTGCTCACACCATACATTATCATGGGGTGGTTGTATTATTTTTATGTATAACTAAGATTATGGTAAGGGAATCATGTATCATGTTATGTTACCTTGTTATCCATCCCCTTCATTGTGGGATGGTATGGTGGTGAAATATGTCACATAGAGAGTTAGTGTGTCTATTCTATTTTATATTTCTGGTTTGGTACTAATATGATTGACAGGTATATCTCAAATAAATGTATTCCTTTCTTCCCTGTTTTAAATTTATATTTATAGAGTTTTACATGTGTCTTATGGTTCTTTTCTATATCTCATAATGTGGCTGACCATATTGGTTGACTTGTCTAGCTAACTAGGGTTTGGTCATTACATATAATGTGGTCATGGTTTTTGTTGTTAACAACATTATATATATATATACAAAAATTGTTATGTAATATATGACATAATTATTTTTTAATGAAACATATTATTTTTTATTTATTCATATTATATTAAATTATGTATTATTATTAAAAAATTTATTAATTGAAAATGTAGTGAATATATATATATATTTATAATGTTCCCATGGGCTTTTGGATATATATATATATATTCATCTAGTTTTTTTGTGTGTATATATATATAATTGAATATAATATATTAATAATATATTTTTTAAAAAAAATTAAAAAAATATATTTTTTGTTATATAATATATTACATAAATATATATATATTATACATACTATTACAATTATAATTTATTTTATACATTAATATAAAAAATATTTTTAATATATTCAGTTACATTCAAGTAGTACTAATATATTTTTCTATGTAATATATGTGTCTATGTTGTTATTAAATACTATTTATATATATATATATATTAAAAACAGAAGTAACACAATGTATAAGAATATTGTTATGGTTTTGGGTGATTGAGAAGCATTAAAACTTGATGTAGGTCTTCCATGCTTTAATAATAAAATAATAGGTTGTTAATAGTGTGTGGTGATGTGGGTCCCTATTCAACGGATCAAGGACAGTGTACCTAGTCACCTTTATATGGTAATGAGGTTAACATAGGAATTTGAGGTTATCAGGGGTTTTGCGGGTGTAAGAGATTGTGGTGGTTGTAGGTCACCAAAAGAGGGAATTATTTGATGTATAACATTGTGTTTTATGTAATTGGTCATGTGAATCGAGATTAAAATAACATTTTCTAGCATAGGGATTAGTTAGGGGGAAAAGTTTAGGTCTAGTGAGCTAGGTTGGGTTAAAAAAAATTAGTTATGAAAAATTTACATTCCTTTAATATAAGATAGGTAATGTGATGAATATCAAGAAAATATCTATTATATACAATTTCAAAACTTTTAAAATACATAGGTAAATAATATTAAAATTATTATGTTACGTATGGGTGGATTTATTCTTAATATAAATCATATTTAACTAAATTTAACAACATTTAAAAAAATGTGTAAACATAATAAAATTACCAATGTTACGTATGGGGAAAACAATTTTTAAAATTAAAAATTATTATCAAATTTACAATTTTATTAAATACTAGGTATATAAAATTAAATTTTATACATTAGATAAATGAGAGGTTGGATTTTCAAATAATATATATTAAATAAAATATTTCTACTTTTTGAAAAACATATGTAATGAAAATTTAATTTAAGATAATTCAAAAATCAGTGCTTATTTATTGACAGGTTATGTCTATAATCTTATATAATTAACTATACCACGTTTAACTAATTTTTTAATAAATTTTTATAAACTCATGTACTCTGTTTTATAACATATCTAATGAAAAATTATTTAAATTCCAATTTTTTTATAGTATTATAGTATCTTTCCCTTTATTTCCTATCACTGTACGATAATAGAATAAGAAATCAAATTCCATGACCATCTCTACCAATCATCATTTTTTCATGTTGAGGTCCTCATATGTGAATATATATATTTTACTTTCATTTCTTATAAAAATTTCACTTCTCTCAATAGAGATAAGTCATCCAAATCATTTATGTTAATATTTCATCAAAATATCCAAATCATTTATGGGGTATTTTAAACAAAGAAAAATTAATATCATTAATGAATATGATATTAATTTATAATTTACCATGATTATATAACAAACTCCCACCATTAATTTCTCATCATATTTCACAAATCTGTCACCTCTTAGGGTATTCTGAGTACAATTAAAGAGATTATATTAATTTTTCATCTCTTTAAATATGTCTTCACATTAATTAGATATACAAAAATTACCCCATTTTGTTTTTTAGTTTTATATACTTATTATCATGAATTATTTAGGAAAAATCATTTCAAAATCCTAGAAAATATTTTATTTTATTTTATTTTCAGTATAATTTTTTTCTCAACCATTCCTCAATAACATTTTCTTTTGTGGGTGTAATGGTATTCGATTTATTTTAATAACATTCCCAAATATAGTTACATTATCAATTCAAAATACACATTCATTTTACATCATATTCAACAAATCTAATTAATTTGCTTCATATTAGTCAAATTCACATCATATTCCTTATTGATTTTAGAATAAGTAGTATTATAATATGAAATGATCACCACAAATTTGTCAAAATATAATAGAATGAACCTATTTAATAGTTTCATGGCGATTCTTAAAAAAATTTCTGAGATGAAAATGAATCACATTGAAATCATTAAGTATATATCCTATTAAAATGGAACATTTTGAATAATCTCATTCCTCACATTCAATTGATGACATCCCAACTAAATATTCCCTTTAGAGAAGTATTGGTCTCCGTATAGCTGATAAAAAATTTCATCAATCAATGGAAAGGTATGTTTTTTTATATTGTAATAATATAATGTTAATGATTATGAAACCATGATGCATTTACCTATCATTATTCAAGAAAAAACGTTTATGCAACCTTAATGTGAAACACATGGCTGTATAAAATAATTGCATAGATTACCATGAAATATTATCATTAATTCCTTGAATTAAATTGGGTTATCTTATATGTATTCATTGGTATGGGAATATCTACATGCATATTTCATCATTACAACATAAACTATAAAAAATGTTGATGAAAATGAATCACATTGGGGAATAATTTTTTTTTCATTCCCTCACAATGAAAATGTAATCAAGGATTATCATCTCACATATATCAATCATTTTTTCTACATAATAAATCACATAAGAAAAAATTTCCACCCTCGAGATTTTGTTTTTAATATAGATTCATCACTCTCCTTGAAATTTTATATAATTAATAAATGATTTTTGATATAGAAAGTGATTTCCTTCCCTAAATATTAGATGTTGGATCATTATAGAGATATCCAGTCCATTTAAATTATGAATTAAATATTTACTATAGCGAATTTAATATTATTTTCCACTAGAATATTCCAAATAATTACAATTGGGGAAGTGTAATATAATTAATATGAAAAAATTTCATCACATATTGTTTTCTTTAATAACATAAACTCCCTGTGTTCGGGATGTTTTTGAATATTTCATGTAAATATTCATTATGTGAATGAATAAGTAAAACATTAATAATATAAGGAATATTAATTTAATGGATGAATAAAATCATTACAAATGACGTTATATTCTATAATTTTTAAGTTACCCAAAAAATATTAGCAATACGGACATGAATAGTATATACTGTTTTTATATTAAAAAACAATGAAATTTGTAATAATTATTCATATATGAAACTTATTTCCAAACATATGAATTTCTATGTTTAAATCATTGTCATTCAGTGTTTATTCCTGAGAGGGATCCCAAACTAAATTGCCAAAAAAATCATATCATTCTTTGATACCAACAATAAAAACTGGACAATCATTTATATAAAATTACTTATTCTATAACATTAAAATGCATAAATCACAACCCATAAATATATTTTCACTATGTCTATATGAAATTTTATACGTGTAACATAAACATGAATATAAACCCTATCGACTTTATTGTGATCTACCTAATGTGATCATAAAAAAACATATTCTTTTATTTATTCAATGGATACTATTGGAACAAACCAAAAAGATAAAATTTAATTATAAAAAATGGTAAGGGATAAAAAATAATATTAATATATAATATATAATAAATGAGGTAATGACATAGTGTCATATAATTGTAGGATCATATATAATCCCACGGAATAATGATATAAATTATATGATATTAAAATATTACTCAATCGTTTGAATGTAGATATTACATATAACATTACACATAGGAATATGTGACAACTCACTAACAAGACCACATATCATCTTGTGATGGGATTTTTTCATTTGTACCATGCATGGAAAATCATGTAATGAGAATATTTCCTAATGTATTGATAATATTAATAATTACAGACTCAAGAATCATAATTTACAATAAAAATTAATTTTACTTATATATATGATATCTGTATAAAATATATATGATGTCCCTTTAGAATGATATGTGTTTAAAATCATTTCTTAATGCATCACAAACTGATATGTCATAATGTTACACATAAATGAATTCTTATTATACATTCATATATAAATAAGAAATATAGGTTTTGATGATCTAGTTCAACTATATAAAAAATAATTACACATTATTGAACTAATATAAGTGTTAATAAATATGTTATATTTTATTTTAGAATTCATACAAAAAACTACCGAAGTAAATTAGTTCATTGTGTTTTCCTCAAAAATAAAAATCCCATTTAATGAAATGTTACATGGAGTTTGGTTTTCCATGGGGAAGGCACCTTGCGTCAATAGAAATAAGGATATAATTCATCAAAAAGTTAGATATGTTGACCTAAAAGGGGTGGAAGGATTTTCAATGATGAATATGGCATTGGGTTTAGTATATGTGAGTCATGGAAGCATGAATCTAGTTGTGTGTTCGAATTATATGGTAATGTGCAGAAATCCTAGTTTGGGTGAGACTAAATATTATAGTGGGAGAGAAACTATGATTTTGATCTTAATAGATTCACATTTTACATGTAAATGGATAATTATGGTAGTTTAACCCCTCAAGAAACACAGTTTTATTATGTGGATGTGAATTCAAGTTGGTAAAATGTGTTTTTTCATCTGTATGTAGTGAGATATAATATGTAATGTTTGGTTAAATTGATATGTTATTGATCACATAAGAACATAATAGCTGACATTATGATGTTATTTTGGTGATTATCCTTAGTTTTCTATTTTTATTAGATTCCTTTTGCGTCTATTGTCTATTTTTTAATAGTTATCTTTCTGGTATGATGAGAAATTTTAATTTTGAGGGGAAATATAAGCACTTATATCAGTAAATGCATGAGAATGAGATTGATATTTATAAAAAATGTCATTTTATATAAAATTTTTCATGGTTTTGAATAATATAAATGTTTTATTGATTTGTTTATATGAACATGGATTATAACATAATAATGCTATAGGTTATAGTGATTACATTGTTAGAGGTTATGTGTAATTGGGTTATGGTATACCATAATGAGTGACATATGAATGATGTTGAAATATAACATGTTCTATTCATTGGGATTAGTATAAAATAAGTGTGTTTTGGTGTGTACACTATTGAAAATTAAATTATATGATCATCTTTCTATGATATTTTTGATGAGAACCATTTGTGTTATTTTGGTTATGCCTAGAATTGGTGGAAATTTTTTCTTCTTATTATAATTAAATTATGAAAGAGTTGGTCACATGAATTAATTAAATTAAAGAACTTATATATTATTATACATGTAGAAATTATTATTTTGTTAAAAATAGTGATTATAAGTATAATAGTATAGAATATATTGTATTTTGTATTACTAGTGCAAGACCCTTGTGTGTAATAGGTCACAGACTAGTTGAAATATATATTATGGTAGATATATTACCATCAAGATGTTGGTGTGTATAATTAAAAATCCATATTGTTCATTTATGAATACTATAATCCAAATTTAATTTTGGTGTTTAGTTATGGTTAGTTCCATTGGATTCTAACTCAGCTAAATGTAAAATTTTTATTTAAGATAGGCATGGATCAATTGTAAATCGATATCCACAGAGGGAGTATCATGGTGTATATGAATGGTTAAATATTTATATAATATTATTCCTCTAGAATATTACGTATCATGATCTGGTATAAGAGATGTTGTGTCTCCATGAGTGGATTCATAAATTAAAGGAAAATTATCCAATGGAGGATCGATTGTAATTTTCATCTGAAATAATATGTGGTGGGTTAAATATATAATTAATTAGATAAATTGTGATTCATTTTTATGTTGAAAATTGTAGTTGTTGATTTATTAGGGAAAATACATCATATTAAATTTCATCATGGGATTAGTAAAACTACATTGAATTCATTTCCTAATCATTAATGTAGAGTGGTATCAGACACTGTGTAAATAACTGGATGATGAAAGATGATTTTTTGGGTGTATATTAGAAACAAAAACCATTATGATAGGGGGTTTTAATGAAATTATGTGCTATAGATATTTTTTTTGTATAAAAAATACAACTTTGACTCATGTGGTATGGGTAATCCTAGAATTATGATTTGGATATCCATTTTGATAGTTTTGTGACCCCTATGATATATATTTTAGTGTGTTTATAGGCTCAATATGTTTCCCAAGTGATAGTGTGAGTGTCAATGAAGGTCCATGCAGGCCCCTATAACGAAACCCTACAAATTGAACACACATATTTACTAATTTTCCATAAATAATCATTCAATATCCTAAATAGTCACACACCTGGTTAACTAATGTTTTTGAGTATTTGAGGACAAGATATATAGGAGATTTATTTTACAAAACCTCTGAATATTTCCCCATAACTAATCCACACTTCAAATCATTTTTTACTTATTCTAAGTTATCTTCATCATCATAACCATAGGAAATAAAAATATTATAATGGGGTTCATTTAGATGACCCTTAAGGGTAGGAATATGTGATAATAGTCAAAAAAACATTGTTGAGATTAATATTATCATAAGGGTATAATCAATTTCATCAGAAACATTATACTAAATGTTGTTTTGATCCTAAATCATGGAATAACATAAAAACTAGTCATGAGAGTTCATAAATAATATTTAACAAAATATGATCTATAATATCCAATTATTTTCAATACAATATGCTTATGTCTATGAAAAAAATTCACATAAGGGTTTATAACCATCATGTATCATAGTTTTAATCCTTCTATTTCGATACAATTTAATGGTAACTCTGTATACATCACCATTAGGACTCACACACTAGTACTCATTCTTGTGAACCATTATATATGGCCTTTGAATACATATATAATAACATTTAAACTTTTAACGAATTCATTGGAGGTTAATATAGTACCCCATAAACTATAATCCATTCTTATGAGTACCACATGAATGTCATGCACATATCACATCAAAAATAACCCATTGAAATTAAATTTATTTCATAAATCTTTAAAATTGAAATCATTTTTTAGGGAATAAAAAAAGAAGATAAAATGTTGTAAATCATTTTTAAATAAAATCGCATACATAAATCATCAATATTAACATCATGATAAACCCATGAAAAATAATATTTGATAAAACTATATTTTGAAACATTATTAGTAAATATATTTAATTAAATTTTGTAAAGATGTTTCTATTTAGAATATAGAGGCAATGAATTTATGGGTTGGACAGTAATTTCACTAATCAAAAAATTTATAGAATTTCGGAGAACACCCTTAAGTCAATGGAATCAATACTATGGTACATATTGAGGAAAGGTGATAGATAAATAATTATCATTTTATAGTAAATATTATTTTTGAAGACATAAAAATTTATTTACTATTTATCCAAAATGTGAGGATATTACATAAGTCAACCACAAAAAATGGTTATTTATATCATTGGAAAACATTTTTTATTGGTTTTAATTTCATTCAAATAACGATGACATATATGGAAAATAATATTTTGGAGTAATTGACAAATAAATTGAAGTAAGATACCTATAGCATCATTTGTGACAATTGATAATGTTATAATTTTTAAAACTATGAGTAAACTATTTTCCTTTTAAAACCATTAAAATATAGAGATAATTTTAATATTACATCAAAAAAGCATTGTAACGACGTTTTCAAATGAAATATTTTTATAGTTGAATCATATATTACCTTATTCAAAATATACCGTATTAAGATTGATAAATATTACATTAAAGCACTTAAAAATGTAAATGTTCTGCAAAATGAACATAATAATATATTTATCAATAAATTAAAATATTTAATGAAGAATAAAATGAATATGGACATGATGAAATTTTAGGTTATCGACTAAGAATGAGATATTATGTTGGACTCACATATAAGAAACCCTTCGGTAAAATATGAGTTACGGGTAAATGACTTTTATAATGGACATGTACTACTGCCTGAATATCCAATGAAAATTTGTTGAGATTTATCTCTAACAAAAATTTCTCAAATGGATAATCATTAAATAAAAAATTTATTTCAAAAGAAGAATGTAAAGGAAACCCATACAGTTTGAGTAATATTTTAATTAGGAACCTCGTTTAGTACTAGTGTCTAATAAATCGAATTACTTTCAAAATAAAAAATGATATGAATCATAAACCCCCCATATATTGTTGTTTACACATAGGAAATATCGTTCCATATGTTTTAATTATGAATATTCATTATGTGGAATTGAAATATTAACAATACAATATTTCTCATGTAAATTTATTTTCAATATGTTTATATTCATGAAAATGAATTTGAGTAACAAAATTTTTTTTATGGTATTACAATTGAATTATATCATTTTTATAGTAATTGAAATGGTTTTAAAGTATGTATTATGTGGTAAAAAATATGAAATTCCATTGAATAATATTATAGATTTAATCTAAGATGTGATCCATTATGATATAGGGTTTCATCCTCAAGAAATATATTTTCCCTATTTAAAATTATTCATGGGTAATGTGTGAGCCATATTACCTATATTATAGACGTCATCCACTATCAAGAGAGAAAAATTATGCCCATAGAGATTTTCTCCTTGGGTAATGGGACCATTAGGTCCCTTCCAATTATGATATTATTACGAGGATCCCCATTAAACATGAATTGTTGATACCCTAAGATTTATTATATATTCATATTATCACTGATATAAATTTTTAGTGTTTTTTTAGAATTTATATAAATATCAGTTCATTTGTTTGTTCTATGAATTCTGCTAAAATTTATAGAACCATTTTTATATATATTATTCTTTGTTTTATATTACATTGTAATAATTAGTTTATTTTAAAAAATTATTCTTTATAAAACACATTTGGGTATACAGTTGGTATATTTTTGTCACACAATTCATACACCAATGGGTGTTTGTGGATCATGGTTCACTATATGAAGTCAAGCCTAATACAATTTAGTGTATTTTTATTTTTTTTTGTTTGTATAGTATGGGATTATATAGGTGACATTATTTCAGATGCAGTTATCAATTATCAGTTTTATTATGTACATGTGTTCCTATATATATAATTTTACATTTTTTTCATATTAATTTTATTTTGCCCAATTTTTTTTTGTTTTTTCATTAAAAAATTATTTTTCATATCATTTACATGGTTTCAGATATAATTATGTTAAAATAATTACAAAATTACATCCTTGTGGAAGGATATTTTCTTTATCCCATGGAACTGTTATCACCTTTCTATCAATGATATGATCATCTTGGGTTATAATTATTGAAGGACCCCAGAACACCCTATGTGGGGAGGGTAGAATTAGGGTGGCCACATTTTCTATAAAACTGTGGGATCCTATTTCAAGGTTTGTAGGAACCTATTAAACCAATATGATGAGAATGTTGAGAAAAACAACAATCACAAGAAAAGTGAAGAAACACAAATTTTACATGGTTCAACACTTAGTTCTGCGTCCAAGGAGCATACACTGACATGTTGTTAGATAAATCAGAGTCCAATAATCATTAAAAGTTTTAGAGAAAAAAGAATTATCACAGTAACATTTTGTTAGGTGCACTACATTTATATGGATTTCGGGATAATACACTACATCCCTCAGATCACTTCCATTGACTCCCCCTTGCTAATGCGTTGGTAAAATCTAAACATATTTTATTGACTTTAATGTCAATTTAATGGATGGGAATTAAATAATTCGACTTCATTTGGAGATAGATTCTCTATTGAAGCCCCATTATCACCCTCATATGGAATTCACATTTCCATACATTATTACTTCAGGAAATGTTCCTCTGCATACCCGCCTATTACTCCTCATAATACCCTCCTTCATCTACGTATTGGGATACTTCCTCTGTATACTGGTATGTATCACGTACCTCCCACCGCCATGTACTTCCCTTCATCATTGCGTACTAATATTCTCTGCGTACTACCCTGATTCATGGGACATTTCCCACTCTTTCTACTGTCTATCTCAACAGACTAAAAATTCATCCTCCACAAACCATATTCCCCTTCAAGTGGTTTTTCTATCACCATGGACCACTACTTTATCCAAATACAATTTTCCTCAACCACATACCACTTATCCCTTCACGGAGTTGTCTTCCTGGGATCCACATCAAACATAACCAAATTCCACAATGATTTCATTTAAAAAATCAATATCATAATGATGATATTAGTGGTCCGTATATTAGAATATAGATATGAAAAAACCACTAATAATATATTTATGAAAATGATATGTTTGGTTCATCATTCATCACAAAAAACTTCATCCATGAACTGTTTTCCTACCAATTCTGCATACCTGAAATATCCCTACATGGTTTCACAAATCATTACCAAATTTCTGAAAATGACACACTTAGTGGATCATCAAAATACCATCTCTTTTTCACTATTCCTCTAACTATATGTCTATCATAAACAATAATCCTCTCCATGAACTACGTACATTCCAAGATAACTATTTTCCATTATGTCAACCATTTTAATTTGATGTTTTCGTAGCACCCTTCACTTCCTGTGAACCATTCCTCATATATGGTACGTGATGCATGTCCCAAGAAACATTTTTCCATTACTTTTCAGATTTCCTTCACTATTTGACATCTAATTCTATCTTAAACATAAATCATTTCATTTCAAAAACCAAACTCCATCTTTTAACGCCTATAAATGTGAATCCAATATAAATTTGTGCCACCTTCAATAATATTTTCAGCCTCAATTTTAATACAAAATTCCTTGAAATATCCTTATTCATTCATGAATATATTGAAGAAAATTAAAAACTAAACTCCCATTCCTTCAATGAACATCCTTGGATCCAAAAAATATTTTGGTTATTTTAGGATGGATGATGAAAAAAAAGCATCATGTAGTTTATTTTTTAATTTTTTTGTATGTATACATATATATTCATCATGGTGGATGTAATATGTGAATGATGAGATATAATTGGTTTATATTGAGGGATTTTCTATAAATATATCCCCATAAAGTGCCATAATACACCACCATATTCCTAGAATGTGTCTCTATTATTTAGGGTGTTCTGATTTCATAATTTTAATTTTCATGGTTTTATAATAATTCTAATTGATATATGTTTTCATAAATTGTAATTGATTATTTAATTTCACATTCATACGTATCATTGATTATTTGTTGTAGTCATATTCCCTAGAGAATAATTCTAATATATCCTGATGAGTGAGCTGAAAATCATCCATGATAGTGAAAACCTCCAGTTAATAAGAATCTTAAAAATGATGTGGTTATCATAGTGTATTCATTTAGACAAGTTGTTTAACATGCCCATTTTTTACTATATATGGAGAAACATTTAGTTATGGGGATAGGAATCGATCACATGAATTAATAAACCTCATTTTACTTTCATTTAAAAAGAGTAATGATCTTGAGAATGTAGATAACTTTTTGGGAATTCTTGAGAAGCTCTTAGAATAACTATTGAATCCTCATTCTATCAATGTGATGTGTGTCATATTCATGGTATAATGTCTTAGAATATGGTAGTGGGAGTATTTATTTTCCCTTAGAATCATGATATAATGGATAGAACTTCCTCAAATCCATTTCCCCAAGAAAATTATATTTAGGATATATGACCATGATGAAATAGAAGGAGTCCCTTAACAATTGAAAAGTGAATTGGTCAGTGATTGAGTTTATTAGCTACATTCCAATGAATCTACAACTTTTAATGATACATATTATAATTATATAATAAAGGATCAATTGTTTTAGCTGGATCGTCGACCTACTATATAGAAAATGCTATTCATCCTAGAGAAGGCCACTATTGGTGAGGTGGTGGATAGGGTGTTGATGTATGATGGTGGCATGGAGATCATTTATGGAATGGAGGTAGATCATTTTTTGAATTTATTTTGATCCAATGGTTAATATAAGGGGAGTAGTAAGAATAATGAGTTCCATAGGCGTATCTAGGGTGGAAATTATGATAAGACTCTCCATTCTATATCATTAGCATCTAACATTTGAAAATGTCACCATTATGTGTTTACATGAAGCATACAACACTTTTTTCCTCTTGCCTAAAATATTTTGGAAATCATGCAGGTGGTGTGGACACTTGTAGATTTTTTCATTATCCACGTCCCTTTATTTTACTGTAACAACCTTTTTAGAATTTATTGGGATTATCATGTAGTCATATTGTTCAATAAATATGATTTTATTTCCACATTCCTCCAAAAATATTACATTCAAATAGTGGATGATTATTGTATAATATTTGCTGAAGGAAATAGGATTTTGATAGGAAATATGGTTGTTCATTATTCCATAGAGTATAAATTATTAGATGTAGGATTCTATTCATCAATTATATTAACTCATATGGTGCGCCTTTTTAAATAATCTAATGAATATCATAAACTTTATTATAAAATTCGTTACCCCTAATGAATAAATAAGGATCAGAGTTTCTTTTGTCCATACTTGTCATTAAGTATGTAAGAAAATGATTTGTATTGGGATTTATTGGTTCACATCTCGTGACACATTGATATGATTATCATAATAAATTAGTTACTCACTTGTAATGATATGATTTATTATTATCCTCGATGGATTTCATTTTCCTCTTTTGATGGGATACCCCATCTATTTCATAGAGAATGTTATCAATGGGTTTTTAAGTTGACACATCTATTATTGAGTATAGTAATTTTATTCTTCCTCATGAATAAGATTTTTAATATGAATATTGCAGTTGTATACGTCCTTCGATAGTCAAATTGATTTTTATGTATTTCTGAATGATTTTTCTAGTTTCATCCGGGGAAGGTAGTGGTGTTATAGATTCACAGAGTTATTAGAACTCAATAGATATTAGTATAATTTTACCATACGTAACAAAATGAGTTAATGTAGAAGAAAAAACATCAAGATGATTTTATATCCATGGCCTTTATACACCCACATATATCATCTTGTGAAGCCTCCATGTTTTTCCCATGAATTCCAGTAGAACACTTCACTTATGCATATACTAATTAAATATCAATGGAATTATAGTCGTCAAAAATTATCCATTTCCCTGATTTTTTGATTTTATTGATGAGAAAATGGGGAATTTATCTTCTAAAAGTTGATCATCAATTTGGTTGTCATGAACTAAAAAATAGGGATTCATATATTGATTATAATTTTCTTAAGAGTAGTTTTAAGAACATGACATAACATGTGATTTAATTTTCACTAACTGGTTCTCTTACTATATTACTAGAACTAATGAACAATTTTTTCTTCAATATTGTCACATAATTGTTTTTGACCTCATAGATGAAATCCTGGTTTATATTATAAATTTTTATGATCATGTGTTTTACTTAATATCAATTTTGGGAATTCTAATGTATCGCTACCTTTAGTCTAAATTATGAAATCTCTATTAATGAAAATGATTGGTTATATACTTGGGATATTTCATATCAAAACAAGGTGTCGTAGTTGTTCCAAAAAAATATTCTTATATCATTTAATGGGGAGAATAATTTAATTTATTTGAGATACAGAGAATCCTTACACTAGCAGGATACTATTGGCTTTCTAATAATGATTTCATAATTCTTATGCCATTATTCAACACTCAAACATATAATGCGGTTAATTTATTCTATTATTTAATGTTTTATGTATATATTTATGTGCTTATGAGGTATTTTGAATGATTATAGTTTAATACCCTATAATATTATAGTCATGTATTTATGGTTTATTATGATTCATCATGTATATGTTTGGAATGAATCCAAATATAAGGTTGTATGATATTCCCATGAGTGTTATTAACTCTCATTGGTTAACCCAATTTAGAAATATGTAAAAATAAAATAAACACACCACTAAACTGCTGATTATTATTGGAATTTCATGTATGAGGTCGAACCCATAGAGATGGGGTTAGATAAAGTATTAATTAAATAAAACAATCCTCTAAAAATTAAAATTTGAGGAATTGGATATATCATACTATGAATATTAATTTGAGATGATTTGTGAAGATGAAGACATAAAATGGCTTCTGGGAAAAAATGAATATAGGTTCATGGGATAAAATAGTTTGAAATGATTAATTATTGATTATTAATTCATCCAAATAAGGTCTTATGAATTCCAATGATAAAGGTAAATTCTATGCATCCAAAGATATCTATTTATCACTATTAGGTAAATCTAATTTTATATAATTTCTTACCCGGAACTATTTTAAATGTTGTAAATAAACTATCCCAATTGTCATGGAGGACGTCTAAACCCAAAATTAATTGTTAATAAAATTCATTCAATCATCCCATGAATTGGACATCTTCAAATAAATAATGAAATTAAACCCATTACCTAAGCCATCATGCAATGGTCATATAAATCGAAATCAAAAAAGTGATATAATTTAAAAACCAACATGAATTCACAATATAATTTTGAAGAAAAAATGAAATTCAACATAAATTATATTTGTGTTCATTACACATACCATGGTACAAAAATATACACCACTAATTATATCCATTAAATGGTGATGAAAATAATGATTAAAACCTTATATAAATCCATTGGTGGTATGTATCTATGGTGGTTCACATCTATTTTAGTTGGAATCCATGTGTTCTGCTTTGTTGAGATGAGTCAACAGGTATAGCTGATTCAATGTATATAAAGGATATGTTTTCAAAATCATACCCACTGACTTAAATAACATATATGTTCCTCGCTTTTTTTTATCGTAAATTGAGCCCATCCTAATTTCTAATGGATTATTACATCTTTTAATCCATATCTTATGTGCCTATTTTCATATCGCCTTATCTAGAACATTAATGATGTGTATTTTCAAACATGATGTGTAATTAATTTTTACTAGTTTTATTATTTCATGAAATTTCATGAGAGGTAGCTTCTCCCAAATGAAATAATGTCATTTAATAAAATATATGACATGTAAATAGTATTTTTTTAAATTTTCATCATGATTTATCTTTGAAAATCAAATTCCATTCCACAAGAGAAGAATGCATTGTGGAGTTTCCTTATGATTAATACATTTTCTCATTTTAATACTTCTTCAAATTTCCATAGAATCCTACAACAAATCAATAAGAAATCAAATCATTGAAAATGTGGAAATATTAATCAATTATACATGGACTTTATTACATTAAACCCCAATAAAATATATGTATTCAATACATATGTGGAGGCCATGCAGTGGATTATTGCTCATGTATTCATTAAATTCATAGGGGTGAATAAAACACTTCATTTAGTGATATATGTGGTTTTTCATTCCATAATATATTATCATCACTATTTTTTATGGAAAATATTATCTTATTTTTTATAATATGTTTAGGTTAAATAATACATCCCGTGAATCATGAGTCTCCAATAGGGATGATAGTTAGATAAAATGTTGTTATTTAACATTAGATTCCATATTCAATAAGAAATGTTTGAATATTTTATTGAACTATGAGAATGAATACACCTCATTCAACAAATAATGAAAATGAATAATGTAATTTGATGGTAGTTTTTACTTAGATAAATTTTGGATTCATATAGAAGTCTGATTACATTCTAGAATGTGTTACATTAACATCCAATGTATTTTATATGAAACAATATGAGAATGAAAATCATGATTTTTTATGGTGTGTTATAGATCCATTATATGGTGGGGAAATCATTTAGTGGTCTATATACAAGGACAATATCCTTTGATTCATGATCCATAATATTGTTCATTCATTTATGAGAATGAACATATTTTTAAATCTTCATATTATTTGTGTTTTGTTCTCATTCTGCTCATAATTATTTTCTACGACATGGTTGTTTAGTTTTGTTAGAATGTTATGAAAAATATAAAGATAACTTTTAGTTGAATGTTTAAATATCCCAAAAAAATAATTGAATAAACCTTGAAGACTTCCAAATTTTTTATCATATTACTCTACCAACATGGATGTTAAAGAAAATTTTGATGTATTTATTTATAGAATATCTAAAATCCCCTACACTAATAATTTCATCTAGTTGGTGAGGGTTCAGTTTAACAAATTGGTTTCTTTTTTGCTGATCTATGACACCACACTAGTCGATGAACTAGGAATGTTTATCTTGATATTGATTTTATGGATTTTTGGAGTTATTAAATCATTTTTACTGAATAGGGACCCATGTTTTACCAAAATATTTTGGAATGGAATATATTATAATATGGAAACCCAGTTAAGGATGAGGAAAATATATCATCCTCAAATGAATTATTAAATTGATAATCAAATTATATAATTTATAACATGTTCTTATTTCATGGAAATTGAAGGTGATATGGAGAGACAATTATGGATGGTTAAATTTATTATAACTATAGATTACTGATCTCTATCAATATAGAATTAATCAATGCTTTTTATGGCCATTCATATAACCATGATCTCTCTATCCATCTGTGGTTAGAGAAGCATCATAGTTTTCCTGATTATTTCTTAAGGAGACAAAAATGATGATCATGTTATTTCAGCAACATTTGGTGATGCATCAAAGATTATATAATTATAATTTACATTAATTTCAATAATAATTTAAATACTATATTGGAGAACAAGTGTTCTGGATATTAACTCCTTGTTGATGCCACCCATTTCTTTGAATAAAAGGGAACCCTACTCCTAGGTGTCTAGAATCATTTGAGATGGTTTAAAATAGTCAAAAAGTGTATTATAACATATATTTACTACAATTTTGTCATCAATCCACAAAATCTGACATATGTATCAACTCAAAAAGTATCAATTATAACAATATAATGTTCTAAACTATTAATTACTTGATAGTTTCTTGATATTTCTACGAGTGAAAAACAAATAAGGTTATTAGTTCTTGTGTGATAGATATTTTTTGGAAATTTATCCCAACTGACATATTTTTTGGCAATATGGTTCCAATTCTCCATTAAAATTGGAATGGAAATCTATGATGAGGAAGAAATGGCCTCACCTATTTAGAGGAATGTAATATCCAACATTACATTCCATGGGAATAATATAATATGGTGGGTTTAACTATAATATAATTTTATTTTTCCATTACAACATTATTTATGTTTTCCTTCTCTATCTCTCTATCACCACCTCCTATGTTATTTATATAATTTATGTTCTTTTCATAAAAAATATTGGTATCAAGTATGGTTTTTATTATATATTGAGTGTTTTATATTTTTTATAGTTGGTTTTTTGAAAATTATAAATAGACCTATAGTTATAAGAGATGTATATATTACACTAACATGTCGGTCTGATCCAATAATTAGCTAGTGGAATGATCATTATATTGTCTTCATTCAAGAATTCCAACAGGTATCTGGTGGGAGTATACTTGTTGTCCAGTTGATGGATGGTATAATGGAATTGATATTGTAACACCACCTACAACCATTTTTTGTCCCTAGTACAATAATCAATCATCATAACACCACATGAAATCAAGGGGTAGATGATGAAACTTATCTATATCTACAAGTAATGATGTTAATAATATTTTCTCCTCAAAACCTTCATTTTTTATTTAATCATCATAATTTGAACCTAAATAAAATCATTTGAATATGGAGAAATTATTGGGGGCATAATTGGATATCTTAAAAAAGTTCCATGACAAATCAAAGAACATGTAAGAGATTTGATCCTATTTTTTAATGTTTCTGAATTATTTTTTTCTCTCATTTAACATCTAATTAATTTTATTCCACTCTATGGATAATCATTTTATATAGTGGTAATATTTAAATATATGATTACTCTATTTATCAATTTTGATAATTTGTGTAAATATCGGTTTTTGTCCAATCCTCAATCCATATAGGGAGATTCAAGGTAAATATCTTAGTATTTTATCCCATTGATTTTAATTATTATGTAAAAAATATACATCTATATATATGATGTTTATTTATGTTTTTTGGATACCATAATGATATAAATGATACTCATATTACCACATCATATCATTTAATTTGGGTCATTTGTATTCCATGTGTTTCCTGTATGGGGTTCCATGAATAGGATATGTCTTATGAAAAATTATTGTATGTTCTTATAAAATGAAATCTATTATTTTTTAATTTTCGTAAGATTTATTTGATGTAAATTGGTGTATTTGGTTATGGTTTTATAAATGGATTATTCCCATTGATTTAATAACAAAAATTATTTAAAATAATTTTTCAGATGGTTTTAATATAGAAATGAACCTCACTAATATTGTCACAGACAATCATGGTTTGATCAATGTTGAGGAATTAATTTATCCTTAGGTTACCAATTTCTCCATATATTTGTTCTCCTTGGTTAATTTGGGAACCTGTATTCTTATGTTAGATCATGGTGCCACCGTTTTTAGTGAACATATACCGCTAAATATGTTATCCTTGTGTAATGTTCCTACTAGGTAGTCTTCTGGTCATGAAATTATTTTTACAATCCTTATATAACAACAAATACAAATAGGGTTTAGTATAATTTCTCATGTAATAATCATAGAAACTCATGTTTGGAATGTTTACAGAAATAAAACTAAAATTGGGTTTATAGTGTGTTTTAAAAATCATTACAATACTGAATTTTGAATGATTTTTGTTAAAATATGTCTCATTAATTTTTTTAAAATTAATTAATAATTTATGATTTACTTGATAAATTATACATATGAAACACTTTTTAGACTTATCATTTTTTCTCAGGGCTGACATACAATATTCAATGATTGTAGACCACATATTATATAATCCATGTAATGGATTGATGAATCAGGGATGTAGTGGTTTGGTTTGTTACAAATGTGTGAGTATGTATAGGTGAAATCATTTATTTCAATTTATGTAATAGAATGTTTTCAGTACACTAGATTTCATATATAGCATGAAAACTGTTTATTTTGATGATTTTTACTTTTGGTTTCAAATTATGTGTTTTGGAATACCAATAATAATTTTTATATATTTTACATGGTAATAAGTGTCATTATAATTAAATAATTACCAATGGTAATTCATCAAGGCTTTTAACTTGTCCCCAACTCATGGAGATTGGTAACTCCATTTGTTTAGTGCCTAGATCGACAATAATTTTAGATACAATAGGAAATTAGGGTATGACTGGGACACTCAACTTGGATAAAGAAATTATAATATCAACAACAAAATAATAAAAATATATTAATAACATATTTAAAAACACTTTTCATATATATTCTTTTATAGACCACTTTTATAATTATTCTCCCCATGTATATCATTAATTATCTATATTCAATATGAGGTCTAAGTAATTTTCATCATTTTGAACTAGTTTCATATCTATTTTTTTAATCATTATTTTCCCAAATATCATCACCCAAAAATATTACAATGTATTTTAATTTATTTTCTATAATTATTTTTAACTTCATTAATTCATTTTATGTCAATTATTATTATCTAAATGCTGAAATAAATGATTAATATATTTTAGTTATATTTTACAATTAAATATTGGTTTAATTATTAATGAGTTAAACATTAATATTACCATTCATGAAACAAATTAATATATATATATATACATTATTTTTAATAAATGGATTCAAATACACAATAATGATATTATTTTACATAATTGTTCACGTAGGTGGTTAATCCTTCCAAATATTGAATAACAATAATTAATTGATTATTATGATTAAGATTGTATCTTCTTTTAACATAGTATAATTTTTATAGAATAATAATGAAATTATTTGGATTACATTAATGTCACTAATCATATTTTATGTATATTATCAAATATTTACAATTATTCTTGAAATATGATTTGTCTAATTTTAGAACCCATAGTCATGTCAAGGTGAATATAACTTTTTCATTTATCAAATGATGGGGTTGAAAGATAGTGGATTATAATTTATATAATTATTATCATAATTATATTATATATGTAAATTCTTTTCTAAAATAACCATATGATAATATACAAATAGTTGTGTCACTAAAAAAATCTTCTTATTTAATCATGTCATTGATAGTACAGAAAACACAAAAATGATGGTTCCAATTTTCATAATGGAACTGGGAAAATGTGATTAATTTTAATTAATATTGAATAGTAAAATTAATTATCAAACAAATAAAACATTCATTCTATAGGAATTAGGAAATTATTTTTTGGATAATAGACATTAAATGAAAACCAATAATGATATACTCAAATTCTAGGCATATCATTTCCATTTGAAGTATCATGGGTAATTATGTGATTTGGTTAATATCATGTGAAATGAAGCTCAAGGAAAACTAATATAATTATATGGTATGAAATAATGATATATTTTTTTTAGGAAACAAACCATTTTTAGTAATCTTGAAGGGGTTATGATATGTCCCTTTTATATGTTGGGAGAATAGAATGTTTTATAAATATTAAAACGTTTTATAATGGGGTAACTTTTTTCACAAGAAAAAAATAATCAAATTATGAAAATATCTAAATTTAGAATTATTCGAGTATGATAATCTATCTCCCGTTCATTTTTCAAATTTCAAAACAATTTTTTATATTCATTATTCTATGAATGTTCAAATATAGCAATTTTCTGTTTTTAAAGTTGTTTTTCTATCTCTGTAAATAATATTAAATTAGTAAAAATACAATGGTCCTCATTAATAAATTTGATTATACTGATTGGAAATATGTAAATAATTTTATCAGATAAAATATTTATTTATATGAATAATTAATGATAACATTTTCACATGTAATGTGAACAAAATTCAATTAAGACTTTTTATTTTTATGATTGAAAATTATGTTTGTGATAAAATTAATAAAGTAATTGATTAACGTGAGATATTTTTATTATTATTAAAAATAAAATTTATGTGTCTATTGTATTAGTCTAACAAAAAATTTTAACAAAAAATTTACTTATTCAAAATAAATGACAAAAAAAATTTCTTTGAAAATATTACATTACATTTGAAATACAATATTTTAATATTCATAAAATATTTTATTAAATACATTTTATTACACCATCAAAAAATAACATATTTATTGGAAGGTGTTATAACCTTTTATACATTTATTAAATCATTTAAGATTCATAAAATTTACTTTTTTTGTAAATAATATATTTTTACACTCTTCACATCAAATCAAGTATTTTATAAACATTAAAAAAACTCAATATGAAGTAATAATGAAATTTTTAATCGTAAAATATTGTTAATATTTTGAGACCAAAATTATATAATGTATCCATTTATCTATTAAATGAAAATATTATATATATAAAAAAATATCTTTGAAGAATGGAATTTTGAATCAATTTGAATATTTAATATTATTTAATATGCGCCAAAGGAGGTCGTTGGATATGATTAAGGATTATGACTACTCAATTCATTATCACCCTGGGAAAGCAAACAAGTTGGCAGATTCATTAAGTCAACAAGACCATGCTAGCTTTTCCATGATGAGGATCACAAAAGATCCCATCTTTATAGATTTACAAAGAATGGATCATGGAATTATAATGGAAGGGGAATAATCATGTATTTCTAAAATAAATGTTCAACCATCTATACATGTGAAGATAAACGAGGCACAAAAAGAAGATGTAGAGTTACAAAAGAAGGTGCGAAATGTTCCTGAATTCAACCTTTATTGTGATGGGATAATAAGGTTCAAGAATCGGGTTTGTGTTCCTCGCTTCCCAAAATTATAGAAGAAGCTACTGGATGAGGCTCACAGTTCTTCATTCACTATTTATCTTGGAAGCACAACGATGTATAGGGACTCGAAAGAGTACTTCTGGTGGGATGGAATAAAAAGAGATGTTTCTGAATATGTCTCTTGATTTTTGTTTTGTCAGCAAGTTAATGATGAGAGACATAAATCTAAGGTGATGTTAGAACCATTAACCAAACCCGAATGGAAATGGGAAAACATCACTATGGGCTTTGTCACCGGACATCATAAAACATCAAAAGGAAATAATGTTATATGGGTCATAGTTGATCATCTTACAAAGTTGGCACACTTCATTTCTATTAGAAAGGATTTCTCTCTCGATCAGCTTGCCAGGATATATGTAACGGAAGTGGTAATATTTAATTGAGCACCACTTTCCATCATATCTGATCGGGATCCGAGGTTTACCTCACTGTTTTGGAGAAATTTTCAACATTTATGGATACAAAGTTTAGTTTCATCACTGCTTATCATCCTCAGAAAGATGGTCAGTCTGAGAGGACCATTCAAACTCTAGAAGTTATGTTAAGAGCTTTCTCTATGGATTTCAATGGAGTTTGGGATCAATACCTACCTTTGTTGGAATTTTCATATAATAATATCTTTCACACTTATATTCAGATGGCTCCTTATGAAGCTCACTGTGGAATGAAATGCTGAACTCCAACTTTCTAGGATGATGTTGGGGAAAGAAAGCTAATAGGACCTTATCTTGTTGATGAGGTGGATGAAAAGGTCTGATCTATTAAGAAACACATAAGGGTAGCTCAGAGTCGAAAAAATAGTTATGCTGACAATTGAAGAAAAGACCTAAAGTTTTAAGTGGGTAATAATGCGTTCTTATGAATATCTATTTAGAATAGTGTAATGATATTTGGAAAGAAGGGAAAGATGATCCCTAGGTATATTGGTCCTTTTAAAATACTGGATCGTGTTGGGAAGGTAGCATACCAATTGGGGATTCCACCTAATATCTATCAAGTCCACGATGTGTTCCATGTATCTCTCCTGAGAAAGTACATCATTGATCCTTCACATGTACTCAGCTAAGAAGTTGTTCTGCTAGAGAAAGATATTTCTTATGAAGAATAGCCGATAGAGATTTTGGATCGTAGAGAAGAAGTCCTATGGAACAAGACCACTCACCTGGTGAAAGTTTTATGGAGGACCCACCAGTTAGAAGAAGCTACATGGGAGCTTGAGGATATGATGAGAGAGATGTATCCTCATCTGTTTGTTACAGAGTGACAAATTTCTAGGGAAAAATTCATTTTAAGGGGGGTAGAATGTAACACCATATATTTTTATGAGAAATATTTTGTTTTTATGTTATCATTAAAGGAATCATTCACTACATACAACAATGTCTTGTCTTTCTTTACACGCAATCCTGACCTTCCTCGATTGCTTGCATTTACACAATATCGAGTTTCACTAAACAACGATATGCTATTAAAATATTATTAAAACTAGCCGTTGTGAATATTAATACACCATTTTTGAAATATAATTAATTTTATATTTTAAAATGGACTTCATTTTTTTATTCGTAATATCGAAATTTTCCTAGGGTGAAATTTTGGTATTTTTCTGAAAACATTCAATTTATGATGAATAGTGAAATCACTAGGTTACTATTTAAAAACCCAATTTTTATTTAAATAATTATTTATCTTATTTAACATTATTTAAGAAAAACTTGATACATAATACCAATATAAGTTCAAAGTAATTAATTGAAGTGAATTTATATTAATTTTAGATATATACAAACATTATTGAACTTTTCACCGTCTTTTTCCCACCTCTTAAGTGAGTTTAAAAAGTCTAATAAAACATAATTTTACCGCTTCTGTGAGTGGAATTTTGAAAATTCGAGAGACATGGGTAACATCAAGGAGTAAAAAGTGGTTCAATAAGATAAATATAATGTTTGGTGAATAGTAACTCATTACTTTTATTTACCACGGTTAAAAGTAAATACTGCAATTAAAGGTAAAAATGGTATTATTATTACACTAACACATGTCATAATTCCATATGATAAGTTTAATTCGACCCAGAAAAACCTTAGGAATAAAATCTGACTATTTAGGTCCACTTGGATTAGATTAGGACATTAATTATTGTTTTATTTAAAGAATAGTTAAAATAGTTAAAATTAGTGATTAATAACTAAAACATTTTTAATATAGGGATATACATAAGATTAATTCGACTATAAATATTCATTAGAAAGGTAAAAATATTTCCTACATAATTTTATTTTACTTAAAATATTTATACTTTAAATAATTTAATTCATTTATGAAAACATGATGATGCATTAATTCCCTTATTAAGAAAATACTAACATAATTGATTTTATAAATACCCTAATAAATGTAATTTGAGGATTTTTATGAATTACACTAATTATGTAGGTTAATATTAAAAACTAGTATTGATTTAAATAACTTTTTTTCGAACTAATCATGCTGTTATGAATTTCACAAAAATCAATTACCAAATAGTGTCAAAATTGACATAAAATAGTTTTTAAACCAAATATTATATTCTTAATTTTTATTTTATTCCCAAAAATATATGGTTCTGAAAAATTAGTTATATGAGGTTATATGTATTAATGATGAACCACTTGGGGTTCGTTTGTATTGTTATAGTACGTTTATTAACCATATAGTGTAAGAAAACAAGAAGACACAATAAAAGTAAAATTATGTAACTTAGTGTTAAATATAAATGATAAGGTTAAAATAGTAACCTAAACCTATCTAAAATCTATTTTATTATAGTATTTTGAATCATACCTTCCGTAGCTTCTAAATAAATCAATTTGGAGCTATTAAAGATGAATAAGACTTTATAATAAAATAATATTTTAAGTTTTTCCTAAAGTGCCCCTCTCCTCCCTTATAAAAGGGAACCTCCTCCCTCTCTTCCTCACACCACGTTGAGCCTTCAATCTAGACCAAACCCTGCCAAATTCTCTACTAAAATTCCATAGAAACTTCATAGAGGCTCTGGTATTCTTCAAAGACATTCATTAGTTCCCTAAGAGGAGGTTAAGAAGAGGCGCTTCAAAGAAGAGGTAATGTCCGTTACCGATTCATTCAAATTTATTTCTTCTTCTACTTCATCTTCATCAGTTGTTTAATTATGAAATAATAACATCTATACTGATATTTTATTATAAATAGGAAACAACCCTATTTCACCTTCTATCCATCCTACGGAAAATGAAATCACCGCACGTGCGTATGTACGGAATACCGTCTCCACGTCGTGTTGTAATCTGTTTTCCACCACCACAGTACTTGGATGGGTATAATGGTGCAAAAAATAACTATATATGATTATTTTAAAGTGATATTGATTCTGAAATAGTTTACATACACTTCAATATAATTCCACCATCATGGGTACCATATCATCACTCGTGCGTACGTACGGCCTACCATCACCATGATGTGTTGCGACTCGTTCTACATGATCATAAATGATTAATGATTATATAAATGAATTTAATGAATAAATATGATATATATTACACTAATAACATTCCTGAAATTAGGTATCTATAACCTAAAAAGAAGAATAAGAATTTATTCGAAAAAACACGTATAAGAACAAAAAGTAATAAACACACGAATAACAAGTATCAATTAAATATTACTAATAAGAAGAAAAGAATTTGAACATGTATGATATCATAACAATGATTATAATTCTGGAATAAGTCAATAACATTATTTAAATCATTATACAGGAGGTTCGGACACACACGAAGCAAATCAGGCCTAAGGTAAGGGAAAATCTTGCAATCTCATTTTTATCCGATATTGTTTATACTTCAGAATTTACTGGGGAATATTTATCACCCGCATCCATGTTTCCTCAAAGAGTTATATTATTTCTATCATCCTACAATTTTTTATATCCAATTTTACACATTGGTGTGTTTTTAGTAAAATATCTGAAAGGAATCTTTTGTCGTTTTTAGTACGAGGTACTTTTTTGAGTTTTCTGGTAAATGTACGACAAGAATGTTTTTCCTTAACTTATACTACATGATTGGGTTTTTAAAAAATTATATCCATGAAGCTTCCTTTAAAAGTTTTCATTTTTATTTTTAACCAACTTCTTTAAGTTTAAAATTGTATGACATGTTAAGAAAGGAAATATGTTTTTGAAGTTGAAAGGTTATTTTCCTCAAGAATGAAGTTCAAGTGTTTTATCAAAAAAAAATTCCATCTAAGATAATATAGGGTTATGTTTCTATCACTATTTTACATTGATTTTATTATGTTTTTATGGAATTATTTTTATGATTTTCTTTTATCTTATATTAATTATGTTACGATGGAATGATGTTTAAGAATCCCATTTTTTATTACATGGGTTATGCTATGATGTATGATTTATGATTTTGTGGCACACATAATAATGGTTTCATTATGAGATGGGTGGGACTTATATCTCCCTCTAATGCATTGGGTAAAGATTTATATCTCCTGAGATAGAAATGGCTGGAATGGCAGGTTAATCCAGTTCAGTGATACAGGACTGAAACGATGAGTGAACTCTAATCAGAAATGGACTTTGTATGCCAAGAAAGTCTTCGCAATGAGTCTCGACTACTAAGAAATGATTCTCTATGATTATGTGTGTATACCAAAATGTATCATGTTATGATTATTGGGATTACATTTCTCTACTATGATTTATCCCATTTTATGAAATTATGATCACTTTTTAAAGATAAGATTTTCAAAATGTAATGTTCTTATGAATATGATCTGATTGATATTTCTATTGTTTACCCTTAATTATCATTTTAGCTCACCCTTTTTATGTTTAATTTTCCCTAGGTCAGGAAGAAGGGTATTCAGTGGAATATTCCAAAAAGGGATTCTAGGTATGATGAAATAAAAGGAGGGCAGTGTAGATGATTTATGAACCAGTTGTTTATGTTTCCCAGTTTCTAAAGACACTATACCTATACGGTCCTTTCATTGTTTTGTTATATGTTGTAATATGTATGCTTCAATTCTGAAGTAATAAAAATGTATGTAAAGTATGGTTCGTTGTAGTTGGTATCAGAGGAAGGTTATAGTCAACCTTTTGAAACTAGGATGTGAAAGACTTAGTAAGAACCCTAAGGATATGTCTAGGCATCAGAAAAAATCTTCGTGTTTTAGAAATGGCCATGTATACCCTATGATAAGATCATAAATGTGAAATTTATTATTGATTATGTGGTTTTCCTATTATAATTAATGTTCATCACAATATTCATCTTGGTTTTAGTCAATGGATGGAACCTAAATGAATCGTGTTAATGCGGAATGCGACGGGAAATGAAATGATTGTTCCCATGAGAAACCAAACGTTATGGGAGCTGGAATGCAAAATCTTGTAGCCATGCTCACACAACATTCCTAAGCTATGAATCATGTAGGACTTCCAAACGAGCAAATGAAGGAGAATCATTCTGTTGAATCATTCATGAGGCAGTGTCTACCCTCATTCAGTGGGTCAACTGATCCATTAGTGGCTGAACAATGGATCAGTATCATTGAAAAGATATTTTCAGTTCTTCAATGTTCTAAACATGATAAATTCATCTTAGCAGTATATCGTTTGGCAGGTGAAGTTGATCAATTGAGGAATATTATCAATAATATAAGGAAAATGGATGAAATTTAATCCATGGAATGGGACGGGTTCAAGAACTTATTTTTCAATAAGTAATTCCCTCGTATTCTCCGAACAAAGATGGAGAAGGAGTTTCTTGAACTAAAGAAAAAGGATGATGAATATGTTGGAACCTACGAAGAAAATTTTACAAGACATGAAAGGTACGCTTGTAGGATTATTATCCAACCTGAGTGTAATATCGATCGATTCTTTAGTGGCTTAAATCCATGTCTTAGAAGGGCGTTAGACATAAGGGACTTCAATAGCTACGAGGAAATCGTTCAATGTGCTCTCAAGGTTGAGATTGAGATTGGAGTAACCCATCAGTCATATGGGTTTGATAAGAAGAGGAAAATGGAATTCAATGTGAAATCTAAAGACCACACTGAAAATAAGATGAGTTTTCCTTTATGCTCAATGTGTGGAAAGAAACATGGAGGGAGTTGTCTTAAAGGGACATGTAAATGTTTCAAATGTGTGAAAGAAGTTCATCGGGTATTTTAATGCCGCAATGATGGGAAGAAGATGTCTAGTGATGCGAACAAAGAAAAGGCTATAAAGAGTGCACCTCCTACTCTTCAATGTTACAAGTGGAAGGAAATGGGGCATTATGCCAATAAATTCCCGAATCCGAGGTTTTTTTATGATGATCAACATCAACAAACTCCTAAGGATAAAGAAAAAGGAATGTCACATGCAATTTCTATCAGTGATGTGGAGTATGATAACGAAGTGGTGATAGGTACACTTACCATCCACTCTAACGTAGAAAATATTTTATTTGATTCTGGATCCACGCCCACTTTTATTTTTGAAGTATTTTCTAAGGGTACTGCCATATTACCTGAGCAGTTAGATATTGAGTTATCTGTGACAACCCCTAATGGCACAACAGTCGCATCAAAAGTTTACAATTCTTATCCAATTGAAATTTGTGGGAATGTGTTTCCTACAAATATTGTGATCCTTCCTATAGTGTAATTTGATTTGATTCTTGGAATGGATTGGCTTTCTTTATATGGAGATCATATCAATTGCCAATGAAGGTATGTCACATTTTATATTCTAGATCATTCTATGATCGTCTATCGATTCAAGGATGAACATAACCTTCAAGTGGAAATTTTTTCCATCTTATGGGTCTTGGTTCCACTAAATGAAGGTTATTTATCTCAAACAGTTGGTGAGAAACTCATGATTAAGAATATTCCCATTGTACGAGAATTTGTAGATTTATTTTTGGAGGAATTTTCGGGTATTCCACCAAATCGTGAAGTTGATTTTTCAATTGAACTCATAACTGATGCTATGCCGATTTCAAAGAAACCTTATAGAAGGTCCCTAATTGAGTTGCAGGAATTGAAGAAGCAACTCGAAGAGAATCTTAATAAGGGATTCATATTCCCTAGGGCATCACATTGTAGAGAACCTGTTCTGTTTGTTAAGAAGAAAGATGGATCAATGAGACACTTCATTGATTATTGAAAACATAACAAGATCATTATCAAGAACAAATATCCTCTCCCACGCATTGATGACTTATTTGACCAACTACGTGGAGCTCAATACTTTTCCATGATTGATCTTCATTCAGGGTATGATCAATTAAGGTTCAAAAGGGATGATATACCAAATACGGCATTCCATACAAGGTATGGACACTATGAATTTATAGTGATGCCATTTGGTCTTACTAATTCCCCTGCTATCTTCATGGATCTAATGAATAGAGTCTTTAGAGACTATCTTGATCAATTTTTTGTAGTCATTATAGACGATATTCTTGTGTATTCAAAGAGAAAGGAATATCATTATGATCACTTGAGAATTGTATTGAAGACCCTGAGAAAGGAGAAAATTTATCCCAAATTTACCAAGTGTGAATCTTGGATTAAAAAAGTTGCATTTTTGGGTCAATATTCCCAAAAGAGTGGATATCTGTAGATCCAAAAAAAACAGTGGTTAATGAAATATGGTCAAGACCAACAATAGTAATTGAGATCTGAAGTTTTCTTGGTTTGGCTAGATATTATCGACATTTTTTGGAAGCTTTTTCAGGATTATCTAATCCACTCACCAGGTTGACTCGAAAAGGAGTTAAGTTAATTTGGACGGTGGAATGTGAAGAGAATTTCAAGGAGTTGAAAAGAAGGTTATCCAGTGCACCTATGCTCACACTATCTTGTAGTGGAGAATGGTTTGTGATGTACTGTGATGCATCCATGATGGGGCTGGGGTGTGTTATCATGAAAAATGATAAGGTGATAGCTTATGCCTCACGACAGTTGAAATTCCACGAACAAAATTACCCAAATCATGATTTGGAGTTAGTTGTGGTAATCATTGCATTAAAAATATGGAGGCATTATCTTTATGGCGAAACATGTGATATTTATACTGATAATAAATGTTTACAGTATATTTTCACAGAAAAGGAGCTTTATATGCACCAAAGAAGATGGTTGGAGCTAATTAAGGATTATGAATACTCAATTCATTATCACCCTGGGAAAGCAAACAAGGTGGAAGATGCATTAAGTCGACAAGACAATTCTAGTTAATCCATGATGAGGATAACAAAAGATCCAATATTTATGGATTTACAAAGGATAGATATTGGAATTATAATGGAAGGGGAAAAATATTATCTTTCTCAAATGAATGTTCAACCATCTATACATGTGACGATTAAAGAGGCACACAAAGAATATGTAGAGTTAAAAAAGAAGGTGAGAAATGTTCCTAAATTCAACCTTTATTATGATGTGATAATAAGGTTCAGGAATTGGGTTTTTGTTCCTCCCATGCCAGTGTTAAATAAGGAGCATCTAGATGAGGCTCATAGTTCTTCATTATCTATTCATCCTGGAAGCACGAAGATGTATAGGGACCATAAAGAGTAATTATGGTGGGATGACATGAAAAGAGATATTGCTGAATATGTCTCTTGTTGCTTGGTTTGTCAACATGTTAAAGCTGAGAGACAGAAGACTAAGGGGATGTTACAACTATTACCCATACCCGAATGGAAATGGGAAAACATCACTATGGACTTTTTCACCGGACTTCCTAAAACATCCAAAGGCAATAATGTTATCTGGGTCATATTTGATTGTCTTACAAAGTCGGTACACTTCATTGTTATTAGAGAGGATTCCTCTCTCGATCAGCTTTCCAAGATTTATGTAATAGAAGTGGTAAAATTTCATGGAGTACCACTTTCCATTATATCTGATCGGGATCCAAGGTTTAACCCAATGTTTTGGTGAAGTCTTTAGCATACTCTGGATACAAAGTTGAGTTTCAGCACTGCTTATCATCCTCAGACAGACGGTTATTCTGAGAGGAAAATTCAAACTCTAGAAGATATGTTAAGATCTTGCACTATGGATTTAAAAGGTGGTTGGTATCAACACCTACCTTTGGTGGAATTTTCTTATAATAATAGATGTCACTCCAGTATTCAGATGGCTCTTTATGAAGCTCTCTATGGAAAGAAATGCAGAACTCCAACTTGCTGGGATGAAGTTGGGGAATGAAAGCTATTAGGACCTGATCTTGTTGATTAGATGGCAGAAATGGTCCAATCAATTCAACAACACATAAGGGTAGCTAAAAGTCGACAAAAAATTTATATCGACAATCGAAGAAAAGACCTAGAGTTTGAAGTGGGTGATAAAGTGTTCTTACGAATATCTCCTTGGAAGAGAGTAATGAGATTTCCAATGAAGGGAAAGCGGGGCCCTAGGTATATCGGTCCTTTCGAAATACTGGATCATGTTGGGAAGGTAGCATTCTGATTGGCGCTTCCACCGAATCTCTCTCAAGTTCACGATATGTTCCGTGTATCCCTCCTAATAAAGTACATCTCCGATCCTTCACATGTACTCCGCTCAGAAGTTGTGACGCTGGAGCAAGATATTTCTTATGAAGAACAACCGTTATATATTCTGGATCATAGTGAAAAAGTCATACAGAACAATACCACTCACTTGGTGAATGTTTTATGGAGGAACCACCAATTAGAAGAAGCTACATGGGAGATTAAGGATATGATGAGGGAGAGGTATCATCATCTGTTTGTAACAATGTGACGAATTTCAAGGTTGAAATACATTTTTAGGGGGGTAGAATGTAAAAACTGTTCTTTTATGAGAAATATTTTGTTTTTATGTTATAATCAAAGGAATATTTCACTACATACAACACTATCTTTTCTTTCTTTACACGTAATCACGACCTTCATAAATAGCTTGCGTTGTATGCAATACCGTGTTTCACTAAACAACGATATGATATTAAAATATTATTAAAACTAGCTGTTGTAAATAGTAATACCCACTTTTGTAAATTTTATAAATTTTATATTTTAAAATGGACTTCATTTTTGGATTCAGAATATCGAAATTATCCTATGGTGAAATTTTTGTATTTTTCTGAAAACATTGAATTTTTTATGAATACTGAATACACTAGGTTACTATTTAAAAAAGGACATTTTATTTAAATAATTATTTAATTTATTTAAATTTATTTTAGGTAAAAATTCAAACATAATACCAATATAAGTTCAATGAAATTCATTGGAGTCATTTTATAATAATTTTAGATATATAAAAATTTTATTGAACGTTTCACCGTCTTTTACCAACCTCCTAGAAGAGTTTGAAAATTTACATAAAATATAATTTTATCGCTTCTATGATTGGAATTTCGAAAACACGATGACACAATTAACATCAAGGAGTAAAATGTGGTTCAATAAGATAAAAATAATTTTTGGTGAATAGTAACTTTTTACTTTTATTTACCACGGTTAAAAGTAAATAGGGTAATTAAGGGTTAAAATGGTATTATTATTACTCTAACACATGTCCTAATTCCATTTTATAAGTTTATTTCAACCACAAACAATCTTAGGAATAAAATATGACCATTTAGGTCCACTTGGATTAGATTAGGACATTTATTATTATTTTATTTAAAGAATAGTAAAAATAGATAAAATCAATGTCTAATAACTAAAACATTTTTAATATAGGGTTATACAAAAGATAAATTCGACTACAAATATTCATTATAAATCTAAAAATATATCCTAAATAATGGTATTTTATTTATAATTTTTAGAAATTAAATTATTTAATTCATTTATGACATAATGATGATGCAGTAATTACCTTATTAATGAAATATTAACATAATTGATGTTATAAATACCCAAATAAATGTAATTTGAGACTTTTTAGGAATTACAGTAATTATATAGGTCAGTATGACATACTATTATTGATTTAATTATCTTTTTTTCAAACTAATCATGCTTTTATGATTTTCACAAGAATCAATTACCAAATAGTGTCAAAATTGACATAAAATAGTTTTTAAAACAAGTATTATATTATCAATTGTTATTTTATTCCTAAAAATCTAAAGTTCGGAAATATTACTTAAATAAGGTAATATATATTAAAAATGAACCACTTGGGGTTCTTTTGGCTTGTTATAGTAAGTATATTAACCATATAGTGTAAGAAAACAACAAGACACAGTAAAGGAAAAAATTATTTAACTTAAAGTTAAATCTAAATGATAAGGTTAAAATAGTAACCTAAATTGTCTAAAATCTATTGGGTGAGATGATTTCGACCCATATCCACCTTATCTTCTAAATAAATAAATTTGGAGCTATTAAGAACCGAATATGACTTTATAATAAAATAATATTTTATGTTTTTCTTAAAGTGCCTCTCTCCTCCCTTATAAAAGGGCACCTCCTCCCTCTCCTCCTCACACCACTTTGAGCCTTCATGCTCGGCCAAATCCTGAAAAATTCTCTTCTCCAATTCCCTAGAAACATCCTAGAGGTTCTGGTCTTCTTCAAAAACCATCTATAGTGCCCTAAGAGGAGGTTAAGAAGAGGCGTCTCATAGAAGATGTAATGTCTGTTACCGATTCTTTCAACTTTATTTCTTCATCTACTTATTCTTCTTTAGTTGTCTCATTATGAAGTAATAACATCAGTATCACTCATATACTGATATGTTATTATAAATATGAAACTACCCTATTTCACCTTCTATCCATGTAACACCCAAGACTTTTATGAGAAATATTTTGTTTTTTATGATCTTTCAATACACACAACACTAGCTTGACTTGTTTTACACGCAATCACGACCTTCCTCGATAGCATGCGTCGTATGCAATACCGAGTTTCACTAAACTAGGATATGGTATTAAAATATTACGAAACTAGCCGTTATGAATAATAATACCCACTTTTTGAAATTTTATTTTTCAAAGTGGACTTCATTTTTGGATTTGGAATATCGAAATTAGCCTAAGGTGAAATTTTTGTATTTTTCTGAAAACTTTCAATTTTTGATGAATAGTTAAAACACTGGGTTACTATTTAAAAACCGACTTTTTATTTAAATAATTATTTATTTTAGTTAAATTTATTTTAGGTCAAAGTTGATACATAATACCAATATAAGTTCTATTCTATTCTTTGGAGTCATTTTATAATAATTTTAGATATATAATAATTTTATTGATCTTTTCACCGTCTTTTACCCACCTCCTAGAAGAATTTGAAAATTTACATAAAAAATAATTTTACCGCTTCTGTGAGTGGAATTTAAAAAATCCATGAGACACGGTTAATATGAAGGACTAAAATGCGGTTCAATGAGATGAAAATAATTTTTTTTGAACAGTAACATTTTACTTTTTTTTACCACGGTTAAAAGTAATTAGGGTAATTAAGGGTAAAAATGATATTATTATTACCCTAACACATGTCCTAATTCTATTGGATAAGTTTAATTCGGCCAAAAACAACCTTAGGAATAAAATATGATCATTTAGGACCACATGGATTAGATTAGGACATTTATTATTAATTTATTTAAAGAAGGGTTAAAATAGTTAAACTCAAAGTTTAATAAATAAATAATTTTTAATATTGGGTTATACATAATATAAATTCGACTATAAATATTCATTAGAAATATAAAAATATTTCTTATATAATGGTAGTTTATTTTGAATTTTTAGAAAATATATAATTAAATTTATGTATAACACAATGATGATGCAGAAATTATCTTATTAATGAAGTATTGACATAACTGATGTTCTAAATACCCAAATAAATGTAATTTGAGACTTTTTATGAATTAGAATCATTTTATAGGTTAATATGAAATGTCATTATTGATTTAATTAACTTTTTTTGAACTAATAATTCTGTTATGATTTTCACAAAAATCAATTACCAAATAGTGTAAAAAATTGACATAAAATAGTTTTTAAAACAAATATTATATTATTATCTATTATTTTATTTCTAAAAATCTACGGTTCGGAAAAATGACTTAAATAAGGTTATATATATTAATAACAAACAAATTGGGGTTCGTTTGGCTTGTTATAGTAATTTTATTAACCTTATAGTGTAAGAAAACAAGAAGACAAGGTAAAAGTTAAAATTTTCTAACTTAATGTTAAATCTAAATGATAATGTTAAAATAGATACCTAAACTTGTCTAAATTCTATTGGATGAGATTATTTCGACCCATCCCAAACTCATCTTTGAAATAAATCAATTTGGAGCTATTAAAAATCGAATATAACTTTATAATAAAATAATATTTTTATTTTTTCCTAAGGTGCACCTCTCCTCCATTATAAAAGGGAACCTCCTCCCTCTCTTCCTCACACAACATTGAGCCTTCATGCTCGGAAACCCCTACCAAATTCTCTTCTCTACTTCCCTAGAAACATTCTAGAGGTCTTGGTCTTCTTCAAAGTCCAATTTTAGTGCCCTAATAGGAGGTCTCGATGAGGCGCTTCAAAGAAGAGGTAATGTCTGTTAACGATTCTTTCAACAAAATTTCTTCTTCCACTTCTTCTTATTTAGTTTTTTCATTATGAAGTAATACCATCAGTATCACTCATATACTAATATGTTATTATAAGTATGAAAAAACCCTATTTCACAATCTATCCATAGTATGGAAAACGAAATCACCGCGTGTGCGTACGTACTGAATACCGTCTCTACGCTGTGGTGTAATCAATTTTCCACCACCACCTTACTAGGATGTGTATAATGGTGTAAATAATAACTATATATTATTATTGTAATGTGATATTGATTCTGAAATAGTATAAATACACTCCAATACAATTCCGCGATCATGGGAACGATATCATCGCTCGTGCGTACGTACGGAATATTGTCTCCACAATGTGATACTACTCGTTCAACATGATCTTCATCGCATAATGATTATATAAATAAATTGAATGAATGAATATGATATATATTACACTAATACCATTCTGGAAATTAGGTATCTATAACCTAAAGAGAAGAATAATAATTTATTCGACAAAACACGCATAAGAACAAAAAGTAATAAACACCCAAATAAAAAGTAGTAATGAAATATTACTAATAAAAAGCCAAGATTGTGGCCATATATGATATCATAACAATGATTATGATCTGGAATAAGTCAATGACATTATTTAAATCATTAAACAGGAGGTTCGGACACTTACGAAGAAAATTGGACCTAAGGTAAGGGAAAATCTCACAATCTCATTTTTATCCGAGATTGTTTGTACATCAGAATTTAATGGGTAAAATTTATCATCCACATCCATGTTTCCTCAATAAGTAATATTATTTCCATCCACCTACAGTTGTTTAAATCCAATTTTACCCTTCAGTGAGCTTTTAGTAAGAGATATGAAAGGAATGTTTTTTCGTTTTTCGTACGATGTACTTTTTGACTTTTCCAGCCAAAGTACGAGAAGAATGATTTTTTAACTTATATGGTATGAATGGATTTTTAAAACATTATTTCCAAGAATATTACTTTAGAAGTTTTCATATTTATTTTTAATCAACTTCTTTTACATTAAAATTGTATGACATGTTAAGAATGGAAAAAAAATTTCAAGTAAGAAAAGATATTTTCCTCAAGAATGGAGTTCAAGTATTTCATAAAAATTATTTTACAAATAAGATAATATAGGGTTCTGTTTCTATCCCTATTTTTACATTTATTTGATTATTTTTTTGATGGAATTAATTTTATGATGTCCTTTTTATCTTATATGATTTATGTTATGATGGCATGATGTTTAAGGATCCCATTTTTATTACATAGGTTATGCAATGATGTATGATTTATGATTTTGTGGAACACATAATAATGGTATCATTATGGGATGGGTGGGACTTATATCTCCCTCCAATTCATTGGGTAATGATTTATATCTCATGATAGTGACATGGCTGGAACGGCAGACTAAACCGGTTCAGTGAAACAGGACTGAAACGAGGAGTGAACTCAGTTCAGAAATGGTCTTTGTCCGCTAAGATAGTCTTGGAAATGAGTCTTGACTACTAAGAAATGATTATCTATGATTATGTGTGTATGACACAATGTTTTATGTTTTATTTTATGATTATTTTTATTACATTTCACTAATATGTTTTATCCCATGTTATGAAATTATGATCACTTTTGCAGGTTAAGATTTCCAAAATGTTATGTTCTTATGAATATGATGTGATTGATATTTCTTTTTTTCCCTTACTGAGCATTTGAGATTTCCCTTTTGTATGTTTACTTTCCCCAGGCCAGGATGAAGGTTATTAAATAGGATATGCCAAAAGAGACTCTAGAAATGATGAAATAAATGGGAGACAATGTAGATGCTTTATGAACCAGTTGTTTATGTTTCCTAGTTTCTAAAGACACTATACTTATACGGACCTTTCCTGGTTTTAATATATGTTGATACAAGTGTGCTTCAATTCTGAAGTAATAATAATTTATTTAAAGTATGGGTCATTATAGTTGGTATCAGAGGAAAGGTATAGTCAACCTTTGGAAACTAGGATGTGAAAGCCTTAGTAAGAACCCTAAGGATATGTCTAAGAATGGATCACAATCTTAGTTATTTAGAAATGGCCATGAACAACATATGATAAGACCTTAAGTGTGAAATTTTATTCTTGATTATGTGATTTTGCTATTATAATTAGTGTTTCTCACACTATTCTTCTTAGTTTTAGCAAATGGCTGGAACCCGAAGGAATCATGTTAATGCAGAATGCAACTGGAAATGCAATGATTGTCCCCCTGAGCAACCAAACGTTATGGGAGCTGGAATGAAAAATCTTGTAGACATGCTCACACAACTTTCTCAAGCTATGGGTCATGCAGGACTTCCAAACGAGCAAAGGAAGGAGAAACATTCTGTTGAATCCTTCATGAGGCGGCATCCACCTTCATTCAGCGGGTCTTCTGATCCATTAGTGGCTGAACAATGGATCAGTACCACATAAAAGATATTTTCAGTTCTTCATTGTTCTGAACATGATAAAGTCATCTTAGCAATGTATCGTTTGGAAGGAGATTCTAACCAATGGTGAAATCATATTAAGAATACGAAGAAAATGGGTTGAAAATGAGTCCATGGAATGGGACGAGTTCAAGAACATATTTTTCAATATGTACATCCCTCGTATTCTCCAAACAAAGATGGAGAAGGAATTTATTGAACTAAAGAAAAAGGATGATGAATCTGTTGGTACCTACGAAGAAAATTTTACAAGACTTTCACGGTATGATTTTGGTATTATTATCCAACCAGAGAGTAAGATTGATCATTTGTTTAGTGTCTTAAAACCAAGTCTTCGAAGGGCGTTATACATAAGGGACTTCAATAGCTATGAGGAAATCATTCGATGTTCTCTCAAGGTTGATAGGGAGATTAGATTAAACCAACTGTAATATGGGTTTGATAAGAAGAGGAAAATGGAATTCAAAGGAAAATCTAAAGACCACACTGAAAAGAAGATAAGTTTTCCCTTATGCTCAAAGTGTGGAAAGAAACATGGAGGAAATTTTCTTAAGGGGAATAGAAAATGTTATAAGTGTGGAAAAGAAGGTCATTGGGAAATTTAATGTCGAAATAATGGGAAGAAGATGTCTAATGATGCAAACAAAGTAAGGGATACACAGAATGAACCTACTACACTTCAATGTTTCTTGTGCAAGGAGATGGGGCATTATGCCAATCAATGCCCAAATCCAAGGGTTTATTATGATGATCTACGTCAACAAACACTTAAGGCCAAATACAAAGGAAAGTCACATGCAATTACTATAGGAGATGTGGAGTATGACAAAGAAGTTGTGAGAGGTACACTTACCATCCACTCTAAAGTAGAAAATGTTTAATTTTATTCTGGATCCACCCACTCTTTTATTTCTAATGAATTTTCTAAGGGTATCACCGTATTATCTCAACAATTAGATGCTGAGTTATCTATGACAACCTCTAATGGCACAATAGTCGCATCAAAAGTTTATAATTCTTCTCCGATTGATGTTTGTGGGATAGTGCTTCCAGCATATCATTTGATCCTTCCTATAGTAGAATTTCATGTGATTTTTGGCATGGATTGGATTTCTTTATATAGAGGTCATATCAATTTCCAATGAAGTGAAGTCACATTTCATATTCCAGATCAATCTATGATTGTCTATCGATGCAAGGATGAACATAACCTTCCAGTGTAAATCTATTCCATCTTATGGGTTTGGATTCAACTAAATGAAGTTTATTTATCTCAAATGGTTGGTGAGAAACACACGATTAAGAATATTCCCATTGTACGGGAGTTTGATGATGTCTTTATGGAGGAATTACAGGGTCTTCCACAAAATCTTGAAGATGAGTTTTCAATATAACTCGTACTGGGTGCTTTATCTATTTCAAAGACACCTTATAGAATGGCCCCAATTGAGTTGCAAGAATTGAATAAGCAACTCCATTAGAATCTTGAAAAGGGATTCAAACGCCCTAGTGCGTCACCTTGGGGAGCACCTATTCTATTTGTTAAGAAGAAAGATGGATCAATGAGACTCTACATTGATTATCGAGAACATAACAAGATCACGATCATGAACAAATATCATCTCCCGTGCATTACTGACTTATTTGACCAACTAAGGGGAGCTCAATACATTTCCAAGATTGATCTTCATTCAGGTATCATCAATTAAGGGTCAAAAGGGAGGATATACCAAAGACTGCTTTCCGTACAAGGTATTGACACTATGAATTTATAGTGATGCCATTTGGTCTTAATAATCCCCCTGCTATCTTAATGGATCTGATGAATAGAGACTTCAGAGAATATTTTGATCAGTTTGTGGTAGTCTTTATAGACGATATTTGTAACGGCCCGACCCCAGCTACCCAGAGTCGGTGCATTACTTCGTAACATTGGCATGATCACAAAAGATCAAGTCTCGAAAGACCGATTAGTTTAGTAGCCTTGGAAAAACTAGATAAATTCATAAGTCTTACATTACATCATAAAGTGAAAAACTAATAACAAAGTCTTCATAGTCCACACTCATATCCTCTTCTGACTATCCCTGTAGGTAATTCATAAAATACTTCTTCACATCCTGGAAAATATTAAAACATTGAAAGGGGTGAGCTCAGATGCTCAGTAAGGATAAAAATATTGCGGACGCTTTCATAAATAAACATAAACATTTAAGGCAATGTATAACTAGAACAAAAGCCTTTTAAACATGAACATAAACATAATATGGCAAAAGTAAAATGAGATAATGCCATTTACTTCTTCACATTTATATTCTACTGGTCGAATAATCACATGCAATATCAATAACCACTTTCATAATGATGGAATGCATAATGCCAGACTATCATAACCACGTAGCCAAGGCCTCGTGCCAAGACCACAAATACGATTTTGTCAAGGCCTCGTTCCAAGTCACTAGTTTGTCTCATGAGACCTGCCGATGCATCAAGGAGCTATAGCGGGCTCCACCCGTCACATATTAAGTCCAATGCATTCCCATATGAAAAGGTTTAAACATAACATAAACATTCGTATTAAAACTAGCATACGAAATGTCAATAATTTCACCATAAACTATGAATGGTATAAAATAGCACATCCACAGTCAAACATATCACAAAACCTTCAATACAATATAGAATTTTTGTATTATAATAAATCAACTTCAAATAAGCGTAAAATCCATCAAAGGATGTTGACATAGATGAAATCAAAACACTTTTTAGAGAAATATCTCTTTCTATTTTTTAAATCAATTAAGAGCCATATAAAACAAAACATTTTCTTGAAAATATTCTTATAATCTTGTAAGGAAAGCTTTGAAGATTTTATAACGGTGGAAAATAACCGCACCCGCCGTATAAGTTAAAAAAACATTCTTACCTCAATTCTGTCGAAAAGGTTAAAAAGGACCTTGTTTTGAAAACGACGGAAAGATTCCTCTTATAAAAAGTCAAAAAGGGTATAAATGACTTTAAAAAATATTCTTGTAAATAATAAAAATGTTTTGAAATACATTTTGAAGAAATATGGATGTGGATGATAACGAGGTCCCAGTAGATAATTATGTATAAACAACCTTGGATAATGAAGAGGTTGTGAAGTAAACCCTTACCTCGTGTCTGACTTGACTCAACTGTTCTTTAACCTCCTGAATAATAAACTAGAGTTAATATATACCTTATTAAGAACCATTTTCAATTTCATTATCCTTTTTATATCACTTATTATAATGTTATGAACTTTATGTAATTATTTAAGTTAATAACGGTCGTTTTGTCGATCTTTGGTACTTGAGTGAACAATAAACTTCTTATAATTACAAGTTGTTTATGTGGTAGAATATCCATTATCTACAGAATTATATTCATGATTTATATGTCATATACATCATATATATCCAGTATATACATTCATTTATAATATTACGTAACATTTAGAGGTAAGAAATGAAATGTACCGTTCATGGAGACGGTAAGCCGTACGTACGCATGAACGCTACTTTCATTTAAATTTCATATTTAATGGAACTAAATCATAATTATATAAATTTATAATATAATTACATTATAATATAGTGTATAATACCATTTACTCCATCATTTATACATCCCACATATGGCATTAACGATTTAAATCACTTTGAGGGGGCGGTAGTCTGCACTTCCTAAAATGAAATTATCGCGTTTTACCCATAATGGAAATCATAAATTATGTCATAAATGAGAAATACAGAAGCATAAGTAAAACATAAACATATTATATATCATATATAAAAATAGTGACATCTTAATGGCCAACTTTGAAGGTGTTATATGAGTGTTGAACAATCATCGTTTCGTGAGGCAGAAATTCGCCATCCACAGAAAACGTATGTTCTTTAACCATTAGATGTAGGTGTGTGTAAGTGTAGCTCGAATCCTTCTTATAAAAACATCCTAGTATATTGATTATACTGGTTTTTTTACAAAAGAAATGAATAAAAAGAGTTTAGGGGGTTGGAGAAGAAAAATAAAACAAAACAACATTAGAGAAGACATTACCTCAAAATCGGGTAACTCTTTTTGATTTGAGACAAAGGCTTTCTTGGGAAGACTTATGCCCAATGTGAGGCTACTAGGAGTAATAGGGGGAAGTTGGGAGAGTATTTGGGCAGAGGTTGGCCGAGCCAAATGGCTTGAATGTGTGAATAAGGTGGGAGAGTTGGGGGCCTTTTATAAGTGGAGAGGAGGGGCTCTTTTGGAAAGATTGAAATGTTACATTATTACACAATGCTTTTCGGATTCTAAAGGTCCCAAACTTATATAATTAGAGTCTAAGGTTATAAGGGTTCGAAATAGCCTCATCCAATTGGCTTTGGACAAGTGTAAGCCTTTGATTTTTCATTATCTTCCCATTTTATTTAAATCGTTAAATAATGAGGTCATCGCTGCATCATCATGATGTCATAAATAATTTAATTTATTTAATATCTAAAAATTATAAAAAAACTATTATGATGTAGGAAATCTTTTTAGCTTTCTAATGATTATTTATAATAAAAATATGGACTTGTGTAACCCCACTTAAAAACTGTTTTAGTAAAATAACTCATGTTTGTGTCAATTTAATTTTAACAATAAATAAATATATATTAATGTCATTTTCCAACTAAAGTGGCTCCATGGGGTCCCCAAGTTGACCCATGGGTTTTCGTGGTCGGCCACGACTCATCAAATAGGAGTAGGACAAGTGTCATGCTCATCTCATATTATTAAAACATTATTTTTACCTTAAACTACACTAATTACCTCTAATCGCGATTAAGAACTTAAAAGTTACTATTCACCAAAAAATTATTTTAATCTCATTGAACCACATTTTACTTCTTAATGACAACCATGTATGTCGTATTTTTCAAAATCAAATCATAGAAGTGGTAATATTTCATTTAAACAAAAAATCAGTTATTTAACTACCACTTAGTGGTTTCACTATTCATAAAAAATTGAAGTTTTTCATAACAAGGCCAAAATTTCACCCTAAGCTATAATTGATATTCCGAATTCAAAAATGATGTCTATTTTACAAAATTCCAAACATATAAGTTGAATTAATTAATTTTATAATTAATTCCCGCTGTTATGACAAATAGCGTGATTTTAAGAAATAATTTATATTAAAAGATTGGCAATTGTTTATGTCCAATTTCAATGTTAAATTAATTCTAATGACCAACATTGGATAAAATGGTAAAAATATATTCTAATTATACTTTAAAACCACTAAATAGTATAATTTATCACAATAAATTATTTTTATTAAAAAGGTTGTTTTAAGTATTTTTCACTATTCATAAAAAAATTGGAAGTTCTCAGAAAGTTACAAAAAATTCAACTTAGGATAATTTCGATATTATGAATTCAAAAATGAAGTCCGTTTTGAAATATAAAGTTTCTATAATTCTAAAAAGTGGTTATTACTATTCATAATGGCTACTTTGACTAGTTACAGTGTTTTAGAACTCGAAGTTGCGTACAATGCAAGCTATTGCATTATTGAATGAGAAGCGTATCGTGGAAGCTCGGGGTGTTAAATTCTCCCCTCCTTCAATAAATTGCGTCCTTGCAATTTGAAATTTTTCTTGGAAAATATAAAATACCTTTGTGGAAAACCCACATCAGAAATAAGGTCAATAAAATTTAGTCTTAATAAGAGGGAAATGGAAATAAGAATGTCACCACGAAATTATGATCTCGATAAGGAGAACATTAGTGGCAATTAGAGACATATAATTGGAGGAAAAACGTAAATATTTGTAGTGAGTGATTGAGGTCATCAATCACAATCAGCTATAAAATTGAGGGCCTCAAAGCCTTCAATCTATGTTGATTTAAAAAATCATCAGTTCAACAAGACATAAGATATTAGGATAACACATTTTTTTTGTTTTAATATCCCTTTACTAAAGTTTAAGAATTAATTTATTCATTGAATAAGAGATAGGTATATATATATTTATTCTTGACAATTAGAGTTTCAACCTTCAACTCATCTTTCACTCAAAATGATAATAGAACTCAAAAATATTATACTTATCCTAATTGTATAAGGTTCCAAATATTAACACATACCATTTAGATTAGTAAATTTATTTTTTAATAACCAGGGACTTCATGTAGTCCAGTGGTAGGAGATTAATCCCAATCGCACTATGGTTGTGGGTTCGATTCCCACAGCTTTATCCAACACGATGGGTTGTCACTCGGTCTACGTGTTTTCCTTTTTATAAATATCCAAAAATAACCTTAACAATAGTATCCAATGTAAAATATAATCCATTCCAACCTTTATAGTTATCCAAAATACTTTTGTCCAACTCACAGTCTAGATTTTATGAGGAAGGTCAACATAATGAAGCTCGTTTTTTTCTGCGTAACAACATGTGAACACCTTCATCATGTATTCTTTTAAAACACTACAACATATTGTATTACGATAAATCCTTATTGATTACATTCATGATCCCTTATTCCTTATAGAAAACTAGATATACTCCTTCTATCCAAAAATGTATACAAATCATTAACCAGTTTCAAGTATGTTAAGAATATCCAACATAATTTATCCAAATCAATCATGTCTTATTCCAAAATCACTATCTTGGTATCAGAACCATATTATGGTTTATCTTTCTCTCAACCATATATTTTCCAAAAATTTAACCTACTGTGGAGTCACTTTTCGTGGTTCCACACAATCTCAAGTCCTAGATGAAATAGTACTGCAGTACAATCCTTATATACTCCATAATTATTATAACAAGTACATCATTGATACAACACTCAAATTACAAAATTATTTAATAACAACATAAGAACTCTAATCATTCCTCATCATCTGTGGTAGTATCATAACTTGATTATTATCCAATAACATCATTTGGGGAATACTATGATTATTTGAACATTAGTTTGCGTAGTGTCCCCACTCCTTGCAGATGAAGCATTGTACATTTGAAACCTTTTTCTTACCCTTGCAGTCACGCACTCGGTGTCCTTTTTCTCCACACTTATAACAAACTACCATTCCCTTCAGGCAAATTCCAAGGTGTTTCTTCCCACAGTTATCACATATTGGAAAATTCTTCTTTTCCCTCGTCCCTTTATCCATCATTCTCTCTTCCATCCTTTTCTTCTCTTTCATCCCTTCAAATCCATAAGACTCAGAGAATTCTCTACTTATCTTATTAACACATGATACTATTTCTTCATATGTTGATAACACATGGGAGAATATTTCCCCTCTAAATGTTTTCTTAATACCATGAAAGATATGATCCTTCTTACTCTTTGGATCATACGTATTGATGGAGTTCACCTTCCTTCTACTGGGCGCCATTTCTATACAATGCCATAAACTAGATTAGTTTATGAATAAAAATACATAATTCCATACTTATAAAATACTTAACATAAATTGAACTATTTATGGATATAATCCATAATCATAAAAATGTTTTCATTGAGGAAGTATATACTTGTAACCCTTCATAGTGGTTTGTAAAGCAAATGGGAATTATCCAAAGCATATCCCCCGGGAGTGTCGTAACCAAGAGTGCAGCAAGGCCCGTTGTCGTGCACCAGTTCCCGTTCGAGTCTAGCTCAAAGCGGTGTTTTCAGGTTTTACCCCTAGGTACATCTGTGCCAGAGCCGCCTCTACCTTCTCGTATCTAGACAGGGATGTATTTCTCAGAAAACTCACAACATCTCCACAATACCAAAATTCTAGGAAGTTCTTCTATACTAATCCTCAAATTCTATCTTTGGGCTATGTGCTCTAATCAGAGTTTATCTAAATATAGCTTCCAAGGTTAGTACTAAACTTCCTCTGATACCAACTGTAACGCCCCGACCCCAGCTACCCAGAGTCGGTGCATTACTTCGTAACATTGGCATGATCACAAAAGATCAAGTCTCGAAAGACCGATTAGTTTAGTAGCCTTGGAAACACTAGATACATTCATAAGTCTTACATTACATCATAAAGTGAAAAACTAATAACAAAGTCTTCATAGTCCACACTCATATCCTCTTCTGACTATCCCTGCAGGTCATTCATAAAATACTTCTTCACATCCTGGAAAATATTAAAACATTGAAAGGGGTGAGATCAGATGCTCAGTAAGGATAACAATATTGCGGAAGCTTTCATAAATAAACATAAACATTTAAGGCAATGTATAACTAGAAAAAAAGCCTTTTAAACATGAACATCAACATAATATGGCAAAAGTAAAATGAGATAATGCCATTTACTTCTTCATATGGGTATTCTACTGGTCGAATAATCACATGCAATATCAATAACCACTTTCATAATTATGGAATGCATAATGTCAGACTATCATAACCACGTAGCCAAGGCCTCATGCCAAGAACACAAATAAGATTTTGTCAAGGCCTCGTGCCAAGACACTAGTTTGTCTCATGAGACCTGCCGATGCATCGAAGAGCTATAGCGGGCTCCACCCGTCACATATTATGTCCAATGCATTCCCATATGAAAAGGTTTAAACATAACATAAACATTCGTATTAAAACTACATACGAAATGTCAATAATTTCACCATAAACTATGAATGGTATAAAATATCACATCCACAGTCAAACATATCACAAAACCTTCAATACAATATAGAAGTTTTGTATTATAATAAATCAACATCAAATAAGCGTAAAATCCATCAAAGGATGTTGACATAGATGAAATCAAAACACTTTTTAGAGAAATATCTATTTCTATTTTTGAAATCATTTAAGAGCCATATAAAAAAAACATTTTCTTGAAAATATTCTTATAAGCTTGTAAGGAAAGCTTTGAAGATTTTATAACGGCTGAAAATAACCGCACCCGCCGTATAATTTAAAAAAACATTCTTACCTCAATTCTGACGAAAAGGTTAAAAAGGACCTTGTTTTGAAAACGACAGAAAGATTCCTCTTATAAAAAGTCAAAAAGGGTATAAATGACTTTAAAAAATATTCTTGTAAATAATAAAAATGTATTGAAATACATTTTGAAGAAACATGGATGTGGATGATAACGAGGTCCCAGTAGATAATTATGTATAAACAACCTTGGATAATGAAGAGGTTGTGAAGTAAACCCTTACCTCGTGTCTGACTTGAATCAACCGTTCTTTAACCTCCTGAATAATAAACTAGAGTTAATATATACCTTATTAAGAACCATTTTCAATTTCATTATCCTTTTTATATCACTTATTACAATGTTATGAACTTTATGTAATTATTTAAGTTAATAACGGTCGTTTTGTCGATCTTTGGTACTTGAGTCAACAATAAACCTCTTATAATTACAAGTTGTTTATGTGGTAGAATATCCATTATCTCCAGAATTATATTCATGATTTATATGTCATATATATCATATATATCCAGTATATACATTCATTTATAATATTACGTAACATTTAGAGGTAAGAAATGAAATGCACCGTTCATGGAGACGGTAAGCCGTACATACGCATGAACGCTACTTTCATTTAAATTTCATATTTAATGGAACTAAATCATAATGATATAAATGTATAATATAATTACAGTATAATATAGTGTTTAATACCATTTACTCCATCCTTTATACATCCCACATATTGCATTAACGATTTAAATCACTTTGAGGGGGCGGTAGTCCGCACTTCCTAAAATGAAATTATCGCATTTTACCCATAATGGAAATAATAAAGTATGTAATAAATGAGAAATAAAGAAGCATAAGTAAAACATAAAAATATTATATATCATATATAAAAATAGTGACATCTTAATGGCTACCTTTGAAGGTGTTATATGAGTGTTGAACAATCATCGTTTCGTGAGGCAGAAATTCACCATCCACATAAACCGTATGTTCTTTAACCATTAGATGTAGGTGTGTGTAAGTGTAGATCTAATCCTTATTATAACAAAATACTAGTATATTGAGTATACTGGTTTTGTTACAAAAGAAATGTATAATAAGAGTTTAGGGGGTTGGAGAAGAAAAATAAAACAAAACAACATTAGAGAAGACATTACCTCAAAATCGGGTAACTCTTTTTAATTTGAGCCAAAGGCTTCCTTGGGAAGACTTCTGCCCAAAGTGAGGCATCTAGGAGTAAGAGGGGGAAGTTGGGAGAGTATTTGGGCAGACATTAGCCGAGCCAAATGGCATGAATGTGTGAATAAGGTGGGAGAGGTGGGGGCCTGTTATAAGTGGAGAGGAGGGGCTCTTTTGGAAAGATTGAAATGTTACATTATTACAAAATGATTTTCGGATTCTAAAGGTCCCACACTTATATAATTCGAGGCTAATGTGATAAGGTTTCTAAATCTCCTCATCCAATTGGCTTTGGACAAGTGTACGCCTTGGATTTTGCATTATCTTCCCATTTTATTTAAATCGTTAAATAATGAGGTCATCGCTGCATCATCATGATGTCATAAATAATTTAATTTATTTAATGTATAAAAATTATTAAAATACTATTATGATATAGGAAATCTTTTTATCTTTCTAATGAATATTTATAATCAAAATTTGGACTTGTGTAACCCCACATAAAAACTGTTTTAGTAAAATAACTCATGTTTGTGTCAATTTAATTTTAACATTAAATAAATATATATTAATGTCATTTTCCAACTAAAGTGGCTCCATGGGGTCCCCAATTTGACCCATGGGTTGTCTTGGTCGGTCATGACTCATCCAATAGGAGTAGGAAAAGTTTCATGCTCATCTCATATTATTAAAACATTATTTGTACCTTAAACTACACTAATTACCTCTAATCGCGATTAAGAACTTAAAAGTTACTATTCACCAAAAAATTATTTTAATCTCATTGAACCACATTTTACTTCTTAATGACAACCATGTATGTCGGATTTTTGAAAATCAAATCACAGAAGTGGTAATATTTCATTTAAACGAAAAATTAGTTATTTAACTACCACTTAGTGGGTTCACTATTCATCAAAAATTGAAGTTTTTCAGAACAAGGCCAAAATTTCACCCTAAGCTATAATTGATATTCCGAATTCAAAAATGATGTCTATTTTAAAAAATTACAAAAATATAAGTTGCATTAATTAATTTTATAATTAATTCCCGCTGTTATGACAAATATCGTGATTTTAAGAAATAATTTATATCAAAAGATTGGCAATTATTTATGTCCAATTTCAATGTTAAATTAATTATAATGACAAACATTGGATAAAATGGTAAAAATATATTCTAATTATACTTTAAAACCACTAAATAGTATAATTTTTCACAATAAATTATTTTGATTAAAAAGGTTGTTTTAAGTATTTTTCACTATTCATAAAAAAATTGGAAGTTCTCAGAAAGTTACAAAAAATTCAACTTAGGATAATTTCGATATTACGAATTCAAAAATGAAGTCCGTTTTGAAATATAAAGTTTCTATAATTTTAAAAAGTGGTTATTAATATTCATAACGGCTACTTTGACTAGTTGCGGTGTTTTAGAACTCGAAGTTGCGTACAATGCAAGCTATTGCATTATTGAATGAGAAGCGTATCGTGGAAGCTCGGGGTGTTACAATATTCTTGTCTATTCAATGAGTAAGGAAGAACGCGAATATCACATGAGAATTATATTTAGGACCCTGAGAAAGGAGAATCTTTATTCCAAATTTACCAAGTGTGAATTTTGGCTTCAAAAAGATTCATTTTTGGGTCACATAATCTCAAAAGAGGGGATATCTGTGGATCCAGCAAAAACAGAGGTTATAGAATGATGGTAGAGACCAAAAACAGTAACCGAGATCCGATGTTTTCATGGTTTGGCTGGATATTATCGATGTTTTGTAAAAGATTTTTCACGATTATCTAATCCACTCACCAGGTTGACTCGAAAAGGAGTTGAGTTTGTTTGGACTGAGGAATGTGAAGATAATTTCAAGGAGTTGAAAAGAAGGTTATATAGTGCACCAGTACTCACACTTCTTTGTAGTGGAGAAAGGTTTGTGATCTATAGTGATGCATCCAAGAAGGGGATGGGGTTTGTTATTATGTAATACAATATGGTGATAGCTTATGCCTCACGACAGTTGAAAATCCATGAGCAAAATTAAACAACACATGATTCGGAGTTAGCTGCGGTAATCATTGCATTAATGATTTGGAGGAATTATCATTATGGAGAAAGTTGTGATATTTATACTGATCATAAAAGTTTATAGTATTTTTTCACAAAAAAGGGGCTGAATATGCGCCAACGAAGATGGTTGGAGCTGATTAAGGATTATGACTGCTCAATTCATTACCACCATGGGAAAGAAAACAAGGAGGAAGATGCATTAAGTCGACAAGACCATGATAGCTTATCCATAATGAGGGTCACAAAAGATCCAATATTTATTGATTTACAAAGGATGAATCTAGGAATTATAATGGAAGGGGGAAAATCGTATCTTTCTCAAATGAATGTTAAGCCATATATACATGTGAAGATTAAAGAGGCACAGAAAGAAGATGTTGAGTTACAAAAGTGGGTGAGAAATGTTCCTGAATTCAACCTTGATTATGATGGGATTATAATGTTCACGAATCGGGTTTGTGTTCCTCCCATCACAGAATTAATGAAGGAGCTACTGGATGAAGCTCATAGTTCATCATTCTCTATTCATCCTGGAAGCACGAAGATGTATAGGGACGAGAAAGAGTACTTCTGGTGGGATTGCATGAAAAGAGATGTTGCTGAATATGTCTCTCAATGATTTTTTTTCAGCAAGTTAAAGCTGAGAGACAGATATCTAAGGGGATGTTACAACCATTACACATACCCAAATGGAAAAGAGAAAACATCACTATGGAATTTTTCACCGGACTTCCTAAAACATCCAAATTCAATAATGCTATCTCGGTCATTATTGATCGTCTTAAAAAGTCGGCACACTTCATTGCTATTTGAGAGGATTTCTCTATGGATCACCATGCCATGATATATGTGAAGGAAGTAGAAAGATTGCATGGAGTACCACATTCTATTATATCTGATCAGGATCCTAGGTTTACCTCAAAGTTCTCACGATGTCTTCAGCATTCTCTGGATACAGAGTTTAGTTTCAACACTACTTATCATCCTCAGACAGATGGTTAGTCTGAGAGGACAATTCAATCTCTATAAGATATGCTGAGACCTTTCTCTATGGATTTCAAAGGTGGTTGGGATCAACACCTACCTTTGGTGGAATTTTCTTATAATAATAGATTTCACTCTAGTATTCAGATGGCTCCTTATAAAGCACTCTATGGAATGAAATGCAAAACTCTAACTTTCTAGGATGAAGTTGGGGAAAGAAAGCTATTACGATCTAATCTTGTTGATGAGATTGCAGAAAAGGTCAAATCTATTAAACAACACATAAGAGAATCTTAGAGTCAACAAAAAAGTTATGCCAACAACTGAAGAAAAGACCTAGAGTTTGAAGTGAGTGATAAAGTGTTCTTATGAATATCTCCTTGGAAGAGAGTAATGAGATTTGGAAAGAAGGGAATGATGAGCCCTAGATATATCGTTCCTTTCGAAATACTGGATCGTGTTGGGAAGGTAGCTTACTGATTGGCTCTTCCACCGAATCTCTCCCAAGTTCATGATGTGTTTCATGTATCTCTCTTGAGGAAGTACATACCTGATCCTTCTCATGTACTCAGCTCCGAAGTTGTACCGCTGGAGCAAAATCGTTCTTATAAAGAACAGCCGATAGAGATTCTAGATCATAGCGAAAAAGTACTACGGAACAAGACAACTCTCTTAGTGAACATTTTATGGAGGAACCACCAATTATAAGAATATACATGGGATCTTGAGGATATAATGAGGGAGAGGTATCCTCATCTGTTTGTTACAATGTGATGAATTTCGAGGGAAAAATTCATTATAAGGGGGTTAGAATGTAACACCCGATACTTTTATGATAAATATTTTGTTTTTATGATCTTTCACTACACACAACACTAGCTTGACTTGCTTTACACGCAATCACAACCTTCCTCGATAGCTTGCGTTGTACGCAATACTGAGTTTCACTAAACAATGACATGCTATTAAAATATTACTAAACTAGACATTATGTATATTAATACCCACATTTTGAATTTTTATTTTTCAAAGTGGAATTTATGTTTGGATTCAGAATATCGAAGTTAGCCTCGGGTAAAATTTTGGTATTTTTTTGAAAACGTTCAATTTTTGATGAATAGCGATAACACTGGGTTACTATTTAAAAAACATCTTTTTATTTAAATAATTTTTTATTTTATTTAAATATATTTTAGGTAAAAATTGATACATAATTCCTATATATGTTCAATGAAGTTCATTGGAGTCATTTTATAATAATTATATATATATATAAATTTTATAGAAATTTTCACTGTCTTTTACCCACCGCCTAAGAAAATTTTCAAATTTACATAAAACATTATTTTACCGCTTCTGTGAGTGGAATTTCAAAATTCCGAGAGACACGGTTAATATAAAGGACTAAAATGTGGTTCAATGAGATGAAAATAATTATCAGTGAATAGTAACTTTTTAATTTTTTTTCACAATTATAAGTAAATAGAGTAATTAAGGGTACAAATGATATTATTATTACACTAAAACATGTATTAATTATATTGGATAAATTTAATTCGACCAAAAACATCCTTAGGAATAAAATATGATCATTTAGGCCCAGTTGGATTAGATTAGGACATTTATTATTAATTTATTTAATGAATGGTTAAAATAGTTAAAATAAACGTTTAATAAATAAATAATTTTAAATATAGGGTTATAAATCAGATAAATTCGACTATAATTATTCATTAGAATTATAAAAATATTACCTATATAATGGTATTTTAGTTTAAATTTTTAGACATTAAATAATTTAATTCATGTATGACACAATGATGATGCATTAATTATCTTATTAATGAAATATTGACATAATCGATGTTATAAATACCGAAATAAATGTAATATGAGACTTTTTATGAATTAGAATAATTTTCTAGGTTAATATCACATGTTAGTATTGATTTAATTAACTTTGTTTGAACTAATATTTCTGTTATAATTTTCACAAAAATCAATTACCAAATAGTGTCAAAATTGACATAAATTAGTTTTTAAAACAAATATTATATTATTAATTGTTATTTTATTCCAAAAAATATAAGGTTAGGCCAAATGACTTAGATAAGGTTATATATATTAATAATAAACAACTTGGGGTTCTTTTTTTGTTATAGTATGTTTATTAACCATATAGTGTAAGAAAACAAGAAGACACGGTAAAAGTTAAAATTATCTAACTTAAAGTTAAATCTAAATTATAATGTTAAAATAGATACATAAACTTCTATAAATCATATTTGATGAGAGTATTTAGACCCATACCCACATTACCATAGAAATAAATCAATTTGGAGCTATTAATAAACGAATATGACATTATAATAAAATAATATTTTTAGTTTTTTCCTAAGGTTCCCCTCTCCTCCCTTATGAAAGGGAACCTCCTCCCTCTCTTCCTCACACCACCTTGAGCCTTCAAGATCGGAAAACCCCTGAAATCTTCTTTTCTCAACTTCCCTAGAAACATCCTAGAGGTTCCGGTATTCATCAAAGACCAATTTTTGTTCCCTAAGAGGTGGTATCAAAGCGGCGCTTCAAAGAAGAGGTAATGTCTGTTACCGATTCTTTCAACATTGTTTCTTCTCCCAATTCTTCTTATTTAGTTGTTTCATTATGAAGTAATAACATAAGTATCACTAATATACTGATATGTTATTATAAGTATGAAACAACCCTATTTCACCATCTATCCATCCTACTGAAAACGAAATCACCGCGCGTGCGTATGTACGAAATACCGTCTCCACGCCATGGTGTAATCTATTTTCCACCACCACCTTACTTGGATGGGTATAACGGTGTAAATAATAACTATATATGATTATTTTAATGTGATATTGATTCTGAAATATTATACATACATTCCAATACAATTCCATGATCATGGGAACAATATCATCGCTCGTGTGTACGTACGGAATACCGTATCCACGATATGATGTGACTCTTTCTAAATGATATTCATTGAATAATGATTATATAAATGAATTTACTGAATGAATATGATATATATTACACTAATACCATTCTGGAAATGAGGCATCTATAACCTAATGATAAGAATAAGAATTTTTTTGACAAAACACGCATATGAACAAAAGTTAATAAACACCCAAATAACAAGTTGCAATGAAATATTTATAATAAGAAGCTAATAATATGGCTATATAGGATATCATAACAATAATTATGATTCTGGAATAAGTAAATGGCATTATTTAAATCATTATACAGGACGTTCGGACACCTACGAAGAAAATCGGACCTAAGCTAAGGGAAAATCTCACAATCTCATTTTTATCGGAGATTGTTTATACTTCAGAACATACTAGAGAATATCTATCGTCCACATCCATGTTTCCTCAATATTTAATATTATTTCCATTGACCAACAATTGTTAAAATCCAATTTTACACTTCGGTGAGTTTTAAGTATGATATATGAATGGAATCCTTTGTCGTTTTTCGAACGAGGTACTTTTTGACTTTTCCGGCCAAAGTACGAAAAGAATGTTTTTTAACTTATACGACATGAATGGATTTTTAAAACATTATTTCCAAGAATATTCCATTACAAGTTTTCAAGTTTATTTTTACTCAACTTATTTTAGTTTAAAATTGTATGACATGTTACAAAAGGAAAATGTTTCTGAAGTAGAAAGGATATTTTCCTCCCGAATGGAGTTTAAGTGTTTCATCAAATTTATTTTCCATCAAAGATAATATGGGGTTCTGTTTCTATCCTTATTTTTACATTGATTTTATTATGTTATGATTGAATTAATTTTATGATGTCCTTTTTATCTTATATGATTTATGTTATGATGTCATGATGTTTAAGGATCCCATTTTTCTTACATGGGTTATACAATGATGTATGATTTATGATTTTGTGGCACAAATAAGAATGGTATCATTATGAGATGGGAGTGACCAATATCTCTCACCAATTCATTGGGTAAAGATTTATATCTCGTGAGATAGACATGGATGGAATGGCAGGTTAAACAGGTTCAGTGAAACAGGACTGAAACACGGAGTGAACTCGGTTCAGAAATGGACTTTGTCCGCTAAGATAGTCTTGGAAATGGATATTGACTACTAAGAAATGATTCTATATTATTATGTATGTATGCCAAAATGTTTCATGTTTTATGTTATGATTATTGGGATTACATTTCACTACTATGATTTATCCCATGTTATGAAATTATGTTCTATTTTGCAGGTTAAGATTTCCAAAATGTTATGTTGTTATGAATATGATGTGATTAATATTTCTTTTTTTACCCTTACTGAGCATTTGAGATCACCCATTTGTATGTTTACTTTCCCCAAGTCAGGAAGAAGGTTATTAAATAGGATATGAAAAAAGGGACTCTATATATGATGAAATAAATGGGAGACAATGTAGATAATTTATGAACCCGTAGTTTATGTTTCCCAGCTGCCAAAGACACTATACCTATACATTAATTTCCTTGTTTTGTAATATGTTTTAAAAAATTTTCATCAATTCTGATGTAATAACAATGTATGTAAACTATGGTTCATTATAATCCATCCTATCGAAAAAGAAATCACCGCACGTGCGTACGTACGGAATACCTTCTCCACACCGTGGTGTAATCTATTTTCCACGACCACCTTACTTGGATGGGTATAATGGTGTAGATAATAACTAAATATTATTATTGTAAAGTGATATTGTTTCTAAAATAATATACATACACTTCAATACAATTCCACGATCAAATGAATGATATCATCGCTCGTGCGTACGTACAGCCTACTGTCTCGATGATGTTATGCGACTCATTCTACATGATCTACAATTATTAATGATTATATATATGAATTTAATTAATAAATATGATTTATATTAAACTAATACTATTCTCTAAATGTGGTATCAATAACCTAAAAAGAAGAATAAGAATGTATTCGACGAAACATGCATAAGAACAAAAAGAAATAAACACACGAATAACAAGTACCAATGAAATATTAATAATAAGAAGCTAAGAATATGAACATATATGATATCTTAAAAATGAGTAAATTTTTTTAATAAGTTAAAAACATTATTTAAATCATTATACAGGAGTTTCGGACACGTACAATGAAAATCGGACCTAAGGTAAGGGAAAATCTCGCAATCTCATTTTTATACTAGATTGTTTATACTTAATAATTTACTAGTGAATATTTATCATCCACATCCATGTTTCCTAAATATTTAAAAATATTTCTATCCTCCTACAATTGTTTAAATCCAATTTTACCAATTGGTGTGTTTTTAGTGAATGATATGAAAGGAATCTTTTGTCGTTTTTAGTACAGGGTACATTTTTTACTTTTCTGGCCAAAGTACGAGAAGAATGATTTTATTTAACTAATGAGACATGAATAGATTTTTAGAAAACATTTCCATGATGCTTCCTTTAAAATTTTTCATGTTATCTTTTATCCCACTTCTTTTAGTTTAAAATTGTGTGACATGTTAAGAAATGAAAAATGTTTTTGAAGTTGAAAGTATAGTTTCCTCATGAATGAAGTCCATGTGTTTTATAAAAATTATTTTCCAACTATGATAATATAGGGTTATGTTTCTATCACTATTTTACATTGATTTTATTATGTTATGATGGAATTATTTTTATGATGTCCTTTAATCTTATATGGATTATGTTATGATGGCATGATGTTTAAGAATCCCATTTTTTTATTACATGGGATATGCTATGATGTATGATTTATGATCTTGTGGAACACATAAGAATTGTTTAATTATGAGATGGGTGGGTCCTATATCTCCCTCCAATGCATTGGGTAACAATTTATATCACATGAGATAGAAATGGAGACAATGGTAGGTTAATCCGGTTCCGTGATACAGGACTGAAACGAGGAGTGAACTCAGTACAGAAATGGACTCTGTCCGCTAAGTCAGTCATGGCAATGAGTTTTGACTACTATGAAATGATTCTCTATGATTAGTTTTGTATGCCATAATGTTTCATGTTATGATTATTGGGATTACATTTAACTACTATGATTTATCCCATGTTATAAAATTATTATCTCTTTTGCATGTTAAGACTTTCAAAATGTTATGTTCTTATGAATATGATGTGATGGATATTTATTTTGTTTACACTTACTGAGCATTTGAGCTCACCCTTTTTATGTTTTATTTTCCCCAGGTCATGAAGAAGGGTATTAAGTATGATATGCCAAAAAGTGATTCAAGATATGATGAAAAAAAAGGGAGGCAATGTAGATGATTTATGAACCAGTTGTTTATGTGTCCCGGTTTCTAAAGACACTATACCTATACGGACCATTCATGGTTTTGTTATATGTTGTAATAATTATGCTTCAAGTCTGATGTAATAACATTGTATGTAAAGTATGGGTCTTTATAGGTCGTTAACTTCGAAGTGTAGAGCCCCATGGCATGTTGCATCATGAATATGATGGTAGAGGGAGTTATTGAGGTTTTTTGTTTTAATTAAATTAAATTAAATTAAAACAATTAAAAAATTTAAAAACTGGGCATCACGCAGAATTAATCCCTCACGGTTTTCTAAACTGTGTGAAAATTATGTGCAGTCTACTGCATCAACGATGCACCCCGCATGTGATATGTGCATTGTTTAGGAAACTATGAGCTGGCCATAAGCAAGCCATTGTCCATTTTAAAAATGGGTCACATTGTTAACAGATGTGGGCCGCACAGTTTGGAAGACCATGTGTAAAACGTGCACCCTCAGGTTCCGTTTAAAACATTATATGTTTCAGGTCTAAAATTCCTGAAACATCTCAACCCACTCAGGAATCTTTTTGAGGCTTAACCCATGCCCAAAACCATCACTTAGGTGTGATCAAACTCTAGTAATTATGTTGGAAGAGTTGATTTTAAATATGATCTGACTATCAAGAGAAGATGTTCAAAAACCTTCATACATTTTTTCAATTCAAAACCCCAAGAGTATTCATTCTACCCACCATAAAAACATCTCGTCCCAGTGAAAAAATTAGAAACAATGTAAACACCAACCAACATACAAGGTTCTTGAAATTTCATTCCATAGGTTTAATTGCATTACTAATAACTGATACACCTTTATGTATGTCAGAAGCATTCCACACTTCTGCCTTTATTTCCCGACCCAATGTCCAAAGATCATCATAAACATAGAATCATGTAATACATGAGCTCATTTAGATAGATACAATATCACAACAATGTCTCAGTAACACTCTATCGATTGTGCTTCCCAGCATAGGTATTAACATAATATATGGACAATTCCAAGGCATGGAACCTCCACATTAGAATTTTTGTTTACAGAATAACTCTAAGTTTTCTTATGACACTCCTAGCCAAATTTTGTGAAAGGAATTGGTTAAATTATGATCAACCTACCAGAACTGGTCAAACAAGATTTCTCAGAATACATTGCTGACTTTGAGGACACACTTTCCTTCAATGGGAAACATGATTTAAAATAGACTCATATAACGGTAAGAATAAACTAAAAATAATATAAATTTTAGATCCATTTAGCCTAGTTATCTTGAAGAAGTCAGGATTATCCATCCGGAGAAATTCAGAAGAAATATCTATAGTCCATGAGTCCAAACAAGGAATTACTACATGGGAACCTGAGAATCACTTAGGACTTACCAATCCTCAAGGTGAACCAATCTTTAACAGGTTACATAAGTAGGGATCATCCAACAAACTCAAAAACATTAAAATATTTAGTTTGGCATACGACTGAAACACATTTAGTGTATTGAGGACTATATCAAGATAGGGGATATTCTCGTCTCTTAATTTGCGTACTGTAAGATGATATATGATGGGGTTTCAAGTCACACACACCCAATAATATGGATGACAAAACAGTCGAACCAGATAAAATTCATGGTTCCAATCAAGCACAGAAATGATTTAAGACTTGAAAGCCTCAATGAAGATCATTAAAAAACCAACCATATACCAATGGTTCTCTTAGGTTTTGATCCTTCTACCTAGAATGACACATTAAAAAACTCAACAAGACAATACCCACCTTAAGAGTGTCCTGGTCAAAAGAAAATAAAACTATCTGCTCATAAGTGTGCTAGATTATTACAATGAGATCGTCGTGTCAAAACACCAGTCTTTTGAAAACCAAATCTATTATTGGAATGGAACTGATTATTTAACACTCAAAACATTGTACATAGAGATGTCCAAAGATCGTACTCAACAGTACAAGATGATTTATTATGGATTCATATATCCTAATATGACTATCAACCTAGAATATGCTATAACTAGTCACTCATTACTAAGAAGGAGAGATTTTTGAACATCCGACAAGAAGCCAACCCTAGGCGATGAACATCTAACCAGCTGAAAAAGAACATTAATCGATGCTCGATCCCAAAACAAGATCATGAAAGATATGACCACCCATTCTAAAAATGTTGTAACATTAAAACTAAAAGTCCTACATGGGGCAACGAGATCCAAACAGTGCCTAGAGATTGTAAAATCATAGTACTAGAAAATCATTTATGTTTTGAGGGCACTAACTACCCGTGGTCAACCCATTATAGAGAACATGTTTCAAACCTGACACTGGGTTACATCAAAAAAAATTCACTAGGCTCAAAATCCAATAATAACACCATTGATACAGAAAATATCACCTACTGAAAGTATTCACACTTCTATTCCATTGAAACTCAAAGGGATGTTTGAACTACCCATTACACGAGGGTTTCAAATTGCGAACAACACTATAGTTTCCATAACCATGCCTCTTATATTTAATCACATGTAACCACATAATCATCAACGGTTTTAATAAAAACACCAAGGTGCCATTTTAAAAACATAAATCAAGGTACTTGATTTTTATCCAACACCCCAAGGGGAATCAACAAGTTTTATAATATCCCATTTAAAAATATTTTACATTAGTTGACATCCTATCATTTTTAAAAAACATACGAAATAAATTACAATTATTAAAATATGGTTACCTACAAGAGATCAATTTTAATCAATCTCGGTTCTCTATAAAGCAACCAAATAAAAAACTCCCAAATATTAAAATTTAAAGACCCAAATGGGTCATCTAATAAAAAAATTCCCCAACTGACGTACATAGGTCCATGTGCATTTTAAAATCTATCAATTTTGATTTCAGATCAACACTAAACATCTTTCACATTTATAAGAATTTCAAAAATCATCGATCCATTCCATTTATTTTGGGTTTCCATTTTCCAATAAGAGAATTTCCCAGACCCTCATGGATTGAAAATTGGATCCCATTATTCAGTACCTTTGTCAATAAACAATTTATGATGGTCAACAATACATTCCGAACTATATGTGTGGCCACCCACCAACCTGAAAAGTTCCCACACACTTTAATGTTTGTCTTCTGGATCCCTTCAGTTGAAAACAACTTACATTAGAAACTGAATTTAGAACCACTGTACAATTTTTAAATTACATGGGTTACCTTTTACAATATATAAGGTGCACATAAACCATAATAATAAAACATTCTCCTATCGTAATAACAACCTTTAATATAGACCATGAAACCATTTACATATATTGAATTATGTCAGCATTTCACTACAAACAGCTAACACCAAACAACAATCTAAAATCACAGAAGCATGTAAATTTAATCACATGAGTATCCTATAATGACTAGTATGTATAGAGGTAAGGATATTTTATTACATAAAAAGGAATAAATCTAACAATGGAATATTGATAAGGCGCCAAATCATACATAGTAGGAAACCTACCAATACATCTACATGGAATGACATATAGGAATGGAATGTGAATTTCTATGTGTCTAATATGATTCATGTGATACAAATTCCTTTCCATATCAGGCCAAAGAATGTTTCCAAAATTCAAAAAAACATAAGCAGTTGAATGTACTCCTATCACTCTATTTTAAATCATATAAATTGAAAAAGTGAACAACATAAACAAGAATCCCATCCTTGGACACTAGGTCATTTTCCGTACATGGGGTGATCAGTCCAAAGTACTGTTATTAACCATGTGTCGATTCGTTCCTAGTCTCTTGTCTACCAACCACAAATAGAAATACAAAAGAAAAAACCACCATTGACACCAATTTATATTGTCTCAACCTGGATCACCAATAAGATGGTGGCTGGACCTGTAGCCATATGACATCAAGAGTGCCTCCCCGTACACCGGAGGATTCCATCTAGTAGCGAGGGTGTTAGGATAGTCTGTGGGGAGACTATAACCTCTTATCATAGATTCTCAATGGTATAAAATAGTAAATATCAATCAAAAATGGAAGTAGTAAATAGCACCAATAATGCAGTTGATGATAGATTTTATATAAATAAACAAAAGCAGCCAACGTCAGTTTATACAATACATGAATGCATGACATGGTAATGATACATTAGGGAAAGAAGTAAATAGTACAACATTCCTTTCAATAGATCAAAATTAATGACTCGTTTAATGAAATTAACAAAAGTACCAGGGGCTATCTCCACGAGCATCCCAAGATTGAGCTTGGTCCTTTTCTCCTACAATAGGTACAAGAAAATAGCAACAAGAAAGGTCCAATGCCCCATGACCATGAATGGTGTACACAGGTACCTATTTACAATGGTGGCTCGAGTAGTGCGTGACATAAAAATCTCAGTAGGCCAGCGCAAATAGTGTCTAACCCAATAGCGATAGTGTAATATAAATTAAATAGTGTGTAAGAATTCATAAAAAACAAGGTCACATCAACTCATATAAATCTAACTCAGTAGTATATGTGTCTATATATTGTTTAAGAATGTAATCCAAGGATTGTAATCCACGGTATTCCAAAATAATGATCCTAACGAGTCCATGGAGTGTATCCATGGTAAAAAATGGATATGTAAGGACTAGGTACAAGGAGATTATCAAAGGGGCCTACTTGTCAATTCTATATCCAAGGTGTGTATCAAAGGAATATTGTAAGAAGAAGGGACATGTCGGTAGTATAAGTACCCACCCTAAAAACATTACATAATATAATATTAAATGAATAATTCACATTAAAGATTTTTCAGTTCTAGAGTTCTAAATAATTAGGACATAACTATTACATCTCAGAAGATTACAAAGCAGTCACTTCTACTAAGTTTCCATTTATTTCATAAAATAAAAAATCTTCAAAAGAAACATGCCTAGTTCCATGTTTTAGATAGCATGTCTTTCCCTGATCCCAACCTCGACCCTATTCATCTTTACGTCCTGTGGAAAATATTTAAAAAACATGGGGTGAGCGTAAAAAGCTCAGTAAGGGATATAAAAATATGGAAAGAAAAAATTAGTCCATGTATACATTAGAATCAATGAAATCATACATTACTCTTAAATCATAAGAAATTTTACATAACTTATGAAATCATAAGATTTATGAATAACTCATAGAAATCATAACACGTAAAGGTAACTTGAGGTATTCATAACATTATTACATGGAGAGTAACCCTCATGGTTACGTTTGGAATACCCACCAGAGTTTATTCCCTAAATCTCTTCAGAGAAAACTTAGCGTTTAACTCTATCGCGTTACCCAATGCATTGGAGAGCTATCTCAGGATCACCCGCCCTTATTTTATCATGGAACCACCCATCTTCATAAACAATTCCCATGAACCATAACATAATCGTATCATTTAAAACATGCTTAAAGGAAACATAACATTTCCATATTTCATTCACAAGATATCAATAGAACACATTGATATAATAAAAACATTATCAAAACCACTATCAATACCAAAATAAAAATAAAGTAAAACATGGTATTTATTTTTTCATTTTAAAAAATGATATGGCTTATAGAGGAAGCAGAAACTCAAATAATGGTCACGGAGGTGGAGAAGTCGTTGTCACCGTGTACATACGACAAAACATTCCTTTTATCGTTTAGTAAAACAATTCCTACAAAATGATTAATTTTGAATGAAAGTAAAAGTAAAATGGTTTTATACACCTTATAAAAGATTGTTTTCTATAAAACAAAATATTCCTCAATGAAAGTAGATTGAGATGAAGTCCCTTACAAAGTCGGTATCCTTAGATTAAGGATAAATCAATTACATGATTATGTGTGGAAAATATAAATACAACTACCATAAGAGGATATTAAGTGTAAAACAATTGGAGGTCACCCACACATATTCATAGTAAGACCTAATCAAGAAGTAGAGGTTTGATCCAAAGATTTGAAATTGGGTTAAGAAGTTCCCTTACAGAAATTGGACAGCCTAACTGCATCACATTAAAATTAAAAAAATGAGTTGATGAGAGAGAACAGGGTATCTCATCACATGGAAATAAAATTTACAGAAATAAGGATAGAGAAGAACATATACAAACATAACATGATTTAAATTAAAATACCTAACAAAAGAAGTCTTTTAAAAAGATGAAGGTGAAAGGTTCCCTTACCGATTTGGGTAACTTTCGAAACGTACACCCCATGAAAGAAGGACCAAACAATGATGATGTAAATTCCCAAAAATGAGGGTATATTACACAAAGTGTAGAATAATGGTTAGTACATACACCACTCAATAAAGATAGTGATGAACATAGCATGAATCTGACGGGAATAAAAAGTGAGATAAAAACACCATACCTCAATGTAATAAATCGAGTCATATGACCATAAGATAATAAAAATTAAATGAATCATAGAATACCATGAATAAAAATAGAATCATGATAATATATATCTAATTGAATAACACAATACACCACATGAAATAAATAAGTGGCTATTAATGGAAATCTCATGGAATTAAAAGTGAGATAAGATATCACCTTATGAAAATTGGGCAGCCTAACGACACCACTTAAAACATCCAAAATGGATTAAAGATATCAATTAAGGCCTCTCATCATATGAACATAAAAATTACAGTAAAATTAATATAGAAGAACATCCCCAATCATAATAAAGGTTATCTTAAATGAAGTGATATAAAAGAGAGTATTTAAATAGAAAGGGAGAGGTTGGGTCCTTTACCTCAAGTCCGACGTGTCTTGTTCGTTTCATTATATTCTTGAATAATAAAATGTGGTCAATTAATAATTGAATATGGACCTCATATAATGATTATTATTCACTTCATATCATATATTATATTGTTATAATAATTATTTAATTATGTGAGTTCATATGAGACGTTTTTGTCGATGTTCGGTATATAGTCAAAAATAAACATGTTTGAAAATAATTTCCAATGTAGTTATAAGTACATCCCCTACAGAATGGAATTAAAGATTTTAATATCATATATATCTATTAAATATTAATTTTATTCTATTCCATAAAATTTGGAGATAAAAATGAAATTCACCGTTCATGGAGACGGTCGGCCGTACGTATGCATGAACGCTACTTTCATTTCTTTGTCACATTAATGGAATTAATAATAAATGAAATATATATATATATATATTATAATTCCAGTATAATATATTTTTTATATAGGTCACATGCGTTCATTATTTTCATTATTTATTCATTCCATGTATTTCATGAATGAGTCACATCACATGAGGGGGCGTTAGTCCACACTTCCTCAAATGAAATTATCCCATTTTCAAAACATTAAAATCATAAAGGTATGTTTTAAATGTAAAATAAAGAAGCATAGAGAGGAAATAATTATAAAATATATAAAAAATAAATATAATTCCATCATATTAGAAACCAAGAGAGGTGGTAGGAGATGATAGAGAAATCATCATTTCGTGAGGCAGTAATTCACCATCCACGGAAACAGTATGTTCTTTAACCATTAGACGGAGGTGTGTGTAATTGTAACTCATATCCTTCTCATACTAACATCCTAGTATATTTATGATACTGTTTTTGTTACAAAATAATGTAATAAAAAATTATTAAGGAGTTGGAGAAGCAAAATAAAACAAAAAAGACATTACCTTTAAATTGGGAAATTCCCTTCAGTTTGAACCAAAAGGTTTTTTTGAATAGATTTATGCCTATGATAAGGCTTATAGTATGGAGAGAGGGATGTGGAGATTTAAAATGGGAAGATTTTGGTTGACTCAAAGGGTTTATATGTGTGGGTATGGGGGTAGAGGTGGGGACCATTTATAAGAGGGAGGAGGGGCACTCTTGGAATGTCTTGAAAAGTTACATTATTGTAAAATGATTTTTAGATATTAAATGTCCCAAAGTTATATATTTTGAGTATAAGTTGATAAGGGTTATAAATACACCAATCCAATAGGTTTTTGACAAGTGTATGTCTTAGATTTTACCTTATCTTCTCAATTTATTTAAATCACTCATTAATGAGGTAATCACTGTATCATCACAATGTCATAAATTAATTTATTTATTTAATGTCTAAAGGTTATAAAAAAATTACCATCATGTAGGAAATCATTTTAGATTTACAAATAATTGTTATAGTTAAAGATATCATTTACGTAAACAAAATTGAAATTTTTTTACTTAGGTTATACATACATTGATTACATTTTCCATAATTTAAAAAAATATGATAAAAGGTCACTATAACACTAAAGTGATTCCATGGGGTCCCAAGGTTGGGACAAGACATCCCATGGTCGTCCATGACACCAAAAATATAATTAGGACACATGTTGGGGGCATTTTATATTTTTATGATATTATTTTATTACCCTTAACTACCTGATTACTAATTAAACACGATAACTAAAGATAATTACCGTCGTTACTATTCAAAATGACCAAAAACAAAAGATTCCTAATTAAATAATTTGGACCTTATTATTATAAATATGTAATCCATTTTATTAAATTCCAAACACAGAAATTTCAGTAATTAATTTAAAATAATTCCTGTTATCAATACCAAGGACAGGTTTTTATGATGTAAAATCAATCAAAAGATTGATTTGTTTTTACATCCAATTTCAAAGTGAAATTACATACAATGAAAAAAATTGTGTTAAATGATAAAAACATAATTAAATTACACAAAAAAAAAATTAAAATGGAAATCTAACTATATAAATAAATTTTTTGAAAATGCTGTTTTGAATTAAAATGCAGTATTTTTCACTATTCATTGAAAATGAATATTTGTCAGAAAAATACGAAAAATTCACCCCAAGATATATTTTATATTCCAAATTCCAAAATGATATCAATTTTACCAAATTAAAAACATAGATGTTTCAGTAATTAGTTTTATAATCAATTCCCGCTGTCAAAACAAATAGCGTGTTTTTAAGAATCAATATCTATTTAAAGATTGACACTTGTTTATGTCCAATTTCAATGTGAAAATGATTCAAATGAAAACCACTGGATTAAATGGTAAAAATATATTTTAATTACACATTAAAACAAATTAAAAAAAGAATATTTCCATATGAATAAATTATTCTAAAATGAGGTTTTGAATTAAAATACAACATTTTCACTATTCATTTAAAAAATGACCTTTATCGGCAAAATTACAAAAATTTACAAAATTTAAATTTTTTTGTAATGATTATAAAGAAGCATTTTATTTTTTAAAATATAAAATATAAAAGTTTCAAAAATAGATTTAAAAGGGTTCTCAATCAAAAGGTGGTTAATTGACCTTTTAAAGATTATTAGAAGATTTATGCTTAAAATTGGATTCATTAGCATTTTAAGACTCTAAAATTTATTTGGATAAACGAAAAAATATTTGACAAGCATATTTAATAATTTGGTAGTTAGTTATGTTCATTCCTTCCATTACAATGGCAAGGTGTTAACTACCATTTAAAATAATATTATTATATTATTAGTGTGCAACATAAGATTTCACAGAAACTCATTGTTGCATATTGGGTATGCCCTTGAACATAGCATTCCATTTAAAGTAATATTAATATTTTATTCAAAAATATTCATAAATATGAAAATTTCATATTATTTATTTACCTAGGATGTTACATCCTTCCCCCCTTTTGGGAATTGCATCCTCCCAATTTTAAAATTGGGCTTGGAAATTACATTGACAGCACCACATCGCAAAAGGAGTCAATTAATATGTCACATTGTAAGATATAAAGAGAAGTACGAAGGTCACCCGAGATAACCCATACTAAGATTACATGAAAACATTTATATGGAGGAGAAAACAATGGGTCATGTTCTGATGGTGAGTGATAGAAAACATTATTAGGAGAAAGTTAACCCCATGAAAATCGCAAACTTATGATGGGTTAAACAATATTTGATTCCTCGATAGGAAAAGTTAACAGACAACATTATTGTTTTAAGTAACTTTTAATAGAGGAATTTATTTATGAGCTTTACTAACTCATAAGTAAACATACTCACTTTTCATGTGGACTATCATCTTTTACTAGATTTCTGACACAAACTCAAATTTTCTCCAACCGATGAGTATTTCAGGATGACTTTTTCATATTAAGAGCGTTATAATAAACTTTTAGAGAATCATCTAACCCAAAAAAGAATAACTATATATTTCCCATGTCTTTAGACCTTAACAAAAAAAATTAGTAAAAGATAAGATAATACCCAAAAAGGATAATCCTATATAAAATAAAATACTACTCTTAATCTCCAAAAATTTTCTAACAAAACCCAAAGATCATTAAAGATCATTCAATACACAGCTATCCATATAATTCTTCAATCTAATCCAAACTAAAAATTAAAGCCAAATCTCGGAAGGATTTAATCACATAGTATTCCAAGATAAATCATCAAATTTATCTCCAAATAACATCAGTTACTCTTAAAGTCTCATATGGAAAAGAAAATAACCTAATAAAATATCCTCCATGATAGGCTAATCATTTCCATAGATAACCCAAAATAAACTTATTCCTGATTCATAAGTTCATATAACTAAAAATAATTTTTCATACTAACCAGGGAATTCACGTAGTCTAGTGGTAGGCGATAAATATCAGTCGCACTTTGGTTGTGGGTTCGATTCTCCCATATTTGTCCGACATGACTGGTTGTCACACGGTCTACATGTTGTCCTTTTTCCAAAACTATATAATTCATAAAACATTGCCCAAAAAGAGTTAAAATCATCAAAAATAACCATAACCTAATTTAACCTCATTTTTATCTCATGCCTTTCATTTTCCATCATAACATAGTGTAACCCATAATTACCTCAAAAGTAAGGATCATATAAACCCTAATGGTTACCTTTATAATTATTACATGAACTTCCACATCGAGTTGGTTATCTCATAAATTATTCATTAAGGAACTAACCATGTTTTAAGTGGTTAATCCTGGCTCCTGATATTTGGTTGAGAAAAACAAAAAGAGTTCTCATTGCAGTTCCCATATAATTCAGTTGTTCTTTCAGAAATCCGTCACAGTTTTCATCACATCCACTGTTACTTTGGTGCCTGCTAGATCCTTCCATTGGCTAAAACCAAAAAGGTCAGTGTGAGTATATCATTAGATTCATCAAATAATAATGTGACAGATAAAAACTAAGATATACTAATCCATGTTATCTCAAACTCATTCCATCTTTCTAAAAAAACAATGACTCCATCCAATATACTAACCATTGTGGTTATCTACAACTTATCACTTATGCATAAATAAAACCCTATACTCTAAATTTATCTAAACTGACCATTGATACCAACTATAAGTACACAACCTTAAAACATTACATAATATTGAATTAAATGAATAATTCACTTTGAGGATCTTTTCTGGTTCAGTGTTTTAGAGAATGAAGACATAACTATTACATCTCACAATATTACAAAGTAGGCACTTATACTCAGTTTCCATTTTTTCATAAAATAAAAACTCTTAAAAATAATCATGTCTAGTTCCATGTTTTAGATATCATATCTTTCTATGATGCCATCTTTGACCCTGTTCACCTTTACGTCCTGTGGAAAACATTTCAAAAACATGGGGTGAGGGTAAAAAGCTCAGTAAACGATATAACAACACGAAAAGAAAACATTATTCCATGTATAAATAAGAGTAAATGAAATCATTCTTTACACTTAAAACATAAGCACATTAACATACCTTATGAAATCATAAGATCTATGAATAACTCATAAAAATCATAAGACGTAAAGGTAACATGTAGAATTAATAACATTCAAAGGTAGGGAGTAACCCTCATGGTTATGTTTGGAATACCCACCACAGTATATTCCCTAAATCTCGTCGGAGAAAACACATCGTTTAACACCTTTCCGTTACCCAATGCATTGGAGATCTATCTCGGGATCACCTACCCTTTTTTTTATCACAGAACAACCTATCTTCATAAAAAATTCCCCTGAACCATAACATAATCGTATCATATAAAACATGCATTAAGAAAACATAACATTCTCACAATTCAATCACAAGATATCAATGAAAGACATTGATATAATAAAAACATTATCAAAACCATTTTCAATACCAAAATAAAAATAAATTAAAACATGGTATTTATTTTTTCATTTAAAAAAATTATGGCCTGTAGTGGAAGCGGAAACTCAAATAATGGTCACATCAGCGGAGAAGGCATTGTCGCCGCGTATGTTAGGCAAAACTTTCCTTTTGACGTTTAGTAAAAGGATTCGTACAAAAAGATTCCTTTGGAATAAAATTAAAAGTAAAAGGGGTTTATACACCATATAAAAGAAAGTTGTGTATAAATCTAAATATTTCTCAATAAAAGGATATTGAGACGAAGTCCCTTACAAAGTCGGTATCCTTAGATTAAGGACAAATCAATTACATGATTATGTGTGGAAAAAATAAATACACCTAACATAAGAGGATATTAAGTGTAATACAATCAGAGGTCATCCACACATTTTCATAGTACGACATAGTCAAGAAGTAGAGGTTTGATCCAAATAATTGAAATTGGGTTAAGATGTTCCCTTATAGAAATTCGACAGTATAACTACATCACATCAAAATTCATAAAATGAGTTGATGAGATAGAAAAGGGTATATCATCACTTGGAAAAAATATTTATAGCTATAATGATAGAGAAGAAAATATCCCAATATAACAGGATGTAAATTAAAAGACCTAACAAAAGAAGTCTTTCAAAAAGATAGGGTGAAAGGTTCCCTTACTGATTTGGGTATCTTTCGAAACATACACCCCATGAAAGAAGCACCAAACAATGCTGATGTAAATACCAATAAATGAGAGTATATTACACAAATATTAGAATCATTGTCAGAAAATAAAACACTCAATGGAGATAGGGATGAATATATCATTAATCTCACAAGAATAAAAAGTGTGATAGAAACCCCATACCTCATTGTAATCAATCGAGTCGTATGACCAAAAGATAATAAACACAATATGAATCACAGAATACAATGAATATAAATAGAATCATGATAATATATATCAAATGGTATAACTCAATACACCACATACAATACATAAGTGGGGAACAATGGATATCTCACGGAATTAAAAGTGAGATAAGAAATCCACTTACAAAAATTTGGCAGCCTAACGATGCCACATAAAACATCCAAAAACGGATTGAAGATATAAATTAGGATTTATCATCTTATGAACATAAAAATTACAGTAAGTGGAATATATATGAACATACCCAAACATAATAAATAGTAGCTTAAAATATTTTACATAAAAGAGTACTTAAAAAGAAAGAGAGAGGTTAAATCCCTTAACTCATGTCCAACTTGTCTTGTTCGTTTCATTATATTCCAGAATAATAAACATTGGTCAATTAATAATTTCTTAGGAACCTCATTTAATTTTTATTATTCAATTCATATCACATATTATAATTTTATAATAATTAGTTAATTATGTGAGTTCATATCAGTTGATTTTTTCGATGTTCTGTATATGAGTAAAAAATAAAGTTGTTTGAAAATAATTTCCTTTGTAGCTATAATTACATCATCTATAGAATGTAATTAATGACTTAAATATCATATATATCCAGTATATATTAATTTTATACCATTACATAACATTTGGAGATAAAAATAAAATGCATCGTTCATGGAGATGGTAGGTCGTACGTACGCATGAACGCTACTTTCATTTCTTTGTCTCATTAATGAAATTAAAAATAAATTAGATAGATAGATAGATATATATATATATTATAATTCCATTATAATATATATGTTATATAGGTCACATAAGTTCATTAATTTTATTCTGTATACATTCCATGTATTGCATGAACGAGTCACATAACTTGAGGGTGTGGTAGTCCACACTCCCTCAAATGAAATTATCGCAATTGCACAACATGCACATAAAAAATGTATGTTTTAAATGTAAAATAAAGAAGCATAGAGAGGGAAAAAAATAATATATATCATAAATAATTATAGTGACATCATAATGGCCACCATGAGCGGTGGTAGAAGAAGATAGAACAATTATCGTTTTGTGAGGCAGTAATTCACCATCCACGGAAATAGTATGTTCTTTAACAATTAGATGGAGGTGTGTGTAAGTGTAGCTCGAATAATTCTCATAAAAACATCCTTATATATATTATATAGTGGTTTTTTAAAAAATAAATGAATAAAAAGTGTTTACGGAGTTGGAGAATAAAAATAAAACACAAGAACATAAGATAAGACGTTACCTTTAAATCGAGTAACTCCCTTTGGTTTGAACCAAGAGGGTTTCTTGAATAGATTTCTGCCTATGGTAAGGTTTCTAGGATTAATAGAGGTATGTGTTGAAATAAAATTAGTATCTTTTGGTTGAGCCAAAGTCTTGAGAGGTGCGGGTAAGGGGGTAGAGATGTGAGCCTTTTATAAGAGGAAGGAGGGGCACTCTTGGAAGGTTTTGAAAAGTTACTTTATTAAAAAATGATTTTTCGAATATTAAAGGTCCCCCATTTATATATTTCGAGTATAAGGTGATAAGGGTCTTAAATAAACCCATACAATAGGTTTTTGACAAGTTTATGTCTTATAATTTAACGTATATTCTACTTTTATTGAAATTGTTCATTAATGAGGTAATCACTGCATCATCACGGTGTCATAAATAAACTTGTTTATTTAATGTCTAAAAATTATAAAAAAATAACATCATGTAGGAAATATTTTTAGCTTTACAAATAATTTTTATAGTCAAAGAGATAATTTATGTAAACTAGATAATTTTTTTTTACTTTGGTGATACATACTTTGGTTACATTTTCCTTTCTTTAAAAAAATATGATAAAAGATCACTATCACACTAATGTGATTCCATGGGGACCCAAGGTTGAAACAATGCATCCCATGGTCGGGAATGACACCACCAATATCATTAGGAGACATTTTGGGGTCATTTTATATTTTTATGAAATTATTTTATTACCCTTATCAACCCGATTACTAATTAAACACGATAAATAAAGATAATTATTATCGTTACTATTCATAATGTCCAAAAACAAAAGCATTTTAATTACATAATTTGGACCTTATGATTCCAAATATGGAATCCATTTTATCAAATTACAAACACATAAATTGAATTAATTAATTTAAAATAATTCCTATTGTCAAAACCACATATGAGTTTTTAAGAAGTAAAATCTATCAAAAGATTGATTTGTTTTTACATCCAATTTAAAAGTGAAATTACATAAAATGACCAAACTTTTATTAAAGGATAAAACATAACTAAATTAAACCTTCAAACAAATTAAAAGTACAATCTAACTTTATAAATATATTGGATGAAAAGGCAGTTTTGAATTAAAATGCTGTATATTTTACTATTCATTAAAAATGAACATTTATCCGAAAAATACCAAAAATTTATCCTATGATATATTTGATATAACAAATTCAAAAAAATGATATCAAATTTACTAAATTAAAAACATATACTTTTTGTTATTTAACTTTATAATCAATTCCTTCTGTCAAAACAAATATCATGTTTTTAAAAAATAATATCTATTAAAAGATTCACACTTGTTTATTTCAAATTTTAAAGTGAAATTAATTAAAATGACCACCATTGGATTAAATCTGAAACATATATTTTAGTTAAACATTAAAAACAATTAAAAAGATAATATAACCATATAAATAAATTAGACTAAAAGGAGGTTATGAATTAAAATACAACATTTTCACTATTCATTAAAAAATAAACTTTATCGGAAAAATAAAAAAAATTTACACAAAGTAAATTTTTATGTCTTGATTATAAATAATGATTTTATTTTGTTAACTATAACATATAAAATTTTCAAAATTAGATTTAAAAATGGTTCTCCATCAAAAGGCGGTTAATCGACCTTTTAAATAATATTAGAAGATTTATGCTTAAAATTGGATTCATTTTCATTTTAAGCCTCTTAATTTTATTAGGATAAATGAAAAAATATTTGACAAGAATATATAAACATTTGGTATTTAGTTATGTTCATTCCTGCCATTAGATTGTCTTGGCGTTAACAACCATTTAAATTAATATTATTATATTATTAGTATGCAACGTAAGATTTCAAAGTAACTCGTTGTTGCATAATGGGTACACCATTGAACATAGAATTCCCTTTAAAGTAATATTAATATTTTATTCACAAATATTAATTGATATGAAAATGTCATATTATTTATTTACCTGGGATGATACAGGTAGTATACCATGAATCAAAGGAATATAAAAAAATTGGAATGTAGGTGGGTATCAAAGTAAAAAAACGATATCCTTGAATCAGAATAGGTTTCTTGAGACCCAGGATATTCTCCTCTCCAAATCCATGGCGCGATTGGGTTTTTCCATTCCTATTTGATAAATATTTCATGTAAGGATTCATCTGGTTTAGGTATTTCCTTTTATTTTTGTGAATATGTCATGTAGATTTGAAACCATTATTTATTGGTTCAAGACGTGCCTTTCATGAGTGTGGAAAGGTCATGTATCATGGAAATTCTTTGTTGAGTGCTTTTAGCCTTGAAATCCATTAGATCGGAATGGTAATGTTGTATTGAAACCATTTAGTAAAAACCATTACGGAATATTCAATGGGAAATGTCCACATTGCATCCATCTCTTAGCTTGGTAAGTGTTTCAACGAAGTGGAACCAATCATTGTCTCATTAACTCAGTTTAATCCCTGAAATTACAACATGATAATACACGTATCACCCATGGTATGAGTATGAAAAATCCATTCAGTTCATCATGGAATTCCTACTTGGGAACCCACTTTTCACCCAAGGTGTTATTAGTATTCAAAACAATTTAAAACAATTTGAAAACCTGTTTTAGGGTCAATCATTATGCATTAGACACCCATTTATTTCAACTCATTCCATTTACCAAAACCTGTCAATTTCATATATCAGGATCCAAGTATCCATACGAATTACGATTACCTAAATTGGTAATTCCAATCCAAAACTAGACCAAACACTTATATAATTATTTAGTCCTTTAATCATTCTTTTAAAAAAAACTCAGTGTTTCTAATTTCATTATTGCAATGTTCTATGAATTCCATATTTCAATAAAAAATAAAGGCATAAGAATAATAAATACAAAAAGAATAGAGAGAAAGGTCTAGCTACAAATTTTTCTCTGGAATGTAGCGTACCTCCGCTAGAGGGTTTGTTTTATAAAAACATGATATTGTTAATCAAAAAATAATTTAATACATTTAGCATTAAAATGAGTAACATGATAAAACTCACATTTCACAAGAATTGGAAATAATACTTCATTTAATGAATTTATTTATAACAAATATCCAACTGGAAACTTAATTAATGTATTTATAAATATTAAGGAATTGGAAAGGGACCCAAACTCATGGTAGAACCCAACTGTCCACATCGGCTCTTGTTGCTTTCTAACTCATGTAGATAAAACCACTCGAAACAACTTAACACACTATTAGAAACATGAAAGGGACTCGTAAATACCAAAAATCCCAAAATATTAACTAGGATACAAAGTGATAAATTGCCCCAAATGAAAGCTAGCGAACCAAAACCACCCGAACTGCATCGTTGTTGGTGGCGGTAGTTGGTACATGAAACCTAGTGTCTTGAGAGACCTTTCACTATATCCTAGAACAATGGAAAAATAAAATTTGGATTGTCCCTAATAATATAGAGTTTTTTTGAACCCCAATAGGTGCTGATTAGGTTGAAGTGATGATGGGGAACAAGATGACATGTAAGGAGAAGGTTCACTATGAACGATCTATGGGGATTCTTGAACAAATCCAGGTGGAATCAAAGAGAGGAGAAGATGACGATGAGTGGTCATGCATTTTAAAGGGTATAGCCCCTTGGTTTGGTGCGTTGCGTATGTGAGGGGAGAGGTATTATTTTAGGTTTTAGGAATAATTTATATTTAAATAAATTAAAAACAATTAAAAATTAAAAAACTGGGCATCCCACATGGTAACGCCCACAATGTTTTCCATACCGTGCACAAACCATGAACAAATTGTGCCTAGTCTACTGCCTCCAAGTTGCACCCTACATGGGCAAGGTGCATGGTTTAGGAAACCGTGCGCAGGTCTTGAGTGGTCAGACATTCTCCCATGCCTGAAAAAATCACTAAAAAGTTATCCAACCCCCAGAATTAGGTTCTGAAACTAGTTTTTAATTCTGAACTGATGATCAAATGAAAATGTTCATAAACCTCTGTACATTTGTCTAGTGAAAAAACCTGAGATTTAACACTTGGATAATGCTAATATCAGGTTAACTATTTATTCCACATTTCAATGTTATGATAATAATGATATATCATGAAATTATATTCATATTTCTCTTATGATCCTCTAAAATGCATATTTTTTAACATGTACTATATTTTTCAGGTCATTCATTGGTTACTCATTTACTGAGATTTATATATAACCATTTTTTATGCATTTCATCAGGTTATCCAAGGAAATGATATTTATGAAGGAATTTGTGTGGACATGTGAAAGATGTTTTCAATAATGATGTGTATTTCATGTTCTATGTTGTCTTGTAATTTTACTAAGCCCCAATGACACTATATGTTTAGATCATCATTCTTATATCAACTAAAGTGTTTTATGTAATAATTTTTTTATGTGTAATAGTGAGTATGGTTTTTATAATGAATCTAATAATTGTAATGGTCAGTCCATGACATAATATTATATCTAATTTAGTCATGTTTTTTGTTTAAAATTATTTAGACATGGTGATTAGTGAAGTTTATGGGAGAATCGGAATGGCATAATGCGAGATTCCCATATTGGATATTTTTTGAAATTTTTTAATAATCCATGAATTAAATCGATAATTATTTCCATGAGAAATGGAATTTTTTCAATGATTGACATATGAAATAAAACTAGAACCAAATGTAGAATGTTCACTTATTATATGTCAATAATTTACATAAATAAATAAATACATCATGATGAACTCTATCTTCATTTATGAATTTCACAATGTATCCACATTTATTGTATGACCGATGTATAAAATAATTCATGTGATTATACACACATGTTATATTTCCCTCTAAATGTAGTCATACAAATCTATAAATGCTGAAACAGTAGTTCATGAATATTTTATTATTCATCGTTAAAAACCTTGAGAATCACATCAATAAGGATAACATTAGTTCTCTCTAAAATAAATAGTTTTGAATGGGTGGATTTTGCCCTGTTATTGAGTTTTCTAGGGGATGTGATCCATCTGCATCCTTGATAGAATTCATGAAAAAAATTCATAAGTGAAACAAATTTCCCTCACATTAAAAAATAATTTAATTGTTTTTATATTCTGGTATGCTTAGAAAATAGTAATTTCACATGGACGCTTATTATTTCATTAATCAATGAATAAATCTTTGAAAACGAGAAATTAATTATTATTATTATAAATAGTGATGGGAAAAGTTCATGAATTAATTAACTGGTACTTATTGAAATAATAATAAAATTTATATTATATACCACCACAACATTAAACATAGTTCTTCATTCCACCAAATTATTTATCAGACCCTAAAGAATAACTATTTATTTAATAAATAAATATATTTTTATTATTATCTAATAAAATAATAAATATTATATTTAGTAAATAGAATATAAATATTTCATAGATATTGTTCTCATAATAAATTCTCATGAATTACCATTGATGAAACATACAAAATCAATAATATATGTATAATAATTAAACCACATATAAGAATAATTTTTATTAAATTGAATAAATAATAGATAATAAATTAATTGATTATTGTTTTAAAAAAACATATTTTGTGACCAATGAGGTCTCTTTATTAGTTTATAGATGTCATGTAAACCAATCTATTATTTTAGAAACTAGAAAAATTCCATGGAATCCATATAGAATCTATTTAATATCATAATGAAATAAATAGTCATTTAAAATCTGAATATTTTTTTAACCTACATTATGGTTATATATCTATAAAATATTTGCATTCTGGTACAATAAACCTTGGGATCAATATATAATTATTTAATATTCCCAATATTGAAGAAGAATTAAATTTTTTGATATTAATATATATTTTACATATCATTTCCCACGATGGGAATAAGATGTTAACATACATTAATAAAAATGTTATAAAACCATTATCACTTCATTAATTAATGAAATACTACTTTTAAAGAACCCAACGTAATCTACATCACCCGGAACATTTGTTGTTTTTATATCCATCAGTATATCTAAAATCCAAAATCATAATATCAACTAATAATAATCATAACTTTTAAGAATCACATAACATTCCTATATGTTGTCACATACAATAAAACATGTTAATGTGGAATTCCTAATTGAGGTTCTCGATATCATAATCATCTACAATTGAAAATACTACTGGAATATACCATAATATGGTTCCTCAATGTCCTGTGAGTTTCCACCACTTGTATAATTTATCATTTGTGTCCCTATGAATATTTCATATGGATATAGAACATATATTTATGAATACATTCATTGAACATGTAGTTTCGATTTATTATTTATAAAGTCTATGAGACTTTAGTGTAAACACTTGTCTTAGGAAATTATGATGTACAATTTTATAAATAATCTTAATAATTATGTTATAAATAGAGTATTAATTTTAAAAATATTGATTACATGTAATCATAAATTTATTATATTTTTAGGACAATAACTCAAAAATAATGTCACTTGTACTAGATCTATCTACTAAAATCATTCAATCCACCCGCTCTAAAATCATACTCATGATTATACTTAGGTAATGATTTAGACAATGGTATTTTCATGTTTCCATCATCATAAATACTTCTTACATCAAATTTAAACTTCTGGGAAAATCCATCAATATGTTATACATTTGGTGTATGTTATTTATCCATTGGTGTGAATTTATATCTTCTGAAAGAGACACCACTATAGTATTTTAACAATATTAAATGTTATGTTATTTTCCTCTAGGAACCAAATAAATATCATATTAGTAGTTTTTTATCAAACTAGATTATTGGGATAGATAAAAATAATATATATTCTCAAAACCCACAATGTCATCTAGAAAAAATGGATATTTTGAAATCATTCTATTCCGAACAACTCCATTGAAATTTAAGAAATATCCTAACAGTGAAGGAGGAGATTATTATGATCTATTTGAACATGAGAATTGTTATTATCATTAATGAATAGATCCATGTATCCTCTATATATTTTTAACATGTCTAAAGTTGTTTTCAGATACATAAGGGTTCCATTAGAAATTGAAAACTAATGTTCTCCTTGTCCATATTGATATCTAAATACAATTATAATTGTCTAGAAAAAATAAAATATAGTACATGACATGGAATATATGAATTTCCTTATCACTAATTTTTATGGGATATTTTTCATTATATCGTTATCTTATTGGGTCTGATTGTACATTTTATTTGAAATATATAAACCATTTGACACTTGAACAAATTCCATCTTTTATTTTTCAATTTAAATATCTACACTATATTGTCAATGAATATAAAATGAATTTTTCTGTGTCACTTTTTTGATATATCATGAATGATATTGATGAATACAATATTAGATTATTCAACAATGTAATAATTTAGAAGAAAATTTTTAACCATTTTTTATCTGATTATAATAATGAAATTTCATAGTGTATAAATACTTTTTCAGCCTCATATTATAAAAGGATGATGACCATATTACCACTAACATTTTTTATGACACATAGAACATAATGAATATTAATAAAATGAAATTTATTTATAGATGAATGAAATTGATTTTTATTATTACCTGGATGATTTCTTAAATGCATAAATGGATATCTCTAACATGAATATCCATTTGGAAACTCATGGAGTCACACGTTATTATGGTTGTTTCATGTAGACATATTATAAAAGGATAAAAATTGGAAAACAATTCATCCATTATGATAATGTTTTAGTGATTTTCATATTTTAAATAAACAATATTTATTATAGATTTAAACATGGAATGTGTAGAAAAGGATTAGTCATACTAAATTCATTGATTCTATTTGAATCCTTCATGTAGTAGAAATTATATACAGGTACTTACATTACCATCCATGTCTAGTTTTCTCTTAAACTACCATTTTTATCCAAAATCAATTACATCAACTAATATATTGATAAAATCTAAATCAAGGTTCTGATATATTCTATTCATTTAAAAATTCAAGGCTCTTACCATCTTGTATAATATAATATATGCACTTTCTCTTTGAAGGAGTGAGTTTCATCATTTTCATCTAATAATGAGTGACTAGATTTTGTTACATGAAAAACATATCTATTTTATTCTCTTACCTGTCTCGTAATTTTATATAGTACATGTGTTTCTAGGAGAACTTCTTCACTGGGGTCCTATGTGATTTGTTCTTATACATTTGCACGTGAAAAACAGTTTTATTTTTTACTCTCTATCCTAAATGAAATGTAATTTACCTCTTAACATTATAATATATATAATGTGTATGTGAATGTTTGTAATAAATATAAATAAAAGGATAAATCAATATTTTAATGATTCATTGTTGTCCTAATAATAACTATGAAGTTACAGATACCCCTTTAGCTAACACTATTTTATTATAGTTTATATTGTAGAGTTAGTTTATAAAGAATCCCAAACACTATATAATTTTATTAAACACTTGGATAGGATATTCTACACATCAATAAGTATTAATCTTATCAATATTATAAAAATTTACATTCACTACACTATTATTGAATTATTTGAATATCTAAAAAGATATATAATTATAAACCACCAAGTGTACATTTACATATCTACTATTATTATCAATAAATTTCTTAATCAAAGAATTAGACGTTGAAGTTTCTACTAGAAGGTTTACAATTCAATAATTCTTACATAACCAAAAAGTGGTGTTTCACTTTCTCCATATTCATAGAATGGTGGGTTTATCACTATTCATAGTAAGCATGCATTATATATTTCATTTTTATTTAGCTAAAAATATTCTAAATTATCATCTTGATAATGATATTCCAAAATGCTTCTTTTTTAAATGACTAAGATGGTGATTTCATAACAAGTTGTTATATGAGTTCTTTCACCCTTATTCATTATCAAAATCAAATATGGGGTTTAATTGTTTCATGAATAAAAAATATTATCCAATTTTTACATACCATAATATATTTTGTCTTTATAAAAATCTTATTTTTTTAATGCAATAAATATTCATTTATTTCTCAGAAGGATGCATAATTTTTTTGGTAAATGTTATTATAAAAAAATAATCACCCAAGCCTAGTATCAATTTATTTGGAAATGGATTCTATTAGTCTATAATTTATTGAGATGACAACCTCACAGTATTATAATCACATACATCCACCAATCCTCTATATTTATTAATGTACATGTTTTCTTAAATTATATATGTTTGTTTGAACAAATACCTATATATTCCCCATTATACTGTTATTGTATAATTTAATTCCATAACAAATTTACCCTTAGGTTACCCATGTATTTGAGTGAAGTTCCACTTCTAGTTGCATTTTTGGCCACTTTTAAAACATAATACATAATTTTTCAATCCATTCAAATAAATACTCCACTTTTTGGATAGATTATGCTAGGTTTATTTTTAAATATTATTCATATTAAGAAACATTTATATTTTCATCCTTGTATTATTCACCATATAAACAATGGGTTGGACACAACCCATGCCCTTTTGAATATAGGTAATGAGAAAACTTGATTTTAAAAAATATTCTCATAATTTCTCATGTTATACTTAAAGATAAAACATTGGAATAACATCAGTGGTTATGAATGTATGAGTTCTATGTAGAACTAAACAAAAAATTTATTCCCTATAATGTTTAGTAATTCATTGTATCCAATTATAATGACTACTCGAGTACCATTTAGAAATGACCCTAAAATCTAGCTTGTAAACAGTGAATTAGAGATCCTATATCATTCTTAACTCCCCTTCACATGATAGATATCATGAATTTGATACATCAAGTTATACACATCCATGTCCAGATGTTTTGTTTTAATTGAATTGGTCATGGATGATATCATTAACCATTGTATATCTTGGGCATCATCCAAATTACCCCCTAAGTATAAAACTCTACCCAACTTCCATTTTACCATGTTTATAGTGAATATGTTTTTCTATTGCATGAAATATAATTTTATGGTGAAGGATAAAGAAAAATGTCATTTTCAATTATTTGAAGTTAGTTCACGTGAGAATGTTATACTTCTCATGTGTAGATGACTAGATATGTTTTATGTTATATTTATTACTACATCTACAAATTATAATATCATAAATTAATAAAATTATAAAATAAATATATATATAAATAATTTATTATATTAATTTATCATTACCTATTTTATCAGTGCACAATATCCCACACCATTATATTTGGAATACCATATTTCAAGGAAATTATAGTACAAAGGATCCATATTCCCATTTCATAACATTGTAATTATTCTAACAAGTTATTTAATGTGTCTAATATAGACATAAAATTTCCAAATATATGAACTCATATTTCCTAGATTTATTTAGTGGACTCTCCATTATTTAAATCCTTAAATTTTATTTCATCATATATTTCATCTTATTCAGTTAAATACCTACTTTTTGTAGTCAAACCATGATGTGATATCTGTTATGACTTCCTAAAAAAATTGAGTAATAATTCATGGTTAATTAAACATTCATTGAATCAATCTAGTCTAGAAAATTTAACTAGGATTCAATTTTATCTTATGTATTAGAAGGATTTACCAAAAATGTTATATTTCATATATTTTTTTAACAATTCTAGTTAATGTTCACACATTATCTATAATGTCCCGAACTATCTATATCATAAGGGTTCCACTTTCATAGACCCATTTTTTCTTGAAAAGTGAATCATTTTCTAGGTGGTTGAACCTGAGCAAAATATTTTACACGAATTTTATACATTCATAAATCCCTAGATGAAATTTTAATACATCTCAAGTATGGATTTTGGGGTCTTGAACTACCCAAAATCTCTATATAGTACGAGACTCTAATAATAAGTTATAACATCAATTTTTCCATGATTGTATAAATTTTCACTGAATCATGAATATCATGGTCGTAGCCACGATGATGTTTTCAATTAGAAACCCAAAACTAAAGGGTTAGGGAAATTTTAATCACCATATTCACCAATGTAGTAAATAAACAATATGAAGGTCCTGATGAAATTACCAGTGCATCAAAAAAACACTATCAAGACAGATTGGGTGAATTTTTTTAACAAACACCACTAAATGAGTCATTGAGTCCTCAAAAACTATGATAAAGAGTGCCAACGATGACTTGAGATCAACCACATCCCATGGGTCTGTGGTCATTTTTATCCTGATCAAAAAATAAATGATTTTTTTGGGAATATTTTCTAACACCCGAAATCATATACATTCTTCCCACCATGAGACATATAACTAACAATTAGGGCTATCTCATCAAGTAAAATAAAATCCACCGTCATGGTCCAAATTATTTTGAAAATATAGGGGTACTATCTATCAATGATAATCAGTTATCATAAGGGTCTTATGAAAATATTACCCAAAATCACCATGCACCAAGGATATGACCAATGTGTTACTCTCCAAGGGGAAACCGATGATGAAAAGGATACCCATATATCTAGGAAATCGAAGAGTCCTTATCATTTCATTTTATTACATAGTTAATGTCATCACAATAATAACACAAAAATGTTTTATACCATGATGAAAATTTAGAGTAGAACAATGATTAATTGGTACCTTGAATGCTTTTTTAATCCAAAAACAAAGGCTACACATACATAGAGTCAACAAGGGAACCTACAACTATAAACTCACTTATAAATCATAACATAATTTATATATTTCATTACAAAATTTCATTATTTGATAATAACAAATACCTACCCTAATAATTTCCCAAACACCCTATCCTGGTACCCAAGGTTATTTTCACAAATACTTCAAACCCTATAAATGAATATGGTGTAATCAAAGGGTCCCTTTTGAATGAATATGTACAATTCCTAACAAAGTGTTTTATTTTTTTTATTATTCTAACACATTGGAATCATATATAACCATAATTAAAATATCAAAAACCTGAATATAATTATTTTTCTATTAATATGATGTTACAAATGTTTTTATCTCTATTACCATAATATGATTAATTAATTCCTAAATTTTTTTGTATGTGTGGACTAATAACTCCACAGTGTGATGTTTTTGGTTTCCCATAAAAACATTATATATCTAGTCTATATAATTGATAAATTTATTATATATTATATTTATGAAATAATCAATGAAATTTAATTATATTATATTTCATAAAAAAATTTCCTTTATAACCATTACAAATATGTGATTTCACTCGTGTGTATGGGTGGAATACCACCTCCATGAAGAGTTGTGATTTAGTTTTCATTTTCACATTACAAAGAAGGTAATAGAGATTGATGTAATGAATAAATAATATATGAAAATCCAATATTTGATTTAATGAATTAAAATTATTAACTAATTTATATTATTCACATTTAGTTGAATGCATAAAATATCAATCATATATATGAACAAAAAACCTTTTCCATTAATTGTTGTGGTATTTTATTAAAAAATTATATTTCTGGTTTTTAAAGTCTATTAAATGTATAAATATGATAAACATAACATTTATATGTCTATAGATTAACTTTAATTATAAAAACGTCACGCCATAGACAACACACAACCTGACAGAATTGTTATTCCTACAATAATATATCCATGGATTCATATCAGTTATATAAACTGATATCTTAGATTTTATCACAACATAAAATCCAATGTTTATATATCTATTTCATTATTTTATTTCATAAATTTTGTTTTTTTCATTAATAATACACTGTTATTTAAATTAGAAAATTCAATATAAGGTTAACGACATCCTCAATGTTATATCATTATTACAATCCCATTATTTATTTAACAAATCTTTCTTCACTATCTCCCTATATAATTCAATAAATATTTAAATATTTAATATTCCTCGAAATAAAACATTAATAACTAACTATTAATGACCTCAATTTTGATAGATATCATACTATGTAGTATTCCTTTATGATAGATCTTGTTATGTACACCATGTTTCTGTTAATTTCTACGTTTACTAATGATGATATATTACATCATACATAATATAATAATCAATTATACAATTATGTTTCATTAATAGAATATATTATCAATATATAGAAATAATTATTTCATAATTAATTCAAAATCTCCATATGTGTAGATAATATATTCTAATGGAAATCATTTTAAATATTCATTCCATTATTCTCTTATCAATAAATGTAAACCCTTCACTTATAATATCCATGAATTTAAAATTTACACCAAGAACCACATCTAAACAGTTAGAATTTTTTTCTAGAAGAGTATTTTAAGATCATTATATAAGCCTCATTTTTATTTCATCACATAAATACTATTAATTTAAACTATGAGTATTTACTTAATAACTCAAGAAATAAAGACATTATACTCATTACATTAATGTTCAGTAGATTTTATTGAACCAAATAATCTTATATCTAGTGATATAATGTAATAATCTACTATATCAATTTTTTAAACAATATCTAATTAAAGTTTTTATTTTAAAAATAATAATATTTATAATAATTTTACTACCACAACCAAAAATCACCATAAAAAATATTTGTAACTATCCCACAACATGTTCGATTTTTCCATGATGTCAACAAGAGTTACTAGAATTATTAAATTTTTCAAAAAAGAGTCTATATGTGTCCCAAATAATGAAATGATGGTCTTATAAATTAGGGGTTCCATGATGTCCACACAAGATCCCAAAAACATTCAACAGCCACACTACTGTCATTTTATTACCAGGGATATCAATTTTTCTATCATATTTCTTACACTTCATTATGACCCTCACCGAGTCATAATTATCATTGTTGTTCCTTCTCTATTTTTTGTGGCTTTTTTTGGGTTTATCATACACTTTGTACACCAAAATTCATGACTTCATTATTATCCACTGAAAAATTAAATATCAGGAATTTAGTTCTCAAATTTTATACTCAATAATGTTCAAATTCTGTAAATATGGTTAAATTAGATTAAATTTTACTCTAACGTAGGATTAAAACCATAAATTCATTCACAGTTATTCAAATTAAATATAATGATCTTATTTAGGGACCTTCAAAGGACACATTGCAACATTATTAATTAAAAATTAAAATAATTTATCAATAAATTTGGATAAATAAAAACTAAAAATTATTATAGATTTATTTCAGAATACTTTTATTGATACATTAACTTTTCAGTTGTTGACATTACATCTCTTTTTAAGAATACTTAAAAAATTATACAAACAATAACACAATGATTATTTTAGTTTTTTTCCATTGTAAATGCGAAAGAAATCATCTAACTCAGTGAAATATATTCTTTCTTTCCCACAATGATATTCCCCCATTGAAATTCAAATTAAAAATCATTCTTCATAAACTAGGGGAAAGATTTATAACAAATGGGTGAAATAAATTTATTAAAAAAATGTAATTTATGGCAATTTTTATGAATATCACTGACATAAGGTTTTAATAACATGATCAATATAATTTGAAGATCCTACCGTACATGTCAATGATCATAAACATGAATCATGAAAAAAAATTATGTTCATAAGACATGAATAATATTCATATAATGATCACAATCTATGAAATTATTACCTAAAAATAATACATGTAATGATGGAGTTAACATAAAACTAAAAAATCCTGAACATGTATAAGTATAAATAGGTTCACACCTTCAATTAAGTACATGAAATAAGGTTCTATCAAAGACAATGGACATGCAACTAGATCGACATATAATGTTGTGAACATGCCATTACTTTTATGAAAAAACTTGTGAACCTGAAATCAAGATCACCCATAACATTTTGACCATATTATAAGGTTCACTAATAAATTTTTTAATATTTATTCAGGTTCACTCATAAATTTATTGAAATAAAACCAAGTCCACAGATAACAATATGAACATGTAATCAGGTTCATGGATAACATTTATAATTGTGAATCATCCCTTGTTACATAATGAATTATATGGATTTATATGTCCCTTACATATCATAATAAAAACATTTATACATATTATACAAAATAATAAAAAATTCATCATACCTTAACCCGTGAAAAAATATGGGTTTTATAGATATACTATCATAAAAAATGAAAGTAAATGGGAATCATTAACATTTCATCTCACCAAAACATATGGAAAAGATATAGTTTTATAAATAATTTCTTCAATGAAAAACCCATGAAATGAACCATTTTCAAAATAATATATCTATTAGAATATAAAAATGTTTTATAAACATCATTCCATTAGGACTGAAACCATTCAATAAATGATATGAATGGATCACATAGATCACATTATAGAAGGGAATGTGTAACATCAATGATGTCATCTTATATGGAAAATATATTGGAAAGTTAATTTGAAATTATTTATTTAGGAAAATATCATTTATTATATGAAATATTCTCTTTAAAAAATAATAACCCCTTAGAAACCATTATTTTGAAAATAAAAATGAATTCGTGTAATAAAATATTCGAAAACATCTTGAATCATTTTTCATTAAAAACCTATAAAGTTATCATGAAAATGATTTTAAACACCTTTCCTTGAAAATACATTTCAAATATACTTATAAAGCATGAAATTAATTTAAAACACATTTTTATTGAAAACATATAAAGATGATTGATTTATTTTGGAAATCTATTTCCTTGGAAAAATGCATTTAAATCATAAAAATCATGAATTTATTTTAAAAACATTTAATTGAAAATTATATTATAAAATTTTAAAAAAATTAAAAATTTAATATTTTAAAGGAAGCATAACCTAACTGATCATGAGAAATTACATTCATTCTGTACGTGGTAATAATAACATTAATTTTTCAAATACAAGTTAATAAAAATTAATTATTCACAAAGTGACAAGAAGATTACATTGTAAACATTTGAAAAAGAAAAAAAGAAAAAAATGGGTTTAAATTATTATAGGATAATAGTATAATATTTGTGGAGAATCTACCTATAAAACATAGTTCTGATGAAAGAGGGATGTTCTACTGAATAGATGGTAAATTCAGTAATTTATAGAAACATGTTCATAACTATCTTATATACAAGTATATTGAAAAACTGTATGAACAAATGTATACATAATTAATAAAAATAGGATAATATGTGTCATGATTTTTCTTGAGTGATTGGTCGTTTTATTTTATGAAATGACTCATAAACAGAAATAATTATAAAAAATGACGAGATAGTTTATGTAAACTCCTAAAAATTGATAACATTGAACCGTACTCACCATTTAATGAAAATAAATTAAATGTTTCAAAAAATATGATTAAAATAATGAGAATAATTAAATATCATTTTAAAATATGTATATACCACTAATGCAAAAAATTGAGGTGTATAACATGTCATGTATCTCAATGAAGAAAAATCGAGACAAAATTATTATACTGATTTGTTAAATTATGAAACATAAATCCAATGATGAAAATTCATATTATTTAAATTTAAATATAAATATATTTAATTATATAAATCATATAATACAACCATAGTTAGTATACACACTACATGAATGGAATGTGTGGTGAAAAAACCATGTATCTAACAAGAATTAAAACTGACATGAAATCGCCTTACCTTGTGTCATGACTATTTTCATACTAAAATAAAACTAATGTATAATAAATATAAATTTATTATCAATATATAATGTAACTATAGTATTACATATAATACCATATATCGTTGTTATGTCATTATATTTCCCCTTTAAAAAAATCATATTATGGGTTTTCATCATGTAATATTCATTTTTTTCATTCCATATGTCTTAATTTGTTATATCAATTGTCTTGATAAATATATAAGGATTTAATAAACATAAAATATGGTTTATATATCTATTTTATTATGTATATTTGTATTATGATAATTATAGAATATATAAGTATGAAATGTAATACACTGTTCATGGATATGGTAGGCTGTATATAAGCATAAATATTATTTCCCATTGATATTAATAAAGAAAGAACGATGATTAATGAAATATATATATATATATATGTTTTTATATAAATATTATAATTGTATTATTATATTTTAAACATCATAAAGTTTCACTAAACCCACCCTTAATACATTAATGTTATGATTGAATAAATCACATTTATTTGAGGGGTAGTAGTCCACCATTCCTCAAGAAAAATAATCGTATTTGGACCAAATGTAGAGTATAAATATTTTTGTGGAAAAAGGATTAAATAATATTAAATAAATAATAATAAATACAATATATAAAAGAGTTTGATGGAGGGTGATTCCTCTTTTTTGGGTAACGCCTTTTGGTTTTCTCCAATGGGCTTCCTTGAGATGATTTATAACAAAAAAAGTCTTCAAAGAGTAAATTATGGTTTTATAGGATCTATTTGTTTTTCTATTTTTATATCTATTGTGTATATAGAAGTGTGAGGATGTGGGAGGAGTATATGCCTTTAATATTATAAGAGTGGACCTTTTGTAAATTTATTGAATTGGAATTCCACCAATGTTTTTCCATGTAATGTTGATCTCATAAAGGTAAAATGTAGAGGAAATTTACTATTGGGTAAAAATATGTCCATTCAGTGTATTTTTGAAAAGCTTCCATGTCATTTGGGCCCTTATGATTAATTTTTATTCCATAGGTAATCATTGTTTTACCTAAATCGATGTACTTAATTGATATTAATCTTAATAAAATTTTTGTTAAAAACTATCTATAATTTAATGGAAATTATAGATGTTTCTGATTCAAAATTTGGAAACCATTCTTCCAGATTTCAATTAAATAATTGGATGAAATTAATTTACATTTAACCCTAAATTTGGTTCAATAAAGTGAGGTTTTTATCTTAAAATTGTCAATTTTTTTCAATGATTTCATATCTAATGTCAATGAGAAATTGGTAAAAATGATATAAATGGATTATTTGATAAACAAATTAACTAATTAAACATTAAAACCAATTTAGAATGTATTTTTACATTATAAATAAAATATATAAAAACAGTTTTGAACAAAAGATAAATATTTTTCACTATTCACTAAAATTGAAACATCACAGAAAAATTTAAAATACATTACCCTAACATAATTATTCTATTTGTATTTCAAAATTTTAGAAAATATTATAATATATAAATCTATAATGGTTCCAAAAATTTTATTTGAAATAGTTTCTCCATTAAAAGGCTTTAAAAATGCCTTAATAAAAATTTTTGTTGTTAATCATAAAATTGGTTTTATTATTATTTTATGTCTATAAAAAATATAATATGAATACCGAAAATATTTTTGGGAATATATAAAATATATATTCCATTAATATCAGACACAAATTATAATTAAAATATTTTTTATATTATAATGCTTTGTTTATATAATAATATTTCACTACATATTAAATCAGTTTTCATATTTTTTTCTAATTAATTTTAACCAAACATTTCATTTTATATTATTATAAACATTATATTTTTCTTATATAGTTAATCCTTTTCATAGAAAATAATTTACTATTTAAAATATATTATATATTGTTTTAATATTGGCTTGCGTGTTGCACAACCCATCCAAATTCATTGTTACATGTAATATAAGTTTTCCTCCATGTTTAGTGTAGAGAAATATAAAATTTATGTTTCATCAAATGCATGATTAAAATATTGTTTCATATAATGTAAGATAAAAATAGTGATTTAATATAAAGATCAATACTTTTTCTATTTCATGAAATTAAATGTTTCAAAAAAGTTAATTAATTCAAATAAGAATTCAATAAATATCAGAGTTTAAACAACATTAGTAACTTAAACATGATTCTAATGGATTTGGATATATCGTGTCAAGTTATATAAGAAAATTTATATTCCAATAATGATTCGACAATTTGAAAAGTTATTTTTTAATCATAAAATATCACTAATATTTAATATATCTTTTATAAAAATTCACAAATTCAGTTAAAATATATTTACTTAAATTTTATTTTTAATTTCAATTGATCTCTTGGAGTACGTGGATATTATTTATATTATACTCAATAAAGATTTTTTTAGATTATTTTCAAAAGTAAAAAATATATTTTTCACAATCTTATTTATGATTATGTATGATTATGTCTTCATGATTTGAGTAAATATAAATTTCGTGGATACATTTCCTCTCATAAAACATGTATATGAATATATTGAACAAAATTCAAACAAAAGTTTCAGAAAATTGATGAAAGAAGTTTTACACTCAATAAAAACTCTTAATTATTTCATGAAATTTAAAAATAATAAAAATTGATTCTTAATACATTATAATGAGAATTAGAAAAGGAAACTTTTATAAAACATTTTATCCAATTTATACTTTTTATTGGAAATAACATTCTAAGGAATTAACAGCAAATATGATTCGTTAGAAAAAATGAACCATATATTAGTCTCTCATTATTATTTGATTTCTCACATTGTTGTAGCATTTATTGGGATACCTTTAAGGTGTATCCTTCTTTACAAAAAATTTATAATTATAAAATTTCCATTAATTTATTAATATAAAGGGATATATGGATTTGTCGTATATTTAAATTATTTAGTATCTTTTTTTATTATATTCATTAAAATGGACACCACTACTACACAATACCGCAATCATTCATCTAATCTCTACAAATAACACCCAAGGGTAAAAAAAGTATTATTAAATCGATGGAATAATATTTTTCTAATCATACAAGTCAATTATTTGGAATTTACCATTTCTTCCTTCTTATTATAGGATAATATTTTTATAAACTTCACTTACGGTGTTCAATCACTCTAAAAAAACATCAATTACATATAATTTATTACTAATATATTTATCAACACTATGTCAGGTGTCAAATTCAAATCCAAAAAAATAGAAAATTCAAATTTAATGATCATACCATTACATAATATTCTGTATATAATATTTCTATTATTAATTAATAACATATATTTAATTTTTATGATTAAATATATGTTTACTGATTAAAAATAAATTTCAAATATTTTCCCTCTTATTTTTGTAAAAAGATAACAATTATTAGAGAATATTTAGAATATGAGGGATATTAATTAACAATACTTATATCTATAGAGATGTGAATTATTGAGTTCATTTAGAAATTTAGTATTGTAACACATATACAAATACATGTAGTAGAAAAATTTGGAAATGATATGGTGAGGAAATTTGACTGAAGAACATTCCATGAAACTGGGGAAATATCATGAGTTAATAAATATGAAAACATCTCAACATGGGTCTCTATATTTGAGTTTTGTAACCCATTTCAGGATGTAGATGATAAATATATATAAGTAAAAAACATGATAAAAACATATATACCATATTTTTATAACCCCTTTTGAGTAAAATTATTAATGATGAATAAATTTATCACATCTTTTCAATAGGTATCGATAATGATTTTAATTAATGTGAATATAATCTTGATTAGAGGAGGTTATTGAAATAACATTTATTCTTCCTAATATTGAACATAATTAATTAGAATATAAAATTCAATACATAAGACATTATTTTTATAATTGTAGTGAAACAGATGAAGTGATGTTTGATTCATTATGAAGAATGATTTTTAATTTGACATTACATCTCTTTTTAAGAATACTTAAAAAATTATACAAACAATAACACAATGATTATTTTAGTTTTTTTCCATTGTAAATGCGAAAGAAATCATCTAACTCAGTGAAATATATTCTTTCTTTCCCACAATGATCTTCCCCCATTGAAATTCAAATTAAAAATCATTCTTCATAAACTAGGGGAAAGAATTATAACAAATGGGTGAAATAAATTTATTAAAAAATGTAATTTATGGCAATTTTTATGAATATCACTGACATAAGGTTTTAATAACATGATCAATATAATTTGAAGATCCTACCGTACATGTCAATGATCATAAACATGAATCATGAAAAAAAAATTATGTTCATAAGACATGAATAATATTCATATAATGATCACAATCTATGAAATTATTACCTAAAAATAATACATGTAATGATGGAGTTAACATAAAACTAAAAAATCCTGAACATGTATAAGTATAAATAGGTTCACACCTTCAATTAAGTACATGAAATAAGGTTCTATCAAAGACAATGGATATGCAACTAGATCGACATATAATGTTGTGAACATGCCATTACTTTTATGAAAAAACTTGTGAACCTGAAATCAAGATCACCCATAACATTTTGACCATATTATAAGGTTCACTAATAAATTTTTTAATATTTATTCAGGTTCACTCATAAATTTATTGAAATAAAACCAAGTCCACAGATAACAATATGAACATGTAATCAGGTTCATGGATAACATTATAATTGTGAATCATCCCTTGTTACATAATGAATTATATGGATTTATATGTCTCTTACATATCATAATAAAAACATTTATACATATTATACAAAATAATAAAAAATTCATCATACCTTAACCCGTGAAAAAATATGGGTTTTATAGATATACTATCATAAAAAATGAAAGTAAATGGGAATCATTAACATTTCATCTCACCAAAACATATGGAAAAGATATAGTTTTATAAATAATTTCTTCAATGAAAAACCCATGAAATGAACCATTTTCAAAATAATATATCTATTAGAATATAAAAATGTTTTATAAACATCATTCCATTAGGACTGAAACCATTCAATAAATGATATGAATGGATCACATAGATCACATTATAGAAGGGAATGTGTAACATCAATGATGTCATCTTATATGGAAAATATATTGGAAAGCTAATTTGAAATTATTTATTTAGGAAAATATCATTTATTATATGAAATATTCTCTTTAAAAAATAATAACCCCTTAGAAACCATTATTTTGAAAATAAAAATGAATTCGTGTAATAAAATATTCGAAAACATCTTGAATCATTTTTCATTAAAAACCTATAAAGTTATCATGAAAATGATTTTAAACACCTTTCCTTGAAAATACATTTCAAATATACTTATAAAGCATGAAATTAATTTAAAACACATTTTTATTGAAAACATATAAAGATGATTGATTTATTTTGGAAATCTATTTCCTTGGAAAAATGCATTTAAATCATAAAAATCATGAATTTATTTTAAAAACATTTAATTGAAAATTATATTATAAAATTTTAAAAAAATTAAAAATTTAATATTTTAAAGGAAGAATAACCTAACTGATCATGAGAAATTACATTCATTCTGTACGTGGTAATAATAACATTAATTTTTCCAATACAAGTTAATAAAAATTAATTATTCACAAAGTGACAAGAAGATTACATTGTAAACATTTGAAAAAGAAAAAAAGAAAAAAATGGGTTTAAATTATTATAGGATAATAGTATAATATTTGTGGAGAATCTACCTATAAAACATAGTTCTGATGAAAGAGGGATGTTCTACTGAATAGATGGTAAATTCAGTAATTTATAGAAACATGTTCATAATTATCTTATATACAAGTATATTGAAAAACTGTATGAACAAATGTATACATAATTAATAAAAATAGGATAATATGTGTCATGATTTTTCTTGAGTGATTGGTCGTTTTATTTTATGAAATGACTCATAAACAGAAATAATTATAAAAAATGACGAGATAGTTTATGTAAACTCCTAAAAATTGATAACATTGAACCGTACTCACCATTTAATGAAAATAAATTAAATGTTTCAAAAAATATGATTAAAATAATGAGAATAATTAAATAACATTTTAAAATATGTATATACCACTAATGCAAAAAATTGAGGTGTATAACATGTCATGTATCTCAATGAAGAAAAATCGAGACAAAATTATTATACTGATTTGTTAAATTATGAAACATAAATCCAATGATGAAAATTCATATTATTTAAATTTAAATATAAATAAATTTAATTATATAAATCATATAATACAACCATAGTTAGTATACACACTACATGAATGGAATGTGTGGTGAAAAAACCATGTATCTAACAAGAATTAAAACTGACATGAAATCTCCTTACCTTGTGTCATGACTATTTTCATACTAAAATAAAACTAATGTATAATAAATATAAATTTATTATCAATATATAATGTAACTATAGTATTACATATAATACCATATATCGTTGTTATGTCATTATATTTCCCCTTTAAAAAAATCATATTATGGGTTTTCATCATGTAATATTTATTTTTTTCATTCCATATGTCTTAATTTGTTATATCAATTGTCTTGATAAATATATAAGGATTTAATAAACATAAAATATGGTTTATATATCTATTTTATTATGTATATTTGTATTATGATAATTATAGAATATATAAGTATGAAATGTAATACACTGTTCATGGATATGGTAGGCTGTATATAAGCATAAATATTATTTCCCATTGATATTAATAAAGAAAGAACGATGATTAATGAAATATATATATATATATGTTTTTATATAAATATTATAATTGTATTATTATATTTTAAACATCATAAAGTTTCACTAAACCCACCCTTAATACATTAATGTTATGATTGACTAAATCACATTTATTTGAGGGGTAGTAGTCCACCATTCCTCAAGAAAAATAATCGTATTTGGACCAAATGTAGAGTATAAATATTTTTGTGGAAAAAGGATTAAATAATATTAAATAAATAATAATAAATACAATATATAAAAGAGTTTGATGGAGGGTGATTCCTCTTTTTTGGGTAACGCCTTTTGGTTTTCTCCAATGGGCTTCCTTGAGATGATTTATAACAAAAAAAGTCTTCAAAGAGTAAATTATGGTTTTATAGGATCTATTTGTTTTTCTATTTTTATATCTATTGTGTATATAGAAGTGTGAGGATGTGGGAGGAGTATATGCCTTTAATATTATAAGAGTGGACCTTTTGTAAATTTATTGAATTGGAATTCCACCAATGTTTTTCCATGTAATGTTGATCTCATAAAGGTAAAATGTAGAGGAAATTTACTATTGGGTAAAAATATGTCCATTCAGTGTATTTTTGAAAAGCTTCCATGTCATTTGGGCCCTTATGATTAATTTTTATTCCATAGGTAATCATTGTTTTACCTAAATCGATGTACTTAATTGATATTAATCTTAATAAAATTTTTGTTAAAAACTATCTATAATTTAATGGAAATTATAGATGTTTCTGATTCAAAATTTGGAAACCATTCTTCCAGATTTCAATTAAATAATTGGATGAAATTAATTTACATTTAACCCTAAATTTGGTTCAATAAAGTGGGGTTTTTATCTTAAAATGGTCAATTTTTTTCAATGATTTCATATCTAATGTCAATGAGAAATTGGTAAAAATGATATAAATGGATTATTTGATAAACAAATTAACTAATTAAACATTTAAACCAATTTAGAATGTATTTTTACATTATAAATAAAATATATAAAAACAGTTTTGAACAAAAGATAAATATTTTTCACTATTCACTAAAATTGAAACATCACAGAAAAATTTAAAATACATTACCCTAACATAATTATTCTATTTGTATTTCAAAATTTTAGAAAATATTATAATATATAAATCTATAATGGTTCCAAAAATTTTATTTGAAATAGTTTCTCCATTAAAAGGCTTTAAAAATGCCTTAATAAAAATTTATGTTGTTAATCATAAAATTGGTTTTATTATTATTTTATGTCTATAAAAAATATAATATGAATACCGAAAATATTTTTGGGAATATATAAAATATATATTCCATTAATATCAGACACAAATTATAATTAAAATATTTTTCATATTATAATGCTTTGTTTATATAATAATATTTCACTACATATTAAATCAGTTTTCATATTTTTTTCTAATTAATTTTAACCAAACATTTCATTTTATATTATTATAAACATTATATTTTTCTTATATAGTTAATCCTTTTCATAGAAAATAATTTACTATTTAAAATATATTATATATTGTTTTAATATTGGCTTGCGTGTTGCACAACCCATCCAAATTCATTGTTACATGTAATAGAAGTTTTCCTCCATGTTTAGTGTAGAGAAATATAAAATTTATGTTTCATCAAATGCATGATTAAAATATTGTTTCATATAATGTAAGATAAAAATAGTGATTTAATATAAAGATCAATACTTTTTCTATTTCATGAAATTAAATGTTTCAAAAAAGTTAATTAATTCAAATAAGAATTCAATAAATATCAGAGTTTAAACAACATTAGTAACTTAAACATGATTCTAATGGATTTGGATATATCGTGTCAAGTTATATAAGAAAATTTATATTCCAATAATGATTCGACAATTTGAAAAGTTATTTTTTAATCATAAAATATCACTAATATTTAATATATCTTTTATAAAAATTCACAAATTCAGTTAAAATATATTTACTTAAATTTTATTTTTAATTTCAATTGATCTCTTGGAGTACGTGGATATTATTTATATTATACTCAATAAAGATTTTTTTAGATTATTTTCAAAAGTAAAAAATATATTTTTCACAATCTTATTTATGATTATGTATGATTATGTCTTCATGATTTGAGTAAATATAAATTTCATGGATACATTTCCTCTCATAAAACATGTATATGAATATATTGAACAAAATTCAAACAAAAGTTTCAGAAAATTGATGAAAGAAGTTTTACACTCAATAAAAACTCTTAATTATTTCATGAAATTTAAAAATAATAAAAATTGATTCTTAATACATTATAATGAGAATTAGAAAAGGAAACTTTTATAAAACATTTTATCTAATTTTTACTTTTTATTGGAAATAACATTCTAAGGAATTAACAGCAAATATGATTCGTTAGAAAAAATGAACCATATATTAGTCTCTCATTATTATTTGATTTCTCACATTGTTGTAGCATTTATTGGGATACCTTTAAGGTGTATCCTTCTTTACAAAAAATTTATAATTATAAAATTTCCATTAATTTATTAATATAAAGGGATATATGGATTTGTCGTATATTTAAATTATTTAGTATCTTTTTTTATTATATTCATTAAAATGGACACCACTACTACACAATACCGCAATCATTCATCTAATCTCTACAAATAACACCCAAGGGTAAAAAAAGTATTATTAAATCGATGGAATAATATTTTTCTAATCATACAAGTCAATTATTTGGAATTTACCATTTCTTCCTTCTTATTATAGGATAATATTTTTATAAACTTCACTTACGGTGTTCAATCACTCTAAAAAAACATCAATTACATATAATTTATTACTAATATATTTATCAACACTATGTCAGGTGTCAAATTCAAATCCAAAAAAATAGAAAATTCAAATTTAATGATCATACCATTACATAATATTCTGTATATTATATTTCTATTATTAATTAATAACATATATTTAATTTTTATGATTAAATATATGTTTACTGATTAAAAATAAATTTCAAATATTTTCCCTCTTATTTTTGTAAAAAGATAACAATTATTAGAGAATATTTAGAATATGAGGGATATTAATTAACAATACTTATATCTATAGAGATGTGAATTATTGAGTTCATTTAGAAATTTAGTATTGTAACACATATACAAATACATGTAGTAGAAAAATTTGGAAATGATATGGTGAGGAAATTTGACTGAAGAACATTCCATGAAACTGGGGAAATATCATGAGTCAATAAATATGAAAACATCTCAACATGGGTCTCTATATTTGAGTTTTGTAACCCATTTCAGGATGTAGATGATAAATATATATAAGTAAAAAAACATGATAAAAACATATATACCATATTTTTATAACCCCTTTTGAGTAAAATTATTAATGATGAATAAATTTATCACATCTTTTCAATAGGTATCGATAATGATTTTAATTAATGTGAATATAATCTTGATTAGAGGAGGTTATTGAAATAACATTTATTCTTCCTAATATTGAACATAATTAATTAGAATATAAAATTCAATACATAAGACATTATTTTTATAATTGTAGTGAAACAGATGAAGTGATGTTTGATTCATAATGATTGGTATACAAAAAAATGATAAACTATTTTTCTTGAATCATTAATCTAATGTCATAAAAAATGAAGAAAATATCAATCACATAATGTGGAAAATGTTCTATAGGTTTTCATATTGAGAATAAATTTAGGTATTTTTAGATAACACAATATTGTGGGATAATGATGCTTTTCATGTGAACAATTTACTGAAAATTTTAAAACCCCATTTCTTTATATTTAGCACAGTAATCAATTGATGTAATGAATTAGAACAAATAATTTGACTTTTTATTATATCATGGTATTTTATATCCATATGTATTTTAATCGGAGTTATCCTCAAAACCATCACTAATTCCAACATGCCATTCCTGTTATATAAATACAACAAAGAGAATTAATTTTAAATTTATAATAGTCATGATATGTGAAACAAAAATTATTTCAATTATATAATATCCTAAAATATTAATATTATATATCATGTATAAAATATACATTTTTCTTTACAATTCCATTACATGTTACATATACCTAATTAAAAAAAAAATTGAAGAATGAAATGAAAAGTGCATAGGAGGATCACGCTCTTTGGGATCACATGTAGTATTGGAATTCATAGGTTATGGGGATTAAAATTGTTGTACTTCCTGTCTAATGTTTTATAATATTTATATAAATTCAACAAATCATTGACTTATTGAAATGAAGATTTATATTTAACTGGGCTTTCATGAAGGTGAATGTTTCTACAATAGTTGTGTTTTGTTATTAAAATGTGTTAGATCAATAGAGAGGTAGGTTCCATAATTTTAAATTTTTAAATTATAATCAATGGTGGTTTATTTAAATTAATTAATTAAAAATATTATCAAATTTGTAAATAATTTTTTTTTTATTTTTTAATAATTTTTTATCTTTTAATTTATACTTAATTTATACTCTTTAGACAATGTGTTTATAAATTCATAGATGGGACATGAATTAATTTTATATTATTTTTTCATTATTTATTAAATAAAAACCTACATGTGAATAAATTATTTTAATAGTATAATAACCTAAAAATTTATTGAAATACATTCACAAATAAATGATGAATCATATGTGTCCAACAAAGTACAATAAATTATAAAATAATGTATATTAACCCTTGAATAGTTTTTTGATTCATTTTATCATATTCATTTCAAAAATAATGAACATAATTTTATTTTTATAAATTTGACCATGAGGTATTGAGATAAATGTTGTAGTACAACTATATGTTTACCATAGGCAAATAATTTTTTCTAACAATAATATAGTTATTAAAAAATGAAATGAACATGTGTGTTAGAATTTAATTATTATAAAAAATCATACCTATGAATTTATTGAACTAAATTTTTTGGTTAATTAATTATTTTTAATAAATATAAAGGATTGATAATTTTTTAATGTCTTGAGTATAAAAATATAGTTTGAAATATTTAATCATGGATTTAAATTTCATGGTATGATTGACATGACACTTTTACATTAATATTAATTTCCAATTTATTGATTCGAGGAGTAAATATAACTTATATTATTTGATACCCATTTTTAATTATTTACCCCTATATAGAAGTGCTTAAACAAATAAATACAGTAAAACGAATAAATATAAAAATAATAACAATATGAAATCATTATAGATTTCTAAATTAGGGTTTATCATTTATGAAAATAAAATATTTTATTTCATTAGAAAATATTTTTAATATTTTTCAGTGGAATAATTTTTATATAGTTTTAAGAAATTTTCATATGTATATATTTATATTGATAAAATTGATTAGAAAATTTATATTAATAAAATTATATTAGTTAAGAGTACGGTATTTATCTTTGATAACAAAAATACTACAGTACGCATTTAATAGATAAATGAATTGATAAACAATGAAATATGATCAAATAAAGAATGATATTTAGATAGTAATATTTTAATTGATTAAAAAATGCATATAATATATAATTATATTATAAATATAGTTATATAATTTTTACTTTCATAAAAATATTTATTAACTCAATTATATAGAATTTTATATTGATAGGGTTCCTAAATCAATAAAAGTTATATTATAATCCATTATAGAAATGTAATTTATTTTTTGTGATTGGAAAATAATAGGTCATTAAAAATTAATATATATTAATAAGTGTAATTCAGTAAATTTAGAATTACCTTAAAGAAATATTTATTTAAAATTTATTACGCAGTGTTAACCAACTATTTATGAATTCAGTATATATTCAAATATTGTTACCTTAGTAATTTTTTCTCATTGTTAATATTATTTTTATGTTTTATATTTCAATAAGGGATAAATATGATAACTAATAATAATATATTTTCAAGGATAATATTTTTAATATTATTTTACATGATAGAAATAAAACGTCTTATGAAATTTTTACATCGTACATGTGGTAGATGAAAACAATATTTTTAGATTTAAGGTGATAATTTATAGATGAGAATAATTTTAAGATGGATTAAAGTAATAAATATAGTGAATAATAAATAATTTTTATTTTATTACTTTAAATTTAAATTGTTTAAATATTCTAAATCTAATATAAAAAATTTATCCCTAAAATACAAGAGAAGGGGTTCTTAAATATCTCCCTTAAAACCATTTTTTTGATCCATGATTTTCTTTAATATTTTTTTTTGTATTATATTATTTGAGAAAAACTGTTTTATAGGGTGACTTCCATTTGAAATACAACCTGAATGGATAATGATTCTATTTTTGGAAAGTATCGTCACATTGTAAGGATACATTATAAAAAATAATATGAAAATCATTTGATTAGAAATTTTATTCTATCAATATTCTATGATATGGATAATATGAAAATAGAATATGAAAGGATACTAATGGACTATCCAATATATTTTATAATTGGGCATGGGGCTCTAAATTGCAGGAGGTCCATGTTTATGTTTTCTATTGGTATAATAAATGGACATTAGGTGTAGAAGTGTAGTGGGTAAGAAACTATGGATAAAATAGAGGGAAATGACCAAAATTGGAAAATAAAAAAGGCATTTGAGATATTTAAATTCTTCCCATTGAAATAAATAATAATCCAGATTTTTCACCTCCAACATGTTACTTATTTGTTTAAAATAATGGATTTCCCCAAAAAATATAACACACTATGGGTTGAAACGACTCCATCAAGTTATCAAATTTAAGGATCTAGGGAATTATTCAGATAATATATCTGATGTGATTGCAATTTCATTGAAAACTATTTCAAATTAGGTCCAAGATGAGATAAATATAGACTTTTATTCATATTTTAATAATGAAATAAATTGATGAAATCTCAATGTTGATCTAGGATGATTTAGGTTGAAATAATTAATAATTTTTAACTCCTAACAAATTATTGTTTCTCTTATTGTGGGATACAGATTTTCATGATAAAGGTGAGGTGTGTCATTATTTCAATGTTAGAATCCTGTAAAAATTCCAATTGGACATCAAAATTTTTCAATGAATTCCATGTCTTGGAACTATCACGTGTTGAGCCTTCTATCCACTAAAAGCCCATTTTTAATTTATTTACATCGAAAAAGAACTTATTACATTAAACTGGTGAACCAAAATCCAATTTCAAAAATTTTAAAATCATAAATCAACTATTTAAGGCCAATCTACGGGGAAAAATAATTCTGAATAAAACTTTTCTAATACCCTTTCGGTATTTAGTTATTCAAATTTAAAATTTATAAGTTTTGTTTTCATATATCAACATATCCCAATGTTGGTTTCAATCAAATGCTTTATTAAAACATTCCTTTTTTATCATTAAAAAATATTATATTTTTTCTGGTATCATTATAGAGATTTATTTTTTCTATCAAATCATATTTTTAAGATTTGAATATTATTGGGAATTCCCATTATATAATTTTCCCTATATAAATGTTTTGATCATTCTAGAATATAGTTTCAATAATTTATTTTAAAGAGTGTATGGACTCATATATCATGGTATATATCAATTATCCGTGGCTTATTTAATATGGAAATGATAAAATATAAAGGTGTAATATTAAAGTAAATTATATTGATGATTATTTATCAAACAAGTAATGGTAATAATGATGAAATATATAGGCTTCCCCATTATATATATATATATATATTGAATCATCGAACTATTAAGGCAACTGTTGTTCTAAAATTTTGAGGATATTCTCTTTACTTTTATATTATAAATTATTGGAAATCTAAAATTCAATGTGAATAGATCATTGTTGATTTATGAAATAAAAAATGAAGTGAAAATCAAATTTAAATGTAGGCTAAAAAGTGTAATACGCCCAAGAACTTCTCTATGTTATTGTGTTGGTAATATTTCTCTAATATTGATAATGACATCATGGCGTTACATGTGGAATTATATTTTTTTCCAAATAAGTAATTTTAATTATAATGATATACATTATGAATAGAAGAATCTTTACTATAAAACAATTTAGAATTAAAATATGAAGAAAAGGGTCAAAAAATAACATAAATGTGTAATAGATTCATATTATGGATAAAATAACAAGTTATTCAAAACATATTCAAAATGAAAAGATATTCAGGAATGGTATCGATCCCACAATGATTAATGAATACATATTTATATCTTAATAATAAATTTATATATAGTTTGTTAAATATGTTAAATATCTCTACAATAACGATGTTTAAAATAATATCACACAATAAATAAAAAATTGATCTCTTGATGGGGATGAAAATATAAATAAACAAAAAATTACAGTCCCTTATGGGGTTAAGATACATGTTATCCATTCCTCTCATAGTATAGATAGTTCGCCTAGAATTTATAAATTTTATAATAAAGTTTATATGTTTTACTATATTGTAGTTCGTGATGCTGATGTTAGAGATGTAAGTGACTTTTCCCTCTAGTAAAATTCCCCTAGGTGTGAAAATGAATTTTATTTCCCACCAACAAATAATAGGATTTTCATTATACATCAATGATTTATGGAATGTTTTAACGGGAAATTACACTCATAATATTGTATGTAAATTCTTACAAAATATTATAGGGATAATACATGTTTATGTGATTTATAAAAATGTTTTGTTCTTTTTAGATGGATAAATTATGTAAAATAATAATTTGGTAGCCGTATAATATATCAACATATTGATAAATAAATCAAAAAATCTGAAAATTTCTTTTTAATTGGACATATCAATGGCCTATGATTCAATGATCTGGGATTTTATTTTTTTCATTCTAAAAAATTATGGGGTTCCCAACCTTTTCATTAGACTTATAAATGGGTTTTTCGATAGTTTTAGGATATTTAATCATCCAAATTTAAAAACTCAATTCATCATTGGACTTTATAAAGGGGATAGGTTTGGGTTAACTTTTAGTCAATTTTTTTTCTCACATCTTATAGAAATAAACGTAGATTAATTACTAACTGTATGAAAATGAGTTTCTATAAACATATTAAACCGTTTAAGGTATTGGTTGTGATATCTCATAATTTTTATCCAGATGATATTCTACTATTTTGGGACTATATGGGGACTATAAATTCCATAAAAATATTATTAATTTATTATGATGATATTTTTTGCGAAATACATCAATTAAAATATGTCTTTTTTTTTGTTTTTTAAAGTTGAATTATGATAGTGAAATAAGTTAGGGTGTCTGTATTTATTGGAAGAAAAAAATTGATCTATGTTTTTTTGCAGTCCACATAATTTCAATGATATATTAAGGATCCGTTAACTTCATAATATCTCGAGTAATGTAATATCCCAATTATTAATGTGGAAAGGTATGTGTGTGTGACAATATGTGTGGATATTTCATGATTACACAATCATCACATCAATGATTTTCTAATATTTCATCATCTACAAAAGTCTTGTTAGATTGATTCCAAAGAATCATGGGATGATTAGATATATAATTTTTGAGATTTTATTAAATAAGATGAAAATTGATATAAATTTTCAAGAAGACGTGTTCCAAACCATGTGATATGGGTTGTATAAGAGCTAAGGAAATTTGAAAATTAAATGATTCACTCAAAATTTAGTATATGTGGAACTTTCTCACCTCACGTAGTGACACCCCATCATAACATAAAGAGTGATTAATTCAAAAAATACAGGGGGATATCCTCCCTACTATATTTCATTGGTGTTTCCTATAACTAAGCCTTCTTAAAATAATCAAGTAAATTTTTGAGAATGATTAGTTTCCATGAAAAATACTCATAATAGTATTCTTTGATTTTTAATCACACTAGAGTAATAATTTTAAATACATCAGAACCACAAACAAATAAATATTATAGATTTTCAAACATATTTTCCTAAGTCAATAATTTCCATCCAATTAATGTTATCATTCATACTCAAAAGAACAAATTCATTGATTTTTATGTACTTTTATAGATACTTAACTGTATCAGTATGATCAATTGAAATGAATGATACAAAACCAAGATCCTCTCAAATGTGAATATACCTATATGGATTTAGAATTTCATGAAGTCATTCCTAAATGTTTAACATATAGGTTATTATGGAATATGTGTAAAACATTCAACCCAATTAATGATCAACATCACATGGATACATTGTCATACCCTTCACTATGTGTTATTTCACAAGGTGACTCTAAAACCCAAGTGGATTTGTTTTTATGTTTCAATTTTATAAAAAACATTTAGGTTCATATACTAAATATATTTTTATGGAGTGTTTTCCTTAATTTAAATTTAAACATTATTGAATGGTACTTCAAGGGATGTGTTCACCAATATATGAAAATTGAGAAAATAATAAATATTTTAAGTCTAAGAATTATATTTTCAAACTAACATTTTCTTGATACACATGTTTCTTCAATAAACAAAAAACATCCAATCATTTACTATGGATAAGAATTTCATTGACATGATTTCTATTCTTATTATTGGTGTTTTTCATAATGTAAAACATTTACTTCTATAAATTTAATAATATTGATACCCAATCCATAATTAGATGATGGTAGATGTGATGGTGCATTACATGGTTCATTTGGAACCCTAGGATGTGGTGGGGGTCTTGAAGACAAACTATTCCATCATGAAGAGATGTGTTTATAGAACTCATAATTTTGGAAATGTATATGAGGTTACATTCTTTGATATTATATGAAGCATCGAGTTTGAATACAATATTTATATTTAAAATCATGGATTGATTTTGACTATGTCCTACTAAAGGGATTTTTTAATATGTAGTAATGAAATGTTCGATGGGATATTATTTAATGTTGGATTAATTTTTTAGTGGACCGTGTCCAAATAAAATTTAACACTAGACACTTATACAAGAAGGTGAATCTTATTACTGATATTATTTCAATGAAATATATCCATGAGGATTCCTTAGTATGGTACTTTATTAATCCAATTTCATGTTTACATAGGGTTGAAGTTTAACCCCACAATTATAAACATCATTTTTTGCTAATTCCATTTTAATTTATCTAATTTTCTACCTAAAATTATATTATTGTGTTCTATGCTATTGTTTTTATCCAAGAAAATTCACATTCTTCCATAGTTAGATTAATATAATAATGAATTATGTTTTATCAACAACATTTTTATAAATAACAAACGGAGAAGAAAATTAGTATTTTTAAAAAAATTCAACAAAAACATACTTTCATGACTTTTATATAGATGGAAATCCTAATTTATAAAACATAATCACAAAATATTTCTCAATATGAAAATCACCACCTAAAAGTATCCATCATTCATCGTCGATAATTTCCTTCATCAAAAGGTTTCAACATCCTAATTTACAAATTGACCGAACCAGTATTTAAATTCATTCATTATTTATAATCCTTCATAATAATCAATATTCATTCTCCATACTCTTTTATAACCTTCAACCTTTTTAGTATGCTTTCAATATTCATTAATTAAGAATCATCCACCATCATTCACTTTTTAGTGATAAAAAATCATTCTTTATAAAATAGCATTGATAGAAATTTAAATGAGCCATTTTAAATGATTATATATTTATCACATAATTTTAATTACATAAAAATTAAATCTCACAATAATCTCATTATCCAAACAAAGGAGGGTTTATTTTCTTTTAAGACTAGTGAATGAAAAAATATATTTTTACAATACATATTTATATTTCTTTATTAGTGAACTGTAATAAACCCCCTTCAAAACTATTTATAGGATATACTAATCATCATAAAAAATGAATTAAATAATTATAAATTGGTGAGGCTAGACACATTGTATGGGAATTATTATCATAATTTCATGAAGTGTGATAACATTAGTGCAATATAATATATGATTAGGGAATAAAAATTTATTAAATGTAATATGTAATAAAACCTTATTTCAAAATGTCATTATATTCATACATATAATCAAATCTGAATAAAAGTAGACCATGTAAAAATAGTGTGATATAATAATAGAATCAACCCAAAAGAGAATTATTACATTGGTTTATGTAATCATATATATGTTGCGATAACATTAGTAAAGACATTAGATGCATAAGTATTTTCTTAGTACAAATTTAATATAAAAGTATGTGCTAGGATGAATTCATAGGCATCATAAAAGATATCTCATGAGATAAAAACATTTCATAATAAATTTCAGAACAATATAATTCTACATGAACCTTTCACATAATGAAAACCAAGTATATGTGTTGGATATGATATTTAAATAATTCATCACATAATTTTCATATAGAACAGAAATTAGTTTTATAAATACATTTTCAGAACATTTCACGGTGCATCGAGAGAAAGATGATGGATAATTGCACACTAAAATATTCAAACTATATCATAATGTTCAATAATAAGTCTTACCTAAATGATATATAATATCTTATCATCATTTGTAAAATAAATTTTATAAATGATAAGAATAACACTTTCCATTTTAAGTACTTTAATGATTAGGGTAATATAGAAAACCATTTTAATTAATGGAATTGAGGCATCATTGAAATGTGTGGTTCTAATTTACAATGATTTTTTAAAAAATAAAAAAACATAAAAATTGATTTTATATATTTTTTACATTTTCTTAAAAATGATGATGATATGAGTAACAAAAAAAGTTGTTTTTTAAATGGTTATATGCATACTATTGAATAATTTTAGTTTATTAAAATATTAATGACATGAATAATGCATAATGTATATGTTCATGAAATATGGAGTGTAATATAAAACCTGGTATTATGAAAGAAAATCAATTTATTGATTGAATATACTTTTTTCCAGATGTAAATTACAAAAAGGCAATGTATAAATTCTTTTTGAAATAGTAAAAGACAAAAAAATTCAGGCCACGTGAGATTAAACAAATTTTTTTTCTAATTTTATTAACATATTTAATAGGTAATAAAAATATGATATAGAATCAAAATAATTATTTCTGATAATATGATTTATTCAAAACATTATCATACATTATGGGGAAAATAACCAATGAGGAAGAATATTTTCTTCAAAAAAATAATTTTTTCATGTATTAAATATCGTATTAAATATAAAATCATTAGGGTTAAAAATGGAAAATGGATGTAACTAAGTAACGATGAAACATGAAAACTAATAAAATGATGTTTTCATTAAAAAATATAATATAACATTAATCTATATGAAATGACAAACAATAATAGGGGAAACTATATAAGCATTTTCAAATATCATTAATCTTATTAATGCATTCATAATAATAAATAATCTATCAGCATATGCACCACATGAAAAAAAGTGGTGAATATTTATTATATCTTAAAGAAACAAAATTGAGATGAAAATCCATTTTTATCATCATAATTTAAGTATTGGGTATCATTTAAATTTTTGTTATGTGATCAAAATTTATATACCCATTAAAATGAGTAAATTCGACCCAAATATGTCATAGGTAATAACATAACGAATATATAAGAATAATGTCCATGAAGAATAATCATAACTCAATTATTGAATATTGAGTAAATAAAAAAAAATATCATTAATCCCATATTGCTAATCATTCAATAAAATATTATAAAAATAATCATATTAAAACAATTTTAACACAATCCATACTAGTGAACTATTATAAAAGTAATTATTATCAACTCTTATCATATTCATATATTATTGTCCTTTACTGTCTATTTAGTAAATGATTCCATGTGATGATACAAATTCATGTTTATAGATTCAATTTTCATCAATATGATATCCAGAATGGTTATGGAATAGAGGAATAATAATAACATTTATTATTCTAGTCCCATTTTAAAATTAAATTAGTTATGATTTATGATGATAAAATAGGTGGTGATCTTGTTACGATAATTTATAATCAACCAAAATGGATGTCACAACCTTTCCACCAAGGCCCGTGCCATGACTAGCAGAAGACCCCCTTCCATAGGCCAGGGGATAGCGACTAACACCAATGGCATAAATACCTAAACTAGGAAGGCATTTTCTTTATAACATGAAAATTCACACAAAAAAGTACAAGTTGAAAAAAAAACTGATAAAAAATGGTATATCATGAAAGTGTTGAAAATTAAAGGGGCTGAAAATATAATCCCAAATGTAAAGTACAAGTACAACTAAAAAGGACAAAATAGCTAAAAGGTGAAAAGAATCTCCTGGGTCATCCACCATAGATCTTACCTGAATGGTAGGTACATATAGCCTCCACAGTACTCCATGACCGTCTGTCTCCTCCATGTACCATCACACCCTGTGGTCCGCCTCCAGGTACCATCTTGTCCTAGTGCTCTTAGCCTTAGTCAATATTGTCATTTGTCTGCATCCAACACAACGAGTTGCAGGCATAGCCCGTACAGGGTTGAGTATAACGATACTCAGTTGGAACCCAGAGACACATAAGGTCTCACAAAATCTAACAAGGATAAACCAAAAAGTATGAAATCATCAGATAAACCCACTTAGGTATATACCCATACATATATTTATGTTATCCAGTAATCCATCTCAATCATCAGTAGATCCCAAAAGATACTGACTCAGCTCAACTGGGATTTTTATTGACAAAATCGAAACCTTGGCTGCAGGAGAACTCCTACTCTGTCGAGTACAGTGGGCATGGCGCGACACAAATGTGTTTCCCACTAGGCTAGTCGAATCACTCCGAGTTGAATCAGTCAGCAGTCACGAGGACTCATCCAGCTACTTGGTCTCCCCATGTCAAATATATCTTATCATTGAACGGTACAACCAAGGGTCCCACTCTAGTAATCACGGAGAGAAGTCATAGACTAACCTCATAGAAAGGGTTGAGTCTGAGAGAAGGCGTCGGGTAACTCGCTACTGAGCCCATCTAGAGGGTAAACCCTAAGAGTTTTTTGGGTAACCCACTGCACAGCACACCTGGAGGGTAAAAACTAAGATCAACGGGTAACCCACTGCCCATCCCAGCTGGAGGGTAAACAATAAAGGTCAATGGGTAACCCACTACCCAGCCCAACTGGAGGGTAAACCCTAAGAGGTCGTCTGGTAACCCACTTCCCAACCCACCTCGAGAGTAATCCCTAATGGTAAATGGGTAACCCACTGCCCATCCCAACTAGAGTTTAAACCCTAATGGTCAACCGGTAACCCACTACCTCGCCCAGCAGGAGGGTAAAACCTAAGAACAACGGTTAACCCATTGGCCAGCCCCGCTAGAGGGTAAACATGGAACTAGTCTAATAACTCCGCATTATGCTTACTCTTCTCCGGGAGGATACACTCCATGAGCGACAAGTCGATACTCCAACATTTATGATTTCTCATGTAGATGTATCTCAATGGTATACCTAGTTATATGGGTCTAAACTCAATAGATGGAACCTCAATTAGATGATCAGTCTGTGAGTTTTTAGCCTTTTTGTCCTGGGGGCCTAGTTTGATTCGTGCACGAACCAACAACACAGTATCTCAACATTACCTCAAACCCCAGTAGGGTATACTCAAGGATACAGTCTTGCTCAAGGAAAACCTGTGCTACTAACGGTTCGTCAAACGGTCTTCCAGTTCCAAATATATTACCAATGAAAGTAAAGGGTCGGTAGTGGGCCCGGGTCTGGTCCGACCCGGTCGGACCAACCTGGTCCGACCCACTCTGGGTTGACCGGGTCAGACATGTTCAGTCTAGCCCAGCCCGTTGGGTGGGCTAGCCTGTTATGTTTAGCCTGGCCCACAGGGCCCAGCCTAATAAGCCGCGTGGGTGGTTTGACATGGGCTTGGGGTCGGTTCGGCCCGGAGCGCCATGAGGGTGAGGCCCGGAGGGCGGGGCCATGAGAGGGCTCAGGTGTCCAGGTTGCTAGGAGCCTAGAGCTGGGGGGAGGTCGGGAAGGGTGTAATGTGGGCTAGCGGGAGGCCGACAGGGGGCTGGGTAGGCTGGGAGGTGGGTCGGGGGGTGGCTGGGTGGCTCGGGATGCGGGAAGGTGGGCCGTGGGGTGGTCGGGCGGCCGGGGGGAGGTCGGGGGGCGGCCGGGGTGGGGGGAAGGGTGTGTGAGGCTGCCGACTAAGCTGGGTGCCGGCCGGGTAGGCTGGCAGGTAGGCCGGCGTGCGGCCGAGACGGCCGAGGGGCGGCTTGGCGGGCCGGCGGGCGGTGGGGCAGGCAAGGGGGTGGCCGGCCGAGCCTGCGGGTGGGCCAGTGGGGGCTCGGTCGGGGTCAGTTTGGCCGGATGCGGTTCTAGATCCCGGAGTGGCAGCGCGGGTTACAGAGGCCGCAGGTAGAGCATCCATTCTTTTTTCTGCCTTCGTCGCCATGTTGCTTCGTCGCCATACCGAAGGACATCACAAAAGAGATCGACGGACGGTGTTGGGACATGTTAGTTTAGACCACACCCTTTGCATTTAGGGTGAATGCAATCAGTCCTTTATAAAAACCACACCAATCCACCCACAAAAATAAAAGATCATCCTTCATCGTTTTGAAGGAAAGGAAGAACATGAAACATAAATGAAATTAAACCCCTACCTTTGTTCATTGTTCATTGAAGGAGTCACGGGGAATAAGTTGGTGTTTTCATCATTCGTCGTGTCTTCCGCACACTTCCAAACCCAAGAACGTATGTCGGTTCATTAACTACGATGAGGAGGGATGTTTGGTCGAAGACGTCCCACATCGGTAGGAGTCCAAGGATGATGGTCGAATGAGATCGTTCTTCATATTAGAAGGCATTCATTATTGGTATCGTTCCTCATTCATCGTAGGCAAGGGAATTTCTCCATAAGATATCTCTCTTCACCCAAGTTCCACTCAAAAGAAAAATGAAATTCCCAAATAATATATTGTTTAATCTATTATTTAATTGTTGGCAAAAAAATTCAAATGGGTTATTTAATTAAGTTGGCTCCACGTAATTAATGAAGTGGAAATAGAACAATTAAATTTTGAGTGTTTTCACAATTTATTGTGTAGGAGTTTAAGAGGATCCACCCACATTATTATGGAGTTGAAGAGGCATTCACCACATTATTAGGGAGTTGAGAGTATTCTCCCATTTAATGGGGGGTTTCAAGGGATTAAAACTAGGGTTTTCACCACTATAATTAACATGAAGGGGAGGTTAGGTTCGGTGGTCCCCACCAGTATATCCTCTCATTAGTAGTTAAGGTGTGGTGGTCCCCACCTATAACATCCAAATGGATGTTTTAATTCATGTGGAACCCACCTCCAACTTCAATATGGTTACTCAAAAATAAAATAAACTATAGATTATTTAATTTGATTATATTCCATGAAAAACCCAAAAACTAACATTCACCCTCGACCAACTACTGTAGAGGTGAATGATTTCTTAAGAAAATATAGGTTCTGTTAGATCAACAGTTCCCTTGGATTTCAATTTCGTGCACTAGTTCAAATGTTATAAAATGCAGCTCGCGCATTTACTGAACGTACCCAAAAAAAAGTTCATAAAATTATTATCAGTCACCCTCGACTCGTGTCGGTCGAGGATAGACTCTTCCTTGGTGAAGCAGACCCCAAAAAACCCCAACAGTACTCTTGTATTTTCAATCTGAGATACCATTTAGAAGTTATTAATTTTAAATGAAAAATAATTGTCACTTAATTATTTTATTTGAATCCAAAAACAAACTTTATATGGGGGAACGTGCTTTCCAAAGTTAGTATCTTCTTAAACAAAGCATATACTCACCAGTTCAGCGGTGGTCTCATATTTTTAATCCAAGTTACCATTTGTGAGTTATAAGAATTTGAAAAATACAATAATTATATTTATTATTTTATTTATAATTATACCATTTTTGGGAATTCTCGTAGGAGGCTCGCGCCGACTAATGTTAAGTCATGCCAACGGTAAACATGTCTTCCTTAGCACAATGGTTCCCTAATATTTCTGATCTGAGATAACAATTAAGAGTTATTCAACATTTTCAAGAAAAATGCTTACTCGCATTAACTTAAGCATAAAAAAAACTTCGACTGATCATTTCAGGCACTCCAGGCCCTAGAATTGCGCAGTGTTAGATTTCGCGGACTCTTAAAATTCCCATTGGATTAAAGAAAATTACATTGAAATTCCAAGTATTTACAATGGTGTTGAATTAATTATTATATAAATAAAAATATAAACATTACCGAACTATAAAAAAATAATTTTCAAATTAACATCTATTAACAATAGTATTTTAGTTAATGTAGTAACCTATAATTAAAATTATTATGATTGTTCATGTTACTGGTTAAACCAAACCAAACAAGAAAAATCTATAATTAAAGGGTGAGTAAGGCTAAGAAATATATTATTTTTAAATTATACCATTGTTATTGAAGAATAATTATATTAGTTATATTTTTCATGTTTTTTGAATTAGTTTTGCGGATTTTTATATCAAATGAAATAATATATTAAAAAGAAAAACATCACATTCATAGAGGTAGTAATCTTCACACAGGATTGAGAATAAAATAATTTACATGTAACCAGTGGAATATACTGTATGGTTTATAAAATTTAGAATATTAAAATAATTAATAATTCTATAATAATTCATTATATATCAATTTTTCATCAATAATGAAATGCAGTGACCAAAAGAATTATTACATCATTTTTAGGGGTAGTACTCTACAAGTAATATAAATTGTGTTTCTATTTTCCAAAATGTTTTCCTAAAGGTACAAAAGTTATTATCCCATAATCATAAAAGAATATTATAATTATTATTATAATGATTTATTTTATGGGTATATTTTATTTGGATGAGTTATATTATTAAATAAAAGAAAAAGAAATAAAAGCGATGTAATTAATAAATTTACCTTACCTAGTGGATGGGAACCTCTAAATAATGGATTAGTGATTTTAGATGTTGTAATTTGGGAAGACTAAAACCAAAATGAAATAAATTAGAGTTTTTTTGAGTTATTTTCAATGACTTTGGTTGATTATAAATGGAATGTAATCTGAGGAGATGTTGGGTGGTGATGGGTCATTTAATAATGGAAATGAGGGTCCTGATTATTATTAGATAAAATGTAATATCACTATTCAATGCTCAAAGGGGAAATAATAGAAGAAAATAATGGATTTTGGGAAGTGATATTTTTAATAAATCCTATTTTCACACATTTTTTATAAAATTATAAAAGTTAATTAATTATTTATTTCTCACATTAAATATTATTTTAGTTTTTACTATGGAAAATAATTTCTACTAATGAAATTCTCTTTTAATTTATAAATTTTATAGTGTAAATATTACATCATTTTAATCTAATTATTATAAATATGAATTCCATTTAATGTTAGCACACATATCGTGTAAGATATTTCTTTTTAGATCATATATATAAATATATATATATGTATAAAAATGTTGTTTATGAAAAAATTATAAAACAAATTAAAATCAAGGAAATTATTTATTTTATTCATAAATGATGATGATTTTTATAGATTAAAAAGAAATATAATATTTAATTATTCATTTTAAAATTGCAATGAAAATAAAAAATATTAAATATATGTTTTTCATTGAAGTAATTGTTCGATTTTTTTGAAAACCAAATAAATAGGTTTTCAAAATTCAATAATGTATTAAAATAATAATTAAACTCATTAAATAAATTTTTCATCACACATAAATTTTTTTATATTTTTGATATAGAATTACCTCATGAAATATTCATAAATTCTACCATATTAATAGAAAATTTAATTTCCATATTTACCTAAAGGTATATTTTTTCATAAAAATAAAATAATGATAATAATGATAATTTTTTTATTCTAAAAATGATGTTATTTTAAAAAAAATCCCCAAAATTTTAGATTCTATCTTTAAAAAACATACCTATATAATAATAATAATTTTCAAATAAAACAAAATTTTATAAAAAAAAATTTAGAATTATTACTATTATTTCCACATAATCACTAATTAAAATAATAATATTATATTATTTATTTAATAAATATTTATGAAATATTATATATTTATTTTTTTAAACAATTAAATATTTAATTTTAAATATTTGATATAATATATTTATAAGATTAAATGATAATATTCATTATTTTATAACATTAATTGATATTTATAAATGCATTAGAATGAAAATATATATATATTTTTAATTAAATCCAAAAATATTAAATTTATAAAATAGACGTGGTATATAAACAATTTATTAAATTGAGAATTACATGAAGATATCATATAAATTTCTACATAAATAACCACTCATATTCTCTATGTAATATGTAACCATAAGATATGATCTACTATTATTTTTTGGTGGTTGTTCTTATAACATGGATCCTAATGGAATATCTATGATTTTGGGCTTCTCTTGCATAAGATATCAATAATTCAAAAATAGTAGGTTTTTTCTCAAGGGGGTTTTTATAAAGAATCCACAGTAACATCATCTCATTTACTTATTTGTATTGTTGAGCCTAATAGGAATGAATCGTATAGCATGGTGTCATCACATATCTGTTATATAGTTTTTATACGGTAGATTCCATCATTTCTACCATCTAACGTAATTGATATACTTATATTGTAATGATCAATAATTTTATTTTAAATATCATTAATTTTTTTATTATAGAGTTACATGAAGCTAATATATCATTCATTTTATTTATTTTAGATGGAAAATTTATTACCAAAATGTATGGTGTTGTTGTTGAATAAAATAATTTTGTTTTGTAATTCATATTGAATTTTATGTTTCATTTTACTTTGAATCTTATTCCTAGTTTTTATATCGCATATTTATGAAATTACTGTATATAAATTTTATAATTAACAATGATATTTATGTTCTCCTCAAAATACACAATTATTCCTACTTGAATTTTTTAATTAATTTATATTTTATTTTTAAAATATATTTTTGAATTTCTTAATGATATAATTTATTAATGTTTCAATTAACAAATATGAGTAAGAAATTATTAATATTATTATTAATATAGTTTTTATGTTTATAAAAAATATTTTAGTTCTATCAAAATCATTAATATATATATATATATATTCATATTATAGTTGTTATCAATATTCATTAATTAATAATATTAGTTTTTATATTAATCACATTAAGAAAAATAGTGATAATATTATTTTTATTAATATTTTCATAATATTATTAATATTACCCTTATTTTTTGGAGTGAGTGTGGTTTTGGGCTATGAGTTAGGTAGTGTGTTGTTGGGATGACTTCGTAGTTGTTTTTTCCCATACATCAGGAGAAAAAGGGATGATTTATTATTTCTATAGAATTAATATATAAATAAAAATAAAAATTTCTAATTTTTTATTGTTATGTAGGATTGAAAATAGAGATTATAATTATAAATATTAATATCAATATATGTTTTATAAAAAATATTTTTCATGTTCATGATATATATATTCTTGTTAGAAATATTATTGTTCCTAGCAATATTACTATTCTTAATATTCTAATTAGTATAAATATTATTATATTGATATAGGGATTAGAGGATATATTAAAAATAATAGAATGAAACAAAAAAATATATGGATGTAATCAGTGAGGCTAAAACTTAATACCTTATTTAGACTAATAATGAAATCAACCACTAACATCACACTCCAAGATCTATATTAATATTAATATTATTAATGTTAATATTACTAATAATAATTTTAATTTTATTGTAAAATTTATTAATATTAATATAAAATTTTAAATTAATTATATTAATAATAAAGGATTATTATTAAAACTATTATTAATAATTATAAAATTAGTGTTTATAATTTTCTTGAATATTATATATCTGTAACATTTAATTTAAAATTAAAAATACAATAACATATGTAATTTTCATTAATTTTTATATGTGATATTGACACATTATTTGATTAATGTATTGTGAATGGTGACAAATATGAGAATGTTATTGATGTTTAAGATGAATTTTCCAAATATAATTTTAAATATTGAAACATATTTGTCCATGTATAACATGGTTGAATTTTAGAAAGACACAATGTAGTAAAATTGAAGATCTCATAATTTCATATGCTTTTATTCTGGGTTATAGACATTGTTTTTTACTTGGTAATATTGGTAATTATTCATGATCTATGGATGATGGATTTTTAAAGGATGGTTATTTTTAAAAAATTTATATTTTGTTTTGTTAAATTTTAAGTGATGATATTTAGATGACAGAGAAAATCAATTGTATTTATGGTTATTCTAAAAAAATTATTCTTTTTAAATTTAATTTATCATATTTCAATGTTTCAATGACATTATATAATTATTTTATTTTTATAAATGGTGTTGAAAATATTTTATTTAAATTTTATATCATTTGAAAAAAATATATCTAAACAAAAATTATTTGGCCTATTAAATGTAAGTAGTTAAAAAATGTTACACATGATTTGATTTTGGTATAATGAGATACATTTTCTCTTGAATGATTTTTTGTTATATAGGATAAAATACGATGGTTTATAATTGTTTCATAAGTGTGGGACATCTTGGTTTATATACAAATAAAAATAACCAGATGATTTAATAATTTTCCCAAATATTAAGACTCTTACTATTGAAATTTGGAAACATTATATTATTATTAATTTGAACCGTATCTATAAAAATTAAAATGAAAAAAATTGTTATGATAGAATATATATGAGAATATGATAAATAGAATATTATTCTTTGGATATGATATTCCATAATGTTGGTAAATTTATCAATAATTTCCTAGATTAGAATATGTTATAAATATCATAATTAAATGGTTTTATAGTGAAATGAATTTATATTATATACATAATAGAAAACATAGTTCATGGATTTCTATAAACACTTTTTTTGATGTTTAATGAATGATAATTGATGGTTTAAATTATGGATTAAAAATACTATGATAGGTAATACATATATATTAAGATAATGCTACCTAATGAAAATACATACATTATTCCACATTTCAATTCATTATTAAAGAATGTGAAAATTAATTTATGGTATTTCATTAATTTTTTAAATATGTGACTATATTTATGTTCAAATATAAAACATATTGTGTCAGTTAAAGAATTGATTTTAATTGGTATTAAATGTAATGATTGTCATCTTAAGACGTCATTTCTCCTACCAAATGCACTATAACGAATACACCCTATTATTTTTGGAGTTAATATCCTCATGGTAGGTTACTTTTTAAATTCCATTTATAAAAAAGTGATTGATGGTAATTCATTAAAACATTTAGAGAATAATGACTATGATATACATTGTTAAATAGAAATATACCACATACACCAATTTTTTGATATCGTTGTATATTTTATGGTTCATTTGGTGTGACAATGAATTATTTTTTTCATATATAAATACCTTGCATTTATACTTATCAATTTTATATGAAGATAATGTAATGTTATTTTAGGAATCCACAGTGATAATATGCCTCCATTTTTTAAACTTATATTTTTGATGGGGTGATTGTATATTTTCAGAGTACATTTATACGTTGTATGTCATTGATTTGACTCTTTCTCATGATAAACTAGTCATTTTTTTGTAAAACAAAGATTTTTTATGAAAATAATGTTTCTGACCTGTTTGAAACTAATTTAAGATCATTTTTACATAATAATTAATATTGATAATGCATTGTTATACATTAAATTTTAAATAAATTTTTTAAAACAATGAAGTATAAATAATAATGATATTTTTTTATAGAATAATCATAAAAATTGATTATTTTGGGTTAAAATGGACCTTTCATGGATGATCTCATGATTCAAAGACATTATAATTAATAATTGTTGAACCAAGTATAAATGATATAAAATGGTCCATCAATAATATTATTGTCTATATATATCATAAAAAGGAAAAATATTGTACAAGTGTACATCAATGTGGATGTGTAATTTTGTTCTCCTAATAAGAGGATTTTAGGGGATAAAAATAAAAAACCCCAATAATTATTTAATTTTTATATTATTATGTTATTAAAGAAAAACTGAATATTTATAATATAAAATTTTAGTTATTATCTTCTTCCATAAATTGGTTTTCACTAATATTTATTTTAAATATAATGAATTTTTAAAATACCTATAATCTAAATACATTAGGATACAATGGTTACTCATTTATAATCAAATCCCGTGAATCTTTTTGATGTTTGTGAACTATCACATTTTCAGTATTTTATCATTTTACAAAGAAATACTTGTATTTTGATGATCATAATGAAAATTATAATAATGAATTATTTGATATAGCTATATCTATGTAAAAATTATTAGATAATATTAATTAATACTAATTTAATATTATTTATAGAATGAATAATGATTTTGAATAAATAATTATTTAATAAAATCATCCAGTAATATCCAAATATTACATGTATTATATATTTATTTAAATTTTAACATTTTTCAATTTTGAAAAATATGAGATATATAATATCTAAATGTATAATTTATTTCTATTTATTATTTAAAAATATATTTATTTTTTTATAACTATAGAATTCATTATATATAATTATTTACATTTTTAAAGTATTTCTATTTTTTTAATATTACAGGAGTTATGTTTATTTATATTTAAAATTTTTAATGTATCATAAATAGTTTATATTTTTATATCAATTCAGTAAACTAATTTACTATTTATGATGAAATGTTTTTATTTTATATTTCATTAAGCCATTTTCCCGCTTTTTTCAATTTACTTTTTCAATTGATCAATTTCTTCCAACATTTATAATATATTTTTAAAAATTATTCCATGAATTTTACCAAATAAAAAAACTAAATCATCTCAATATTCTAATGAAGACCCATTACATTCTATATTGTCTATACATCCCATCCCACTATATTGGAGACTCCTACATCTAACAGAAATTATAGCACTTTAAGGCTTTTCATGTGTGTCGGAACAGGTATAAAAAAATTATAACTTATTCAAAGAATTTTTCATGATGAACCTATCGAGATTGATTGAAATAGTAATGATATTAGAAAAAACTGGATAATATATATTAGTACTATGGTTATATATTCTAGAGAAAATAATTATAATTTTTCCTATCAGATGAACTATCGAATAGATGAACATGTCTCACCAATGTGATTTTATTTTTTTAATATCATTAATTTTTTTTTAATAATGGGGATTTTCTAGTAATATATGAATTTTTTATCTCACATTCAGATAAAATATAATTTATATGAACCTAATGACTTCATGAACATAATTTCATATTTTTTAATAAAGACTGAAATATATAAATTAAAAAATAATGTTATATTTCATTTTTATTGAATGGAAAATTTAATACTCATATCAAATATAGTTATTTTTATATGATCATAACTGTATAATTGTTTATTAATGGAAAAACATGATTTATTCTTGGTAGCTGTTATGTATACTCTTTGATGTGATTTTTTAAAATCACTAAAATTAAAAATATTAAATATTTTTTGAAATTAATTAGTAGTACCTAACGTGATATCATTAGGAAACAATGTCAAAAAAAATGTGTTCCATCATAGATAATATTATAGTATGTAAACATAAATCTATGAATATATAATATCTAACAAGTAATAACTCTTTAGAAGGATGAGTTTTCCATCATAGTCATTTCCCACCCACCCACCGATTCACCATGAAAATTAGAAAAGTAAAATGGATAATAAAAGTGAAAACATATAAAAACTATGTATATAGTTGAGAATACTTTTCGAAACAATTTAAGTAAATTATATTATCCTAATATTTTTTACTACTAAAATTGTTATGTATTCTTTAAATCTCCCCATTATGGAGAAGTGAACATAAAGGATCTTCACACCTAAGAGTGGGGAAGATATTTTGGGTACAATTTTAGAAAATTATACCCAATAGAGACATATAAGAGGATTCATAGAGGGTGTATCTATCAGAAAATTAATTGTACATCCATCCACTTGTTTGTGGAAGGTAGAATATAAAACAATAATAAAATATATACAATCAAAATTTTAATAGAAAGGAGAAAAAATAGAAAATTGTAATTAGCTCATTTTATATACATATTGAAATACATAAAAACAACATATCCCACATCTCCACCTCCTCCTCTGAAAATATTCGTTTATTGTGATTTCAATTTTGAGAGTATTCATTATCTTAATATAGAATATGGGATAACACCTTATACTTGGAATACAATACACCCTTAAAATTTTAATATGGATTACCATATTTTAGTGGTATATGAAATTTTAAATTCATTGTCTAGTGTATAATTACCAATTATTTTTTCTTCTATTGATTTTCTATTGGTCCTATATTAATTATTATATATATAGATGTACAAAAAACAATATTAAAATTCATAGTTTATTTAATTTTTAATATCATTTAAAATTTTAATATATATATATATATATATATTGGTTTTAATTAAATTTTATATAGACATAAATAACATGTAAATTCCCCATAAACAACACATACAAAAGTTTATGAAATATTTTCAAAATTATAGCGGTTTAAATTTATATAATTTAATATTAATGATGTGAAAATGAATGATGATGATTTTTTTATGACAGAGTAATGATAATTTTTAATAAAAATATCTTAGAGGATGTATATATATATATATATATATATTCTAAATTTTCGTGATAAAAGTCATTTCTATATAGAATATTTATCATCCTTTTCTAATTATATCAATTTTATGTAACCTACTATATATGTTTTTTGTTATATATCATTATACTGTTTTTATTCATTATGATAATATATAAATGTGTGGAAGTATAGACCCAACATTTATTTATCAACAATGATAGAGACTACAATATACAAAAATATACCAATATGTTTTGCAACGATTTCATAATAAAGAGTGTGATTTATATTTCTTATATTGATGGTTATGAATCTTATACACTATAATAGTGAAAATTCCACATCATAAATAAATAATCACAATATATTTTTTTCAATCAATTTACAAATGATGTATTTTTCAAACTAAAACGCAACTTCCTGGTTGTGACCCATACATAGTGTGTTGTGATATAACATTATTTAAATATTATAGAAGTATGTTAGATTATTATAATGATTATATATTTTCATAAATAATCATTTATTTAATTTTTCTTATTATTATAAAATATTTCTTAGAATAAAGATCATTGTTAAAAAAGAATAAATTAAGAAAATAGATTTCCTATGTGCAAAAAGGTGACTTATTTAATGATTAATATAAATTACCAGGTACCTAAAATATTTTTTTCAAATGAACACTTATTGATAAATTTAATTTTTAATAACATTAAAAAATCACATAAATTATTATATTATATGCTATGATTTTTGTCATAAATATTGACTACAAATAAAACTGAATCATTTAAAAAGGTTATGTTTTATCATCACTTATCCATTTTTTATGTCATTATATTGAGATTAAATGATGAATAGTTTATTAATAATTTGGTTCATATTGTTGATATTCATTTATATAATTGGATTGAGCTAAATACTCTATGTTATCTATGGTCAGTCTATTTCATATATTTTATTCATTTTAAGATATTTTACTTATATTTTAATAGTATATATTAAATTTTGTCAAATATATATTAAAAAATTTATAGTTTTAACCATGTTTTCATATATATATTTTGAAAACAAAATTCCAAATGTTTTACAACTATAATAGCATGTTACATTGTTTTCATCTTATATTATACGTTTTGGTATAATATATTTAATTATTATTTAAAAAAATATTTTTATGTTTCCTATTCGTATTTCTAATATCAACAATATCATACACATCAGTTATTTTAGAACAGACTTGAAATGTGTCATGATTATTCATTTTAACATTATGTTCAAAAATTCGTATAATAATAATCCCTACAAAAGATACATTATTACGTATTCTAAAATTACAAAAGTAACGAAATTTATTTAAAAAAATCTTATAAAGATGTAACATTATAATATTGGCTAAAAATTAAAAAATTGATGTTTAAAACACTTTTCTTTATTGGTGACATCTCACATTACATCATTTCTTCCCATAAATTAAATATTATATTTATGTAAAAAATATATGTTTTAAAGATGATTTTTATAAATATTTTTAAAAAAAATTAATTTTAATTTTTAAAATATAAATCACATAATTATAAACTATTTTATACATAAATTTTAATTTTTTCTTTCAATCATCCATTATAAATTTTTTATTTTATTTATTATTTATAAGAGATACATTTTGTAAAACTATGAATCATATTGATAAGGTGATAATATTTCTTTAATTGTGTATTATAGTATCAAGAAATCATGATTATTACCTATAATTACAATTTACAATTTTTTATTGAATAAATATGTAAAATCTTGTTACTATTTATAGGTACTCCTAATGAATCAATTTATCATGCAATAGTTTGGACTAATTTAGATGTACCTAGAAATAAATTTTGAAAATATTTGAAGGTTCTTGAGATTCACATGGTTTGTGCGTGGTATTCTTAAATGGTACGCCCTTCTAGTGGAAATTGTTGAAACCCATGTAGTGATGGTTTTCATGGTGGATGAATTGTTTGGAAAACCATGGAATGACCTCATAGACACTTTAAATCCCATTTCATAGGTGTAGAGTTTGGGTGCAGAGTTTGTAAAATCATATGGCCCTACATTGCCAATCATACGAACAATATTTAATTATTTTGAAAAATGTATTAAAATTACGAAAGCAATATTTTGTACAACTTTTCAACTCTACCACATGAAATATAATTTACCAAGGATGAGAGGGAACTCAATATCCCATTCTTCCTCCTCAATACCCTTCCTTAGTGGATCACTATAATGAGGTCATAGTTTGATCCTTTCTATGTAACAATTTCATCTATATTTCTCTCTCCTACCCTCTTCCTATCTTATTGTAAGATTTTATAGATCTCCATGTTATCGGAATATCTAATATCCATTAAATTAAAACATAAATTTTTATTGATTCTTGTATACATATTTCCAATTCTCATTGTTGATGTTTCACATTATGGTAATTTTGAAACATGTTCTATTTTTTTCGGTTGGGGGTTCTGTTTGATATTGGAAAATAGAGGCAATACTTAATTGGATGATTTAAATTCAATTTTTACTAACTATATTATAAAGCACCAAAATCCCATCAAATTGGGATTTTAATTTTATTTGAAATTTTATTTGGGGAAACCCACCACCTCTAACTAATTGGGGATGTTGCTGAGGAATTTGATGGAAATTTTGAAATTAAATTGTTCAAATAATTCATAAAAATGATTTTTTAAATTCGTTAATATTTATGTTTGATACTAATGTTGTGATATTTATTGATAATAATGTCGTTTGGTTTTTTATTAAAATGCATGAATAGATTATAAACACATTTTTGATTATAAATGGAAATTGGCATATTCAAATAGAAATGGTTTAATTGTATTTTGAATATTTTTGACATAAATTTACAATTATTTATTGTTGTCTATGAATATTGAAGCCTAGTTATTAATGGAGTTATTTGGGAAAATATGCTATTTATGATTTATAAATATAAAAATACATAGTGCACATGTCACATCCCCAATGGGTGGGTGATGAGTCCTAATTTTTTAGTTTTTAAGGGACATGTGCACACATATTTATATTATCACATATTCGATTATGTGTGGATTTCAAATACTAAAACGTACATAACCCTTAGAAAATTAATGCTTTTCTCATTTTTGATTATTGGGATATATCTCCTTTTTTAACATTCTTTACACATTAATTTTAAATCTATATATGATTTTTCTATAAAATGATTTTATTCCATTTTTCAATTATTTCAATGAATTGAAATGGAAATCGTGATTTTTTGAAATTTAATTTTTTTAATTGCATGATTGTTTATTTAAAACTGTATAAATTATTTTGTTATTAAATTTGGAATCATATTATAGAATTTTTTTTGAGCCAGTATTGGGCCTTTAAGTGATTCCATATTTATTTAATCTTGAGTTTTTAGATTATATTGTACAATTTTCAATCAAGTGGAAATTATCCCTTGGATATGGTACAAGTTGTTTGATCCTTGGGGTTTAGAGAGTTATGTCTTATTGGTACTCTTGTTTTTATATTTCATTTTTGGCATATTATAGTTTTACTTGTTGTTTATATTCTTGTTTGACTTATTTAAATTTTATCTCTATGTATTTTCTATTAATCATAAAATTTTCTAACTATTGCTGTTATTGTATATGAGGAATAACGATTCAAAAATTATCTTATATGATTCATGTTCTGGTCTGCAACCCATGGGGACCAAGAACACCCATCAGTTTATATTATAACTAGCACTTTTATCAAGGTAAAAGGGAATCTGGGTTGGTTCATGAAAAATTAGTAATAGATGGATGTTAATAATCATTCCTTGATTTAATTATGTAGTTGTGTAATCTTTTTGGGACACATGAGTTATTAGTGAGTGAGTGACTGGACTAGTGTCATCATATAGAGCCTTTATTTTGTAAGGGATGATTGTGAAAGTTGTCTTGAGGAATAGTGACTTTCATTTCCCCACTTTTGATCTGGATATGTTTCAATATAAATGGTGTTTATCTATCTTTTGGGATTAATTTCCACATTTCTCTTGATTAAGAGTTGATTTGTGTATCATTTTGACATATTTAATGTTTTATAATCACGTTGTTTAGAATCATGCATGTGATAAGACATGTGAATCAGATCTGTGGGGAATTTTTATAAAACATAATAAGAAAATACTCTCATGAAATTGAATCTTATTTAGATAGTAGTTTGTGATATCTATGCAATGAGACATAAACCTACACCCATTTCTATATAGGCTCCGACTATGGAACCTCCGAGGTTTCAAATATGGATGTGTTTAGAAGAATTCATTATAATAAGTTCCCAACATTCCATGTACTAAACAATCCTAAATACACTCATTACTAGTAGTGCATATTTGACATTTACTTTTTGTTTTTAGAAATTATATATTCTATAAAAGTGATGGGTGCCACATTAGAACTAGAAATAATTAGTATGAGATGTTGGTAAAATATGGTGTTGGTGAAAAATATTGATTTATTAAAGTCATAGAAATATAAATATAATTTCACAAATCAGTTCTCTCTAGTTTTGAGGGTGTTACACAAGAAAAATGAACTTTTCAAAATCCATACGCCTAATAGGACCATGAAATAATGGGTTTTTTTTTCTGATCTTATGTTAGAACCACCTAAGATTGTATATATTTATAATATGAATAATTGATTGTTGAAGATGGTACTTTTATATGATATTATCTCTTTTGTTTTATTCCTAAATGTCCTTTCTTATAATGATGATCTAGATAATGATTTTATGGTAAATATAGACCTAGATACTATGTCATAGTTGATGGGATTTCCATTATCCCATATTTATTTCTTCGTGAGTTCCATCAATGGAATGAAAAATAAGGATTATTCCCATTGTGGTTCTTCATAGTGGGATTATTTTATATGTCATAATGTGTGTGAATGATTTTCCATTATTCTTTATAATTGTTCAATGCTTGGATATTAAAAATGGGTTTTCACTAAGTCACGGAAGATATGGGCTTCATAAAACCACTCGTGTATCTTGTTCCTGTTTTTTTCATGCATATTCTCCTCAGTATATTACAATGGGATCTTACAATCAAAAACAAGTTTTGGGTCGTTAATATTCCCTATTAATAACCGTGTTCTATCCATAGGCATTTGGAAGGAAAATTATTCATGAAGTTGAAGAGTCTCAAGAGGAAGTAGATAGGGTTCTAGTGACAATGAGAGGTAAAATTAATATAGCTACATAATTAGTGAAAAAAATATTTGACACTATTGAATCAAATCTATTAATTTCAAATACTAATATTAATTTTCATCATATTAAAAGGGATAATTTATCTTATATTATGGATATTACTAAATACCCCTTAAAATAGATAGATCGTGGTCTTCGTTGAGCTTCTTGTGTCTTCTCATTATTAGAGATTAACATTTCATGGTATCTTTATATTTTCAACATGAATCTTCTATATTTCATCATTTCTATGTATTGGGACATTCCAAGTGAAGATTTATTTTTATTATATCTATGGAAGTTATCCTCTACCTCACCCGATGGGGTTTTCGTTATCCTTTTTGGAGGATTGGACCTAAGGTTTGGTGGATACTGTCCTACATATCATGAATTATGGAAAGTAATATCTATATTTTCTTTTGATCTAAATTTAAAATCATTGAAAAATTATAACCCTCTTCACATAGTCTATTTTCTTGATAAATTTTCTTCTAACGTCTATAATCTATAGTCGATAAGGGAGGTAGAGTTTTCTTTGATTTTGGCTTTGTGTACCCAGTCGGTGTCTATTCCTTCTTTCCTCATGACACCAGCTAAATTTAATAATATATTGATATTGTGGGATAAATTATCATAAAAATTGTTTATATTATTATGTGTGTGTCCCTAGATGGCATCAATTATCTTTTCAGACAAATAAGATGGTTCCCTTTGTCCATGTGTTGATAATGTAAAACTAAAGAGTCACATTAATGTACAAGTATTCCTTTCAATTTATTGATGATATGTTTGACCAGTTGAAACTAGAGAAGTGATTATTGAATATTTATCTTTTATCTAGTTATCATTATTTTAGACTTATATAATATAAAATTATAACAACATCCTTGTAGAGAAGGTATGTCCATTATTAGTAAATTTTCATGCAATTTGGTCTACCCATTTATCCTACAGTCTGTATGGATTTAATAAACTTGATATTACATTATTATCATAATATATATATTATTGTATTTTTTTGGATGATATATTTTTTTACTCAATACTGAAAGAAGATAATTTGAGTCATTTGAAAGTAGTTATATAATTTTCGAGAAATTCCCATCTATATTTAAAGCTATTGATATGTCATTTCTATATTCTGGATGTGATGTTCTCATGAAATGTTGTTTTAGAACATGGTATTTTAGTTAATCATATTATGGTTCTAAAAATTGAGATATGGGAGAAATTAAAAAAATGTTTTCAGAGTTTAATGATTCTTGGGTTTAGATGTCCATCATCACAGGTTGTAAAAGAAATATCAAAGTTGGATTCTCTAATTAATGACCAAACCTAGAAGGGAGAAATGCTTTATTGTGATGAAAAATGATTGATTGTTTTGGAGATGAAATTTCATCAAGATACTATGATTGTGTTGAATATTTTAGGGTTGTATGGGGCTAGTTGGTATTTTTTGATGCAATATGTTCAGGTTGGAGATATGTTCTTATAAAGAGATATAATGTCATTACCTATAGTTTTTGGTATCATATGACACATTAAAAGAATTATATGTCCCAGAAACATGAACTCACTTTTATGATCTATCATCATAAGGATTAGTGGAATTAAATTTTTGTAGAATGTTTTACCATGAATTCTGACCACATGAACATAAGTTATGTCTTCTATAAAAATGATTTGAATCTCCACAAAAATATTTATATGGAGTAACTGCAATCCATTGACTTTGAAATATCTTATACATTAGGAAAATGGATTTATGTTTATTATATATTGATTGGGAATATTAATACCAAGGACCTAAAATAATCATCGATATATTGGCAAATGAGGGAGCTTTAAGTGAAGTTTCATTTTAATGTTCGAGAACCTTAGGATGAGATTTCCTCGACCAGTGTTCAACTTTATATAGCTCTTATAAGTGTGATTCATGAGTAACCACTTATTTATTTTGAATTCCATATCATTAGAGTCTCTATATATTATAGGGAGATAGTTGGAATTTTTTTGATAAAAAAATAAAGTATTAAATGTTTTTGGAAGATTTTTTTTGATTTTAGTAATGATAAAATCTATGACTATGGATTTCCATATTTCTTATTAGTACATGCAACCTAGAACCATGAATATGTTTTATGATATGAATAATTGATTATATTTTTTTTATATTAGGAGTGGAATTGGTAATTGTGTCTCTTGTTGTTATATATGACAACATGTCATTGTCGAGCACTAGATAACATCATGTTTCTTTGAACCACATGTAGTGATGAAATAGAAGTGGGATGAAATTTCAATGGATTTTGTTGTTAGATTATTGAATTCCCATACAATTAATAAATTAATATGGGATGGGATTGAATGGATTTCCAAATCAACACACATAATACTCATTCAGGATAAAAAATAGTTGTGGTGATTTGAAATATTTACATGAATTTTATTGTTCATTTTAACAATGTTCAATATTTAATAGTCTTTCTTAAATATCCCCAATTTACTTCACATTTATAGAGGTCATGAGGAGGCAAGGGGATCCCCTATTTTCATGAGTACGAAATACCATCCACAATATGATGTCCAGATAGAAAGAGCAATGTAAATTCTTCCTGATATAATTCCCACCTACAATCATGACTTTTGGTTGAATAATATGAACATTTGGGATTAGTTTTGTGTTATTTTAATAGCATTTACAATTCATGAATCATGACTTATACTATCTAATCTTTATATGGATATGAATGTGAAATTATGTTATGTTTGTTAGACATCATTGAAAGTATCTTCATTAGACCAATATTGGATTATGAGATGAAAACAAATGTTCACATGATTCATCATATAATGTTGTCTGAATAGATCTGTTATAAGTCTAATTTTGATAATAATCATGGACCTATGAAATTTTAGGATTGTGATTAGATATTATTGAATATACAACCTCATTTGGGACATCAATGTCTTGGGGGAAAAGGTAATATTTCTCCAAATTTTGCTGAACCTTTTGAGGTTATTGAGTTTGTGTGGAAAGTGATTTTTCATATAGAACTACTAACATAGTTGATGATGATACATAACATGATCGATAAATATTATCTAGAAAATTATCTTTTTGTTCACTATCATATACTGAGCTAGATTAATCTTTTTGTTGAGATGAATTTAATTGGGATTGAGAATCCAATCAAAATGCATGGCTTTAAAATAACGGTAAGTTGTCGGAGGATGATTACATTGGTTCATGTGAAATATATGATTGATTCTGAAAATCACGTGACATTGCAGGGAGAGGAATTATTGAGAGAGAAACAGTATAATATTTTTTACATGTATGATTCTCAATAGGTTTTTTTGGAATAAAATATTTTTGATTTTGGGAGGTTGTAAAATCCAGTTATGTTTTTCATGTTAATCACAACCCCTATTTTGATTATTATTTTGTTGGTTCTAGTCTATGGGTTATTCAAGTGAAATTTTGAAAATGATGGAAGCCCATTTGGTTGTGCATGGTTGGTGCACAACTATCCAAAACTGTGCACACTACTGTTGAATACTGGGAAAACCGTGGATGTAAGGATATTAATTGTTAGAGAGTGATTTTACAATCCATGAATCCACCATGTAAATATTTTGAACCCCATTAGAGGGGAATACATTTCAGAAAATTTTGTGGCCCTACCAATGTAAACATGCCTCTGTGATTCAATTATTTCCAAAATCGTTTTCAAATCCTCCAAACCCTTTTTCGGACCTTCTCCCTACCTTTTAATTGGATACCTCTATTTACAATATTTATTGGGATTCCAAGGACCCATTTTGTTTCCTCTAAACCATCTCCATTTTTTATCAAATATAGGATATCTTGGTTTAATCCATTCCATGTATTAATTCATTCAATATTCATCCCCTCATGATATCTCCCTCTATCTTCCTTAGACTTTGATAAATTACCATGTTGATTTTGGATCTATTTTTAGTATTTTTATACCACAATTCAAGGATTGATTATCAGATATCCATTTCCGATATTCATTATTGGAGTTACCCAAAATTGTAATTGTGAGATATGATCTCTTTTAATTAGTTGGTGGTTCCACTTATGATTAGCAATTGATTTATTCCTAAATTTCATGATTTTCATTAGATTTATTTCCATTGTATTATGAAAAACAGAATTTTAACAGAATTTTGATTTAATTTTCATTGGAATAAATTTTTTAGGAGACAACTAATTTTAATGAATAATTGTTTTCATTTATAATTTAATAGAAATTGTAAAATTTAATTTTTCAATGAAAATGTGATATTGGACTCTGGAATATATTTCCAATTGTTATTTTTTAAATTTGTATTGAATTTTTTTTATAAGAACCATTTTTGTTTACATATTTAAAAAGAAATGAATTGATTGAAAAAGTGTTTTTATTTAAATTGAAATTATTTTATTGAAATGGAAAATATATTAATTATATCATGAATAGTTTTGAAATAAATTTACCATTATTGATTTTTGTTTGACCACATGAATTACTAGGTAGGTAGTTTCTAATTTAGTACAACACTCTATTGGCACAAAAAATTTCAATGAAAACATAGTACATCATATGACATCCCCAATGGGATTTTGAATCCTTCTCACTGACCAGTGTATATGGGACATGCATTTAAAAACTTTTGTGATCACCGATTAAAGTGTGTGATAATCCCACAACCAAAAACTATTGTACCTCTATGTAGATAATGATGTTTCACATTAGAGACTATTTTTATATATTCTATTGTCTGAAAACTATTTTACACATTCCATTAAGAGGTAAATTAAATTTAATATATATAATTTTTATTAGAACATTATTTTTGAAATATTAACATCAATTGGAAATTAAATAATGAATTTTAAAATATTATTTTCACATCCAAAATGATTTATTTGAAATTGAATGTTTTATTTGGTTTATCGATGTGGAATTATATTTAAGAATTGTTGGTGAGAAAATATTGTTCATTTAGTTTGTACCCAACATGTTCCTCTATGATATATTAGATTGTCTTCTGCCTTGTTCAAGATAGGAGAAATTAAAACATATATGCGGTTCTTTTAGTTGATTATTAGTACAAGAAGACTTGGGAATTTTTGGTACTTTGGTTGTTATCATTCAGTTCATGGGCATTGGGGTTGTAATTTGAGTTCATATACCTGTCCGAAATCTGGTACTATTCTCCTTGTTGATTTTATTTTGATAAAACTGAGTAATAAATTAGTCTTCTGATGTTTACATGGAAACCCCAATAACGCCGTTTTGTTTTATGATTCAATGTTCTAGCCGATAACCCGTGGGGAATGGTAATTCCCTTCATTATATTTTAGGACCAAATTGGTTATCAGGATAACCTATTATATGGGATAGTTCGTGACAAATTATATGAATTTTAATTTCGGTAATCTATTATATATATATATATTATTTTTTATGGATTAAATAACTATTGGGTATAAATAAATCCGCATACAGTATATTTATATGTATTTGTAAATTTTTACTCCTACTTTTTTGGAAAACCAAAATTCATCATATACAATCAATCTTGATTAATTGGAAATATAAATAATTGATAAAATTTATTAATTTAATAATTAATTATAAAATAACACAAGATTTTAATGATATTTACTTATAAAAAATATTAATATATTATGTAATTAAAATAAATATCGTATATAGTGTTGAACACAAAAACTATAATGTAAAAAATCTAATAAAAAAGTAAATTTTTATTAATGTTTTTTTCAAATTCAATAAAAAATAATAGATTTAATGTGGATGTTCAAATTTATATTCATGTATAATACTACATAATTTAATAAATTTATTTATAATACGGTATTAATTTTATTTAAATGTTATAATAGTATATAATACATTAAAATCATTTTTAAATATAAATTTTCAAATGAATATATTTTGAAAAAATGTATGATATTTTCTTTCTCAATATAAATTCATTTATATGAGCAACTTATTAATTTTTGGTAATATCTTATTTGTTTTTAAATCCCCTTATGAAATTATATTTATCAGATTTAAAATAATTTTTTGTATATTAATTTTTTTATTACACCATTCCAAATTTATTCTTAAATTTAAAATTATTATTTTTATAAGGGATATTTAATGTTTTCTGTAAAACTAAATTTCTTTTTTATTACTAATTGAAATAATATTTTCAAATTTTTAGTGACTCTCCCATTTTTAATTTAGTGATCAAGGTCCCCTCTAAAACCTTTATTTAAAATTCACTAGTTTTTTCTCATGATAATCATTTCATATTTTCTTGGTTATTTCTATTACATGAATTTTTTTATATTTTTCATTAATGGAGTAATTTTTAATTTAATGTGTATAATATTAAAATTTTTATTACCTCCGTAATAATTGAAATTGGTTTGAGGGATTTTTTCATATAATATAATTAGTATATTTACTGATAGGATATTGCTATAAATTTTTTTTTACAATAATAGTTTCTTATAATGATAGGATATTACTATAACAAAATTTTTACAATAACTAGTACCCCATTTCAGCATGATTTTTTAATGTTATCATTGTTTATTTTCCCCTCTACGAGGAATTATTTATGTTATTCTATTTTACTCATTTTCAATCCCTTGGTTTAAATTTATTTTTTATTTTTATGTATTCAACTATAGGGTCCAAAAAAATTATTCATTATATAGTTCCCAGATAATTTATATGATTATAGATAGACATACAATATTTCCTTACAATGTATTTTTTAATTATAAAAACTACAAAGATGTTTTATTATGATTAACTATATATGGTATTCAATTATGTATTATTATGGGTGATATGAACATGATTTCAATAAATTCATCATGATAAATATATTATTTTATGACTGAATATGGGTTTTTTATGATTTAATTATATTTCAACGTATAATTATTTGCTATAATTATAAACCATGATTAATTTCATATGTGAGTTATTATTTCAAGTACTAATGTGATTCTTCTTTATGTCTCCAACTTAATAAGAAATTTATGATAATTATTTAATTTTATAATTTTATTTATAGAGTTAATTAAGGGATTATATTAATAATGAAGGGAATATTCTTATTTATTTACTATTGGAAGGGTAATGTTAAAAAAACATTATATCTAGGTGATATGTATATATATTAGGTGTAACAAATATACATATATTTAAATATTATTAATGGATTTGGGGTTTTTACAAATCCTCCAAAACACTACATCATTAAATTGAGAAATAGTGTGTTTTAATTTTTATAAAAAATCATACAATTAATGGATGTTTTTGTATGGGATATGAATTTCTCTCAGATTAGGGGTTTCTATTACATTGTAGGTTTGGATTTTGGTTGATAACCATAATTCTAAATATTTATCTTTGTTTTGGTGTCATTATGAGGGTATTTTATCATATTTCAGTGATATTTAGATGAGATTATATGTTTTAAGATATGTTTATATATATATGATAGTATATTTGGTATTATTCGCCAATAAACTTGTCACGTAAAATAATTTTATTTTCCTTAGAATAATAATATTTCATCAATTAAATGTTTTAATTTTATTATTTATTATAAATACATTTCAATAAATTTACATTCATTTATTCATTATTATTGAATAAACACATGAAACTTCTATCTCATCGCTAAAATGGAATTTAATTGGATTTATTCTTATAAAAGCTAATTCTTATGATTTTAGTAAAATTGTTTTGTAATAAAATAAATTCATAACAACAATATTATATAGCCTAATTATATTTCTAACTAAGAAGTGTAAATATATCTGTGAATTATTTTTAACAAAGATTAAAATATTAAAACATTCATTTCAAGAAACATGTAAATTATCTCCATATGCTTCATTAATATTTTAAAATTTTACATTTCTTTTATCAAATTATTTTTTTATAAATATATAGAGGATGAAATTTTTTCCTAAACATTTATATTAAATCAATAATTCTTTTATTTTATGTTTTATTACTCAGGTATTGAATAAACTAAATTTTAATATATTTAAATAATATTTCAGTAGACCAATTTTTTAATATAATGTCCAATATGATGTTTAAGACATTAAAATAAATTGAAAACTTCAATAATGAAATTAATAATAATTTATATATAATTAATGAAATTTTATATTGCTAAAAAATTTAAAAGTGATTGAAAATGAATGAAATTATTTTTACACATCATAGACCATCACTATTCATTAATGATGAATAAACTATCCACAAAAAAATTGATTCTATGAACATTACCATTATAGTTATGTATTCATTTTGAAATAAATTATTCTCTATAAGTAATAATTTAGATTATATAATAAATATTAAATTTAATTAGTGTGTTCATATCATTGATTATAAGAGGAAAGAAATATTTAATAAGATGATAAATAATTTATATTTATTGATAATTTCCATAATATATTCATTAATATGACATGATGAAATGAAAAATAAAAAAGAATATTGGAAATTGTTTTAACTTGAATTCATTAATTGGAAGATTTTAAAACCTAATATTTTATTAGTAATTTTTATCCAAAATAATATATTTGTTATAATGAAAATGATTTTTATTTTAATTGTGTGGAATAAGAATAAAATATATAAGACATAATTTTTAATAAATAAATAAGTAATATTAATTTTATTTAGTCAAAATATAGCATTATAAATATAATATTTTTAAATTCTATATGAATAATAAATGTAGTTGGTATAAAAAATAAAATTATGTAGAACACACTAAATTTTGAAATCAAATATGTCATGATTTAAATGTTTAGTCAAAAGTCCAATTTTAAATTTTATGTCTTGTTTTCGAAATCACAAATCAATTCATATATGTTTTTCATACTGAATATGTTTATCATGCTGACTTTGTCAATTATGTTGACTCGATCAATCATACATACTCTTTCAATCATACTGAATCTGTCAATCATACTGACTCTATTAATCGTATTGACCCTATCACTCATACTGACTCTATCAATCATACGGACCCTGTCAATTGTGCTGACTCTGCCAATCGTACTGACTCTGTCAATCGTACTGACTTTGTCAATCGTACTGACCCTGTCAATCTTACTGACTCTGTCAATTGTACTGAATTTTGTACATCATAATCAATTTTCATCATTTCATTACATTTCACTATGTAATACTAATAGTACTCATATTTTACTTTTATCACATGCTTGTTTTTATCCTTTATCAAAACACATGTTTTATATCATTCGTACTCATAATTATCATTTTAATATCTATTTTGGTTTATCCAAAATAATTTTATGGAGTTATTTATAAGATAATTAGAACAATGCTGTGTTTTCTATTTCAATATGACTTTTATAATGTCAGGAGTCCAAGTACCTCTAATTTTTCTAGAAAAATATGACGGTTGGAGGAAATATGACAATTAGAACCTAAGGCCTATAAATATGAGGTCATTTGAAGCTGAGAATAAGAACTCAGGGACATTGACCATTCTTTTCTTCTATCATGTTCTATAGAGAGATGATGTGACTTCTCTCTTGATTTGTTCGAATGGCAAGAGATTACAAAACGTGAACGACTCATTCTTAGTTTTTGTATTTCATTGTGTGCTTTATTTTTCTTTGTGCAACCGATCAGGTGATAATGATCGAGGGCTACTGAGGATAGGAAGATGGTGATATCGATATTCGTATCATGGGACTTATAGGTTTTGAAAGACAGAGGTTCCAATTACCTGTAAAATATAGCGTTTATGGGGATAACAAGACAGACGTACCGATCATCATATCGAGGGCTTGCGAGGATAGCAAGACAGACATACCGATCATCATATCGAGGGCTTACTAAGGGTGTGGTAAGATAGACCTCTTATTATAGGTGAAAGGATACACTAAACATTTGGATAAAATAATTGTAATACTTTTGCATTTCCACTGTTGTTTGTATTAGAAAGGAAATTATTTTGTTTCCATTCATTAATTCATATTTATTTGTAATTGTTTCAATGAAAATCATACTATTACATATTGTAACGATAGATTCTATATGATATATGTTAGAATCATTCACTATTGTATTAAAATAATTATTGTATTTATTTGAATACAATTGATTTACATTTCTTATAGTATTACATCATATCATATCTTTTATATCCAAGTTAATTGTGGTAATTTGTATTTTTTGTGAACTGTATTAATTTAAGATCATATAAAAAAATTCCATACGTGTTTAAACACAATGTTTATAAACCTAAAATACATCCCCCTATTGTATTATTCCATCTAATATACTTATCCATCTATATATCGATCCAACAAATGGTATCAGAGGAGGTTTCCACTGATTCGTTTTACTTCTTTTTATAATTGTGTTTCTGTTACAATTTTCGGTTTCATCTATTTACTGCCCTAATGTGTGGAGTGGAAAAGATTTTGTTTTATTAGATGACAGGGATGAATATTGGATCAATTGACAATCTAAATACAACTAGACCACCAATCTTTGATGGTAATGATTATGTGTATTGGATAGATCTAATGAAGACAATTGTTATCAATACTGGTGTAGACAATTTTATTATGCTTACTAGAGGATACAAAATTCCTGACAAAGAAGTCAGTACTTTCACTAATCTATAAAATCAATAATTTCAATTGAATTACAAGGTACACAATACTTTTCTATGTTCTATGACTAGGAATATATACAGCCATATATCATCTTTTGAAACAACCAACTATATTTAGAAGAAATTAGATGTCACACATTTTGGTATATCTAAGGTTATAGAAACAAGAGGAGCAATGCTTCAAGCAGAGTATCATGTATTTATTTTTCCTTATAGAGAACCAGTATGTAAATTGAAAAAAAGATTTATGTCAATTGTCCACTACATACAATCTATGGGAGAAAAACTTGTCGATGATGAATCCCTTGTAGACAATATTATTCATATAATTCCAAATGAATGGGACTCAAAAAGGATAGATTTTGATAAAAATAGAAAAGTCTCTCAGATTACTCTTGATAAAATATATGGAACTATTCTACAACATGAGACAATAATGATGAGAGATGATTATGTAAATAAGAATAAAAATATAAATGGAAGTGTATATTTTACTACTACATCTAAAGCTAAAACACCTGAAAGGATAACAAGATTCAATGATAAAAAAGTTGTTATGTCAGAATCATGTGATTTTGATCATTCAGATAATGAGTTAGCCAATCAATATCTAAGGATGAAAATGATTGTGGGAAAGAAAGACTTCCAATAAAGATTAAAAAATAATGATAGGAAGGATAAGTAAGATTTAGAGGTAACATGTTATGAATGCATGAAAGTAGGTCATATAAGACCTAATTGTCTTTTACTGAAGTGAAAAGATAGAAAAGAGGAAAATTCTGAAATAAATAAGAAAATGTATTACAAGACAAAGAATTTATTGAAGGAAAATGATACATGGTGTGAAAGTGGTGGCGATTCTTCTGATGAATATTCGGAATATGAATCTTCAGGACAAAGTAATATCGTACATATAGCCATACTACCAATTGAAGATCATTGTTTCATGGATAAGGTACACAATGCTGAAGATATTAAAAATATTTCCTTGAATGTGAATTATACTGATAATAAATATTAGGAATATTCAAATGATGAGTCTTCATCATCAGAAGACAATACATTACCTTCTTATGAAGAAGTGTCTATGTTTCCTAAACTACTTGAGAATGAAAATTATAAACTCATGAAAAATGATGACAAGGAACACTCTAGAATTTCTATTTAAACTAAAGAAGTATTAGATATTTCCAATCATATTGATATGAAAAAATCTAATTTTGAATGTATTTTAAAAACCCTTGAGAAAATCAATTTGGATAAGTATAAACATTCTAAGTATCTTCAAAATTTAATTTCTATGAAAAATGTTTTTATGACTATCTATAGTTCCAAAAATAATGTTTTTGAGGATGAAAACATAGTTTTAAAACTAAATTCAGAATTTTTTTTCATTGAATATTTTTTGTCAATCATTCCTTAAGGTAAGAAAAACTTTGATAAAATGTATTCCCAAATTCGACCTTTGAGGAATCATTCTAGTAATATTTATCGTCATTAGAAACCGATTATTAGTAATAACTATTTTATTCCTCAACGTACTACTTTTTGTACTATGTGTCAATATGGTGGACACTAGAAAAGAACTTATTCTCTTAATATAACTAAGACTTTAGGATTTCATAAAGCTCATTTTGCAAAAAAAATGTGAATTCATACAATTCTATTATCTAAACCTTCCGGATCCAAACATGTTAGGATTCCAAAAAACTAATTGTTTCATTTTCAAAAAAATAATAAATGTACAAACAACAAGAAAATTTGGTAGATAGATAGTTTTTGTTCCCGACATATGACTAGAACAAATATTTATTTGAAAAGATTATCGAAAAAAGGTGGAAAAGTTACATTCAGAGATAATGCTCAATGAAAGAGTGTTGGAATAGGTAATATTTTTTTCGTGAAAAATTTCTTATTTCAAATGTTTTTTATCAAATTTCCTAAGCACAGTCTCATCATCATAAGTCAATTCTGTGATGAAGGATACCTTGTGATTTTTAGAAATGATATGTGTTTAGTTCCCAATTCCAAGGATGTATTCATTCTATATGTCCATAGGGAATATAATGTATATACTTTTAACATAGAAGACCTTAGGAACCAAAATTTACCTTGCATAAGTGCAATAGAACACTAATCCTGGCTGTGGCATAGAAGACTAGGACACTACATCCTAATAAACCTTTGTAAACTTTTAATGAATATACTTGTAAAGGATCTACCAGATCTTAAATTTGATTCTTCAAAGGTCTGCGACCCTTTTCAATTTAGAAGGAAACATAAAACTAGCTTTAAATAAATCAATGATGTTTCAACTTCCAATGCATTATAGCTAGTGTATATGAATCTATTTGGTCACTCAAAAACTGGAACCATCGGAGGAAAATACAATGTATTTGTTTTAGTTGATGACATTACTCAATTTACATGGGAATATTTTCTAAAAAATGATTATGATGCCTTTTTATATTTCATAATTTTTAGAGCCCATGTTAAAAAAATTTATAAAAAACTACCATTGATAACTACCCATAGTGATCATGGTGGTGAATTTAAAAATTCAGATTTTGAATATTTTTGTAGTAAAAAAGGCATTACTCATAAATTATCATCCCTAAGAACTCATTAGGAAAATGGGGTTGTTGAGAGAAGAAATCACATTCTTTAGGAAATGACAAGAACCATATTGAGTGAATAATCAATTGCTAAGAACTTTTGTGTTGAATCTGTTAGTACTGCTTGTTATACTATTAATCGTTTCCTAACAAGACCATTTCTTAATTAAACACCTTATGAATTGTGGACTAGACGAAAACATAAAGTATCATACTTAAATGTTTTTTGATTCATATTATAAATTCTGAATACTAAAGAGAATCTACATAAATTCTCCATAAAATTTGATGAAGGAATATTTCTATGAAATACTACAACTTCTAAGGCATGTAGAATTTTAATAAAAATACTTGTACTGTTGAAGAAACAGTGCATGTTAAATTTGAGGAAACTAGTCCTTTTGTTTTCAATAAACCACAACCTACATCTTTATATGTGTTTTCAAAAACTAATTATCATACTTTATTAGAAAATCTTTCTAATAAGGAAAATGTTCAGGAAATTGTTTCTGAATCATTAAACCCAGAAGATTTCTTATCGTATGTTGATGAACATGTTTTAAAAAACCCAAATCAATTGATCCTTAGGAATCATTCAAGTGATAATATCATTGGAGATGAAAATCAACCTGTAAGAACCAAAAATTCCTTGATAAACGAAATAGAACACGTTTCCTTTCATTCCAAATTCGAACCTAAAAGTCCAAGTGAGGCCTTAGGTGATGAAGATTGGATTAATTTAATACAAGATTAACTAAATGAATTCAAAAGGAATAAAGTCTGGACATTAGTTTAAAGACCTAATGAAACAACTGTAATTAGTGTAAAATGGGTTTTCATCAATACATGTGATGAAAATGGAATCATTGTTAGAAATAAATCAAGACTTATTTCTAAGGGATATAACCAACAAGAGAGAAAAAACTATGAAGAAACATATGCTCTGGTAGCTAGACATGAATCCATTCGTAATATATTATCCATTTCATCATACATTAATTTTAAATTATTTCAAATTGATTTTAAATGTGCATTTATAAATGGTTTTGTCCAATAAGAAGTTTTTGTTGAACAACCACCTGGTTTTATAGATCCAATATATCCTAATAATTTTTTTATCTTCCGAAAGCATTGTATATTCATAAATAATCCCCTAGATAATGGTATGATATACATAAAGGATTATTTTTACAAAACAATTAAGTAAAAGGTACAACAGATCCAAGCCTTTTTATTAAAATGGTAATCAAAAATGTATTCATTATTCATATTTATGTTTATGAAGTCATATTTGGATCAACTCAGCAGTTTTTAACTGATTCTTTTGTGAATTTAATGAAATTTGAGTTCAGAATGAGTATGATGATTGAGTTATCATTATTTTTGGGTTTCCAAATTTCACAAAAACTAGAAGGAACTTATATATATCAAGATAAGTATATCAATTACATACTCAAAAATTGTGCTTACGACAATACTAGAAGTATTAGCACTCTAATTGGTACCTCAAACACACTTGATCATGATGAAACTAGGAAACCAGTAGATCAAAAAATATTAATAGGTCTGATAAGAAGCTTGTTATACTTGACAACTTGTCGACCAGACTTACTGTTTTCGGTATTCTTATGTGCATGATACCAATCAAATCCAAAAGACTCTCATTTAAAATCTCTGAAAATAATCTTTCTTTATTTAAAAGGGAAAATGGATTTAGGTCTTTTTTATTCTTCTGGAAATGATTTTATTTTAAAAATATTTTTAGATGCAGACTTTGGTGGTTGTAGAATGGATAGAAAAAGTACTTCTAGAACATGCCATTTCTTAGGAGATTCCATGGTTTCGTGGTCTTGCATGAAACAACACTTAGTATCACTTTCCAGTGCTGAAGTTGAATATATAGCAGCTAGATGATGTTGTGCTCAAGTGTTTTGGATGCAATAAACACTCACTAACTATGTTTTGAGCTTTTACAAAACTAAAATTCTATGTGATAATACTAGTGCCAAATCTCTTACTAAAAACCTAGCACATCACTCCTGTGCAAAACACATTGATATTAGGCATCACTTTCTTAGGGATCACACAGTAAAAGAAGATATTATTTTACAATTCATCGGAACGCATGAAAAACTTGCTGACATTGTTACAAAACCATTACCATCTAATATATTTGAGTTTATAAACAGAAGATAAAAATGATTACATTAAATTAATCATTCATATCTACTTCATGTTTTACATTTCTCCTAATATTAAAAAACTCCTCTTAAAAGGGGGAGAACATTTTACCTAATGTTTTTATTTTTTTTATGATTATTATCTATTTATACTTTTGTGTGTTATTTTATATTTCTATTTATCATCTTCACTATCTGATTATCGTTTTAAACATCTATTTTTCATCATGTCCGCCTGGTTATCGTATTGATTTTCTTTTCATCGGCACGTCAACCTATGGTAAATTTTTTTTTTCAATAGGCACGTAATCCTATTGTAACAACATTTTTATCCATCGGTACATCATCCTGTGGTAACAACTCTATTTTCCATCAGCACGTCAACCAATGGTAAAAAATCTGTTATCTATCTGCACATCAACCTATTGTAACAACATTGTTTTCCATCGGCATGTCATCCTATTATATCAACATTGTATTCCATCATCACATCAACCTATAGTAATGACTTTGTTTTCCATCGGGATGAAAACCTATAGTAATGACATTGTTTTCCATGAGTTTGACAACCTACGGTATTGACTTTTTTTTTCAATCTATTTGACATCCTATTGTAATGACTTTGTTTTCCATCGGTTTGACAACCAATGGTAATTATTTTGTTTTCCATCGGCATTAAAACCAATGGGAATGACTGTGTTTTAAATCAGTATGTCAACCAATGGTAAATACTTTGTTTTCCATCAGTCTCACAACCGATCATTTATTCCTGCATGAACGCTTGTATTTTCTTTTTGTTATTGTATTATACTATGTTAATACTATTGAACCAACAATTTTCATAAGAGTTTCCCAATGGTACATTCATTATTTTGTTTTATCATTCTTACATTTTATTTTTTCTCGTTTTTTATTATTCCTCTAAATCCTATCTGTTGATTTATATTTGTACGAATCTCAATCGTTGAAGATCAACGATCATTTTTTCACCTATAAAAATACCCCACCCAACAAACCCACACCGGTTTTTCAGAATTTATTTCTATGATCTCCCCCTCTGTTTTAATACTTCGTACGATCTTTCCATTGCCTCTTTATTATGTATTAGTCCTCTGCAAACACTCCTGTCGAAATGTCTTCAAAAAGATTTTTAGAGAAATACTTTTTCAGAGAAAGGTTAGCTTCTCGGGACTTCTTTGACACATATGACTCAACAATGAACATGATTATTTTTTTTATTTAGGGAAAATCATTGTATTGAGAAACCCATATCTCAAGATCCGATTCATGTTGAAGATGTTTTTCAATTCTATAAAAGCATGTCTTTTAACAAAAATATGATGATCAACTTTAATATGTATGACAAAAAAATCTCAATGTCTGTCAAACAAGAAGCTCACATTCTCAATGTCTCAAAAGAAGGTGATTCCTTTTTTCCATCTCAAAAACTACCAGAGGTATTTGGTACGTTTAATAGAGAAAGTGCTGAAAAATCGTTAATTCTTATAAATGAATAGAAGAGAAAAGTAGCTCATTTATCTCCAGAAAACAGATTCGCAGTGCTCTTGATTCATGGTTTTCTTATCCCATGGAAAGGGTATAGAGAAACTCTTAATCTTTCTAATATCATTATAATGGACTATTTTGTAAACAAGAGAAAGGTAAATCTCATGTGGTACATCTTTGAAATAATCAATAATGTCAATTCAGGAGAGATCAAGTCTCATTTGATTATGTATACTTATATTATTACGAAGTTCATTCTTGAAAGTTTTAATTTCAATAATATTCCTATGAAAGGGAAATTCAAAGAGTTTGAGCCTTCATAGTTAAGTAAAAATACATTGATGAATTTGAGTGTTTGTTTCGATGAAAATTCAAAGCTTTTTGTTAGAGATGTGGAAGCAGAATCGACACCAAATCAATCAGAACCTAACCAATCAAAATAATCCAACTATTGTTTCTCCTCAAAAGTCAGATCCGCAAACCAGTATTAATCCAAAGAAGAAAACAAATTATATCGAGGAGGTTGTGGCCAATTGGAGGAAAGAAAAAGAAAAAATAAATAAAGGTGATCCTAAGTTCGGTCTTGATCCAGCAGAAGCATTAACTGAGAGGATATGGGTATAGGATACTCCTCAAGATGAAAAGGAAAAGAAGAATCTTTTGAAAATGAAAGCTCAAGACATTGATGTTTTTAAAATCGTGAAATTGGTTAAGGTGGATAGTGATCAACTAATGGAAGAATTACACCAAGAAACTATCTTAAAGAGTATTCCAGACAAAGAGAAAGGAAAACATGTTTTTGGAATAAGTTCAGGAAGTTGATGAAGAGGATGGGGATTTTATTTTTTAATTTCTTCAGAGATCAAAAAATTGTAGAGAAGAATCATTTCAAAAAATAAAAGTGCATGCATTCAACAAACTCCTTAGGTCGATCAAGCACCAGCTGAATCTCATCAAACCCCTTCAGAAATATTTCCTTCTCAAGTGAAGCAAGGTACTCAAACTTCTCAGACCGAAAAGGTAATTGTTTTTAGTGAAAAAGTGGAAGAAGAAAGCAAGGAAAATGAAAAATCAAAAGGAAATCGCCAGTTGATGACTCTAGCTGATCAAATGAACTACATTCATACAATGAGAATAATGATTCCAAATGCACAAGTTCTCTTAAGAAAAGTGATTACAATGTTTATGTATTGAGGAGAATTGGGAAGATTATTATATATATTTCTAGACGTGAAGGGAAAATTTATTTCATCAGTGACAATTAAAGGAAGAAGTTTGGTTCTGTAAAAGAACTCCGAAAGAGAGTTTTGTCAATAGAGGCTGATTTGAAAGTACTGTCTGAATGTTTGGCTACTCATAAGAAGGTGTGAAATAGGATGAATAAGTGGTTATAAAAACAGAATGCTCAGTGCATGATCTCAAAGAATCAATTGAAGAAATAATAAGGATTTCAAATTATCTTGCTACTGCATTCAATAATCTAGAAAAATAAACTATTGAAAGGCTGAATCAGATGTCAAAATCTCATGGAGCTGATATCCCATCAATTAATGAGCTGTAAAAGAGAATGATTGCTTTTTAGTTAGAGTTTTTGACGGTTTCATCTTTCAAAGATGAAATATTTCTATTGAAGAAGATAAATTTCATGTTATCTCAAGATAATAATAATTTGCAGAAAAGAATTGATACTCTTGAAGATGTAATCAGAGATCAAGAAGTGACTATCAAGAATCCGGATCAAATTTTTGTCGATCAATAAGAACTTCTCAAATCCCAGGGTGATTCTATCTCTGAAGACATGAATGATTTCCTAAATATGAATGTTGTTCTTTATGAGCTAATCAAGAAATAAGAATAAAGAGAAAAAAATGAATGTTTTTTTGTCGTTCTTTATTCAATTTTAGAATTCTATAGACTTTTGTTTTCTCAATGAAGTTTATGTCCTTTTTCCCATTAGATTTCATTTTTATTATTTCAAACTTTTTCATGATACTCAATATAATAGTTCTCTTTTTGTAAATCACAAAGGGGGAGAATGATTTATAAAGGGGTGAATGTTTTACAAATTGGGAGAATGTTTTATAAGGGGAATATTTTTGTAGTCAAATACTTATAAATCAATGTATTTTTTGAAATACAATCCTTATGAACGTACATAACTAATGGGGAGTTAGTTGTATGAAATTTCTTATTCAGAATAGTTTTTAATAACTTAGGGGGGGACAAGTATTTCTTTTAGTTTTTTACTTTATATTTTGTCTGTTCCATAAAAGTGAGAGGTTGTTAAGTCAAAAGTCCTATTTTTACTTTTATGTCTTGTTTTGGAAATCACAAATCTATTCATATATTTTTTCATACTGACTATGTTTATCATACTGACTTTGTCAATCATACTGACATTGTCAATCATACTGACTTTTTCAATCATATTGACCCTGTCAATCATATTGACTCTATCAATCGTACTGACCCTATCAATCGTACTAACCCTGTCAATCATACTGACCTTGTCAAACGTACTGACTTTGTCAATCATTCTAACTCTATTTATCGTACTGACTCTATCAATCATACTGAACATGTCATTTGTATAGACATTTTCAATCGTACTGAATTTTGTACATCATACTCACTTTTCGTCATTTCATTATATTGCACTAAGTAATACTAACAATACTCACATTTTACTATAAGCACATGATTGTTTTTATCCATGATCAAAACGCATGTTTTATATCAATTGTACTCATGATTATCATTTTCATATATATTTTGGTATAACAAAAACGATTTAATGGAGTTAGTTATAAACTAATCAAAATGATGTCATGTTTTCGGTTTCAATATGACCGTTGTAATGCCAGGTGTCCAGGTCCCTCTGTGTTTTTTTGAGAAATATGACCATTGGAGGAAATATGACTGCTAAAACCTGAGGTCTATAAATAGGAGGTCATTTAAATCTGAGATAATTAACTAAGAGACTTTGATCATTATTTTCTTTTATCATGTACTAGAGATAGATTTTATGACTTCTATCTTCCTTCACTTGAAATCCTTGAGATTAAAAAACTTGAATCAAATATTCATAGTTTTTGTATTTCATTAAGTTCTTTGTTTTTCTTTGTACAACTGATCTGGTGATAATGATCGAGGGATATTGAGGATAGTTAGACAGTGATACCGATATTTGTATCGAGGGATTTCATGTGTTTGAAAGACAAAGGTGCTGATTACCTAAAAAATTGAGGGCCTGTGGGGATAGAAAGATAGAATTACCGACCATCATATTGAGGGCTTGCGGGGATAGCATGATATACATACACATCATCGAATCAAGGGCTTACCAAGGTGGTGGTAATAATGACATCTTATCCTATGTGAATGTATACCCTTCTCTTTGGGATAAAGGAACTTTAATACTTTTACATTTACGCTACTGTTTGTATTAAAAATGAATTGTATTTGTTTCCTTTCTTAATTTCATATTCATTTGTAATTGTTTCAATTACATTCATACTAATAAATATTATATAGATATATTATATATGATCTATGGTAGAATCTTTCACTATTGTATTACTCTGATTATTGTATTCATATGAATAAAAATGTTTTAATTTTATTATAATATTACATCGTTTCATATCTTTTTTATCCAAGTCCATTGTGGTTATTTGTATTTGTTGTTAATTGTAATCATCTAAGATCATTTAAACTAATTTTTTAATTGTTTAAACATAATGTTTTTAATCCTAAAATTCACCCCCTTGTATTTTTTCATATAATATACATATCCATCTATATATCGATCCAACATTAAAAAAACTATATCTTAGAGAAAATATAATTCTAATATAAAATTGTAATATGAGGAAATGTATTATGAAAAACAAGACAAATTTCTTATATAATAAAGAGTTATTTCAGGTTATTATTTTTTATGGTATCGATATTGAGAGATATTTCAACAGTAATTATAGTACCAAAGGAGTTATCACTATATGATAGTTTGAGTAAAATGTAATATCCCACTTGTTTGATAAAAATATATATTATTTATGGTCAAAACGATTATCAGTATGTATTAAATATTATTATGTTTACAACATAACATTACAAATTATATAAATATTTATTAAAAACTATATATTTTCTTAATTCTTATTGCTATGTGTTTGATGAATTTGTATATTTATTATCTATTGAATGTATATGTCCTTTATAGAAGACCAATATACGGAATATATGTACATATCAAATATCCAATAATGAGTTATAGAAATATATGATATAATAAAAAAATTTATTGGTAATGAAATATAGTTATGTTATTTTTAATAAATTGTGAGATTTAATTTAAAATAATGTTAAATAGATTAATATATTTAATTTAGAAAATTGGAATCCATAAAATATATCAGAAAATCATTATCAGGTGGGTGGAAAATATTTTTTCACAAAACAAAATTATTTTGTTCAGAATAAACAAAAATACACGGAAAAATAATGAAATTTGATAAAATAATTTATAATATGAGTGAATAATATTTTTATTGATTATATATTATACTATATTATAATTATATTTTATAAATAGTTATGTAATATAAATTTCTGAAAAAATTATTAAATTGATTACAATAAATTATATAAAAAGAATGTATTTCATTCAAAAAAAATTAATATTTTATAATACATAAAATAAATTAATTTTGTAGCATTATAGAATATATATATAAATGTGTGTGATTATGTTATTATAATTAATTATAATAATTACATATGAAAAAAAATAGATGACATGTTGTTTGGAAAAGTGATAATGCATTATTTTGTTAAATTATTCTATAACATAAGAATATATATACATTGGGGGTTTTGAGTGGTTTCTGCATATGTATTAGATGTTCATATATGTTTAATGGTTGTATGATATAAGAATGATGAAAAGTCATTTATATATATATATAATAATGACTTGAATTTTAATATTATATTACATGACAATTATCCAAATTCATATTTAATGTTATAGAAGAAATTTTGAGACATAGAGAGAGTAAAATATGATTCATTATGTGTTATAATTACATATTATATTTAAGGAATACAGTTATATAGGTTTATTTCAAAACAATATATAGACCATGTAATTATTTAAATGTAAAAAAAACTTCCAAAATTAATCGATTATTTTAAAACAATAAATACAATATTAACATTAAAAAATATATAAATAGATATTTATTATCCCGTATCAAACCATTCTATTTAGTAACAACTTATATAATTTTTCATTACCACATATTATTCACTTTTTATTATTTAACATTTAAACACACTATAAACTTCCATTAATAAATTATTGACATAATTAATATAACATTTTTAAAGGAATGATAAAGGTAAGATGATAAATTCTCATTATGTTACATTATTCTCTCTATATTTATACTTCAATAGGTTTAAATGTTTATCAACACATATTGTTGAATAATTATTCATTATTAATACACAAAAGAGTTGACAATATATTACACGAAACTGTATTTTTTATTTTTCCCATTACATAATTTATATATATTTTTTCATTTTTTAGTAGTACTTATATGAATTATTTTCCACTTAATAATTAGGTATTGAAATTTATTTACCTTTATCATAAATTATTGTTGTAATATAATTAAAATCCTTGGGTAAAATATACTCAATTAACCGTATATAATTTTGGTGTGATTAAATGTTAACACATCAATTTTATAATTCCATCAATATTTATTTTTCTATCTATAATATATAAATCCTTAAACATGAGTACTATGTTTATATAATTATAAGTACCTATTGCCTTATATTATCACCAAAATTTTGATATAACAAAACATAAATTTATACTAGTATAAATACTAAATTTCTATAAAAATTATTTATGATCAAATAATATTTTGATATATATATTATAAATATTTAAAATAATACAATTATTAAGGATATCATAACACAATAAAATTAATTTCATATTTTACATTGAACCAATAAACTATAATGACACCGAATTCAATAAAAATATTATTCTAATCTAAAATTTAAATTATGCAACAATAAAATTGAATACATTTGATGTGTGACATAAAATTTATATTCAATTATGATATAAAATTGAAATAAATTCTATATAACATTATATATATTATATTATATTAATAAAAATATATATATCATAATTCATTTTTATATGAGAAATTTAAAATAGACGCTTCATTGACTATTCTAATATGTTATATTCTTAATCACAATTTGTTGATATGAATTCATTACTAAATTTTTATATAGTTCAATGTTATCTATTAATCATCTTATAATTACCCCTTGATACATTTTTCATTATCATCAATTGGTATATGTTCTTTTTTTATCTTTTTCAAAATTTGTTACTATATCGCATGTTGCAATGTATAAGAATGACTATATCTTTTCCAATTTTAAATATTCGATGAAATGTTTTCCAATTATCTCAACAATCCATTTTTTTTACCAACTTGATTTTGGATTATGTTTCCATTGTGAAATTTCTATGTATCCCATAGTCATTCCTATTTAATTAATAATTTGATATCCTATAGTTAATCACTATTCATTATAAATAAATTATCTTATAATTTCCATTTTTCATACTAATTGAAATTTATATTTGCATACCCTTGTTTTTTCCCAAGATGTAATATGAAAATTATTTGATGGATTTTTTCCATGGAATATTTTTTAATATAAGTTCCCTCAATATTTTCAATTATTGATTATGATTCCGTATTATCATCTCAGATGAATTGGTAATACATTGATATATATATATATATATTATTTTATAATCATATTATAATAAAATATTTCTTTATAACTAATAAAATTTCAATGTAATACTGTTTTCCTTATCGGGATTAAATATTAATCTCTTTTATTTTCCATTAAATGGGTAACATATTATAACATTCTATTTTATTATTTTCCTACATTGGGGATAACTTTATAACTTATTCATAACCAATGAAATGAAAAACAAAATGTGTTTTATTCATTTGTTAGTTCTATGAAATTATAGATGATGATCTCCAAACATGAAATTTGACCTAATATATTCGTTGGAAAAATATTTATTATCTATATATTTTTTGTTTGGATTGACTAATTATATTATATTTTTACGTGATTAAAGATATTTACTGGTAATATGAATACGATGTCATGTAATTTATCAATTTTTTTATTTTTTCATGGTTTTATAGTATTTTCCATATGATCATATATGATTTTAATGAATCATAAAGTAATAATGATATGGAACATATCAAAAAATATTGGTTTTGATTTCTTTCATATAATAAAAAGATTATTCTTATTGATTAATACCTAATAATATTTTAGTTATCATTAAAAAGTTTATTTAAGAATTGATATAGAATTAACATAATTTAGACTGATAATATTGTAAATTTTTATTTTTTGATTAATGGTATTCAAATAAGTAACTGAAAACATCACATCTTTTGAAATAATTTAATGCTTTATTACGAGTGAAATGTTTTTGACATGTTTTGTTGAGTTTTATATTGTATTTACTAATCTATTAATGTTTTAATCACAGACCAAGGGTTTTGATTTTGGAAATATTTATAAATAAATTTTCATTTTGGATGTTTATAGATTTAGATACATTTAGCACATAGATATTTCAGCATAATAGATAAGTATGCATTAAAAAATATTACCATCCATGCTATAACTGCAGATATTTATTGAATTTTTAAATTTTGTTAATAAAATAATTAGTTCATTAAATTTATACATTAACAAAAAAAAATTATAATAACTATCAACCGTCACTGAAAAGCATAGTGAAAACATTTAATCATATCATTTAGAAAATAAAACATAAAAAATGATGATCTAAGAATCTTAATGAGGTTAAATAATGGTGATATAAATTATCTTTTAATCATTACATTATCATAATGGGTATAAGAAAATGATATTATTTATTTAAGATCATACCCAAAATTTATAAGATCTTAAGAATGAGACATTGATAATTTTTTTGGATTAGAAGATATAATACAATGAGGAATAAAAAATAATTATCCATGAGAATATAACATTGGAATAATATCATTATATAATAGTGTGGAATAAATTTTTCATAATCAATATTCACAAAAATGTTATCAAACAGATATCAAAAAATACATTCATATAATGTGAAAATTTAGATGGCTTCTATTGTACCTACTTCACAATATGGATAAGCTTTGCTATACAATCATTTATGATTGGATTAACCTATCATGTATCATCTTTTTTCATACATGGGATAATATCCCATGTACCATTTGATAAAATTGAAGAAATATTTTTTTTCCAATGTATAAGAGGGAAATATAAATTTTTTCCACCCATAATATAATAAAAAATCCATTCATATGTATTCTGTAAGATCATAGTAGCATTTAACATAACATAACAGAAGCTATAGACAACATGTTTATTTGGTATTTTTTAATAATATACACAAACCATATTGAAAAATAATAAATATGTTATTGTTGTATCATATCCCTTATAAATAATTAGTAAAATCACGGGTTTATGTCCAATATAAAAATTTTAATTAAATTAACAATGGAATATTTATAGTGAAATATATATATTTCATTGAAAATCACAAATTTAAAATATTAAATCTAACAAATAACATATATATCATTTTCTTTATAAATAACCATAGATTCATGTAATTGAACTTTCATGTCATTAATTTTTCATGATACATTCATATTCAATTCATATCGTGTATATTAATCAAAAAATAAATTCCGTATTGTTTGGTAAAAAAATCATCGATAAAAAAATAGAAATAATATTATTTTAAAGTTGTTTTTTTAAATTCAGATAAGGGTAAATATTTATCACCAATTATTGGAGAAATGTATAAAAATTATTTAAATAATTTCAAGAAAACAATATTGTAAAAAAATGTAATTTTAGTAAAACAGAGAAAGTAACTAGTTTTCATAATAAATTTATTTTGGTATGAATAGTAAAAAAGTGTAGAAAAATAAATTAAAAAATTTATTCTAAATAAATAATCATAAGAGCATAACATTCATGAAATTTTTTAATAGATATATAATGAAATTTCGTCACTATAAACATAAAAAAAACTCAATAAATAATTTAATTGTAATAAAATTACCATACAACATCATTACCATTTAACCATACACCACATGAATGATTGAAATGTAACTAATAATTAAATAATATTAAAATAATATTTTTATGATATAAACTATAAATGGTGATGTATAAACTACAAAAAGAAATAATTTGTGAATATTGATTATGTCTCCCATAAATAATTATGACAATATAAATACCTGTACTCAATATATCATTTCATTAATTGTTAAATAAACAACTAAATAATAAATTTAAATTTAATATAATTCTATGCCACAATAATCTAAAAAATTATAATATCATTTATGTACCACTTATAAAATTTTTTCAACTATTTAGAAATAATCTATTGTTACAATTTTCATTTCAATGTGATAACTATTACTTTTTCACAGGAATTTATATTTCGTAGTTTTTCTACATGTATATGCATCATGGATACGACACCAATGGGATTTTAATAATGATATTATTAAAATATATTTTAGTTACATGTATTATTATATTCCTCTTTAAATAATTTGTATATAATAAATTATACATTTTTTAGATATGGTAAGGTATATATACACTTGAATTCTATATTCACTTTTCAACAGCTGGATTGAAACAATGTTAACTAATAATTAATCATTATTATATAGTTATTATATCATAAAACGTTATATATTAATTAAATATATCTATATTACCATATATTTAAATAAACAGAACAAATAATAACATCACTTCTCTGGAGGTGGTAGTCTACACATACACAAAAGTGATGTTATCACATTTAAATGAATTGGTAGGTAAGAAATTATATATCTGATTCAATTTCGAGAAATATATTTATTTGATAAAAATAATATATAAATATTTAACATATCATAATAACAATCCATGAATGATGATGATGATAGAAAAAATGAATTGCACTAGTACATGGAAATGGTATGCTATATGTACACCTAATAAATATTTTCAAATTTTGTCCGGTAAAAAGAAGGGGTAATTGTTGTTTAATCATAATAATAATATTTAAGAGTATTTAATATATTTCATTATCTATTTTTTAATATATGCCATCAATTTATTGGAATCATAATATGAAATGATATTTAATGTAATCAATTAAGATATATACCTCCAAGATTAATAATGTTTTTCAGGTTACACCTTATGCCATAAATGTATTGAATTTTGGAAAGGGAAAAATCTATAGGAAATGGTTATTTATGATATGGTGATATTATATCAATATTTATATGAGGCATATGGATCTAATATTGTGAATAATAAAGCAGGGTCGGTTCCCTTTTACATTTCACAGAGGAAAACTCTTTGAAATACTCATTGTATTAAATTATTTCATATTAATTTTAATTATAAAATGGTTCTAACATTATTTAAATAAAATATAATATGATAATGACTACAAATTATCTAAAAACAATTTGGCCATATTTTCATTATGCTTCTACCCTTATCTCTTATATTCAACCCCAATACATTTTAAAATAACATTGATAATAATGTTTTACACTATTTAAGGATAAATAATGATACCATAAAATATAAATTGATCGAGAAATGGAAAAATTATTATATTTTAAAATTTATTACATTAAAATTAGGGAATATATCATAGTTTTATACATTTATAACTTTAATTAAATAATTACCATAAAATATCATTACTATCAATTTTGAAAATGCTAAAACATATATAAAATAATGTTCATCTAACAGATGTAAAACAGTTATAAAATAGAATTTATTCATGGATAACGACAATATTATCATAAAATAATCACCAATTAAAATTTTAATAGGTTTGGTTATCATTTCAAATTGTATCTATGGGTCTAACCCCATGTAAATCCAATGTTTACCTTAATAAGCATAATGAATTTATCAATAATAAACGAATATATTATTACTTATATGAAAAAAAGTGTATAATAAATGGAAAATCTATGAAATTATTTATCAATTATTATTATTATTTTTATATTTTATGATTTTTGTATTATATGATAATTTATTACAATATATTAGACATAAAATATTATTAATATCATTGTAATAATTTTTCACATAATTTGAATGTGAAAGCATAATGATAAAAATATAATTAGACTATAACCATTAAAAAATATATTTTATGTAATATTTATAAAAAAAATTTCTTCGAATGAATTATATATTCCAGAAAATATTAATTTCAATGTTTATAAAATCATATAATTAATTTTCTAACTATATTCGCAAAAATTATGTCTATGTTGCGTAAGAATTAAACATTAATTTAAAATTAAAAAATATTGAAAATAATTTATCATTATAGAAATAAATAAATTAATATTATTATTTACTATATGATTCATTAAATATGTATATTTAGTTAAATCCATGTTAGGGAATATTATTTGATATGTTACTTTTCTTTTCTATCATTGTGCAATAATTGCACAAGCATTTGGACAAGTGAAATTTTTTATTAATAAAATTTTCAAATAAATCCACAAAGATAATAAAAATTACTTCATAGTTGGAATCAATTTTCATCATTTACTACTACATTCTCAATTATTTTCATTATGATAAACAATTTACACTCCCTATGTTGCAAAACATATGCATTTTCCCTGAAATTGATTTTTGGATTTATCATGAAATAAATTATAATTAATTATTTAAAAATAATTTATGTACTGTATTTTTTGTATATTATTATCCATTATTCTTCCAAAATTTTAAAAATCTATTTAATTTTTTGAGATATCATAAATGATATAATATTTCATAAAAACAAGTATTTCATTAAATTCAACAAAAAATAAATTTTATAGGAGAATATTAAAAATATAACCTATAATAAAAATAATGTTATTATTTTAATATTGATTGAATTCCTATATTTTAAGTTCTTATATATGATAGAATATTATTTTAATATAAATTCATAAAACACAATGAAAACTTATTTTCATAAAAATTGCATTTTTAATCACACAAGTGATCTTGTTTGAAAAATAATATAATGATGAATAATATTTACCAATTTATTGTATTTAATACTAAATGTTTTATATATTAATTTTGTAACACCCCAGGCATTCATAGTATGTTATATCATTACAGAAATTTAATAGCTTCTACTACACACAACACTGAGTTCGAGCGCACTTCAACTTACCACACTAACCGTTCAAAAGGAGGTTATGAATACTATTAACTAAATTTAAAATCATATATAGTATATATAATTTTAACATTCATAATATGAGTTTCTTATACATAATATAAGAATAAATAATTTTTATTCAGATAAAAGAAGTATTTTTCAAAAAATGTAATTTTACAGCCGTTTAATGGAGAATCATTTTTAAAACTGATATATTACAATTTTATATATTCACCTTAGTGAAATTAAATTCTTATATAGAAGTGGGACATGAAAATTCAGTTTTGAAAAAAATTTGGTTCTTTTTTGATAAGTTTCATATTTTGCTGAATAGGGAAAAAATACTATGTTTTAATTGAAAAAAACTTTTTTAATCAGAATAAATTATATTGGTCATTTATAAATATGAATGTTTTGGATGTAAAATTATATTTTATTTTTACAATTAAATCCAATGTTGGTTAATTTAATTAATTCCAATTTGAAATTATACATAAACAAGTTTCAATCTTTTGATAGTTATTGTTTCTTAAAAACATGCTATTTGTTTTGAAAATGGGAATTAATTTTTAATTAATAAATAAAAATTCTTTTTTTTGAATTTGAAAAAATAGACGTAATTTTTGAATTTGGAAAGTCAAATATAGCTTAGGCAGAATTTTTTGGTATTTTTCTAAAAGACTTCATCTTTTGATGAATAGTTATACCACTTAGTAGTAGTTAAAAAACAGAATTTTTCATTAAAATGAAATTTTAATGCTTATGTGAATTAAATATCAAAGATCTGATGTACATGGTTTTTATTAGTAAGAATAATGTGGTTCAATAAAATAAAAAATTATTTGGTAAATAGTAATTTTTGACTTTTATTTGTCGTGGATAAAGTTAAATATAATAATTAAAGGAAAAAATAATTTTATAATAATAAAAAATTGCTTTAAAACATGTCCTACATTATTGGATGAGCCATTTCCGACCATGGAAATCCTTGGGTTGATTTTGGGACCTCATGGATCCACATATAAGTGATAATGACACTTTATTTTAATTATCTTAAAGTAAAGACAAAAATGACATTAACAAATATCTTTTAGTATATTTATTTTAACATGGGGTAATATATGTCATATTTTCAACTACAAAAATTCATTATAAAGATAAAAAAATTCATACATTATGGTATTTGTTTTTTAATTTTTAGACATCATATTAATTAACTTATTTATGACACAAAAATTATATAGTATTAACCTCATTAATAGATGATTTAAAAAATGAGATTAATAATATTAATCCAATATCCAAAGGTTTTCCAATTCATATTGGATGATTTTTTTTTTGAACATGAGTAATTTTATATTTTAATTTAATGTTTTTTGGACCTTCTGAAACCAAATATATTCTTATAATAAAATAACATTTCCCAATGTTCCAAAGGATCCCCTCCACTCCCTTATAAAAGGACACCACTTCTAACTCATTCCTTACACCTATGAAGCCCCATTTCTTGTCCAAACCATACCCAAATAAGTTCTAAAGATCCCTATCTTTCACATATAATCCTTACCTTAGGTAGAAGTCACTTCAAGAAATATTTTGGCTTCCAACCAAAGGGAGTTACCCAAATTAATGGTAATGGTTTCTCTTAACTTATTTTCTTGTATTTAATATCTCCAACCCTAAACTCTTTTTATTCTTTTATTTTTTAACAATACCAGTTTCCTAAATATACTTGTATTTTGTTAGGAGAGGGATTTGAAATACACTTACACATACCTCTATCTAATTGTCAGAGAACATTTTGTTTCTATGGATGGAAAACTAATCCCTCACAAAATGATAATTGTTCAATTATATCCTATTGCCTCTCATGATGTCCATTAAGAAGGAACTGTATTAATATATGATATATATTATGTTTATTTTTTATTTATTCTTCTATATTTTCCATTTATATCATTCCTTTATGGTTTCTATTTTGGGTAAACCGCGATAATTTTTATTTGATGAAGTGCGGACTACTACCCCCTCAAAGTGATATGACTTATCAATTCATTATGTAGGATGTATAAAGGATGGATATACTGATATTAAATATGATATTATACCAGAATTTTAATATACTTTTGTATAATTATGTTTTAATTCCATTAAAATACAAAATAAAAATGAAAGTAGTGTTCATGCGTACGTACGGCTTACTGTCTCCAGGAATGGTGCCTTTAATTTCATATCTCCAAATATAATGTATTGTTATAAATTCATATATATATACTGGATATATAATATATATATATATGATATCTAAATAATTTATATAATTCTGGAGATAATGGACTTTTGATCACATGGAAAAATTGTAATTATAACAATTTCATTTTTTGACTCACGTTCTGAACATCGATAAAATATAAAAATATAAACTCAAATAATTAAATAATTATTTACAAAGATAATAAGTTATATAAAAGGAATAATACACATTAAAAATTTTATTAATCATGTAGTAATTAATATATGTTTATTATTCAGGAAGAACAAGGAACATACAAGACAAGTCAGACTTGAGGTAAGAGGTTTCTAATCTCACTTTTAATTCCATGAGATTTATATTGTTCTCAACTTATATATTTCATGTGGTGTACTTTGTAATTATATTTGATATATATTATAATGATTCTATTTATATTCATGGTATTACATTAATGATATGGTGTTTCTAAACTTTTTCTCTTACGACTCGATTGATTGCAATGTGGTCAGGGGACTTCATCTCACTTCTTATTCTCGTGAGATTAACGATGTATTGAAACTATATATTTATTTGTGATGTATGAACTGGACATGATTGTATTCCTTGTCTAATATAATTTAATCTATCTATATTTACAACATCATTGAATAATCCATCTTTCATGGGGTGTATGTTTCGTGAGTTACCAAATCGGTAAACATCATTTCTGTAATCTCAATATTATTCGAGATTGTTTATTTGTATATTTTTACTAGGAAATATTTTTTTTCCATGTCCATGTTTCATAAAAGAGTTTTCAATGGTATTATATTAAGGGAATATTTTTCTAAAACATCATTTTAAATGTTTTTATGATTTATACTTCTAAACAATTCTCATTAATGTCCATGTTTTCAAAATGTTTTGTTTCTATTTATTTATATTAACATGAATGTTATTAAAATGATAATTTCTTTAAAAAGTGTCAATGTGGTATTGTACACGTTGATTCCAATATGTATTTAAATGTCTTACTTTTTAAATATTGCGACTCTTAAAAGATTTTAAAATAGAATGATATTTTTCTCTCAAATATTTTTCATTTCATCTGTTTCAACATCTTTTGATAAATTTTACACATATTTTAATTTGATTTATTATGATACAAATATTCGATATTGTATTTATGTTTTTCTGATATGTTTGACTATGTATGAGTTATTTGTATGTCATTCATGGTTTATGGTTAAAGTATGAAAATTTTTTATGCGAGTTTTAATACCAATGTTTATGTTATATTTCAACCTCATCTTAAGATTAATGTGTTGGACTAGTTTGTTCCGGGTTGGGGATCGGTAAATGAAAGCCCTCCGAGTTGGTGTACAATTATAGAAGACCAACTGGGTTAGATTTTGGTTACAGAGGCTCTCCAGGTTGGAGTATGGTTATAGAGGCTTTCTGGGTTGGAGTCTAGTTAGAGAGGCTCTCCGGGTTAGAGTCTAGTTATAGAGGCTCTCTATGTTGGAGTCCGGTTACAAAGGCTCTCCGGGTTGGGGTCTGGTTACATTTATCCCCAAGTTCCTAGCATGAGGCCATGCTGTCACGACCCGTCCTCGGGGCCTGTGTTGTGACTACCCCAAGCCCGCCTTCTATAGGCCAGGTGCTGGTGACTAGCACCAAGGCGTAAATCCCGGTAAAAAGGGAAGGCATTGCCTTTCTAAAGCAAACTAACACCATAGAGTAAACAAGCAGTAGAAGTAAACACTATGTAAAAGCTGTTACAAGAGTAAGTGCGGAAAAGTAAGTGGGCCAGTATACAAACCCAAACTGAAAGTAAAGTACAACTCGAAAAGGGAAAACAACAACTGAAAGGTAAAGCCACAACGACGAGTTGTCCACTGGAAATCCCACCTGGAGGGTGGGTACAGAAGGGCTCCACTGCTCCTCGGTCCAACCTACTACTCCGAGTCTGTCCCGCCCAGTGGTCCACCTCCAGGTACGGTCCTGCTCCGCAAGACTCCACCACGATCAACGCTGTCCGCCGTCTGCAACCAACACAACATAGTGCGGGCATAGCCCGTGCAGGGGTGAGTATAAGCTTCTCAGTAGGGACCCCGGGACCCCCGATGGTCTCCCAAAATCCACAAAGGATAAACCAAAAAGGAAAGATACAATCACGAAGTAACAAAGGACACTGCTTAGGTATATGCCCGTACATATACCTAAGTCATTAATTCAAATACGCTCTAAACTCTGAGCCCAAGTATAACCCAGTCCACAAAGGAAATCATATGTATTCCACACAGGAATGAAAAACGTAATCCACACAGGATAGCACAACACAATTAACATAGGAAATCAAACAGGATTCATCTCACATAGTTATACTTCTTCAAAAGATGATAGATATGATCAGTGATCCATCTAAATCGTCGGACCCACAAAGGATCGATAGGTACTAACCCCCGCAATGACCCACACAGGATCGGACCCACACAGGATCGGTAGCACGGATCCACACTGGATCACTGAGTGATTTATTCGTCATCGTCGAATCCACTGAGGATCTCTGTACAGTCGTCGTCACAGTCACAATAGCAGTCGTAGCTAGCTTTAGGGTTCCCACACACAACAAGCTCATTCGGGATGGTCCGCTCCACGAGCCGAGAGGTTGATACATCAACTGACACATAATCCAGATTTGATGTATCCAAAAGATCCTTATCGTCAACATGAACTCAACGTCGCAGACGGCACGTCAATCAGATGCCCGGTCTGAGAGTTATTGGCTTTTTCGTCCGAGGGGCCCGGTTGGTTTTTAAGGAAAAACCAACCCGACCATACTCCACATGTGTCCAAACCTTGGGCGGAGTAAGCCAAAAGATCCTTCTAACTAAGAGGAAACCAACAAAGTCGACGGCACGTCATTCGGACGTCCAAAGATTAAGATATGAGCGTTTCCGCTCCGAGGGCCCGGTAGGTTTCGTGTACGAACCAACCCGACCGAACTCAAAGTATTCTGAAACCATGAATGCGATATAACGAAAGGACTGTCTCGATTCAAGGATCGCATCGCAACTGACAGTGCGTTGATCGGAGGTCTGTATCCCATGTTATGGGCAAAAGACCGAAGACGGTCCGAAAACGGGGGTTTCGGGCCCGGACGGACCTGGCCCAAGACCCCCCCTGTCGGCCCAAACCGGGTCGACCCACCCTAGGTCCGAGACCCCCCTGGTCGTCCCAACTGGCCGAGCCGTTTTGGAAAGGGGGTGCCTGACCCCCTAGTGTAACCGCGACCCCCCAATTAAAGGGGTCGTTTTGTATAGCCGGCCGGGGGAATTAATTCCCCCAGCTCCCCTTTGTCCGGCTGGCACGCACCGGCCGGCCGGTTCTGCCAATGAGGACCGTCGACAGTCGGTCCTTCTTCATTCACCGACACCGGTGGCCCGGAACCGGCCGCCGGTCACCCTGCTCTGCCGCGGCCCGGAACCGGCCGCGGCTTGGTTCGTCCGGCATGGTGCGAGGGCACCGCGCCCCTCCACCGCGGCCCCGCTCCGGCCGCTGTGTCTTCGGTTTTCTTTGACGCAGCGCGACAGCGTCGTATCCTTGTTCATCTTCACGGCGCGGCGCGACGGCGTCGCGCATAACTTGCCATGAAATTCCCGCGTGGTGCGACGACACCACGCCATTTCGTTCCATCCACCATGAATCAAACAAGGATAAAGGAGGAGGGTCCGTCGTGTTTGTGCGGTCCGACCCCCTCCCGTTAATCGGTGTCATTTTGTCGTATATCCAAGAATAACGACATCTAGAAAAATCATGAACGATAATAAATATGTTATCCCCTACCATGATAAAAGAGATGACGAACGTCGGCGTCGCGAAGCGAGGATTCGAAGACGTTGACGGAGATTTCGCCGTGGAAAACCGTCATGGAAGAGACGTCGCAGAAGATGAACGTTGTGGAAGAAGACGTCGCGTCGCGGGTCGGTGTCGTAGAAGATAGTCTTCGAGGGCTCGGTGCTCCACGTTGGAGATCGTTCGTTCTTCGCATTCTTTGTCAAAGGGAATGAAGAACTCAAGACTTCCTTAGCTTTTTCTCCAAAAGCTCTCAGACAACTAAACACCAAACCAAATGAAATAAGTTCTCAACTTATTTTATTAGCAAAACAAGGCTTCTGAAATTCAAGAGTTTGAATTTCAAAAACATACATTTAACTCACCACATTAATTCCATAAGTTAATAATCTTAATTTTTCAAAAATTAAATGGGAGTTTAGGGGGATTAGAGGATATGAAGGGGTGGCATTCGTGTGGGCCCAACCACCCTCATAACCTCCCAAGGGAGGTTGGGTAGTTACCCAACTTCTATTCCAAGGATTATATACTTAGTGTAAAAATATAAATTATTGTTAAATTTTTTTTTTTAACTTCAACACTTTTTATCAACTTCTCTCGTGTAAACACAACTCCAGATTAAGCGTTCCTAAGCAATTACTGGTGCTACGGTTCCATTGGTACCCTCAGAATTCGATTCCGAGCACCGGTTCATAGGATAGGAATTCCCACTCGTTCGTTCACTGAACGTACTCGAGCTAAACATCGAATAGAAATTCCGGGCACACCGGGCCTCAGAATCAAGTGCCGTCTGAAACTGCGTTCCTGTAAAATCCCAAAAAAAATTAAGAAAAAATGTTTCCTTTAATTTTACAGGTCGTTACATTACCCCCACCTCAGGGATTTACGTCCCCGTAAAGAAACATCGAAAATAGGGAAACAAATGTTGGTACTGAGCACGCATCTGAGCCTCCCGCTCCCAAGTGCTCTCCTAGAGGTTCCCGTGCTGCCATCTGATGCGCACTAGAGGAATCGACCGTCCACGTAGGAACCGCTCCTGTTGATCCTCGATCTCCATTGGGACCTCCTCAAAAGTCGCCCCATCATCGACGTCAAGCTCCCCATGGTCAATGATATGCGTCGGGTCATGCACATATCTCCTCAGCTGAAATACGTGGAAGACGTCGTGCAACCGGTGAAACTGAGGTGGTAGAGCCAGACGATAAGCCACCTCGCCAATCTTGCTGAGGATCTGGAATGGTCCGATGAAGAATGGAGAAAACTTGATGCCTCGGCCAAATCTCTGTAATCCACGTTGAGGTGAGACACGCAAGAAGACGTGGTCACCATCCTCGAACTCGAGTGGCCTCCGCCTCCTGTCAGCATAAGACTTTTGCCGGCTCTGAGCTATCCTCATCCGCTCCTGGATGACCTAGACCTTCTCTGTCGTGTCCTGGACCATCTCTGGTCCCACAAGTGCTGACTCCCCAGGGTCTCTCTAGCACAAAGGAGATCTGCAAGTTCGGTCGTACAACGCCTCATATGGTGCAATCCCGATGGTGGAGTGGTAGCTTTTGTTGTACGCGAACTCCACCAAGGGTAGGTGGTCCTCCCAGTTGCGACCAAAGTCGAGGACACATGCATAGAGCATGTCCTCGAGAGTCTACATGGTTCTCTCCGTCTGACCATTCTTCTGAGTGTGAAAGGCTATGCTCATATTTAGTTTTGTCCCGAACACCTCCTACAACCCCTTCCAATGTCGGGAAGTAAAGCGAGCATCTTGATCAGAGGTGATAGATGAGGGCACACCATGAAGCATTATAATCTCCTGAACGTATAGACGTGCCGAGCTCTCTACCGATCCCTTCTCTCGGATGGGTAATAAGTGAGCCAATTGGTGAGTCGGTCGAGAATCACCCAAATGGATTCGTGACCTCTGGAAGTGCGTGGAAGTCCAGTCACGAAGTCCATTGATATCTCGTCCCACTTCCACTCTGGTACCACTAAGTGTTGTACCAAGCCTGCTGGTACCTGGTGCTCAGCCTTCACCTGCTGGCAGGTGAGGCATCGAGAAATGAACTCTGCCACAGCCTTCTTCATGCTCGGCCTGTAGTGCTGTCATATGAGATCCTGGTACATCTTTGCCACTCCAAGATATACTGCCAAAGGAGAAGTGTGAAACTCTCTCAGCACCTCCTTCCGTAATGCAACCGGTACCATGGTACGTCCTCTGAAAAGAACATCGTGCTTTGATCCAAAGGAGAAACCATCAGGTGCTTGTCTTGAGGATATCTATGCACGCAACTTCTCACAGTCAGCATCCCCACGCTATGCCTCTCTGACCCGCTGTAGTAGTGGATGTGTGACTATGAGAGACTGGAGAAAGGCTAATCCATCTCTATCCACAAAGGATATCTGCATAGAGGCTAGCTGCTCTATCGCCTCCTCAAGTAGCTAAATGCCCATCCTCCTACTGATAGCATCGGCCACCATGTTCCCCTTCGCAGGAGTATAGTCTATCTCAAAGTCATAGTCCTGGAGGAACTCGAGCCATCGCCGTTGTCTCAGATTCAGATCCTTTTGATAGAAGATGTATCTAAGACTCTGATGGTCAGAAAATACTGTAAAGCCTCGCCCATCAGATACTATCACCATGTCTTCTGAGCGAAGACCACTACTGCTAACTCCAGGTCATGGGTAGCGTAGTTCTTCTCATGCGTCCTCAATTGACGTGATCCATAGGCGATCACTACCTGCTCCTACATCAGGAAACATCCGAGTCTGGTCCCTGATGCATCGCAGTGTACTACGCACCCTACTCCCTCCTTAGGCAACCTCAAGATAGGTGCGATGGTCAATCTCTGTCTCAGCTCCTGGAAGCTCTACTGACATCTGTCTGACCACATGAAGTGTTTCCCCTTCTTCTTCAATGTGGAGAGTGGTGGCGCAACTCTGGAGAAGTCTGGTACGAATCTCCGGTAGTATCCATCTAGTCCCAAGAAACTCCACACCTCTGTCACACTCCTGGGTGGCTCCCAAGCAAGCACTACCTCGGTCTTTGCAGGATCCACTGCAACTCCCACCTCAGAGATGACGTGTCCCATGAAGTGGACCTCACATATCCAGAACTGGAACTTCGAGAGCTTACCATAAAGCTGGTGCTCTCAGTGTGTGTCTAGTACAACCTGTAAGTGGTAGGCATGCTCCTCCTCAGTCGTCGAGTAAATCAAAATGCTATCGATGAAGACCACGACAAATCGATTGAGGTATGGCTGAAAGATCCTGTTCATGAGGGCCATGAACCCTGCTGGAGCATTGGTTATGCCGAAAGGCATAACCAAGAACTCATAGTGGCCATACCGACATCTGAAGGTCATCTTCTGCACGTCCTCGTCTCGAACTCTGAGCTGATGATAGCCTGACCTGAGGTCTATCATTGAGAACCACTGTGCTCCCTTGAGCTGATCGAAGAGGTCATCAATCCTCGGTAGCGGATACTTGTTCCTCACTATCACCTGGTTTAGGCGACAATAGTCGACACAAATTCGCATGCTCATGTCCGCCTTCTTGGAAAACAATATCGGGGAAGCCCAGGGTGAAACATTGGGTCGGATGAACCCCTTGCCCTGCAAGTCATCCAACTGTACCCGTAGATCTCGAATCTCAGCGGGGGCCATCCGATATACTGGAGTCAATATCGGGGCTGTCCCGGGGTACATGTCAATATAAAAGTATACCTCCCTGCGATGAGGTATCACTGGAACGTCGTCGGGAAAGACGTCCTCATACTGATCCACCACTACAGGAAAACCAGGACTCCACACGTCAACTACTCCTAGGATGAGGCTAGCCAACTGATAAGTGATGGGCTATCCTCTCCTCTGCGGAAGTCCATCCTGTGCTGCGAAGGCTCCCTTCTCACTGGTGAAGGTGAACCTCCTCCCGTTGGTGCATACACATCGCACCTTGCACCTAATACATTCAATCTGTGCATGGACCGTAGACAACCAATCCAATCCCAAGATGACGTCGTAAGGCCTCAAAGATACTACTAGAAGAGCCCAGCCGAATCTCTCGCCTCCTAGAGTAAGCTCACACTACCGAAACCATTGCGTAATTGTCGAGTCTGCTCCCATAGGGGTCTCTAGCCCTAAGGATCGAGCCAACGGCTCTGTCGGAATCTCCGAGCTCCGAACAATGGTAGCAGCTATGAAAGAATGACTCGTTCCTGTGTCTATAAGAACTGTAGAAAGGGTGGAATAGACACAGATAGTACCTCGAATCATCTCGGGTGCACCGTGGTCGTAGGCCTCTTCTCCCTGGAGCTGTGCATGTCTCTGCCCGCCAGCTCCCTGTGGTCGGGGTGGACCTCCTGGTGGTGGTGGTGGTAGAGCCTCAAAGAGTCTCCCACCACCTGCCGCTCAGCTAGCTCCTCTGCCTCATCCGCCTCCTCCCTGCGGACCGCCAAAGTCGACCCTCTGCCTCTTCCTCAGTGGTCCCTCAACCATCTGCTGCTCCTCGGCATGGCAGGTCGGGCAGTCACGAGCCATGTGGCCCTGCCCGCTGCATGAGTAGCACTGTCTGCCTCTCGAAAGACTGGATTCCTGCTGTGTGCCCCGCACTTCTGAGCCAGTGTCCTGAGGACGTCTGCCTGAGGGTCTGGTCTTCCTAGACCCATGAGTCATCCGTCGACTGCCTGCTGCAGAGGAATCTGCTACGTGCCGCCGTACGGTGGGTCTCGGCTCTGGTGTAGACTCAGCAAGAAAGCTCTCGATCAAAAGGGCTTGCTCCAGTACTCCTGTCTAAGTCGGAATGCTGAGGGAGATCAACGATGACCTGATCTCGTGTCTCAATCCCTGCTCAAAGGTCCGAGCCCGGAAGAATGGGTCTCGTACCATGTTTGTCGGGTAGCATGAGATATCGTAAAATCTCGTCGAGTACTGGGCGACTGTCATGTTGCCCTGACGCAGCTGAAGAAGCTCCTGGATGCGCACCGCACGGAGGGTGGCTGGGAAGAAATCCGAGCGGAAGAGGCTCTCAAAGTCCGTCCAGAGAAGAGATGCCTCATCGTGCACCTGGAGCATCAAGCTCCACAATCTGCCAACTTCTGCGTGTAGTAGTCTCACTGTGAGGATCACAATGAGGTCTGCTGGTGTCCTCACTAACCTGAAAACTCTCACAACTACATCCAGCCAGTCCTCGGCTGCCTGGGGGTCCGTCTCCCAGCGGAACCTGGGCGGTCGCTGGCGCTGGAACTCATGCAGTGCACTAAGGAAACGTGCATCTTCAGCGGCTGGTGCTGGAAACATCCGTGGCTCGGCGGGTACAGCTACCGCCAGTGCCACTACTGACAAAGGGCCCTTCACCGAGGCCTCGTCGCATGGTGGGCTGTCGTCACGCTCGACTCTCGGAACCCTAGCTAGGTGTCGTCGTGGGGCCATCCTGAAAAGGAAACAGGTGCACCACTGTCAGAACAGTATACCTGGTGAGATGATACAAAGTAATCACAAATAAAACATTAAACACACATGCAATCAATGTTTTCGTGCATTAAGTCGGAAATCAGAAGTCCGGGGTCCTGGTGTATGGATACGTCGGCCGCCGCACCAACACTGGACTCCCTGGACTGATAACCACACTCAATACACTAAACACTATTGCTTCATGTAGAAAAAGATCAGAGTCCAATGTTCTGTGGTAGAACCAAACTCCTCTGATACCAATTTGTCACGACCCGTCCTCGGGGCCCGTGCCGTGACTACCCCAAACCCGCCTTTCATAGGCCAGGGGCTGGTGACTAGCACCAAGGCGTAAATCCTGATAAAAAGGGAAGGCATTGCCTTCGTAAAGTAAACTAACACCACATAGTAAAAAAGCAGTTGAAGTAATCACTAAGTAAAAGCTGGTACAAGAGTAATTGCGGAAAAGTAAGTGGGCCAGTATACGAACCCAAACTGAAAGTAAAGTACAACTCGAAAAGGGAAAACAGCAACTGAAAGGTAAATCCGCAACGACGAGTTTTCCACTTGGAATCCCACCTGAAGGGTGGGTACAGAAAGCCTCCACTTCTCCTCGGTCCAGCCTACCGCTCCAATTACGTCCCGCCCAGTGGTCCACCTCCAGGTACCGTCCTACTCCGCAAGCCTCCACCACGATCAGTGCTGTCCGTCGTCTGCAACCAACACAACATAGTGCGGGCATAGCCCGTGCAGATGTGAGTATAAGATACTCAGTAGGGACCCCAAAACCCCTAATGGTCTCCCAAAATCCACAAAGGATAAACCACAATGGAAATATACAATCACGAAGTAACAACCGACATTGCTTAGGTATATAGCCATACATATACCTAAGTCATTAATTCCAATATGCTCCATCCTCTGAGCCCATGTAAAACCCAGTCCACACAGGAAATCATACGTATTCCACACTGGAAAGCAAAACGTAATCCACATAGGATAGCACAACACAATCCACATAGGAAAGAAAACAGAATTCAGCGCACACAGGTAAACTTCTTCGAAATACGATAGAGATGATCACTGATCCATCTAAATCGTCGGACCCACAATGGATCGATAGGTACTAACCCCCGCAATGACCCACACAGGGTCAGACCCACACAGGATCTGTAGGCGCTGGCTCACACAGAACCGCTGAGCGTTGACCCACACAGGATCGGAACCACACAGGATCGGTAGCACTGATCCACACCGGATCGCTGAGTGCTACAGTTGTCATCGTCGAATCCACTGAGGATCTCTGTACAGTCGTCGTCACAGTCACAGTAGTAGACGCAGCCAGCTCTAGGGTTCCCGAACACAGCAAGCTCGTTCGGGAGGGTCCGTTCCATGAGCCGAGAGGCTGATACAACAACTGACACATAGTCCAGAGTTGATGTATCCAAAATTTCCCTATCTTCAATAGGAACTCAACATCGCAGATGGCCCGTCAATCAGACGCCCGGTCTGAGAGTTATTGGGTTTTTCGTCCCATGGGCCCGGTTGGTTTTTAAGGCAAAACCAACCCGACCGTACTCCACCTGTTTCCAAACCTCGGGTGGAGTAAGCCAAAATTTCTGTCTCACTAAGAGGAAACCAACAAAGTCGATGGCATGTAATTCGGACGTCCGGAGCTTAAGATATGAGTGTTTCCGCTCCAAGGGCCCGGTTGGTTTCGTGTACGAACCAACCTGGCCGAACTCAATGTATTCCGAAACCTTGAGTGCGATTTACCGAAACGACCGTCTTGATTCAAGGATCGCATCGCAACTAACAGTGCGTCGATCGGAGGTCTGTAGCCCATGTTATGGGGAAAAGACCGAAGACGGTCTGAAAACGGGGGTTTCGGGCCAGGACCAACCTGGCCCGAGACCCCCCCGGTCGGCCCAAACCGGGTCGACCCGCCCCGGGTTCGGGCGGGCTGGCCTGGCGGACCGGCCGGGAGGCCGGTCTGGCCTGGGCATAGCGCGGCCAGCGCGCTAGCCAGGCGCTCGGCCAACTGGCCGAGCCGTTTTGGCAAGGGGGGGGGGGGCACCTGCCCCCCCTGGTGTAACCGCGGCCCCCCAATTAAGGGGGTCGTTTTGTATAGCCTGCCAGGGGAATTAATTCCCTCGGCTCCCCTTTGTCTGGCCGGCCCGCACCGGCTGGCTGGTTCTGCCAACGAGGACCGGCGACGGCCGGTCCTTCTTCCTTCGCCGACACCGGCGGCCTGGAACCGGCCGCCGGTCAACCTGCTCCGCCGCGGCCCGGAACCGGCCGCGGCTTGGTTTGTCCGTCGTGGTGCGACGACATCGCGCCCCTCCGCCGCGGCCCCTCTCTGGCCGCGGCGTCTTCGGTTTTCTTCGACGCGGCGCGACGGCATCGCGTCCTTGTTCATCTTCACGGCGTGGCGCGACGGCGTCGCGCATAACTTGTCGTGCAATTCCCGTGTGGTGCAACAGAACCACGCCATTTCGTTCCATCCACCAAGAATCAAACAAGGATAAAGGAGAAGGGTCGTCCTTGTTTGTGCGGTCCGGCCCCCTCCCGTTAATCGGTATCATTTGGTCGTATATCGATAAAGAACGAAAACTAGAAAAATCACGAACGATAATAAATAAATAATCCCATACCTTGATAAAAGAGATGGCAAACGTCGGAGTCGCGAAGCGAGGATTCGAAGACGTTGATAGAGATTTCATCGTAGAAAACTGTCGCAGAAGAGACATCATGGCAGAAGAACGTGGTGGAAGAAGACGTCGTGTCGCGGGTCGGTGTCGTGGAAGACGGTCTCCGAGGGCTCGGTGCTCCACATCGGAGATCGTTCGCTCTTCGCGTGCTTCTTCAAAGGGAATGAAGAACTCAAGACTTCCTTAGCTTTTTCTCCAAAAGCTCTCAAACAACTAAACACCAACCCAAATAAAATAAGTTCTCAACTTATTTTATTAACACAACAAGGCTTTTGAAATTCAAGAGTTTGAATTTGAAAAACATACATTTAACTCACCACATTAATTCCATAAGATAATAACATTAATTTATCAAAAATTAATTGGGAGTTGAGGGGGTTTAGAGGATATAAAGGGGTGGGGTTCGTGTGGGCCCCACCACCCTCATAACCTCCCAAGGGAGGTTGGGTAGTTACCCAACTTCTATTCCAAGGATTATACACTTAGAGTAAAAATAAAAATTGTTGTTAAATTTTTATTTCTAACTTCATCAATTTTTATCAACTTCTCTCGTGTAAACGAAACTCCGGATTAAGCGTTCCTAAGAAATTACCGGCGCTGCGGTTCCATCAGTGCCCTCAGAATTCGATTCAGAGCACCGATTCATAAGATAGTAATTCCCGCTCGTTCGTTCGTTGAACGTACCCAAGCTAAACTTCGGATAGAAATTCTGGGCACACCGGGCCTCGGAATCAACTGCTGTCTGAAACTGCGTTCTAGTAAAATCCCAGAGCAAATTAAGAAAAAAAATTTCCTTGAATTTTACAGGTCCTTACACATGACATAGAAATTAAAGTCCAGCTTTATGCATTCCATCATTATGAATGTGTCTATAAATCTTGCATGTGATTATTCGACTATTACAATAGCCATGTGAAAAAGTAAATGGAATTATTTGATTTTATCTATACCATTTTATAATTATTTATATTTTTAAAAGGATTTTTTAGTCATATACATTTCCTTAAAGGTTTATTCTTATTTATGAACATTTCTGATATATTATACTTTTTACTGAGCTTCTGAGCTCTCCCCTTTCTATGTTTTATTTTCATTGAATTGAGAAAGTATTTTATGGTTACCCCGCAAGGATAGGCTAAGGGATATGAATGTGTCAAAAAGGGTACAATCTTGTCGTTGTTTTTAGTCATTTTATAATTTAATGTAACTTTCGTGTATTTCATCTATTTTCCAATACTTCTATACGGATCGGTCTTTCGGGACATGATTCCTTGTAATCATGCCAATATATTAAAATAATGCACTGAATCCTGGATTCTGGGGTCGGGGAGTTACAAATTTAATACCAAACTAAACTTATAATAAATCATATTAATGAAAATGAATGAATGGTTTACCAAAAAGTACAAACTGTTTACTTTCTCAATTTACTATAAAATCATTATTTTTAGTAAAATATAAAATATTCCCCAATAGTAATTTTCATATGATTATATAAAAATATATTTTATTTTCAGAAATAAATTTTGTAAAATTTAATGTATATAATTATTGAATTTTCTCACATAAATAAATAAAACCCCCCCAAAAGGAAACACATTACTAAAAATTAAGTTGACCTTACAAAAAACTGATTGAATATTTTCTAAAAATTCATCTATAAATTTTTATTTTATGTGAAATATATATATATATATATATATATATGATATTCTGGGAAATATTATTCATTTCTATCAATTTTACAGCTCGTTATGACTATGAAATTTAAAAAATATTATGTCATAGTTTGTCTAAAATCTGTGATTCTTTATTTATATGATATGTAACTAGTGTTCATTTTATATACTTTGGTGTAACAATATCACATCCCCCTTAAAAATATTTCCCCCACAATTTTATCTTTCTCATTAAATGGTCTGTATTTGATAACACATTTTTAGAAACCCCCATCATTAATAAAACACCATTTAAATAGAAAAAGTGGGAAATATAAAAGTTTCTTCAAATAACCAAAACAATTATCTAGATATGAATAATATTTTTGTTCTATATAATTTTTTTAGAGAGGAGCATATTTACTAGAAATATATAATATTAAGAAATATGGAATATGGTCAGGACAAATTGAATGATCAGAAAACCATAAATCAATTAGAGATTTAAAAAATATAATGTCAATAAAATTGTTGGTAAGTGTAAATCATTTATATATCGAGTTACGTTGCCAATGTTTACGGTCTCTTTTACATTCAATATCGTATACAAATGAAAATAATCACAGATTTTATACATCCATTTTAGAATAACAAATTCATCATTTCGTTATGCTTTGATTAATTCCCACATTATCTCACTCCATGAAATGATGATGAATTTTGTTATGCCTAATGCACTAAAAAATTATAATAGATTATATTAACAATAATAGAATGGAAATTAATTCACATTGTATTTAAATGTTTACTAAATCCAATAATTTTATAACTGATTATATAATATAAATATATTACAAATTGATCTCTAAATCATCAATGTAACATCCTAAACCATGATCCAATTAACCAAGGCCTCGAGCCGTTGGGCCACATGGCCTCAAGAGTATCTACCTATGCACAAGAGGCTTCCTAATAAGAATGCTGGTGTAAAGGTGGAATGGTGGGGATACTCTACCCTCTTATTATAGATTTATAATAGGTAACAACATTAAACTTTCAAAATTGTAAGCATATAAAAAAAGGAATGAATAAATAAGAAATGGAAGAATTAATAACTAAGGAAATGAATAGTACACTAAATCTACTATGATGTTTCATATACATGTATTCATGGAATGTTGATACACAAAATGAGAAAATGGGACCGGTATAAACAATCATTATATATATAAAAAAATAATGGACAAATACTACTCCACTAATATCTCAGGTCTATACTTAGTCATCTGTTATAATTCCCCATCTCAAATTAATAATATCTTAACACTATATAAGGTAGATTTTCCTTACCCATATATGTAGTCATATAATGTTCCTGAGTACCAAATTCAGACTAGGCAGTGTGAGATAATGTCTTCGTATTCCACCACAACCATTAACTAGATGTAATCCAAGTAGTGATCGTAACAAAATAGTTTGCAAGAATAATTATTTAATTAAAATTACTAAATAATTAATATATAGTCTACTCTTGTTCCAAAAGGAAAACATGTGGACTATACCGGTTCGGGTCATGGTGGAAATATTTTTCTAATCAGAAACAATATATATATATATATATTGTAATATATATAAATATATATATTTGTCTCATCCTCCTTTATAGACCATGTACGTGAAAACGTAAGTTGCAATATACATAGAATAATTGTTTCTTGATGGATCTAGGAGTAACATAGACATCCACAACTAGTATAATCAGTGTATAATATCATGTAAAACTGTGAATTCCCTAAATCTCAAAATGTGATAGGGACATCATGCACGTCACTCAATATTGTCAGTGTTTCATCATTCCATCACACGAACAAGGGTCACAACAAAACAATCTCAATGTATAGCTAGTGGAAATTGATTAATACTTCATATTCAACACCTAATTCAAGGGAGTTTGAGAACATCATGCTCATGAAAACCCATACCACCATACTACTAAATATATCGAGGAGTAACCACAATTATAAAATTACGAATGAGTAAACAACTATAATTTTTTATGTTTACAATGACAAAATATAAATATTAATAACATGTATGCTTAGTAAATCATTTTAAAATATAAGAATTGTTAGGCATGGTCTTTACACCATTTATACATATAAATTAAAACAATATGTTCCATTCAATTAAAATAATGATATCGTTCATAATCCATTGAATTTCAAACCAATTAATTCTATTAATGTAATACATCAAGAATACATATTCATTTTTTACATAAATAGAATATTTAATTTATTATGTCATATAAATTTAATTCATAATTATCATGATCCATTTTGATGTGGACATATTCAATATGATAATTCCCATCATGGTAAATTCCCAATATAGTTTGGGATAACTTCCAAGAAGGTTCTAGGGGTTCATTAAGAAGAATATAATATGGGATGTTCAATATATTATCTATGCTTGATTCATAGAAGGAATTCAATGAAATATACCAATAAGTTTCAAGGTCCAATATGAAGTCAAACACCAATGGGGTGACCTTGAGTATGGTCACAATCCTATAAACTACTAAAAATGGTCAAATTACATGCATCATGGTGCCCCAATCAATTTTATATGATGAAATAAATAAAAATGGGATACTAATAAAAAGATGGTGAGTAGCATAATGATATAGCTACATGAAATCGAAACTCAAGGGGAGATCAAATAGACAACATACATCAAGGTTGTATATGACTCCTCACATGATATCAACCACAATTTAAGAGTAGTATGAAAGAGATATAACAAAATTTAAAAGACAATGAAAAAATGGAAAAATAGCTTTCACATAAATAGTACGATAACCTCAAAGTTGAATTTATATTATAAATGAGAGGATTTTAGATATTTCCTTATGTAATCCAACTCCTTAACCGAATATTTAATCACACTCCGAATGTGGGTGATACCACAATTCCTAGATTGAGGAATATAGGAAGATACATTAGATGAAAAATAGAAACATATATTTGATAGGGTATAGGGGAAAATATTTTTATAATATTATGTGGTAGAAAAAAATGAAATTTCTCTTAAAATAATAAGGGTACACTATAAAATAAATATTTTACAAAAGCATACACAAACCATGATCCATCCATTGCATAATGATTTTCCCAACACAGTTAATGAACATAGTTTCAATAACATTGTCAAAACCATTCTAAATACCACTCTCAAGAAATTATAATTTTTCACATGGACATGAACCATGACGAGCATGATTCCAAAAATACCATACGGCTTGTGCAACACCTATGTTTCACCACATATGTTTATAATTAACAAGTCTTTTTGGGCTAGAGAGTTTCTACTATTCATGTAGCCAAATTATTTTTCCCGCATTCATGAACTCCATGCTCTGAACAAGCCATAGACTCCCCTAGGACCACCCTTAGGCCATATTACATGTTTACAAATATTTACCCAATTATTTTAATAGAAATAATATGATACACACTATCATGAAATGATAGGTCATTTTAAACTTTCCTCATTAAAGAAACATTCCACCCCCTAGATAGACTTCATAGGGTATATATATGTCTTTTGAGAGATGGTCTTAACACTGAAATCATTTATCAACTTCCTATTATTATGTCACGTCCTATACTTGGAAGTGTTCTGTAGATCTCATACCAAAGTAACTGGAAATCCTTATAGTGTCGTCACACTCTTATAAAAAAAATGAATGTGATATTCCAAAAAGGTAGCGTCTATATCAAATCCATCCTCATCTGGATTAAAGAAATGTTTCAGGCCTCTAATTTATTAATGAAGATGAGATACATGATTGAAATCATGCATTGACTTGTATTTCTTGGGAAGCTTCAAATCATAATCCACTGTTTTAATCAATTTCACTACCTTGAAGGGTCAAAAAATCATTGGTAAGTTCTTAACCTTTCTATGAATACATTTATGGCCCAACCAAGGTGTTAATTGTAAGGAATCATAGTCTCTGATAGTGATCTAGATATGAATCTGACATTTATTGGAATTTGAATATCGTCTAGACTATGATGTCAGTATTCTGGTTTTTCTTAAATAGGTCTTCTATATAGTCTTCTGAATGATACATAGTCTAAGCATATTTTCCTCCCCTACCTATATACCTCATAGATGTGATCAGAATATCCTATAAAATATGAAAAAATATGGATCTATCTATATGGTATCCTAAAATATGTTATTATAAGAAATATAAACTTGTGGAATGAGTTTATTCAATGGACCCCAGAGTCATGGATACATGCATGGAGAATGTCCTCCAACACCTTAACTTTACACTCCATCCACATATCGGTCTATGGATGAATGGTCCAGATCAAAAGCACCTATTTTCCAAGGAGATTCTGAAACCACTTCAAGACCTATAAATTAAAATGAGTCTCTATTAGAAAAATTGAATGATGACTTCCATGATTATTTATAACCTCCTTCAAATAGTTCACTCCACGATCTTCTACTGAGATGTTCTCTAACATAGGTATGTAGAGTGAGTCATTCATCAAATGATTTATGAAAAATTAAACCACTTCATTTCCATTAGGTTATTTTGGTACACAAGTCCCAAAAACAATCAAAAAGTTCCCCAAATTCCACTAGGGAATGCACAATAGTCATAAAATATCTGTGGGTTGTTTTTTTCAATATTCACCTACAGATCGGTGGAACACTGATTGATGAAACTAGGAATGATATATTTTATACTTGGACACCAATACTATAATTGTAGATGTCTATACATTTTGGAGACATTGGGTGAACCTCCAATGTTGAGTAATGGAATTCTTGCATCAACTCAACTCTAATGTCCGCTTGTACACATAAACACCCATGTAATAGATAACGATCAACCGAATACATAGTCTATACATAATATATATCATCAAATGAGATTCATTCTCTTGGTATATTTACATCGAGATCAAATATCTGTATCATTCTTAGTCACTTGAAAAGATTATAGGTCACTTATACACCCATGAGGATGGTCTGACCATGCTACCTCTAAACATCAATATGAATCTCTAATAATAAGTCCATGATCTTCCATTCAGCCCCAAATTCCTGAAAAACCATTTTATAAGTCTTCTATAAAATATCATGGGCTGCATCATTTACATTATTACGTAGGTAGGAAACATGGACATAAAAATACAATAGGTACTCAACCCACCTTCAATGACAACGAAATTTATCTCCCTATGAAAATATGTAAATGAGACATTTGGTATTAGTTAATACTACAAAAAATCAGTCTGTGTAGATAGTTTCTGCAACAACATATATCAATAACTACATAATCTAAATAAATGTAGTGTATTGGGTAGTTCCACTAATGAGGCCTCAATTGACGAGACACAAACATGATGACTATCTCATCCAACATTATAAAATCTCCATTCTAGATTCCATATACATCACAGTATATTGTATAACTCCTACCCAAAACTGGAATAAACAGTATAGATTCTGATGTCAAATTTCCCTTAAATGGTTTAATGGATTTTTTCCATTATTATAACCATATTAATTTCACAACATATTTTTAAAATCCCATAAGCTATTATAAAATATTAGTTAAATCCAAGAATAATTGTTTGTAATGTCTAAAATATCCCATAAGTAATAAATTTAAAATTAATTTTCTAGATTCTCCAATGATTCTATTTCTATCCATTCTTCTGGAAAAAAATGAGACTCTTGAATCCAAGATGATATGACCAAAAAATGGGAATTCTTGATCCAAAGGATGAATTTAATAATATAGATTATACATGATCTTAAATTATGTGTGTGTTATGTCTATAGACATGAAATCCACCATATGATATAATGACCACAATATTATATTTGAAAAAAAACGTCACTCACGGAGTTGACAAAAGTGGTAATCTATTCAAGGTAGTGGATACTAATTCTATACAATGAGATGGTTCAATCGATAGTAATCTTGGAGAACCTTGCGGGTACTATATGTATTAAAGAAAAATTTACCAGTGAAACACAAGGAGAATTGTTGGGATGTATGAATTCATTATCCCATATATCCTCCATCTTCTTATTTAGTTCTAAAAGTCCCATATATTTCATCTTATAATAAAGAATTGTCACTAGGTCTTGTCCTATAATAAGATATATAATGAATTATACCACTCTCACTAGTGTTATAAAAGTTAACTCATCCAGAATTACTTCCCTAAAATACTCAACTATTTGATGAAAATACAGTGGTTCATAACCCCTGGTCATCCATGAAAAGATTGGAGATATAATCTACCTCATTATATAGCCTATAATAATTAGGACTATTTTTTAACGCAATGACATCCCATTCTACATTATCCACGTGTCTAATTATCTCAGGTGATTTAAATTCCACTCCCTCGAGAGAGTAGTAAATTTGCGGATAAAGTTCCACTAGTCCCCATTTTAATGTCGACCATGACCAGATGGAGGTAAAATAGGTTATTGGTGTTGTTTCAAACATTATTATTTGGAGCTTCACCATGATGTTTGATGATTTATTGTGTTTATGTTACTATCACCATTTATCCATTATTTTATTATTTTAGATCCCATAGAAAATTGTTAAGGATTCCACGAGCATCGATCTAGGTGAATATAAAGATATCAGGGGTTTTGGGTGGTTTTAATGGAATTGAAAATTGAAATGACCAATCAAATAGATTATAGTGTAGGATAATAGAATATTTTTTATTCCTGTTAATGGGTGATGATATTTTGAGACTACACAACATTTAGTGAGAATATGATGTGTGGTCGAGGGAATTATTGGGGTTATCGTGTCATGGGACATAATCATGTGCAAATATATGTCCATGTACATTGAAACATGGGTTTCATACATTGGAATAGTATCAAACACATGTGTATTAGTTGAGAAGATAAAAAACATATCTAGGTAGGAAATACATATCTTGAATATAGGGTACACACCATGTGGGGAGATATGGCCATCCAAGGGTGTATGGGTGAGTACATGTCCAATAATCCATATGAGGGAATATGACATTATATATGAGTTAAAAACAATGTAAATTTTAAAATACAATGTGATTACCATTGGGGAACATAACTAGGGGAATGTTTATTGTGACACCTCATGTATTGTGCATATATATTGTGTAATCCCACTGGATACTTGTCCCTCCTGGATCTTCACCTTCTAGAATCTAATGGAGGCATGTGATTTTCTTATCCTGAGTAGTTTAATTTTGTGTTTTATGCAATGGATTCAATAGGTTTGGAATTATAGTAGCATCACAAGGTGAAATTTGTGGGTATCTTCAATAAGAAATAATTAGACCATTATCATTTGGGGGTGTTCCATTATTCAATATTAATGATGGTACAATGTGTCATTTCATCCGTAATATTGTATTTGTATCTCCTATATTAGATTATATCAGATAGTGTTGGTGTGTCTCTCTAGGAGGCCCTGGAAGGATCCAATATCATACCAACTTTCATAGTTTGATGTTGTCATATCCCCATGACCAACACTACTTGGGAGGTGATCCCATATCAATAAGGTAATCCCAATTGTATTTTTTCCATCTTTGGTAAGATGATACCCTACATATATGGTGTTTTTAGAAGGGTTTTTTGGTATAGTTTTCTATATGATCACATACATAGTTTTTATTCAATATCGATTTTTTCAAATCATTGTGGGAAACAATACATGGGAATCAGTCTATTATCTGTGTGATATGTAGCATGGGGTACAATTTTTGATTTATGGTGTCCCCTATGGGTCTAGAGTGTGATCATGTATATATGATGTGAGATCCTAATTTTTCATATTTATATTCATGGATTCCCCATCAGGGATGGGTAATATCCCCTATCCATGTATTAAGACCCTCTATTTGACTACCTGACATTATTCATGGATAGACATGACAAGCATGATCTCTTTGGTTCAAGTAACCTTTGATATCAATATTATCCCACCATAATAGGAATACTAGATGAGTGACATAAATTTTATGAGTTCCTTCAATGCTGGTAGGGATCATATAGTGAATCATCCTTGACGATTTTATCATTTGAACATCAAGAAGAATCTGAATGTTTTTTAGAGTTTAGGTCCTCATGGTACATGTAGTCTGAGATGATTATTTTGGGGTAATTATAGGATTCATTCTGGTGATTTATGATTTAAAAAAAAATTCAGATTATATTACTAGTCATGTATAGATGACATGTTTTTAGGATTGATTTTAATGTTATCACTTTGTTGGGTTTCCACCAAGTGTTTCAGGTCTATCAGATTGTTTCCTTTTTGTTTCTCCCATTTATTTGTTGGGGTTCTTGTTCCTACTATATAATTATGCACATACCAATTATTGATTTTTCCCTCACATTTCATGTCTTAAGAAGATTTAAATACTTTCAATGGAGACCAAGGAGGACTCGATAGAGAAGAATCCTAGCAAGCATGGAAGACATATGTATATACCAATGGTTTCATTTGGTAGTAGGCACCTCTAACTAAACAAGTTGGATTATTTTATATATTTTTTGTCTTCTATTTGTCCATTTAATCATTTGTGGATATTTTTTGTACTCTAATTGTGGGATACACTAAATCATGCATTGATGGTTTCAATTTTTTATTCTCCATGCACTATTTCATTTATATGTATGTGTTTGTGTGTATATATGTATTGTCGGTATGGAATAAAAATGTTTGATCTGAGTATATAGTATTGGAATTAAACATCTTGGATACTGAATATGGGATTGGGGATGTGGAAGCTCATCCTTCCAATAACTAGGCCAGTCATATTGTTTTGATTCATGAAAGTATGGAATAAATTGAATAGGACCAGAGTTTAAAGTTCTCTAACTATGATCTTTGGTTGGGGATTATGGTGAAAGGGTTTATTTTAATTTAGATAAAATTTTTTTAATTGGACACTAGTGTTTTTGTGGTGGATAATGTATCCCTTCAATAAGAAAATGATAACATACTAATCAACATGGGTCTTATAGACATTGGTTTCACTAATTTTTTTGAACAAGAATCAAATAGGACTTGGTTGTGAGTTCGATATCCGTCTTGAGTAATCCCATTAGATATACTATTTGACTATGGAATGTCTTCATTTTTTTATATTACACTATAATAGTATCTAGAAAGAGTTCCACAATGGGATTTTGAGGATAATCCTACTAGTGAAAAGGATTTATTGTATGGATCTACATAAGAGGAATTATATTTGGGTTGGATTCCATTTGATCCACCACAGATAGACCATAAGGTTGTAATGGATCTTTAGAATGAATATTCACATAGCCTAATTTGGATTATTTCTTTTAAGAGGCATATTCCCCACATGTATTATGTTTTTCTAGACCGAAATGTAGCTAATGATTGGATTGTGGCAGGTGCGCTTGTTTTATACCTTGTGTGGAGACCTCCCAATTTGATTGTGGTACTAGAAGTGAGTCTTTTACATGGATATTCTAGGTGATGGTGGAGTTGTGTGATGTAGAGACACATTGAGATGATTCTCACATGGATAGAGATTTATCATCTACACTTAATAGAGTTTTGTCAAGACAATTTGATATTTGTGTGTTTCTAGAATCTTATGTGGCCTTTTCATTGTTTAATAACAATTGGGGAGTGTTTGACCATGTTCAAATACCAATCATGATAAATAAAATATATGGTTCCAGATATCTTATTATAATCATTACCCATTGATATGTTCAAGTGAAAATATATCTAGGATTAGGTTATATCACAATTCCATCCAACATATACTGGAGTGCTCGAGTGGGCCTTGGTTGTGGATATTTTTCTATCTGAGAAAAATATAAATTTTGGTTTTGGGACACATATAAATGTGGACCTCTGTATCAAGAAGATGATATTAGGATTGCAGATCTTAAAATTTTATATACCTCAAGGGATGATAACCATGTAGTGTGCTTGCAGATTAGGATTCCCAAGCTGAATATTTTTATAATTTGAAGAGGAAGTGTTTCTTATATGATAGACTGGGACATGTAACATGTGATTTTGTAAAAAATCATTCAGTTGAGAGAAATTTTTTTATACCACAATGTCATGTATATAAATAGGAGGACGTAATTTCCAAAGTAGGAGTACATGGAAAATGATTAATGAGATAAATAAGATGTAGTTGGAGGATCAATATATAGCCACCACCAACATTAGAGTTCATCACAAGGATCATAGAGCTAAAGGATGTGGTAGAGGACATATGTAGTACATAAATACCTTTTAACTAGAGTCAATAAGGATTATAAGATGTAATCACTATTTACATTATACTTTTATAGCAGTTTTTCTAGCTTTAGCTACGATATTTCATTTTCATACCACAACATTCTCGATGTTTATCCTAACTGATGTGATGCATCAGTAGAACCCTATATCGATAATTTTTTTCATTTCTTCTGATTCATGTGGAATATATAACATCTCCCATTTAGATTAATAATTTTGAGAAAAATGAAATCTATGCAGGTGAGTTACTTCTACCCAAATATGATTGATTCATGGTGTGGATGATGAGTTCCTTTAATATATATGATCAGGTATGTTGGTGTATATGAGTCAGATTAGGCCTTGGTTTCAGAATACATAGAGAAGGAGAAGTTTTAGAATCAGGTAGAAGTTGATTTATGCATGGATACTTGAGAGTTGTTTGAGGTATTACATGTGGTTTTTCAACATTAGCATAATTTATCAAAAATTCATGGTCAACTTTTCATAGGGTGTAGTACCTTATCAAGGCCTACTAATTCACTTGAAGACTCAATCATGAACCCTTATTATATGAGTCACTATCAATGAGTATTAGAGGAAATTTAGTCCTATATATAGTATAACATGTCTTTGGTAGAGTGAGAACATCATTAAAAAACCACTCGTAATGAAAGAGAGAAAACTAATGGATTTTCCTTAGTGTTGATGTTTTAAACCCATCCATGTTTCGATGGTCATGTCATGTGGTTTTGGTAGTGTTAATGGATTTTGGGGTAAATTTCTCTATTGGGGTAGAGTGGAACCATTATATGTAGGATGAGATCATATTGTGGGCAGACACAATAAGAAATTTATCATATTTCTAGTATGAAAAATAGAGATGTAGTGTTTTGAGAATTCATCTTTATACAATAGTGGTTTATTAAAGTATGTCTACTCAAGGGAATGTAAGGTGTTCCTCGACAATATTAGTTGAACTATACATACACCAGCACCCAATCAGTTACTCAGTATTTATGTCATCATGTTCTCTAACTCAAATGGTGCTTCATGAGTTATTATAAAGTATGTGGTTTATGGAAAGAGGTCATATAAAGACCTAGTGTTCTACATTAGAAGAGAAATGTGTTGGGACCAATAGGGGCCTATATACACAGAGAGGGGTGGTGAATCAACTTGTGGATACAACTTTTCAAAATTTCTTCCTGCCCCACTTTATCTTGACCCCTTTATTACTAGGGTCACTTTGTTTGCACTTGTGTGTTTATTATGACCAATTATTTTCTTCATTATTTGATAATGTTGATTTAAATAAAATGCATGGAAGTATGTAGGAAGAAACAATGATTTTTATTTGGTTCAACCTCACTAGGCTACGTCCAAGGAGCATACAACGATGATGTGCCGTTGTACCAAATCCACTAAAGCTCACTGCCAATTTTAATGTTCGGGATAGATCACTTCTATTCCCAGACTCACTGCCATTACAAGGTTCTAGATAAATCACATCTATTCCTAGGCTCACTTTCTTTACATGGTTTAGGGTCAGCTCAATAATTTCCCAATGGTCACTCTCTATTTCTCTCTCTCTAGCTCACTGCTTGTGGAGAGGATCACCTTTTTCCTCTCCCTTTACTCACTGCTCTGGAAAGTATCCACTCATAGTTTATAGACATGTATTTCTCTTAATTATCACTAATTAATGAATCCTCTATTGTATGTATATGTTCTTTTGAAGTTCAACATTCAACCATAGATGAAACTCTCATTGCAACAAAGGTATAGGGAAATTTTCCAGCTTCTACGTAGCACTGAACAACTACTGTGAAACAACCTGACTTGGCATCCTTCTTTAAGCCAGCGCGCAAGTCTCGGCGCGAAAGTCAAAATTGGCACGCTAGTCATACAAACCCCCTGCACAACACATGATTTAGAAACTCTATACTTGTGTGGTGCACACCCTTTCTCTCCCAAACCACCTTAGGCGTGCAACTATCACCTGGCGCACAACTTATACTTGCGTGACAACACACCACTTGCGCGACCACCACACCTGCGCGACGGGAGCTCTTATTTTTCTATGTGTTGAACTCTACATCAAATGAGGAGGGGTCAAACTGTATTTATAGGAATTTGGGAAACCTCTGCGACAATGTACATGTATCCACTCAGCACGCATGTTTCAGTGCGGAAGTCTCTGCCATGCAAATCACTTTCACGGACAAACATAAAACTTTCACAACCCTTATTCTTTTTCCATATTTTGATGTTTTGATCTTGAAAACCCTTAGGCGCGCAAGTTTCCTCTCCTTAAATCCAACAGTGTGAAATTCCCTTTTACAAAACAACTTTTCTCCATTTTTCGATTTTCATGCACAAAAATTTGGCAAACACTTGAAAATAGCACCATCTTGTATCTATTCTTTTTGTACAACCTCCATATCATTCATTCCATTATCGATGTTCTTGATTCAAACACAGATCGTTAACCATATCCCTTGAACTCAATAATCCAACATGAAATAACCTTTTTCAATAAAGTTTAATGTAATTGTTTTCTTTGTTAAAAATTACAACAAAAATGTGCACATTTTCAACAAACATAATCACCTAAAAAGAGATTTCATGATACCTTGAGGGATTGTTTCCCAAATTTTTTTTGTGGGTACCTTCATCTTCTCGTCATTATAGTTTCATGTGAGGTATAATATGATGTTGTAAAATGTCAATCGTTTAGGGAAATTACCCTTACACTATATCAGTGATGAAGTGATGAACATCTAAGAGATTGTATATTTAGGTGTAATTTGACCCAAAATCCACATGAAATGTACTATAGGTATATACAATGTAAGGTATTTCATTTTCCATCAACTAATAGATGGTTAAAATAGTAACACTATGAAATGATGTGATTGAGATGGTTTTCCCCCCTGTATTACACCAAGAATATGTGGGTTTATTCCTAGAATATCAATCTGTTTGGGTTCTAGATAAATTTATTCAGCATTCAGTGTTGGTGTATTGTAGTTGTCTCTCGAATAATGGGGTAGATACATTTTATTCAACCTTATATATTCCTTATAGGTCAAAATGGATTTTTTCAGATCTATTGGGAGATGTCATTTTGGGCCTAGAATTTATTTTATAGTATGATGATGCGGTCTTTTCATCAAGGGGATGATGATGACTTATGTTTTATGGAAGTATGTGCCTCTTGTAAGTGAAGTGGTTTTTCACTAGAACATGAAACTATATATGGGTAGGGTTAAATTTTTTTTCCTCCTTTATTGGATGAAGGTAAATATAAAAACATCATTTCATTGTTTCACCCTAGTTGGAGATGGAAATTGGGATTGATTTAGATTTTGGGGTACCTGGTTTTATTTTGGATCCGACTAGAGAGAAAAAATTATGGGATTGTTGTTTCCATATGCGTATGTTCATAGTCATAATGGGAGCCCTCATGTGAGATCACATACATTGGAGATCTACTTGAGATCATATTTCTATACATTATTCTTAGGATTTAATTTTTCATTAAGATAATCTTGAATTTAGGGAATGTTTAGAGACATTGTTTTTATTATGTATGTCTCTGGAATATTTATAAGAATATTTATGAATCCATTTACTATGTTGGTGTGGGATTCTAGTGATAGAAGTGCCTAAATGTAGAGATATTATATGTTTTAAAAATATTTCATAATGAATATTTTTTTCAATAAATGTTCAATAACACAAAATTATAGTAAAATATTGCAAATTTGAGACCATTATTGTTTCCAGAATGAGGTGTTTCTGATGGAAATGACATAATATTTTTCAGTGTGGGAGAATTGTGTGAGGAAACTATTGGTGGGGTGTTAAATAATGTATAATTTATTTAATAAAAATATATTAAAAAACTACTACTACCCTTTGGATTTCATGAACGAAAGAAGGGAGTGAATGTTTTCCTCCTTGTAGGATCAAAATCTGAATGTAGATAATCAATTACAAGAGGGTGGTGAATTTTATGATTAAAATAGTTTTTTTAACCCCATAGAAAAAATGTGTTTAACAAGGTTAATCACAGTAATTTTTCAAGACCTTTTTATGTTCTATAAACTTTTTAGGTTCTAGAAATATGGTTTCATAAATTAAAAATAAGGAAAGATTACAAGGAAAATATTCTACCTTAAAGAATAAATAATCTTACATATCAAAGTATAGAAAATTACAAGTATGTATAAGATGGTTTTAATTTATTCATATATATAAATATAGTGGGAATAAACATGAAAAAAACAAGTAACAACTATGAAATATATTAACCCAAATAGTAGGGTATCCAACAACCTTTGATAAATGACCCATTATTTATACATTCAAGAAAGTATGTCTTACCCACACTAGGGTAAACCCTTGATAAGAATATCAGAATCTATATTGCAATCCCCACATGAAATCAAACATTATAGTCATCAGAACCCCTATCTTCCAATCCATGGAAGACCTCGAACAATAAGATAGTTGGCACCTCTATCTTCCAATCCACAAATTCCCTCGATTCTACTCAGCAACAATCAGTTTTCCATAGAGCAAGCTAAATAAGATGTTCAGTATGCACAAGGATTGAGAGTCTATCTTTATTAATCACTTCAGCATCATGTAATCTCTATAGTGATGGAATAGTTATGAGCACATTCAAATGATCTCATATTTATTGGCACTACTCTAATGGCCAGCTCCCTCCTCCAACTATCATATTTTTCATTGAATTTCAGACAGACATATATATGTGTCACTCAAACAATGGTAAGTTAGAAATAGAATGTACGACATCATTTCATAACTATAACAAGTATAATAAAAATATGGTTTCTTAACCAAATATACATTTTGGAGTCGAAAGAGAAATAAAGTTCAGAGTCTAACCAAATATTAATTTGGATATTATAAATTATGGATATTCAGATTCTGTTTTCTGAATAATTCGGAACCTGAATTATATAGATTTTCGAATTGTAATTCTGATGACTTTGAAGTCTGAATTATGAGGAATTTAGAGTATGAATATAGATGAATATGGATTTGGAATTCTGAGGCATTCGGAGTCATAATTTCTAGGAATTCGGAGTCCAAATTCGGAGGATTCTATAGGAATTCAGAGTCTGAATTTTCTGAAAATTCAGAGTCTGATTTTCAGAGAATTCATAGTCTGAATTAAAGAGAATTCAGGGTATAAATTTCAAAATATTCTAAGTATAAAAACAAAATACTCCACTAGTTCCCCGTACCCAGTTCACCACATGACCTCAAGAATGTTTCCCCGAACGCCAGAGGCTACCGACTAGCAGTGAGGGGCTTGGTGAGTCGGTGTGGACACTATGCCCTCATTAGATAAGGTATACAAGGTACGAAACAAAAATAAACAGCTGAAATAGCAACCAACATGCATAACAACAAAAACCAAAACAGCAGAAGCAATGCAGATATATAACAATGATGATAATAATGCAGCATGTACAATTATCTATGTAAAGCAGCTAACACAACAACATACTGGAATACAAATGAACCAAGTGAAAAGGAAAAACAAAATAATCTCCTCAGCATCGTGAGCCACTGCTTGGTCCCATGCTCCCCAGCTCTTGATGCAGTCATGATCCGGAAGTAGAAGGGTGCTAGCCCTTGTCTATACCTGCAGCATCATTGTCTTCTTGGGCCCAAAAGCATGGCCCAAACATGGTGTGAGATACAATCCCAGTAGGAAATCACCCAAATATTTGTGCATAATAGTCAATGAATACATGGCCATAATAAAACAAGATGCAGTAAACGGAAAAACACAAACATCAACAATCCACAGTTCTATCAAGTACATCACACAAGAAAATAGTCAGCAATAAGAATAAAACAGGTAACCCTCTAGGTAGCTCTCACAGTCTAACCTCTATGGATCAACATCTAAGTACTAGCAACCCTCTGGGTGGCACACACAGTCTCACCCCTCTGGTTCAGCTATGTAATTAAGCAGAATCTCAAGGGAAGAACTCACCGTCAATTCCAAATATAGTCTCGTATCGTGATAACGGCTCTCTGGGGAAGCACTCAACGTCAATTCCCCATGTGGCCTATGTCTTAATTAAAAGACACTATAGAGAATCCCTTCCGTCAATTCTCCACTTGGTCTTGCATCGTGATTAAAAGACACTCTGGATAAGCCTTTCCGTCAATTCTCCCTTTGGTCTGCTACTCAAGGTTCTCACAGTCCTGAGTAACTAAACATGCTCAGTGTGTGTACCGTCCATGTAAACCTCAAGAACTACATGGCAATCAACTAAGGCTCAACAGCAATAAAAAACCAATAGTTCCAATATCCTAAAACTAGGCATGGCAACTGGAAAATGCCAAACAGGCAGAACAAGCATGGAAAAAAAATCTGAGCACAAAACAATATTCTAATCACAAGAAATAACCTCTACTAAAGAAATCATGCAATGAAGGAAAGTAATAAGGGTAATACAGGAAACATGCAATACCCCGTTCATGGGTATTGGTGGAATTTTCACATAATACTCATCAACTTTCTACAAAAAGGCACAAACCACCTACCTCGATCCTAAGAGATTTATATACGTGAACCTCGATGACAGATTCCCCTTAAAATGAAGTATATCTGAGAAAACAAACAAAACGTTCAGCCCACGATAAAAATAAAGAAACAAGGCTCAACCAATAGGAAGAACTCACCGTTTCGATTCCAACGCAATCAACCGTGCTCGAATCGGAGAACGGACGATGAGGCAGGACTCCGTTGAAGATCTAGTCGTACGGACGCTCCCGGATGATCGAAAACTGGAGAAGAAGACGTATTTGGGGGTTAGGCGCGACCATGGTCTGTTTAATGAAAAAAAAGTACACGACATGTCATTCTAGAGTACACGGCGTATACTTTAAATTTTTTTCGTACTCCGAAAAACTGGCCTCCACCTTAGCCTTACACAACATGTGTGTGGCCCGGACATGGCCAGCACACAGCATCGAGCCGGAACAGAGTACACTGTGTGTACTTCTGAAATATCCAGAAAATTCATTATTCTCAAACACTCCTGAAAAAGGAAAGACGTACCTAAACGAAGGTCCGGGTTCTTACAAACTTCTCCCCTTAAAGAAATTTTTCCCCAAATTTTAATAACGAGGTGGAGAAGAAGGATCCTCGAACAGCTCCGACCACTGCGATCAGACATCGGACTCCCTCTCCCAGGTCTCATCCTGTTCTCGCTCGTGCTTCCATAGCACTCGTACTAGAGGAACATGCCGCCCACGGAGAACCTTCGTACTATGATCGACAATCCGGATAGGATACTCCTCGAATGATGCATCTGCTTCAATCTCGACTTCCTAAGGCTGAAAGATGTGAGACGGGTCTGAAAAGTAACATCAGAGATGAGAGATGTGGAAGACATCGTGCATGGCCGGATAACTCTGAGGTAGCTGCAACCGATAGGCGACTGGCCCGACTATCTCCAAAACCTCAAATGGCCTGATATACTATGGCAAAAGCTTACCCTGCCACCGAATCCATTTGTGTCTCAGCCTCGGTGCGACACATAGGAAAACCTGATCAACGTCCTCGAACTCTAGAGGTCGTCTCCGCTAATCAGCATAAGACTTCGGTCAAGACTGTGTTGTAGCCATCCTCTTCCGAATCATCTCTACCTGATCTGAAGTCTCTTGAACAAGATGAGGTCCCATCAAAGCTGCCTCTCCTGCCTCTAGCCAACATAAGGGTGATCGGCATGGCCTACCATACAAAGCCTCGTATGGCGCCATCTGAATGGTCACCTGGAAACTTTTGTTGTAGGCGAACTCCACCAGTGGAATATGCTTCTACCAAGAACCGCCAAAGTCAAGGATGCAAGCCCGAAGCATATCCTCATGCACCTAGATGGTGCGCTTAGACTGGACATCAGTCTAGGGATGGTATGTTGTACTCAAAAGTACATGTGTACCCAAGGCCTTCTAAAGTCCCTGCCAGAACCGAGAGGTGAAGCATGCATATCTGTCTGAAATAATAGAGCGTGGAACTCTATGCACATGCGCAATCTCCATGATGTAAAGTCGTCCTAGATCATCGACACTAAAGGTCTCCTTGATATGCAAGAAGTGAGAAACCTTCATAAGTCTGTCGACGACAACCCAAACAACATCGTTCCCTCGAGGTGATCTCGGAAACCCAATCAAGAAGTCCATTGCAACATCATTCCACTTCCACTCCAGAATGGGTAACTTCTGTAAGAGCCCCGCTGGTCGCTGATGCTCTGCTTTCACCTGCTAACAAGTAGAACATCTCATGGAAAAACCAGCAACATCCATCTTCATACCTGGCCACCAGTATTGGTGATGAAGGTCCCGATACATCTTGGTGACGCCAGGATGAACTGCCCAAACTGAGGAATGGAAATCCCGCATCAGCTCCTCTCATATCTCTGTTGGAACCCATAATCGTCCTTGGAAATGCAATATCCCATCCTCTGCCACTGTCCATCTAGGAAGAGGGTCCCCTCCTGACACACTCTCCCGCATGACCAAGCCTTCCAAGTCTGATAGCTACCTCATCTGTACCCGATCAAGTAGCGTGGAGGTACCAGCTACAGAAGATAGAAAGGACCATCCTCATATGTCATTCACCTCTAGATGCATCTCAAAGAACTGAGCCATCAGCGTCCACTCACTACTGGCCTCCTGAACTGCCTGAATCTGAGTTCTCCTGCTCAACACATCTGCCACGGCGTTGCCCATTCCCGGTGTGTAAGAATGCTCGAAGTGAAAAGACTATAGATACTCAACCCACATGCGCTGCTTCAGATTCAGATCACAATGAGTGAAGATATACTTGAGACTCTTGTGGTCGGTGAAGACAACAAAGTGCTCTCCCAGAAGATAGTGTCTCCAACAGCACAAAGCATGAACGATAGCTTCCAACTCCAGATCGTGCGTTGGGTAGTTCCTCTCATGTGGCCTCATTTTTCGAGACCCATACGCAACGACTCCATCTCCTTGCATAAGCACAGCTCCCCGCCTGATACTCGAAGCATCATAGTAAACAGTTTAGATCTTTCCTGGCTCTGGCAAGGCTAGTATCGGTGCTGAAGTCAACCTCCCTTTCAGCTCCTGAAAGGCTGACTCACAAGAATCTGACCACAAGAACCTTTCCCCCTTCTTGGTCAGACCTGTCGAAGGTGTTGCTAGACGAGAAAATCCCGAATGAAGCATCTATAGTATCCAAACAGCCCTAGGAAGCTCAATACCTCAAAAATGTTCTTCGGATGCTCCCAGGAAACTATAGCTCTCACTTTCTATGGGTCCACAGATACTCCTGTCTCTGAGATGATGTGACACAATAAGTGAATTTGATCCATCCAGAAGTGTCACTTCAAGAGTTTAGAATAAAGTTGATGCTCTCTCAGTGTACTCAGAACGATCTCAAGATGTGTGGCATGGTCGTGTTGAGTGTGAGAGGACACCAAGATATCATCCATGAAGACCACGACGAATGAGTAAAAGTAAGGATGGAACACTCCGTTCATCAGTTCCATGAAAACTGTAGGTGCGTTCGTGAGACCGAATGGCATGACTGTATACTCGTATAGACCATACCTACTCCTGAAGGCTATCAGAGATATATCTGATGGTCTAACACGCAACTGATGATAACCAGACCTCATGTAGATCTTCGAGAACACCTGAGATCCTCTAAGATGATCGAAAAGGTCATGAATCTGCGGAAAAGGATATCGGTACTTGACCGTCAACTGGTTCAGCTTCCGATAATCCACACAAAGATGAAGGGTACCATCTACCATCTTTGAAAACAGGATAGACGAACCCCATGGAGAAGTACTGGGTCAGATGAAACCCTTAGCCTGTAGCTCCTCAAACTACTTCTTGAGCTCCTGAAACTCAGGTGTGGCTATCCTATAGAGAGGAATGGACACCAGTGTCGCTCCTGGCATGAGATCAATAGAAACTTCTACCTCACGCTCCAAGGGAAAACCTGAAAAGTCCTCTGGGAAGACATCACGGAAGTGATCCACCACTGGAGGGAAGTCCAACTGTGGAGTCCCCTGATCATCCAGGTAAAGTCTAGCAATCTGGGCCGTCACTCCTCCTAGCCCGAGATGCTCGAGTCTTGCGCGACTCACCAGAACGTCCCATTCGCCTCTATGAAGGAATGATTCACCCTCTGGTGAAATGAAACTGACTCTGCGGTGATAGAAGTCGATGACTGCTTAGACGGGAATCAAGCAGTCCATGCCAAGGATGAAATCATAGCATGTCATCTCTAGGAAATATAGATCCCATAAGAAACGATACCATGCAACCTCTAGAGGGAACTCTCTAAACTGGCGTACACTTGATGTCGTTATTCCCAAAGGTGTGTCTACTGTCAACGAGTCAGCAGAAGAAAAGATGCAGAGTCCATGGCTCTCCAAAACAGAAAAAGAGATAAAGCTATGCGTAGCACCTATATCAAAATTGGATGAAGATAAAACTGAGGCTACTTAAATCGTACCTCGAATAGTAGAAGGGTCGGGATCCTGCTCATGATAAGTCTGCTACACGGCGAAAGAATGGCCTGCACCGCTATCCTACGCCCCTGACTGACCCCTCTGAGCTGAACCTCCCTGCTGGTACTGATGAACTGGTGGATTACCGCCACAGCCTCGACCTCCACCTCAGCCCGAACGACCGGAAGAACTCCAGTTCCCTGACTGGTGAGAGACTTGTGGGGCTTCTCATGAATGAGGATTCATGGAAGAACCCCGGTCACCTGCTGCTTGTGGGAAAACCTGGCAAAAACACTGATGGTGACCCATATTTCCACAAGATCAGCACTCCACGGGGTCTCTCTGGCACTGCGGCCTCATGTGCCCTGCCCGGCCACACAGAAAGCATGTCACCTGGCTACCTAATGATGCATCTCGCTTCCTCGAATCACCGCGCATAGGCTCCAACGGCGCTTCTTGCTTTCATCTGAAGGAAATCTAGCTCTAGAAGAAGAACCGCCCTGAATCGCAGCTCTAGATTCTTGCATATTGCACTCCGCAATCAGTGCCTGGTTGACGATGGAAGCAATGGAAGTCATCTAGAAGATGTTCACCTGTGAGAAAATCTCCCGCCTAAGTCCATCCTCAAACTTCATCACCAAGAACACCCCACTCCCATCCCGAAGGGGTGTAAAATGCTGCATCTCAGTGAAACGAGAGGAATACTCCATGAAATATTGAGTACCCTGATATATGCTCATGAACTCCCGGGCTCGATCGGCCCTCAGGGTCTCCAGGTAGAAGTAGTCGTAGAACACAAGCTGGAACTCCTCCCATGTCATAGCATGTTGCTGACCCGCCTATGAGATCACTTCCCACCACCTCTTGGTGAAGTCTCGGAGCATGTAGGTGGCGAGCTTCACCCGTCTATCTGGAGGCGTCTCCAGATGCTCGAATATAGTCAGCATGGCTTCCAGCCATGACTCTGCAGCCTGGGGTCCTCCCTCCCCCGAGAACATGGGAAGATGCTGCTGCTGAAAAACCCGCACCAAGTCTTCCATAGATGAGGTAGGAGGAGGTGCTCCCTGGAAGGCCTGCATCATCCTCATGAAACCCTCCCTGAACTACACATCGCTGCCCACAACTGGTACAACAACCGGTTCCAAGGCTGGCTCGGCTGGGGGATCGACAAGAAGTCCATGATCAGCCCTGTCTTGCGTCTGATCACTGCCTGACGACAGACGTACGACCGGAGGACGTCTTGGAGGCATATCTCTAAAAGATCAAAAGCACACCTTAGATCCGGAAAACAAGGACAAGGATCACAAGAGAACAAAACAGGAACATGGTAATAAAACACACAAGATTGCAAAACACGACTACATGGCGTGTCTTCTTAAACCACATACATGGGCATGTATGCTCACAATACAAGTCGTGTAAACTTCAAAATACATGGTGTGTTGACCCCCACACATGGCGTGTACTAGAAACTATTCCCATGCCCGAGTCTCCTCACACGGCTAACCCACACGGTCCGACTCAACCCAAGACTACACGACGTGTTCAAATAAATCATGGCATGCACTAGACGAGGCTTCGGCTGTCTGTGTTGTTGAATATACGACCTTCTACACTGATGTACCTTACACGACATTCTCTAAACAAACACGGCGTGTATAGGCGAAGGTGACATCATCCCATGTTGTTCGTGACATGGTCGGGTACTTGGGCAAGACTACACGGCATGTTCCGAACAAACATGGCATGTTGAAAAGAAGGTCACGCCGGCCTGTGTTGTTCGTGACACGGCCGGGTACCTGGACATGACTACAGGGCGTGTTTCCTAAGGACACAACGTTTTCTATTCGGGCTTTCTCTGCCCGTGTTGTTAGTGACACAGTCGGGTACATGGCTCCGAACTCACACGGCGTGTACCAATGGTACACGGCATGTTCCCGATGTTACTCCCATGACACTGTGTTCTGCTTACACGGTCAATGACACGGCCTGAAAACTACACGGTTTGTGCCCTAAAAGTACACGCCAAGTATTCTGGGTATTTCTAGGCAGTATCTCAGAAACTGCGTAGAATTCCAGAAACACTAAAACAAGGAAAAAGATGCCAAATTCCAATCTGGGAGGGCCCATAACACCTGAAGAACCAAAATTTGGAGTTCATTTTATGCAAGGAACAAAATAAACAGTTTTCTAACATAACAGTAGAGAATCTATTAAGCAACCATCACAACAGCAAGCATAATCTACACAAAGTCTATCACAACAGTATGCAATCACTAATGCACCCTAGATGGCATGGCAAGAATGCATGGCATGTGATTCCTACAAGTGTCTATATGATGCATGAGATGGAATTCCCTCATATCATCGGGTTGTGACAAAAATAGAACCGAAATATCAAAAAAATAACCGCACAAGTCATACGAGTCACTTTAGTTGAAAACATACGAACCATAAAATCTCAATACCAGAAAACATCAATTAACGAGGTAGTATGGATTTTCCCTGTACACGGGTTAGCTACTCACGAGCACAGCTTAATTCCAAGTACCAAATCCATCCTATCCCTGGATAAGTTCTCAAAACAGTAAAGTAAGATAAAAGAACTCCTCTGATACCACTTTGTAACGTCCCGAGTCCAGAGCCCCTCCACTGGTGCCCCGTACCTGGTTCGCCACATGACCTCAAGCACGTTTCCCCAAATTCCAGAGGCTGCCGACTAGTAGCGAGGGCCTTGGAGAGTTGGTGGGGAAAATATGCCCTCCTTATATAATGTATACAAGGTAAGAAACAACAAGAAATAGCGGAAACGACAACCAACATGCATAATAATAGAAACCAAAATAGCGGAAGCAATGCAGATATATAACAATGATGATAATAATGCAGAAGGTACAAGTATCTATGGAAAGCAGAAAACACAACAACATGATGGAATACAACTAAACTATGTGAAAAAGAAAACCAAAATTATCTGCTCAGCATCGCGAGCCACAGCTCTGTCACGTTCTCCCCATCTCCTGATGCAGTCAAGATCCTGAAGTAGAAGGGCACTTTCCCTTGTCTATACTTGCAGCAACATAGTCTGTTGGGGCCGAAAAGCATGGCCCAAACAGGGTGTGAGATACAATCCCAGTAGGAAATCACCCAAATATTTGTGCCTAAAAGTCAGTGAATACATGGAAGTAATAAAACAAGAAGCAGTAAATGGAAAAGCCCAAACAGCTACAATCCACAGTTCTAACAAGTACAACTCACAAGAAAACAGTCAGCAATAAGAATAAAATTGGTAACCCTCTAGGTAGCACTCACAGTCTAACCCATATGGTTGAACCTCTAAGTACTAGAAACCCTCTGGGAGTCACACATGGTCTCACCCCTCTGGTTCAACTACGTTATTAAGCATACTCTCTAGGGAAGTACTCACCGTCACTTCCCCCTATAGTCTCGTATCGTGCTAAAGGCTCTCTAGGGAAGCACTCAACGTCAATTCCTCATGTGGCCCACGTCGTAATTGAAAGACACTCTGGAGAATCCCTTCCGTCAATTCCCCACTTGGTCTCATATCGTGATTAAAAGACACTCTGGAGAAGCCCTTCCGAAAATTCTCCCTTTGGTCTGCTACTCTAGGTTCTCACAGTCCTGAGTAACTAAACATGATCAGCACGTGTGTATCGTCCAAGTAAACCTCAAGAACTACATGGCTATCAACTAAGGCTCAACAGAAATAAATAAACAATATTTCCACTATCCTACAACTAGGCATGGAAACAGGAAAATTCCAAACAGGCAGAAAAAGCATTGAAAAACATTCTGAGCAGAACAAAATACTCTAATCACAAGCAATAACCTCTACTAAATCATTCAAGCAAAGAAGGAAAGTAATAATGGAAAAACAGGAAACACAGAATACTCCGTTCACGGGTATTGGTGGAATTTTCACATAATACTCATCAACTTTCTACAGAAAGGCACAAACCACCTACCTCAAACCTAGGAGATCGATATACGTCAACCTCCATGACAGATTCCCCATAGAATGTCGTAGATATGAGAAAATGCAGAAAATTTTCATCCCACAATAACTTGAAAACAAGGAGGAATCAAGAAACAAGGCTCAAGCAGAAGGAAGAACTCAACACTATGATTCCAACGCAATCAATCGTGCTCGAGTCGGAGAACGGACGGCGAGGAAGGACTCCATCGAAGATCTGGCCGTATGGACACTCCCGGACGGTCAAAAACTGGGGAAGAAGACATATTTGGGGGTTAGGAACGAACCCGGTTTGTTTAATGAATAAAAAAGAAAGTATAAGGAGTGTACTTCTAGATTACACGGCGTGTACATAAAATTTTTCCATACTCCGAAAAAAGGGCCTCCACCTCAGTCTTACACACCGTGTGTGTGGCTCGGACATGGCCAACACACAGCTTCAAGATGGAACAGAGTACATGATGTGTACTTCTGAAATTTCCTGAAATTTCATTTTTCTCAAAAACTCCAGAAAAATGAAAAACGTACCTAAATGAAGGTCCGAGTTTTTACACTTAGGAATAAAAAGATTAATATTTAGATAAAATATTAAATTAATAATTAATATAAGTAATGGTTAAATTTCCTTTGGAAATGAATTTTTTTTATTAAAATAATTCTTAGGGAAAATGTAATTTTCCTCAAGATAGAGTGTTTGTGATTTTTGAAACATAGAGGAATGTAATAGTTATAAGAAAACATTATTGACTCAAAAATATACACCTTTTTGGAACGCAAAAACATCATTATGAAAATGAATATAATGAATTTTCGTTTTTCTTTATGGACATGAAAAAAACATATCTCCCTTTTCTTATTAATCATGGTGAATACGACTAACTCCCCTTATGTTTTGAAATCCATATGAATCGTATTCTGGTATTCCTTAAAAATATGTTTCCATTATCTGTATAAGGAAATATTCTTTGATAAAACTCCCCCTTAAGATAGACTCCCCCCAAAATAGGGAATTAAATTCATAACTTAGTATTATTTTTATCATTCCTTTCACCCCCTTTGTGATTTTACAAAAGGAATAAAGGGAATGGAAAAAATATGATACTAGAAAAATTAGTCCTATAAAACAAAAACACATGATGAAAAATGAAAATTTTATTTGGATTGGAAATATATGTACAAAGAAGAAAAATTAAAAAAATCATATTGAGGAATAGTAACCCTTTTTTCTCCTTTTGAATTAACATATTTATGATGGTTTTCATCTTCTCTGTCTCCCAATGATCTTCTTCCACAAACTTGATCAGCTGATCGTGATCATTATTTTTCTTTTCGTAGGAATTGATTTTTACTTCTTTACACTTAAGAATATTTGCCTATGCTTTCAAAACATCTTATTTATAAGAAAAAATTTCATCAAACTCTATTCTATTGTCACATTCCTTCTTCTAATTCATTTCATGGAATTAATCCTTCCATTCAGGTCCTTGACATCTTTCTTACGAGTTATTTGTTCGACAGTCATCTTTTCCTTAAAACTCATATTGAGATCATTAAACATCTAATAATCTGTGTGGAAAGCATCCTTCACATTATCATGAAATTCATCAATGACTCTCAGGTCATCAATTGTCTTAATTAAACAGTTTATTATATTCTTGCATGATCTTTTATATGATTCATAACAAATGATGAATGGTTTGAAATAGGCCTTGATTCTAACAAACTTATCCATAAACATGGAAACTAAATCTAATTTCTTATTTATAGAATGCAAAAACATTTGGCAACATGAGTCTATATTCTAAAATAAGGGAATGGAATCAACCAACTTCTTTATGGATTTTAGAAAAAATAATTTCTAAGAGAGGAAAATTCCAAATCAGATTGGTTGGTGAGGATTCTATTTCTATCTCTTCAACATTCATTTTCGATGAAGAACCAACATATTTCTTTTTCAACATTGATTTCCTAGTTCTTTAAACCACTAATATTTTACCTTATCATATCTCAGAATGATATCTTCTACTTTGGGTGATTCATGCTCACTATCTGATACTTAAACAATCTTCTCATCCATGTGATTCTCTTTATCGGTATCTACCACAAGATCTTCTGGATGAATAAATTTATGTTAACATCTTTCTTATTTAGATAGTTTATTCACTTCTCCCTGACCATTTTCATCTTTTCCTGGTGTTTCATGTTTTAAATATTATGCTTCAGATGTTTGGAATGACAGATTCTCATATGGACACTCCTTCTCATGATATTCATCCACATTTTTTATCATGTCATCTATACCACCCCTTCCTTCTTCTATTCCCAGTTCTTATTCTTGAACTATTACTTCTTATTTTTCTTGTTCCAAAATCAGAAACTTCATTCCTGGAGTCATTGGATGTGATTCTTGAAAAATGGTTTCCGGTACCTAAATTTGTTTCGAGGCTTTCTCAACAGCCTTGGTATGGGATTAAACTGTCCTGTTTTTAGACATCTAATTATTTTTCTTGCTTCTCAAGATCATGACCATCCTTAAAATTCAAGGAATCATCCTCATCAAGTTCTAATCCAAATATAGTCTTTCCTTCCTTATTATTCTTATTTCCTTCTCTCCCTTTATCAACAACTTAATTAGGGTAAGTCTTTTCTCCTTTGTTTTTGGGGTTTCTGATTGATTTTCCTTAGCAGAAAGGATTTTTTCTTTCTCTTAGGGTTTATTAAACTTCCTCTTCATTCCTCCCTTTTTGTATGATTTAGCCAAATATGGTTTCTTTGATAAATATTTTAATTATTTTTCTGGTTGATCCTAAAATTCTCCAGATTCCTTAGAGAATCCAACCATCATCCGTCTCAAGGTATCATAGCAAAGAATCATAACCTTGTAGTTTCAAGGCGTAGAACTAAAATGGATTTTGAACGATTCCAAGCAATGAACTATAACTTTGGAGAGAATGGGAGAATTCATGATTATTTGAAACATCAAATTTTCATTCTTGATATTCTCAATTGTAATCATGATATACTTCAACAAATTTATCTTCTTGAGGTTTAACAAATAATTCAAAATAGAAATTTCACTTTTCTTCAGTGTATCCTTATCCAAATTTCATAGAATAAAATAACCATGAACCCACAATTTTAGAATCCAAATTTTTTTAGGGAGATGGATAATCTTCAATGTCATCATTTATTTCATGACAAGGCATGCTAATGCCTTTTCTTTCTCAAACAAACCTGATACATTCGATAATTTATGGGTGAAAAATTCAGCTTCCCCCTCATTCAGAATCCCAATTAATAATGTGGCCTTAGTGGAGGAATGTGAGTAGGTCATTCCATGTATCTTGAATGCTAAATTATCTCTCATTTGTTCATTGAAGAAACCTGCTGACTCATATAATTCAATAAACATATAAGGATAAACGGGATAATGCGCCTTTGGTTTTGATACACATAGTCTCTCCCAGTCATTCAGATTGATATTCATTGAAATAATAAAATCATACTTAACAATGAAAGTCAGATCTACTAACCTCTCTTTGTATATATGTCATTTAGAGATTTCCTTTATAGATGAAATTTCGTTCTATGGAGAAGCATGTACAGAAATTAAGAATTAAAGAAATATTGATGACTCTGAATGGCCATAAATAGAGCAGTTGGGATCTAGTACACCAAATAATTGAGAATCGATGTGGGATAAGAATCCGGGGACCTTATATAGGAATTTGAGAAGATGGTTCATCTACATTTATTGATCTAATGGTTGAAAAACTCTGAATAAAATCTGAAGTTTGAGATTAAGGAAAAGACGGAAATTGGAAGGTTCAAATCTTTTGATGTTTTTATGATGATCATTCAGATTAAATGAAAAGTGAATCCAAAATTTTTTATTGAAAATAAAATTCCAAACGGTAAAAAAGATAATTAAAAAAAATAGAAAGGAAATATACCTTCCGGATTGGTAGGACAATTATCCATTATCAGGAATATTCATCTAGAAGAACATTAGATTAAACAAATATAAATATAAAATTGTCTAAGAAAGTTTTGATTTTGAAAATTTTATTATGAAACTTTTGATTACTAAAATTTTGATTATGAAAATTTTGATTACAAAAACTTTGATAAATAAACATATTAACTGGAAAATGTAATCCCCCTAGGAAAAAGTGTTTCTTACTGTAATGAGATAGGTTTCAACAATAAGTTAATATTGATGATTACATTATGGTTATCATTCTTAAATTAAGTTTAATGTATTCAAATCTATCAGAGGGTAAATATTTTTTTGACAATATCATTAAGTTGATCGTGCATTCCAATAAATTCAAGAATGAAATCATTTTTTTGTGTGATCCCTAAAAAGTCATGAAAAATATCTATGTGTTTTTCAAATTATTGATGTGCATGGTTTATTAAAACCCAAATATTTCCTAGTATGTTATCTCTTCAATTTAAATCAATAACATGTGCAACATGCATCACCGAGTTTGAGCGCACCCGGACATACCAAACTAGCCTTTCAAGAAGTAGTTATGAATAGAATTAATAGAATATTAAATTTTATAGACTCTATATAATTTAAGAATCCATATTATTTGTTTTTAGACATAATATAAGAACAAATTAATTTTTTTAGATAAAAGAAGTATTTTAAAAAAATGCAATTTTACTACGTTTTATAGGAGAACCATTTTTTAAAACCAATATTTGAAAGTTATATATATTAAATTTAATTTAATTAAATTATTATTTAGAATCTGGACAAAAAAATTATTTTGTATAAATTTTTCATACTTTTCTGATTACTTTCATATTTTGAAGAATACTGAAATAAACTAAATTTTAATTAAAAAGAACTTTTTTAATTGAAATGATTTTTAGTGTTAAATTATGAAATTTAATTTTTTGGATGTATAATTATATTATAATTTTTTAATTTAATACCACTGATTTCATGATTAGTTATTCCACAATTATATTTTACATAAACACATGTCAATCTTTTGATAGTTTTTATTTTTTAAAACCCCTCTTTTTAGTTTTGAAAAACTATAATTATTTTTAATTTAATTAATTAATCTGTTATTTTTTTAATTTAGTAATATATAATTTATTTTTTAATTTATAATATCATAATTATCTTGTGGTGAATTTTTTGTATTTTTCTGAAAACAATCATTTTTCGGAGAAAAGTGAAAAACACTACGTTATTATTTAAAACCAAGTTTATATTTAGATAATTATTTATTTTATTTAGATTTATTTGAAGAAAAAATAGATATATAATATCTATATGTGTTCAATTTAATTCATTGGAGTCCTTTTATAAAAAAACTAGATGTATAAAATTTTATCTAACTCTTTTACTTCTTTTACCCACATTCTATGGACATTTATAATTTTGAATAAAACATAACTATATAGTTTTTGTGAAATAAATTGAAAAACTCTGAGATACATGGTTGAAATTATTAATTAAAATATGGTTTAATAAGAATAAACTTTTTTGTGAATAGTATCTTTTGACTTTTATGTACCACAGTTCGATGTAAATAGGGAAATTAGATGAAAAATGATATTATAATTACACTAACACAAGTCCAAATTCTAATGGATAAGAGTATTTGGAAAAAACCAACTATAAGAAAAAAAATTTCTTTTGGTTCACTTGGATTAGATTATGAAATTTATTATCATTTTAATTAAAGAATAGTTAAAAGTATTAAATTCAATTTTGAATAACTAAAACATTTTTAATATACGACTATATAGATGATAAATTAGACTAGAAATATTCATTGTCAATCTAAAAAAATTTCATTCATAATGGTATTTTTTAAAAAATTTATAGATTAAATATGTAAATTTATTTATGAAACAATGATGATGGAGTAATTACTTTATCAATGAAAAAATGAAATAATTAATGTTATACAAAAAAGTAAAATTGAGGGTTTTGATGCCATCCAAAAAATTTCTAGGATAATATGACTTGTTAGTGATGATTAAATTAATTTTTTTTAAGTGATAATGTTCTTATGACATTAACATGAAAATTACCAGACAGTGTCAAAATTGTCATAAATTATTATTTAAAAGAAATAATATATTTTTCATTGATATTGTACTTCTATTTATCTAAGGATCTGCCCAAGGACATTGTTATTTTTTGATATATCAATAAACAACCCATCTCCATTATATCCTCGAAATAAATCATTTTTTAGCCATTATAAACCAAATATGATTGTATAATAAAATAATATTTCAAGGTTTTCCTAATTTGACCCTGACATCTCTTAAACTATTTTATCTATGAGTAAAATAAAAAATATAAAGTCAAGATAGAGACCTAAACCTATATAAAACCTGTTTTATGAGAGTATTTTTACCCATACTGACATTATCCTATAAATAAATAATTTTAAAGAAATTATAAACCAAATAATATTGTATAATAAAATAATATTTCATGGTTTTCCTAAAGTCTCCCTCACCGCTCTTATAAAAGTGTACTTCTCATTCTCTCAAAATCACACCACAAAGCCATTTGGCTCAGCTGACACCTACTCAAATATTATCCCAACTACCATCACTTCATCTTATAGTCCTTACATTGATCTGAAATCCATGCTATAGGGCCCTTTGAATTAACATGTAATGAAACACCTGAAGAAGATATAATAATATCACCACCCTCTTTCAAGTTCATTTATTCTTCAAAATCCTCTTTCATTGTTGTTTCCATAATAAAAATAATAACTATAGTACCTTATATATAATGTGATGTTATTATATATTTTTGATACAAACATATTCGTTATTCTATCCATCATATAGTTGACAATGTCAACATACGTGCGTACGTACGGCTTACCGTCTCAATGTCATGGTGTAGTTTTTCATTGAGTCACTTCATTATTTGTATGTGTATAACAATGAGTATAACGAATATAAATAAAAAATATAACATTTTAATGATTTTCTATATATGATATACCATCCTATTTTATATGATTTCACTATAAATATAATGATATTGTCGTTTGTGTGTATGTACGGATTACCGTCTCCATGATTGCAATGAGATTCATTCCCTGTCATAATCATTCAAGATTAATTTTCATTTCATGATTAAAAATAATGTTTAATAATATAATTTCATTATGGATATGTTTCAAATATATCTTATCCATAAAAAACATTGCTTATGTAACAAATCATATAAAGAAAAAGGATTCAGTTAACACCCGAAACGATGATACTACTGAAATATTATTAACAATGCAATATTAGAGGATCTTATATTACATCATATTTGTGTATAGAGTTCTTATATAATTTAATAACAATGTTTTAACTATTATATATGTGTTTAACATACCATCCGATAATGAAAAGTACAATGTAAGGGTTAATTCTCCAATCTCATTATTATCTGAGATAGTTCATGTGTAAGTAATTTCTGGGACATATTTGTTATCAATGTCCATTTTTCATAAAAAACATTAAAAATGATTCTTTTAAGGTAATCATTATCTAAAACATCATTTTATATGTTTTGAATAATTATTCTTCTAAATCATTCTCATTAATATCCATGTTTTCCAAATGGTTTTAATGATTTATTTATATTGACATGAATGTTATAAAATGTTAATTCATTTGAAATGTTTCAACGTGGTATGGGTAACTTTGATTAAAAAATATCATTTATTCATCTTCCATTATAAATTATGATTCTTCTAACTGATTTCATGAAAAGAAATTCTCTCAAAGGGGTTTACAGAATATTTTTAACTTTGTCAACATCATTTTTGGATATTATTCCTGATTGAGGTTGATTTATTATAAATAAATTCCTTAATACTATATTGAATGAGTTAGGATATGTTTGACAATGAATGTGCTATTTTTATACCATTCATGTTTTATGGTTGATGTATTGTAAATCCATATACTATTTTTAATATGAATTTTTATGTTATGTTTCAACATTTTCATATGAGGAATGAAATTGATGTAATATGTAACTGGTGTGGTCCGCTATAGCCCCTCGATGCATTGGTATGTATCATGAGACAATTAGATATGGAATTGGATGAGACCTTTTCCAATTTGATATATCGTTTTCGCAGAGTCCTTAATCATTTTTAGACGTATTGGTTGAGGCATTGATAAAGTGTTTCAGAATTTCCCTCATTATACATTACCTCGTTATGAAAATAATATTCATTCTTTTTATCATTATTTGACTAGTAGAATAACCATGACTATGTTTATTATGGAATTATTTACTCAGTTCATATTCCTACCATAAAGATGTCATGTGTATTAATTGAAATGGAATGTGTTTTCAATTATTCACTATACCTAATGTTTATGTTATCTTACGATGTATTTATTACACTTATAGATCATTTGAGATCACCCATTTATTATGTTTTATTTTCCTAGGATACAATGAAGATAGTTATGAGTGGCTCTCTGGCATAATCTAATAGGCTTTGATGTTTCTAAAGTAATAAATTAGCGTTTCATTTCTTTTCAATTTGTATTGTTGAACTAATGTATGTTTCATGATTCCAATAATACTAAACTGATTGGTTTTTTGGGAAATGATTCCTTGTATCATGCCAATGTTATGTAATAATACACCGACTCTAGGTAACTGGGTTTAGGGAATTACAACTTTTACTTATAGAAATGGAAATGTGTTGTCACAAAATATTTTTGTTTTTGTAAAAATCATGCCATAGTCTGCGACTGTGTATTGTATCCATAACACTTAAGCACAACAACATCCAGCTGCAACATATTTAGTTTTCTCAAGGGTACGTTCTACTGATTTTTTCCTTTTTCTGGACAATGAAACTCATGAATCTCTTAATAAAAAACTCGTTCTGAATGTAATTTTCCTGTCAAATATACTTCCCCCAAAGTCAGCAACCAAAAAACATTTCAAAAAAATCATTTCTAGATGTATAATAGAGTCTTAAATCCATGGTTGCATTTAAGTAGTGAAAAATTCTTTTCAATAACATTAAATGAGATTTCTTAGGATTGAATTGATATTTTTCACATAAGCATATAGAAAACATTATATCTGGATGACTAGATATGATGTGTAGGAGATATCCTATAATTCTTATAAATGATGTCTGATTTACTGGTTACTCAATTTCATCAAGATCATGTGAATTTGAGGTACCAAGTGGAGTACTTATACTCTTATAGTTGTCATATCATAAATTTTGATATAATTATTAATATATCTATATTGAGATATATAAGTTCATCTGGTTTTTGAGAGATTTAAAAATCATGGATAAATGTCAACTCGACCATCATAATAATTTCAAATTCAGATTTCATTAAATTCAAAAATAAATAAGTTAAAGTTTTCTGAGTTGAACCAAATATAATGTCAACAACAGAAATTTGAACAGTCAAATCATTTTTTTTATCATTAATTATATGTTGGGTTGGATCATCATTTCCCTTAAGATAATTTTTTTGTAACAAAAATCATGTAACAAAATAATACTAGGCTCTTGGGGCATGTTTTGGTCAATATAAATCATTTTTATGATTGAAAACATCTCCATTATGTTTTTTGTCTTCAAAACAGGGAGTTTGTTAAAAAAACAACCTCTTGAACATAACCATTAAGGAAATCACATTTAACAAACATTTTGAAAATATTGAATTTAAATAATTCTACAAAGGAAAGTAAAATATGAATATATTCAAGTATTGCTACTAGAGAATAGGATTTTTTCATCTATTCCTTCATTTTATATTATAGTCATTAGAAACTAATATAGCCTTATTTAATAAAATGACTCCATTTTCATCACACTTATTAATGAAGCCCCATTTTACTCCAATAATAGTTGTTTACTTAGGCATTTCAACCATGGTCCAGACATTATTCCATTCGAATTCATTTAGATCTTTCTATATAGATTTTATCAAATCATCATCACCTAAATCTTCATCAGTGCTTCTTGGTTCTAACTGTGAAAGCAATGCTAAGTGGTCTAATTTGTTTAATAAGGACTTATAGTCTTTACATGTTGATTTACATCACCGATGATTCAATGACTAGGATAATTCATAAGAAAAAACTGATTTCGGTTTTGTAAAACCTATTCATCAATATATGGTAGGAAATCATAAGGGGTAATTACTTCACAAAAATTTATTAAACATTTTCCTTATCAAAAAATATTATATCAATGGTTGAAAATCAGTTTCTAAAAACACATTTGAACATGTATGTTGAGGTTGTTTAAAAACCAAAGGATTAGTTTCATCCAATTTAACATGTAGTATATCTTCAATAGTGCATGTATTTTTATTAAAAACTCTATAATCCTTAGATGATGTTGATTAGGCTAAGAAATGGTGTTCATCAAATATGTGTGCGAATTTATGTAACTTGTCTTAATATTGAAAATGAATAATTTGAAACTAAATAATATGATATAGGAATTTCTAGGTTTTTTAAACATCCACAATTCTTAGGGGGTTTTATTAAAAAAAATTCCTAATCAAAACTCGATTTATATTATAAAAATTACTACTTATAGCTTCAGCCCAAAAATGATTAGCTATCGAATATTCACTCAACATGGTTTTAGTTATCTCCTGATGAATTCGATTTATTTTTCTACAACACCGTTCTGTTGAGAAGTTTATGGTTCTGAGAAGTAATGAGTAATGCCTTTTCTACTACAAAAAGATTCAAAATATGAATTTTAAAATTCTAATCCATGATCACTGTAAAAATTAACTAATGGAAGTTTTTTATCATTTTTAACATGGGATCTAAATTTTTAAAAATAAGAAAAATCATCATATTTCATTTCAAGAAAATAGGACCATGTAAATATAGTTTAATCATCAACTAAGATAGATATATAATATTTTCCTCCAATGCTTCTAGTTTGTGTTGGAACAAAAAGATCCATATGCACCAACTATATTGCATCTGTAGTAGAGACTACACTGATTAATGAAAAACATGATTTATTTTTCTTTTCATGTTGATAAAGATCACAAACATTTGAATAATTATATCCATGCTTATGTAGATCCATAACATGTCCTTTCATAGATAGATTGCATAGGTTCTTAAGGTTACACTATCCTAACTTTATAATCCATAACGACGACTGATCTTCCATTTCACAGAGACAAGGTAAGTCTTGGCTCCTATGATCTTCTTTTTTTAGTGCATATACATTCCCTTGCCTATGGGCAGAATGAAGAAACATTTCCTTGGAATTGTGTACTATGAATTTTTAATTCCTAAAATTTATAAGGTCACCTTCATCACAAAATTGAATTTTTCTAATGAGGGTTTTCTTAAGTCCTTTAACAAATAAAACATATGAAATCAATCTTTTTCTATTATAACAATGTTAACTATACCAATACTTTCTTTTTGATCATTATCTCTAAAAGTTACCTTTCCTACTTTAATCTTGGGATTCATTTCTCTTATGTTTTTTATACTAATCATGTGCCGAGAAAATCTACTATCCATAAACAATGAATTTCTATTCGTACTATCATTATTTTCCAAAAAATTAGTTTGTTGTACTTTATAATTAAAATATTCTTGGATTTGGAAATTTCAAAAATGAAGAATTTAGGAATCCACATGTTTTAGGAAAAATAATCATTATTAAAACTTAATTACTATGTTTTAATTAAAGCACAATTTTTTTCCCAATTTCCACCACAAAATCATTTATTACAGAATGTGGAACTTTAAGGGACAAATAGTTATTACTAAAAATAGGTTTATAATGATTATAACCAAATCCAGAACTATTCCTTAGAGGTTAAATTTTGGAATACATCTTGTCATAATTTTCCTTACTATAGGTAATGTTTTAAAAAAACTTCCTCAAATAAAATATTTCTGACTTTAGTTTAATATCCAATTTATTATCCTAAAACACATTAGTTTTAGAACTAGTGTTACCCTGTAAAATGTTTTTCAATGAAATTAAATTCAAAAAATACTTATAATGTTTATCCTTCTAAGAATTAGATTCCTCATGGTTTTTAGAAATTCTTTCAAAATCATAAATTTTATTATCTATATCTTTAGAAAGATATGATACATCTATAGTTAAAATTGAAATTAATGAATTTTCCTTATCAATTATTTTCATCAGATAATAACTTTCATTTTCATAATGTTTATCAAACCTAGATACTTCTTTATAATTATGTGATATATTATCTTCATCGGAATAAGATTCTTCATCTGAAGGTTTATAGTACTTATTATCTGTATACTTTTCATTTAAGGATACATTTTTGATAGATTCAGCATTGTGTACCTTGGGTACTAGAAAATGATTTTCAATGGGTATTCTGGGTAGTAGAGCATGATTCTTCAACATAGAAGATTCATATTCTGAGGATTCATCAGAAGTGTCACCAACACTGGCACTCCATGTGTCATTTTATTTCAAAACCTTCATAGCTTTTTCCTTCTAGTGAATATTTCTATTCCTCCCAGAATTATTCTCCCCTCTATCCTATTTCGTAATCAGAGGACAATCTGGCCATATATTACCTACATATATAAATTCATAAAAAGTGACATCTATTTAATTCATTACATTTTGTTTATTCATCTTACATCTATACTGAAAGTCTTTCGTCCCAAAAATCATGTTCATCCTTCAAGAAATATTAGCTAGCTCAATCTTAAAATGTTAAATTTCACTAAATTCAGATAAAACTATGAATTTTTGAAATTTAGATGTTGTAAACCTTTTAGGAGTCATGGAAATAGTAGTAGTAAATGCTACATTTCCATTTCCATTATTTTTCTTATTCATATCAGAATCTCTTTTCATTCGGGTCTCATGTTGAAGAAGAGTTTCAAAAAGTTCCTCGAGAGTAATTTGAGATACTTTCCTATTCTCGTCAATAGATATTCTTTTAGATTCCTACTTATTCGGCCAGATATCTATAATCTTGTCTATAAGAGCTTCATCAACAACAATGTTTTCACCCATGGATTATAAACTATTAATAATAGTCATAAACCATTGTTGTACTTTTCAAAATAGTTCTCCATAAAGAAATAAAAATACATAATATTCTTCCCTAATCATTCCACTTCTAGTGTCCATAACATTGGATGTACCAAAATGTGTAACATACAATTTCTTCCATATACAGTTATCATATTCATAAGAGGAAATATGAATATATATATTCCTAGTCATGGAACAAGACAATGTATTACGTACCTTGTAGTTTTGTTGATATTCTAACATTTCTTGTTTCGAAATGTCTCTAACTTCCTTAATAGGACTCTTGTATTATCTAGTAATCATATAAAAGTTTTCAACTCTAGTATTAATAAAAAAAGTTTTCTTATGATCTCTCCAATATACATAAACAATCCATTCAAATATAGGTGGTCTAGTAAGATTTAGATTTTCAATCGATCCAAAATTCATTTATTCCATCTAAAAGAAAATATCATTCAACAAAACATGTTTATAGTTAAAGATTTCAAACAAGGCTAAAAATCCTAAGCAAGGAAAATATTTAGAACAATGAAAACTGAGCAAGATAACTTATATGTGAATATAAGTATTTCAGAGACCACCTATGATACCAATTTTAGGATCGAAATATGAATGTAGATGCTCAATTACAAGAGGTGGGTGAATTTTCATTTTAAAAACATTCATTTTTATCATTAATGAAAAACATTTTTTTACAAGGATAAACAATGTAAATTCACAATATCACTTTTAGTTCTACAAACTTTGTAGGATTAGGAAATATGGTTCATGAAAGGAAACTTAAGGAATGATTACAAGGAAAATATTTGACCTGAAAGCTTATTGAATCTTTCTTATACGAGTATAGAAATGTAGAAAAAATTATAAGAAGGATATACTTTCGTCCTTTATCAAAATACAATGAAAATAAACAAGAAAAAAACGTGTAACAAGTATTGAATATTTTATCCCAAAGAGTAGGTATAAAACAACCTTGGATAAAGGTCCCTTGATTTATGTATTCAAGAATGTGTGGCATACCCACACCTGGGTAAGCCCTCGTAAGAATATCAGAATCTATCTTGCTATCCCTGAATTCCCTTGAACATTAAATTAGATGGGACCTCTATCATCCTATCCACGAAAGTCCTCCAACTTTATGGTATTTAGAACCTCTGTTTTTTTATCCATGAAAACCCTTGATTGTACTCAGAAACAATTACATTCATACGAAGAAAGATGAACAAGATGTTCAGTATGCACAAGGCATGTGAGTATCTCTCTAGAAATCACTTCAGTATCATGAAATCTCTAGAGTGATGAATCTGTTATGAGCATTTTCAAATGACCTCTTATTTATAGACACATCTACAATGGTTGTCTCCCTTCTCCCAAGGTTATATTTTCTTTGTATTTTAGAGGGACCAGTACACCTGTCACTCAAACAACAGTCAGTTAGAAGCAGATTGTACGTCATCATTTCATTACTATAAAAATTATAAGAAAAATATGGTTGTATAACCAAATCTATTTCACAGAGTCTAATGTAAAATAATGTTCTGTGTCTTACCAAATAATTATTTAGAGACTATTGATTTACAAAATAATTTTGAGTCTGAATTCTAAGGAATTCGTAGTTGGAATTTATAATCAGAATTATAATGTGTTAATAGTCCAAATACTAATGAATTCAGAGTCCTAATTATGAGGAATTAGGATTCAAAATTATGAGGAATTCAGAGTCAGAATTTAGAATTATTCAAAGTCTCAATTTTGAGTAATTCATAGATGGTATTCAGAGGAATTCAGTGTTTGAATTTTAAGGAATTATGTTTCTGAATTCTAATAAATCTATATTATGAATTCTAAGGAATTCAGAGTCTGAATCAGGAGGAATTCAGATACTGAATTTCAATGAATTCAGAGTCTAATTTTCAAATAATTCAGAGTATGAATTTCAGAAAATTCAGAGACTAAATTTCAGAGAATTTTGATTCTGAAAATAGAATACTCTATAACCATGGATTTATAGGATTCCAAGGATTTAGATGTGAAATAGAATTTTACACATAGCAATAAAAAGTGTTAGATTTTTAGAAACAACATAATGAACAATGAAATCATAGGTAATGATAAAAATTGATGGGGATTGAAAATTTCCATTATTAAGATAATTCTTTGGGAAAATATTGTTTTCCTTAAGATAGATTGTTTGATATTTTCAAAACATTGAAGAATAGAATATTCATATAGATACATTATTGACTCAACACTTCCATTGTGGTGGATAAATCAATGTCAAATCATGTTGAGGAGGTGACATCATGCACTATTTTTAAGGAATACCATCAATAGATCACAGAATGGTAGATTCTATGCATCATTTTGGACCTTAATATTTGGAATTTCACTAGGAGGATGGTTGATTTATGATATTTATTCCCTCATTCATATTTAACCATTATTTTTGGGGTTTATATCCCTCAGAAGAATTCTAGTGAACACATGAATGATGATTTTTGGTCAATCTATAGAAATAATGGGTTTATAGAGGCTCATAGGGGATTCCTATTCCAAATTTCAAATCACATGACATATAGATCATTAGGAAATACTAAGTGTCATTTGTGTTCAGGGAAGATGTAGTTTGCGGACTACATGCCATGTACATGGGGAACACACCAAGTACTGATCCCATGCAATATGGATGAGGACATGGCCATGTTTTTTTTGTGGATGGAAATTATAGTGTTTTTTTACAAGGAAAGTTAAAGTAACAGTTGGTGTAGTACAAGTTCATAGGGTCTCGAAAGTAGGAACAAGATATGAAAAATTCATAGTATCCGGTTAGTGGAAACATGTTCTGTTCGGAGGGTGCACACCATGTGGGGAGACATTCCAGGACGACCATGTAAGGTTGAGGGCCCTCTCGATTGTTGGATGAATAAACATTCCTTGTCAAATAGGTCACACACCATTTATATTCCCAGAGACACTCCATGTACTGTTAGGGGTATGTACAATTGTTGTATTCCTAAGACATATTCTGTAATATGTGTAGACACAGTGTAATCAATTAATATTATTATACATCATGCATCTCTATCTTCAATACTTATATGGAGACCAGTGAGTAGCTTATTCTATGTTTTATTCCCTATTGGACATTATTTTTTCCATGGTATTCATACCGCATATGCGACATGATGTGATATGATTGTGTCTCCTTTGTTAGAAAGTTGAAGACAAGTTTAAGTTGAGTGGGTTCCCTTGGTATATCCTTATCAGTTTATAGTTTGTAATTAAACTTGCAGAATGGGTTTTTAATCGCTACAATAGGATGATATCAAATATTGTTATTGTATACATCACTGAGGCTAGGTATGGATCATCTGTTTTGTTGACATCCCTATGTGAGGTTCTAGGAATCATCCTTTCAAACTCAACATGGGGGATGATCCTCAATATATAATGTTAGTTCACTGGTTATTGAAAAATAATCAAGTATATGAAACATTATATAGTATGTTATTTCATTTGGATTTACTGTATCACCAAAAATATTATAACCTAGTTTGATTGTTGTTCTATATGGGGTTTCCGGAATTTTCATGACCAAGAAAAGAAAGTAGAAAATCCCATATCTAATTGATATGATCTAATTCGTAATATGTTGGGATCATTTTTCCCTACAAGTCCTCTCTGTGATATTCTATATATAAGGAGATATCTTCACTGTCCTTAGTAGGGTAAGAGGAGTCCACCATTTGGGATGGGTGAGATCCCCAATATTGGTATCATGATCTATTGGGAAAAAGTGTGGCTTTATTCCAAGTTAGACATGACAAGGGTTTTATTTCAACTCTATTCCACATGGGATAGACGTATTGTGAGATATTCATAGAAATACCAACTGATTGAGATCTCTTGGATGGGTTCCATTTTGGATTTCAGGGCTCATGGAGTGAGATCATTAATATTATCATTACCTTTGAGCCTCAAGTAAAATCATGTATCAAGACGTTAGGATTTTACCTCATGAGGATTGGAGTACGTGATGATAATATCATTGTTATTCAAGCATTTCTTATGCTAATTTATGATTGAAACAACGTGTCCAGAATAGATTTATACTCATGTATATCCAATAAGTTGATATTTTAGTGTTTATTATTCCCTCTATTATGAGTTTACTCCACATTATTTGGGTCCTACATAGTGTTTAACATCTAATTTTTATTTTTAATATGTGGTTTTGTGGTGCCTATTGTGTATTTTTCTAATCACCCATGCATTGGATCTTCAAAAACATGTAATTTCATTTGTAGATTAAAGGTCATTCAATAGAGTCCTATTAGGATCCAGAGAAGGGAGACCAAAGAGAGATGCACATACTAGGTTGTGTATCGATGGTTTTATTTGATAGTAGTCCCCTCCTTCACAGAATTTTTATGTTTTCCTATTTTTTTCAGGCTTGTAATTTTCCCATTAATTTTTTTAGAAAATTTTATATACATTGATTTAAGGATATAACTATTCATGAATTATTTGAATAATTTATATATTTTATGCATCCTATTTCATGTATATTTAATTATTTATTGTTTATATAGATACCATATGATATGTTCTCCAGGTGGTTCATATGCCTACTCAGTGATGGTATCCATCCCCTGGCTCATTGGAGCCGGGCTTGGGGTTGTAGCCGCTTAGCCTTGTATTGGGATGGTGGGCCTTGGTGGGTTAGGTCATTACAATATATATCCTCTCCCATAAATTTATTAATAACTAGAAAACTTATTATACACATCATAGATAAAACATTTCATCATATAATGGGTAAATGAAAACATAATAAATTGTGAGGGTATATTATATGTATGGGTAAAAACGTAACATACCTATGAAAATTTATTCATAACAAGAGCATAGAGGATATTAAAACATTATCTTCACATTTGAAAATAATACCCATAAATCATATATCATAAACATGATTAATGATAAAATTCAATGAATTTATAAATATAGAAATCGTTATAGGATCAAATAATATTATACAAGAGAACATAACATTGAAATACGAATACGTAATAATCTTGTGTCAAAAAATATGTAATATTAATATTCATTGAAATATTATATCCAGGTTACTAATATATAGATTTATAATATCTTAGTATTGCACTAACCCCCATGTACCTACTTCTCAGTTTTGATGTTCTCTATTATACCATATTTGAAGCATGGGAAAATAACACAGGTAACATCTTTTTTGTGGATTTGTATAACATCCAATATACAATTTGATCCTATATAACATTAATCATTACCCAATTCAACGGAGGGATATATAATTCTAATTCAACATATCACATTATCATAAGTCCATTTATATCTATGAAATATATTCATAATAAAAGAATCCATAAATTAACCAAAAGAAAAGAAAATGGGGTTCATTGTATTTAATTATCATAATCACAAACAATATTTTCAATCCATTATTTTTTCCCAATGGATCATATTCCCAATAAATAAAATGTAACAACACAGTATGTTATCATAGTTTTAATTTTCTTTTAAAATATCCTTGAAATTTTTCTAAACAAAAATACCCCTTTAATTTCTAAATGACCTATTATAATAGAAATTTTCAAAAATAATATGAATTTTTTTAGAATGATATATCCTTATAATTTAAACATAAAATCATTGAGAACTCGTGATTATGGGAAATTCTGTTCCTGGCGTATTTGTAAAAAAAAATTCTCTTTTCATATATTCTCTGAAAATTCTAATGTAGCTCATTTAAAAAAGGAAAATAATATAGCCATTAATTTTTTTAAATCATAAATTTATTGGTAATATTTCAAAAAATAATAATATAGGAATAGTAAAAAAACATTATTGATAATGTTTAAAAAAAATATATATTGAAGGAAAATTAGTATTGACGAAATGGAGAAAAAATAATGGGTTTCCATATAATTTTTCATTCGCTACATTGAGTACAAAAATTTAGGGAAATTAATATAGAACATAATTTGTAAAAAATAACTGGGGGATTATAATATTCATGAGATTTTTTGGTTATATACACGAATCTGAATTATCAAATTTTAAATCATAAAAAAATTGATTATAACTCTCATCACATAGAACATTAGCAACCTTTTAATCATAATACAAAATAATGATTAATGTGAAGTCATTGTTAAAATCTAATTTTAAAAAAGGATTCATGATATAGAGTTTCAATTTAGTAGTATAACCTCTATTGAAAATAACCTATTGGTTAATATGGATTATGAAATCCATAAATAAATTTGAAACTATAAATCAAATACATCATTTTAACCTTTTTTGAAAATCACTCTAAAAAAATATATAATAATATTAAATTTATTATGAATCTATTCCATGATCATTTAAAAACATAACAAAGCTTATATGTTCCACTTATAATACACAAACACTAATTTATAATTAATTATTTGATAAATATTTTGTTTCCAGTTGTTATCTGTTTAATTTTTCAGGAGAATTGCATTTTGTTTCTTCTACACCTTATTAATAATTCATGGTTCAATAATATCTAAAATTTTAATTATTATTTAAAAAATAAATATATTAATTAAACAATTTTTTTATTTATCAATAAAGGATGTATATAGAAAAATAAATTACATCAATCATTAAGATTATAAGTCATTCTTAGGTCTATGATCTATTTTTTATATTTTTTGCTGGAATGAATGAAATATAAACATTTATACAATTATAAGTCAGAATTTTTATATAATTTATATTAATTGAACAAAAAAATCTAACAATCCATGAAAATTAAAAAAAAATACATCACATGTCTTCATGGAGGTTGTATTCTACTTGTACGCACAAGAAATGTATTCACTTTTCATTTAATTGGATTGTAAAAAGGCGTATATGATATTATATTTCTATTATCATAAGTAGATCATAAATATAATTTGTAAATATTAAACAAATAACTATAACAATATGTTATATTTGATGATGTAAATACAAATTACACAACTTAGTTTCGATTTTATGTCACAGGTACCCATGAGAAATGTTTTCACAGTATCTAGGATAGAAAAAAGCCATCTAATATTTCATACATATTTAAAATAATTATTTTTATTTAATACATTTCATTTATTTTTTTATTGATATCATTTATTAATATGATTTATTATAAAAAAATAAAATTGAATTTCCTTAGATAAGGGTAACATCAATTTATTTGGAATTATCATGCATCTTAGACATTAAGACCAGAAAGTAAAGACTTTTATATATAAAAGAAAATATATGTCAATTGTATGTAAGATAATATAAAAGTGGGGAATTTATATACTAATATATAAGTGTGAACCATAATTAATAAAAAAGTTGACTATGTTCCCTTTTCTATGTAAGTGGAGGGGTACTCTAGGAATTACATGAATTAAAAAATTAATAAAATTAGTTTACAATTTATAGTGCTTCCATACTGATATAATTATAATATAATATAAGTATGATTCTATATACAGTACTATGTAAAATTATATAAATTTTTTTTGTTAGCTTTTTACACATATATATTAATGTTAACATTAATGCTTTTTACAATTAAAGTGATAATAAATGTTTTTACTCTTTAATGGTCTAAAACATTTCCATAAAATGTAATGTTAATAATAAATGGAAATTGGTTTAGATTTTAAAAAATATCCAATTAATTTTTCAAATTAACTAAATTTTCATAAATTTTAAATCAACACATGATTTATTTATTTATAAAATATCATGAATGTCACATTTGAAAATACATGAAATAATATAATCTTATATGTGTATAATTATTTTCAAGTCGTTCTAAAAATAATTTTTATATATATTATGAGGATATTTCAGTTATATAATATTAAAAAAAATATTTATAATGTGTCTAATGTCATTTTAAACAATATAGTTTTATTTAACATGTTTGTTATCCAATTTTAATCTTAACCAATGTAATGACATTTTCAAAATTAACAGGTCATAATTTTACCTCTATAGGGAAAAATAGATCATAAAAAGATAATGGATGATATTTTAGGAACCCTATCATCATAATATTCATCCTTCTGTATATTTAATTATTCTACAATATTTAATATAATAAATTGAACATTGAATAATTTTAAATTAATTTTATGAACTATTAACATATCATGTCCCTGAAAAAAATGAAGCAATCGAATTATATAATAAAATTTTAAAAAAAACTATAATACAAATTATATATCACAAAAATTATTGCTATACTTTATCTCAAAAAAATAAAATTTCTTTTTGAGTTTTTAAAACCATTTAATTTACTTTTCAACTGATTTTCATAGACACTATATAGTCGTTGGGTAATAATTTAAGGTAAATATATATATACTAAAAATTCAAAAGAGATTAACATAATAAAATAATAAGATAGCATAATTTATAAAACAATACAAAATTATATATTTTCATGTACTCAAATATCTATCATCGAAGCTTATTTAATGTTTGTTTCGACTTTTCTGTATTTATTCATGAATTGAATAAGATATTAGATATGTAACATATAATATTCTTAAAAAGATCATATATATATATAAACTAAAATAAAAAATAGTATATTATGTTTAAAAAAAATAAATAATGTACATATTACTTCTCAAATATTATATTTAGAACACTAATTTTTAGTTAACTATTATAAAGGAAGCACTATACAGATAATAAGATAGATTTTAATATATATCCATAAATATATAATAATATATATATTTTATAAATCGTATTGAATAGTAATTATATTATGTTTCTGTAAATGATTGATTAAATAAAATAAATTATAATTTATGTCATGGATATTTCATAAAATATATTGCACTTCATAGAAACTGTATTATTTTACTTTTGAGAAAAAAATTCACTTCATAACAAAATGATAAAAAAATAGATATAGGATATATTTTACAAAATGATTTTAAAAATTAAGATAATGTTTTCAATTTAAATTCAAATATATGGTAAAAAATAATTTTAATATAAATTAATAAAATTCATTTAAAATTATTTCTAAAATTAAGGCATTTTTATTCCCATAATTTACTTATACCAAAATATAGAAAAATGATGATTCCTATGTAATAAATTTCATTATTTATAACTGAAGGATACTGTCCCTTATTTATTCTAACTTGAAAATTATAATTTTAAATATAAACGAATAGAAATTATTGTTTTTATAAAAACCTAAAAATACTATATTTTAGGTGTTCAATAAAAGATCAACCATCTTTGAAAAATCCATTAATTTCTCCACGTGATAATTTAAATGATACATGTTTAAAATTCAGTAAATTTTATAAAATATATTTTATAAAACATAAATAAATTAAATATAATATTTTCTCACAAAAAAATCAAAATATTATTTTAAAAAATATATATAATTTAAATAATTATGTTACATTACTAAAAATTGAGTTATTATTTCCTAAATATTAATAAATAAATGATTTGAGAAGTGAATTTACATTTATTTGAAAATTTTTATAATCAAAATCTTGACGTCAAAGTTAACCACTAGTTTATTAATTTTACATTTAAAAAATAATATATCATTGATTTTGTTGCATGATTTTGTGTGTTGTTAATGATATTGAAAAATTTATTATTTTAAAAACCTAGGGTTTTACAATGGTAATGCATGAGATGTTAGAAAAATTCATATGTTCGATTTTCAATTTTAATATTTTTTAATGCTTAATGAATTTTCCAACAGTAACAATGAATGATTTGCATTATTAAAATCCAATTATATCTAAATCTCAATATAATAAAACAAATTTGTACATGATATGAGGATAAGGAAGATATTTAGTTGTTAATAAGAACAAAATTTGTAGTTACATAATGAAGTATCATGTACGAATAAAAAACATTTAACGGGTAGGAGTAAAAGATGGACTCCCTATTGGGGTCTCTAATAAATTTATATAGATAATATGAGAGGGGTATGAAAGATTCATTTTAAGACAGATAAAAGAACAAAAAAAATAATACTAGTAGTAATCATATATGAAAATTAAATAATAATAACAATAATTTTTAATAGGGGTATGGTATAAATATTAATCCAAAAAAAATTAAATGTAAAAGTTTGTTATATAACCAAATTATATGAGCATGTATATATGTCACCTATAAAATTTAATAAATATATAGGAATATTGGTATTATGTTGAAAAATTATCTTATATGTTTATTTCGATATAATATCTTTTTGGTTAACAATTTTATTATATATATATATATTGAAAATTGAATATGAAAATTGGTATTAAATTTTATGAAATCTTTACATTGAGGAATAATTCTAAATCTATAACATATGCACATTACATAGTTATATTTACATGATAAATGATTATAAATAATTCAATAACTTTTTATAACCATATTATGTAGTGTATGTCATTATATATTTAAAAAATATATTTTTTTTCTTCATATGCTATGAATACTGAAATATATAGATAGAAAAAAATTTAAAAAACCCCCCTAATAGTAGTAAAATAAACATCAAATCTATTATTTACATTATTTACATGTGTCACAATGTTTGTGGTATCTTTAATGCATAATGATAGTGTTGGTATCCATATGATATACTCCCTGTAATATATCTTTTTGAATATTGTAGCAATAATATTTAATTTAGTATTAAAAATAATCCTAAAATTACCATTCATCGTACTTATTTGAAGAATTTTATTAATTATATGTACTTTATGTATATATGTTTTTCCATAATTTTTAGAAAATATACATTACTTTAATGAATACATTATTACAAATACTAATTTTATGAATCATTTCCATTATATTACAAAGAATTATGAACATGTAAATGAGGACGGGCCCCATAGAGTTGGGGAATCGTTATCCAAAAAATCATCCCCACTATTATTCTTGACTCATTAAATTATAAAATAATATAATTAATCAATGAAAATATTATTATTGGATATAGATAGACAAATATTAAAGAACATACAATAACATTTTTTATGGTTCATGCATTATTTTTTTAGTGGTGATGTCAATAGTTCCTAGCAGTTGAAATCCTACATCACATCTCATTACCTTATTATCCACATTGAATATAGGGTATAAATATAGAATATGGTATTTAACTCCAATGAATAAATAATAAAAAATACTTATCAAGAACATTGATAAAATAACTAGTATCATCCCCTAGTGAATCTATTTTTTAACTAATTTTACATGATCATAATTTTAATAAAACCTTCTAATGATTCTCTCGAAATCCCACCAATATGTTTTTGATAGCTATTTTTATGTCCCAAAAAACATTTCTGACAATAAATAAATATATTTATAAAACTCCAAAAATCCTGATGCAACTCATCGCATCACTGTGTAATTCTTATTTACATATATATGAATATATTTTGAAAAAATATCATACTAAACATATTAATATATATAATTTGACGAATAAAATCTAAACAGATATAGAACTTATTGTAATGTTATTAAAATTAAAACAAAAAAGATATTTTATTCAAGCAATTCCAATAAAAACTCAATAAATTTATTATAACATTACTTATTAGACTATAGAATGAATATTTATATATAAATTCCAATATAGGAAAAATAATTATAGCATAAATTTTTTTTTGGAAACAAATTTCTACATCAATGAATATTAAATATATATATGGCTTCCAACATAATACAAATCGGAATGAAACCATCCTAAACTCATATAATGTATAAAAACCCTAACCATTAATATCATAATAAAAAATATTCATTTGTGAGTCCAAACAACATAATAAAGTAAAAAAATAGAATGTTTTATGAATGATGTTTTGTTTTTTATTTATGTGAAAACAACTCTTCTATTCAAACCATTTCATCGTAACAAAAACCTCATCATTGCAAGGTTTTTCAAATGTTAAATTAACATCATTCCATTTATTCCAAAAAAATTCCAATAAATCTTCTGCCATCCCATGATAATTTTGAATATAAATTAAAAATTAAATATATATACAAACTAAATTAAATATTTCACTTCAAAATTTATTTATAAAAATCTGATAATTTTAGAGTTTTATAAACAAAACAAAGTATGATATAATATTTCATTTGAAAGTATCTTTTCTCCCAGTGTAAAGATAAACATAGTATTACATATATATTAATTAATATAATATGAAAACCCCCATGACCATTTATATTTATGTGTTATCATCAAACGATAATGACATTATGATTTCTCATTTATATTTGATAGTAAAATTATAAAAATAAATGATATCAAAAAAACATTTTTCATCTAAAAAATCATATTAAACATTAAAAGGAATAAAATGTTACTCTCCCATTATAATAATAGATTTCATAATCTTTTCCATTTTCTAAATGAGAATGGATGAAATAAGTAAATTAAACATTAAACTATATAGGATTATAGGAAAGTAAGAACTCCAAATTAAACATTATCAAGTTTTAGAATTAAAAATTAATTATAGCTAATTTCAGGGTATCTACTATATCACCATTCATTATAAAATACTCAAATATATAATCTATATGTACAAAACTCTCCCTGATGATGTGGTGGGTAACAAAAAATGAATTTACGTGTCCGTAATTCTACTAGTTGATTGGACATCAGAATAACTACTATCAGGTTATTTTATACTTATTATTTTGTATTTAACTTTACATATTGATGCATTAGTAAAGGATTATTTTTGATGTTCTAAATGGTTTAGTGTTGTTTTTAGTGTAGTGGGAAACTTTTTGGAGTACATACAAATTGTATTTTATGATAAAAAGGATTAGAAGGTTGTGATGTTCTTTATGTTGTGATGATCATGCTTGAAACATGATGATTTGGGATCACTAAAAATGAAATTTATAATATTAAAACTCCTGACATAGGTTACGATCACATTAAAATCATATGTGAAACCTTGTGAATTAAATAATGACACCACAATTTGGTTGTTGTGAGCATATAATACCAGTCTTGGTTTAGATGATTCATCATGAATAAATTAGTTATTCTATAACATGACAGTAGAGTTTTTCACCTCATCCTTACACTAATGGTCACAATACATCATTAATATATATTTTTTTATATGGGTTTGACCATAGTTCTAATGTAGATCCCCCTTTACAATTTTTAAAAAATGGGTCTCAATGAAATAATTTTCTAGTACCATATATCTCATGTTTCTTCCCTTCAAATTTCCCATTAGAGATACTTCAATTTTAAAATATTTCAGATTTTTTCATTGAAAAATAACATGTGACCTGATTCACATTATATAACATCCTCATATCTCTTTCATATTGAGATTCTTATTGGAGAAACATAAGTATTTTTATTCTACCAAAAAATTGTGGAATAACATTATGTTAATATGTCACTAATGTGTGGTGATTATAAACTGATAAAGTTGGATAGAGAGTTAATATTCCCTATCTATTATTAATTTTTTATTTCATTTTATGGTTATTTTCAAAAAAAATTAAAATTTAAGAAATGTTTTTTTTATTTTTTAAATAGAATCTTTCTTCTCCTAGATTCAAGTGCATGATTGGACTATTACATGAATCGTTTCATAAATTTTTAATGTGATAGATCCACCATGGACTTTATTGTTCAGTATTATGATTGGGGTTTTTTATCATTATGGGTTGTTAATAATCCTTGAGTGATTATGGTTTAGAAAGATGTATATAGACTATTTTGTTTTAAAAATGATCATCAGAATGATTACTGACCACATGTTTGAGGTTGGTTACAATTAAAAAATTGAGTTTCTTCATCATATGGTTATATATGTTTATGTGTAATACATATTATTTGCGGTGAAATATTTTCATTAATGTCTATGATCTCAACCAATAAAAATTGGTTGTGATCATGCTGAAATAATAATAATCAAGGATCATATATGTTTAAAAAATATTTATTTGTGGTTCCTTGTTTGAATGAGTATTAGTGACCTTGTTTATATATTTTCATTATATATGAGTTCATATTATAATAATTTAATAAAAAATTATTTTGAATGAGATTTAAAATAAAAGTGATTTTTTAATGCATTGGATTCATTGTGTTAAATTGAATAATTATTTAGGTTTTTAAGGCTATTCTAGATATGGATATAAATTTTAGATGCTCTACCATGTTTAATGTGAAAGCATAAAAATTCCTAGTTTAAAATATATTTAATTTTAATAATAAAATAAAACTTTTATAGTAATTAGATAATAATATTTTATATATCTATTTTGATATTATTATAAGAATTATAATAGTAATCATAAGTACTGGTCTATGATTATAATATATTTTGTTTTTGATTGCCAAGATAGATATATATTTATACACAAAAACACACAAGAAAATATTTTGAAGGAATTTAAAAAAATATTTTAAAATTAAATATTTTATATCTATTTTGAGATTTTAAAAAATTATTTTTTGTGGTGTTTTAAATTTATATGAATTATAATAAATTATATTCCTTAATGAATATATTAAATTAATTTACTTGTTAATTATTTGAGTTACATGGAATCATTGGAAATATTTATCTTATTATATCATGAAGGTGATGGATTCAAATTTTTTAGCAATAATTATAGTTGTTTGAAATTGTTATTATTTTTTATTTCATAATTTTTTAACATAGAAATTGTGACAAATTTTTTAAAGATATTAATGGAATATATAGAATTTTATTTTTGAAACAAAAATAAAAATAATCATTCAGAAACTAAATCAATGGATACAAAGGATGAAGTCAAAAGAGGCACACAGTTAATCCAAACATATATATTAAAAGAACTCCTTCATATCTATACATTATGGTCAACCATATTACCATGTATCTTCATAAAGAAAAAATTATAATTATTATATATCATTTATGAACACTAGTTCATATAAAAAATTGTCTTATAGAAGAAAAGAAATATAAAATAACATTCACTAACTATATTATAAAAGTAAATATAAGACTAAAATTAAATCCTACAAAACAAGGTTCACTTAAGTAAATAATATAAAATATGGATATATCAATAAAAAACTTCATCGATGAGTTAGTAATGATTTTATATTGAATAGATGTAGAAAAAATTAATTTTGAATCTTGAAACACCACATCAACATTAACTTGATCATTGTAAATATTTTTCCTTAGAACCATTGACTATTACCACCCAATGAGACGGTGTTAGAAATAAATCTATAAGTACCATCGTGTGACCACAAAAAATTTTCATACCATGATTATTCAAGAAAACAAGTATACTAAACCATAATTAAATCCAATCCCCATTAGAAACACTCTTATCATTTAAAATAATATAATTTCATAGACTCTATATAATATAATCAATAGTATAAAATTCTGGTAGCCATCATGAATAAAGAAAAATTTAACCTAATGAAAAGAATATTTTAACATAGTGTGCCTCATTTTTAAATGTTAGGGGAATAATCCCCCATCTCATTCAAATATTAAAAAAATTAATATTGATATGTAAGATATGTAAAATTCTTGTGACACCCATTTCATGATGGTAAAACATTAAAACACCTGATATTCAGCCAAATATAATCTTTCACATGTTCAAGACCCTATATTTGTAGAAAATGTTTGTATTTGTAATATTAATTTCCATTTTGTGAATAATTCGATAAAATTTTATCTCCACTAAATCATCTAGGAATGGTGATTTTCAGTGTCTAGTTAATATTATTCATTGAACGTCACTTTAGGAATCTCAGGACAACAAACAAAAATTTTAACATTAACAATATCATACATGGTGATATCTTCCATACCTGATAGTAATGTTAAAAATTTAAATAAAAAAATTTTCCCCAATAGAAATTTATCATTCAAAATATTTATAGTCTTGTCATTATAAATGAACAATCACACACAATCCTAAAAAATTTATTTTTCAACCAAAATTCTATGTGTAATGGAAATAGATTATAGTCTAAAATTATGTGAGAGAACCCGAGCATTTGAGATTTATTTAGTTATCGAAAGCCTTATAGTTAAGAAATTTAAACCCATCACCAATCTCTATCATATCACGGTAGGTAGAGTAGAATTAAAATTCCAGATGTGCCTAGATCCTAAAAAATATCCCTTTTATAAATACACAACAGTTCCCACCAAACCATGTGAATCTTCCCCCTTAATACCAATACACCATAGTAAATATATAATAACATTGAATTTAGTTGAAAAAAGTGACTATGGTAATTTAATCAATTAAAAAATTACGGAATAAAATACACCACATGTTTTATTAAAATCATCTTAACATCTATTAAGATACACTTTCCCCTATATCTTTTGAATTTAATTGGGGAACAATCTAAAATTAAATAGAAAACATCACTTTTGTACGATCATGTATATTTTTAGGCTTGTCATTCTTTTTGTTTTTCATTAACCTTAATTTGTATGAGTTATTCCTCATCTAAAATCCATGGTGGTCATGTTACATCATATTTTTATATTAGTTTGAATACGAAAAAACTTTTATTGCATGTAACCAAGAGAAATATATGGATGATACATGCATGGTGTGGTTCTGTGACTATGTTTGAATTAATTGAGTTCATGTATAAATTGGTCAACATTTACCAAGGGTTTATTGTATGCGGATAACAATTAAATGGGGATTGTATTGTGATAAGTGTTCTAGCCTAAAAACAATCTCAAATGCATTAAATCACGATGTAAATGTGTCCTTTTTACCTGTAAAAGTCACTATAATCAGGTTGTGAACTGCTTTTTGATTTTAGGTGGATAATCATCATTCACCAATCACATAACAGGAAATTTTTGGGATATTTTAATATTTAGTCACAGTGATGGCTTTTATGGCACATCCTTCTAAAAAATGTATAACTTTTAACTTAATTACACACCATGTAATTTCCCAAGTAGGTACTAATAGGTTTTTTTCATGATGTTGATCTCATTAATCAGCATTTATCTTTTTCCTCTCAAACTTAGGGAAAACCTCAGCATTTTTTGGAGATCCTCTCTTGATTCTAGAGATGCAGATAATGTATCTTATGCCTAGATCCTTTTTGTGATTATTATAACCTACTTCTTCACTGGTTGTTTCAATTGGAATCATTGGTTGATCATCATTTAATGGTTTTGGTAAAAATATTAACCACGTGGTATGATTTTTAATTGAAAATTGTATTCAATATTTTCATTGTGATAAATTTGGTGTGAATGATTTTATTAATTGAATATAATTTTTAATATCCCATGTTGTATTATTCATTGGAACCCTATGGATTAAATTTTTGATTTAAACTATCTTATGGATTACTGTTTTGAGTGAAAACATTTGAAAATAATGAATTGTAAATGCCATATATATGATTATAGAATGAAATATTACTCATTTTATTTATTATTATAGATTCACCATAGAAAATAGATTAATTGACTAATTTAAATAATAGGGAAATGGAATGAAATATAGTGATTATAAGAATTATCCATTTCAATTTTTGTGGTAATTTTTTATATTTCTGATGTTGTGATATGCAATATTCACACATTCTTAAATTCATATATACCATGTAATTCATTGAAATATGTTTGTATTCAAAAATAATCAGAGAGGCCCTAACTTTGTAGGAGATTCTTATATATCTATGTATTCACTAGAACATGATGAGATTGTTACGTACAAGGATATTCCTTTACGCAAGTTGAGATGATAATATAACAAACTATGGAACTGAAAAATGTTTGGATGGATATATAAATATATATTCTCTAAAATATGTTGGGATTCTTATATATTGTTCTATTACCTTTCTAAATCAATGTTATATATATGAAAATATTTTCCCCAACATATGATGTGATTCATACATAGTGGTCTTTACAGAATGTTTTTTTATGCCATGGTTATATGGTTTGGGTTTTCATTGCATTGTGACATGAACATTGACATTCATGAAATTTTTGAAGGAATGTTATGGTTTTCTATGGTCATATGATTATGGATCTAATGGTTGTGAGACAAGTTTAGATATAATCTGGAATGATGCCTAAGTAGGATGTTGTTGAATTTTATTGATTAGTGTATTAATAAATAAAACTATTTATATTCATATATAATTTACCTCTTATCATAATGATTTTTATAGAAATCATGGTGTCGACCTATATAGTTTTACCCACACCTAATTTAGACCCCTTTTATATTTCATAAGATTTCAAATAAGAAGGTTTGTACAAGGGAAATGAAACTTATGGTGACTTGTTTCTTGTTGGATGGGGATGAGTTAAAAGATGAGTCTGACATGGGTATCCAGAATTGTTTCCTTTGAGTCATTATTTAAGAATAACAATATTTTATTTTTATTAATTATATCATGAAATTTAGTTACATTCCAACATGTCATTACATTATTCCCCAATATTTATTTGATTTTAATGTTTAAACTTTTTATTTGGTCTTTTCGTATTTTTTATATTTTGTATTATTTTGTTACTCTGAACACTTATTATTATTATTTCCCCCTTGTATAACTCTATTACCAGGGGTTATTGTTTTCCCGTATTACATATCGTCCCCCAATGCTAGTTGGTTTCCTTTGGCATATATGGATGAGTGTATAATGACTTGTAACGAACCCATATTGGCTACGTGATAGATAGTTGAATCCGGAGATGTAACAATGCCATAATAGATAATATTTATTTTTAATTTCATTACTATTTTGGTAATGAATAAAATAAAATAGGATTATATGTAATTTGGTAATGATCTTGCTCATGATAGTAGAAAATTTATGTACAAGGGTTGAACTAATTTCTCATGGATGATATTTATGTTTATATTGTACATTTATACATTTGATGTTATTTCAACTTGTGAGATTCACATATTTTTGGTTTTTATTGTTACAAAAAATTTACACTCATGGATCGATATGGGAAGAGATGAGTAATCATGATTCAGTATTTTCACATTGCTATATATATCGATATGTATTATTCATTATAGGTTAAAATTTGTTTCATTTGTAATATACCAAAATATTTGGAATGTGATTTGAGATACATACTTTGTCTGGTAAATAAAATAAATGAATTTATATGTCATGAAAAAAATTTAATCAATGTTTAATGTGACCAACTATACTGAATCTCTATTGATGTCATTTGTTGAGGCTGGCCTTGGTTATTGAAGGCAACGTTATAATGAGTGTGTTTATTTATAAGATAAAATTTATCCGCTTAATTTTAAAATTTATTTTTAGGAGAGTGTAAATCAGAAAGCTTCTAACACAACTTTGTAGGATAATCATATAGCTTCTGAGGATCAGATGTATTTTTAGCATCATGAATGAATCCCAAGTGGAATGGGATCCATGGAATGGGAAATTGTCACTACAATACCTTTGATGTATAAGCTCTTGAGTGGGATATATATACTATATCCATGTATGTTTACTAAGAATATAGTCCCCTAGATTTATAGTTTTGTGAATGAGTTATTCTAGATGATTATTATGTATCTCGGGGAACCAATAGATTAAGGGGTGAATCTTATGGAATGACTGCATCATCGACAGATGAAGAGATAGAGATAAATTCAAGATCATGTCCAAAAAACCATAGTAATTATCATGTATATAATAAAAGATGATGTTCTTGAGACAATTATATATAGGGATGTTTATTTATGATAAGGATCATAGGTTCATTCGTATAGTGCAAGACGACATCTTAGATCTGGACTATTCATTAGGTTTCACTAACTTGTAGTTCATTGTGTCATCCATGGATGTTTAAGATATCTCCATGAATAGATATTTTTATGATTTTATGCACAATTATAACAGATAAATGTTGTATTTTTTTCATTTTAATACTTTTTGTGAAGTGGCGAATATAGAACTCATCATTGAGTTAATTTCATTAGTGGTCCCAAGTAGAAACAAATTATTTTTAATTAGGGGAACATGGTTCTCTTAGTATAGTTTCAAAAATAACTACAATGATAGTTTTAACCAAGGTAGTAGTGGAAATTACATCCAAGGTAGTGGACTTCAATCTTAGGGCCATATTACATTTCAATGTTATATGTGTGAAATTTTTGGAAACAAGATCCCACAAAGTCATTTCCCCACAGTTATGTTTTTTGTATGGGGAATATTGTGTTGTCATTACATTATTTGAGGTAACATTCCACCAAATATTAGTTTTAGGTGATCATGATTGGTACCAAGGAGGTGGATATGAATCATCCACTCCATAGGTGACATGTAGCTAGTGTTCGGTGAGAAATTCTTTCATGATGCGTAACATTGTACCCTAGTGCAAAAATTATAGTACCAACTCAAGTGAGTGTCTCAGGAGAGACATTTTTTATATTTTTGGATGATTTTTTGGTAATGTGCTTGTTATGAAAATATCTCTAGCTATAATAATTGTAGGACCATTTACTGTAATAGGCATGATTATTTTTTCATGAATCCTATATTTTTATTTAATTGATGAAGGGGAACCAAAATATTTTTTATCCTCCCTTTCTATAAAAAAATTGTATATGTGTGCACAATGATAATACTATTTTTGACTATCGACACATAGTTGGGAGTGAAGTTAGGGATTATCAAATGTTTTACGGCATGTTTTCTATATATATTTTGTTACAACTTTTTTTTCAAACAATTCATAATGAAAATGGAATGCTTCAATTTTATTCTAATTGTGAATTATTTAGTACTGTACTCGGATCATGTCGAATATTTCCATAAGAGAGTTACCTTTTTACCTCTATACAGAGGCATCTATTTTCCCTAGATTTAGTGGGATCATCAGGCTAGTCGTACAAGACCAATTTACTATAGATTGGATTTTATTATGGATTAAATAACTGATATTTCTAAAAAATATTGTGGAATTAGTTTCCCCTACTATAGGTCATATTCAGGATTTCATTCCTAATTTTTTAAATTTCTTACCACCCGTGATAGAATCGATTACACAATGAAATTGTTATCGAGAGCTATGCCACATTATTTCAGCATTAAAGAATGGTTCAAGTTGTGAGTCTTGAATTCCATGTTGGGATATCATGAAAATAATGGTTTCATTTGTCCAGGTACATCACCATAGTGTTCTCTAGATATCTTTTCTAAATTAGATGATAGTACCTTAACCTAATGTTTGGATATTTGGAGAATGGACTTGATGATGTTCCGGAATCGGTGTCCCCTTCCACGCACTGATTGTATAACTTATTAGCTAATTGTTTATATGATCTTGTCCAATAACAATTTGGGATTATGAAACCACCAGTTTGGGGTGAGACTATTGTACATAACTCTTACCTATTTTATGAGTGGGTATTTCCTGTATAAGTTCATGGTTATGGTGTTTGAGTTGAGTAATTTCCCAATGGTATTCATGGCCTTGAGGATTATAATATTTCATCATTTTATGGGCTTGTTTTTGGTTGTTTCTATGATGATAACTTACTGTACTGCTAGTTATTAGATGATAATTCTCAAAATATTGACATCATCCAATGTACGTTGATATAGCATCTAATACACACCAATCTATCCACATTTAGTACATGGATTGATAAATTAAACTTATTGGTCCATTTCATCATAGAGGATAGAGTTTTAGTGCATCCAAAAAATATCAAAACTATGGAATCTTTGAGGAATCCCAATAATGAAAATGATATTCAAGGATTTGGGTTTAAAGTTTATTAATTGAACATTATCCAAGACTACTCCAATATCGTATAATAGATGTCAAGGATGACCATGAATGTAGTGTAGTTTTTTGATGGATTATTGTGAGATAGCTTTCTTAATTATGAATAGAATGCATACCTTAAAACCAATAGTCATTTTACTTGTTCTGGGTAAATTGTATATTGTAAAATGTGATCCCATCGATGTTGGAATCAGAGGAGTTCAGATGTAGGAGGATTGAGTGGTTTCATATGGATCTAGACAAATTATACCACCAGAGATGAATTAACTATGTCATTATATGGTTTTAGAAGATTTAGTAAATTCTTAGAGAGGTTGGAGGCATTATCTCATGGAGAGATGTTTTCGGTATACATAGGCAACAAGAGCCTCTGGTACATTTTTCTTCGTGGGATCTGAACCTTTGTTTGAGGTGGTGGGTGGAGTATACAGAGTATTTTAACATTTTCTTGGATTATACAATATTAATGTTAAATTCATTTTTTCATGAATAGAGTAAAAAGAAATAGGAAACGGTAGTATAAGAGTGTTGTGACAATTTTTTGGTAATGGAGCTCTTTGATAGAAATATTCTAGATGTTCGTGAGTCTCAAGGATGAGATTATATGACATTGAGATGTGTAATACCCATTCATAGGGGTAGGATCAAGACATAGTCATTATAATATTATGAGGTAATTGTTCTAAATGTCATCCTATATGGTTGGGAGACACCAAAGGGATTGTATCCCAGAAGACGTAATTGTCTACATTTATTTTGCTGATTATTGGGATTTATGGGCTATTACAATTAGTTGATGATATATTTTCCTATTTCTAGATAGGTGGTACATCCTAGATTTGTAAATATTCTTCTTGATATCCATAAACAATACTAATGGACATTAATAATGAAGAGGGTATAAAGATATGTGGTGAGATGTTTCACTTTTCAATGGGAAAAAGTAGTGTATCAGAGAATAGAGTTATTTTGGAGCCTTTAACAATTCCTATGTGGAAATGGGATGTTGTTACTATAGATTTTGTAAACGGAATTTCTAAGACAACATAGAGGAATGATTTAGTATGGGTGATTTTGCATCGATTGATGAAGGTATACCCTTATAATCTATTAGGTAAAACTCTATAGTGGGTGATATCGGTAGTGATTACATATATGAGTTAGTTATGTGTCATGGTATTTGAGGAGTATAGATTTTTTTGAGATCCTCATTTAACATCATTGTTATAGCAGGGTATTTATTTTGATTTGGGATGCCTCTCCCTCTTTAGAACAACCGATTATCCTTATAATAACTGTCAATAAAAATGGACTACTCATGTTCTAGAGGATATTTAAAAGTTATAATTTTTTTGATTTAAATTTTTCATGGGAGAATCATATTGTACTCATGGATTGTTAATGTAATAATAGATGCAATTAATTAGTTGAGATGGAATCATTAGATTCATTTTTTATAATTCTATGTCATTGACCTCTTTATTTGTGGGAGGAAGGTGATTCAATGTTTGTTGAACCTATGGTAATTTGGGAGTCATTAGATCATTATACGGGGATAAATATGTAATTTTTTAGAGAGATGAGCAAGAAGAAATCTTATTATAACAAACAAATATAGACTCTGGAGTTTGAATTAGGTCATAATGTTTTAATATTGGTGTTATCTTTATTGGGGAAACACCATATTCTGATGTAGTGAAAACTAATGTAATGGTTTGTCATAGAATTTTAGATTATGGAATGGATCAATATATTAATATACCAGTTATCCATTTCATGGTTCTCCATTTCCATGCACTACATTATTCATGTATCAAATCTTCAATGATATCATTGATATTGTTCAGAAGTTATATACCATGATAAAATCGATCTTTAAATGAATTCATTCATTGATGAGCATCTGATATAAATTACTGAAAATTTTGATAGAAATCTCATGTTTTGTAATATAGTGTTTTCAAAATATTAGTGGTAGAAAAGGTGAGTTATGGAGGATACTAGGGAGAGGGAGCCTAATATGTTATCACAATGGCGATATTTGTTTGTTGAAACAAAAAAATGATGCTTGGAGAAGCTCATGGACGATGTTTTATATGGGTGGGAGGGTCTATGATCCAATATATTTTCATGTGGGTATCTCCATGAATTTTTTAATATTGAGAATTGGGTATTCTTTTTTCGACTTATTTAAACCTTGGTAGTCATTTTAATCATGGAATAATTTTTATTTGAATAAGTGATGACATTAGATGTGTGGAAACATGAGAAAACTAGATAGAATCCATGTATGGAGTGGTTCGAAACATCTAATTGAATTAATAGAGTCTCGATATAAATGAAAAAATTTACTCTACATTCATGGTATGTTGAAAATACTTAAAGGGTTTTTGTTTTTATATTGAAATTGAGATGAGTACTATCATTTGGAAATTTACCTATCATGTAAATGGGTTTTAAGATGTGTATAATAAAATCGAATTATGTCAAGAACTAATTTAAGATTTGATGTGGTTACACATTGTGAACCCATCACATGAAATTAAATTTTTTGGTGAATATAATATTCTTAGGAGGAGACAATTTTTATGATGTTTTTATAATGAAAATACATGATGTGTAACTAGATAACATTTTGATTAATTTCTTAATATTTGTTTGAATATTTCATCTGTGATATTGACCTCATTCTCTTGCATGAATCATTCTCTTTCCGAGTCTAGGGATGATTCCATGAAATTTTTGGGAACCACTCAAGATTGTGTACATACTAATCAAGCATCCAATCCATGGATCCTTCTTGAGACCATCCTCACCTTCTTCCTCATTGGTGGTTGATGTTTGAAGCATTGGTTGATCAGGTATTAAAGGTATGGGGTATAAATATTAAACAAAGGGTATAATTTTCAATTATAATGTTTATAAAATATTTTTCCATGCTAAATTATGTGTCAAATATTTAATTTATTGCATATAATAATTACAATCCATTCATAGATTCTTCACTAGATCCCTTTGGATTCATTGGATGATGTCACCGAACTTATGGATACCCATGGGGTGAGAGATCCATTGAAATTTATCTAATCAGATATGTCATACATATAATTTTTTCATTAAAGTTGAATTAGTGGATTTATTCATGTTAATTCACCAAGGAAAAAAGAATAATCAATTAAATTAAATAATGGGTACACTAAGATAATGATTTTAATTATAAGAGGTAAATATTGGTTTCATGTGGTAATTAAATGGCATGATATCTATAATGATATGCACTTGTGACACATGTTTAGATGACAATATATCGTGTTATTCTATAACACGTGTTGATATGGCTATATATTAGGATATATCCGAACACATTCTAAGATGTTCGTAAAACAGAAAATGACCTAACCCATGACGAGATACTAATAATCTTGTATTATACCAAGATACATGTGGTGATTCTTATATACTGGGATATTCCAAGACACATGAAGATCTTCTTATATACTAAAATACTCCCAAGAACATAATGATATTCTTATATATCAAGCTCATCCCAGACACATATTTCAATTCATATATAGTGGGATTGGAAGATTGAATAATTATATCACGGTTAAATGGTTGTGGATTTCATGGGTGTGAGACATGTTTAGAGATATTATAGCATGTTGTGGAAAAAGTTTGTTGTGGTATTTAATTAATTATTTAATTAGTTAATACATTTTTTATTAGATTATTACATGAACATTTTTTTGAATACTGTCATTATACACGTTGATGATGACCTGCTACATTTTATATACACTATTTTTGGGATATTGTTTTGCAGCAGAGTAGATTCCTTGGATGCGGGTTTGGAAAATGAATAGATTACTTGTTGCTGACTTGTTACGTAGTGTATTAGATAATGTTAGGAGATGGGTTCGATAAGGGGTTTTGGAGTATTGAATTTTGTGTATTATTTTAGTCTTCTATTAAATTATTTTAATTAATTGTTTGATGATATTTAGTATCATTATATAACATTATTACATTATTACATATAATTTAATAGATTATTCTGTCATAATTTCTTAATTAGGATTCCACTATATTGTATTTCTTATATTGTTTATGAACTATGGTGTTTATTTATGGTAAATTATGATATGTTGTAACTTTGAAACATGGTAAATAGTCTCCCCACTATACATGTCACACCCCCACTTCTAGTTTAGAGATTCCAATGTAAAAGGAGGTTCACTTAAGGTAACAAAACTAACCAGTTAGGCCATGCGAGTAATAGCTAGATCAAGGGAAATTAAACTATTATACCATTCAATAATATTAGGGATCCGAAAATATTTATAATTAATATTCACCTGAATAATTAAGGGAAAAGAACAAAATTTATCTATTTAAATATGAACAATAAACAATTCTCATGAAGTGTCCAATTTAGAGAAATTAATCTTTTATATCAATGTTTCATAATAGTAGCGATCAAGATGATAAATATTAGAGTATTCTTCTTGATAAACCTTTAACTGAAACTAATAGTAATCAATAACAAAAATATGTGATATTTCTAGTGTATTTTGACTAGCCCACACACAATGCGTCCTTCCCTGACCAACTTCTATTGAAATTCAAATAGAATAAACATCTTTAATAATAATAAGGAGATATGGAGATATGGGGTCCTTCTACCTCAATCTCATTTAACTTTATAAATGACTTTTCAAATCAATGTTTTTCATGATCCTATAAAATTTCATTGAGGCACATTACACCCTTTGACGAATGATTGTTTGGTAGAATCCAAATTTATAGAGTTCTTACTAATCAAAATCCTAGTATACATAGTAATATGAATTCATCATATTAATATTATATTACATAGATCCCAATAAAGATGAGGTCATCATATTCATGGAAGGAATAACAGGGTTGGAAATGATTACATTATCCATAATCAAACATTGATGCATAAATTCATTTCCATAAAAACATTTAACAAATAGAAGAGTAATGAAAAATTTTATTAGAGAATTATATTAAAACCCTTTTAAAATTTTGTTACACTGAATAGTGGGTTAGTGATATACCATAATGGATGGATCCATTACCATATGATTATGAGAAATTATATTTTCATTATAATACTCAATATCCATGGTTCTTTTTTAGTAGTAATTATCAATACTTAAAACATCTATACCAACCACATTCTATACCATCTTATAAAATATTACATGAATTCCATAAAATTTTATAGATATAGTGGAATATATACCATTCAAAATATTTATAACAATAGTATCCTAAATATCTCTAGGTAACCTAGAATATATCTCTAAAGATAGAATACTTTGATAACACTTATTCATATCTTATAAGATCCTCATCTTTATAGAAATTACATGTATAATGGAGCAACTAAAATGCATCATTTTAACTACATCTCTATTATAAACCCAAAATTTTCCCATATTTTCATAATTTTAAATAAAACTCCAAATCATTTTAAATTATTCCAATTTATTAGTAGAAATTATTGTTTTGGACAACCTCATGATGATAAAAAAATTCCAAACTGAAGCATTCAAAACTATTCCTTACTCAAACATAAGTCAAAAGGTTAATAAAATAATGGAAATATTGTCTTAATAAAATAAATCAATCAGTATCAATCCATAATCCATACAAATATTGTTTAAAATAAGTCTAATTTAATAATAAAAAATTCTTAATTGTTTATCTCCTGAAATCATTCAATAATATTTCATGGATTGAATTTAGTTCATAATACTCTCACCACCATAGTCCCTTATTTTTTGTAACTTTATCAGAATTTTTATCTTTAGGATTCATAGTTCTGAAACAAAATATCTTCTATGCAGGATGAAATTTTTTTTCACTATGAATGAAAACATAAATGGTCAATGATCTAATCTTTAATTATGTATGCATTTTTTTAATGAACGTAAAAACTTCACCCAATCATATGATTCCAAATATCTGTAAGAAAATTTAAATTGTAATTTCTACGATTTCTGGACTTGTGAAACAGAACATGAAGGACATTTAATTTTAAAAATAGAAATATTTATATCATTTAAATAATTATGAATATATTATGAAAATTACACAACCCATATATCTACTCCACCTTTTCCTTTTTATAACTAATTTAATTAACATAATGTCCATTCAGAATAAGGAATGTATAGTAAAAGTTTATTTTTCTGAGAAACTTATTAGTACCCCACTTCTAACTTCCATAATAGAAAACGTTCATGAAAAAATAGACAATATGAAATCATAACACATAATGAAGTGACAAATTAGTTTTATAGATATTAAAAAATAGGGACATTAATCAATTATTTCTATTATTTCCTATGACCAAATACATGGCCAACTTTTTCTATAAGAAACCGTTCTAGAACCCCAATTTTTTCATTAGAATATATGTATACCTGTCTATATCTAATATTTCAGATATAGAAACTATATCAATATATATTTTAAAATTTAATCCATAATTATTCCTCACCAATTGAGGAATAAAAATAACCATTCAATTCCAATATAATATTTTCATTTATCATATAAAAAAATTATAGATTAATAATATTGTGAGAAAAAATGGAAACTATGAAATCAATAAAAAAAATCTTCCACGAGAATATAGAATAAACCCATAAAAACATGGCTAAATAATTTGAACTAAAATAAAAAGAATGTGAATGAACATATTATGAAGATATTTCAATTGATGAATTAGATCTTGAAGATGTTTATCTAGAAAATACTAAACATTAGATATGTATATAAATGAAAACTCGTCCAAATGGAGTCGTTAAGGATTTTATGTAGCTGAACAAAAAAACATGAATGAAACTGATATCTGTAATGTTGAACGATCTAGATGAAAAACATGAATGAATCTGAGATTGTTTAATTCTGAATGGTTGATGATATAGGATACCCCTGTAAAAAGTCAGTCACAAATAATATATTGGAAAATATCATTGTGGAGATACTTTTATGTACCCAATGGAGATTCTTATATGCATTTTCCAAGAAAAATATTTACATGAATATAGAATTTTTTTTATATAAAAAGTAAATTAGAGGAATCAAAGATAGACCCATTGGATAATGTGGATATTTGTGAAGGCTGGTGATACCTTTTCAGTCAATGAATCAGATTAGTCGGGCAGTAAAGGATTCATCTGTTATTCCATCTTTCGTCTAATATAAGAAAAAATGTGGCATCAAAATTGCCACCTCTTCCGACGATTAAGGGGGTATGAAGAATAAATGATTCCATATTCCTCACAGACCCTATAAAAGGCATCCCCACCACCCCAGTCTCCACAATATTTTCAGACCCTCTCTCTATCAAACTATACTTCCTCTCTCTTTAAATTTTTTTTGGTTATTTTTTAATTATGGGTAGTTATTTTAGTGGCTAAAAAAGAGTGATGAATTTTTTGGTGTGTCATTTATATGTATTTTTTATTATATTAATGATATTTATTTACTTGGTGGATTTGTTTTTAGTTAGTTTTAAATATATTACTTAATAGGATGTTTAGTTAATTAGATATATTTTAGAAATAATCATCATTATTAGTAAACAAAATATTATTATTTATTAATGTTTTTTGAAAAATAATTTATAATTATTATAACTAATAGTCTTACTATTAAAATAAAATTATTATTAACATAACTTATAAGTATTAAAATATGAGTCATGTAATTTGGAAATAATATTAACTAGAGAATGAATAAATTTTATTGAAATAATTTTGTACTAAAAATTTACTATTATATAAATAATAATCAATTAATGATAATTTAATGATTAATTATTTAGATACTATTGAATAATGTATAATTTAAATGATTATTAGATAATGATTATAAAACAATTAACTAGTAAATTTTTAATGATTATCTGATGATTAAATATGATTTAATAATAAATACATAATGATAACTTTTTTATTAACTTATTATTAATGTAAATAAATGATATAAAATAATTATGTAATGATTTTACAATGTTTAATAAATGACTATTGTATAATTATTTAAATATTAATTAATGCATAACTACTGATAAGCTAATAATTATCTAATAATTAAATAATAAAAAACATATGATTAACTATTGAGTAATGAAGGATAAAGGAATAATTAATATAGAATAAACCAATTCTTGTATAATAATTATATTATGATTAACTAATAAATTACATGTATTGAAAAAATTGGTAAATATTTATTTACTAATAATTACTTAATGAGTAAAAGAAAATAAAGTAAAAATTACCTATAAACTAAGTCTATGATATCCAATAATTATGTAATCATTATCTAGTGAATGATATATGATTATGGAATAATTAATTTTGGATTAACTAACATATATCTAATTATTAGATAATCATTAACATATGAAAAACAAAATATTAATGAATTATTAACTAATAATGACATATTTTTTAAATATTAATTAACTATAAAGTAGCATAATGATAGGTAATATTTAAATAATTACTATCTATTGATTATGGAATGTAAAATGGAAAATTTATATATAGTTATCTAGTTTTAAACTAATGATTATGTAATTATTAACATATGATTAACATATGATTAATGAATGATTAAATAATTATAAATTAATAATTTATTTATCATTAACTATTAATTAACTATAAATTAACTACATGATACATATTAATTAATTAATGATTAGATATTGATTATGGAACTATTAAGGACTAATTATAATGTTATAAAAAATTTAAATTATTATTATCTAATCATTAACATATAGTATGCAAATGATTAATGAATTACTAACAAATAATTGTAAAATTATTAAGAATTAATAAGATATAAATTAAATAATATATTTCTATTAATTAAGAAATAATTAACAATTGATTAAGGATTGATTATGGAATAATTAATATTGGATTAACTAACACATAACTAATGATTTTATAACAATTAAAATATTAATAACTAATGAATAAAAAATTATTTATAAAATTTAAACTATTCATTACTAAATGATAAACATTTAACTAACTATACGGTAACCACTTGATATATATTTATTAATTAATAATTAACTTGTGATTAATGAATGATTATTATGTTTTTAATATTTGATTAAAAATTCGCAACTAATAATTCTTTTATGATTAAAATAGGAATATCTAAATAGTAATGAATGTCTAAATAATTATTAACTAATACTTATATAATTATTTGATACTGGTAAAATTTTTAATAACATAGAATAAAAATAGGATCAAATATTTCTAATTGGATGAAAATGAGTCTTAACTATAGACATGAATTTTTACTGAAGTTATTTTGATGATACATACCTTATTTGATGCCTATTTTTATACTCTTGATGGATATAATTAAAATAATACATATTCTCGTAATAAACATCTGAACACAAATTTAGGAAAAATAAAAATTATACTAAGATATATTAGTGTCTTGTTTTAGCATATATAAAGACATTTTAATATTTCATTATAATAAATATTATTTTGTTATCCATGAAATGAAATACATGTTTGGTTCTTACATGATCATGTATCTTTTTCACATATTTACTTAGGGGTATAACCCCAAATAATTTCATTGAGGGAGACTCGATCAAGAACTAGTTTACAAAAATGGGCCCTTCTGTACATTTGTACTGGCACTCCTTGGGGACATGATTTATATGGTTCATATTTTCATTATAAACCACTGAACATATCATTATGAGTATTAAAAATTGTACTATGAAACATTACCTCAAAATTTTGGATACAATAATTGGTTGTAAAATTTTAATATATAAATTATTCTATGGTTATCAAAGAAATATTTTTTTTCAAGATTCTATAAATGGTTGTGGCTCTGGCATAGATGTACCATGTAATAAAACCTGAATAAACAGCATTGATGTAAAATTAATATTTAATTGGTTCACGATAATGGTCCTTTTCATAGACCATGTTTGACACTACCCTAGTATATTAATTTTAAGATTCATATTTTCATTATAAACAACTAAACATATCTTTATTATGATAAAAAATTTCAGTAGCAAACAACAATTTCATATTTAGGATTTACGAATACATTATAATATTAATACATAATAATTATTATTTGGTCAAAAATACATTATTATTACTAATTTTCAATATTTTATACACTATTATAATGTTTATAAAAAGTATTCTTCACGTATAGAATAATTTTTTCTTGTGTCTAATACTATTGATAGGCTATTAAAACCAAGTAAATATCTTTTTATACTACACAATGAACAATAATAGATAATATAATTTAATTTGAAATCGTAATAGAACTTCATGAAAAAAATCATGATTACATAAATCATGGAACTGGTCAACAGATCAATTCTACTATCTATATTATTTTTCAATTATCAGCTACATTATGAAATGGTTTCCGATGATTTTGCCAGGGTACATGCATCTGTCTGGTTGGAGGACACGTAGTAGTTTCCCCACATTCAGGATTTCCAATGGCACATAGCATTTGTCGCTTATTTAGGGGTATTTTCTCTTTGATAAAAATAGGATGATGGGATGTCAGTTCTTCCATTTCTGGGTTCCTCCACAGTGCTCATCACCTTGTTCGGGTATCCTTCCTAGATTAATATGTTGTTCATGAGACTCTTCCCAATGTCATGTATTCATGGATGCTAGTTAATTATATTGCTTCTGTAGGGACATTTCAAGGGGTTCTGTTAGGGTAGTAACCATCAATCAAGGGATTAGTCATGTTGAACATCATTGGCATGTCTGGATGCTGGAACAATTGAACGTCTAGGTTTCTTCCCATTTTTATAGGGCTTCTCGAGGGTGCAGATATCTGAGGCATCCCACGTTGAGTGTGGGGAATTATATGGCATAGGTATGTATTTGAGGTTTTTCTTAGCATCCCATGTTTAACATAGGGTATTCCATGATTTTAACGTCTATCAGAGACAGATCAGCCTGATCGTAACACTGAAGGGAGTGGATCAGATGTGTGCAACAACTGGAGGGAACAATGATTCTTGGAGCAGCGAGAAAGTGGTTGACATGATATCAATGGGATGTGGCATCCTAGGTAAAAATCAGGATGGATGATGGAGAGTTGAAAGGAGTGTAGGGGGAATGAGATAGAACTGGCATGAGGATGACAGTGACATTGGTATTGACCCTGGAAGAGACATCATATTTTCCTTATGGCAGGTAATCAATGACTATGTAGTTCGGTGAGGCTATGGGACACCTGAGGAGGCGGCTCGCGATAATGGACGCATGGATGAGACCTAGAGGAAGTGGAACCTCTAGGATAGGGTATGACATTCCGGAAACACATAGGCTCAATTCAATGAAAATGATGATAAATGGGTGATGGTATTGAACCATAGGGAGTATTATTAAGTACCTTTCCTTGGAATGGATCGAAGTCCACGTTGTTTATGATGGGGCCTGTAATCGGGTTGTGCACAGAGAACAGCGACCCGATCACAAGCTGGGGCTTATGTGTGGTTAGATTCCTATGTTTTTTTGATGCTCACAGGCTGAATAGAGATGTGGGTCACAACAAAAGGTTTGTAAACATCATACAATAGGATTGGAGTTGACAATGGATTACCACTGATTTGGGTTGAGAATGGCTTACCAGTGATTGGTGTTGACACAGTCTTACCACTGATTGGGGGACTTTTTAGTGTCATGTAGGAAAAAAGGGGTGTACAGTTTAACATCATGCATGATAGGTGAGTAACAACGTGAAGTAGTCAAGACCGATGGGAGTTGGGATTGAACCGTTTGGAGGTATCATATGTACCTTGCCTTCAAGAGGATCAATGTTCACATAGTTCATAATGGTGTTTGTAAAGTGGTGTGAAGGGAGACGATACTGATAGGTGTTGGGAATGAAGCTCAAGGAGGCATCCTACATAACATGCCTTGGTAAAGGTAAATGTTCACGTAGTTCGATAGAGGTGTTGGTGAACCAATGTGATGTTTTTGGGATGAATGGTTGTTGGGGATGAACTGCAGGGAGGCTTCCTATGTACCCAACCTTGGCAAGGATCAAATTCCACGTTGTTTGGGAGATTTTGGTGAACCGAATTGAAATTTTCGGGACCAATGGTTGTTGGGATTGATCATCATGGAGGCTTACTACATGCCTTACCTTGGAAAGGATCAAAGTCCACGTATTTCGAGAGACGTGTTGGTGAAACAACGTGAAGTGGTTGGGACCAATGTTTGTTGGGCTGAAACATCGGGGTTGTTTCCTACGTACAGTTCATAGGAGGCAAGGATCAATGTCCATGTAGTTCAGGAATGTGCTGGAAAACAAGCGTGAATAGTTCATGACCAATATTTGTTGGGATTGAACATCGCGGAGGCTTCCTATATACCATGCCTAGAAGGTAAGGATCAAAGTCCATGTTGTTTGAGAACATGTTGGTGAACTGACGTGAAGTGGTTGGGACAACTGTTTGATGGGCTTGAACCTTGGGGAGGCCTTCTACGTACCGTATCTAGGAGGCAAGGATCAATGTACAAATATTTCATTAACTTGTTGTTAGACAGATGTGAAGTGGACGAGACCAATGGTTGTTGTGATGGAACCTCATGGAGGATTCCTACCAACTTTTCTTAGGAAATGATCAAAGTCCACATAGATCGGGATGGTGTTTGGTGAACCAACATGAAGTGGTTGGGACCAATGGTTATTGGGCTTGAACCTCAGGTACGCTTCCTACATACGATGTCATAGAAAAGATCAATGTCCTTATAGTTCGGGATGGCGTTTGGTTAACAGACATGAAGTGGTTGGGACTAATGGTGGTCAGGATTGAACATCAGGAAGGATTCCTACATAACATACCTTAACAAGGATTCTTCTATGAGAAGTGGAATGGGTATTACACATGGTTATCATTCCATGTGGATTCCCTGGTTGATGCTTACTCTAAGCCCATGTGATTCATGCTTGGTGTGAGAAACAAGAGGCTGCAAAGAATTGAATATCATGGTGCGAAAGGTTCCTCAGAGAGAAGTGGAATGGGGATTGAACATGGTTAGCAGACCAGGGAGATAGATATTTCAACATACTCCAAGATGAAGGCCTAGGTTGTGACAATTCACAACGAGAGAGGTTTTTTACATGGGAGAGAGGAGGGTTCTGGTGCCCATCCCTCCTCTGGTCCATGGAACTAAAGAAGAGAGGATGGGAAGTAGAGACACTACATCCCGCAAGGAAGGCTAGGGGCATACAGTAAGATGGTTTCCCTTCCCCATGGATAGACACCGCTCCAATAAATAGGAACTCATTCTATTTGAGGAAGATCTCACTCCCTTGAAGATGAGCGGGAATATACAATGTCTGAGATGGAATGCCCCACATAAAGTGCATGGTGTGAGGTTATAATTTAAAATCATGTGCTGAGGATAATGGAAATTGGCAGTTTAACATCCAACATATCAGACATGGTGGATTCACTCTGCACCCCAAATAATTACATTATCAACACCCTTTAACCCTTGGTGAAGTTAAGGTACGTGAAATGTCGTTGTGAGGGGCGATGTGGAGTGATCCATTGAGGGGGCCACGTTATCATGGTTATGAAAAGAAGAAATAGTAATTATCATGTATATGTGAAGAAGCATGAGAAGAAGAAACACAACATTAAGCACCTACAAGGGGAAGTTTAAATCACAATGTGAAAACCTGGATGGTCCCATGTGAAAAGGAGTTTCGTAACAAAGAGGTTAACAGGAAGAATCCTTATAATGATCTGGTGCTCCATGTAGTGTAGGGCCTTCACGGAGAAGTATACTTCACGATCTGAAGTGGATTTTCCAAGGCACAGGGAATAGGTGCATATGGATGGTGCTTCCCAAAGTGTAATGACTTTCTCGGAGCTGTGCTTCATGCAAAAGGGTTCCATGTAAACTGTATCATTGAGAATCAATGTGCTTCGTGAAATACTGTTACCCTGCCATAGCATGTGGGTTACATGTTCATTGAGGGTACATTGTGAAAAATAATTGCTCTGTGAAGACCTAAGTCCCCTTTGGGATACCCTTCCTTCGTGAAGGCCTGTGGAATGGGAGAAGGGACTTCCCCATTGAAGAGGGGTTGAATTAAAGAAATTGGAAAGTTACATTTTCATGATAAAGTACCTTTAAGAGCTCATGGTTTGCAGAGAATAAATTGCATTTATATTTGAGAGCTAAGAAGGATAAAGTTCTGAAGATCCATCCATTGGGATAGAGGGGAGCCCAATATTTATAGGCACGATGTGCCATGAATTAGAGCTTTCTCATTTCCATGCCTTGTGGCACATTATTAGAACCATAGAGCCTTCTGAATCCTTTCTCCATGGTGGAATCACAAATGTCAAATTGAATTATGAAGCCTCTATCATCTTTCCTCTAAGGTGGCTTCATAAATTTCAAATTGCATCGCATCACGATGCCTCACGCTTCCTATCTTCATTTTGACTTCACAAATTTCAATCCAGTTCGTAGATACTCCCACCTTCTTTCTCTATGGCTACTTCGCAGAGGGGGAGCTTTACACCATCCACGGTTTATCGAGTATCCACAGACAAGCTTTGCGAGGAAGCCCCATGGGCTTCGCATTTTCTCATCATCTTCCCAAATTTTTGGGTGAAAACAAATGAGCCCCAAAAACATGGAGCTGGGGAGAAAATGAAGGAAAAATTATTAGGGTCAATCACCAAAAATTCCATGGTCAATGAAGAATAATTCTTGTAAAGAGGCATGCAAGGTGAAGAGGTGACGTGCAGGCTAAGCCGGCCATGAATCTCTCTGTAGTCGGATGCACCTCAACACACAATAGTTCATCACCTATAAATAGGGGACGATGACCTCTCCTTTTTACTTTCCCACCTCTCTATTTTGGTATCTAGAGATCTTGATTTGAAATGATCCACGTACTCTATGATTTCTCTCTGTGACTTGGGATTTCAGTTTTGCAGCAAAGAAAAAGTATTTGACTCCACAACTGTGAACTCTATGGCTTGTACATGATGGCCGTGGTAGGGACCCACAAGTTCATTTCTTGGACTATCCTCCATGAACATGTTTGGAAAATGAATATCATGAAGGTGCTTCAGGAACTAATACCAAAAAGGCCAAAAATTTCAAAAACTATGTGGCTGACCAGGAGGCCACTAGAAGGTTCCACATGATATCCACCCAGGCACCGAAGATGTGACTGTGCAACAAAGACATGTTCGAGAACGCTATCATCTGGGAATCTTGGGACATATGAGATATCAACCGAAAATACATAAACCTATCCTATATTTGGAAACACCTGAACCATCTTGGGGTTTATTTTATAGGGATCGGCCCTTTCAGGGCAGTCTCTGTAGTATCCCACGTAGAGGCAGAGAAATACCTGGTCGAGTTGGAGGACTTCATGCACTACTGGGTTGCCCCACATCCAATGAAGGATCAGGTAAAAGTAATAGGTGATCGAACAACCCCTATGCAATTATCAGTGGTGGAACTGAGTGATTTTTCCCCTACATTAATAATTAGATGATTCCACCTATGGCGAGAAGGCTGGTAGAGGTAGACCTCTTGAGGAGGGTGAAGCAGGTAATGCAGGCCTAGAACATGAAGTGTTTTCATAGGCTCTAATAGTAAAACCATAATAAAATTCCCTAGGGTCTGCATCAAGGATAAATTGTATTCCTCACTAATATTTTCTAACTATATAAGAAGGCCTCATATGTAGAACCCATTCTCACCATATAGTTGATTCAGCTGCTGGGCAATTGGGATATATGATTGTGGCTTTGAATATTTCCACATCCAACAGGATAGAGACAGTAAGGTTAGTTAATTCAGAATTTTCATACATCCAAACAATATATGGAGGGTCATGCCATGGGGTCCCCATGAAAACAACATAGGATAAAGACCAACAATTTGATCTCTGTATGTATCCTTTATGAAATTCATGACATCCACCCATTGATTAGGTTAACATATGTTCGTGTATTTTGTGGCATGAAAATATCATCAAATGGCATGGGCTGCCTTGGCATGGATTTTTGGTACTCTTGGAAGAGCCTTTACTAGGGGAATGTTGGTGGTCATGGAATCAGACACCCAAACTGACAAAGTTGTGGTGCTCCCGATAACTGGTTGGAACGCTAGCAGAACCTTACCTGAGATCATTGTGGTGGGATCCAATGATGAAGATAAATTATAGAGCACGAGTCCTATCATGCCTGATCAAACACATGATGTAGGCCATTCTAATGTGTTCATGAGGGGTTTCCCAATATATAGACCTTCCAACCCTACCGATCAGGGCATGATGACCTATGATGAGGAAGATATCTAGATTTTATGTTACCTTTCATGGAAGCGGATTAAGCACTACATCAATGAACCCCCCCCCCCAAATGGATAGACCCGATGAGGAGGCTTCTGTCTCGATTATGTGAACTGTGTGCTGGGGGAGTGGATGCCAAGTGTCCTCACATGATCATCCGAGATCTCATGGCAGAGAAGATTCATGAATACAATTTTGGCCATGGTGTGGGTTGGAAGCGGAGAAAGAGGTGAACATCAAGGGGTTCCAAGAGGATGAAATTGAGTTTCAAAGGATACTGGACTGGGAAAATGATCATAACAAATTCTATACCACATAATCAAAGATGATATCATGTATTGAGGCCCATCTTGATGTTTCTAAAGAGCACATGTAAGAAGACTTTGAGTAGATGAATAGTATCCAAACAAATAAGGATCAGGTCAGATCTTGGATGACGAACAACACCACATTGCTGCCAAGGAGGAGTGGGAACAGAACATGTGTCAGCGAATCTCGAATTTCACAATCCAGAGGGTGGCAGAGCTACAATGATTTTTTAATAAGGTCAACCAGTCTGTGGGAGGAGTGGAACCTCAGGTGCAGTGATGTATGTATCTTTTGAATGCACATTCATGCTCTGATTTTTTATGATGGATGCACACATGATTTTTGTTATTTTCGTCAGTTTTCAACATTTCTATCACATTCATGAAAAATATGGAGAGCAACTCCCGTAGCTCACATGGGTGATTCCTGATGTGATAAATAAGGGATGACCACCATGTAATTCCACCTGAATGTTAGAGCACTATCCAAGCTTCTAGCTTTCAGTGTTTGAACAACCCTTCCGAATTTTCAGAAATAAAGACGGTGGACTGACTATAGAACGAAGGTCTCAGCTCAATCAAACTTCTATTTTCCCAATGTTCTCTACTGCAAAATCGAGGTAACACCAGAGGAATTTGGAATTAATCTGAACATATGGGAGTGTAATTTGTGAATCATGTTCTCCAAGATTCCAAACACAATAGGGATGGCATGACAATGAAGGATAACTATTTACCATTTTCGAATAATAGTATCCTTATTGTTTTATCCTGATATAGGTAAATAAAATGAGGGTCTAACACTGACCATGTTCAATACACGGGTCTTGACGGAAAAGTTTATCCATAGGTTATCCAGAATGTTGGCCCAACATAGTGAGAGAGTCATTGGTTAAATGTACATATTGTTAGGGGGGGTCATTTAGACGTGAAAGCAGACAAAGTTCTAAATAAAGTGAATGTAAATCATGGAGGGTTGTGTGATGGGTTGGTCTAATGGAGTCCAAAACTATCTAAATTAAACAACCATAGTGAAGACACGTTAACTGGATGCATCGGTATGGTCAGTGATCATACCGATATCTAAACATGGCCTCTCTAGTAAGGACATGGAATTCCTTTTATTTTAATCTATACCAATAAAGATGATAAACTTGCTGTTTAAACGTCATATGGTGAGGACAATTCTCATAGTTTAAAGTTCATACTGAATGAACCAAGATTGGGGCCGAGGGGCCGGAAGGGTTAATGACCATGTGGGTTGGCCCAAGGAAAATTTCCATGGCATCTATACATATTCCATTTGTATAAATATCAGAAAAAAAATATTACTTGAGAATTTTGAATTCAGAGACCACTGCAGGAAGGGAGAATTCTTTCTAGCGACGAAGCTGACACATCCCATAATTATCACAGAGCATCCTGAACATGTCCTGGGTAGGGGCCACTATTTAATTTCACTCCTTTAGGGCACGGATAACCAGGAATAAAAATATGTGGTGAATTAAATACCAACATGTGAATGAGGACAATAATATTCCATGTCACAACACTTTCTCTCAAGAAAATACATCAGTCAATGGACTGAAGGTGATGACCATGTTGGGCCCAAGACATGTTGTATGGAAGTTCCTACATACCCCATGATACTGTGAAACAAGGTATACATAATTCTGAGAGTGCAGTTTAACGTCACGTGGGTTGATGAAAGGCATGTGTGTCATGGTTGTGCCAGTACACGTCCAACAAAAACTACTAAGCCCACTCCAGTCATACTCGATGTGGGAAACATGGAGTAGTGATTTAAATTTCCAAGTATTGGGAGTCACACATTATGCGAAATGGGATGCTATGTAGATGAAATCCGAATATTATTTACACACCATAATAATGTACATAGGATAACGGACATTTAAAACTGAGTGTGTTGTAATTCATCTTGGACATAAGGGAGTGGAATGGTATGAATCTTGATGCAATAGATTAGGACCACAATCATTGTGATGTGGTGATAGGGGATAATTATTTACCATGTTCGAAACCTTGTATATGTTTCATGTTTTCCTGGATAGGGATAGACAAATGAGGGTCGACCGAAAACCATGTTCAAAACATGGGACATGTCATAAATGTTGTCTTAGGCCTTCAGGGGATTTCACCCAATATGGTTGGTGAGCCAATGTGGCATGGGATTGGGCTTTAAAGGGGCCCCTTCATACTTTGAAGAGGATGAGGATCCAAATAACGGGCTCACGAAGCTATGACATGGAATGAGGGAATGTCCTTATGAAAATTCCACACATTGAAATCTTTTTCAAACACCTATGAGTATGAAATTTAGACATATTATATAGAGGTTGTCGAGGCCCTTTCTAAGTAATAGGGTCCTCGGGTCGCATTCTTCGAGCATTAGATCATAGTGTAGATAATTAAATGGGAACATAATTTAATGTATTGTGCATAGGGTGGTAATTTAGTCAAACCTGACACATAATTACCATAGGGAGATCTTATTTTAGGGTCATAGGACTTCAGCCAGATTGAGAAATAACCTGGGAGGCGCATGGTGCGGCTGTTGCAAAACCTGGCATGAATGGGGACATGAGTTCATACCACTATCTGTTTCTTGAGGAGATTATTGGTCTATAGAACTAAATGAATGTTGTGTTGTGCCCAAGGGAAAGTGTGTGGGAATTCCTACATAACCATTTTATATGGTAATCAATCCATACATAGTTCTAGGAGTGGCATGGTAAGGTACTAGTTCCATGAATAATAAGGTCATGCAGGTCTGGTCCAGGAACCAAAAGAATTGAAATTTGATAGATCTTGTTTGTCCTTTAGTATAGATGTGTGTTTTTGGTGAAGTAATAATCATAGTATAGAATATCATGGAATCATTATTGGCATCAAAACATATGTAGGCATTAAAAATGGCACTATGGATAACCAATACACAACATGATGTCCCGTCGAGTGAGGACACAACGATACAGTGCCGTTTTTTGTCATGAGACCAGGATGAAAATTTCACATCTTATGGACGTGTGGTATGACAAAACATGAATTTTAACATCGTTAAATAAAGTCACAACCAGTTAAATTCATGTGAGCCCCTAGGGGGAATTCTCATGACATACTAATGCATACACGACATGAATAAGGATGAGGCCCTCATCACAACATGCATGATTCTGAAGATGAATCATCGAGCTGAGGGGCCAGAACATGATAAAAAACTTGGGCCTAGACCTATGAACATAACATCCAGGCATTCCTATGTATCCCATAAAAATGGGAAAAAATGCATAACTAGTACTGAGAGTGATGTTTAACCCCATACTGGACGTAATATTTTAATTTCATATAAGACCATATATAGTTTAATTTCATGTGGGACTACATATATATTAATATCATGTGGGATATAAGGTAGGATGGAATATCTCCTAGAATGGGAGTATGTGGAGCGGCTATTAAAAACCCATTGTGAATGATGACTTAAGCCCACACATTCCACACTATGCAATCCTATACGATTTTGGGACTAAAAGGAGGTACAGTAGAGAAAATTAGATGATCTTGAGCTGGACACTAATACATGATGTCCAGTAATTCTTATGCATCCCATGATATTGTGAATAACTCTCTAGGTATTTTTTAAGATAGGATGTATAAGGAGGTATTAGTGTAAGTTCTTAATGCTTTGACCTTGGGGAAGTGAAACTCTTCCTAGCGAGCCCAGACCTTTATCTGATTCCTAAGCCCATGTGATTCAATTTCAGTGTGGGAAATAATGGATGAAGAGGTCTTTGAAACACTGGGGACACACATAAAGGGTATGTTGATGCAAAGCCCCGAATGACACCTTTCAGCAGCTTTATCCGTGTAACATGGAAATGCTCACTGAGGGATAGTACAACGAGTGAAAAAATTCCACATGGACATGATGGGGTGGAAAATGATGTGAATCATGTAGAAAACATTAAATTCTTGATGATCTTGGGGTGACTATAGAGGATAATAGCTGACTATGTTTGATACACAGTATCCATATCATGTGACCAGGAACAGAAACCACAAATGAGTGTCAACCACATACTATATTCAAAATTTGGTAATTGTATCAATTTTTTTATGGGAACCCTCGAGGGAATTTGTATGTAATTTTAGGTGAGCCCTTGGGTAAATCATCCATGACATTTGGGGGTCCCATTGGATGTTAAATAGGTTAAAACCCCAGAGGGAGGGGAACATGAAGCCTTGAAATTGGGTGAAAGAATGTCCATGTTGAATTTGACACTCTAGGTTATAAACCATTGTACTCTTAGGTTCAGTGGTGAATCACCAAAAAGTGTCGAGGGGCCCAAATTATGAGCAACTGAATAGATAAATGAGTAAATGGAAAGGGAGAAAAGGGACCTCATGAGATATAGGGATAGAGGTATGTGGCGTGGTAGTTACATACCCGACGTGAATGAGGACATAAGCCCATACCAGACCACATACCCCTCCCTAGAAAAGACTCAGGCCAATATGCCAGAATGATAAAGAGGATTCTAAGAGATAGGGATGGACCCAAAGAATATATTTTTCGGTGGTCCTATGTATCCCATATAGATACGAATCAAGCCTCATGTAGTTTTGCGGATGGATGTTGTGAATTTTAACATCATGTAGCAATGACACGAATTGGGTTAAGGTGCCCCAATATGGGATGTGTATGGCACAGTGAGTTTCCTAAGGAAAAGGAATGAATAATCTCTTAACACAACAGACAATATCGAATGAAAACTAGTGAAGAGGGGCTGAAATGCTTGAGGGACCAGAAATGGGAAGTCCCAACTAGTTTGCAGTTTAACGACTTGCAATGAGGATGAATGTTCTCTTGGATTAGGGTCGTTGTGATCGGAGAGTAGATGCCTAGTTTAATGTTATATTCATGGGATACTTTTGGGGAAGGTGAATCATCATGCCTATAGAAAACCAAGAAACCACATCAATGATTGATTATAACTGTTGACTATGTTCGCAACACAATATACATATTTGTATGACCATGGTTTGGGGGCAGTCAATTGAGCATCAACCATTGACCGAATTTGCAACATGGGACTTGTATCAATTTTTTTTCAAAATCATTGAGGATTTTGGCCTGAAATGGTTGGAGAGCCCTTGGTCCGATAATCTATGCCATTCAGGGGTCCTCTTGGATATGAATGATGATGGAAACCAAAATTATGGGGCGTGTGAATCATGGAGGGGCATGTGCTCACGAAAAGGATCGTAGATGAAGCAGGGATGTCTCATGGGGATATGTGTGGTGTGGAAAAAAGCCTGACATGACTCAAGACGTGATTCCACACGACAACACATAATCCTAGATGAGAACTTGGGCTAGGGGTCCAAAATGGTCGAGCTACCAAAGGCTGGGAGTCCTAACCAACTATATCCATATGACACCACATGCAGGTACTATCTTACCACACCTCCAAGGCAAATGGGAGAAATTCACTGTGTGGGGAAAAATGAATATTACCAGGCTCTCCCCATCATAATGGGGTACGACAGCTGGACTCAAAGTCATTCCCATGGTAGCTTCAAGCTCAAAAAGTCAACAAGGAATAATAAACCACAACACTCAATATTTGGGATATATCGGGGTGGTGAAAATGGAAATGGGTAGATATTGACTAGGTCCAAAACACAACATCCATATCGTGTGACCGGAAATGGGAACCACAAATGAGCATTGACTATGGACCATATTCACAAAAAGAGACATATATCGACTTTTGGTTCAATGTCCTCAAGGGTGTTGGCCTGAAATGATTGGAGAGCCATATAGATATGAATCCATATCGTTCAGGGGCCCTTTTGGTTTTGAAATATGACATAGTCCCATGAAGAGGGAGTGTATGATGCATCAATGTGACCATAAAATTTAACGTCAATGACAGTGAATGGGGTGGAGATCTTTAGGGAAGGGGATATATAGTGTGGTTATGAAAAATTTGACCTAAAAGAGTGAAAAAGACTTCCCCACACCATGTTTTCTAACCCGAGGGGAGATTTTGATGTTTGGGCTGGGCCCACAGACAAAGTGTTCGATTATTTCTACGTATCACAAACAAATTAGAATGAAGACATACGTAGTTATTTCAAGCCATTTATTATAGTTTCATGCTATGAAGATGTAGGAGAATAGATGAAGTATGAGAGGATTACATGGTGCAGTCATCATAATCCTGACATGAGTGGGACCAAAAAAGAGTACATGACAACATGAAGAATACTCTAAGAGAACAATACCTAGGGGGATAGTCAAACATGAAACTGAGTGATGAACATAAGTCTAAGCATCCAATCAATCCTATGTAACTAATGGGGATGAGAATCAAGCAATATGTCATTATTGCATTTTAACATATTGCATGATGACATGGAATTTAATGTCATGTGGGACATAGCAGTTTAAGGTTGTGTCAGACCAAATATAGTTTAATGTCATGAAGAATGACATACAGTTTAATTTCATGTTGGAAAAAATATTTTAAAGTTGTGTAGGACCCTATATAGTTTAAGGTCATGTAGGACCGTATACAGTTTAAGGTTGAGTAGGACCACATACAATTTAATGTTATGCCGAAAGATATACTGTTTAATTTCATGCAGGACATAACAGTTTAAAGTCATGTAGGAACCTATACAGTTTATGGTTGCGTAGGACCCAATACAAATTAAGGTCTTGTAGGACTATGTAGAGTTTAACTTCATTCATGATGTTGTACTGATTACTATCGTTCAAGACATAATAGTTTAAAGTCATGTAGGTCCCTATATAGTTTAAGGTCATGTAGGACCACATACTTTTTACCGTCATTAAGAACGACATACAGTTTAACATCATGTGGGACATACCAGTTTAATGTCCTGTAGAACCCTGTTTAGTTTAAGGTTGTGTGGGACCATGTACAGTTCAATGGCATGCTATATGACACACAGTTTAATGTCATGTGGGGCATAATTGTTTAATGTCACATAGGACCCTATATAGTTAAAGTCATGTTGGACCGCATTTTCATAGGAAAAATATTGCTTGAGGAACATGGAACTTGTGGGAGGCGTTATAACCTCACCAACCATTGTAACTAGGGAGTATTCACCAATGGGATAAACCATGGGAATAATGTAAGGTACTTCCCATTTTGGATCCATCATGGGAGGTTTTCATCCAGGTATCATTGGTGTTCTCAAGGCCAATACCTAGTCACCATGAAAGAAATAGAGGAGGTGAAGTTTCTTGTTGAAATATCTTGATATCTTGTTCTAATGCCTCTCTAGATTTTGCAGGACATGATGCATATTCTCATTTAGGGCGTATAAATCATCCAGATGAAATTTATCTACTTTAACTGGTCCTTTCTAAACATTGACAGTTATGCGTAATGGAGGAAACAAAATCTCGATTTGTAGAATGGTCTCCATTCTGTACACCAGGTTGTATGGGGTCACCTGTGTCGAATTATAAGTGGTTGTTCGATAAGCCTAGGTGGAATAGAGGAGTTTGTTGGGGCAACTGTTCTTGTTCTGACTAAAAAATTTGTGTAGATTGTTAGAGTGGTTTTTGTTGAACGCCTCGATATACACATTTGTTTGCATGTGATAGTGGGAGGTGTGGTTACAATGATTTTTTTACTTGGAATATAATTAATTTAACTATGATACCACGATGTTGGTACCATTATTGGTGAGGATGGTGTGAGGGTCTCCGAAAAGGTAACTAATATTGGAGATCACAATGTCTTCAATCGAATGGTCCTTGAACTACATGAGTAGATCTGATTCTTCCCGCATGAAAAATAAATCCGTAGCAGTCAGGATGAACCTTCATTGGCGAGTTGTCACAGGTGGATATGGACCCACAACATTGAATCCCCAAACTGCAAAGGTCGATGACTACTTTGTAGTATTGATAGGATCTGATGTCTAATAAAAAAAATTCTTGAATTTGGCACACATGGAACCTATTGGAAATATCGATGCAGTCATGGATCCTAGATAGTGAAAAATACCCCAGTCTCCAGATCTGGTTAGATAGTTTCGGCCGGGTCTGATGATCCCCATAGGAATAAGCATGAACCTCCTGCATGACATGATAAATCATGACTCCTTGAATGCAACGAAGAAAAATCCCTTCAATCTCATGCTTGTAGAGGATATGCCCATGACTGAGACCACATTGGAGGGTAAACTATTATGTGATATGTCAGATTCTCTTACGCTAGCTCGATCTGATGAGAGATAACCATTCTAGAGATATTTAACAAACTAGGTTATCCAGCTGGGATTTACCACAATCACTACATATAAGGGACCTAGAGGTCCTGATGTTGAGGCGCCGATGGTAAGTTGGCTTAATTGTGGGCTGTAATTTTCTTCTAGGGTGATGGAAGTAATGACTCTTTGGTGCACCACATGGATAATCAAGTCGACATTTGCAGTCTTTACAAGTGATTCAGCTAGGCTGGACAAGGCGTCAGCTCGACTGTTCAAGGATTGAGTGACATGAGTTACTTCTAGACGGAATGGGAACTGGGCCATCGGCTAGAGGGTACGTTCAAACAGTGGTACGAGCTCTGTATTTTAGAGGACATAGACAATGTTGAACTTCTTGATGACTAGTTTAGAGACCCATTTCACATGCAATCCGGGAACATAAATCTCAAGGGCCAGCTCAAGGATAATGATGAGAGACTAATACTCTTCTTCATTTTTGGTAAAACCTTCTTATAGTATCCATGAATACGGTAGAAGTTTATGTGTAGGATTGATGAAGATGACTCCCAGGCCTACTCTGTTGAGACTAATATTATTGAGACAACTGCTGGTATTGATCATGGAAGCACCGTCAACGTGAATTTTCCAGTACAGAGTGGCTTGGCCTACTGAGAGGATTGAATCATCGAAAAAATAAATTTCTAGGGACTAGTCCATAGGAGTAGGATGTGCATTGAGGAAATATACCAATGCTTTCCACTTGACAGTATTATTAGTAACATACCTGATGTCAAACTACTAGATAATCACTACCCATCAATCTAGATAGACTTTCAAAATGGGGCAGTTCAACATGTACTTCAGCTGATCTACTCACGACACCATATGTACCTCGTGGTGATGTAGTAATGTGGAAATTTTAGTATTATGAATAACAGCTCAAGGAAGCTCTTCTCAATAGGGGAGTTTTTGGTCTCTGTATTGGGGACCATGTGGCAGAGATAGTAAAGAAAATTCTTTGTTCCCTTATTGTTCTTCTGAGCAGGAAGGGTCCTGAGAGATCATTCTTTGGAGGTAACGTAAAATATCATCGGCTTTCCAGAAACAAGTGTCCTTATTTCCAATGGTTGGAGAAGGGAATTCTTGAATTACTAGAAATAAAAGTGACATAATTCGTTCCCCCCATAGATAGTGATGTTCATTAGGAGATGAGAAAAGGGATTACACTTTCCGGCCAGATTCATGATGAATCGGAATATATAGGATATGTGTCCTTCGAATCCCTACGACTCTCAGATGTTTCTTGGGCATGAAATTTGGAAAATGGAATTGAACTTATCTAGGTTGACCTCAGTGCCCCATTATCTGAAAATAAATCCAATGAAACATTCAGAGGTAACCCCGAAGGCACACTTAAATGGATTCATATTGAGGTGGTGAGAACAGAGGAATCCAAACACTTTCTCAAGGCCTTTGAGATGGTCCAAATACTGGTGATATTTGACCACCAGATCATCCAAATAACTTTCCACCAATATCCTAAGGAACAACATAATTATGTGATGCCCATCCCACTGATAAGTGGAACCTGCATGCTTTAAACCAAAGGGCATGACTTCGTTACCGTATTTTCAATATGGTTCCCGGAACGTTGTAGACTCCTCATCCTCAGATGAAATTTAGATTTGATTATACCTAGAGTATCCTTCCATGAATGATAGGTCTTGGAACCCTTCCATAACATCAATCAACAATTTCGTCTTAGGAAAGGGAAATTCATCATTCGAACATTGACCATTGAGATCTCGGAAGTCCATGTAGACATTGATTTGTCAATTAATTATCATGACTAGAACAATGTGGGATATCCATCTGTTTTACACGACCTCCTTAATGAGATTTCACTTGATGATATTATCAACATCATCCTGACCGTGGGACCATGGGAAAGATTCATCTTACTAGGAGGATGCTTAAACCCGTTGTGACTTGTTGGGAGGCCAAACGGTGGACATTTTCCTGAAGATCATGTCTAGGAATCTCATCATAACACCAAGAAAATACATCACGGTGTTATTTGAGGAACTCCACGTACCGTTGTTTCTCCTCAAGAGGCATAGCTGCATTGTTCAATGTGGGTTTCAGATCAGTCTCACTACCGAGGATCACTTTTTCCAACTCATCAACTATGGTGTAGACACCCTCTTTTTAGGTGGGAAGGGCATCCTCTAAATACAATTCTTCACTAATGTAGGTGGAATAATTGGATGGAGGAGATTTATATATGTTTACATATACTAATGGGAGGCTGGTACTAGCCCGAGCAGTAGGGGACACTCCATTGGGGGACTCTTATGCTGCTAAAACTGTGGGATTGAAAGCTGTCGATCTAATACCATATATTATTCTGCCCACGGGGCCACTATTTATGATATTTGAGAAATAGTGGCACATTGTTGGGAGCCTATCTGGATAAAAAATCAAGTATGGAGTATTTTTTTCACCATGGGGCGGACATCCTAATACCATATGCGGGTAGGGGCTCCGAGATTACCCAATCTTGATTCATGTAAGAGAATGAGGTGGTCATCCAGTGTCACATAGACATGGGAATGTGAGCCCCTTAGTTCTAGATAAAATGAATCATTATCCCTTGTCTAGGTTTATAGCCCCTAATCGGTTGATTGTAAAGATGTAGGCATCATCCAGATCATTCCTTGGGTCGATCGGAATAGGACAATGATCAAACTTGTTAAAATGAATCTTCATGTCATTGCTCTTGTAATAGTTGGCATCTATATTGGAGGCTTAAAGAGCGGAAAAGGGAGTCATGCCCCCTTAATGCACACCCAATAAGTCATTAAGGGTGTACCTGAGGAACTTGTGATACAATGAAGGAACAGATGCATGCCGATGAAGTCATGACCTACCCATCAATGTCTTGTAAGCAGTGTCCTGTGTAACAACCATGAACTCGGTACTGGATACTAGGTCATTGAACTAGGACTTACGGCATATCTTTCCAACCAATGTCTGTTTTGTCCTATAATATCCTTTGATTTTTATGAAAGAGGGACTCAGATCATCCTCAGACAACCCCAGGTTTCGTAGTGTCCAAGTTGGGATTAGGTTGATCCTGGAGCCTGTGATGACAAGACAATGAAGAAGCCAGTATAGTGGGAGAATGTGCACCTATATGGGAGAGACATCATCTTTTCTTGAGAATTAGATAGGCGTAGCATTAAACATTCTTTATTTCATCATCATTGAATGATTCTTTAGTTTCTACCAACGTGTCAACCTGGATGGGGCTTCTTAAAGCCTCAACAAGGGCTTCATGGATAGATTTTGACAAGAAAAGGGCCTCAAGGATGTAAATCCTTGTTGGAATGCTGGAATGATGTTTGAGGATATCATACTTTCTTTCCAAGCATGAGATTATGCTTATAGGAGTATGTTCTATATCTGGAGGTATGATAGGTCATGTTGGCTAGACATGTGGCTGATTTGTGCTAGGAATATCCCACTGGTAACATGATTAAGCCTATGGATAGACTACCGAATGAGGTCCAGATAATTGAAACCTGTCTATAGTAGATTGTGGCTAGTCGTGGTGCGGTCGAGGCGGCTCTGCCTGATCAAGCAATACAAATGAGGGTGAAAGAGGATATGATGACACTAGATGAGAAGGGTGTGCGTGTTGGGATCTGCAATGGGCCAACTGTCTGTTTTCAGTGGAATTCATAGTCAGGATGGAAATACTGACTGAGGAACTCCAAAAAACAATATTTCAATGGATCCATTAACGTTGATGACACTAAAAACATTGAGAAGATCCATCCAGCACTCTTCACTGCTAGAAATAATATAGGGGTTTTCTAGTTCTATGATGTTAACTGAGGCGTACCCTTGACTATCTCTTGAAGAATCATCCACTACTGGGATGTTTCTGTAAGGAATCTCCATATATGGGGGAATTAAGTTGCTAGATTATGGGATGACGAAAATATTTGTGGGGGAAATGACTTCCCTTGCATCGAAAATGATTGCTCTTCTAGGAAGAGGACAGATGAGCCGTTGACGCAATGGTAATTGAAGCGGGTGACTCGGCATCTACTAAAATTTATAGTTGATTCAGATGTACACTTATATTTCCATGGGAACGAGTGACTGCTTTACAAGACTTCCAATCGTCAAAATTCTAGGAACCACAGTTAGAAACCTAATGCCACGCTTCTTCATTGTCATTTCTACAATCGGGCTTCACGAATACACATGCCACATGTTCCAGTGCTGGGTCCAACCTGACTATGTTGTTATCAAAATAGTCATGAATCCAATCCTTAAAATCATACCACTGTTTATGGGTGTGCCCCATGATCCGTTGATAGAGGCAGTAAATTGGGCGATTAATGAGACACTCCTCTTCGGGCTTCCTACATTCAAGAAAATGTACAGTCCCATATTTCAAATACAATTTGAAATATACATGGACTACAACATCATTAATTGAGTAGGTCTTATTTCGCCTATTTTAAAATTGGGCTCTAGGATATGGACCCTGATGAGGGGCTAGAGGAACCTATCATGGATGAGGAGCCTGGTTGTCTCGCCTGGGCAATGGTAGCGATGTACGTGGGGGCGCTTCCCATTTCTGAGGTGGGCGCTACTAGGTTAGAGTCTACGACTAAGGTGGAGGACCACTGTGAAGCTATGTTGGCAGCTCTACTATTAATAACTCATTTTTTTGGGGGCCCTTACATGTTCCCCCATGGTGGGATAATCCATAGGGGCCCTTCTTGTGGGAATCGCTGGAGGCAATGGGAGTCCCTTCTTGCCCTGCTATAATGCATCCTCCAGGCTCCATGCCTTATGAGATACATCTCAGAATACCCCATGTTAATTATGGGTGATCAGAGAGAGGACCCATTCCTTCTTTACATTCCCCACAGACATCATCAATAGTTTATCCTAGTCATTGGCATGTCAAAGAGTTTGTGAGACCTTTACACAAGGTGAAAGTGTCCACGACACGGTTATCATTCATCTACTTGAACATTAAGAGGTCTTGAATACTCTTCTTCTGAGTGGTGGAACTGAACCTGTAACAAAATTTCCAACGAAGATCTTCCGAACCAGCTACTGATCTGATGGGTAGCTAGTTGTAGTAGACAAATGCAATTCCTTCCAATGTCTGTATGAAGCATCATAGTTTCACAACCTCCTACTGTGACGGAGTTCACAACATGGGTCCACACCTTGAAATGATGTGGGCCAGATGCTGCAGTGGGTCACCCATTTCATTAAGGTGGGTGGTAACTTTGAAACTAGGGGGTACTAGCATAACATCCACCAATCCTGGATATGGATTACCATCAGGTTGGATTTCCACATTTAGCGTTTTCAATTCCTTGTGGAATGAAATTAGCACTAACATGGGATCATCATGTCGGGGGTTCCTGTCTTGATGGGGATCTCTAACCACCAATGTGTTAGTGGGTTCTTTAAAGTGATAACATGGCCAAGAAACTCACGATGTGGCTCATGGGATGACCTGTGGAGGAGCTGGGGAAATCTGAGATGGATCTCAGGGATTGTTTCGTCGCTTCGATGGATTTGGAGACACATACAGCATGATCATGCAATATGTTCCATCATCAGCCCTATCTGCATAGGATGGATGGTCAGGATCACCTGGAGGCAATTCAATGGGGGGATGTTGGGTGTTCCCTTACTACTCTGGATGAGGATCACCATACTCTTTCCACTACTATGAAACACATTTTTTAGGGAGTTCATCAACCAACTCCTCATTCTTAGCATGTTGTTGATGTAACGTGGATTTTTTACATCATCCTCCATCTTTGTACTAGACTCAATGGGTAAGAGGGTTTGAATAATTCTATTTTCTTCTTACCCTTGTTGATATTTTGGCAAAGGACCAATGCATCGGTGGGTATGAGAAGACCCATACAATCTTTCTTCTTGTGATTAAACTTTCTTGATGGTTCCAAAAGTTGTAGAACTCCACCAGGGGGTATGTTATCCTGAAAGAGTTCTGTTTCCGTCTCATTCTCTCATCCATGATAACTGTGACTCTTCCTAGAGGCATATCATCGATATCACCTAGAAAGTTAGGAAGGCTCCAGATGGAACTGAAGTGGAGGGTAGCATACTTCCCCCCTCAAGGGATCTACACCTAGGTGAATCATCCTTGGAAATCCTACGGAGCACATTAAATCTCTGGTGACATCTTTTTTGGAGGGTCCTATGGTGGCCTAGTGACTCAGGGCGCTGTGCCACGTGGAGTGCAGCCAAATCAACCAGATGGAATTGTTGGCTAATTTCCTCAAAATATGATTGGATTTTTGGGTAACCCACTCGTTGATGATGAATGCGGAGGTTCTTCGCCCATAGGGTTTGGTGAAAGCATCCAAATTCCTCCTAGGTGTGTGATTTTGTTGCATTTATTTTTAGTGTCATGACATGAGCTAGAACCAAATAGAAGATGTTCAGTAATTCCTATGTATTCGATGAGAATAGGAATAAATATATACGTAGATTTGAAGATAGGATGTATAAGGAGGAATTAGTGTATGTTCATAGTGCCTGGACCTTGGGGAAGATAAACTCTTCCCAGTGAGCATAGACCTCAATTTGATCCCTAATCCCACATGATTCAATCTCAGTGTGGGAAAAAATGTAGGAAGAGGTGTTTGAACCACATGAGATACACATAATGGTTAAGTCGGTGCAGAGCCCCGAATGATGCCTTACAGCAGCATTATCCTTGTAACATGCAAATGCTCACTGAGGGATAGTAAAAAGATTGTCGAAATTCCACATGGACATGGTGGGGTGGAAAATGATGTGAATCATGCAACAAACATTAAACTCCTAATGTGGTTAGTGTGATGATGGAGGATAACTAGTTAATGTGTTTGAAACACAGTATCCATATCGTGTGACCTGGAATGGAAACCACAAATGAGTGTCAACCACTTACCATATTCAAAATGAGGTAATTTTATCTATTAGTTGTTTAAAACCATAGAGGGCATTGGCCTGTAAGTTTAGGTGAGCCCTTGGGCCAAGAATCCATGCCATTTTGGGATCCCTTTGGATGTGAAATAGGATGAAACCCCAAATGGAGGGAAACATGAAGCCTAGAAAATGGGTGAAAGCATGTCCAGGTAGAATTTGACACTCTAGTTTATAAATCATTGTACTCCTGGGCACGATGGTGAATCACCAAAAAGGGTCGAGGGACCCAACATAAGAGTAGAAGACTTGATAAATAAGTAAATGGAATGGGATAAAAGGGACCATAGGATTGAGAGAGAGGTTTTTGGCATGGTAGTTACAAACCCATAATGAATGGGGACATAAGCCCATACCACACTATATAGCCCTCCCTAGGAAGTACTTAGGCCAAGAGGCCAGAATGATAAATAGGATTCTAAGAGATGGGTTTGGACCCGAATAATAGATGTTTGGGTGGACCTATGTATCCCATACAGTTTTAAATCAACCCACATGTAGTTATGAGGATGGATGTTTTGCAGTTTAACGTCATGCATCAATGAAATGTATAGGGGTAAGTTACCCCAATGAGGGATGTGTATGGAACAATGAGGAGCCTAAGGTGAATGAGGGAATAAGATCCAAACACATCATAAAATATCGAATGAAAACTTGTGATGAGTGGACGAAAAGGGTGAGGGACCAGAAAGGAGAGTCCCAACAAGTTTTCAGTTTAACGTCTTGAGGTGATAATAAATGTGCTCTAAGAGTAGGATCGTTTTCCTCGGATAGTAGATTCCTAGTTTAATGTCATATGCACAGGATAAATTTGGGGAAGGCAAATCATCATGTCTATGTAAAACGAAGAAACAACAATATTGATTGATGATAACTATTGACAATGTTCACAACATAGTATACATATTTCTGTGACCATGGATTGGGGGAAGACAATTGCACATCGACTGTTGAACGCATTCACAATATGGGACCTGTATAAATTTTTGGTTTGTAATCCTCGAGGACGTTGGCCTGAAATGGTAGGAGAGTCCTGGGGTCGAGAATCCATGCCATTAAGGGGTCCTTTTGGATATGAAAGATGATGGAAACCCAAATTATGGGGTGAGTGAATCTGGTCGGGTCATGTGCTCGTGGAAAGGATGGTAGATGAAGGGGGATGTCTCAAAGGGATATGTCTGGTGTGGAAAAATATCCTGACATGAACCCATATGTGATTCCACAGCACACCACACAAGCCTAGATGAGAACCTGGGCCAGTGGGCCGAAATGTTCAAGGGAGAAAAGTATGGGAGTCCCAACCGACTATATCCATATGACCACTCATGTGAGTATTATCTTACCACAGCTCCTAAGACAATGTGATCATTACTCTGTGTGGGAAACAATGAGTATGACCAGGCTCTCCCCATCATATTTTGGTACGACAGCTAGACTCAAAGTCATTCTCGAGGCAGCCCAAATCACAAAGAGGAAATAGTGAAGAATGAACCACTATACTCAATATTTGGGACATATCGGGGTGGTGAAAATGGAATACGGTAGCTATTGACTAGCTCCAAAACACAACATCCATATCGTGTGACCTGAAATGGAAACAAAAAATGAGCATTGAATGGTGACCATATCCACAATAGGAGACTTATATCGACTTATGGTACAAGGTCTTTGAGGGTGTTGGCCTGAAATTATAGGAGATCCCTATGGATATGTATCCATATCGTTTGGGGGGCCTATTGGTTGTGAATGATGATGGAGTCTTGTGTACAGGGTGTGTCTGAAGAATTAATGTGCCCATGCAATTTAATGTCAAGGATGGTGAATGAGGTGGATATCTCCCAAGAAGGGGATATACATTGTGGTCATGATGAATTCGACGTAAAAGAAAGAAAAAGATGTCCCCACACCATGTTTTCTAACCCGAGGAGAGATTTTGATGTTTGGGCTGGGCCCACAGACAAAATGTCCTAGCATTCCTACGTATCCCATACAATTTAGAATCATTCCATACAGTGTTATTTCAATCCATTTATTTTAGTGTCATGCTATGAGGATGTGGGAGAATATATGAATAAGGAGAGGAGTAAATGGTGTGATCATTCCAATCCTGACATGAGTGGGACCAAAAAAGTGTACATGACAACCTGAAGTATCATCCAATAGAACAATACCTAGGGGTAGTTAAAGACCAAACTGGGGGATTAACTCACGATGAAGCATCTAAGAATTCCTATGTATCCAATGGGGATGAGAACCAAGAAATACATCATTATTGAATTTTAATTTATTGCATGGTGATATAAAATTTAATTTCATATGGGACATAGTAGTTTAATGTTGTGTGGGACCAGATATTGTTTAATGTCATGATGAACGACATACAGTTTAATTTCATGGCTGACAAACCATTTTAATGTCATTTTGGACCCTATATATTTTAAGGTCGTGTAGGATAGTATACACTTTAGATTTTAGTAGGACCACATACAGTTTAACATTATGCTGGATGATATACAGTTTAATTTATTACGGGAGATAACAGTTTAATGTTATGTAAGAACCTATAATGTTAATGGTCTCCCACGACCCAATACAATATAAGGTCGTGTAAGACTTCATACAATTTAACATCATGCATCATGACATATTGTTTACTATCTTGTATGACATAATAGTTGAAAGTCATGTAGAACCCTATATAGTTTATCGTCATGTAGGAACACATATTGTCTAACGTCACGAAGGACGACATACAGTTTGGGACATAATTGTTTAAAGTCCTGTTGGACCCTATTCAGGTTTAGGTTGTGTGGGACCATGTAGAGTTTAATGTCTTGCAATATTCCATACAGTTTACTATCATATGGGACATAAAAATTTAAAGTCACTTAGGACCCTATATAGTTTAGGTCACATAGGACAACATTTTCGAAGGAAAACAATTTCTTGAACAACATGGAATTTTTGGGAGGAGTTATACCCTCACCAACCATGGTAACATGGGAGTATTCACCATTGGGATACACCTTGTGAATAATGTATGGTCCTTCCAATTTTGTCTCCAACATGGGTGTTTTACATCCAGGTATTATTGGTGTTCTGAAGGCCAACACCCAGTCACCTTGAAAGAAAAAAAGGATGAAAAGATTCATGTTGAAAGCTCTAGATATCTTGTTCTAATACCTCTCTAGATTGTTCAGGGCACGATGCCTATTCTCATTAAGGGATTATAATTCATCCAGATGAAATTAGGTTAATTATTCTACTGATTGATGATCATTAACAATCATGCGTAATGGAAGAACCTGAATATCGATGTGCATGATGGTCTCAGTTCCATACACCAGGCAGTATGGGTTCACCTCATTCAAATTACGAGTCGTCGTTCGATAAGCTCAGAGGTCATTGGGGATCATGTCGGGCCAATTCATCTTGTTCTGAGAAAACATTTTATGGAGATTGTTAGAGATTTTTTTTTGAATGCCTCGATCTACACATTTTCTAGTGCGTGATAGTGGGAGGTATGGTTACAATGAATATTGTACTTGGCCTATAATTTCTTGAACTCTTCTACCCAGAAGTTGGTATCGTTATTGGTGTTGATTTTCTGAGGGTCTCCAAATATGTAAATGATATTGGAGATCACAATGTCTTCTATAAAATGGGACTTGATCTAAATGAGTAAAACTGCTTCTGCCCACTTGCTAAAGATATCCATAGAATTCAGGATGAACCTTCATTGGCGAGCTGTCACACGTGTATATGGTCCCATGAAATTGAGTCCCCAAAATGAAAAGGCTAATGAGTACATGGTAGTATTGATAGGAATTGATGATAATACAAAATTGTTTCATGAATTTGGTATAAATGGAACCTATTTTAAAACTCGATGTAGTCACGGATCTTGGATGGTGAAAAATAACCCAGTCTCCAGATCTGGTTAGATAGTTATGGCCCAGTCTGATGATCCCCACAGGAACCAGCATGAACCTCCTGCATTACATGTTAAATCACAAATCCTTGATTTCAATAGAGAATAATCCCATCAATATCATGCTTGTAGAGGATATTCTCAAGACCGGGTCCACATTGGACTGTAAACTATAATGTGAGGCTTCAGATTCGCTTGCACTAGCTCGATCTACTGAGATATAACCATTCTGGATGTATTCAAAAAAAGAGGTTATCCAGCTGAGAGATACCTCAATAACTGGATACATGGGACCTTGAGGTCCTAATGATGAGGCGCCGGTAGTAATGTGGCTTAACTGTGGGCTATAATTATCATCTGGTGTGATGGAAGTAATGAATCTTCGGTGAACCACATGGATAATCAAGTCATCTTGTTCAGTCTCTGTAAGTGACTCAGCTAGGTTGGCCAAGGCGTCAGCTCGAATGTTCAAGGATTGAGTGACATGAGTATCTCTTGTATGGGATGGGAACTCGGCCATCAGTTAGAGGGTGCGTTCCAATAGTGGAATGAGCTTTGTATTTCAGAGGACATAGTCACTGTTGATCTTCTTGATGACAATTTCAGAGACCCCTTTCGAATGCAATCGAGGAACATATATCTTGAGGACCATTTTGAGGCTAATGATGAGATCCTAATACTTTTCATCATTGTTGTTAAAACCTTCTTATAGTAGGCATGAATATGGAAGAATGGAATGTGTTGGATTGATGAAGCCAACACCCATGCCTACTCTATTGAGCCTATTTTCCTTCAGACTTCTGCCCGTATGGCTCTTGAAAGCACTGTCAAAGTGAATTTTCCAGTACAGAGTGGCTTGGCCTACTGAGAGGATTTAATACTCGGAAAATCAAGGTCCGAGGACTGGTCCATAGGAGCAGGATGTGTGGTGGGGGAATCTGCCAATTCTTTCCATTTGATAGCCTTATGAGGAGCATACCTAATGTAAAAATACTAGATAATCACTACCCATCAAGCAATATGGCCAGTCCAAATGGGGCGGTTCAGCATGTACTTCAGCCAATCTACTCGGGACAAAATATGTACCTCATGGTTCTGCAAGTAATGTGTCAATTTCAGTACACCAAATTATAGAACAAGGAAGCTCATCTAAATATGGGAGCTTCTGGTCTTTGTATTGGGGACCATGTGGTAGAGATAGTAGAGACTATTCTCTTTTCCCGAGTGTTCTTCTAAGAAAGAAGGGTGCCGAGAGATCATTCCTGGGAGGTCACAGAAAAGATTGTCGGCTTTCCAGAAACATGATTCATTAATTCTAGAGGTTGAAGAAGATAATTCTTGATTTATTAAAAATAAAAGTGACATTATTCATCAGCATCATAGATAGTGACGTTTGTTATGAGCCGAAAAAAGGGATTACACTTGCCGGCTAGATTCGTAATGAATCGGTGTATGTAGCATATGTGGTCTTGGAATACCCACTCCCTCGGATGTTGCTCGAGGATGAAATTTGGATAATGGAATTGAACTTCTATAGGATGATCTCAATGACCTATTACTTGATAATGAATCCAAAGAAACATTTTAGAGGTAACCCCGAAGGAACACTTAAATGGATTCATATTCAGGTGGTGAGAACGGAGGAAGCCGAACACTTTCTCAAAGTATTTGAGATGGTCCTAACGCTGGTGTGATTTGACCACCATGTAATCCATATTTATTTCCACCAATTTCCCTAGGAATAGCTTAAATATGTGATTCACATCACGCTGATATGTGGCACCCACATTCTTTAAACCGAAGGGCATAACATGGTTACAGTAAGTACCTTTTGTTTCCCATAAGGCCATAGACTCCACATCCTTGGGGGACATTTAGATCTGATTATACTTAGAGTACGCATCCATGAATGATAGGGCTTGGAACCCAAACATAGCATCGATAAACAATTACTTCTTAGGAAAGGGAAATTCATCATTCGAACATTGATGGTTGAGATCTCGGAATTCCATGTAGACATTGTTGTGTCCATCATTATTCATGAATAACATAATGTTGGATAACCATTTGGGTTACATGAACACCTTAATGATATTTTATTTTATGATCTTATCAACATCAGCCTGACCGTGGAACCATGGTAAGGATGAGGCTTTCTAGGAGGCTGATAAAACTCATGGTGTTTTGTTGGGAGGCCGAAGTAGTGGACGGATACCTGAGGATATTGTCCGGGAATCTCGTTGTAACACCAATAAAATACATCACAATGATATTTCATGAATTCCATGTACCATTTTTGCTCTTCAAGTGTCATAGCTGCATTGTTCAATGTGGTTTTTGGATCAGTATCTCTACCGAATTCACCTGTACCAACTCATCATCTGTTATGTAGATGCCCTCATTGTAGGCAGAGAGATAATCCTCTAAATCATATTCTTCACTAATGGAGGGGGTATAATTGGCGGGAGGAGTTTTCTATATGTCGATAGATCATAATGGTAGGCTGGTACACTCTTGAGCAGTAGGGGACACTCTATTGGTGGACTCTTGTGCTGCTGAAACCATGGGGCTGAAAGCCATTGATTTAGTCACATATATTCTTCTTCCCAAGGGGCCACTCTTGATGATATTGAAGCAATAGTGGCACATCGGTAGGAGTCTATTTATCTTGTCTCGGATAAACAAGCAAGTATGGAGTATTTTTGTCACCATGGGGAGGAAATCCTGATACCTTATGGGAGTAGGGGGCTCCGAGATTACCCAAGCCAGATTCATGTAAGAGAATGAGGTGATCATCAGGCGTCACATAGACATGGGAATGTGATACCTTTAGTTATAGAAACAATGATTCATTCTCCAATTCCTAGGATTATATAACCTAATCGATTGATTGGGAAGATGTTGGCATCATCTAGATCATTCAATGGGTCGATCCCAACAGGAGCGTGCTCAAAACTTATTAAACTGAATCTTTATGTCATTGCTCTTGTAATAGTTGGAATCTATATAGGACGCTTCAAAAGTGGATAAGGGAGACATGTCACATTAATTAACACCCACTAATCCATTAAGGGAGTACATGAATAACTTGGGATAAAATGAAGGAACCACCACCTGCTGATGTAGTCATGTTCTACCCATCAATGTGGTGTAAGCAGTGTCATGCGAAAAAAACATGAAATCGGAACTAGCTACTGGGCCACTGAACTATGACTTATGGAAGATCTTGAAAACCGATGTCTATTATGTCCTATAATATCCTATTATTTTTATGTTAGAGGGACTGAGATCATCCTCGAGCAACCCCAGTTTTCATAGCGTCCGAGTCGGGATTAGTTTGATCCTGGAGCTTGTGTCGACAAAACAGTGAAGAACATAGTACAGTGGGTGAATGTGCACCTATATGGGTGAGACTTCATCTTTTCTTGAGAATGATATAGGACTAGCATTAAACTTTCATTATTTCCTTAGCATGGAAGTTTTTTTTAGCTGCTACCAATGTCTCAAACTGGAGGGGGCTTCTTAAATCCTCAACAAGGGCTTCTTGCATAGATGCTGACATGCATTGGGCCTCAAAGTTGGGGATCCATGTTGGAAATCTGGAAATATGTTTGAGGAAAACATTCTTCCATTATATGTGTGATATTATTATTATAAGAGGATGCTCTATATCTGGAGGCATGGTAGGCCATTTCGCCTAGACCAATGACTGACTTGTGCTGGGAATATCCCACTACTAACAAGTTGAAGCCTATGGATTGAATACCGGGTGAGGGATAGATAACTAAGACCTATCCGTATATGATTTTGGCTGGTCACGGTGTGGAATAGGTGGATCTACATGATCACGCAACACAAATGAGGGTGAAAGAGGATCTGATGACACCAAATGAGATGGATGCGCGTGTTGAGATCAACAATGGTCCTACTGTCTGGTTTTAGTGTCATTCACATCTTGAATGGAAATAATGACTGAGTAACTCCAAAAAACCTTATTTCCATTACTCCATTGACATTGATGATAACTAGCAACATTGTGAAGATCTGTCCAGCTGTCCTCACCGCTAGAAATCATGTAGGGGTTTTCCAGTTCTACGATGTTATCATAGGTGTACCATTGACTATACCTTGAAGAATCATACACTACTGGGATGTTTGTTGAAGGAATCACCACATATGGGAGCATTAAGTCACTATTAGTATAGTATGACGATAGCATTGGTGGGGGAATTGACTTCCCTTGCATCGCAGTTGCTTGCTCTTCTAGGATGAGGATGGATGAGTTGTTGATGAAATGGTTATGGTAGTGGGTGATGAGGCATCTACTGAAATGCCTAGTTGAATTATATGTTCACTTATAATTCCATGGGAACAAGTGACTTCCTTAGAAGCCTCCGGTCGTTGAACTTCTGGGACCCATGGTTAGAAACCTAATACCACTCACCTTCGTTGTCATTACAGCAATCAGGATTCACGAATACACATGCCACATGTGCCTGATCTAGAACCGACCTGACATTTTGGTAATCAAACTAGTCATGGATCCAATCCTTAAATGCATAGCACATTTTATGGTTGTTCCCCAAGATCCAGTGGTAGGGGAAGGAAATGGGGAGATCAATGAGACACTCCTCTTTTGGATTCCTACATTCAAGGAAACGTACAATCCGATATTCCAAATCACCTTTGAAATAGACATGGACTTGAGCGTCATTAAATGAGTAGGTCCTATTTATCCTATCTGAAAAGTGGGCACCATGATCCTGACCATAATGAGGGGCTGGAGGAACTTGTCAAGGAGGAGGATCCTTGTTATCTCGCATGGGAAATGGCAGTGCTGTACATGGGGGCGCCACCCATTTCTAGAGGTGGGCGCTACTAGGCTGGAGGCTATGACTATTGTGGAGGACCACTTTGACGCTATGGTGGTGGCTTCACTAGTAATAACTCTTATTTCCAGGGGGGCGTTATATATTCTACCATGGTGGGCTAATCCACTGGGGCCCTTCTTTCTGGAATCACAGGAGGCAACTGGCGTGCCTTCATGCCCTCCTGTAAAGCTTCCTCTAGGCGTTGGGCTTTATGAGAGACGTCTCAAAATACCCAAGGGTAATTATGGGTGATCATATATCGGAACCGTTCCTTTTTTACATTCCCCACAGACATATTCAATAGTTTCTCCTAAGTCAGTGGCATGTCAGGAGTATGTGAGCCCTTTCCACCAGGAAAAAATGTCCACTATACGCTAATCATGCATTCACATGAATGTCTTGAATACTCATCTTCTGAGTGGTGGAACTGAAACAACAAAAAATTTACAATGAAGATCTTCCCAACCAGCAACTGATCCGATGTGTAGAATGTTTTAATAGACAAATGCAATTCCTTCCAATGTTCGTACGAAGCATCAGCGTTTCGCAACCTCCTACTGCGATGGAGTTCACAAAATGGTTCTTCACCTTGAAATGAATTGGGCCTGATTCTGCAGTAGGTCACCCATCTCATTATGGGGGGAGGTGGAAGTTTCGAAACCTGGGGGTACTAGAATATCATCCACCCATGCTGGATACGACTTACCATCAGGTGGGATTTTCAGTTGTCATGTTTTTAATGCCTTGTGGCAGGAAATGAGCACTGTCATGGGATCATCTTGCCGGGGGTTCCTATCGTGATGGGGATACATGAACACCAGTGTGTCGGTGGGTTATTTAAAGTGATCACACGACCAAGAGTCTCACGATGTGGCTCGTGGGATGACTTGTAGAGGAGCTGGTGGAATCTAAGATGGATCACTGTGATTGTTTTGTTGCTCTGATGGATTTGGAGACATATATTGCACGCTCTTGCCATATGTTCCAACGTCAACCCTATCTAAAAGGGAAGTATGGTCATGATCACCTGGAGGCAATTCGACCGGGGGATGTTGGGTCTTCCCATACTGCCCTGGATTAGGATTACCATTGTCTTGGCACCGCTCTACAAAGCATTTAGCAAGGAGGTCATCAACCACCCTCTTTTTCTTAGCATGTTGTTGATGCAAAATGGTTTTTTGACATCATCCTTCATATTTTGTGTGGAACTAGATGTGTCAAAGAGTTTGAAGACTTCTATTATCTTCTTACCCTTGTTGATATTTTAGCAGAGGACCAATGCCTCAGTGGGTACGGAAGACCCATGAGATTTTTCTTCTTGCGAGTAACCCTTCCAGATGGGTCCAACGGTCGTGGCACTTCTCCTGGGGGTATGTTATCCCTAAGGAGTTTAGTTTCCGTCTCAAACTCTGATATATCATCCATGTTAACTATGACTCTTCATGGATTCATATAATCGATATCTCCTAGCATGTTAGGATGGCGCCAGATGGATTTCAAGTGGAGGGCAGCATACAACCCCCATCATGGAATCTTCTCATAGGTGAATCTTCCTTAATAATCATGTGGATCACATTAAATCATTGGACACATATTTTTTGGAGGGTCTTATGGTGGCCTGGTGACTTAGGGCGATGTGCCATGGGGAGTGCGACCAAATCAAACAGATGGAAATGTTGACCAATTTCATAGAAATATGATTGTATTTTTGGGTATCCCACTCGCTGATGATGAAGACGGAGGTTCTTCACCCATAAGCTCTGGAGAAAGCATCCAAATTCCTCTAGGGTTGGTGATTTTAGTGCACTAGTGTTTTGTGTCATGACTTGCCGAATGATCTTTAGGAAGTGGTTTTTTATAAGAATTTCCCACAAGCTCCTCAGCCATTTTTTGGGGTCTAGACCTTCATTTTCCCACTCATCAACCTGAGGCTATTGGGGAACTAGTAGAGGAAATGAAGCAGATCACTAAGATGTTAGGCTGGCAATGGAGAATATGGTGTGCAGGATGAAAAACCTCTGCATATCAGGATATCCTTCAATGATTACAATGACCTGAACACTATGTCACAATATGATAGGAAGGCAACCACAGTTTCTAGTTTAGGTAATTCTATTACATTCTATGAAAAAAAGTGTTTCTTATTCTCCATCAGTCTCGAAATTAACACTATGTGATCTCTTGTCGAGGTAGAGAATTGTCTTGGAGATGATGGTGGCGATTACATGGCCAGACCCTGGGGGAACACTAGATTTTCATCTTCATGGATGTATCTGTGGAGGGAGGTAGGGATCCGATGGACCACATATTCTAGAAATACGTGGCAGATGCATCTTGTTCCTATCACGACCCTCTACATGGAGGACCGGGGGGAGGGTACCATTTCTATTTTGTATTCTAACTCAAAATCTGATATGTTGATAGGTTTAGTCTCAGTTTGAATCTTACCACCATTCTTTTTATGGCGGGGACAACCTAACCTCCTTCCACTGTGTGGCTCTTCAGGACTAGGTATATTTCTCTCATAAAGAGCTCCTTTGGCCAAGATGATGATGGGGCAGAGAGGAATTCCTCTTTAGTGAGCTGGGGTGTGAGGAGGTCCTCGATAGATGTCAAAGGGTACATAAGGATGACCTCAATGTCCACTTGTAGATGTGTGGATGGAATCTCAGAGGGATGTACTAGAGTGGGTATGACCTCTACTGGAGAAGGAAGGAGCATGGGTAAGACCTCCATGGTTATTTCCCCTGGCAGTGCCAGTGCAAAGAGGGTCCTCATACAAGTTATGTTGAGCACGGGTATGACCTATGTACTGGGTGATGACGAAGAAGGGATTAACTTCACTCCTCTAATTTTTGGAGAGAGGAGGACCTTCGATAACTACTGTATGTTCATGGGGAATTTCCCATATTAGATATTGACTGAATATGTGACATCTCCACGTCAGCAGCCTGTGGTAGGAAGAACGACTCCATTCCCGTTGTAATCAGCACAGAAGAGGCTTTCGTACGGAGTGGTATTTTTGTGGGGAGGACCCTCATTCGAATTAAAGGTGGCATGGGGATGACATAAATGTTGAGCATGGAAGAAGGGATTACTCTCATTCTAAATGGTGGTGGTATGGGGGGGACCTCCATACTATGTTTTTCTGCCATGGGTCGGCCCACGGTGGGTGTTACCTGCACAAGTGACCATGATCGTTGACCAATACTTCACATGGGGTAATGGGGACCTTGATCTGTGTCTGGTATATGAGTTTACATACTCATAATAGATTGGTATCAGATGGTATAAAATGGTGTTGGCATGATCCATGATAGTTTCTGAAGCTGACACCCCTTGGTTTGCGTACCCCTCATACTTCCCTCGACACTGGCGTCAGGTCAACGATACTGGGATTGGATGTGTAGGTGCATTTATTACATGTTCCACTGCTCGTGGGGTTGGGTGGAAGTGCTTGAACGATCTAGTGGGGGCCCTCCTCAAGAGCCCCTAAATTGAGATACCTGTTGGACAGGCTTGGACATCCCTTACCTCATCGGCATATGGGAGGTATTCATTGAAGCATTTCAAGGAGTGGATCCCAAAACAATTTTCTGTTGGAGTGGCAAGAAGTGGCACCATTCACGGACCATATAGGCGGAAGTGTGGACGATACACAGATGCATCTAAATCCTGGTGGTCCATGTCCCTTGTTGGGATGATCCCCTCTTTCTCATATCGGCGGACAAGGTAGTTTTTCACCCTACACTGAACAAAATAAGATGGGGAGATGGGGTGTGGTTGCCCAGCAATTGTGAATGTGGATACTGTCACAAAAGCATTAGAGCCATGCAAGGATGTCGCGTTAACATTTCCCATGCCCCTTTGTCGGTGGAATGGTGGTGATCAGTTTCCATTTACGGAAGATTGGGTCATATAAGGTGTAGGTACCGGGTGCAGCGGAAGCGCGTTAGTGGGTTTTCCCAACCTTAATTTTAACGTTAAACAACGTTCAATTCTAGATATGTCACAATATAAAATGCCGAATCTTTGGAATAGACCAAATAACGAAAAGAAAAGAAGATTCATGGAACTCTTGACGAGGATCATCATATGCTGATTATAATTAATTTAATTAATTCCTAAGAACTACCTCATTGGAATTATTTCATCGTTGATTTGTCCGGTCACGATTCGGTGATACATTGTTGCATCATAGAATCCATGTGTTGGATTCCTCTAGCGGTGATCTACATGTGTGTCACGTATCTCTGGATGTCGCTGAAGGGATCTCCGGGTGCTAGCATGGAAGAACCTTCACTTGTGATGTCCTCCTTCGACAGCCTTAATCTGGTGGAGGATCTTGCTCTCATAACTTGAGGGTGTTCTTGGTGGAAAGGGAATTCTCTCTTGGCATGAGAGTATTTGCAAATCCGTTGTGCACAACAATGGATCTTCAAAATGTTGGGGTTGCTAGGATATTTATTATCGGGTTTGATGTTAATAGAGTTATGAAAATAAATAAACGCATTTTGATATTTATTTATTTCATTAACTACTATTGAAAACCCACATGTCGAATTATTAATTCCGTGACAAGTTCCCATGCTAATTATAATAAATATCATTTATTAAAAAAATATTAAATCCTCAAAATCACAACTGGAAAAACTACATGGCGTGTAATAATTAATACACGGAAAGTACTTGTTTTCCATAAAACTACACGGCGTGTACTTTTATTTTCCATTTTTCTCCACCACATTTATTATACCTTGAGTAATGAGTATTGACTTCTTAAATAAATGTAACTCCATTACTCGCTAATAAATATATTATTTCATCCACAATGTATTCTCTCGAATAACTAATGTCAAAATAAATGTGATCATACATCCTTAAATAATTAGTAAACCACAGTTGGGAATAATATTTATTTATTTTTTTAAATTAATATTTAACTGAGATACATGGACACACATTGTGTGTGACCCTCTAGGCCTCTATCTCAGCAGCATTAGGCTGAGCCTGCCTGAAGTACAAGGTTAGTGTCTACCAACACGCCAAGGAACCCATAGAGAAAGAAGTTAACGCCACAATGAGGTGTCACCTCCTATAAATGCTTACCATGTAATATAATCCTTTTTTCTCGATATCTCCAATCAAGTGGGTTGCATGCTAGTGCCATCAACCCATGTGCTTGATTATTCTTTCATTGACATCCCAGAATTGAACTTTCTCATACCTTACCAAGGCCATGGATTTATTTAGGCTATATCAATTCCATCAAAGGGCCTGAGATATCTACTTCTGTTATGGAAAGAAAAGGACAAATCCTTTCTCGCATTATCTATTAATGTTGTATTACTCGTGACGCACCCAATGTATCCTACCACGCTGCAAACAATATTTCATCACAGTTTTTGTGAATACATCTATGTGTGCGAGTTGTAATACCCATTAATAATAATCTTAAAGTCTAACGACCAATACACATGTTCGTAGATAGGAACATCCAATGACACTATGAAATGTGGATTTTCTACTGGCGGTTCTCGTTCTCATAATATCCTCATGGATATTACCAAGGGTGCACACCATGAGAACGTGTCTCATTGTTTTATGAGTCCTCACCCCTAATGACCTGTATTATTTTTGTCCCTCAAATAATATCATTCGGACATAGTACATACATTCAAGAACAGTGTTATGGAACTTCCAGGTTCTCATCGTAGTAGGGATCTGCTACGGCCCTTTAATGCAACAGCTGTCCTTATGAAATTATCACATGACATGTCATGAAAAGAACAATCAAGATGTGATAAGGATTTTATTTAATGAATAATGTACATGTTAGTTGTTTCTAGAACACCAACTCCAAGAAACTCCCACTTGGACTAGAGCCAACTGCTAACAACCTTTAACCCCCTAGCTCTCACATGATATTCATGCTTTTGCTGAGATAGGCCTTTAGTCATGGGGTCCGCCATGTTCTCTTCCGTGGACACTCTACTCACTGCAAATTCACCCCATTGATAGAAATCCCTTAAGAGGTGATACTTCCGGAGTATGTGCGTTGTTTGTTGATGTGTACTTGGTTATTTTTCAAAGGCCACCGCTGTAGTATTATCACAATACAACGTAATGGGATCTTTACTGTTAGGCACCACATCAAGCTCCTAGACAATGTTTTGAATCCAGACGGATTACTTGGATACATCAGAAGCCGCTATATACTCGGACTCTACTATAGAATCGGAGACAACTGGCTGCTTTGAACTCTTCCAGCTCACAGCTCCTCCATTGAGATAGAAAACATATCCAGATTTGCACTTCTGATCATTCTGATTTGTTTGAAAACCTACGTCAGCATACCCTCGGATGACAAGCTCCTCATCTCCTCCATACACCAGGAACATATCCTTAGTTCTTCTCAGATACTTAAGGATAGTCTTAACAGCAGTCCAATGCTGTTCTCCTAGATCTGCTTGATATCTACCTACCATGCTCAGTGCATAGGCAACATCATGCCTGGTACATAACATGGAATACATGATGGATCCTATAGCCGAAGCGTATTGGATCTTTCACATCCTATATTTCTCATGTTGTGTCTAGGGACACATTTTCTTAGAAAGATGTAAACCATGTGACACTAGAACCAATATCCTCTTGGATTTTTCAATACTAAATCTCCTTAGTATCTGGTCAATGTATGAACCCTGACTTAGTCCAAGCAGCCTCTTGGATCTGTCACGAATGATCTTGATCCCTAGAATGTAGGCTGCTTCTCCTATGTCCTTCATGGAGAAACACTTGTTCAACCAGTCCTTAACAGAATGTAAGGCTGGTATGTCTTTCCAATAAGCAATATGTCATCAACATATACCAATAGGATGATGACCGCATTCCCATTAAACTTCTTATAAACACATGGCTGAAATTCATTCTTAATGAAACCAAATTCCTTTATGGCTTCATCAAATCGAATGTTCCATGACCTGGATGCTTGCTTCAATCCATAAATGGATTTCTGCAACTTGAAAACCTATTTGGCTTCACCTGGTGTCACAATCCCTTCTGTTTGTGTCATATAGACATCTTCCTAAAGGTTCCTATTAAGGAATGATGTTTTGATATCCATCTACCAAATCTCGTAGTCATGGTAAGCTGTTATGGCATGTATGATTCTTATGGATTTAAACATGGAAACTTTCAAGAAGGTTTCATCATAGTCAATTCCTTGATACTGTCTGAATCCTTTAGTCACTAGCCTTGCTTTATAGGTGATAACTTGACCTTCCATGTCCAGTTTTCTTTTGAATACCCATTTGCATCCAACATGATTTACATCAACTGGCACATCGACCAGAACCCAAACTTGGTTCTGATACGTTGAATCCATCTCAGAATTCATAGATTCTAGACATCTTGCAACTTCTGAGCTTTCTACTTATTAATTGTAGGAGAGAGTTTCATTATTGTCCAACAATAATGATTCACCATCCTCGGTGACTAGGAAACCAAATCTCTCTAGTTCCCTTACCTCTCTTGAGCTCCTACGCAGTACTTGTGTTTCTAGAACCTCTTCCATGGGGACCTATGGAACTTGTTCCTGTACCAACTCATGTGTATCTTGATCATCAACTTCATCGAAGTCAATCTTGCTCCCACTATCCTTCTTGAGGATGTGATCCCTCTCAAGAAAAATGGATTGTCTGGCAACAATCACTTTCTTGTCTTGAGGGTTATATATGTAATATCCTTTCATTTCCTTGGGATATCCTATAAAGATACACTTTGTGCCCTGGGGTGCTAGTTTGTTTCCTGATATGGCCTTAATAATTCCTCACATCCCCATACATGTGTGTGCGACAAAGTGGGTTTCCTTCCATTCCATAACTCAGATGGAATTCCATTTTCCGCCTTAGTTGGTACTCGGTTTAATGTGTATGTTGCAGTTTGTAATTCATATTCCCAAAAGGATAATGGAGGATCCGAATGACTCATCATCGACCTCACAATGTACAAAAATATGTGGTTACTCATTTCACTATCACCATTCCACTGTGGTGTATAAGGAGGAGTGAGTTGACATAGAATCCCAGACTCCTATAGAAGATCTATGAAATATTGGTTCAGATATTTTCCACCTCGATCCGATCGAAACTTCTTTATCTTCTTACTAAGCTAATTATCTACTTAATTTTTGAATTCCTTAAATTTCTCTAAGGATTCTAACTTATACCTCATTAGGTAGACGTAGCCATATCTACTCAAATCGTCAGTAAATGTAATGAAGTAAGAATATCCACCTCTAACTTCTACTAGAAATGGTCCACACACATCTGTGTGTACCAATCCTAGATGCTCTGGGGCCCTTTCACCTTGTCCACCAAAAGGCAGCTTGTTCATTTTTCCGTCTAAACAAGCGTGACATCTATCAAGTGGTTTTAGCACAGTAGAGTCTAAATATCCATCTTGGCAGAGCATTGTCAAACTCTTCTCGTTCACATGACCAAGGGGGTGATGCCATAACTGGGTGATGTATGAGTCATGTGAGTTTGTTTCGTTTTCGATTGCCATCACATGTTTTTCGTAATTCAATACATACAAACCATTATTTAAATGTGCCATACCATAACATACTTTGTTCTTATAAAATATACAACCCATATTTCCAAATTTGAAAACAAATCCATCCATATCCAAACAAGATACAGAAATTATGTTCTTGGTAACATTAGGCACATAACAACAGTTATGTAAAACCAAAATCATCCCAGTCGGTAATGAGAGGTGGTAGTCGCCAATAGCCAACGCAGCCAGCCTTGCGCCATTGACAGCTCAAATATCCACCTCTCCTTTGGAAATCTTTCTGAATCTACTTGGTTCCTGCATTTGAATACAGATGTGAGCCCCACAAGCTATATCTAATACCCAATTTGTAGAAATAGAACGATTTCACTTGATAACAAACACATCGTTAGCATCCCCAGACTTCTGGGTGAAGTTCCTCTTCCAGTGGCCCTATATGCCACATGCAAAAAACACTACCTCCCATTCCTTGCCCTGCCTATGGATCATCCCATTTTGGAGGGACGATGCTCAGGGGCTTCAGACTGTTTATAAGTCTTTGGCCCCTTTTCCTTGTCCATCATTTTATTGATCACCATAAGGACCATTGGTTTGTCACGCCCCATGTCCTTATCTACATGGAGAATCAAGGTTAGAAGCTCCGATAGACTCTTCTCATTACCTATCATGTTATAGTTGAAAATGAAGCTATAGAAGGTCTTGGGCAGTGATGATAGGATGAGATCTGTACGCAACTCATCCGTAAATTTAATCCCTAAGAGGTCCAGGCATTCAATGTAGCCAATAAGCTTGACTACATGATGCCCAACTAGCGTAGACTCTCCAAGCTTCATGGTAAACAAAGCATTGGAGATCTCATACCTCTCCTGTCTCGCCTTCTCTTGGTAAAGTTCTTTTATGTGAGACATAATGCTATACGCATCCATGTATTCATGTTGCTTCAAGAGCTCATTAGACATGGACTATAGCATGAAACGCTGGACATATGTGGCATCATCCATGTGTTTCATGTAGAGATATAATTCCTCATCACCAGCCTCTTTCCTAGGTGCAACTAGAATAGGCTCTTCCAGCACATATAATTTCCTTTCATGGTGAAGGACGACGCGTAAACGCCTCTACCACTCCTGGAAATTGGTGCTAGTGAGAAGGTTTTCTTTTTCGAGTATGGTGATCAATGATATGTTTGAAGTCATTTTCTTTCCGTTTCTACAAATTAAGATGATCAAAGGTTTAGTACATTATTACAGAAATTTATACAAATAAATAAATTAAGACTTATTATTCTCCCACTATTTTATCAAAATCCAATATCCCTGACCATTGACTTCGGAATATTCTATTGCGTGAATATTCTAGTGGAAATGATTCATATTTCCCTTTGCATTACCCCAACTAGGGTTGGTCAAGCAACTTGAAGGGTTTTAGGTCGGCATTCCAAATTCCATCTGCATTAACTCGCAGCTCCTTGATCCGCTGAGTGTACTCCCCAATCCTGAAATCCTTTTTGGATTTCTTCAACCTTTGCCTCTTGGTCACACCATGTCCTGTTGTTGTAGTCAACCCTTGATCCGAACCATGTCAAGTCAACCAAAAACCTTGAATTAGATTTCCCCGATAATAGAAAGCACCCCAACTAGTGCTGGTCAAGAACATTGAACTATGGTTCGATTCTAACCGAGATTACGGAAGGCTATGCTGACTTAATATTTATTTTGAGGGATTTTATCCATATAGGTAAATTTCCATTTTATTATCTTTGATTACATGCTTGTTAATATTAAGTGGGATATACTTAAGTGATTAACCATGTATAAGAAAATATTTACGTATAAGCCAGTTATATTTTAGTTCCATCTTGCATGCTCATTTAATTCATTAATTGTGTGATCGTGAAAACACACCCATAATAAATAAACCATGCTACTGACAGAAATAAAATAAATGGTATGATCATGAGCTTTTATATTGGTTAGTTTATCTAGCGGTTGATAAACTAACCCAAGACCTATGGGAGAAACACCTTGAACCTTTCGGGTTCGTGTTTACAGCTTTCCACCTGTCCACCTTTGTATCTCCTTGGATTGGTTTCACCTTGGCTCCTGACTTGAGCCGCCTCCACTAGCTTGGGAGCTCCATACATTACATATGCATTTATCTCACACGTAGGTGAGGGGTTAAAGGGGTTTTTACATACAAGAATCATTGGGTGTGCATGCCCTATATATTAATGAGGAGATGGATCGCACTCCAACAAATTTAATTTAAATAAATAAATTAAATGAAACCATTCACATACAAAGGTCTCGGTATAGCTCATGATCATCGATACATGAAAGGATATTTACGCATAAATAAAACTAGCATTCAATTATTTAATCGTTCTTGTTTAAGATAAATCATGCTCGAATCAATTAATTATCTTTAATTAATCAATCCTTTTATCTTAAATCCCTTTCCTGAATTTCCTTGAGTTTCTCATCCATCATATTTTTAAACAAATAAATTCATTTAAAATTATCCTTGTACGTAACTTGTACCTTGGAGGCAACCCGGTGAATTCCCATTTATTATGCAGATGTTAAATAAAACACAAATATATAAAACACCTATCACGTGTTGTGCCTTAGATTTACGTCTGCACTACGGTACACATATCAAGGGGTTGTATAATATAATAATAAATTTTAATAAATATGTGTAATTTGGGTGAGTACACGGTGTGTAGTTCTGACTACACGGCGTGTACTTTTCTTCATCGTCCATCCGAAGTACACACCCGAGGACAGGGTGTGTAAATGTACTTCATAAATTTTAAGAGTACACGACGTGTACAGTGGGACACACGCCATGTAGTTTCTGTGTTACACGGTTTCCAGCTGGGCAGGCTATGTACAAAGTAAATGACCCAACCCTAACCCGAAGGGACTACGCACCGTGTTCATTGGACCACACGGTGTGTATTCCGGAAACCGTGTGCCACCTATTTTTGGTCAACACACGGTGTCTTAAATTCATAGAAATAATCCAATACACAACCTGATTTGGTGGATCAGTCAATGCATTGAACCTAGACTACACATCATGTACTTCCGAATACACGTCGTGTATTCTGGTGTTATACGGCCAGAAACGTTTGGCTCCTCTGGATGAGATCCTCTACTTTATTTTAATCAAAATTAAAAGAAAAATACATTTCTGTGAGGTGAATAAGAAACGAGGGAGGAGGAATAGATCTCGATATTCAGATTTCCCGAATGATTATACTTGAATAGAAATAACTAAATTATAAAATGCGTAAATTACCAATGAAAAACTAAATAATTATAATCAATGATATGACTCCCTTTGATGCCAATTGTAGGTTCCGGGCACAGTATAAGCGCGTTGGTCGGTTTGCCCAACTTTAATTTTAACATTAAACAACGTTCAATCTAAGATCCTTCACAGTATAAAACACCAAATCATCGTAATAGAACGAAGAAAGAAAAGAAAAAATGAGTCATGGAACCCTTGAGGAGGATCATCATGTGTTGATTATAATTATTTTAATTAATTCATAAGAATTACCTCATTGGAATTCTTTCTTTGTTGATGTGTCCGGTCACGATTCGGTGACACGTCGTTGAGTTTTAGAATCCATGTGTAGGATTCCTCTAGTGGTGATCCAAACATGGGTCACGTATCTCCGGACTTCGCCGTAGGGATCTCTGGGTGCTAGCGTGGAAGAACCTTCGCTTGCGATGTCCACCTTCGACCGCCTTGATCCGATGGAGGATCTTGCTCTCGTAACTTGAGGGAACTCTTGGTGGAAAGGGAATTCTCTCCTGGCATGAGAGTATTTCCAAATCCGTTGTGCACAACAATGGTTCTTTAAATTGTTGGGGTTGTAAGGATATTTATTATCAGGTTTGAGCTTAATAGAGTTATGACAATAAATAAACGTGTTATGTGTTTTATTTATTTCATTAACTATTATTGAAAACCCCCATGTCGAATTATTAATTCCATTACATGCTCCCATGCTGATTATAATAAATATCATTTATTAAAACAATATAAAATCCTCAAAATCCCAACTAGAAAAACTACACGGCGTGTTATAATTAATACACGGTGTGTACTTGTTTTCCACAAAACTACACTGCATTTACATTTATTTTCCATTTTTATCCACCACATTTATTAGACCTTGAGTAATGTCTATTTATTTCCTAAATAAATGTAACTGCATTACTCGCTAATAAATATATTATTTCGTCCACAATATAATCTCTCGAATAACTAGAGTCAAAATAAATGCGATCATACATCCTTAAATAATTATTAAACCACAGTCAGGAATAATATTTATTTAACTTGTTATATTAATATTTTACTGAGATACATGGACACACTTAGTGTGTGACCCTCTAGGCCTCTTTCTCAGTGGCATTGGGCTGAGCCTGCCTAAAGTCCAAGGTTAGCGTCTACCAACATGCCAAGGCACCCATAGAGAAAGAATTTAATGCCGCAATGACGTGTCACCTCCTATGAATGCTTACCATGTAATATAATCCCTTTGTCTCGATATCTCCAATCAAGCGGGTTGTATGCTAGTTCCATCAACCAATGTGCTTGATTATTCTTTCTTTGACTTCCCGGAATTGAACTTTCCCATACCTCACCATGGCCATGTATTTATTTAGGATATATCAATTCCATCAAAGGGCCTAAGATATCTACTTCCATCATGGAACGGAAGGCACAAATCCTTTCTCACATTATCTATTATTGCGGTATTACTCGTGATGCACCCAACATATCCTACCTCGCTGTGAACAGTGTGTCGTCAAAGTATTCATCAATACTTCTAAGTGTGTGAGTTGTAATAACCATTAATAATAATCTTAATGTCTAAGGAACAATACTCACGTCCGCAGATAGGAACATCCAATGACACTATGAAATGTGGATTTCCTACTGGCGGGTCTCGTTCTCATTATATCCTCCTGGATATTACCAAGGGAACACACCATGAGAAGGTGCCTCAATTATTTATGTGCCCTAACCCGTAATGACCTGTATTATTTGTGTCCCTCAAATAATATCATCCGGACATAGTATATACATTCAAGAACAGTATTATGGCACATCTGAGTTCTCATCATAGCAGGGATCCGCTACGACCCTTTAATGCAAGAGTTGTCGTTAGGACATTATCAAATTACATGTCATGCAGAAGAACAATAAAGATGTGATAAGGCTTTTATTTAATGAATAAAGTACAAAGTAGTTGGTTCTATACCACCAACTCCAACATAAGGTAGGTAGATTAACACATTCAGGCTGAAACTAATAAATCGACACCCAGTGCCCAGCGCCATTCCATCTTCCATGGATGGTAATAAGGATCCACACTGACGATGTCATAGATCGTGATGACCAACGTTTAACTTCCCTAACATCTGGTGAGTTTCATGCTAGGCCCACCATTTTCATGGTAGGACCTGGTGTCAGATAACATGACCTAGTGAGATTCTAGTCCACTAATGTCCCAAACCCTAATGATCTATACATTGAGGAGAAAAACTTCACGTCGGGTTTATTATTTTTACTTTTGATGCTTCTGTCAGTGTGCATCCATCCGTCTATTTTGGAGGACGCACAACTGTTTCCATGTATTCCCACTTTCTAAAGGTGGGAAACATCTATCGCTTATTCAGGTTCGTTTTCTCCATGACCGAAATAGGATGATGTGAGGTCGATTCCTCATTTCGTGGATTCCTCCTCCCAACTTTTCACAATTTCTAGGTATCCCTCATAGGTTACGATGTTGTTCATGAAAATCATAATGTTTCCATGTCTTCATAAAATCCGGTAAATTACATAGCTTCTTTCAGGACATTCTTTGGGGTCCAATTGGGGAAAAAACTTTTCTCAGGTGAGTACTCATGGTGGACATCACTGGGGTCTGGTCAACATAGATAATGTCTAATACATGGTGTCCCATGTAGATTCTATGGGTTGAGGTCATAGTTTTATGTCATGTGCTGAGGATAATGGCTCTTGGATGTTTGACATCCTACATCTCGAAAAAAATCTGGTTAACGTTTCACCCCTATGACATACATAACCACAACAATTTAACCCATGGTGAAGGGAAGGCACCTATATTTCCCTGGTGAGGGGTTGTTGTGTAGTGATCCAATGGGGGACCCACATTAATGTGTCTATGAGAAGAAGAACTAGTTGTTTGCGTGTTTATGCGAAGAATCATGAGGAGATGCAACACAAAATGAAGCACCACCCAAGGAAATTTTAAATCACTTCATGCAAACATTAAGGGTTTAATGATAAAATGAGTTGAGGGACAACGGGGTTCACAGGATGAAGAATCTTGGAGCTCTGGTGCTCCATGTAGTATAGGGGATTTGAAAAGGGGTATGATTCCTGATGTGAAGTGGCCTATCCTAGGCATAGGGAATATGTACATATGGAAGGTTCTTGGCAATGTGGAAAGGATTTTGTAAAGTAGTTCATCATGAAGCAAGGGTGTCCTGTGAAGCATATAATTGTGAAGCAATGTGTATTGAAAATAATACAGAACCTACCATTGAATATGGGTTACATGTTAATAATGGTTACTTCACAAAACATAACTGCTCCGTGAAGACTCGAGTCCCCTTGGGAATCTTCATCCTTCGTGAAGGTTCGCGGGCTCTTTGAAGGGAATCCACCTTTGAAGAGGGGTTGAATTTAAGAAAAGGGAAAGTCACATCGTAATGATAAATTTCCATGAAGAAATTATGGTTCGTAGAGTAGAAATTGATTTGTTATTTGAGATCTAATAAGTCAAAAGGTTGATGTATCCACCCTTTTGTCTAGAGGGGAAACCGGTATTTATTGGAATGAGGATCCGTGAAGCAAAGCATGCTCGGTGCCAAGCCATGTGGTACATTGTCATAACTACATAGACACCCGCCTCCTTGCTTCATGACAACATCACAATCTTCAAATCACATCGTGATTCCTACCACCTAATTTCTATGTGGCGGCTTTGCAGACATCAAATCGCATCATAGAGCCTCTGGCCTCCTTTCTATATGGTGGCTCCACAAATGTCAATCTGGATCGCAGAGCCACCCTACTCCTTGCTCTACGGTGGCTTCACAGTGGCGGGGGGGCTTCGCGCCAGCCATAGTTTTATGGGCTCAATGTATATGAAACGTGAGGAATCCACAAGGGCTTCTCATTTTCTATCCATCATCCCAAATTTTGGCACCAACAAACATCTAGCTTGTCCATTCGGTACTGATGAGCATTGGGTCCATAAAATAACATAATTTTACAAATGTTTATATAGTTCCATGATGATGTTATATGGTTATATTTTTATTTTACAACAATAGTATCCAATAGTATTATGACATAGACATACATGAATTCTTGATGATGGTGCACCAAATAAATGAGTCTATTCCAAATGAGGTAGATAAAGAGAACCCAGTTGTTCTCCCAGATGCACATCTAATTCCATTTTCTAGAAAATTATTTTATACTGATTGAGTAGATAGAGACAACAATGTTGATGTTGAATATTATATACATGTTATAAAAAATATATCTTTACTATAGTAGTTTTACAACATACTCTACCAATAATAAATGATCCACCATAGTTCTCTTCTTGGTTATAATTAATGACATGATTTCATGAAATCAATTAATATGTTATCAAACCAGTAGCCCTATTTCCTAGAGTAATATAATATATTTTTACAAACATGGAAGAAACATTTTATATTGGAAGGGATATTGCCTATAAATATCTATTTAAAAACATACTAAAAATTTCATATAATGAGACTCTTTTGATATTCAGTTCCGGAATCTATCCAAAAAATACGTCATAAGGCATGATCAATAAAGATATGATTGTCAATTTATCTATAGATATATTCCTAACATTGAATTTGGAATTTCGATAATTAAATAAATTGAGGTAGCTTAGAATTATGGTCATCGAACCAGGACACGGGATCATATTTCATTAGATTCTGAATATGTGTCATTTATTAAAAAAACTTTTAAGGACGTTCCAATATTTTCGTACATATATTTTGAAATATAGGATACAACAAAATTTTGGTTATTTTATTTCCTATAACAAGGAATTAATTGAATAACATTAGTTAATTATCAAGGTCTATGGTGATTGGGATGACTCATATTGGGTGTTTCCACAATTTCTATGCATAATAATATGAAAAGATTATGATTTATGGAATGTTTATGCACAAAAAAATTTATCTCAAGATAACAGTCTTGATAAATATCTTGTAAAATTTCATAGGGTTTTCTAGAAATTCATCCCTTGTATTTTTTTATTTTTTATGTAAATATTTCATATTGAATTAAGGAATGTTTTTTTGAAAAACACATGGTCGAACAATTGATTATGAAACCCATTATGTAAACTATTCACCTCTACTTATTTAATTTTTCACTATGGATAAGGAATATTATGAATCATGTAGTTGGTTATTTTCTTGTATTAGAAACAATTTCACATGAACACAGGGTGTCTATTAGATATCTGATCTTCATTAGCAAATCAATGAGGTCATAAATGTGGATCCTAATATATGGAGACCCAAAATTACACATAAATGGTATTATATCATAAAAATCGCCCTAAATGTAGTAAAAACATGCCATTATGAATCTCTGAAAAATTCCACCATGAGGCTTTGTATGCATTCTATTTATTATTTTCTTACTTTATTAACATATTAATGAAATTAATTTCTATGAAATATGATAACTTCTATGTGGTATATGAGCTAGATAAATGATTTTTTGAAAATAAATTTGAAGAAATGGGTTGGTAAAATCAAGGAGTTTATGATTATATGATGAATATTCCTAATGAAATATAGAGATTGGCATATGATTGGGCGAAGTGGTAGGAAAACATGACCAATAAATTTTCAGGGTGAATCAGTGATTTCATCAAGGGGATTCCCAATATACATATTATAGTACAAATTTATGGGACATTTGTTAATTACGTTACTGACTTTATTGATTTTGAAAATCCAAACAGAATTGGATTTTGGATTGGAAAATTTACGAATGAATCTTTTAATGAGAGACTAAAAATAACATTGAAGATGTTTATAAATATTTATTTCACTAATAATAAATGGAATATTATTAGATTGATGTAAAATAGTGTATAAACCACATCACTAGTATAAGGAGTCAATTAATTATGGTATTGCATGAAGCGGGGAAATATCAATGTGGAAATACCTAGTAATTCTGTTTTCCATTCACAAACACCATCACACCATTTGCCTCTATGAACTTATCATGGGAAGAATATGTTGATCCAATATAAAATCATGATAGAATTTATAACATCTGTTCGTCAATAAGGATATATATTTAAGAGTGTCTAAATGTCTCAATGTATAGTGATCGACCAATATTGACACTTGAAATCAACAAGTTATGAATGAAAGGGACAATAAATTCTAGTAGTTTATAGAATGATCTAAAATTTCTCCAATAATATTGGAATCATTTGATATGTGTCATACATCACAATGATGTTCATAATAGGAAATGATGCCCTAACATTATGGTATCTCAATCACCCAGTCACACACAATGACATATTTCCACCATTTTTTAAATTTAATATTAACAATTACAACGTGTTAATTTAAAACAAATAATTTTTTATTATATTTTGAAATTTTTTAATAATTTAACTATTAAATTATAATATTTCTTTCATATTCATATTATAAGTAACATGATATGCACTTTTGAGATAAAAATGGAATAATAATCAAACTATCTATTGATAATCCATAAATTAACTCTGTTATCATATAACAATTAAATATACCATCATGTGATAGATCATAAAAAAATTAAAAAGAACGCAATTTGGGATAATTATATTTATTATATGTTCCATACGTCAATGAAATCTTCATTCCATAATGTCCTTCCAATTTATATGACCTATTTTTTCACAAATCAATTTCAATAAACATGCATTTAAATAAGTGACTTGTTTCCAATTAGAAAATGGGAAAAATATTATCTTTCATATATGAAATGAAATATGAAAATTAAAAAGAATGAATCCAAAATTGTGTGATACAAAAATCCCAGTAGGATACCACCATGAATCTATATGATTCTTTTTTCCGAGCAATCTAATAAAAATCAAGGAAAAACTTTTCAAGAAACAACCAATGGAAAATTAACTACTAATAATTATACCATTAAAATCCCATTGGTTAAATTTCACAAATCAAGATTATTTTCCAAAAAAATTCTATAATGTGGTGATGTAATCAATAAAACTCATATGGAGGAAGATATTTCCTAAATAAAACATTTTCAATTTAACAAAACACAAATTCAAATTGAAAACCATATAGAAAGCCACTATATAAATGTAATTTCAGAAATATGTAGACATTCCTAATTTCATTTCTTAAGGAATAGTTATTAAAATAATGGGAATAAAAAATGAGGTCTATAATATTCTTTCCATGGAATTATGATGGCCTAACATAATAATTTCATTTTATAGTGACCACATTTTTCATTTTCATACATCGATATTGAGGATACTACATAACTCCCTGAATAGTATAAACATGTTTTCTTTGGTTTTATATAATAATGTGAGTTTCAATTTATTAGGGTGGGTAACGAACACCATTATCATCACATTTTACATCATTATTCCATTAAACCATATTTGTGTCATGATGAATTCTATGGAATTGATGTATCAGGTATTAAAATTTGTTGATAATGACCTCCTTTCTGCTCTCACTATGATCTGGAGGGCTAATACCTACATACTATACTTTCTATAGGGGGAGATGACCATCACCAATGAGGATGTTGAAGATATACTCCATTATATACAGAGGGATGATGTTTTTTGGCCCACTTGTGGATACTAGCCTAATATTGTCAAGTTATTTTACGACATTGAATGACTCGTCAATGATGATGTTTTAGATGGTGATTCCATATCAATGAGGGGTATGGAGATGTAATTTAGATATTCTCCCAGTTATGCTAATGAATATACTATCATATGATACACCCATGCATATATCTATAAACACATTGGTGGAACAATTCAATAATCACCCGGTTATGCATGTTTTCATTATGAATCATGGGATAATATATGATTTTGATCATGATGAGATATTTTTATGGGGACATGATCTCTTGGTATTAACATAATAATCATTTTTCTTGGAATCCCAATTAGATATCATTTATCTTGGGGGATGTCAAATAATTATTCAAATGGGGTCATGGTAGTATATCCCACCCCTCCCCAATTACCATTTCTTAGGAGCTTCATATAGTGGTTATGAATGATTCTATGTTTCAATTATGGTATGATCACTCATATTTAATTTCTTTTTATATGACTATGAGATATGAAATTAAATTTCATATTATTTATAACATTACTTGTTGTACGTTACAGGTGGAGATTTTAAACCCAATTTTTTCGAATTCTAATGAACATATTGGGTGCATATCATCTCACCATTGATATTTTAGTATCAAACAAGGTATAAATATATAGTATTTGTATGAATAAGATATTTATTAATGTTTTATATTTTTTTTAGAAACCAAGGTATTTTTCAAATGTCATGTGTACTTTCTGATTTAATGATTTTCATATATGGCTCTATTAGACTAGATCCAAGTATACTACACTGATGGGATTCAATATTCAATGTTTTTTCCTCTAAATAATTTCAATATTAATGAGAAGAACTACATTGATAGGGCCGATCTATATTTTTTTTCAGTGTATTCCCTTTCCTCCTAGATAGTCAGCAATGATTCATTCGGAGAAGCTAATAGGGATACTGGATGTCGGCTGGCACTGTTGTCCTAAATAGTATATAGTCCTTTCGAATAGAGCAATGATTCATTCGGAGAAGCTAATAGGGATGCTGGATGTCGGCTGGCACTGTTGTCCTAAATAATATATAGTTCTTTAGAACAGAAGAGAATACATTCATGTATATGATATGTGTACCATGTGATTACCACAAGAATATATGATCATGTTGGATCCATGGTACATACTGATTTGTATACAGTATCTTCCTGCTCATTGTAGAGGGATCTAGGAACTAGTTAAATAATAAATTTCTAGAAGTTCCATGGGTGTACATTTTTTAACAAAATTTTCAATCCATTTATATTACACTTGACTACATCATATTAACTATATTAATGATCTATAGGAGGAGGATTTTATTATTCAGGAAACATATTCTATTGAAGTGCATTGGATTATTCCAATGAATCTTGTTTTACATGACAATATCTATGGTATTCCACCCCATGGAGATGTAGCTCTTAAAAAGGAATATGAGGTTCCTTTACAGAAACCTCTTCCATTAGATATTGATGTTGGTGATCCCTGAAGGTAATGGAATAGAACACATCCTTCTTCATGTGATCTCCCACATGTTCCAAATGTAAGCATCATCCCTCTAGAAATATAGGCTCATCAAATAGAGGACATACATCAAGAGGAATGGGATCCATTTTTGTTGTCATGATATCACCAATGTTCACCAATTAAATCTTTTTTTAGATTCTGTAATGTGTGATTTTCCATGCTTCCACCAATTGGTCATGAGACATCAAATTATTTATGATTCTACCATGGTATTCTAGTAGGTCCTTATACTTATGTAGTGGGATAAGGATGATGTTCACATGAAAATCCCATCTGAAACCTCTTCCTGATGAGTGATAAACATAGAATATGACAATTTATAATGCAGTACACAAGTAATATCCCTATCAAGGTCAGAATACTCCACCCGATTATAGAGGTTGTCTATCTTGATACGGGTTTCTCATTCACACACCATATTGAGATATGGGACATCATCATAGACACTGATTTTACTCATTTATTTATATATATTGTATTGATATATAGTATTTGAATCATAATTTTATTCTATCCTCTGTATGATTTCATGTCTACTAAAATGATTAAATTTTTTTAATACCAACCATTATTAGATGTTTAAGCACTCTTTCAATTTTTACTTATATTTTTCATATAGGATATCTTTTATAAGAAATACAAGTCAAATAAAAAAACATAGGAAATAATATTAGATTTAATGATGGAATCTTTAACATCTAGAAAAACATGATCTATAAAAATCAATCTAAATACAACATGAAACATAACCTCACAAACTAATTTTTTTTAAAAAAATACAATTTTATCAATATTATAAAAAATATATAATTTAAATGAAAAAAATTTATTTTTTAAAAACATAATTTATACACATTAAAAATTAAATTCCCAAGAAATATATTATAATAAAAATCAAAAGTAAATTTAGGAAATTGACTGAAAATATAATAAATAATTGAAAATTAATGAATATAAAATAATTATATATTCACGTTTAATTATTTGAAAAACAAATATATTGTTCCACAAAAAATAAATTTCATTAAATATTTTATGAAATGCTTGTTATATTCAAATAATTTGTATATGATCTGTAATTGTTCAAAAAATATATTTACATTTCATTTGTTATTTATTATTTATATATATTCATTACCACCTACTTGAAATTTTTTTACACTTCATGTAGGTGACATTGAAAAAATATAGATTATTAAAATTGAATAAAATATAAATAATATTTTGAAAACAAACTCAACATATAATAAATAATTTCATATTATAAATCATAAATACAAATAAAATATGTTAATTTACATTTTAGAAAATTTATTTCATTAAAGTGAAATTTTTTAATTTGAAATATTATGGACATAATTCTAATAAAAAGAATATAAACAAAATATATATATTTCAAAATAGGGAATCATCATTATTTTAACTTTTTTTTTCTTTTCATAAAAAATTTTAACCATAGAGGCATCAAAAGTGAAGCCTTTTGATTAAAACTAAAATGTTGTATGGCTGATGCTTCATTTCAAAATAGAAAAAAAGAAAATAAACAATTTAAATTTGAAAAATAATATTTTCTAAAAAACATATGCAAAACAGAAAAATAATCCACTTTGAAATTTTTTTAAACAAATAAAATTTTATTAAATGTTAAAGCATGCGTGTGGGTAAGAATTCCTGATTCCTTGAGGAATGAAATGTAAAACAATGAAAAAATATGAAAATGGATGTTGAGGTTTTGAATTTTCATATGGAAATGAATAATGTACATGTACTAAAATTGTAAACTGTTGGTAGATGGATTTTAATTCCCACTATCATTTGAAAATACTATACACATAAAAAATATAATTAGATTCGTCTAAGGATGATGAAAATAGTGAAAATATATGATAAATATTATTTAAATAAAATATTTTCCAGGAATGTTATATAAGGGAGAAAATGAATGATGAGAAATATAATAATATAATAATTTTTTGGAAATTATGATTTTAAAATAAATTTATGTTTTACCAAATAATAAATTTATTAAATAAAATTAAAATATGTATGGTTTTTTTAATTAAAAAAGGGTATTATTTTACATATTAATTATCAAATATTTATATATTTTAATAATTTATTCATCAGATTCATAGAGGATGTTATATATTTTTTTTGAGGTTTTTGTTTTAGAATAATTCAAATTAGGGGTTAAATTTCTTGTATAAATATTGGTATTGGAAATTTTGTTTCATGAAAACATTTATTATAAATATGAAGGGGAATAAATATGGTTAAATGAATAATATATATGAATACAATGTGATCCATTGAAGATGAATAAATACAAATAGTGAATGAGATCCATCGAGGTGTGTGATTTCGAAAGCATTCATTCAATCTTTTGGATGAATTTGTTGATTGGAATGAAATGTTAATTTATAAATTTACACTATTATTACAAGACAATTTTATTGTCCTACCCTTGAAAAATAATGATACCCCGACTGTTGTTCCCTATAACATTGCAATAATACTCCCAATTAATTAGAATGTTATTTAAAATTTCATATGATAGGGCACCTATTTTGTGTTACATTGATTCTTAATAAACCACCATATTAATATTATTCATGTATTAATTTTGATTTCATCATGTTAAAAATATCTACTTGGAATTTATCATGATTTTTTGGTCTATGTAACTAGGATATTGAGTCCCTTCATTCAATCTATATATCACACCCTTATCCCATGATTGGTTTTGAGTGTTTTGTTATGGGGTAATGAGATATTTTATGTTTTCAATATTATTTTTTCAACAAAAACTAATGTCATGTAATGTGAAATAACGATTATTATTCATTTTTAGGCTCCTCGTATGTTGTATCATATGTGATTGGGGGGTATTTTAGAGGTGATATAAAAAAATAACTCCACAAAGGCAATAAAGGATGTGGAAATATGGACATGTTTTACTATATTATTCATTATAATGAATATTTTTATTATGAAGTCAATAATTGTTTCAATATAGTGTTGATGACACTATGATGAATAATCTATATAATGGGGTATTGATATAATATTATTAATGCGATGATAATAAAATATAAATCCTAGAATCAATAGTGAATTAATATGGATATGATTAATGTTGTGTAAAAATTATATTTATGGATTCAAGAATATTTATTTAGTAAAATATGTTTGTTTACATATTAAGGGTCTAAAAACTATGTTAAATTTGTGGTGTTGGGAAAAAATTCAATTTAGTTTATTGATTATAATAATATTGTGCATGGGATTATTTCATTTTGTTATTAGATGATTATTTTTTTAATTTTTTAATTTTATATTGTTTGAATTTTTTTATTTTGATATTTTATTGATGTATTATTTATTATTAATATTTTTTTTAATGTCTTCATGATTTATGGATTCATTACCTATTTGATTCTTAGAGATTCCATCACACTATAACAGCTTACTCTTATACATTCTCTAACAATCGAATGACTTTATTGATGTAGTTTCATCACACTACCCCCAAATATGTTTGTAAATTTTGATAGAAGCATGTAATATATATCATATATAACTCCAAAACGAATCAAAAGTGTATCCAATACCCATTCACCAGACACCTATTATATGATACTGATATCGCTAGATTCCCAAATCATTTTGGTCCCACTAGACATATTCATTGGGCTTGTTCACTTGATTCACCCCAGAATAACATGGTGAAACTGAATCACCAGTTGAATCATGTCATGAATCACTAGATCTCCCCCTAAAAACATGATAAAACTGATTTACTTGTTGGGCCTTGTCATAGATTAGTTCCACCCAATGAAATATCTTAATATCATATGATAACATATCAATGTATAATTAAAAAACATGGAATCATCATATATCAAATAGAAATCCAAAATCTGGTATTTAAATAAGAAAAAATATTTCTTATTTAAAATCACTAGCATCCAAGTGCCACCCTGAACATCTAATGTTTTGTATCACCATAAATAATACCCATCCAACATAATGATCAGTCTCCCAATACTCATGATTAATCCATTACAGTAACTAAGGACCAAATCATACCGTATCACTCATACCTTTTTGATGTTACGAAATATCAATTACCACCCATTCCCAACTCATGGGAATGTCACCCTTTGAAACTACAATAGTTGTCGTTATTGTGAGGTTCATTCCCACAAACAACCAGTAATGTACTCTATAAAATATGAAATACCTTGTTACACTCCTTTAATGATATGTTCTAGGTTATAATATCACACTAATATCACTCCTCCCAAAATGCACTCATTTCAACACAATAACCACATGCATATAATTAACCCCTATATGAAATATTCCCCCATAATCAGTCTACTTCTAAGATCTCCTATTCTATTGAGATATATTTCACATTTCATTATTACTCCCATGTAAACATTCCTATTTTAAAACTAACAAATTTATCAATCATCAAATACAATATAACCACTCATAGATTCCAAATTAATCATTTCAATTATATTCATCAAGCGCTAAGGGGATCTCAAAATAAAATTAAGGGTTAATTACTTTAGTACGACATAATCACAAAAACCCAACTCATGATCATACAGGATGAATGTCAGTAAACATAAACTACACACATACAATCAAAAAACATTCCCTCATTCATGTTAGTTTTATATTTCTTAATGAACACTTGTTGGTATTCTTCAAAATCAAGTATTTAACTGTTCCGTGGTGTTTTATATTATGAACCACCATGATTTTTTCATTTCCATAATACCATGTATCAATATATTTAATACATCAATGATACTCTGGATAAAATATAAAATGTTATGTTCTAGGTATCCTACATATCCATCAATCAAAACTAAAACATTACTCCCAATGTGCCATCATAAAGGTGCACTAATATTTAAAATTTTAATTACAACAATATTTCTATATAATATATATATAAACATATAGTTCCATATTTGTATTACAAGTAACCTACCACTGTATTCAATGTTTATAAACTCTATTGAATCAGAATTCATGTATCCCCTATATGAGAAATATCTCGTACACCAATATCTACCCAATGAATCTACTCATTATTCTATATCTAAGAGAACTCAGAAACATAGGCTTAAACCCTCTAAAATTATACCCATATGAATCCATTTCATCTATTAATAACACTTATCACACCAATATCCTAATGTCTAACTCAAATACTTGGGAACTCCATCTTATCCCATATGTCATACCTGACAAAAGACATGTCACATGGAAAATACATTAATGTTTGGATAAAAAATATTATATTGTAGTTCCCTTTTAAAAAAATCATTAGTCACTTATATATACAAAGAAACCCAATCCAATACAAAAAAACCACTAGAGAACTAATTATTATTATGAAACTGTGTATAGTGGTACCCTCTCTACAATCTAAAGAACATGGATGAATTTCATCAAACATCAAAAAATTGAAGTCACCCACTATGAGGGTCACATTATCATATGTAAACAAACACATATTTAATTACATCAATAAAATTAGATATGTGATTAGTAACCATGACTATGCTGTTAAATTATGTATAATTTCATTTCATGATATTTAGAAAACAATGCATAAGTTGTTACTGGAACATTTAATTACTGAAACTATTATCTCAATAACATCATGGGGTTTATTATATGGAAGATAAATATATTAATTACCTAATATGGTTACTAAAATTATCTAATGGTATGGGAATACATATTTTTTTCCTTTTTTATCATTATAATGATCCATATGAACTCTCATAAAAATAGAAAAATATATTATTGTTCAACTGACTATAATTTATTTAGATATTATATAGGAAAAAACATATATATTTTTTCTACAATCCTAAAAATCCAATAACACTATCAAGAGTTGAAAAAATCCGAATAATAATAATATTTTGTGAATCTTCCTAACTTAATATGATTCATGTATGCTAGAATATTTTTAATTAGGTTATAGAAAAAACACAATAATTAAAAAAATCATAAACCTAAAAACCCATATGTTCCATGCTATATGAATAGTAAAAAACCATAAAATAATAAACCAAGAACAAAAATCCCATATCCTTAGAAACCAGAATATCTCATTAGAAAATATGTTCCTGAAACACCATTAAGATGTCCATAAAAATCAACAAATGTACATTATATAACCTGTCTGTAATATCAGTAAAATTAATAAAAATATATATACTATAATACACTCTATGATATTAGCTATGATTATCCTATGACACCAGATGATTATATCCCAGTTAATAAGCAATTCGACATGATCCCAGTCTAGGTTCACTATGTGACCTTATAAAAAACATCCCCATACCCAAATGGATACTAACATGCATCTGGTGTCTATAGTAGTATCATTGGGATATTGTTCCCCCATAGCAGAGTGTGTAATAATAGGATAATAAAATTCATTTTTACTATAGTAGTTAATAGCTATATTATTTTCGTGTAATAAAATACATCCATGAATAAAAAAAATTATGTAGAATTATTCACTCATGCAGACCCACTTACTACTCACTCTTCCACCCACATATAATTAATATATAAAAGAATAAAATAAATGTATAAGATTATCAACCACAATTTAGAGCACCATATCATCATGATATTTGATAATATATGATATATTATACTCATCTATGAAATATATGGCCACCTTCCGTACTAAACATGTTATTAGTGAAGGTTTCTCAGGTTCCCAATAGTCATGGTCAATGGAGTTGGATTTCAATAAATATCATTCAGGAACCATAAATGTGGTCTCACACATAACATGAAAATACAGTGATATGTCCATGTGACATAATCAATATAGGATTAATAATAATAAATAATATTAACAAATATCCATAGACAATCATACAATTATACCATGGAACTCAAATAGATTTAAACTAGCATTATCTACTATTGGACTATCTTTGAGCATGTGACATAATCACGCTAACTAGTATATGGTGAATATTAAAACCATCTAGAGATAATCCTTGTTGCTCCATTATATTAGGAATTAATTTTAACATTTTGGGGAGAACCTTGAAGAACTAATAACAGAATTTCTTGTCAACTACAAATATAAATGGATACCCTTGGAATTAAATAGTCATAAAGAATAAATGAGGAATATTAGGAGAGAAAATTAATCATTTCATAGTCATCATGAATTATCTTATAACAAAATGATGTAGTATATAACATATTATTATCATCAATAGTTATCACTAAATATTACATAAATCACCCCATTGAATTCTAATTTATTTGGTATTAATTTCAAACAATTAGGGTATCACCATTAGATTTAAAAAGTACTGTAAAACATCATTGACCCCAGGGAAATAACCCTTGGTGTTACACAGTGATCGATATTAAATGAATGATGCAATGAGATCATATTTTCAATTCCTTATATCAAATACATCTTCATGGGTAGTGAAACCTCATCAAATATCAATTCATGAATAGATATCTATATAAGACCATATTGTATATCATTTTCTGCCTCTCAGGCGAATGATATATTATTATCACATAAATAATACCCATAAATCAATGCATCAGGTTCTATGGTGAGACCTGTGATAATCACTACACATATATAAAAAATTCACTCCCAGAAGGGAAAATATGTGATTAAGAAACCTATATGGGTTCCTAGTGTGAAAACATGTTTATGATAGCATTTACATGTCCTCTCAACACAAACACGTCTGTTAGGACAAAACCTATCAATTGGTGGAAATACTAACCCTCATAATTATCATAATTTCATCTAGGCCACAATAGCCTCATGGATGAATCTATTTAGGAATGTCTAAAAATATATTTTTCAAGGCCCTTATTAGTTCCTAGTTGATTCAATGTAGGTCTTAAGGACCTACAGATGCATCTACCCTAATAGGGTTTACCTACCAAGGATATCAAGTCATTATAAAGGAGGAACATTGTCCTATGATTATCTAAATTATCCCCATGGATTAAATAAATTTCAATGTTATCACCGGGATAATATCTATAAAATCTATCATAATTATTCACTCACCTATACCATGAGGCCATTAAGGAATCCAATAACTAGGGATGATATTCTTATACACTCCAAATAAACCAATAAATGGGTTTTTGGTATCTTATGGAACTTATTATAAAATAATCATTCCTTAACCATCAATGAACATAGAAAATAAATGCTATCTAATATTATATTTTGACCATGTACAATTGTTTCATTTTAGGAATGCAAATATATTTTTAATTTTTTAATTTTATTTATATAAAATCTTGACAAACATCATTGGAGAGGCCAAACATATCACAATAAGATATCAAAAAATTACAAATACTAATGGGTACATTAATTAGGGCCACCTATCTAAACCCAAACCAACTTCTATTTTCTGTTCTACATGTAAAATAACACCTAATATCATTAAAGTACATATATTATAATCTAAAACATGAGTCATAACAGACACGAAAAAAATACATTAATTATTTATAGCTAATTTATAAATTATTAATTATTGTATTATTTATTAAAAAAATTAATTAAACTAGGATTATCTTCCAAAAATATCACAATGTTACCAAATTATTCTAAAACCTCAAAATATGCAGTGTTACCATCTCTAAATTCAACCCTAATCCAAAGATACCCAAAATAAGAAAATTATTTTCACAAATACGATGTGCAATCAATTTATTACAGGGAAAAATCCATGAAAACGACATAAAAATAAATGACTTGGTTGAAAAAGGTTCTAATGGAATATGGATGGTGGGTTAAGAAATCATCTACGAAAGATAAAAATTATAACCAACCACTTCTATTTATTCTACCATTATCGGTTAAGATCAACATTGAAATCTATTTTTTTTATTAGCATTAAATTGAGGTAATAAAGTATTAATGGATACAATATGGAGTTTTATAACTCTATGTACATGAAATATGTCCCAAACATCGTAAAAAATGTGATAATTAATGAGGGGGGTAATTATCCAAGTGCACACATTTTTCGGTATCATATAAAATAAAAACATGAAAATATCCATATTAAAACGAATAAATGTATTGGTAAAGGCTCATGTTGTGACCATATGGTTCACATCATCAATATTCAGGTTGTGAAAATAGGATAATTTTATTCAATTATTTCACTCCCTAAATCACTTGGGAACATCCTAGGACACATACTCATAGAGTGAATGAACTATTTGTGCTTGAAATGGGATGATACATCGCTATTAATAAACTCACACACTTTAAAACTCCTAAAATATCTTTAATTAATTTTAAATTCATGGAACATCTCACCAAGTTAAAAAAACTATATTTTTGGAGTTAAAACTGTCAATGTCTCATTATATGTCTTGGTTCTCCATCAAACTATCCAGTTAATAAAAAAATGAAATTACACAAAAATTTCATCAACCATATGGAAACGTGCTATTAAAATGTCTCCACCATTGAACTTCTCCCCACTAAAAAGTCTCCTAAATAGATCAATAGAAACACCCAAGCTACTTTATATTTCAATCCATGCTCAGTTCATTATTCTGTATTTCTTAATGTTGAATGAGAACTCATTACACAATTCTATACCACAGGAACAAAACTCATCAAAAACCACTCCTTCACATCTAACATTTGTTGAATCCTATAGATGGAACTCTATGATTCTCATATTTCATGGGAAATAAGTGTGTGTTATCATCCATCACATCATATTCCATGTGGGACTCCACATGATAATCCTCAACTTATAATGGTCATTCATGATCCACAATTATCCCCATCCTTAGATTTACTAACAGTAACAAGTCTTCAAGTTGTCTAACTACCTGATCTATTTTATTTCCCTAAATCCCAAACCAAATATATATATATATATAATGTAATGACCCATGTATTTATAGAATAACTTCTATTAAAAATTACAGATATTCTATTAATTTTATATTTAAGGGGACACTTTTTCTTATTGCTTACTTGTAATGATCCAAAAATTAATTAATTTAAATTCCACTTGGTCTATTTAAATGACTTTTTATTGGTATATAAAAATTATATAACTATTTGGTTCTACGTTTTCGATTTTAAATTAACATTAGGAATAGTGATCATTTCTAATATAGTCGTTGAACAGTGGTCACAAGATGATTATTAATATAGGTCTCTATCAAACCCAATTTACTTAGAAAAAGAAAGTGATGGACTCATCTAGAAGACTTTATCCATAAGATGCCCATTTTTCGGAGCACAGAAAGGAGGTGGCATCATTGGGATTGTCTCTTGACCAATCCCATGTTGAGCTTGAATATATTAAGTTCTAGAAGGACCGCCTACAAGAGAAGTGTATGTTGATAGATATTACCACTCGAGAAATGTTATTCCACCACCCCAAGAGTCGATCATCATCAAGCACCATAACCCAAGGACTTATGTAGGGTTTTTATGGGGTTATGTAACAAGATCCTAGTGATACAATTATGTACATTTTTCTGGTATATATAATATATATTCTATTTATTATTGTTACTTTGTAAATAGTTTTTAATGGAAAAATAGTTTTTTTAGTTAATATTCAACTATAAAATATATATTGATGAACTGATATATTTTTAAATTAAAAAACATTTAATTAAAATATTATTATTAATAAATAAATTTTGTTAAATAAAAATGATCGTATCATTTTTACGAATACCATTCTAATTTTTATAAACGAATGAATGCTATTTTTTTCAAAACCCATGAATATTTGATAAATGTATGTTTTTATTTTAAAAATAATAATTCATAAATTTAGAATATTATTTAGATAAAATGAATATTATTTTTGGAATCAGGACATCGAAATTATCCAATTGTGAATTTTTCATAATTTCCTGAGGCAGGTGATTTTTTGGTAAACAATTTAATACCGTTTAAATATATAATGTGTTTTATGACCCTATAATGATAGAATAATGATGTAATAAAATAAAATAAACATTATGTTTGTCCAATATATGTTTTAACATTACAATAATGTGATTTTGGGTTTTTTTAATTATTTTACAATGCTTTAGTGGACCCTTCATGGCATATAAAGCATTTTGTATTTTTAAATTGGTTTCCTTCAGAGTGTGACTCACCTCAACATAAGTAAACCAATTATTTTAAAAATTTTCACCATAAGAATTATAAAATATTTTTTTCCACTCTCCATTGGAAAAAATCCTAGGAATGAACCATGGACTGGTTTGTGGTTTTGATTAGTTTAATGTGTGGTGTCCCAAAACTAAATAATAAAGAATTCCCTCTCATTTCCTATATAATCCCACCCCAGATCCTACATTAAATTCACTAAAAGCCTCTTATGTTCGCCCAAATTCATCCCTCCTCTCTCTATAATGCTCTAAAGGAACCCCAATCTCCCAAAAAGTCCCTCTAAATCCCTTCCCATGCCTTTGGGATCACACTTCCAAGTAAAGGATTCTCACATTCTTTATTTATTTCCATGTTTCCTTATATCCTTATGCACTTTAATATTTCAATTATAAATGTTTGGTATGATTTTTCACATCCCCCATACATCCCTATTCATGTTTTAATAATGAGATACCCCCTTTCTCTCTCATTAATTCATTCCATGTATTCTCTTTAAAATGCCAAAATTCTATAAGAAATTTCTCTCTCCTCATTTACATTCAAGTAATTCATCGGTATCATGAATCTAAATACTATTACATTAGTTGGGAATGTATCTATATGTAACCTTACTGTCCATTTCATTTATATATGATGAGACACTCCTTTCTCTCTCATCAACCATTTTTTTGAGTTCTTATATCATACCATTACACTACCGAAAGTGCGCTAGGATTTTCCAAGACAATGACATTTTGTAGTGAACACTATGACCATTTCTCTATCGAAGGTATTCACCTTTATGAATATTTACATATAGTTTAAATAATTTCATAAATTAATTCCACAATCCATTATTATATAATAAATTATGATGTTTAATGAATCCATGTTTTATGATCCACGTGGCACACTTATGCATGAAATGAAATGATTAAGAAGGGTGATCCCTGATATCTCTCAAATGCATTGGGTAATGTATTGTATCATGATATGTCATGTGCAATGATTTTTTACTCATTCTAATTCAATTTAAATATGTTTTTACTCATGCTTTTGTGCAATAATGGATTATTAATGGTCTATGTGGAATAAGCCTTGGCTCATGATAATATCTTGTTAAATGTTGTAGTCACATCAACATGTTATGATTATCATAGTTTATCATTCCTTTATGTTAATTTTTCTCTTGTGCTCCATTTATATTCTTATTGTATAACATGTATTGTATTCCTCTTGTTATTCCTTGTTTATAACCTTAATGGGCTTTATAGCTGACCCTTTTCTTAGGCATGTCCTCAAGTTGCCCTATGCAATTTTTTGAATGAGGGAATGTAGTGGTCATGTAAATGAAGTTTTCAATATGATGACACATTTTATGTTTTATGTTTTTTTGAAATGTTACTGAGCCCAAAATACACTAGACCTCTCTATCTTCTATGTTGTATGAATTGAATGTTTTTTGTAGTAAATCGTTTTTAAGAATGTAATAATGATAAGGCTTGTTATAGTTGGTATCAGAGGATAGGTTTAGTTTTTTTGGGATTAGGATTAGAAAACCATATTGAAGCCTTAGAGATAATAATATCTATAATAAAAACATCCATATGTATTGTTTTCTATTGATAAAGTGGTTTATCACAAAAATACAACCCTATCTTGATACGAATAGGTAGAGGCGACTCTTGCACAGATATACCTAGGGGTGAATCCCCGGACAAGGAGTTTTGGGATTGACCCAGGGTGTCCTGGTACATGAAAACAGGCCTTGCTGCACCCTCAGTTATGACACTTCCTAGTGATTTTCATTGGTAAATTCACAATCATAGTGTGATCCATTATTATGGGAATTAAAAACCCCATATGAATATATGATAGAAAATAAATCATTGATAACCTAGTTTGAAGCCTATAGATTCATACATTAAGGAAATAAAATCTATTCCTATGATATGTATTTTGTCCTTGGATTACCCTTTATGTGTTACCCCAATCATTCCTTTTATTCCATCCAATGGCTGGTAATAGGAAGACTCGGGCTAACAGCTGATGCGAAGACAAATGTGACGTCTATTTTAATGAGATGATCAATCTGATGGGAGCGGGAATCACAAAAAGTGTCACTATACTCTCTTAGTTAACTCAGGAATTGAATAGAAACATGGGTCAAGAGGAATTTTCAACCCCCCCCCCCCATGAAATAACACGTCACTATTGAGAGCATTATGAGACAATGGCCTCCAAATTTTGATGGATTATCGGATCTCTCAATTACCGAACTATAGATCAACTCCAATTATACGATCTTCTCCATCCTTGAATGTTCCAAAAAATGAGAAGGTTCGCCTTGCTTCATATCACAGAGAGGTTGAAGATGATCAATGGTGGACAATTTTCAAAAAAATGAAGCATGAGGAAGATATTGTGGTGTTTGAATGGAAGGATTTCTGGAAGATGTTTTTTGATAAATAATTCATTTGATCCCTCCATTTTATGATGGAAAAGTACATCCTTCCCCTCAAGAAAAAAAGGCGACGAATACGTCAGAGCATACGAGGAAAACATCACAAGGCATGCATGATACTCCTCAGGCTTTGTGGTTACTGATGAATGCAAGGTTAACCGCTTCATTAGTGGGATGAAACTACGCTTGAGGAAATCCGTGCCGATCAGTGAATTTGACAGCTATAGGGAAACTATCTGATGTGCCCTAAATATCAAAATAGAGATTGGAAAATCTTAGGGGTATCATCTGGATAAGAATCATAAGGTGGATTTCAATTATGGAAGACTGATGGATAAATCCAATGGTGCTACGAAGATCAATCACCCCACTTTCCAATTGTGTGGAACGAAGCCCACCAAAACTTCCTTGAAGGGGACGAGGAAATGATTTAGGTGTGGAAGAGAAAGACACCTAACTGTTAACAATCGACACGAACACCCCACGACTAAGATAGAAGATATGAACACTAAATTCGACTCTCAACATGTTGTTCATTGCTTCATCTCCAATGAAGAAGAGAATATTGCAAATCAGTGCCCTACTCCAAAAGTTTTCAGTGGAAACCAACAACCTTCAAGGCAACATGGAAAATATTTTTCCATCACTACCAATGAAGTGAACCCCGACAATGAAGTGGTGATAGGCTACTAGATATTCATTCAAGAATAGTGAACATAAATTTTGATTCAGGTTCTACATAATATTTTATATCCTGGATGTTTAGTAGAACAATCCCAACACCACCACATATCATGGATGTAAAGATGACAGTGAGTATGAAAAATGGGGCAATCATTACCACCCATGAATATAACTCCTCCAATTTCTAAATCGGTGGATTTAACATCCTGGTGAACCTCATCATACTCCCTATATTGGAATTTTATGCAATTCTTGGCATGGATTGGCTTAACCTAAATAGAGCCAACATAAATTGGCGTGAGAGGTAAATCACTCTACATGTGCAGAACCGGCCACCTATTCTATTCAATTGAAATGATGAAGATGAATCTTCTTTAGCACCATCATCTCAATCATGGATATTATTGCCCTATGGGCATGTGTATCTAGATATGATAATTTATTCTAATGGGGACACTATCTTTAAAGACAATACTATTTTGATGGAATTCGCTGAAGTGTTTTTTGTGGAATTGTCTAGTCTCTCTCCTAGAATAGATGTTGAATTCTCAATTGACCATATACCTAGGCCATTTCCAATATCCAAGACTCTGTATTGAATGGATGTTGTGGAGATAGAAGATCTGAATTAAAAAGATACCGGATAATCTATATAATGGGTTTATATGCCCTTGTGATTCACCATGTGGATCACCAGTCATCTTCGTCAAGAAGAAGAATGGGTCAATATTCCTTTGAATCGATTATCGTGAGATTAAAAAAACCACGATAAATAACTAGTATCTTATCCCACAAATTTATGACTTGTTCTATTAAATTTGTGGAGAACAATACTTCTCCATCTTATATTATTTTTCGGGATATTATCATGTAAGGGTGAAGAAGAAAGATTTCCCCAATACTACTTTTCATACAAGATACTGGCACTATGAATTCATAGTAATTTCATTCAGACTCACTAATTCTCTAGAAATTTTAATGGGCATGATGAATAGAGTTTTTATATATTACCTCGACATATTTTTGGTAATCTTTATGGATAAAACTCAAATATACTCTAAAACCAAGGAGGATCATGAGTATTATCTATGAACTTTACTTGAGACCTTGTGAACGGAGAAGCTCTATGAAATGTGTTGAAAGTGCGAGTTTTGGTTGAAGGAGGTTTCATTACTTGGGAATATCTTCCCAAGAAATGTGATATCTTTGGACCCCTCCAAGAAAGCTTTAATAGAGGGATGGTTGAGGAAAACTTCTGTAACATATATCTGTAGCTTTTTGCAGTTAGCTGGATATTATCAACTATTTGTGAGAAATTTATAACAATTTGACAACCATATTTCCACGATATCTCTAATTGGAGTAAAGATTTGTTGGAGTGATGAATGAGAATAAAGAATCAAGGAGTTAAAAAGGAGGCTTATCACTACACACATCCTTCCTTTACCCACAAGTGTAGAATTTTTTGTGATATTTAGTGATGCGTCCAAGAAGGTCTTGGGCTGTGAGCTGATGAAAAATGAAAAAGTCATTGCCAAGGATTCAAGACAACTGAATGTTCATTAGAATAATTTTCCGAAACTTGATCATTAGTTGGAGGTAGTGATATTTGATTTAAATATTTGTCGGAATTAAATCTTTAGGGAGAACTGTGAAATATATATGGACTACAAAAGCATCAAGTATTAATTCACATTGAAATAGTTGAACAAGTGCCAATGAAGATGGTTAGAGAATATCCAAGACTACGACTGCCCAATCCATTACAACCATGGGAAAGCGACCAAGGTGGAAGATACTCTATGTAGAAAGGACCAGTGACATTATCATTGATGATACATGAAAAGGATCCAATATTCTAATATTTGATGAATATGGTAATATGAATCTTAATTAAGGTAACATCATCAATCCTTTCACAAATTATTTATCAACTGTCTTTTTGGGAAATGGTAAAGGATTCTCGAAAGGACGATTTTGGAATTTAGATGAAATTGGAAGCTATCGGGGAAGGAAAATCCTCGAAGTTCAATGTAAATAGAGAAGGAATTTTGAGATTTGGGAAAATACTATGTGTTCCATCATGTCTGGATCATATGAAGGAACTTTTGGATGATGCACATAGTTCAAATTACTTTATTCACCAAGGAAACACAAAGTTCTATTTAGATATCAGTGAGAATTATTTGAGGGATACTAGGAAGAAGGTGATCACTGCATATACATCAATGTGCCTAGTGTGTCACCAAGTGATGACAAAGAGAAGAAGTCTTTGGGGATGATGAAACCACTTCCCATATCATCATTAAAATGGTATAACATTACCATGGAATTTTTCATCGAACTTCTAAAGTCATCCAAGGGAAACAATGCAATCTGCATTGTCATAGATCGTCTTTCAAAGTCATCAGACTTTATTGAAATTCAGGAGGATTTCTCATTGGATCAAATGGAGTGGATATATATCAGGGAAGTAGTAAAGCATCATGGAGTACCACAATTTGTTGATTCTGATTGAGATACCAGATTCTCCTCTATATTTTGGAAGAGTCTTCAACATGCTCTTGATACTAAACTGAACATCAGTACGACCTATCATCCTCAAAATGATATCCAATATGAGAAAACTATTCAGAAACTGGAAGATATGTAAATAACAAGGTCAATGAACATTAAAGGAGGATGGGATCAATATATTCCTTTGGTTGAATTCTTTTGTAATAGAAGATTCAACTTGGGAATCTATAAGTCACCTTATGAAGCCTTGTAAGGGAAGAGGTGCAGAACACTGACATATTGGGATGAAGTCAGTGAGTCTACGATTTTAAGAACAAAAATCGTTGGAGAAATGGTAGAGAAGGTGAAAACCATCAAATGACATATCAAGGAAGCCCATACTCCATAGAAGTGTTTTGAAGATATCATTCGATTAAAACTCTATTTTAATGTTAGATACATGGTATTTCTACACATTTTTCCAAATAGGAAGGTCGTAAGGTTTTGAATAATGGGGAAGTTTTTTCCTAGGTACATCGACCCCTTCGAGATTCTTAGTCGTTTTGGGGATGTGTCCAATTGACTAGAACATTTACCTACCATATCCAAAGTACATAATGTATTTCATGTATCCCTCTTATGGAGGTGCATATCAAACTATTCACATCTACTCTCTTAAGAGGTAGTATAACTAGAGTATGATCTTTCTTACGAGAAAAAACATGTGAAGATCTTATATCATAGAGAAAATTTTCAATGAAATAATACAATGCCCCTCATCATGGTGTTGTGGAAAAACCACATGTTGGAAGAATCGATGGGGGAATCATAAGAATTGATGAACCATAGTTACCCATATCTGTTTTAGTGTGGGAAAAGGAAATTTCAAGGGAAAATTTTCTTATGGGGGGATGATTGTAACAACCCAATGATTCATTAATGGAAATTCCTCAGGATCTATTTAATTTTATTCGTATGGGTATGTAATACATATGCAATTATTTGGTTGTATTTTTAGGATTTTTAAAAACAATTAGAAACTGTAAACATTAATAATGTATATGTTGAACAATGATCATATGATTAGTTAAAATATAGGACATTAAAAAATCCAATTTACCAAGAAAAGGAAGCGATTGATTCAACCAGTAGACTTTCCCCATACAAAGCCCATTTTTCATAACTCAGATAGGAGGTGGAATCATTGGGCTTCTCTCTTGACCAAGACCAAGCTGAACATGAATATGTCAAGCTCGAGTGAAACCGCCTATGAGATATTGGAAGTTGATATAGATTACCATTCGGGAAATGTTATCCATGACACCACAAGAGTATGTCACCATCTATCACCGTACGCTAAAGTCATAAGTTGGTTTTTTAGGGAGTTATGTAAAATTACCCTAGTACCACGATTATGTACATTGTTCTTGTATAGAGAATATGCATTTTTTATAGTTACATTGTAAATAGTTTTTACAACACAAATAGTATTTTTAATTAATATTCAACTAATAAATCAATGGTGATTAATTAATAGATTTTAGATATAAATAATATTTTAATAAAATATTAAAATTAATAAATTACATTTTATTAAATATTAAGGATCATATATATTATTAGAATATAATAATAATTTTTTTAAGGTTTTAATGTTGTTTTTTTCAAAACACATGAATTTTCGATAAATGTTTGTTTTTATTTTAAAAGTAAAAATTTACATATTTATAAAATTATTTTGATAAAATGAATATTTTTTTTGGAAACAGGACACATAAATTATCCAATAGTTATTTTTTTCAGAATTTCCTGAGGTAGTCAAATTTCTGGGTTAAAAATTAAGTATTGTTCAAACATATAATGTGTTTTATGAAATCATAATGACCCAATAGTGATGTAATAAAATACTATTAACATTTTGTTCATCCAATATATGTTTTACAATTAAAATAATGTTATTTTGGTTTTGTTTGATTTATTTTACAAAGCTTTTGTGGACCCTTCAAGACTTATAATACATTTTTTCTTTTTAAAATGTTTTCCTTCAGAGGGTGACTTGCCTCCACATAAGAAACCCTATTATTTTAAGATGTTAGGGAATTGACCGTAAAAAATATTTTATTCCATTCTCCTTTGGCCAAAACCATGGGCAAAAAACATGGAATGGTTTGTGGTTTTGATTAGTTTAATGTGATGTGTCCCACATTAAAATAATAAAGAACTCACTCTCCTTCATATATAAACCCACCTAAGCACATACTTTCTTTTAACTGAATGCATTTGTAGTTCTTCATACCTCTTCCCTAATCTCACGATAATCCCCCCAATGTTCCCCAAGATCCTAATTAGTATATATCATTCCCCTACCAAGCCTTTTGGATCACACTTTTAAGTAAGAGATTCCCACATTCCTTATTTATGTCTACGTTTCCTTATATTGTTATGCCATTTTATATATCATATATAAATTTTGGGGTGTGATTCCAATCCTCCAGCATAATTCTGTATTCATGCTCGAAAAATTAGATATCATATTTCTCTCTAACTAATTCCTTCCTTTTATACCTGTTACCATGCTCAAATTCCATAAGGAATTTCTCTCTCCTCATTTACATTAAACTAATTATTTTGTATCATGAATCTAAATTACATTAAAGTTGTTGGGCCATGAATCAATATAACCCTCATTCTTTAAATTTAATTTAAATATTATGGGACACCCATTTCCCTCTCGTAAACCATTTTTATGAGTTCTTAAGACATGTCATCATGCTGCCAAAATTGCACCACAATTTTCAAAGCCGTAGACATTAGGTAGTGAATACCATGCCCATTTCTCTATCAAGGGTATTCATCTTTGAGCATATTTACTTATTGTTTAAATAGATTCATGAATTAATTCCACGCTAATTTATCAAGGAATAAATGAAGATGTTTATAGAATCAATGTTTTATTTTCCATGTGGAAAAATAATGCATGACATGAAATGATTAAAAAGTGTGCACCCTGATAGTGCTCCAATGCATTGTGTAAAGTATAGTATCCTGATACATCATGCAAAATGAGTTTTTACTCATTCTAATTCAGGTAAAATGAGGGCTTACTCGGGATTAATGTGCAATGAGGGTTTACTAATGCTCCATGTGCAATGATCCTTGGATCATGCTAATATAATGTTAAATGTTGTTGCCACATATCCATGTTATGATTATCATGCTTTATTATCCTTTATGTTCATGTTTCTCTTATGATCCATTGTTATGGATATTTTTTAACATGTATTGTATTACTCATTTTATTAAATGTTTATTCCCTTACATAGATTTATAGCTCACCCTTTTCTTATGAATGTCCCCAGGTTATCCTATGCTATGCTATGTACGGGGCAATGTAGTGGTCTTGTAAAGGAAGTTTTCAATAAGATGTATCGTTTTATGTTTTAAGTTGTTATGTAATATTCATAATCCCCAAAGCCACTAGACCTCTAGATACACTATGTTGTATAAAGTGAAGGTTTTATGTAATAAATTATGTTTCTGTATGTAATAATGTGTAGTGTTGTTATAGTACTCAACATGCCACAACGAATTTCACTGAAATCTTACGTTGTGCAAAATGTTTAGTTATACCGAAAAATAATAAAGCAATATTAATATATTAAATGGTAGTTAACACCTAGACATTGTATTGGAATGAATGAAAAAATATAAACATATTATCATTAAACAAGTTTGCTAAATGTTTTTACATTAACCAATAATATTTAGAGGCTTCATATGAGAATGAATCTAGTTTTATGCATTAATAATCTAATATTTCTAAAAAGTAGTTTTACTTCCTTTTGACGGTGAACCCATTTTAAATTTAGTTTTTTTCAATTATATATGTTTTATTTGTAAAAATAAACATTTTATTTAGAATATGTACATAAAAATAATCCTTGGGTAAATATTTGGTATTTTTCAAATAATGTTGATTTTTTAATGTATAGTGAAAATTCTGCATTTTCAGTCAAAACTAATTTTTCATATGCTTTATATATATAGTTTTATTATGTTTTTAATTTGTTTTAAACTTCAATTAGATTATTTTTTTACCATTTAGTCTTATTTTGGCCATTTGATGTAATTTCATTTCTAAACTGTACATAAATACTTTTCAATATTTTCGTAGTTTTTACTTCTTAAATACACGCTTTTTGGTTTGACAACGAGATTTTATTTGTATTTAATTACTACTACTTACGTATTTTCAGTTTTGAAAATTTGATTCTATATTTTGAATAAAGAGGTCCAAGTTGTGTAAATAGGTATCTTTTATTTTCAGAAACTATGAATTGTAACATTAGTAAATATTTTATTTACAATGGTTAAAAAGTAAATCTGGTAAATAATGGTAAAAAAATATTATTATTATAATATTAAATAACCCATACATGTATCCTAAACCTATTTTATGTGATATTTAAGAATATGGGAAAACTTGGGTGGATTTTAAGATCCCATGGAGCTACATGTGTGTGATAATGACACTGAAGAACTTTTAATTTAATGTAAAGGATAATATAATATATAATTATATATTTTATTAAAACAATTTTTATACATGGTTATATAATTGATATATTAGATTATAAATATTAATTATATCGAGAAAAATATTTTATAAATAAAGATATTTTAATTATAATTTTTAGATATTTTTGAATTAAATTTAATTTTGACACAATGATGATGTATCGTTTGCTTTATTAATAAAGGATTCAAATAAATGATATTATAAATTTTAAAATAAATGTAACATGGTTATTTTTATGTCATACACTAATTTTATGGATGATATGAACATGTTATATTTATCTTATTGAATATTTTTATAATTATTCACGTTGTTATGGATTTTTAAAAAATTTATCATATGAATAGTGTCATAATTGACATAATTCGTATTTGAAAATATAAAATATTTTATTAAATATTATAAAATTAGAAAAAAAATATTATTTGGCCAAATAGTTATAATATGTCTAAAATTATATCATTGACTCTTTAATTGGATTTATTTCATGTTTTGGTAAACATTTTCAATCTCAAAGTGTTAAATGGTTGATAAAAAGTAAGAGTAAAAAAGGGTTAAATAAAAAAGTTAAGTATTATAAAATATTCAAAACCAATATAATTTTTATTGGATGATTTTATTTACTATTTTATTAATTTTATCTTAAAAATAACTTAAAATTTTCTCATTTATAATTGAAATTGAAATTATAATAAATAATAACTCAAGATATTCATTAAGTTCCACTCTTCCCTCTTATAAAAGGCCACTCACTCTAACCACTTACTCACACCTCTCAAGACGCATGGATAATCAATACAATGATCCAACAAGATCCCAAAATATATATTTCCCTAATATAATCCTTACCTTATTATGAAGTAAATTCAAGTAAGAATTTTGGATGAAATCAAATAGAGTTACCCATTTTAAGAAGTAGTATCTTCTCTAAAGCACCCTTCAGATATTCTACTTCTTCGCTCAGAATTATATTATTATTATTATATTTTATAATAAAAAATGTACCCAAAACATACTAGGATGTAGTTATGAAATTTTTTATTACTAAACTTACACACACATTCATCTAATGGATATAAAACATATTGTTTTTGTGGACTGCGAACTACGGACTCGTGAAACTATGATTGGTCAATAATCCACTACAGCCTATCATGGTTTCCATTATGATGGAACTAAATTTATATGATATATATCCTTTTTATATTTTATATATTATTTTTTAATTTTTATTTACTACATACCGTTATTCTTATCTTGATGTGTGAACACGATAATTTCATTTGAGGAAACGCAGACTACCTCCCCATCATAGTGATATGACTCATTCATGCAATACATAGAACATATAAAGGACGGAATTAATGTACTATTGTAACAAATATAAAATATTTTATTATACTATAATTATTATATACCTATGTATAATTATGTTTTCATTCCATTAAATAAGAAATATCAATGAAAGTAGCGTTCAGACGTACAGACGACTTACCGTCTCCATGAACGCTGCATTTCATTTATTATCTCCAAATGATTTAAAAAATTAAAAATACATATAAACTGGATATATAAGATATATATTATATTTTAATCATGAACATCATTCTAGAGATAATATAGTTCTTACCTCATGGTAAACTTGTAATTATAACAAGTTATTTTTTTACTCATCTTCTGAACATCGGCAAAATGTTTGATATGAACTCAGATAATTTCCTAATTGTTATAGCAAGATAATAAGTGATATAAAATTAATAACAAACATCCAAAGGTTTATTAGGAAATTATCCATTTAAATAATTATATAATGCAGGAAATTACTGAATTAACGAGTCATGTCGGACCCGAGGTAAGGGACTTTGTCTCAATATCCTTTCATTAAAGAATGTTTTGGTAATAGACACCTCCTTATTTTACATAGTGTATAATTAATCCCATTTACTTCATTTTTCATTGGTATAGAATAATTTTTCTACATAGATTTTTTTTCTAAACGACAAAATAAAGTATTTTATTGTACACAATGACAATGACTTTTTCGCTATCATGATAATTATTTTATATTTGGCTTCCATAACAAAACGTGATGTTTTTAAATTGAAATAAATTACATATACACCTTTTAAATATTTTACTATTAGAAATGTTATTGAACATGGATTTTCTGTTTCAGTATCTTGATATTATTTCTTGTAATTGAAAATCAAATTTTATTATAGAATTGTTCATATTTTAAATCTTTTGTGTGTGATGATTATATAATGGTTCTTCGATATTTGATGGTATGTTACATGATAAACCAAATGATAGTTAGTTCCATGATAATCCAAGGACTATTAGCCAAAAAGTATCCTCTAATGCATTGGGTATGGAATTTGGATGAATGGATATTCTATTTGTATGAATAATTTGGTGAATTCGACAGTATGGTTATATAATTTATGTATGAAAATGTTCTATGATTTCCTTTTATATGCTATATGTGGTATTCTATGGGTTTTATATAAATCTTCTGGATACATAAGAATATTAATCAAGGATCTTATATTCAGTAATGTGATTTTTATAATTTCTTATGGTCGAAAGTATTACATTATGATAATGTTTTCATGATTTACATTGTGTTGTGAAAACTAAAAGTTTTCATTATTTGTGTATTCATGAATGTGTTGTTTACGGAAAACCCATGTTTTAGAAATTTTTTTCACAGGGATTAATGTGGAATAGGCTCAAGGATGGGATCAAGGAAAAGTCACGTTGTTTAAAATATTGAAATAAAAATATATCTTTATTTAATGTTTTTTAATTTTACGAAAAAATGATACTGATTAGAAGTATCTTCAAGTAATATTCATGTTGTTATGGTTATATTATATAACCTAATTCTATAAAGATATAAATAGTAAATTATCCTCAATGTAAATTATTAACCTAATTCCACATTATGTAATATTTTAGGAAAGAGCCTTATAGTTGTTATCAGAGGTCGGTTTAGAAAACATTAATAGTTAGGATATTGTTAAATTAATATTCATAAATTAATTTATTGTATGATTAAAATGATTTAGCATTTACATATTACCTTGTTGCTTCACCAAAGATATTTAATTGTTCAGAATGTATTTTCATAGAGGAAACATGGTAGTTGTGTTGGTAAGGAATTTAGTGGGAAATGAACTTCCATATCAACATATTGAGATGTCCACAATTTTATTTGAATGGTTTTTTGGAGTGATGGATTAGTTGACTACGGTGATAAATGGTGGTTGTTTATATAGATGACAATATTGTATATGTCAAAAGTAAATAGGAACATGAAACTCACATAAGGATTTTTTTTGTAAACCAAAAATGAAATGATACAATATGGAATTTTTAGTATGTTTAAATTTTGGTAGAATAAAATTTTGTTCCATGGTCATATTGTTACTAAATATGGAATAACTATTGACCTTTCTAATAAAATTGTTTTTGATGAGTTTTCAAGACCTACAAATACCATAGTCATTTGTTGTTATCTTGGATTAGTGGGTTATTATTGAATGTTTGCTAAAAACATTTATTGGTTATCTATCCCACTAACTGTGATAACATGTAAATGAGTTATGTTTATCTAGACAAATGAATGTGATGATTGTTTTCATCAATTGAAAAGAAGATGGGTGAATGCTCCAGTTTTGGCATTACCATCCAGATATAAAGAATTGTTTATCTACTGTGATGCTTTATTGAAAGGACTTGGTTTTTTCCTAATGTAGAATAATAAGGTAATTTCATATGCATAACTCCAGTTTAAACATCATGAGTTAAATTACACTACACATGATTTGGAATTAGCTGGAGTTGTTTCTTCTTTAAAATTTTTGAGGCATAATTAGAATGGTGTATAATGTAAAATATTGGCTAAAAATTGATGAAGTATATGTTAACTAAGAAAAAATTGATCACGAGACATAGGATATAGCGAGAATTAATCATGGATTATGATTGCATGATTCATTACCATCCAGGAAAAGAGAATAAAATGTCTGATTTTTTGAGTCGAAAATTAATGCTACATTAACAATTTTATGTTTTGAAGAAGATCCTTTGATTATATATTTAATGAAATTTGGCATAAATGATATTGGTGCATGTGATTCCTCTTTTTTGATTCAGGTTTCTGTACAATATACCATCATATATAGAATAATGAAAGTGCAAGAAAATGAAAGTGAGTTGGAGAAAAAGGTATAATTGGTTCTGAAGTGTATGTTACCTGAATTTAACATTGATAGAGACTATGTTTTAAGGTTTTAAAAGAGGTTATGTGTGCCATGTGATTCATAGTTGAAGAAAGAGTTGTTATGTGAAGATCTTAGTTCATAATTTTCAGTTGATCATCATAGTACAAATATGTATAGAGATAGATAGTATTATTAATGGTGGGATGGAATGAAAAAAGATATTGATGACATTACCCTATGATTTATGACTTGGAAAGAGGTTAAAGAGTAGTGACGATTACTAAAAGGGATTCTTCAACCTTTGCTAGTTCCAGAGTGCCGCTGGGAAAATGAGTCCATGTATTTCTTCATGGGATTACGAAGGGATTCATGAGATAACAATGAAATATGGGTTATTGTTTATTGATTAACTAAATATTCACTTTTTCTTCCAATTAAAGATACATTGTCTCTAGATAAACATTCGATATTTTATGATAAAGAGTTAGTTAAGTTGCATGGGGTTCCTCTACCCATTTTATCTGATCATGATCTCATGTTTACTTATATCTTTTGGAAAGGCCTTCATATGTTGTTGTGTACGGAATTAAATTTAACTACAACTTTTCATCCTCAATTAGATGGGTAGTCAGAACAAACAATTCATACATTAGAAGATATGCTATGTTCTTGTTTAATGTATTACTAGAGATGTAGGGACCAACATTCTTCTATTGGTTTGTTTTATTTTAATAACTATATTCATTCAAGTATATAGATGGCACCATTTAGGGAATTATATAGAAAGTGGTGTAGAACACCAGATTTTTGGGATGAAGTTAGTGAGAGGATGTTAATGGGACAATAATTGGTAGAAAAGATGACATAAAAATATTAGATGATTCAAAAGAACATGAGAACTGATCAGAGAAGGTATAAATGTTATTTGAATAACCAGATGAAGGATCATTCTTTCTAGGTAGGTGATCATGTCTTTCTCAAATTTTCTCCAAAGAAAAGTGTGATGTGTTTTGGTAAGAAGGTAGTTTTTAGTATGAGGATCATTAGACCCTATAAAATCCTAGAGGAAGCTTGATCAGTTTCCTATAGAGTGGATTTACCTCCATGTTTATCCCTGGTACACATTTTTATTCATGTTTCATTGTTGGGAATGTATATGACAGAACCATCAAATGTTTTGCGTCCAGAGGTAGTTCAGTTGGGAATAAACACTCCCATGAGGAACAAATAGTGCAGATTCTTTATCGAAGAGAGAAAGTGTTCCATAATAATGTAATTAATCAGGTAATGGTTTATTGGAAAAGCCACATGTTTTAGGAGGCAACGTGTGATTCAAAAGGTTATATTAGGTATAAATACCCCCACATATTTGATAAATGAATAGAATTGCGGGAACACAATTCCCAAAATGGGGGAGGATGTAACGAACCAAGTATTTATAGAATAATTTCTATTGGAACTTATTCATGTGATAATAATTTTATGTTAAAGTGCACTCTTTTTCTGATAGTGTACTCAACACACAACAATGGATTTCTCCGAAATATTATGTTGCACACAATGTTGATTTATGCCAAAAATATATATAATATTATTATTATTTTAAATGGTATTTAATTCCTAGTCATTGTATTGGTAGTAATAAAAATAAACTATCCATATTATGATTAAATGTATTTTTAATTATTTTTACATTATACAATAAAATATAGATGCTTAAAATCGAATGAATCCAATTTTATGCATAAATACTCTAATATTTTTTAAAAGTATTCTTACAACCTTTTGAAGGAGTACACATATTAAATCAATTATTTGTCACTTTTATATGTTCCAATTAAAAAAATAATCTTCTTATTTAAATTCAAGAAATCAAAATTTATATTATGTAAATTTGTAGTATTTTTCTGATAAAGGTCAATTTTTAATGAATAATGAAAAATACTCCATTTTAAGTCAAAATTGCCATTTCGTATAATTTATTTATATTTTTATATTATCTTTCAAATTTTTGGTAATGTTTAATTTTATTTTTTTTATATTTTAATACAATTTTATACATTAGATCTACTTTCACATTGAAATTGGACATAAACTATTGTCAATCATTTGGTAGTTTTTACTTCTTAAAAACACGCTTTTTTTGTTTGACCCCAAGAATTTAATTTAAATTAATTACTCTATATTTTTTGATTTCAATATGGAGAAATGGATTCCATATTTTTAATGTGGAGGTACAAATGGTGTAAATAGTTATCTCTTATTTTTATTCATTATGATTAGTAACTTCAATAAATTTTTTATTAACCATAGTTAAAGAATAGATCTTGTAATGAAGGGTAAAAAATTGAAAATATAATAATATTAAATTACCAATAAACATGTCCTATGCCTATTAGATGAGATATTTCCGACCATGGGCATCCTTGGGTCGATTTTAGGACCCTATAGAGCCACTTATGTTTTAAAAGGACCGTTAATTAATTTTAATTTAATGTTAAGTAAAATATAACATATACATAAATATTTCAATAAATTAAATTTATATGGTGTTATATATGTGATCTATTAAGATATAAATAGTAATTAAAAATATAAAAATATTTTCTACATCATGATATTTTATTTTTAATAGATTGATATTAAATAAAAAAATTTAATTTTGACACAATGATGATGTAGTGTTTTCATCCTTAATAAAGGAATTAAATAAATGATATTATAAATATTATTTAATATTTTGATATAATTAATGAATATTATGGATGATATTTACATGTAATATTTTTATTAATAATGATTTTTTGATGAAATCCAATTTTTATGGATTCAAAAAAAATTCATGATATGAAAAGTGGCATCATTGACATAATACATATTTTAAAAAATGTAATATTTTGCGGAATATTATAAAATTTAAAAAATTAGATAGTCAACCATATAGTTATAATAACTCTAAAATTATATTATTGAATTTTTTTAATTGGTTATTTTCGATGTTGGGGTGACTATATTGATTCTAAAAGTGTTAAATTCCTTATAAAACAGACGAAGTAAAAAATGGTTAATAGAAATGATAAGGATAAAAAATCAAAAACCTATATCATTCATATTAGATGATTTTATTTTCTCTTATATTTCATTTACCATCTAACTATATTATTTTGGACTTATTTATAATCTAAATAGAATTTAAAATAAATTAATTATTCAATATATTCCTTTGGTTCCCCTCCTCCCTCTTATAAAAGGCCAGCACCTCTATCCCCTTAATCACACCTAAAAATCCCATTGTCTCATACAAAATCTGCTCTAATAAGCTCCAAAAATCCATATATTCGTACTAGAATCTTTACACTATTAATAAAGAAATTCATGAAATCCTTTTGGCTAAAATAAAATGGAGTTTCCCATTTTAAGATGTAGCTTCATCTCTAAACTTCCATTCCAATATTCTATTTTGCCACTACCTATTCTATTATTATTCTTTTATTAAATAAAAAAACCATAATTCATAGTATACTAGGATTTTTTTATAATACAGATTCATACTACACTTACAGACACCTCCATCAAATGGATTTTGATCATACGGTTTCTTTGGACAGTGGACTACTGCCTCACAAAATTATTATTGGTCAATTATCTCTTACATCCTCCCATGAGGGCCATTATGATGGAAAAATATTTATATGATATATATTTTATTTATATTGTATTTATTATTTTGTAATTTTTATTTAATTCATACCTTTATTCTTTTCATGAAGTGTAAACAGGATAATTTCATTTGAAGAATCACAGACAATTGTCTACTCAATGTGATATGACTCATTAATTTCATACAAATAACTTATAAAGGATGGATTTAATGAAATTATGTGAAATATATAAAACGTGATAATATTCTAGAATTATTATATACCTCTTTATCATTATGTTTTCATTCTATTAAATATGAAATAAAAATGAAAGAAGCATCCTTGCGTACGTAGAACTTACCGTCTCGACGAACAGTACATTTAATTTCTTATCTCTAAATGTTAGGGAATGTTATAAACAAATATACACTGGATATATGTGATATATATGATATTTAAATAATTAATATAATTATGGAGATAATGGAATTTTTAACTCATTGAAAACTTGTGGTTATAACAAATTCATTTTTTACTCAATTTCCGAACTTCGACAAAATGTCTGATATGAACTCAAATAAATATTTAATTGTTATATATAGATAATAAGTGATATAAAATTGAAAAATTTGAAAAATTTTATGAAAAAATTAGAAATTAACATAAGATTAATATTCAAGAAATTAATGAACTAACAAATCAAGTCAGACACAAGATATGAGACTTTGTCTCAATCTCCATTCATAGAAGAATATTTTGGTAATATACACTTACTTATTTTATTTGGTGTATAAAAAACTAATTTGACTTTTATTTTCATTTTAAGGGAATATTTTTCCTACTTAGGGGGTTACAAAACAACAAAAGGAATGTTTTTGACCTATGCGGTGATAACAACCATTCCGCCACCCCATGCATTATTTGCTATTTAGCTTCCTTAACAAGACATGATGTTTTTCTATAGATGATAAATACCATATACGTTTTTATATATTTTGTTTTTTAAAATGGTTTTGATTGTGTATCTTCTATTTCCACATATTTAAATTATTTATTATAAATAATAAATAAATTTTATGATTGAAAACATTATATTTACAATTATTTATGTTTTTTGATTATATAATGGTACTTGGATATTTGAAGGGTGGTTATGTGGTAAACCATATGGTTTGTGGTTCCACGATAAACCAATGATGGGGGGGTTACGTTATATCCAACATTGAATTTGGTATGGGAGTCAATCGTATGGATATTTTATTTGATATAATGATTTGTGGAAGTAGACCATTTGGTTATTCCATTTACGAATGATTATGTCAACTGTTTAAATTTAATATTCTATATGTTTCTTTCTAGGGGTTCTCTGGTAATATTTTCATTACAAAATAAATGTATACAATGATATTTTATTCAGTGTAGTTTTTTTGCAACACACTTATGTGTAAAAGTATTACTTTAGGATAATGTATTCATTGTTTACATATTGTTTTAAAAACTAATATTTTTACTTCATTGTGTATTCCTTACACATATTTTTATGCTCATTTCTAGTTTTTTTAAAAAAATTAACAGGGCTGAGAGTGGAAAAGGTTCAAGGATTGGATCAAGGAGAAGTCATGCTGTTTAAAACATGGAAGTAAACATGTATTTTGAGATTTTATTTTTTGAATAAAGGATATGGATTAGAAGTTTCATCATGTAATATTCAAGTTGATAAGTTTATGTTATGTCCTAATTCTCAAAAGCACTAAACCTAAAAAAGATACACAATGTGAATAATTAAAATAATACATGTTATGTAATATTTAAGGCCTGGGACTTATATATAAACACTAATAAGTCATAGGTAATTCCATTTTTAGTCTTGGTTGAATCAAATGATTATCGACAACTGCTGATGAGAGCCCATATATGTCAGTATTTCCTCAACATGTCTCATCCAGACCACATAATTTCCCCCTTGTATGCAATATAAAATATAAAATATATATTTATCTTGTATGGATTCCCCAATCACATTCCCCACATCAAAAAACCTTCACATAATTATTCCTTGTTATTCATCACATTATTCAGGTGATGAAATGATTTCACTACTAAAACATTTCATAGATTATTAGTTCACCCATTCAACAACACAAAAAACATTTTCACCACATAAACCATGTTATAGAGTCCTTTCTACCCATTTTATACTTTTAGATCATATTGAAATTTCATTAATCCTCATGTCAATTCACTGATACATAAAATGCCTCATCCAGACAGTAAATCTAAAATTTACATGGGACCATATATTTCTAATTTATATATAATCAAGAACTAAGACCCCCTGACCATCCAAAAACCATCCAAAACATGAAATATATCAAGAATATCTCCCTCATACACCCACCAATGGTACCCCATCTAGTCTATATATAAAAGAACATATATGATTACACATGAATCCTTCCTCTACTAGGTAATGGTTTTAAGACATACACAATGGGTATACCTTATACAAAAATTGGAGGCATTGTCTATAAATTATAACATGATTAATAAGAGATAAGAAGACATCACAAAAATATCATAATGATTAATAAATAAATGATCTAAATATAATCATATAATTTCATTCTACTGAATAACTATAAAAGATAATATAAGTATTAAATGGTAATTCTTGGATGTAACCATAAATATCAAAAAACTCATGAACAATACCATGAAAAATTAATTCCCCAAAAAACAAATTATCTCATGTGGATATATAAATTAGTTTACATATACATATAGTTATCATCGATATATACTAAGTTGAATCCACTATATATATTATCATTAAAAAACAAATAATTCACACAATACTCTAGTTAATAAATAATTAAACCAATCTAACCAAAAACTAATGTATGTTGTGTTCCCATCCTCAACATTGACCTCTCACCAAATATCATATTCAAAAAAATATAAAAACATCAAGACATAAAATAAAATAGAATATTATCTTCTACTACTTTCCCACTAACTTCCCAATATTTCCTAATATTTCATTTCATCATCCATCAGTCTATCAATTAGCTGTATTCATCAATATAAATAGTATAGTAAAACATACTTCATATGTCAAATAATCTCCTCATTATCAAAACGTTTAGGTAGAAACCGATTTATTCTCTCTATTCCACCAAATCTCATTCATAGGGTACTAAAAATACATGTCATTGAATCCAATACTTATCATACCTATAATAATATGTATGATACTATTCCCATATTTTTATATGTGGAGAGTAACCACAATCCATCACAACCTTCAAAATATATATATGAGATGGTTTGAAATTTTCCCTAACATAACATAATAATAAATTTTTTTGAGAGTGGATAATTTGGGGGAAGTAACATATTTGTCCTTCAGCATCCTCAGTATTGGGGATATCACCCTCCCAGAGTTCAATTTAGGATGGTATCTATAACAAAATGGATTTATAGAATATAGAATTACTATAAATAATGTATATAAATTTAATATATTCAAAATAATGGGAAACATCGTTTTTATAACCACAATTTGTTATACCATATCTCAAACAATCATCTTCCATGAATAAGGATTTGATATCATATCAGTACACAAAAAATTTGAGCAACCTTTACTTAATTTCACAATTATTACTTTAGTATTACATTGTGGTTAATAAATGTCTACATCATCCAATAATATACCAAATAATTCAATGGTTCCTCACAGATTATAATTTTTCAATATTCTATAAATCATCCAATCCCATGGTTTAAATCATTTATCACTCATTTCTATTTAATAATTATATATTCTCATAGACTCATTACATGATTCCATAAAATTTGATAAAAATCATAATATTCTAAGCTAATAAATGGGGAATGTAAGGTCAAAACAAGAATCATAGATATAAAGAATACAATTAATATTAATTAATGAGAATGAAACATAGATTTTAGTATAACAAAATGTAAAGTCCTATAGTTAATCCACTACATCAGTCCCAATTACATACCCAAAAACCCAATGAATATCACCATTCGTTCTGACAAACTAATGAAAAATTGAACGTTATACTAGGGCCTCCCCACACATTCTCATGAAACACTTTTCCAACCTAGGATTGCATAATTTCACACATGATTGAATCTAAATAATAATTAATCACACAAGGCGTCATGAAATCAAAAAATATCATTCATGGAATCTAAAGCACATAACCAATTAATATCTTCTTTATAAGAAATGGGGATCGCTCAACCACAAATACTTTTTTTGAATAAATACCCAATTGTTTTTTATATTTAATCAACATATTCAATTTTCACATGTTCCCACTATAATAACCCATATACATCATCTCTAAGTAGATGAAAATATTATTTATTTATTATTCATGAAGAAATTACATTTCAATCAACATGTTGAAGAATGAAATCAATTAAACATGAAAAATTAATATTTTATACAAAAATATTTTCCAAAAATACATTATTTATCTAATTTAACACCATAAAAACATTATAAATGATATCATAGCCAAATTATAACACAATATCTAGAAAATAAAGTGGTAAACTGATATCATGATATAAACACATTTGATTTCTAAATCCAAAAACCATTTTTTTATGTTATCTAAATTAATTTTCATTATGTTTAAGTTTACCAATACCTAATGAAATAAATCATGATAAAATAATGACTGTACATAAAAATGAGAATCATTTTTTACCCTACCCCAATATAGATATTCAATGTTATCTATGATAGAACGTACAATCGAGAATCCTCCACCACCAAAATTAAATGATGTCTCACTAAAACCTTTTCCCAGTAAATAAAATTTATATATATTCTTAATATAAAACCAAACTAGTGTAATTTTGAATATAATTTATCTATAAAACATGGATGAACCTAAGGAGATGTAAAATGGAAAGGATACTTGAATCATGATCACTATATTATCCATGATACAATATGATATAATCTTAATATGAGGAGAAAAAGGGAACGTAGGGGGTCGAGAGTCAGTCCATGACCAAAAAAATTAAATGATATAATTAGGGTGAGGTTGAGCCCTTAATTAATATAGGTGTATTGAAATTAATATCTATGGTTTTTTGAAATACAACTACACTGTGGTATCCATTACATAAAAAATATTTTCATAAACCATGGAAATTATCCCCTTTAATGTGCATTTTTGAAAAAACATCGAAAACCATCTTGGCTTAGACCACGGTATACTGAATGTCTTGGTGGTTACCCATATGTATGTAATGACTCTCCACTATGACCTAGAATCAAATTCATGGTTGTTTTCCCATAACAATACCCATGAATTTTCCATTATTAATCATATCTCCCTATTTTACATAGGTTGTCACCCAATATTCCAGGTTAAACGCCACAACCTTCTCATTGATCTTCAGAGCTACCAGAGTTACACATGAGTGGATTTATAAATAATTTCACATAATGATGTCTACAAAACCATTTCAATTTTTTCACACATTGGAATCACACAACATACCCCTGAGTAACCTTTAGCTAAATAGATAGATTCACAATATCCATCTCTGCTTAGTAACACATTGAATGTACAAAAAATAACCTTACCCTCTAGAACACTCCATAAATCATTCTCATAACCACCAACGCTAATAATAAATCAAAGGGGGCCTTTAGGGAGACCATTCCAACACATAAAATTCAACTAAAACAATTATAAACACTCATAATTAAAAATAATCCTACAGAAAATATAAAAAGTGTCATCTAAATAGCAACATAGTGATATAAGTCTCAATGATATTACTATCCCTGCAGAAGAACCGTAAAAAGGCTTCAAGGAATATTAAAATATATAATAAACTATATATCGTAAAAAATAATAAAAAAACTAAAAATAAGACCTATAAAAATCATTCTGGATATTAAGCATAAATCTTTGACCCATGTTACCATGTTTTATGCTCCAATACATCATGCCACTAATGTTCATGAACTATTAGAATAACATTCCCATGAATCATTTTATCATGGATATCATTGATCTATATATAATGATACTCTAATTTCACATCATTATTAAAATATATATGTCCCAAATAAATTACATGAGAAAAAACATGATGATAATAGTAAATTTGAAAATAATAAAGTACAAAATGAATCTAGATCATCTATGGGGGAGTCATATCTGGTATGTGACAGCTCCAACAAGCACCAAAACCACATTTTTTAGGTCAGAATGGTTGTTAATAATAATAATTATACAACAGGGGGTGTGGGATGATTATATCCTTCAAATTTATAAATGATTTCAAAAAATAGAGATTGAGAAAACACAAGAATGATGATAAAATACATATGTCACCCAAATGTATCTTGAACCAATGATTCATCGTTCTTATTGAAAAATATATAACAATATAATGATGTAGAAAAAATATGAATAAAAATGAGGTGATTAGATATTCAATTATATGTATGTCTACATGGGGTAGTTATATAGGCAATAACATGTATCCTTTGCATGTAATGTAGAGATATTTCCCAATGAAGGACATTACAGTACATATAAAAGAGCTTGAACAACATTAGGTAAAACTAACATCATAAATATCTTAGATTAAATCATTTATATTTTAATTTAAAAAACAATAAATAGAGTCATAAAATACAATAATAATCGAAATGATTTTATTTGTACAATATTAACATTTAAAAAATCATAAGGTGCCTTTCAATCAGATATAAAAATATTGAATAGATATTTACTTCTATCATGACTATTGAATCACTCTCAATTAATATTACATTTTTAAACCTCCATTATTGAATATTAAAATATAGGGATCCTTTATATGATGATAAAACAGAAGGATTATGGTTAATAATTTATGATTGATCACAAAAGTATATATGATGTACAATAAATTTATTTCTCAAATGTAGAGTTCCATATAAATTATGGGCTATTCATCCATAATTTTCAAAACCATAGGGTACGCAATCCATATGTGTTGTTTCAAATAAAGGGTTCCTCATTGATATGGTATTCTTATTAAAGTAGGGTACAAATAGTGGTTCTTTTATACCTTTAATCATGTCCCAAATTCAACAACAAATATCCCTAGTTCATCATGGTATTTATTATAATTCAAAAAAAATATTTATTTTGAAAATAAATGTTCAAAAATTCAAATAATATATAATTCATTAGTAACATAAATTTTGGTGTTTTCATTATCAAAACCAAAAAGATATTACTGGTTTTTTTAACAAACATTTCATCAAAATCCCTTTCCCTTTTTATGATAACAAAACCCATAACAACAAATTATAAAAACTATATTTATAAAAACCTAAAATAAATTTCTCCCAAGTTTCTTTTTTTATAAAAATAATTGCATTATGTAAAATTCCCACCCATTATCCTTTTTTATGAAATTTATTTGGATGAAAATTTCTACCATTCTCTTAGATTCGAAACTGCTTCCCATTTCAAGGATATTAATGAATTTTTTTTCAATCTACCACATTATGAATGGGAAATTAATAAACCATTAGATTAATAAATAAATATGTATTATATTACTAAAATATGCAACCCTATGTTATTAATATAATCAAACCCTATATTCACACAAGATGATAACATTAAAAATAAAAACATCATCCACCATTTGTGACATATAAAAGTTTATAGTAATGATTTGTTGGAATAAACATCCCATAAATTCACATGTTAAAAATGTATATAATAGTATGAATGTAGTTTAGAAAAATATAATATTTTAGGGAATAAAATTAATATTTTCATTATAATCCCCAAAAATCATAACATATTAGATATTCAATGAATTAAAATATTTATGACATAAAAAACCTATAAAAAATTTCATAACATGTAATAATATAATTAAAATTATTATAATTGTTATTATTATTATTATTAACAAAAATTATATAATTAAATATTAAGTCCACGTTCAGGTTCTATAACTATAATAAATAAATTATTAACTCGGTAAGAAAACGTATCTTCACTAATGTAATAATATTGAATTTAAATAAATAGAAAATAGAAAACAATGGGTATAGAAGGACTAGATGATCCCTCTATTCATTCAAAAAATTGTAATCATATACCTAAAATTAGTGAAACTCAAGAAATTCCTGTTTATATGCTTTGAAAAATCATTGTTCTTTTATTATAGAGGTATAAAAATTTATAGTTGAGAACACTTCATTTTTTCAGGATCTTGAATATTTATAGATTCTCTATCAAGAATCATCATCTAACATAGAATTTTTACCTTGAAATATTCAATGAATTATATTGAAAACGAACTATCTTTCATCATATTATATTCATTTAATAATGAATGGTGAATTTTTTTTTACATGGATGATTTCATTATTTACTCTTTAAACTTTCTAGGCACATTTAAATCATCTTTTAGTTTCAATTTTTCATCATTCAAGGTGTTGAAATTGAATAGAATCCATGAATAAGAATTTTGTGTTGAAGACACATGCAATTATTAATGACATTGAGCTTCCTTATGTATATCAAAATAATTTTCAAATAACTCATAAACTTATGGAACTAACTATTCTGTCAACACATTAGAAGGATTATTCTTGATCATTATATAATATCTATTTTATTCTGAACCTAATGCATGTGATCACATCAATTTTCTAAGATTGTTTTTCTAAATGATTTTGAAAATTTTATTATAAAGAAGAACAAAGATAAATAAGAATATATATGAAGGAAAAACATGTTAGATATTAACACAATGCATATGATGTTTTAGATTCTTTAGTTGGAAGTATAGAATAATCAATATCCATTTTAACTTTGGAAAATACAAATTTTTTATGAAACATGTTTTGGAATCATAGAAATATGAAATATAAAAATTTAAAATAGGTTTTACAGATATAAAAAGTAATATTTTTCATTAAATATGAACTATAACATAAAAATCATTTAAAAACATTATTGTTTTTATAAAATCACGTCAAAATTGATTATGACAATGATTAAAATAATGAATAGTAGTTTTTATCATATTTTGACAAATATATTTTCCCCAATTTATAAAAACATTAATACACCAGAAGCATATAAATATAAAAATGATATAATTCCTAGAAAAATGATTATAGAACTAAATAATTTTGATAATGATATACTTCAATGTTTTTTACAATCCTGGTAGAGATTTTTAGATATTAATCGATCACCCTCTCTATGATTTAACGATAAATATTAGTGGAGAGTCCCTTAAATACATAAAATTCAGTTTCTTTTTTGTATTCATTATTATTTTGGGTTAATTATTGTTATAAATTAAATTTCTTGGAAAAGAACATTTTTATTTTGAGCATGAAATGCACTATTTATCTTAAATTATTTTTTTGAGAAACAATAATTTTTAACAGGAAACATTTCTGGTTTTTTAGAGAACAAACCATTTTCATAATGACCATTACTGCCAAAATAAAAATATTCTACAATACACATGTTATTTATTTTCAATCCAAGAATAGAATATTTCTTCTATTGTTTTGTTATTTCACCATTACATCATATTCTATGTTTTCCATTAAAGAATTTAATTTAACCATGTATATTTTTTAAATATTTTTTTCCATTTAACAACATGTAAGAATCATATTTTAAATTAATTTCATTATTCAGTAACTCTTTAATCATGGTGTCATGCAAGTCAAAAAATTAAATAAAAGCAATAGACTTTAAATATTTAACTTTTTTACCAAATTTTCTTTGTCTAATATAGAATTATCAGTGTATTTTATTTTAATTTTTCTATGATCTCTATTTATGAATTCATATTTACCATGTATCATAGAAAATAATTATATAATTCATTGTATGTAAATTGTTTCAAAACTAGAGTTTTGAAAGGAGGAATATTATACCCCTTCAGTAGGTGCCAAAAGGCATGCCATTTTTTTAAGCTCATCCGAAAAATCTAAATATGGAAATTCATATAAACCAGAATAATTACTCAAAGTATATTTTATAATTTATTTCCTCTTCTGTTATAGTAACATTTTATTTGACCATTGAGTAATGGTAATTTTTTATTTTTGATGAATTTTTTCCTTGAATTCACATCATCTATTTACTTAAATACGGAATTTTTTATTTTTATGATGTTTCTAAAATCATTTAGATAGATCTGATAAATATGTATCCCAATACAGACTACGTGACTTAGATGATTCATTCAATGTAGTTTTGATAGAATCATCTACATGTTTTATATTATTTTCACCTTCAACCTGTAACTCATCTTCATAAAACATTATTGTTCGGATCAATTCCTTCATTGATATGTTTTTCACTAGTGTAGATTTAAATAGTTGTAGATATTATATTCTACATATATGGTGGAACTGAAATAACTTTTATTGGTTTAATTATTATAAATCATGATCTCTTAATTCTAAGAAATTATTTTCAATCTTGGTCAACCACCCATTAGTTGTTCTGATAGTTTTATCATTTTATATTTTGAAGGCATATAACATTATATTTATAGTTCTATACATTTAATTTTTTTTATTTTCAGTTCTTTCAAAGGATTCATGAATTTTTTCTACATCCCATATGATGTAATAAATTGAGATACCTGATTGGATTGTTTAGTTCCTAAGCCATCACAACAGAATTCATAGATTTTGAATGGAAACTATATTAATTATCATTATCATTTTTTCATCCCTCATAATATTCCATATGAACCTCAAAAGTCTTCACAACCTTCAAATAAAACCTTATTCCAAGATTAAATAAATAATCATATACACTTTCCAGTATCCATAATTATACCCATTAAAATATATAGATCAAAAAATTGGCATACGTTCTCTAGAAGTAGCTATTTCATGATTTTATAATTTGAATATTTTAAATCAGGTTTTTTAGAGCCAATAAATTCATAGTAGAGCCTCTTGATATCACATATTGAAATAAATAAAAATTCAATAAGAACATATTCCAGCATATAACTACTTATATAAAACAAATTGACAAATATAATATATAGAGAAAATATTTTTTAGGGATTTACAAAAAATGAATATATATCTAATAGAGTCTAACCATTGATTCAAATTGTTAGACCAGAATGGTTTATAATGAATACAAAGACACAATGGTGGTGAAAGTTTCTGTTTATAAACAATGAAAAATTCATAACTCCTATCTTGTTAGGCAGTGATCCTTTTTTCCCTCTAAAACACTATTGAAAATCATAAATAAATTAAGTAAATGAACATAGTGATATATAGTGGATTATGAATAAATGAACCCCTAGTTCAGTACACCAATGATCATCCCCAATATCTTCATAATTTTCACTGATTTTGTCCTTATACAATTACCTTAAAACTATGTGAATGCAGTTTACACCTAAAAAAATATTTGATTGATATTTTTATTTTATAATGAACAAAAAATCCACAAAATACTATTGGAATATGAACCATATAAATTACCGAGTCTGAGTAGACCGGACCCACATCAAGTCAATAGTTCTTGAATCTATTGATAAAATATTTTAACCATCATAATTGATATAGAAAATTACATATGCAATTAAAATTTAATAATTCACAGTAGTAAATAGTTGTTTAATGTCCCACATGATTTCCAAAAAAAGAAATATAGAAATTACTAGATAAATGTTTAATCATTTATGTCTCCAATGTGTATATCTGAACAATGGTTCATCATTCCTATAGAAGAATATATACTAATAAAAATCATTATAATCCATAACAAAAATAGCCAGTCATTTAGACATATCAAAAAAATATCTACAAAGAGTAGTTCTAAAGGTAATGAAACATGTAATTTACTTGTATATTGTACAAACTTCCATAAAAACATTTCCTCCATATATATATTGTCGGTTAAAAATACCCAAATAAAACAAAATCTAGAAATATCACATAAAAAATCATTAATATTTGAATTCAAAAACTATAAATAGAGTCCTAACATCCTATAAAAATAGAAAATATTTAAACTATAAAAGAGAATCCTTTGAAAATATATATAAAACATTAAAATATCAAGTAAAATAGATTGGGATAGATCATCATTTCTATCATATCAATTTAATAAAATAGAGATACCATCGATGATTGAAAACATCATTATGGAATTGTAAATCTTACATTATATTTATGTGACAAAAAACTCCAAATGTAGGATTAAATACATATTGTTAATCACAAAAGTGGGGTTGATGTTATATATTTTTTTTCATAAAATATAGTATTTCATTTAAAAATATAGGTTTTTATAAGGCCCCAGCCTTAAACCTTACTTAATATTGAATTAAATGAGTAATTCACATTGAGGATCTCTTCAGGTTTAGAGTTTTAGAGAATTAAGGCATAACTATTACATCTCAAAATATTACAAAGTAGTCGCTTCTACTAAATTTCCATAAAATAAAAACTCTTAAAAAGAAACACGTATAGTTCCATGTTTTAGATAGCATGACTTTCCCTTGATCCCATCCTTGACCCTATTCCACGCTAAGTCCTGTGAAAAACATTTCAAAAACTTGGGATGAGCATAAAAACTCAGTAAGGGATACACAAAGAATAAAAACTGTTAGTTTATCTAAACAAAAAGTAAACCATGTATACTTTATCAAGGTAATACTTTTCACCTTTATGAAGTAGTAAAAACTCTTCATTGAATAAAATATCATTACTTACCTTTTTGTAACCAAAGGATTACCATAAATCCCATATAAAGAACACATAACATATATAAAGGTAACTTGGGACATAAACATACTTAAGTGGAATAACCATACGGTCGACTCCCACACATATCACTTAATGGAATAGCCTTTCGGCAAATTTCCATACATACTTAATGGAATAGCCATACGGCCGACTTCCATACCCAATGCATTGGAGGTTATAACATAACCACCCATCCTGCTATTCACAGCACCACCCTTCATATGGTTTATAACGTAACCACCCGTTAACATGTACAAGTACCAATATGAAATCATAAAACATAAAACCAATATAAAGGAATGATAACATTTCCACATTTCAATCACAATATATCATAAATATATTTACATAATAGAATACTTTATCAAAACCATTTTCAATACCTAAATACATAAAAGAGTATATTGTATTTTATTTTATTTTAAAAACATTACGGCTTGTTGAGGAAGCCAAAGACAAAATAATACTCGCGGCGGCGGAAAAGGTCATTGTCGCCGCGTACGTTAAAAGAAACATTCCTTTTTGTCGTTTTGTAAAAAGCTTCGTTGAAAAGATTCCTTTTGTATAAAAGTAAAAGTCAAAGGGGTTTATACACCGTATAAAATAAAGTTGTGTATAAAACGAAATATGCCTCAATGAAAGGAGATTGAGACGAAGTCCCTTAACTCGGGTCCGACTTGACTCGATCGTTCTTTAACGTCCTGAATAACAAACATGAGTTAATTTATACTTGATTAAGACCCTTTTTAAAGTTCATTATCCCTTTTATATCACTTATTTCCATGTTATAAACATTATGTAACCATTTAAGTTAATAATGTTTGTTTTGTCAATATTTGGTTCTTAAGTCGAAAGTGGACTTCTTACAATTACATGTTGTTCGTGTGGTCAAAGGTTCTTTATATCTAGAATGAAATTCCTGATTTGGATATCATATATATCATATATATCCAGAATATACATTTATTTATAATATTACATAATCATTTAGAGGTAAGAAATGAAATGCACTGTTCATAGAGACGGTAAGCCGTACGTACGCATGAACGCTACTTTCATTTCTTTGACATATTAATGGAATTAAATCTAAATGAGAGGTATGTATATTTTAATTCCATAATTATATTAATCATTTAGATATATCATTAATTATATATATCCATTATATACATGTACTTTTAATAGTACATTACATTTGGGGATAAGAAATGAAATGCACCGCTCATGGAGACGGTAAGCCGTACGTACGCATGAACACTACTTTCATTTATATATCATACTTTAATGGAAAGAAATAATAGTGATATAGAGGTATATTATAATTCCATTATAACATAATATATAATAACTTTAAATCCATCCTTTACACGTCCCACATATGGCATTAACGAATCACATCACTTTGAGGGGGCGGTAGTCCGCACTTCCTTAAATGAAGATATCGTGTTTACCCATAATGGAAACCATAAAGGTATGCCCAAAATAAAAAATACAGAAGCTTAAAGTAAAAATAAACATATTATATATCATATATAAAAATAGTGACATCATAATGGCCACCTTTGAAGGTGTTAAATGAGTATTAAACAATCATCATTTCGGGAGGCAGAATTTCGCCATCCACGGAAACCGTATGTTCTTTAACCATTTGATGTAGTTGTGTGAGATTGTAGATCAAAGAAATCTTATAACAAAATACTATTATATTTAAGATACTGTTGTTGTTACAAAAGAAGTAAATAAAAAGAGTTTAGGGGGTTTGAGAAGCAAAATAAAACAAATGAACATGAGAGAATGAATTACCTTTAAAAGTGTAACTCCTTTTGATTTGAGCCTAAAGGCTTCCTTTGAAAGGATTCTGCCCAAAGGGAATCCACTGGGATGATGAGAGGGATGGGGAGAGAGTAATTGGGCAGGTGTTGGCCGAGACAAAGGCTTGAGGAGTGTGTGAAATGAGGTAGAGGTGGGGGCCTTTTATAAGAGGAGAGGAGGGGCACTTTTGGAAAGTAAAGATATATTAATTTATTTGAAAATGTGTTTCGGTTTTAAAAGGTCCCACATTGATATATTTCGTGGATAAGGTTATAAGGGTTCGAAATACACCCATAAAATATGTTTTGGACAAGTGTAGTTCATATATTTTACATTATCATTCCATTTTATTTAAATCGTCAAATAATGATGTCATCTCTGCATCATTATTATGTCATAAATAATTTAATTTATTTAATATCTAAAAATTATAAAAAAAATACTATGATGTCGGAAATCTTTTTATCTTTCCAATGACTATTTATAATCAAAAATATGATCGTTATAGCCCCATGTAATAATTGTTTTCGTAAAACATATAATGTTTGTGTCATTTTTACTTTTACATTAAATAAAAGGTTATTTATGTCATTTCCCAACCAAAGTGTCTTCATGGGGTCCACAAGTTGACCCATGGCTTGTCTTGGTCTTCCATGATACAACCAATAAGGTTGGGACATGTGTCTAGGTCATTTCATATTATTAAAGAATTATTTTTACCTTAAACTACACTAATTACCACTAATCGCGATTAAGAACTTAATAAGTTACTATTCACCAAAAAATTATTATAATCTCATTGAACCACATTTAACTTCTTAATGACAACCATTTATGTCAGATTTTTGAAATTCAAAACACAGTGATGGAAAAATTTCATTTAAACGGAAAATCAGTCTTTATAAGTACCACTTAGTGGTTTCACTATTCATCAAAAATTGATGTTTTTCAGAAAATTACCAAAAATTCACCCTAAGCTATATTTGATATTACGAATTCAAAAAAGAAGTCTATTTTACAAAATTCAAAACATATAATTCACATTAATTAATTTAATAATTAATTCCCGCTGTCAGAGCAAATAGATTGTTTTTATGAAACAATAAGTATCAAAAGATTGACACTGGTTTAAGACTGATTTCAAAGTGAAATTAATTCCAATGACCACTATTGGATTTAATGGTAAAAATATATTCTAATTTAAATTTAAAACCAATTCAAAATATAATCTAATCATATAAATAAATTAGATTAAAAAGAGGTTTTGAATTAAAATACAACATTTTACACTATTCATTAAAAAAAATGAACTTTATGGGAAAGATACCAAAAATTTACACAAAGTAAATTTTGATGTCCCAATTCTTAATAAGAGTTTTATTTGGTCCAAAATAATGTTTAAGAGTGAAAAAAACTATATTTAATGATGGTTCAACATCAAAAGGTGATAAGTGAACCTTTTGTGAAAATTAGGGCATATACGCCTAAAATTGAATTCTTTCCGTATTTTAAGCCTCTATCCTCTATTGGATAAATGTAAAAACATTTAAAAACATATATAATCATATTTTAGTTATTTCTATCCATTCCCGCCAATACAACGGCTACATGTTAACTACCATTTAAAATAATATTATTTTATTATTAGAGTGCAACGTAAGATTCCCAAGAAACTCGTTGTTGCGTGTTGGGTATGCCATCGAGCATAGCGTCCCCTTTAAAGTCATATCAATATTTTATTCACAAATATGGATAAATATGAAAATGTCATATTCTTTATTTACCTGGGGTGTTACATCCTTCCCCCCTTTTGGGAATTGCGTCCTCGCAATTTTTATAATTGAGCTTGGAAACATCCTTGAACGTCCCACATCGGAACAAGAGTCGGTAAAACAATCACTTTAAAATAAAGGAAGATAAGTAAAGAGGTCACCCGAGTTAACCCATACTAGGATTCCATGTAGGAATACATGGACATGGTGGAGAAAACATAGGGTCATGTTCTGATGGAGAGTGATAGAAAACATGTTTAGGAGAAAGTTAACAATAATAAAATCACAAACTTGTGATAGGTTAAACGGTGTTCGATTCCCCATTAGGAAAAGTTAATAGACAAAATTTTTGTTTTAAGTTACTTTTTATTGAGGAATTTATTCATAAGGAAACATAATCACTTATCATGTTGACTTTCAACTTTTACTAGATTCCATAATCAAACTCATATTTTTTTTCCAAAAGACAAGTATTTAGGGAGATTTGTTCGCATTAAGAGTACTATAATAAACTTCTAGAGAATCACCTAATCCACAAAAGTGAACTATATACATCCCATGTCTTTAGGCTTTAACCAAAACCAAAACCAAAACCAAAAAGGTTAGTACAAGGTTAGATAATCCAGAAAAGGATAACCCATTAAAAAGAAAATCCATGCTTAATCTCCAAAATTTGTCCAACAAACCCCAAAGTTCAACAAGGACCATCCGATAAACAATTTTTCCATAAAATTCTTCAATGTAAACCCATCTAACATTGAAACCCAAACATTTGAAAGATTTAGTCACATAATCTTCCAAGTTAAATCGTAACATTTATCTCCAAACAAAATCAGTTGCTCTTAAAGTCTCGCATTAAAAAGTAACTATCCTAATCACATATCCTCCATGATAGGTTAATCATTTTCATAAATAACCCAAAATCAACTTACTATTAATTCATAAAATCATATAACTAAAAAGAATCTGTCAAACTAACCAGGGACTTCACGTAGTCCAGTGGTAGGCGATAAATGCCAGTCGCACTTCGGTTGTGGGTTCGATTCCCGCAACTTTGTCCGACGCGACAGGTAGTCACACGGTATACATGTTGTCCTTTTTCCAAAACTATATAATTCTCAAATCATTCCACAAAAAGGGAAAAAATCATAAAAAATAACCATAACATAATTTATCCTAAATTTTACCTCATTCCTTTCACTTCAATCATAACATATAGTAACCCATAATTACCTCAAATGTAAGGATCATATAAACCCAAATGGTTCTTTATAAATATGTCCACAAAAGAAAAGATAACTATTCCATGAATAAAATTTGCCTATATTAAACATCAGGGTTACACATAATATGAAAAGTCTTCTAATGTAACCCCATCATCAAAAGAGACTTAATACTCTTAAGAATTTCACCATAACTCTTGAAGCCCTTATATGTTGACATCATACTCATTCAACATTCTTCATGATCCATTAACCATTCCTTTCCAACTTATTCCGAAATACCTCTTTCCTACAAACAAAATCGTGAATCGTATCCTAAGATTCCAAAATAGGAAGACAATAGTCATGAAATAGTACATACATTTGATTGGTCATTGTCAGTTTCTTCATCCTCAATCTGAATGGCATTAGGTATTGGTAAATGAATATTGGTAAGCTCTTGGTGACCCCATTCACGAAACTTCTTCATAGGACATGTGTTTGCATAATGACCATGCACACCACATTTAAAACATTCAATTGATCCCTCAGAAAGAACTTCTTTCCCTTTCCTCTAGTCAACTGGATGCTTCCTTTTTCCATGGCAGGTTCTTGCTTTATGACCTTTATTTCCACATCTATAGCATATTACTGTACCTTTGAAACATTTTCCTAGGTGTTTATTTCCACATCTTTGACACATAGGTTTTTGAACACACTTACCTTTATGATTATTACCTGTACTTCCGTAGGGATTTGTTTCTTGCATACATGATGCCTTAGAGAAATCTCCAAGGTTTAGGTGGTCAATCATGACTCCAGATAGTTGGTTGAGGATAATCACAAGAGTTATCATTGCAGCTCCCATATCATTCAGTTGCTTGCTAAAAAAACTGTCACAGTTTCCTCCACATCCATTGTTACTTTGGTTCCTGCTAGATCCAGCCATTTACTAAAACCAAAAAGGTCAGTGTGAGTATACCAACAAAACCATCATGTACTAATGAGTAAGATAAAAACTAAGATATACTTACTCATTCACTTTATCTAAAACTAGGACTCTTTCTGAAATCCTAACCATTATGGTAATGTCACTTATGCTTAAAGAATACCCTAACCTCTAAAGTTATCTAAACCGACCTCTGATACCAACTATAAGGCTCCAGCCTTAAACCTTACTTAATATTGAATTAAATGAGTAATTCACATTGAGGATCTTTTCAGGTTTAGAGTTTTTGAGAATTAGGACATAACTATTACATCTCAAAAGATTACAAAGTAGTCGCTTCTACTAAATTTCCATAAAATAAAAACTCTTAAAAAGAAACATGTATAGTTTCACGTTTTAGGTATCATGACTTTCCCTTGATCCCATCCATGACCCTATTCCACGCTAAGTCCTGTGAAAAACATTTCAAAAACATTGGATGAGCATAAAAACTCAGTAAGGGATACACAAAAAATAAAAACTGTTAGTTTATCAAAACAAAAAGTAAACCATGTATACTTTATCAAGGTAATACTTTTCACCTTTATGAAGTAGTAAAAACTCTTCACTGAATAAAATATCATTACTTACCTTTTTGTAACCAAAGGATTACCATAAATCCCATATAAAGAACACTTAACATATATAAAGGAAACATGGGACATAAACATACTTAAGTGGAATAACCATACGGTTGACTCCCACACATATCACTTAATGGAATAGCTATACGGCCAATTTCCATACATACTTAATGGAATATCCATACGGCCGACTTCCATACCCAATGCATTGGAGGTTATAACGTAACCACCCGTCCTGGTATTCACGACACCACCAGTCATATGGTTTATAACGTAACCACCCGTTAAAATGTACAAGTACCAATATGAAATCATAAAACATAAAACCAATATAAAGGAATGATAACATTTCCAAATTTCAATCAAAATATATCATAAATATATTGACATAATAGAATACTTTATCAAAACCATTTTCAATACCAAAAAACATAAAAGAGTATATGGTATTTTATTTTATTTTAAAAACATTACGGCTTTTTGAGGAAGCCAAAGACCAAATAATACTCGCGTCGGCGGAAAAGGTCATTGTCGCCGCGTACGTTAAAAGAAATATTCCATTTTGTTGTTTTGTAAAACGCTTCGTAGAAAATGATTCCTTTTGTATAAAAGTAAAAGTCAAAGGGGTTTATACACCGTATAAAAGAAAGTTGTGTATAAAACGAAATATGCCTCAATGAATGGAGATTGAGACGAAGTCCCTTACCTCGGGTCCGACTTGACTCGATCGTTCTTTAACGTCCTGAATAATAAACTTGAGTTAATTTATACTTGATTAAGAACCTTTTTAAAGTTCATTATTCCTTTAATATCACTTATTTCCATGTTATAAACATTATGTAACCATTTATGTTAATAATGTTTGTCTTGTCAATATTTGGTTCTTAAGTCGAAAGTGGACTTCTTACAATTACATGTTGTACGTGTGGTCAAAGGTTCTTTATATCTAGAATGAAATTCCTGATTTGGATATCATATATATCATATATATCCATAATATATACATTTATTTATAATATTACTTAATCATTTAGAGGTATGAAATGAAATGTACCGTTCATGGAGACGGTAAGCCGTACGTACGAATGAACGCTACTTTCATTTCATTGTCATATTAATGGAATTAAAACTAAATGAGAGGTATGTATATTTTAATTCCAGAATTATATTCATCATTTAGATATATCATTAATTATATATATCCATTATATACATGTACTTTTAATAGTACATTACATTTGGGGATAAGAAATGAAATGCACCGTTCATGGAGACGGTAAGCCGTACGTACGCATGAACGCTACTTTCATTTATATATCATACTTTAATGGAAAGAAATAATAGTGATATAGAGGTATATTATAATTCCAGTATAACATAATATATAATAACTTTAAATTTATCCTTTACACATCCCACATATGGCATTAACGAATCACATCACTTTGAGGGGGCGGTAGTCCACACTTTTTTTAAATGAAGATATCGTGTTTACCCATAATGGAAACCATAAAGGTATTCCCAAAATGAAAAATACAGAAGTTTTAAGAAAAAATAAACATATTATATATCATATATAATAATATTGACATCATAATGGCCACCTTTGAAGGTGTCAAATGAGTATTGAACAATCATCGTTTCGGGAGGCAGAATTTCGCCATCCACGGAAACCGTATGTTCTTTAACCATTTGATGTAGTTTTGTGAGAGTGTAGCTCAAATAAATATTATAACAACATCCTAGTATATTTAAGATACTGGTGTTGTTACAAAATAAGTATATAAAATGATTTTAGTGGGTTGGAGAAGCAAAATAAAACAAATGAACATGAGAGAATGAATTATCTTTAAAAGTGTAACTCCTTTTGATTTGAGCCTAAAGGCTTCCTTTGAAAGGATTCTGCCCAAAGGGAATCCACTAGGATGAGGAGAGGGATGTGGAGAGAGTAATTGGGCAGGGGTTGGCCGAGCCAAAGGCTTGAGGAGTGTGTGAAATGAGGTAGAGGTGGGGGCCTTTTATAAGAGGAGAGGAGGGGCACTTTTGGAAAGTAAAGAAATATTACTTTATTTGAAAATGTGTTTCGGTTTTAAAAAGTCTCACATTGATATAATTCGTGGATAAGGTGATAGGGGTTCTAAATCCACCCATCCAATACGTTTTGGACATGTGTAGTTCATAGATTTTACATTATCATTCCATTTTATTTAAATCGTCAAATAATGATGTCATCGCTGCATCATTATTATGTCATAAATAATTTAATTTATTTAATGTCTAAAAATTATTAAAAAAATAATATGATGTAGGAAATATTTTTATCTTTCCAAGGAATATTTATAATCAAACATATGATCGTTATATCCCAATGTAAAAATTGTTTTCGTAAAACATATTATGTTTGTGTCATTTTTACTTTTACATTAAATAAAAAGTTATTTATGTCATTTCCCAACCAATGTGTCTCCATGGGGTCCCCAAGTTGACCCATGGCTTTTCTTGGTCGGCCATGATACAACCAATAAGGTTGGGACATGTTTCTAGGTCATTTCATATTATTAAAGAATTATTTTTACCTTAAACTACACTAATTACCACTAATCGCGATTAAGAACTTAATAAGTTACTATTCACCAAAATATTATTATAATCTCATTGAACCACATTTTACTTCTTAATGAAGACCATGTATGTAGGATTTTTTAAATTTAAAACACAATGATGGCAAAATTTCATTTAAACAGAAAATCAGTCTTTATAAGTACCACTTAGTGGTTTCACTATTCATCAAAAATTGAAGTTTTTCAGAAAATTACCAAAAAATCACCCTAAGCTATATTTGATATTACGAATTCAAAAATGAAGTCTATTTTACAAAATTCAAAACATATAAGTCACATTAATTAATTTAATAATTAATTTCCGTTTTCAGAGCAAATATCGTGTTTTTATGAAACAATAAGTATCAAAAGATTGACACTGGTTTAAGACTGATTTCAAAGTGAAATTAATTCCAACGACCACTATTGGATTTAATGGTAAAAATATATTCTAATTTAACTTTAAAACCAATTCAAAATATAATCTAATCATATAAATAAATTAGATTAAAAAGAGGTTTTGAATTAAAATACAACATTTTACACTATTCATTAAAAAAATGAACTTTATCGGAAAGATACCAAAAATTTACACAAAGTAAATTTTGATGTCCCGATTCTTAATAAGAGTTTTATTTGGTCCAAAAGAATGTTTAATAGTGAAAAAAACTATATTTAATGATGGTTCAACATCAAAAGGTGATAAGTGAACCTTTAGTGAAAACTAGGGCATATACGCCTGAAATTGAATTCTTTCTGTATTTTAAGCCTCTATCCTATATTGGATAAATGTAAAAACATTTAAAAACATATATATTCATATCTTAGTTATTTCTATCCATTCCCACCAATACAACAGCTACATGTTAACTACCATTTAAAATAATATTATTTTATTATTAGAGTGCAACGTAAGATTCCCAAGAAACTCGTTGTTGCGTGTTGGGTACGCAATCGAGCATAGCGTCCCCTTTAAAGTAATATCAATATGTTATTCACCAATATGGATAAATATGAAAATGTCATATTGTTTATTTACCTGGGGTGTTACATCCTTCCCCTCTTTTGGTAATTGCGTCCTCGCAATTTTTAAAATTGAGCTTGGAAACATCCTTGAACGTCCCACATAGGAACAAGAGTCGGTAAAACAATCACTTTAAAATAGAGGAAGATAAGTAAAGAGGTCACCCGAGTTAACCCATACTAGGATTCCATGTAGGAAAACATGGACATGGAGGAGAAAACACAGGGTCATGTTCTGATGGAGAGTGATAGAAAACATGTTTAGGAGAAAGTTAACAATAAGAAAATCACAAACTTGTGATGGGTTAAACGGTGTTCGATTCCCCAGTAGGAAAATTTAATAGACAAATTTTTTGTTTTAAGTTACTTTTTATTGAGGAATTTATTCATAAGAAAACATAATCACTTATCATGTTGACTTTCAACTTTTACTAGATTCCTTAATCAAACTCATATTTTTTTTCCAAAAGACAAGTATTTAGGGAGACTTGTTCGCATTAAGAGTACTATAATCAACTTCTAGAGAATCACCTAATCCAGAAAAGAGAACTATATACATCCCATGTCTTTAGGCTTTAACCAAAAACAAAACCAAAAAGGTTAGTATAAGGTCAGATAATCCAGAAAAGGATAACCCATTAAAAAGAAAATCCATGCTTAATCTCCAAAATTTGTCCAAAAAACCCCAATGTTCAACGAGGACCATCCGATAAACAATTTGTCCATAAAATTCTTCAAATTAAACCAATATAATATTGAATCCCAAACATTTTAAGGATTTAGTCACACAGTCTTCCATGTTAAATCGTAACATTTATCTCCAAACAAAATCAGTTGCTCTTAAAGTCTCACATTAAAAAGTAATTATCCTAATCACATAACCTCCATGATAGGTTAATCATTTTCATAAATAACCCAAAATCAACTTACTCTTAATTAATAAAATCATATAACTAAAAAGAATCAGTCAAACTAACCAGGGACTTCACGTAGTCCAGTGGTAGGCGATAAATGCCAGTCGCACTTTGGTTGTGGGTTCGATTCCCACAACTTTGTCCGACGCGACGGGTAGTCACACGGTCTACATGTTGTCCATTTTCCAAAACTATATAATTCTAAAATCATTCCCCAAAAAGGGATAAAATCATCAAAAATAACCATAACATAATTTATCCTCAATTTTATCTCATGCCTTTCACTTCAATCATAAAATATAGTAACCCATAATTACCTCAAAAGTAAGGATCATATAAACCCAAATGGTTCTTCATAACTATGTACACAAAAGAAAAGATAACTATTCCATGAATAAAATTTCCATATATTAAACATCAGGGTTACACATAATATGAAAAGTCTTCTAATGTAACCCCATCATCAAAAGAGACTTAATACTCTTAAAAATTTCACCATAACTCTTGAAGCCCTTATATGTTGACATCATACTCATTCAACATTCTTCATGATCCATTAACCATTCCTTTCCAACTTATTCCGAAATGCCTCTTTCCTACAAACAAAATCGTGAATCGTATCCTAAGATTCCAAAATAGGAAGACAATAGTCATGAAATAGTACATACCTTTGATTGGTCATTGTCAGTTTCTTCATCCTCAATCGGAATGGCATTAGGTATTGGTAAACAAATATTGGTATGCTCTTGGTGACCCAATTCATGAAACTTCTTCATAGGAAATATGTTTGCATAATGACCATGCACACCACATTTAAAACATTCAATTGATCCCTCAGAAAGAACTTCTTTCCCTTTCCTCGAGTCAACTGGATGCTTCCTTTTTCCATGGCATGTTCTTGCTTTATGACCTTTATTTCCATGTCTATAGCATATTTCTTTCCCTTTGAATCATTTTCCTAGGTGTTTCTTTCCACATTTTGACACATAGGGTTTTGAACACACTTACCTTTATGATTATTACCTGTACTTCCGTAGGGATTTGTTTCTTGCATACATGATGCCTTAGAGAAATCTCCAAGGTTTAGGTGGTCAATCATGACTCCAGATAGTTGGTTGAGGATAATCACAAGAGTTATCATTGCAGCTCCCATATCATTCAGTTTCTTGCTCAAAAAACTGTCCCAGTTTCCTCCACATCCATTGTTACTTTGGTGCCTGCTAGATCCAGGCATTTACTAAAACCAAAAAGGTCAGTGTGAGTATACCAACAAAACCATCATGTACTAATGAGTAAGATAAACACTAAGATATACTTACTCATTCACTTTATCTAAAACTAGGACTCTTTCTGAAATCCTAACCATTATGGTAAGGTCACTTATGCTTAAAGAATACCCTAACCTCTAAAGTTATCTAAACCGACCTCTGATACCAACTATAAGGCTCCAGCCTTAAACCTTACTTAATATTGAATTAAATGAGTAATTCACATTGATGATCTTTTCAGGTTTAGAGTTTTAGAGAATTAGGAAATAACTATTACATCTCAAAAGATTAAAAAGTAGTCGCTTCAACTAAATTTCCATAAAATAAAAACTCTTAAAAAGAAACAAGTATAGTTCCATGTTTTAGGTAGCATGACTTTCCCTTGATCCCATCCTTGACCCTATTCCACGCTAAGTCCTGTGAAAAACATTTCAAAAACTTGGGATGAGCATAAAAACTCAGTAAGGGATACACAAAGAATAAAAACTGTTAGTTTATCAAAACAAAAAGTAAACCATGTATACTTTATCAAGGTAATACTTTTCACCTTTATGAAGTAGTAAAAACTCTTCACTGAATAAAATATCATTACTTACCTTTTTGTAACCAAAGGATTACCATAAATCCCATATAAAGAACACATAACATATATAAAGGTAACTTGGGACATAAACATACTTAAGTGGAATAACCATACGGTCGACTCCCACACATATCACTTAATGGAATAGCCATACGGCCAATTTCCATACATACTTAACGGAATAGCCATACGGCCGACTTCCATACCCAATGAATTGGAGGTTATAACGTAACAACCCATCCTGGTATTCACGGCACCACCCATCATATGGTTTATAATGTAACCACCCGTTAAAATGTCCAAGCACCAATATGAAATCATAAAACATAAAACCAATATAAAGGAATGATAACATTTCCACATTTCAATCAAAATATATCATAAATATATTGACATAATAGAATACTTTATCAAAACCATTTTCAATACCAAAATACATAAAAGAGTATATGGTATTTTATTTTATTTTAAAAACATTACGGCTTGTTGAGGAAGCCAAAGACCAAATAATACTCGCGGCGGCAGAAAAGGTCATTGTCGCCGCATACGTTAAAAGAAACATTCCTTTTTGTCGTTTTGTAAAACGCTTTGTAGAAAAAGATTCCTTTTGTATAAAAGTAAAAGTCACAGGGGTTTATACACCGTATAAAAGAAAGTTGTGTATAAAATTAAATATGCCTCAATGAAAGGAGATTGAGACGAAGTCCCTTACCTCTGGTCCGACTTGACTCTATCGATCTTTAACGTCCTGAATAATAAACTTGATTTAATTTATACTTGATTATGAACCTTTTTAAAGTTTAATATTCCTTTTATATCACTGATTTCCATGTTATAAACATTATGTAACCATTTAAGTTAATAATGTTTGTTTTGTCAATATTTGGTTCTTATGTCAAAAGTGGACTTCTTACAATTACATGTTGTTCGTGTGGTCAAAGGTTCTTTATATCTAGAATGAAATTCCTGATTTGGATATCATATATATCATATATATCCAGAATATACATGTATTTATAATATTACATAATCATTTAGAGGTAAGAAATGAAATGCACCGTTCATGGAGACGGTAAGCCGTACGTACGCATGAACGCTACTTTCATTTCTTTGTCATATTAATGGAATTAAAACTAAATGAGAGGTATGTATATTTTAAATCCAGAATTATATTCATCATTTAGATATATCATTAATTATATATATCCATTATATACATGTACTTTTAATAGTACATTACATTTGGGGATAAGAAATGAAATGCACCGTTCATGAAGACGGTAAGCCGTACGTACACATGAATGCTACTTTCATTTATATATCATACTTTAATGGAAAGAAATAATAGTGATATATAGGTATATTATAATTCCAATATAACATAATATATAATAACTTTAAATCCAACCTTTACACGTCCCACATATGGCATTAACGAATCACATCACTTTGAGGGGGCGGTAGTCCGCACTTCCTTAAATGAAGATATCGTGTTTACCCATAATGGAAACCCTAAAGGTATGCCCAAAATGAAAAATACATAAGCTTAAAGGAAAAATAAAAATATTATATATCATATATAAAAATAGTGACATCATAATGGCCACCTTTGAAGGTGTTAAATGAGTATCGAACAATCATCGTTTCGGGAGGCAGAATTTCGCCATCCACGGAAACCGTATGTTCTTTAACCATTTTATGTAGTTGTGTGAGAGTGTAGCTCAAATAAATATTATAACAATATCCTAGTATATTGAAGATACTGTTTTTGTTACAAAATAAGTAAATAAAAAGAGTTTAGGGGGTTGGAGAACCAAAATAAAACAAATGAACATGAGAGAATGAATTACCTTTAAAAGTGTAACTCCTTATGATTTGAGCCTAAAGGCACACTTTGAAAGGATTCTGCCCAAAGTGAATCCAGTAGGATGAGGAGAGGGATGTGGAGAGAGTAATTGGGCAGGGGTTGGCCGAGAAAAAGGCTTGAGGAGTGTGTGAAATGAGGTAGAGGTGGGGGACTTTTATAAGAGGAGAGGAGGGGCAATTTTGGAAGGTAAAGAAATATTACTTTATTTGAAAATGTGTTTCGGTTTTAAAACGTCCCACATTGATATAATTCGTGGATAAGGTGATAATGGTTCGAAATACACCCATCCAATAAGTTTTGGACATGTGTAGTTCATAGATTTTACATTATCATTCCATTTTATTTAAATCGTCAAATAATGATGTCATCGCTGCATCATTATTATGTCATAAATAATTTAATTTATCTAATGTCTAAAAATTATAAAAAAAATACTTTGATGTAGGAAATCTTTTTATATTTCAAATGACTTTTTTTAATAAAAAATCTGATCATTATAGTCCCATGTAAAAATTGTTTTCGTAAAACATATTATGTTTGTGTCATTTTTACTTTTACATTAAATAAAAAGTTATTTATGTCATTTCCCAACCAAAGTGTCTCCATGGGGTCCCCATGTTGACCCATGGATTGTCTTGTTCGTCCATGATACAAAAAATAAGGTTGGGACATGTGTCTAGGTAATTTCATATTATTAAAGCATTATTTTTACATTAAACTACACTAATTACCACTAATCGCAATTAAGAACTTAATAAGTTACTATTCACCAAAAAATTATTATAATCTCATTGAACCACATTTTACTTCTTAATGACTACCATGTATGTCGGATTTTTGAAATTCAAAACACAATGATGGAAAAATTTCATTTAAACGGAAAATCAGTCTTTATAAGTACCACTTAGTGTTTTCACTATTCATCAAAAATTGAAGTTTTTCAGAAAATTACCAAAAATTCACCCTAAGCTATATTTGATATTACGAATTAAAAAATGAAGTATATTTTAAAAAATTCAAAACATATAATTCACATTAATTAATTTAATAATTAATTCCCGTTGTCAGAGAAAATAGCGTGTTTTTATGAAACAATAAGTATCAAAAGATTGACACTGGTTTAAGACTGATTTCAAAGTGAAATTAATTCCAACGACCACTATTGGATTTAATGGTAAAAATATATTCTAATTTAACTTTAAAACCAATTCAAAATATAATCTAATCATATAAATAAATTATATTAAAAAGAGGTTTTGAATTAAAATACAACATTTTACACTATTCATTAAAAAAATGAACTTTATCGGAAAGATACCAAAAATTTACCCAAAGTAAATTTTGATGTCCCGATTCTTAATAAGAGTTTTATTTGGTACAAAAGAATGTTTAAGAGTGAACAAAACTATATTTAATGATGGTACAACATCAAAAGGTGATAAGTGAACCTTTAGTGAAAACTAGGGCATATACGCCTAAAATTTAATTCTTTCTGTATTTTAAGCCTCTATCATCTATTGGATAAATATAAAAACATTTAAAAACATATATAATAATATTTTAGTTATTTCTATCCATTCCCTCCAATACAACGGCTACATGTTAACTACCATTTAAAATAATATTATTTTATTATTAGAGTGCAACGTAAGATTCCCAAGAAACTCGTTGTTGCGTGTTGGGTACGCCATCGAGCATAGCGTCCCCTTTAAAGTCATATAAATATTTTATTCACAAATATGGATAAATATGAAAATGTCATATTCTTTATTTACCTGGGGTGTTACATCCTTCCCTCCTTTTGGGAATTGCGTCCTCGCTATTTTTAAAATGGAGCTTGGAAACATCCTTGAACCTCCCACATCGGAACAAGAGTCGGTAAAACAACCACTTTAAAATAAAGGATGACAAGTAAAGAGGTCACCCGAGTTAACCCATACTAGCATTACATGTTGGAAAACATGGACATGGAGGAGAAAACATAGGGTCATGTTCTGATGGAGAGTGATAGAAAACATGTTTAGGAGAAAGTTAACAATAAGAAAATCACAAACTTGTAATGGGTTAAACGGTGTTCGATTCCCCAGTAGGAAAAGTTAATATACAAAATTTTTGTTTTAAGATACTTTTTATTGAGGAATATATTCATAAGGAAACATAATCACTTATCATGTTGACTTTATAGCTTTACTAGATTCCTTAATCAAACTCATATTTTTTTTCCAAAAGACAAGTATTTAGGGAGACTTGTTCGCATTAAGAGTACTATAATCAACTTCTAGAGAATCACCTAATCCACAAAAGAGAACTATATACATCCCATGTCTTTAGGCTTTAACCAAAACCAAAACCAAAAAGGTTAGTACAAGGACAGATAATCCAGAAAAGGATAACCCATTAAAAAGAAAATCCATGCTTAATCTCCAAAATTTGTCCAACATTACCCAAAGTTCAACGAGGACCATCCGATAAAAAATTTGTCCATAAAATTCATCAATTTAAACCAATCTAAGAATGAAACCCAAACATTTGAAGGATTTAGTCACATAGTCTTCCAAGTTAAATCGTAACATTTATCTCCAAAAAAAATTAGTTGCTCTTAAAGTCTCTCATTAAAAAGTAATTATCCTAATCACATATCCTCCATGATAGGTTAATCATTTTCATAAATAACCCAAAATCAACTTACTCTTAATTAATAAAATCATATAACTATAAAGAATCAGTCAAACTAACCAGGGACATCACGTAGTCCAGTGGTAGGCGATAAATACCAGTCGCACTTTGGTTGTCGGTTCGATTCCCCCAACTTTGTCTGACGCGATGGGTAGTCACATGGTCTACATGTTGTCCTTTTTACAAAACTATATAATTCTCAAATCATTCCCCAAAAAGGTATAAAATCATAAAAAATAACCATAACATAATTTAACCTCAATTTTATCTCATGCCTTTCACTTCAATCATAAAATATAGTAACCCATAATTACCTCAAAAGTAAGGATCATATAAACCCAAATGGTTCTTTATAACTATATCCACAAAAGAAAAGATAACTATTCCATGAATAATATTTTCCTATATTAATCATCAGGGTTACACATAATATGAAAAGTCTTCTAATGTAACCCCATCATCAAAAGAGACTTAATACTCTTAAGAATTTCACCATAACTCTTGAAGCCCTTATATGATGACATCATACTCATTCAACATTCTTCATGATCCATTAACCATTCCTTTCCAACTTATTCCGAAATACCTCTTTCCTACAAACAAAATCGTGAATCATATCCTAAGATTCTAAAATAGGAAGACAATAGTCATGAAATAGTACATACCTTTGATTGGTCATTGTCAGTTTCTTCATCCTCAATCGGAATGGCATTAGGTATTGGTAAACGAATATTGGTACGCTCTTGGTGACCCCATTCACAAAACTTCTTCATAGGACATGTGTTTGAATAATGACCATGCATACCACATTTAAAACATTCAATTGAACCCTCAGAAAGAACTTTTTTCCCTTTCCTCGAGTCAACTGGATGCTTCTTTTTTCCATGGCAGTTTCTTGCATTATGAACTTTATTTCCACATCTATAGCATATTTATGTCCCTTTGAAAAATTTTCCTTTGTGTTTTTTCCACATCTTTGACGCATAGGTTTTTGAACACACTTACCTTTATGATTATTACCTGTACTTCCGTAGGGATTTGTTTCTTGCATACATGATGCCTTAGAGAAATATCTAAGGTTTAGGTGGTCAATCATGACTCCAGATAGTTGGTTGAGGATAATCACAAGAGTTATCATTGCAGGTCCCATATCATTCAGTTGCTTGCTCAAAAAACTGTCACAATTTCCTCCACATCCACTGTTACTTTGGTGCCTGCTAGATCCAGCCATTTACTAAAACCAAAAAGGTCAGTGTGTGTATACCAACAAAACCATCATGTACTAATGAGTAAGATAAACACTAAGATATACTTACTCATTCACTTTATCTAAAACTAGGACTCTTTCTGAAATACTAACCATTATGGTAATGTCACTTATGCTTAAAGAATACCTTAACCTCTAAAGTTATCTAAACCGACCTCTGATACCAACTATAAGGCCCCATCCTTAAACCTTACTTAATATTTAATTAAATGAGTAATTCACATTGAGGATATTTTTAGGTTTAGAGTTTTAGATAATTAGGACATTACTATTACATCTCAAAAGATTACAAAGTAGTCGCCTCTACTAAATTTCCATAAAATAAAAACTCTTAAAAAGAAACATGTATAGTTCCATGTTTTAGGTAGCATGACTTTCCCTTGATCCCATCCTTGACCCTATTCCACGCTAAGTCCTGTGAAAAACATTGCAAAAACATGGGATGAGCATAAAAACTCAGTAAGGGATACACAAAGAATAAAAATTGTTAGTTTATCAAAACAAAAAGTAAACCATGTATACTTTATCAAGGTAATACTTTTCACCTTTATGAAGTAGTAAAAACTCTTCACTGAATAAAATATCATTACTTACCTTTTTGTAACCAAAGGATTACCATAAATCCCATATAAAGAACACATAACATATATAAAGGTAACTTGGGACATAAACATACTTAAGTGGAATAACCATACGGTCGACTCCCACACATATCACTTAATGGAATAGCCATACGGCCAATTTCCATACATACTTAATGGAATATCCATATGACCGACTTCCATACCCAATGCATTGGAGGTTATAACGTAACCACCCATCCTGGTATTCACGGCACCACCCATCATATGGTTTATAACGTAACAACCCGTTAAAATGTCGAAGTACCAATATGAAATCAAAATACATAAAACCAATATAAAGGAATGATAAGAATTCCACATTTCAATCACAATATATCATAAATATATTGACATAATAGAATCCTTTATCAAAAACATTATCAATACCAAAATACATAAAAGAGTATATGGTATTTTATTTTATTTTAAAAACATTACGGCTTGTTGAGGAAGCCAAAGACCAAATAATACTCGTGGCGGCGGAAAAGGTCATTGTCGCCGTGTATGTTAAAAGAAACATTCCTTTTTGTCGTTTTATAAAACGCTTCATAGAAAAAGATTCCTTTTGTATAAAAGGAAAAGTCAAAGGGGTTTATACACCGTATAAAAGAATGTTGTGTATAAAACGAAATATGCCTCAATGAAAGGAGATTGAGACGAAGCCCCTTACCTCGGGTCCGACTTGACTCGATCGTTCTTTAACGTCCTGAATAATAAAATTGAGTTAATTTATACTTGATTAAGAACCTTTTTAAAGTTCATTATTCATTTTATATAACTTATTTCCATGTTATAAACATTATATAACCATTTAAGTTAATAATGGTTGTTTTGTCAATATTTGGTTCTTAAGTTGAAAGTGGACTTCTTACAATTACATGTTGTTCGTGTGGTCAAAGGTTCTCTATATCTAGAATGACATTCCTGATTTGGATATCATATATATCATATATATCCATAATATACATGTATTTATAATATTACATAATCATTTAGAGGTAAGAAATGAAATGCACCGTTCATAGAGACGGTAAGTCGTACGTACGCATGAACGCTACTTTAATTTCTTTGTGATATTATTGGAATTAAAACTAAATGAGAGGTATGTATATTTTAATTCCAGAATTATATTCATCATTTAGATATATCATTAATTATATATATCAATTATATACATGTACTTTTAATAGTACATTACATTTGGGGATAAGAAATGAAATGCACCGTTCATGGAGACGGTAAGCCGTACGTACCCATGAATGCTACTTTCATTTATATCTCATACTTTAATGGAAAGAAATAATAGTGATATAAGGGTATATTATAATTCAAGTATAAAATCATATATAATAACTTTAAATCCATCCTTTACACGTCCCACATATGGCATTAACGAATCACATCACTTTGAGGGGGCGGTAGTCCGCACTTCCTTAAATGAAGATATCGTGTGTACCCATAATGGAAACCATAATGGTATGCCCAAAATGAAAAATACATAAGCTTAAAGAAAAAATAGAAATATTATATATCATATATAAAAATAGTGACATCATAATGGCCACCTTTCAAGGTGTTAAATGAGTATTGAACAATCATCGTTTCGGGAGGCAGAATTTCGCCATCCACGGAAACTGTATGTTCTTTAACAATTTGATGTAGTTGTGTGAGAGTGTAGATCAAATAAATCTTATAAAAACATCCTAGTATATTGAAGATACTGGTGTTGTTACAAAAGAAGTAAATAAAAAGAGTTTAGGGGGTTGGAGAAGCAAAATAAAACAAATGAACATGAGAGAATGAATTATCTTTAAAAGTGTAACTCCTTTTGATTTGAGCCTAAAGGATTCCTATGAAAGGATTCTGCCAAAAGGGAATCCACTAGGATGATGAGAGGGATGTGGAGAGAGTAATTGGGCAGGGGTTGGCCGAGCCAAAGGCTTGAGGAATGTGTGAAATGAGGTAGAGGTGGGGGCCTTTTATAAGAGGAGAGGAGGGGCACTTTTAGAAAGTAAAGAAATATTACTTTATTTGAAAATGTTTTTCGGTTTTAAAAGGTCCTACATTGATATAATTCGTCGATAAGGTGATAAGGGTTCGAAATCCACCCATCCAATAAGTTTTGGACATGTTTAGTTCATAGATTTTACATTATCATTCCATTTTATTTAAATCGTCAAATAATGATGTCATCGCTGCATCATTATTATGTCATAAATATTTTAATTTATTTAATGTCTAAAAATTATAAAACAAATACTATGATGTATGAAATCTTTTTATCTTTCCAATGACTATTTATAATCAAAAATCGGATCGTTATAGCCCCATGTAAAACTTGTTTTCGTAAAACATATTATGTTTGTGTCATTTTTACTTTTACATTATATAAAAAGTTATTTATGTCATTTCCCAACCAAAGTGTCTCCATGGGGACCCCAAGTTGACCCATGGCTTGTCGTGGTCGCCCATGATACAACCAATAAGTTTGGTACATGTGTCTAGGTCATTTCATATTATTAAATCATTATTTTTACCTTAAATTACACTAATTACCACTAATCGCGATTAAGAACTTAATAAGTTACTATTCACCAAAAAATTATTATAATCTCATTGAACCACATTTTACTTCTTAATGACAACCATGTATGTCGGATTTTTGAAATTCAAAACACAATGATGGCAAAATTTCATTTAAACGGAAAATCAGTCTTTATAAGTACCACTTAGTGGTTTCACTATTCATTAAAAATTGATGTTTTTCAGAAAATTTCCAAAAATTCACCCTAAGCTATATTTGATATTACGAATTAAAAAATGAAGTCTATTTTACAAAATTAAAAACATATAAGTCACATTAATTAATTTAATAATTAATTCCCACTGTCAGAGCAAATAGCGTGTTTTTATGAAACAATAAGTATCAAAAGATTGACACTGGTTTAAGACTGATTTCAAAGTGAAATTAATTCCAACGACCACTATTGGATTTAATGGTAAAAATATATTATAATTTAACATTATAAACAATTAAAAATATAATCTAATCATATAAATAAATTAGATTAAAAAGCGGTTTTGAATTAAAATACAACATTTTACACTATTCATTAAAAAAATGAACTTTATCGAAAAGATACCAAAAATTTACACAAAGTAAATTTTGATGTCCCGATTCTTAATAATAGTTTTATTTGGTCCAAAAGAATGTTTAAGAGTGAACAAAACTATATTTAATGATGGTTCAACATCAAAAGGTGATAAGTGAACCTTTAGTGAAAACTAAGGCATATACGCCTAAAATTGAATTCTTTCTGTATTTTAAGCCTCTATCCTCTATTGGATAAATGTAAAAACATTTAAAAACATATATAATAATATTTTAGTTATTTATATCCATTCCCGCCAACACAACGGCTATATGTTAACTACCATTTAAAATAATATTATTTTATCATTAGAGTGCAAAGTAAGATTCCCAAGAAATTCGTTGTTGCGTGTTGGGTACGCCATCGAGCATAGCGTCCCTTTTAAAGTCATATCAATATTTTATTCAAAAATGTGGATAAATATGAAAATGTCATATTCATTATTTACCTGCGGTGTTACAGTTTTTATCCATACTTTTTCTAAAAATTTATGTTATATTATAAATATGTTTTCTTTCAATTGTTTGGTTTGTAATACATATGTTAATCTTACTAAAGTATGGTATGAACAATGTTTCAAGAATGTTTTTAATCATCTCTCGAATACTTTATCAAATATAGCCAGCTGGTCTATCTCTTGAATATAATATCAAAATAAATGTTTTAATGAATGTTTATTTCCTATAATTAACATAAAATCATATTATTTATTTCTATAAATTTATGGGTTTGGGAGAATCCAAAACAAAAAAAAAACAAAAGATATGAATCAATAAATTATCGGTAAAAATTACAAAAAAACATTGGAAAATATAACACCAAAGAACAAACCTTCCATAACAATCATGTGGGGTCACCTTCAAAAACCAATGGTCTCTCGCGTAGAACACCAATGATATCATATAATACTAATAACATGACCACTTATAATCAAAAACAAAAAAAACATAAGATATGAATCAATAAATTATCAGTAAAAATTACAAAAAAACATTGGAAAATATAACACCAAAGAACAAACCTTCCATACAAATTATGTGGAATCACCTTCAAAAACCAATGGTCTCTCGCGTAGAACACCAATGATATCATATAATACTAATAACATGACCACTTATAATCATGTGAAGCCTTCATACACACATCAATCAATTATTCTATCTTCAAAATTATTTTCACTAGTTTCAGAATAAGAATTTTGTACACTCTTACCCCATTCTATTATAATGGATCATGAAAATGTCTAATATAAAAATAAATAATTGTTTCTATACTAATGGGGGAGTGAATATTGTTATGAATACTCATCCAATGGTAGCCCCATTCCCAATAAAAATCCAAAATCCATGACGTAATAATATATCTTGTATTCAAGCGTTTTTATGGTTTTCACTATTTTAAAATATATTTGTGTATCCTCGTAAATGTTTAATAGGGATCATGATAATATATGATCATCCTTAGAAATATATGAATATTTAACTCCTCCTTCAAGTACCATAGTTTAAAAAAACCTCAATTTTGTTTGAATATATAATTTATAAGAAATTGTATATTTTATTCAAAAGTTACACTATCAATCATATAACATCATATAATCTATGAGTTTGTGACAACCCATTGTTTAATTCCATAATGATTGAATTGACATCAAGTGAAAAAAATCATACTACTAGGGAAAAACATCTGGAACATGATGTTCATTCTTTAAAATATATAAGAATAAATAACTAGACATAAACTCTTTGAATCAATACTTCATCATTGAGTACTAAAACAAATGTCTTATATCACATTTAAACATTTTCATTCAATGATGTAGTATAAAAATTACGTTATGGTATTTGGGGAAATAGATATTTATAATTAATAATGGAATGAAATCTATCCCCTAAAAAACACTAGGTATTGACTATTCATAGACAAAACATTAAGGGAATCATTGTATACTACAATATCCATGAAAAGAACCACATTTGAATACCCTAGAAGATTCACTAATGTCGACTTCACGTACATCTAAAAAAGAGATCCTATTTCACCAACCACTATTATATCGACATTTATCATAATGAACTTATCCATCACTATCTAAGAATATCCACACTCATGAATGGAATCACTAAATTTCATCATTTATATGGAATAAAATGACACGTTACCATTTCATGGTTAATATGATATCTAAATTTCATAGTCTTACAATAATTACAACCAATTTCATTATCTTATTTTTTTCATGCTAGGAGAATACATACCCGAAGCTCTTGTGATTGGAGAAAACCAAAATGTCTTCACTATTGAGGTATTGTCACAACATCATGATGGAAAACACCATTAGTAAAAAGTCAATATCAGGTGTGTAATAGATATGTTAATGAGGTCATAACTATATATTACCATAATGAACTACAAACATATTCTACATCAATATTACACCAACTCCAAGACCTTAACTACCATAGAAAGACTCAAAATGTAAACCCACTTCTATCTAATGAAGAGTTGTGGTGTGAACATACATCTCCTAAAAATACTCTAAAGAGGCCTGAAACTTATCATTCCACAATAATGCATTAACCAGATTTGTTTATTATATTATATTATTAAAACTCCAAGGCAAATTGGACATTGTCCTCTTATAAGAGACTACATGACTGAGGAAATGGTGGTTTTCGAAGAAATTCCCATCATGATCATCAATATATCAACATATATGCCATAAAAGGAATATTCATTCACTATGAAAAAAAATCATAATCCTAGAATAATCATTTTGATATCTTTCCAATAATATTTTTATGATGAAGATATCCCGAAATGTCCCACAGATGGTATGTGTGCTCTGATTAATATGTACAGTACACAATGATTACATAGATGAAGAAAGATTTGACATCTAAAATTTTAGAAAGCAACATTATCCAACAGAATTAATATATATATATATATATTATGCCAATATTAAATGACAATGAGATCATAACTCCAAAAATAAAATAAAAATCATTTCATATAGAATATCCATATTGTTTTCTCATACATTAGGATATCATTAACACAATTTTATTTTTATATAAAACAATCTCCCCTAGATTGGTAGAATAAATCATCTATATATGGAATGTTGTGGTGGAAAGTTAATTTCATATAATTTAAGTGAACATAATTCATACATAGGTGCAGACTACGATATGCCTTCATAGAGAGGAAACCCAAAGAACCACATAGATACCGTGTCAGGTAAATAAATATCATTAAAAGAGATCGTTGATCTTCTTCGACCACGTTTTAACTAAACATGAAATATCCTATGCATAGACATTGATATCAGATATGCTCATGGCTATAGATTTTTCCCAAAATAAATCACCTTTCAAGGGTGTATTACAAAAACAACAACATGAAATACATCATGGTACTCTTCAACTAACCTAGGTAACACTATTGAATGAACCATTGATGATCTCAACACTACCAGTTACATCATGGATTAAATGTTTTGAACACACCAATAACTAATATAAAATTATCACTTTCTAATAAACATGTTTGACTCTTTTTCAATATTATAGTACATAATTTAGATCCTGAAGCAATCCCCGTGATTTTAAAACAAATATATCTACTGCATAACAAGGATGTATTCTTAAAGAATTATTTGAAAACATATGAAGTATAAATAAGAGCATTATTTCAATAAAACTAACTCATAGACTCCACACACTTCATTACAACTACCAGAAACTCCATCTTGCCATGTGAAAACCATGTAAAGTACTTGACAATCCACATATAATCCCAATGAATTGTCAAATGAAATAATTAATAGATCCTTAATAAAATAAGGACTGGACCCATCTATGAAAATACTTATAGTACCTCACATAATTTATGGACCCATTGTATCTTGAATTATCATGTGTGAATATGACCATGACCTACCCCACATCATCTCAAACACTAATTAAAACAACAAAAGAAATAAAAATTTATTCTATTATAAGAAATATAATTATGTTTATATCTAATACGTTACTCATCTACTCAATTATGATGAATTGTTGGATCACCCAGTTATTTCATACTTGTTATATAATAATGAAACACTTGAAATAGATGTAGACCCCCATATTCATGTTATCTTCTCAACATGGATTCCCTATAATTTTAAATTAGTACTCCATAAGAAAACAATATTCTTCTCCCATGGTAGGGACATGAGAGATTTCATCCATATATGAATGAGTTGAAGGGATATGGGTCATGCCGATGTCTATTTAAAACAAATTTTATCTTTGAAACTAAGAATCCTAAATCATAGATATACTATGTAATGAATCTTGGATACTCCCATCTCATGATGATCTAGTACTAGGAAATACTCTCTCAACAACATATGATCCTTCCAGAACATCGAGATATATTGTAAACATAACTAGGTAACCATGAAATGGATCTCTAAAGACTCTCGAAAATTCATTTTCATGGCCACTTCAGAGGAATGTAGGTATAAATTGTATAAGACAACTTTCATAAAAGTGATAAAAAATACCCGAAAAATATTATCCATATGTTTAATGGTAAAAAAACTATGATATTTGATGTCATAATAGTAAACTAATGAAGCTAAACTCAGATTTTATCGTAGAACATCTCTCATGACATGCCTAACACCTCCAAAGACTCATTTAATATAAACCACATGTTCTTGGATACTCAAAAGAAATTACCACCAAAATATTCTCAGTTAACCTTCTAGGAATATATTTAAATGAAATCCATCCACAAATCCTCCAACACGTCCACTATCACTACACACAAATGGGATCCATCATATGTTTATATACGATATATCTAAAAATTTCTTAGATCCTCCCTAAATGTGATGTTTTAATCAACCTCAACTCATTAGTGAAATACTAGAAAAACATATTGATTTTTTTTGCACCAACCATGTAAGGATGTCAACCTAGATCTAGATTTGTAAAAGAAACAAAAATCTGGGAAACCTAATTCTTGAATATAGAATATTGGGAATTAATTAATTATATTCTTTTAATCGTAACCCCAATATCAACCCATTTCAAACATTGGAAAAAATATGTTGATTTTTCATATCCTAGGTTATTACCATGAAACTAGCATTATAAAACTTAGTAGAAATTCATAAATTTATTTCCATTTCATTATACCAAAGGGGACCATAAAGACACTTTCCCTTTCTAATATCCCTTTTTTATATAACAAAATATGTTAAGATAACACTATTTTCCTTCCAAAGCATGGAGTCCTCACCGGTACCTACCTCCAATGTCGATATTATTCTTTGACCTTAGCACAAATACGACTCTTTTATGACCCCCTCTACACCTCCAATTGTTTCTCCAATGGGATGAAAATGAAGAAAAATGGTTGACCCATCCAAAATATTGCTGGTAATGTTCCCAACTTTGGTAAAAAGAAGATACAGTATAACATAGACACGAATGAGATGCATTTCCCTCTAAGATGAAGATGTTGAAAGACTTACAAGATCATACCACCAAAAAATTTCTTAGTAAGAATAAATAATGTATAGCAATGCAATCAGTTAATTTCATAAATTAAAATAACTACAATGGAAAATACATGTACTAAAAGAACATTATCAACCTCAACATCCTAAATAAACAATCTTATGAAAAAACCATATGGTATTAATTTCTATATAGATCACAAAATATATCCTAAAATACTGAATAACCATGTATATATACATAGAGTGAGATTATAGTTACACTTAGTTGGATCATTCCATGATCCTCTTCTGTAAATGTGACAAACGGATTTTAAACACTAGTGAATAAAAACTGAAACTAACTCATAAAATATTGATTATTCTATGTTCCCAACCTCACAATTATTATCTCATAAATTTTGATATAAATATATAATATATAATATTAAAAAGAGTAAAAATGAGATCTTAACCTGGTATGTATTCCCCAATAGTTTCTATTATTCTCCAATCCTACCCATCCTAGTCTAAAACTCTACAAAAAAGTAAAACTTGTATAAATAAATAGTATAATATTCAAGACCCCCTAAGTTATAAAATATAATACTTATCACCACCTATATATGGTAACTGAGTAAAATTTCAAGATCCACTACTTCCCATATGTAATGTATAACACCACAATCTATCAAAACAAATACCTGACATATATAAAATAAACCATAGGAAACTATACGAAGTTCTATATTTTTGTTAAATAATAATAATATTCCATATTTATCTACACAAATAAATTAGTAATGTAACCACATTTCATAACATTAAATAACAATAATAGGATAAGAGATCATGTAAAGATAGGTAATAATAATTTGTTCCTCATAAACCTAGATGATAGGAAAAAGAACCTCCAGAGTCAACGTGATATCATTCACCATCCCAAAATGGGTGGGATAAAATATGAAATAATAAAAGATACATTAGATAAATAGATAACTTACCATGTAATGGGAAACAATGTAACCTTAACCTCAACTATACATTCATGAATCATACAAAAATCTACTACTACTACGAAAAATATATCCTATATGAAGAAAAACATGTTTAGAAACAATCATTTAACTAAATTATCGACTAATGATTTATTATAAAATGATTAATAATGGTTTACCAAACCCTCTAGGCATCATTATGCATATTAAATTGTTCATCAATTTTCTTTATCATCCAAAATTCCATCAGGCATTCATCCCCAGTGGACAAATTATATAGCATTAAATAATATTCCATTACTCCAAATATTGTCGGACTCATCCTATGATACCAAAAAAATATGTTAAAAATAGACACCTATCTATGTTATTTATTGGGGAATAGAATATGGAATCATGGAACCCAAAAATCCATCTTTATAATAGATTAATTATTGAGTAAAACCCATATATTTAATCATAACAAAATGTGGTAATTCCATATTTATTCTAAAACCCATGTATTGGGTTTGTCTCTAATGAAACTATATAAATCACCACCAATTTTTCCATCATAGGAACAAATTGTTACTAATAACGTAGTTGTCCCTACCCATTTCCCAGGAAAATAGAAACCATCCATGGTGCGAATATTTTCAGATAGGATGGTTTCTCATCAAATAAAATCAGACCTTGAATAAAGAAAAAATAGTCAATAATTCGTCCAATCTATAAAACCAATTCACAATACATTATAATCAAATTGACTATCTCATCCCCAAATAAATGTAATTATAAATTTTTTTACTATCATAAATTTCCTAATTCATTTATTATAGCTCAAAATTTTGTAAAATAAAAACAATAATTTATCAATATCAATTTAATTTATTTAAATATTATATAAGAATAAAATCCATTTTTGTCAACTCTATTAAAAATGATATAAATTAAACATTACTAATTATTAATTTATCCAATAGAATCATCTTGACTACAATCATTAAAAAATATCAATGGTTTATATTCATTTTTAATATATATCATTAAAAAGGATATCACTCTATCCAAAAAATAAAGAGTTCGTCAAAACATCATATCCTAATAAAAAGTGAACATTTTAACCCCAAATAATTCTCTCAATATTCTATTTTAATAGCAATTAATGACAATGAGACTAATATCTAGTGATAGGGAGTAGGATTACATCCTGATTTAACATAATACAATGAAGATGGAATATATCTATGGACATATTTTATAATTTCAATGTTGTTTAAAATATAATAGATGGTGAATAATTAACCCACAAAAAAACAAAATAATGAATCACTAGAAAGAAAAAATTAAACACACATAGTACTCATCCCCCAAACCATTCTTTTCGAATATTTTCATTTGTATAGAATTTAATAGTATATGGGTAAATGTTATGGGACAATTCCTATAATCCTGAGAACTATATTATCCACCATACCAAAGGTTTTAATCATCATGTTAGATGACCAATGGGATCAATGAGATTCTAGATTCAACCTAAAATTAAATTAGATGAATGGTAATTATTACATGGAAGGATAAGAGCTCTATTTATTGAGTATTCTCTAAAGTCTTTAACATGACATGAAGCCAACCCACTACATCATGGAATCCCATGGTCAACAGATATCAATAGTTCATATGTCCATTTACATCATTCATCTATGTTTTTAAAACATAATTTTACAAACCTCGCTGCCTTAATGATAACATAGTCATAGATGTTTTCGTTTCTCTAATGGGATCTAACCTAGCCACTAAAAAATAGTGGAAATTGAATACATTGTCCCCTTACTATCTCCAATTATATAGAGGAATCATATTGGGCCCCCGTTTTTAAAAAATATTTTCCTCAATACTCTATGAATAGTTACATAGTCTCCACTAGTCATTTATGATATAATCGTGTTATACATTTGGTTAATAAAATTTAAACTCCATTAAAAACCCAATGATAGTATATTTCCCTGAAATTTGTATGTCCCCAATACCACATGATGAACCAAAAAGAGTCCTATATAAAAATTCTCAGTGTATCACCCTCCACCTGGGAGTGGAAACCCACTAAATTTCCAAAACACTGCCTTAGCCTATAGAACACTCCCAAAATCCCCCTTTTCACTGCCTTATTTTTTTATTTAATTTTAACATCCCAATAAATGATATTATTTTTAGTACCATTCTATAAATATCATTATTGTAATATTCTATTAAATAATATAGAAGTAAAACAAAATAATTGGTGTGATTAGATGGTTCATAATGGTAAATACCTATGATATCAATAATAAGATAGAATTAAATGATCATATTTCTATGATATCATAAAATTGTCAAACATATCTATATAAATTATTTTTACCATGAATATGTAAAATCATAAAATCCATAATAATTTCCCATAAATAAGAATGAATAATAATGGTATAAAGTAGTAATCATCACTCATGTGTCAAAAAATTAGGATGTTGCATTATATGAATATAGAATAATATTCTTCTAAACATACATATTAACAATAATTTACATTATTATATTTTTATCATATATATATATATATATGAAATAAAATTCATACATTAAAATTTGAAATAGATATTCAAAAACATCCCAATGAATAATCTGGTTAACATAGAAATAATCAATCCAACTAACAAGTAAAATTATGACCAAATATATTAATAATCATTTCCATTTGCATAATTTTTATCCCATGATACTACTATATCACATTACCCAATTAATTTTAGGTGTATAATGTTTTCATCAATCTCATAATCACAATCAATTAATATGTATGCCAAATGGGCATTTAAAATTTTACCATTTCATAATGTATTATTTTGTGAAAAAGAAAATGAGTATCATCAATATTTCATCATAATAACATAATTACAATCTATTGAATGAATAATTATGGGATCCATGGATCATTTCCCCAAGAATCAGAAGTACAATCATAATATGTTGTCAAATACGATGATACTATTAATATAAAACTATAATATTTCATGAGGAATTTACCATTTTCATTTGAAGATAATTATTTAATGACTCAAAATTTAAAGTCTATTTTTAAAATTAATTTTTTTTTAAAAAACTTGGAAACAAGAAGATGAGTATTTAATTATAATAATGGTTGTGATCATGATGAAATTATTTATTATGTTATATGTTAAAAAATATTTTGTTCACACCTATAAAAACAAGTAGATAATTTAAAAAACATCATAAGATTCATTTAAAATATTGTTAAACAAATAAAAATATATTTAATGATAAAATTTATAATTCATTTTAGAATTGTGAAAACATTCTTGAGAATTTTTAATGATGATATGGGAATCGGTAGAAATGATTCCCAAATAACAAAATCAAATATTATTCTTTTAATAAAAAAATTTCATTCATTTTAAGTACCAAGAATAATATAATAAAACCATTAATTTCAATTTTCATGATGAAATAGATTAATTCAAAATAAATTTGTTTTAATGGATAATTATTATATAAATTGCCTCAATAAATATTTACTATAAATATCTTGAAAATAAATTATATTGTAACATAAATCACAAACCACTTGTCTTGCTTTCTTCATCAGTGTTCTAGATTACTATAGAATATGTATATAGTTATTTTAAAATATATTACAAAACATTATTCAGTAATTATATACTATGTTTCATTCATTTATATTTATTATAATCAATGTATTATAAATATCATCATTATAATTTACATTTGTGGAAAAAATGGTATGTTTTCCATTAAAGTTGCAGTTTTATGGTTTCATTATATATGTCTTGGTAATATTCTCTTAATAATTTATAGTATAATAAAGAAATAGTTTTCATATTGATTGATAGTATGAAATTTTATAATAATTTATTCAATGTGGTTCTTAAAAATAACTTGCATCTCTTCATGGAGGTTATTTTCTACACGTACACATTAGCAAAAATATTGATTTCTAACAGGTATAAATGTAGTAATGTGGATAATAAAAAATGTTTGAAGAAGTATAATTATTTCATTAATGTCATATAAAATCATTAAATCACCCATTACAACTAATAATTAAATGTGGTGATGAAAAATGATAAACATCAATTCATGAAGTGGTAGTCTACATGTATGCACAAACAATTATTTTGTTTCCCATTAAACGGTGAAGGATATGAATAAACCATAATTATTTAAGATAAAATAATTTATTAAATGGAAGAAAATTATATTATTTTTTATTTATGGTTGTAAGGAATTTGAATGGTGTATAATTAGAAATAATATTAAAAGTGCTTTGTAAAGTGTTAAACATGTTTGTTGAGATATCAACTATGGCATAAAACTTAATCCCAAAATGATGGTATCATGATTAATTAATAAAACATAAGATATTATGTGGGATATTAGGAAATTATATGTGTATGTATTGGACACCTACAAGGATCTTCATGTTTTTAGAAGATAAAATATGTGGTGTCTTTTTTTATGTAAGGAGGACAACACACTTGGGTGTTTAAAAAAGATTAAAAAAGATTAATGTATTATTTAATCCAACTGGTTCAAAAAATACTCATATAAAAAATTAAAATGATATTGGTTCGAAATATTAAAATTCAATTGGATAAATACATGTTTTTAGTCATTATAACCGTCATAATTTTTAATTTAACTCTTCTAATGGCCACTAATTATTAACTTACTACACAATTCAAGATGACTAACAATGAATGATGAATAATTAAAAAATTAAAATATATATTATTAATATTTCACCCATTTTAAAAATTTTAATTTCAATATTTCAAAGAAATTAATTTATAAAACACATGAAAAACTTGGTGAAAAAAAATTTCTTAAAAAATTATTTTTTATATATACTGTTTCTCAGTAAAAAAATTACTCATAGTTCCAATTATAATGATATTAATATGATTATGTTTATTCAAAAATAACTAATGATGATTTAAAATATATTACAAAAAAATGGATCTTTTTATGTTACTAAATTGATAATACAAATTTTTATAAAATTTCTATTTGGATACAGTTCATTGACAGATTATTCATTTCATTAAAATTCACGAAATTTAAATATATGATAATTTAGTAATTATAATTTCAAAAAATATTTTAATTTTAATAAAATTAAACTTATAAATGTGGAATATATTATTTATAACATCCACATATCGAATTCTATCAAAACCACATTTATTGAAAACATATTTTGCAAGTATACAATAATACTACCGAAAATTGAGTAACTAATTATTATGAAATGATGAACAATTATGAATTATATAAAATATTTATACATACTATTTATAATTTATTTAATTCCAAATCACAAAAAAGTTAATATATAGGTTATAATCTTATATTATATCATAGTCCATTTAAAATTAATTATGCATGCAAAACAAGATGTTAAATATTTCATGTTTATTTCAAATGATATATATATATATACAATCTCATAAGGATACATTATATAATAATTAAATAATTTCATTACTTAAAATCAATACACTCTTATACAAACAACTTAGGATACTTATACCGAAAAAATCATTCTATTCGACATTAATTTTTGCACATATAGAGATTCCATAAAAACCATTAACCAGTTGAGTGGTCTTGATCCTCAACACATTCCATCTTCTATAATCAATCCTTACAGTAATCCCTCATATCAGCGTCAAATCAACAATATACAGACCATTATATCATATACAAGTAATGAAATATGTATTTATATTCTCATTAGAAAGTCATGGAATGCATCCTGAACATGAGAGTTATTCGATGAACGAAACATATAATAAGAAACAATCTTGATCTAATAATGAAATTTTAAGTGTCAACATACAATTATATTATTTTTCCCTGACTTATAAATCTGATAATGTTTTTATGGAAATATATTTATATTAATACCTTATCAGTAATGTCGAACTCCATATATCACTAATTATTATCAATATAAATTTTACTCTGACATTGAATAACATTGTAATGATGTTGATATAAATACATATTTCATAAAGTGGTACAATATATTTTTCATCAGCATATTACATGGATGATATATATTTCTCTATATTTTTGTAAATAATGAAATATTTTATTATTTATTATTTATTTATAATTTTATGATGAATAAATAATACATATTTTATTTAAATCATGATCATTGAAAAATGGAAATTTTTCTCATGCATTCTTACTACCTACCATCTCCATGATTGATACATTGTTCATTTTTACTTTACAATATGTAATTATCATTTTTAATGTATATTTGATTGATAAATTTTTTATTTATTTCATGATTATAGTACTATATGTTATGAAAGGTAGAAATCATTTTCTTTTGGCATCCTACCTAATTCATTTTTTACATATGAGCTGACAATCAATAAAACATCTGATCTGATCATACTTCATCAAGAAATTTAAAATAAATTGGTATAACAAAAATAAAGGGAATAATTAAAAAGGAAAATGATATTAATAAATTATATAAATAATTAAATTTTATTAATCATATATATTAACCGACATGATTATTTCGACTTATGTTAAGTGACACTTAATCATAAAACCCTCATTTTAAATATTTTCATGATTATGTTTCATAATATTTTCCATCTATATACATCTTATTAAAATTATATATATATATATGGTAACAAATTAATTTTGAAAAATGATTCTTATAATTCATTTGACATTCATTCAATATTTTTAAAAGGTTTCATTTTGCATATTTGTAACGAATCATTTTTAATTACATTACAAAAGGATAAAGAAATGATCGGTTTTAACGCATATGGTGTTGATTGATTTTATTACCACTATAAAAGATATTTTACGATTCAATTAATTTATAATCATTAATTATTTATTCAATGGAAAGCCCAAATTACATTTTTTTTGTAGGTACATTTAATTCAAAAATGTGTTTTTAAAATGAATGGGTATTTTGATATTAGATTATGTTATGAATATGTGTTAAAAAGTGGTTTTATGGTATTTATAATGAAAATATAAAATAATAAAAAACATATTAATGATATCATTCTTGAGAATTATATATTATGATATATTGATACTGATATATAATGTATGAGGAGTTGAGTTTCATACATCATAAATGGGTGGGTGATCTCAATACAACTTATATGATCAAGTGTGCCAATTACATGGTCTAAAAATGTATGATCAAAACATGGATCTATAATTAATTGGATAATTTTTCTTAAAATTAATGATATTTTTAAGTAGATACCAATGATGTTTTCATTATTTTATTTAACTATGCTCTATTAATTTTTCACATAATTTGAGAATATAAAACTCTATGCTTCATAAATAGATTTCAATTTTCATACCTTTGGTTTAAATGTTAATATCTGAGAAAAAGTGTGTGTCTTCTATTAAAATATATTTTATATCATAATCCCAAAAATATTTTGATAACATAAATATTTTATGGGTTTTTATGTTTTTATTAGACTAACATAAGTGCATACTAGTATGTCCCATTATAATATTTTTTTGTGCTTCCCTTATTTTAATGTGTTTTCCATAAGTTTTAATAACTTTTAAAGAACAAAAAAGTTTTAAATTTGAATTTCATCTATAATTAAATGGAAAAAATGTGCTTCATGTTAAAAAAATTATATTTTGGGAAAAATAGTCAGTGTGTTGGTGTGAACAAATTGGATTATAATTTATTATTATATAAGAGTTATGACCAAATTCTAAAAAATATTAATTAAAAATTGACATTGAATTCAAACAATGTCTTTTTAATTATAAATATTAAATTTATTTATACTCTGGTATCATGTCCTTAATGTTTTTCTCAATGGAAAGTTTTAGATAAAATGGTTCTAATGATTTTATTTTTCATAATGTAAAGAGTTATTTGTTCCCATGTCTGTTTTTATGTTTTTTTTGAGTTGTGGTTAATTTGCATAAATGAAATTATTTGAATTAAATTTTAAATGGTTTAGGTTTTATTAATATTTATCATATACCATAGATGGTTTGTTATTATTTTATTTATATACACACATTAACATTCTCTTAGTAAATAGTTTATCTATTTGGTATTAAATAGGAAATGGATGAAAAAACAATGTTGTGGTTTCTTAAATGAGAAACTCAATAAAAAAATATATATATTGTAAATATTATGTGGTTATTATTAAATAAGATTCTTATATAATTATTAATAACATGATCCAAAGTGATATTCCTTACCCACCAAATAAAAAAATGATATTTCAAGGAAATTTATGTTATAAATATCTTAATGGAAAACATATTAAATATCCTAGGTGTTAATAATGTCAGAAAAAAACCCAATAAAACGTCAAAAATGAATGGGAAAAGGATTTTAATAATTTAAATGGGAAAAAATAAACAATACTGTAATGTAAAAGGAAGTGGGCAGTTAACAACATTATGTGAAAAAATGTTCTTCTAAATATATAAATATAATGGTATTAAGATGGGGATTATTTTAATTGTGAAAATAAATTTTTTAATTTTGAATACAAAAGATAGGATCATAAATGTAAATAATTATAAAAATTTTTAAATACTAAATTATAATATAGTTGAATATGAGTGTTGGAAAATAAATACCCATTTCCCAAGAAGGATCAAGAAAGGAAAAAAAATTATGTGAATTAATGAATAAGTAGTCGAAAAATATAAATAATGGGATATATTTATTATAGAAATAACCATTGGGAATGAAGAAATTACCATGAAGGTTGTTGAGAAACCAAATATGTTATGATGGTATCCTCTTCATAGTGTGGATGAATTTTTGAGCTCCCCATATCACTCCAATACTATCAAAAAAATGTATTTAATTGGAACTAAAATTATATATATATAATTTTCAACCTTTAAAAAACCTATAAATATCACAATCGATATTATTATTCTAGGTATGTGGACTTTAGATGTCCATAAAAGACTCTGAACTCATGAAACAGTATCCTCCTTAAGAAAATATGAGATGGATTCCCAAATATAATCTTAATTCAATAGACAGCTTCTCAATGGTTTCTATGGACCAGTAACCTTATACGAGATTAAATTTCATAATTTTAATGATATTCATGTTATAATTAATCACTTTGTGTCTATTATGGGTTTTCTATATAATAATAATTCACAAAACAAACCCCATTGGAACCATGAAATTACATTGGAGAAGGGACACCTTGTTTTTTAGATGATCTATCTTCACACAACAAATGACCTTTACACAAACCCTTCCCATCATGAACTCTTCATCTATTAGGAATCACTCATTTTCAACGAAACACATACAAGAGGACTCTCCATCAATCCTCTATTTAACAGAATCACTATTCAAAATGTGGATTGAACATTTATGCAGTACACATCCATGACAAGTTTATGTTCACCCCAATCATCCATGCGACCGGTATTATGAACTAACGTGTCTTCCAAAATTATTTCAAGAATTACATAAAACATTACATTATTTTTTCTCCAAATAATTTGAGGTCTAATGAATATTTCTTCTAATCATAGTCTCCATGAAATTGGGAACCCAAATTATCACTTCCCCAAGGTTATGTTTAAACCATACATCCCCCTGAGGTCAATGTGAAATATATGAATAATCCTTAATGGTAGAATCATATTGGGAATCATCTCACCATTCCATGTAGAGTGGTCCCAATTTTGATATTTTTATCTTATCTAGAATGTCTCTCGGTGTGTAGGCTCCCCTAAAGTTTGAGTTTCATGAAAAAATATATTATATCCTTAATTCCTAGTCATATGATATTTAAATAAACATCAATTTACATAGAACATGACATGAAATTGTATCCATACCCTATGTGATAGATGTTATGTACGGCATGTATCATATGAATGGGATGACATTTCACTTGATTCCCTATGTGATGATCATTTGATTCCCCATGTACGATCATTATGGGTTGAATCCTCCATTAACACCATGGGATGGAAGTCCTACACTCGAATGACCATAGTTGTATGACCCACACCATACATCCATGTTTCGATTATAATAACATGATGACCTTAATCACCTAACACTAAACTACATGAAAAGGTCCCCTTGTATGACTATAATATATTTCATCAATGTTCAAGGGTTTAAATTATTTTATCTTGAAAGATTATATAGGACAAAAAACTTATTACAATCTCTAAATCTAAAAAAGAATGGGATGTGACCTTAAGGTTCAATCCCAACACCGCATCACCAATAAATCGTTATTTCGTACTAATTGGTAATAGAAAACCTAATGTGTGATAATCATCCCCACTGGGGAAACACTTAACCAAATCTTCATGTGTGTTCATCACCCCCTCGTTTTATATAGAACCAAACCCTCAAGTGTGTTCATCTTCCTCTATTGGGATCCACAAAACCAAACTCTAAATTGTGATCATCATTCCTTCTTGGGACACACCTATCCAAACCCACATGTCTGATAATCGAGCCATAGGGATACAAATAACAAACTCCCATATTTTGATCGTCTCCCCCAAGGGAAAGTATTAGTCTCCTACCTATCCACAAAATATTTTAATCATGTGACCCACATGTCACCAAAAGACGTCAAAATAATGTCCCATATAAAATATCAATACCACACAATAAACATGGGATTCATGGTAAGAAAACTATGTTTTCTTATGGAAGTGGTTTCATCTTCATCATAGGAAAAATGGGATTATTTTTGTTCCGTGAATATTATTCCTCACACATTATATGACCACTAATAGAAGATGACTTTTTAGGTACCCAAATGGCCTAATTTTCAGAAATAATCATACAAGAAAAACATTACCATCTATTTTGACCTTATTTTTCTACCCCTTTTACATAGATGTACTGTAATTAATAGGTTTACTCCACATGATGGAATCATGAATGAGTTTCATGAACATTACTCAAATATATGACAAATATACATAGTAGGTGATGAACTCCAATGAAGAATCCAAGGGAGGAAGAATCAACATCTCGTCATCCAATTCAGATCAATGATCTAACATCACTAGACATAGTTGTATCTGTACCCCAACAATAAAAATTGGTATTTAATGGAAGACTGAAATGCACATAATGATGGACAGGAGCTCCTTAAAATTAACCGGTAAAAATTATGTTATCCCAATGTGACATCCATCACATGAAACTATGATTTATTTGATAATGTGGGAACTATATGTTTTTAGAATGATCGGATCATGATATATAAAACTAGAAACCTTGAATGTAGATAGTGAGATCGATGATTAATACTCCTCATACAACTAAGGGCTTGTAAAATTCATTAAATATCCCTTATTTGGGGGATTGTTATCATGAATACTACCTCCAAATTTATGAATGAAAAACAATGATGGTAATATTTAACATAAATTTTATGGTAAATTTACTGATAGATTAAACTTTTTTACAATGGATCTAATACACAACAAACAAATGGTGACCCAGCACAAACAAGAATAAGGTATGTGGGGATAACATCGTTGAAATCGAAATCACCTATAATTCCACCATTATGGCTGCCACTTCCTTATTTATCGATCACACTCTTTACAAATTACCTTCCCTCATCATTCATAGGCAGGTTATCTATACCATGTTTTGTCAATGTGAGAAACAATGTATCAAACAAGCCAGGGATATAGACAAGAATGATATTTATACCCTATAAGTATTCTAAAATCATTATACATAGGGGATACACTAGGGTAAACCCCCCCCCCCCCCAATGATGAATAATAATGATTTTAGTATCCCATTTCCATTATAATTTGACATATTTTTCCACTAAACTGAATAATTAGTGGAATGATTTTCAGAACTACAATGTCCACAATCTGAGAGCCACATAGTTGGACTCCCACCTTGCCAGACCGACCATGCCATCCCACACTATAGGAACATGACCAAGACTGCCTCACCACTATATCACCATCATTGGACTAGAATATCATAAATGGATTCCAAGGGAATTCTATAAAACCTTCCCATTGGTTGGATTCTTAATCATCTTTTTTAGTCCTTTCTAGTGTCGGGAAATCATAATTTTCGGTCGGCCTAACATCACATGGACCTATCTTTTCCCAATCAGGTGCGATAACCCCGATGCACCATTAAGAGGTCTGGTTGACTCTTCCTAACATCATCACCATCATAAATCATCGTGAAAAATATTTGGTGAGGAATTTATTATATATCCTCACCCTAATTCAAAAACATTCCATCATAAGACAATCTGTTTTGTGGATAGATGAAAAGAAACCACACTATGGGTCATGGAAATTACATATTTCACAATGTATATGGAGAAACCAAATCGAATATAAGAAACAAGAACACGGGAAACTACATCCTCATTAGAGGATAATCCATGAAAAACACCATGTCACCATCAAACACACTAAATTTGATATGATGGAAGACTCAATTGAGGAACCATCACCTATATTGCCAATGATTTATGGGGTAAAATTATATCAATTAATGATAATGATTCCATAATTCATGGAAAAAAATCATAAAATAATACTATGGGTACCTGAATGCAGAGGATGTATTGGCCTCTTACTAAGGAATCGTATTGTGACCATCACTTCTATCATAATAATCCACCCCTTTACCTCCACCATTATTTTTGGAGAGATTATGGGGTCTTCATTGATACCCTCATATGATAGTGAGGTATTAACTAATCTATATAGGTTTGTTTCCTCTATCCCTCAGAAAAATATTTTGAACATTTTTAACAAATATGAAAACTTATTTAATTTTTCCCCACCACAAAAATACAATTAAATACTCATAAAATGATTTTCACGTGAGATACCTCACATGAATAAAATTCTAATGGAATGCATAACAAAATAAATTCAACAATTTTTTTTATAATTAGTTCTATTTGGTATGTATTCTAATTAGGAGAAGGATGATCCATCAAGAAATTAACATGATGTTTTATCAGTGATCATAACCCCTAACGAGCTACTATTCACATTAAGGCATTCTGAAACCCGGAATTTGTTCAACCCTGGGTCCCTCACCACGGAATATTCAGTATGATTCCTCAATATAACTTTATTGTTGAAAAATCACCATTATGATGGCCATATATTTTTCCATGAATCATTGAAAATATGAATTCCATTCAATAATAGTAAAATAGGTTGGACATCATAGTTCTCCTTGAATCGTAGCACCCTGAATCATATGGATACATCTGTAACATATAGAAGACATATAATAAGATCATCACCAACCTTAGGTGAGTCATGTAATTTTCATATCAACACTCATATATTATATTTTGGGGTAAGTACATTTCCTTCCATTTAATCTCAATCCCATGGTGATAATGGTATAATTAGCCTCAAACACCAATTAATTGAGAAATAACATTAACCATTTTCATAGTAAATGTCGTAAATATTGACCCTCATGTGGATCTGAGAAATTATGCCACCAAAATATGCCATGATAGACTGATCTTGACCCACGTGATGGAATATTACTAGATAGATACTCGGAAATTTATTCAAACTCATTATGAAATAGTGAAATTGGGATTAGGAATCCACTAATTTGATATTTTTACATTTCCTATAATATCTAAAAAAGAAAGGGACTCGTTGAGCCTATTGTTTAATTCATGATGGTTTTATAAACTATGTTTTACATTGGTATGGTTACTTTTTATATGATATTGAAGGCTATGAAATTCTTAATATTGTTCATATATATAAGTAGTTCCAGGGTCATGAAATTATTGAAATAAACCTCATATCCCCTCTAATTGGGAACCCAATACTTCTTGGTCTGGTACAATAACTTGAACCAGGTGGTGTCTTAAATCCAATCAATAAAGAAGTACGAGGCCATTGAAAATTAATGAGATATGATTCTCACTCCACTTGAGAAGACCACCTATATTCCATGAGATAAGGGTCCCCCCACCTACCGTGTCACAGAGCCATTTATAGAATTTGTGACAAAAAATCCACACAATGATTATTTGATAACTAAAATTAAAACCCACCATTATTATTTTTAAATAATATTTGTGTCAATTATTCTTGATGAAAATATATATCTAGAATGGGTAGATCATATATACCCATATAAAAAAATTTAAATACAATATTCACACCATAAATATGGATATGTTATCCAATGCAACATATAACCCACATTAACATATAGTGAGGCCCAATGTTGGGGTATAAAAAATAAAAGGAAGATATGATGATACAATGTTTCACTAAATAATATATGGATTGAAATTTTTATAGTACATACATGAACCCATATGACCTTTTCCTATTTGTGATGAAATGTTTATTTAGATAAACTTTAATTTAATCACAACTATGAACATGGCTAGTATCATGGGTATCTCTACGTGAATTTTGAGTGATGATGATTGAGTTGAAGACTTCATTTACGGATCGAATGGGATCACAGAATGTATTGATATGTATTATTCCTTGTAACAAAAACAATAATGTGTTTGGATAATGTAAAATATGATTTTTTCCCTACCCTCATATCCTAGAGTTATACTATTATATTTCAAGAGTTCATTTAAAAATATCAAACTCAAGAAGAGGAATTGATGCAGACCAAAAAATGATTTCTCACATTTCACCTTATATTTATCTTATGAATTAATGTGAATGTATAAACAACACTTACCCTACATGAAAATTCACCTGAGTCAGTTAATCTATATTCCCATTTTCTATATTTTCCTCAACTACAATTACATTACCAAGGATAGGCTCATCAATAATAACATCCTATAATGAGAGTTTCAAATAGTTCCTATTAGGTAAAGGAAAAAATTGTTACATTTATATAAAAGAAAATGAATATGTACTCACTTGAGGATGAAAAGGCCTTGGGTTATTTTATTTTATTCCTAGAATAGGTAATCCAGAAACATGATTAATTCAAAAACCCCTAAAAGGCAAATATTTTTTATTGTGATGGTCCTTACACACACTGTAGGATCCTCATACATGCCATAAATTAATTATATTTCTTTAATGATTTTATTGGGAAGATGGAGGAATTTGGAATAGTAAAATGTTGTGATGTCCTACATCAGGTATCCCATATTTTTATTGACCCTAAACATGAAAGTGTGAATAGTAATGTGGGGAAGTAGGCCCCCGATCATGAATCATTAAAATACAATGATTGGTTTGCTCAAAATGCAATCTCTTTGGAATAAGTTACCATCTTTTCTAATTATTAAACATTAAACCTATTATGCTCATCATGTCTCTTACAACCATCAGCTCCATATTTGTTCCATATTCTCACATGCCTCATAGGATTACAAGTATTCAAAATAAACTGAATACTATTCCAACACCATTGAAAAAAAATTCCAAATACATGGAGAATTAATTCCTCTAGGGTGGGGAGATGTTCCCTGAGTGCATTCATCCATTGATTATTCAACTGAAAAAGAGCATGATTACACCTCTTTAAAGGGCATAAATTTTTTTGTATCTCAATATAGTTCTCAATGATGATAAATTCCATGATAAGTCATCAAGTGATAATTTTTAGTGCTATTGAAGGAGAGGTTGGGAACATGCAATAATAAAAAATCTCTAATATAGTGTTTCAAAACAGCCTATTCATGAAAATGAGACCCGAGAAAAGGACTCTTATTGGGATTAGAATGCAAAATGCTCCTAGTTTAATATGATAGTCATACGTCCAATTCTATCTATATTTTTTTGCTACATGATTATACCATGACAACACTGAGATCATCCATTTTCAACTTGGGACACACTGAAGCTGTTAATTTACATACCATCTATTTTTAATAAGATAATCCATGGCCAAAAATAGTGAAAAACTATAAATATCAAAGACCTAGTGATTCATCCAATGTTTCTTATTAAATAACTTTAAAAAAGGAAACTATTTGAGAAAAATAATCACCCTCACATTGAAAAAAGTTTTTCTAAAAAACTGTGATGGAATAAAATTCTAGATATCGATATTCATGGTACTCCCCCTATCAATGGTGATGAGGGAGTCCCATATAAATCCGTTTAAGATACTCATTCAGTTTAAGACTGAGGAAAAAATCACTGATTAATATTTGGAAGAGTTAAATGACAATAATGAATGTAAAGAATTCAATAAATTTTCATGGGAATATGAGGGTTCTACAATATAGAGGCTCATACACCTATTGAATATCATAGGGAAAGCTCATGATCATTCTCTTACCAACCAGGAATATCTAAAATTATTTCATAAAGAAAAATATTGTACTCCTTACAACCTAAAAATTTTAGGGCATGATAAACAAATATAATGTTAAGGGGGTGATTATCTGAATTCCCAATTTTGATGATTAGTATCAAGCATTAATCTTTTTTATGTTTATTTCAATACATGCAACAAATAGTTGCTTAGAATTTAAATTCTTCAATTATATATAGTGGTTCTTTCTCCAATATAATGTTTTCAAGAATACTCCCTCGATGTTTGAGTAGGGGTACTTGGGGATGATGTGTCCATATTAGGATCATGTAAATCTCGCTATTGGATGTTTGGTACTAGAAAATAGAGGGAAATTACTATAGACATATGAGGATGAGAATTTGACCACCACTAGAAACATGATATTCACTACAACAGATCCCTAGGAATACATGAATGATTGATATTTCTAACCTACCCATTGATTGGAAACCCAAACCATGATCTTGGGGATATATTTAATTATCTATATGATGAAATAGTTCTCATATATAACCTCATAATCAAAAAATGGGAAAGAATATACAATATTATAAAACTTTATCCATGTAATGTTACTAGATGTTTCTCCATGACCACTGATCAATGGCATTCCTACATGTTCCAAAATGATATGATGAATTGATTTAATTAGACATATCATCATTACATAGATGTCTTCTGTGGATATCCTAGTTATAAAAATGTTTGACTAGCTCATAGTTGTTTGTCAATACAATTTCTATAGGGAAACAATCCCTTTTTCAAGATTTCCCTCCCGCCACAATTTTGGGATTTGATGCCATCCAAGGGTATATAGTTTTGGTAGAGATGATTCCTCCCATTGTTCCATATATCTCAGATGAAAACAGATGATATGGAGGGAACCAATAGTGTGTTATCGTGATAATTTATTAATCATGGCCTGCCAATAAGATTACCAAATAAATGTACAAAATAATGTGTTCAGCTCCCTTAGATAGAGTCAAATGAATATGAACCACATAAATTGTGAATTTGGGTTAGCATCTAAATGAGTTATCAACATTTGTTTTAGAAATCGATAGATGAATATTGAACCAATGAAAATCAAGGATATCAACCAAGTGATTCCTTTACATAACCATATATATTTGTGGGGAATCCAAGACTACATGGCCTCTATTCAGTAAGCTATTAAAAATATGGATAGAAAGGTAATTTTAATAGTTGGATAAAGACTACCTAACGTGCTTTATGGATATAAAGGAGTATCTTTTCAAGCCTATAGTTTGGACACCACCCATCTTAATAATGCCTCTGTCCCACTAGGTGAACACTCTAAAAATTTCTCTTAGGACCCTGTTAGCCAAAAATAACAATTATGGTATTGAGAACAACCATTATCGTCATAGAATTCAGATCCTTAACAAAGAATCTAGATAGTCCCCCGTCATGTGGGGTTTTTTCATGCTAGTATTTCCAGTACCAAAGTTATGGAATTCCATTCTGCAAAATGAGTTACATCCAGTATCCCAGGTGGACATATTGATTAACATTATCAGTATCCCCATGATTTAATATATAATGGACTACTTTGTAGAAATACGCTTGTAATTTAACATTACAGTTGTCCTATATAAATCCATCAAGGTCCAAGGATGAGTATATTTCTTTTTGGGTATCTGAACACTACAGATCTTCCCCTCCATGTTAATTACATGAAAAGTAATTGTATTAGAATATTTTGTTATTAAATGTTGTTATATTCTATTATATGTTTTCACCCTTAGTCAAACTAGTAAAACAAAAAATACCATAAACACAATAATGTATGAATTTGGATTAACTTCATCCACCCAATAGAGGCCATCTTTTCATACACATTGTAATTGAATGAAATCAGTACCAATAAAAAGGTACTGTAGAGTACCCTAATAATGGGTCTTAGGATAACCCCCCAAGATTGATGTCCCTTTCTACATGTGAAGAGAGAAATATATCTATTCATAAAATAGATAAACAATAACTATATCATTAGATAATAGGAGATCATTCCCTTGATAGAACATAATCTCCACTTAGTTACCCAATTCCATTCCTTGTCAATTGTGACCCATGATCCATGATCTAGAAATAGCCATGTTGTTTCTATAGAAAGTCTGGAAAAATCCCAATAATATTTTGATCAGGATTATTAGTTCATTAATATGGTGCAGAGGAGGTTCATTTCTGCCTCCACTTCTAAAGGTAGTGACCAATGTGTATATCATCAAGCATCTAGTACTTGTGCCCATGGGACATCACATTACTTTATGGTAGATGTAATTACTAATTGGATTAATAAACCTTTTGATCATCACTATAATGGTATTCTAATGTTGTTCCATTCTTTGTTTGAGGCAATACATCTGTGTGCTGTAAAATTTACCCACCAGAGTGTCCCCAACCATGAGAAGAATCTCTCTATGTGTGGGTTTTTTGGAATTATTATGAATTGTATAAAAAAGAAGAGGATTCCATAGGTAATAAAGTATCTCCATTTTGGATCCTATAGACCCTATTATGTAGGAAAAATACTCTATAACATATTATTATTTTGTTTTAAAATTTTAAACTAATGGTTCATGTCTACATTAAATTCACAAAGATATGTCATGAATGATATATTCAAACCTAAATTGAGCAAAAACCATGAGATATAAATCACACTAACATGATTTATTTGAACGTATCAGTTTTTTTCCTTGTGGTTATAGGTTTCTACCCACTTCAGATGACTCAATATTTCAAGTACATTGAAAACACAAAATAATACATCTCAAAGAAAAAATAATTTTTCCCAATAAATGTTGTAAAAGAATAGTAAGTGATCTGGTTGGTTAAAATACCAATGATTCCACAATTTGGGTTCCTATAAACTATTCTCGTGGATAATTTCTGTGAAATGTTTTTTGAAATGATGAATAAATGTTTCGCGATGTAAATACATTGTCTAAAAATACTTCCTATTATTATTCACAGGAAAATTGAGATATTAAGGAGTAAAACCAAATCATTTGTAATTTATTTTAAATTTTTGTGGTATGAAAAAATGGTGATCTATATATACTAACAAATTCAATCATTAAATATTGGATTACATCTCGATTATCTATCCAATTACCCATAATCCCAAGTGTCTGGTACATTGTAAGATATAATTACAGAGGTTCGATATCAATCACTCAAAATGTAAATTTATGTACATTAGACTCCAAAAGAAATAGACTAATTTCTTCTAGATATATTAGATTCCATTGATGAATAATATCGTAAAGAATTTAATATTGTAGACTTGCACAAGAGGGTTCACCACAAATCATTCCTTATAGGTGACATGTTACTGGCTCGCACGAGAGCAATGATACCTAAAAATATGCATCCAATGATTGAACCCAAGTAGGAAGGAGCTTATAATTTTTATAAGGTATCATCCAATACTGAGTAATAATTAATTTTTATGGATGTTGAATGAATAAAACCTCCATCCAACGAAATGTTTCCAACTATGTACTTTGAGTAAACCCTCGGTCCAAAATCTTCGACCATAAACATGGAGTATCTGTCCAAATTGTAACTACCTGAACTATTATGAAAAAATTACTCTTTTTGATTTAATTGATAGATTGAACACAAGAACTCATTATTTTTTATTTTATACAACTATATTTAAATGACCATTATATAACATTATCATTGACAATATTATCGTTGAATAGTGATCACACGACTTGATTAATAAAGGGTTTTAAAAAATCATTTTGATGAATAAAATGGAAGTGATGGCCTTATCCAATAGTATTATACCATATGAATCAAATTTATTGGAGATTTTGAGGGAGATATCATTTCTGGGATTTACCCATGACCAATCCCATGTCAACATCCATCAAATTACGAATGATCAAAACCGTTTATGTGTAACACCCCATGCTCTCGTGGTACGCTCCACTTTGAATAATAGAGCATCGTGTGTTGTATGCAACCTCGAGTTCTAACACACCGAGACCAATAAAAGTAGCCATTATGAATAGTAATACACACTTTTTGAAATTATATATATTTTATATTTCAAAATGGACTTCATTTTTGGATTTGGAATATCGAAATTAGCCTATATTGAATTTTTTGTATTCTTCTGAGAACTTCCAATTTTTGATGAATAGTGAAAAATACATTAAAAAACTTTTTTAATCAAAACATTTTATGGTGATAATATATAAAACTGAGTCGTTTTATAGTATAATTAGAATTTTTTTTCCATTTTATCCAATTTTGGTAATTAGAATTAATTTCACTTTGAAATTGGACATAAACAATTGTCAATCTTTTGATTGATATTTTTTCTTAAAAACACGCTATTTGTTGTGACAGCGGGAATTAATTATTAATTTAATTAATTAAACATATATGTTTTCAATTTTGTAAAATAGACATAATTTTTTAATTAGGAATATCAAATATAGCTTAGGGTTAGTTTTTGGTATTGTTCTGAAAAACTTCGATTTTTGATGAATAGTGAAACCACTAAGTGGTAGTTAAAAAAACTGATTTTTTGATTAAATGAAATTTTACCACCTCTATGATATGAATGTTCAAAATCCATCATACATCATTGTAATTAGAAAGTAAAATTTGGTTAAATGGGATTAAAATAATTTTTGGTGAATAGTAACTTTTAAGTTCCATTTTCGTGATTAATGGTAATTAGTGAAATTTAAGGTAAAAATGATGTTATAATAATATTAAATTATCTTGAAACATGTCCTACCATTATTGGATGAGTCATGGCCAACCAAGAAAATCCATGGGTCAACTTGGGGACCCCATGGAGCCACTTGGGTAAGAAAATGACATTAATAACTTTTTATTTAAAGTAAAAATAAAATTGTCACAAACATATGTTGTTTTACTAAAACAATTATTACATGGGGTTATATAAGTTAAATATTAGAATATAAATATTCATTGGAAATATATAATGATTTCCTACATCATAATAGTTTTTATATAATTTTTAGACATTAAATAAATTAAATTTTTTATGACACCATGATGATGCATCGATTACCTCATTAATTAATGTTTTATATAAAATGAAACAATAATGTAAAATCTAAGACTTAAACTTGTCAAAAACCTATTGTATGGGTATATTTGGAACCCTTGTCACCTTATCCTAGAAATATATAATTTTGGGACATTTTAAATCCGAAAAGAACTTCATAATAATATACATTTCATTACCTTCCAAGAGTGCCCCTCCTCTCCTCTTATAAAAGGCCCCCACATCTACCACCTTTTTCACACCATCAAAGCAATTTGGATCGGCCAAAATCTGCCCATATACTCTCTCAACTTCCCTATCTTACTCTTAGAAACCTCACTTTGGGAGGAATTCTTCCCAAGGAAGCCTTTGTCTCAAATCAATAAAGAGTTACCCGATTTTATGGTAATGTCTTCTATTATGTTATTTTGTTTTATTTTTCTTCTCCAACCCCTTAAACTCTTTTTCTTCCTTTATTTTGTAAAAACAACAGTATCTTCAATATACTAGGATTTTTTTATGAGAATGATTTTATTTACACTTACACACACCTTCATCTAATGGTTAAAGAACATACAGTTTCTGTGGCAGGAAAATTTCTACCTCACGAAACCATGATTATTAAATCTTCTTTTAACACCTCTCATGGTGTCCATTATGATGAAACTATTTTTATATATGATATATATTATGTTTTTTTCATTATTATTCTATATCTTTCCTTTATGGCATACCTTTACGATTTCCATTATGTGTAAACGCGATAATTTCATTTTAGGAAGTTCGGACTACCGCCCCCTCCAAGTGATTTGAATCATTAATGTCATATATGGGATGTTTCAAGGGTATAGTAAATGGTATTATACATTATATTATAATGGAATTATATTATACGTTTATATAATTATAATTTCATTCCATTATATACAAAATAGGAATGAAAGTAGCGTTCATGCGTACGTACGGCTTACTGTCTCCATGAACGGTGCATTTCATTTCTTACCTCTAAATGTTAAGTAATATTATGAATGCATTTATATACTGGATATATATGATATATATGATATCTAAATCATGAATATAATTCTGCAGATAATGTATATTCTACCACATAAACAACTTGTTATTATAAGAAGTTTATTTTTGACTCAAGTACCAAAGATCGACAAAAACGACCATTATTAACATAAATAATTACATAATGTTCATAACATTGTAATAAGTGATAAAAAAGTAATAATGAACCTGAAAAAGGTTCTTAATCAATTATATATTAACTCTAATTTATTATTCAGTATGTTAAAGAACGGTCGAGTCAAGTCATACACGAGGTAAGGGAACTTCTTAACACAATTTCCATTCATTGGGTTAATCTCCTAATTTCAAATTATGTCATGATATTATTATGTGGTATCTTGTATTTATACATTCTTTATGTGTAAATATAGTGAATACACATAATAGATCTATTTTATTTAAAAAATTATCTTTTTATGGGACTTCGTCTCAATCTCCTTTCATTGAGGCATATTTTGTTTAATACACAACATTATTTTATACGGTGTATACACCCCTTTGACTTTTACGTTTATTTAAAAAGAATATTTTTTATTCGAAGCATTTTACTAAACAAAAAAAGGGAATGTTTTTTTCGTACGTATGTGGAGACAAATACTTCTCCGCTGCCATGACCATTATTTGAGTTTCATCTTCCTCTAAAAGCCATAACTTTTTCTGAATGAAAAATAAATACCATGTTTTCCGTTTCATTTATTTTGGAATTGAAAGTGGTTTTGATAATGTTTTTATTATATTAATGTGTTGTATTGATATCTTGTGATTGAAATGTGGAAATGGTATGTTACATTTATACATGTTTTATGTGATACGATTATGTTATGGTTTATGATATGTTTAAACCTGTTCATATGAGGAATGCATTGGACTTAATAAGTGACGGGTGGAGCCCGCTATAGCTCCTTGATGCATCGACAGGTCTCATCAGACAAACTATTGTATTGGCACAGATACTTGACAAAATATTATTTGTAGTCTTCGCACGAGGCCTTGGTTATGTGGTAATGATAGTTTGGCATTATGCATTCCATCATTGTGAAAGTGGTTATTGATATTGCATGTGATTATTCGACCAGTAGAGTATCCATGTGAATAAGTAAATGGAATTATCTCATTTTACTTTTTCCATATTATGTTTAAGTTCAAGTTTAAAAGGATTTCATTTTAGTTATACATTTCCTTAAATGTTTATGTTTATTTATGAAAGCTTCCTCTATATTTTTATCTTTACTGATCATCTGATCTCACCCCATTCAATGTTTTACTTTTTCCAGGATGTGAAAAAGTATTTTATGAATGACCTGCACGGATAGTATGAGGGGATATGAAGACAAGAAGTTTTTGTAGTTTTGTTTTAATTTATGATGTAATGTAACATTTATAAATGTATCTAGTGATTCCAAGGCTACTAAACTAATCGGTCTTTCGAGACTTGATCTTTTGTGAACATGCCAATGTTACACAATAATGCAGCGACTCTGGGTAGCTGGGGTCGGGGTGTTACAGTTGGTATCAGAGGCAGTTTAGTACTAACTTTGGAAGCTAGATTTAGATAAACTCTTATTAGAGCACATAGCCCTAAGATAGACTTTAAGGATTAGTATAGAAGAACTTCCTATAATTTGGGTATTATAGTGATTTTTTGAGTTTTACGAGCAATACATCCCTGTCTGGATACGAGCAGGTAGTGGTGGCTCTGGTAAAGATGTACCTAGGGGTAAAACCTAAAAACACCACTTTGAGCTATACTTGAACGGGAACTGGTGCACGACAACAGGACATGTTGCACTTTTGGTTACGACACTACTGGGGGATATGTTTAGGATAAATCTCATTTTATTTACAAACTATTATGAAGGGTTTATGAGTATAGAATCCTCAAAGAAAACATTTTTATAATTACGGATTATATCCATAAATAGTTCAATTTATGTTACGTGTTTTTCAAGATTGTTATTATGTATTTCGATTCATAAACTAATCTAGTTTATGAAATTGTTTAGAAATGGGGCCTAGTGAAACCATATCAATGCACGCACTCCGTGTAGGGATTTCCCTCCTGCTCAAGACAATTATTGTGGAGCTGGAGATACAACTGGTGCTGATCAACTTATCACCATACTGGGACAACTCACTGAGGTTATGAACAATAACTTTACTTGTATGGACAACCCTGATCCACAATGTGGAGGATCAATGTTAGACCACTTCATGAGGCAACAACCAGCAACATTTAATGGGGGTACAAATACATTAGCAGTTGAGCAATGGATAAACTCCTTAGAGAAAATATTCCACGCCTTGGGGAGGAATGAAAGGGAGAATGTTGTCATGGAAGTTTACCGCCTCACTGGAGATGTCGATCAATGGTGGTCACTGATTCAAAACACAAAGGAAGATGAAGAAGTATCATGTATGGAATGGAGGGAGTTTATGGAAATTTTCTAAGAAAAATAATTTCCATGTGACCATTGAGTAGATATGGAAAGACAATTTCGGATTCTGAGGCAGAAGGAGGATGAGAATGTCACAAAGTATAAGGCTAACATTACAAGGTGAGAAAGGCATGCTCCAGATTATATACGTAACCCAAGAGGTAAGATTGATCGTTTCTTTGATGGGTTAAAACCATTTCTCCGTTGAGATTTAGTATCACAATCCTTCTCAACATACGGAGATATAGTCTCGTGTGCTATCAAGATAGATAAGGACTTCTCTAAGTCTTATGACAACAAAGTAAAGTAAGAGAAGAAGAGAATGGTGAAACAAGAGACAAATAAGGAGAAAAATGGAAATAATTATTTTCTATTATGTGATAATTGTGGGAAGAATCACCCTGGTACTTGCCTAAAAGGAATGGGAGTTTGTAATAAATGTGGATAAAAAGGTCACCAGTCTCGTGATTTCAAGTGAAAGAAAGAGGCTATAAATGTTGAATGATACAATTGTAGAGAAATGGGGCATTATGAAAATGAATGTCATAATCACCAAGGAAAGTTACCCTAGAAAAGGCCAAGGGATCAAGGCCAATCATATTCTATTACTATAGTTGAAGAGTAATAATTAATGCATTGGTGCTTTTGGACTCAAGGATTATATTCTGGTTATAATAATAATGTGATATATATAAGGATTTTACTACAGTACTTGTTGTTTTCATTAAGTTTTTAATATGATGAAGGTAATCATATTTCTAGTATGTGACAATAAGAGAAACTTTACTTTGTTTAGGGAATCTGATGTTACAATTTATTTTGGAATTTAGAGACCATTTAGAAAAAGTCTGGACAGAGGTATTTTTTATAACAATAAAGGTTGGAATGGATTAAGTTTAACTTTGGATAGTATTGTTTAAGGTTAAAAATTTTTGAAGATTATTTTTAGAATATTATAATAATATCGTTTTAGGAAAAGGACAACCTTCATGTTGGGGGATAACCCATCGAGTCCGACAAAGCCGTAGGAATCGAACCCACAACCTTAGTGAGACATGCCTTTATTACCTACCTCTAGCCTAAAGGAAGTCCCTGGTTATTACAAAAAAGTTTTCCTAATCTAAATGGTATGTGTTAATATTGGGAACCTTATACAATTATGATAAATAGAATATTTTAGAGTTCTATTACCTTTTTGAGTGAAAGATGGGTTTTTGGTAAACTCTTTTTAAAGAATTAAAGTCTACATGACATGTAAGTATATTTTCTTAGGTTCTCAGTAAATCTCCTAAATAAATTCCTCAACTTTATGAAAGGTAACTTAAAATAAAAATGTTGTCGGTTAACTTTTCCAATTGGGGAATCAATGACTGTTTAACCAATAACAAGTTTGTGATTTTCTTGTAGTTAACATTCTCCTAACCCTGTTTTATACAACTCTCCATCAGACCATGATGGTTTGTTTTACCTCCATATCCATATTTTCAAATAATCCTAGTATGAGCTATCTTGTGTGACCTTTGTACTTCTCTTTCTATCTTTTAATGTTATATTAATATTAACCCTATTTACGATGTGGGTTTTTCACAACGGTATTTTCTATTTTCAACATTTTATTTTCAAAGAAAAATGTTAAATTCTGAGGATGCAATTTATTGAAGGATGTTAGAATATAATACCCCAAGCTTCCATGGTACGCTCCTCTTTGAATAATAGAGCAGCGTGTGTTGTACGCAACCTCAAGTTTTAACACACTGAGACCAATAAAAGTAACTGTTATGAATAGTAATTCCCACCTTTTGAAATTATATAAATTTTATATTTCAAAATGGACATCATTTTTGGATTCGGAATATCGAAATTAGCCTATGTTGAATTTTTTGTATTTTTCTGAGAACTTCCAATTTTTGATTAATAGTTAAAAATACCTAAAAAAACTTTATTAATAAAAATATTTTATAGTGATAAATTATACAATTGAGTGGTTTCAAAGTATAAATAGAATATATTTTTACCTTTTTATCCAATGGTGGCCATTATAATTAATTTCACTTTGAAATTGGACATAAACAATTGTCAATCTTTTGATTGATATTCTTTCTTAAAAACACGCTATTTGTTGTGGCAGCAGAAATTAATTATTAAATTAATTAATTCAACATAAATGTTTTTAATTTTTCAAAATAGTCATAATTTTTTAATTACGAATATCAAATATATCTTAGGGTTAATTTTTGGTGTTGTTCTGAAAAACTTCGATTTTTGATGAATAGTGAAACCACTACGTGGTAGTTAAAAAACTGATTATTTGTTTAAATGAAATTTTACCACCTCGGTGATTTGAATTTTCAAAATCTGACATACATCATTTCCATTAGGAAGAAAAATGTGGTTCAATGGGATTAATATAATTTTTGGTGAATAGTAACTTTTTAGTTCCATTAATCGCTATTAAAGGTAATTAGTGAAATTTAAGGTAAAAATGATGTTATAATAATATGAAATTACCTTGACACATGTCCTAACCTTATTTTATGATTCATTTCCGACCACGAAAATCCATGGGTCAACTTGGCGACCCCATGGGTCCACTTGGGTAAAAATAACATTAATAACTTTTTATTTAAAGTAAAAATAAAATTGTCACTAACATGTTTTGTTTTACTAACAAATTTATTACATGGGGTTATATAAGTTAACTTTTCGACTATAAATATTCATTGGGAAGATAAAATGATTTCCTACATCATGATATTTTTTTATATAATTTTTAAACATTAATTAAATTAAATTTTTTATGACACCATGATGATGTAGTGATTACCTCATTAATTAACGATTTAAATAAAATGAAAAGATAATGTAAAATCTAAGACTTACACTTGTCAAAAACCTATTTGATGGGTATATTTCGAACCATTATCACTTTATCCTCAATATATATAATTTATTTTCCTTTGAAGTCTGAAAATCAATTCATAATAATGTAACATTTCATTAGTTTCCAAGAGTTCCCCTCCTCTCCTCTTATAAAAGACCCCCACCTCTACCACCTTATTCACAACATCAATGCCATTTGGATCATCCAACATCTGCCAAAATAATCTCTCAAATTACCTCTCTTACTCCTAGAAGATTCACATTGGGAAGAATTCTTCCCAAGGACGCCTTTGGCTCAAATCAAAAAAGAGTGACCCGATTTTAAGGTAATGTCTTCTCTTGTGTTATTTTATTTTAATTTGCTTCTCCAACCCATTAAACTCTTTTTATTCCATTATTTAGTAAAAACACAAATATCTTCAATATACTAGGATGATGTTATGAGAAGTATTTGATTTACACTTACACACACCTTTGTCTAATGGTTAAAGGATATACTATTTCTGTGGTTGGCAAATTTCTGCCTCACAAAACGATGATTGTTCAATCTTGTGTTAACACCTCTCATGGTGGCCATTATGATGCCACTATTTTTATATATTATATATAATATTTTGTTTTTCTTATGATTCTGTATTTTTCATTTATTGGATACCTTTATTATTTCCATTATGGGTAAATGCGATAATTTCATTTTAGGAAGTGCGGACTACCGCCCCCTCAAAGTGATTTAAATCGTTAATGCCATATGTGGGATGTATAAAGGATAGATTAAATGGGATTATACATTATATTATACTGGAATTATAGTATACCTTTATATAATTATAATTTCATTCCATTAAATGTGAAATATAAATGAATGTAGCGTGCATGCGTACCTAAGGCTTACCGTCTCCATGAACGGTGCATTTCATTTCATATCTCTAAATGTTAAGTAATATTTATGAATGAATGTATATACTGGATATATATGATATATATGATATCTACATAATTAATATAATTCTGGAGATAATGTATATTCTACCACATAAACAACTTGTAATTATAAGTAGTTTATTTTTGACTGAAGTACCAAAGATCGACAAAAGGACTGTTATTAACTTAAATAATTACATAATGTTCATAACATGTTAATAAGTGATATAAAAGTAATAATGAACTTGAAAAATGTTCTTAATCAATTATAATTTAACTCTAGTTTATTATTGATGAGGTTAAAGAATGGTCGAGTCAAGTCGGACACGAGGTATGAGAACTTCTTAACCCAATTTCCATTCCTTGGGTTAATCTCCTAATTTCAGATTATGTCATGATATTATATGTCTTATCTTGTATTTATACTTTCTTTATATGTAAATATAGTGAATACACATAATAGATCTATTTTATTTAAAAATTGATCTTTGTAAGGGACTTCGTCTCAATCTCCTTTCATTGAGGCATATTTTGTTTTATACACAACTTTATTTTATACGGTGTATAAACCCCTTTGACTTTTATGTTTATTCAAAATGAATATTTTTTCTACGAAGAATTTTACTGAACGAAAAAAGGGAATGTTTTTTTACGTATGTGGCAAAAATGACTTCTCTTCCGTCGTGACCATTATTTGAGTTTCGGCTTCCTCTACAAGCCTAACTTTTTTTGAATGAAAAATAACTACCATGTTTTACTTTTCATTTATTTTTGGTATTGAAAATGGGTTTGATAATGTTTTTATTATATCAACGTGGTGTATTGATATCTTCTGATTGAAATGTGGAAATGTTATATTTCCTTTCTGTATGTTTTATGTGATACGATTATGTTATGGTTTATGATATGTTTAAACCTATTCATATGAGGAATGCATTGGACTTAATAAGTGACAGGTGGAGCCCGCTATAGCTCCTCGATGCATCGACATGTCTCATGAGACAAACTAGTGTCTTGACACGAGGCATTGAAAAAATATTATTTGTAGTCTTGGGACGATTCCTCGGATACGTGGTTATGATAGTCTGGCATTATGCATTCCATCATTGTGAATGTGGTTATTGATATTTCATGTGATTATTTGACCAGTAAAGTATCCTTGTGAATAAGTAAATGGAATTATCTCATTTTTCTTTTTCCATATTATGTTGAAGTTCATCTTTAAAAGTCGTTTGTTATAGTTATAAATTTCCTTAAATGTTTCTGTTTATTTATGAAAGCTTCGGCTATATTGTTATCCTTAATGAGAATCTGAGCTCACCCCTTCCAATGTTTTAATTTTTCCAGGATTTGAAGAAGTATTTTATGAATGACCTACAGGGATAGTATGAGGGGATATAAAGACAAGAAGTTTTTGTAGTTTTGTTTTACATTATGATGTAATGTAACGTTTATGAATGTATCTAGTGATTCCAAGGCTACTAAACTAATCTGTCTTTCGAGACTTTATGTTTTGTGATCAAGACAATGTTACATAATAATGCACCGACTTTTGGTAGCTGGGGTCGGGGCGTTACATTATGGGAGAAGTTAATGATTGGTGAGATCACGTCCAAAATGATGTTCACCAAATGGTCCCATGAAATCCACACCATCACACACATTAATCTTAAATATTATGTTTTTTTAAAAGGAATATTTATCAGGAACCTAGTAATAATATTATTTACATTATTTTTTATAGAGTAATGAATATATTTTCATCCCATGGTTGTTACATTGTAAATGATTTTTAAGAACATTTAGTAATATTAGAAATATATATTAATGAATTAATAGTCCATTAAGATAAATAATATTTTCATAAAATATTATTATTATATTAATTTCTAAAATTTAAATTATTATTTAATTTTTATGATGTAAAATGTAATTTAATTAGGTACAAAAAACTGAAATTGTCAAAAAAAATGTAATTTTCAATAAATGTTTTTTTTCTAAATCTGATAATAAACAAATTAAGAAATACATTTTGATAAAATAAATAATTTTTTTTTGGAATTATGATTTTCAAATTATCTATTGGTCAATTTTTCTTATTTTTCTATGATAGTTATATTTTTTGTGTAAAATTAAATACAAAATAAATATACATAGTGATTTAGGACATCATATTTTCTATATAATGAAGTAATAAATACTATAATAGTTATCATTTACTGAATATATGTTTTCTTAGTAAAAATTTAATATTATATTTATTTTATTTATTTAAAATAAACTTTATAAATCTTATGTCTTATAAATTTTTTTATAATTTTTAAAACATTTCATTGAATTTCTGACTCATCTCCACATAAAAAAAATATATTTCATTATCATAAGCCCTATTCATCATTCCATAATGTATAACAATTCAATTTTCCATAAATCATGGTAAAATCTATGGGATGGCTTGTAGTTTTGAATATTTTTTTATTTACTACCCAAAAACAAAATAATAAACAAATCCACCACTTTTCCTATATAATCCCACCCATTATCCCATTTCTCTTCACACAAATATCTTCATGCACTGACACCCTATTCCATATACTCCCTATTTTCCTCCCAACGCCCCCCCTTACTCCCACGGTATATATCCTATTCTTAGGAAGTCACAAACCCTGGTAAGGGATTTCTCTCCTCTCCATTGAATTCAAGCACCTTCATTTAGATTTGTTATTTTAATTTAAATTGGTGGTATAAAAATTCATTTTTAATCATTAACATAATTTTACATTGATTTTATTTTTCTAGGGACTATTTATTCACACTCCTTTGGTCCCTTACCTAATCAATTATAGTGGTGAAATTCCGAAAGTTGTTTTTCTATTCTCATTCCAATTCATTCACTTAATTTATATTATTATTCTTAAAATCTATTTTTATATGTTGAAATATGATGTATCATTATTTTTCATTTTAAATTTTATGTAAAAATTATTTTATCTTCCATTCACTCTCATTAATCCCATCTTTGATTCTTTATGTACACCCTTTACAATGCTGAAATACTGTAGTGATTCGTTTTCTTCCTACTTCTACCTCAAGAAAATTTATTATGCAAGGAATTATATTTCAAGTTAATTTCGTTGGGTAACATCCTTCTATTCTGCTATTACTATAAATTTTATGTATAAATGATGTGATTCCACTTTTTCTCTCCTAAACGTGTTTTATGAATTCTTATGTAACGATGTTGTTCTACTGAAATTGCTTTGTTATTTTTTCCATGAAAAAAATCATTGTGTAGTGAATATCATTCCCTTGAATCATTCAAGGATATTCACTTTTTTTAACATATAAAAATTTATTGTGGATATATATATATATATATATTAATCAATTTCATGATCAGTGAGTAAAATGTGATGATTAATGAATCCATAATAAATTATCTATGTGAAAGACTTAATCATGAAAAATAATTGATAATGAAGGTTGATCTCAGATAGAATTGCATTGAATTTAGTAATATCTAGTATCATGATACATCATGTTCAATGATTTTGAGTCATGCTCCTCCATGTTCAATGGGCTTGACTAATTCTTTTTCATGTGAAATGAGCTCCGACTCAAGATCCTCAATGTGATATTGGCCATGACTCATGCCAAAATCATATTGTATGTTGTTTCCAAATTTCCTATGTTATGATAATTCTTCTAAATCATTCCATTATATTCATGTTCCTTTTATGATCCTGTGAAATTTCTATTTTCTAACATATATTATTTCACTCATGTTATTCTATTCTTATTCCCTATCATTGATTTATAGCTCACCCAATTCTTATATATTTCCTCAAACTATCCCATGAATTGTTATGTATTGAGGAATGTTATGGGTGCGTAAAATAATTTTTAAAAATTAATCTTTTTTCAGGTTTTAAATATATATATTATGTACCAAATTTTCAATATAAATTAGACCTATTGATCTTTTGAGTTGTAATAGGTCCATCTTTATTTAATAAATCTTGATTAAATTTGAATTGAAAATGGGGTTGTTATAGTTGGTTTAAGAGGATAGGTGTTTTTATTTTTGGGATATTGATTATAATACAATAGTGAATAAAATAAGCTATAATATTATGTGTATGAAAACAGTCCATTTTTTAATTATAAATTTAGTGGTTTATCAATAAAATACTTACATGCCTTGATATTACAAGTGGAAGTAGTAACGGTGCAGATGTACCTTAGAGTAATCAACTCCAAAAAGGTTTTTTTGGCTTGATCAGTGTTATCCTAGTATATAAAAATGGGCCTTACTACACTCCTAGTTTGATAAACACAGAGAATATGATTTTTTAATATCATATTCTCATTACAAACCATCATTAAGAGAACAAAAAATGCCAATAATAATATATGATAGGATGTATCTCTATGACAACATAGACTAGATCTTATAAATGTATGTATTAAATAGATAAGTGTAATATATAAGTGATCCCTTTAATGTAAATGGATTACCATTTACGAGTTAAACTATCTATGTTACTCATAAGTAATTTCCCTTTTATTATAAAAAATGGCCGAATGTAGGACGAATCGAGCTAACAATTGATGCGAAGGGCAGTGTGAGGATTTATAAAATGAGATGACCAACCTGAAGGGAGAATAAATATAAAATTATATAATGATAATCTTTCAGTTAATCCTTGATATCAGTATAAACATTGACCTGGAGGAGCACCCCCCTAAAAGAAACCCATATAATAGAGCATCATGCGACAAGGGCCTCCATCTTTACATGGATAATTTGATCCTCTAATCGCATAAAAATGGATCAATTACATTGAAAATATTTTATCTATCCTTGGATGTTACTAAATAGAGAACCTTCTTCTGATTTTTTATCATATAAAGGATGATGATGATCAGTGATGGATATTGATCAAGAAAATGAATCATGTGGAATAGATCAATGAAATGGTGTATAATGAATTCTAGAAAATGTTTTTTGATAAATATTTACCCCATACACTCTATCTTATTGTGGAATGAAATTTATTTTTTTCTAGAGAATAAGGATGAAAAATCTATGGTGTTGTATGAGAAAAACATCACAAGACATGTATTGTATTCCTCTAGGTCTCACATTACCCCTAAATTCATGGATGACTGCTTCTCTGGTGGTCTAAATCTTACCTGAAGAAATAAATTAGAAATCCATAACATTGATTGGTACAAGGAATTGTTATGATGTTCCTTCGATGTTGAGAAATGTATTTGTAAATTTAATTGGTATCATGTGGATTATAATCAAAATATTTAAATTAATACTAGAGGTCTGATGGATAAATCCATCGAGGCTCTAAAAATTGAACATCTCACTTTTCAAAGGTGTGGAAAGATGCTCCTTACAGATCTCCTAAGGGAATTATGGAATTGATTTAGGTGAAAATGAGAAAGGAACATGGCTAACAATTTCCAACAGGATAGATCCACCAATGTGATATAGGAAATGAATTCTCCATTAAAACCTCAAAACATTGGTTATTGATACCACATCAAACAACAAGAGAACCTTTCCAACCATAAGCCTAATACAAGGGTATTTATAGGCATCCAAAAACATCCAACGTAATAAGGGTGAGACTTTTCCATATCTACAGACAATGTGAATCTCAATAACAATGTGGTCATAGGTATACTAGTTATTCATTCAATAATTGAGAATGAACTTTTTGGTTCTTGTTCTACAGAATCCATTATAAAAAAAATTAGAACAATTCAAACACCACTACAAATCATGGATGTAGAGTTGTTGGTGAAAATAGAAAATGGGGAAATTATTGTATCCTTTCTGTATAACTCATCCCCTATCATAATTTGTGGATTGAAATTCCTAATGAACCTTATCATACATCCCTTTGTGGAATTCTATTTAATTCATGGCATGGATTAGATTTCCATATATGGAGGCAGAAATTATTGCTTCAAGAGGTAAAACACTATCCATTTGTAAAGACGACCCCAAATTGAATACTTATTCATGGAGGATGTTGAATATTATTTAGAACCATCTAATCATGGATGTATATTACTTATCTATGAGAATTTGTACATAGATAAAATTATTTAGACTAAGGAAAGGATCATACATGAAGACATTGCTATTGTGAGGTAATGTGATGATGGGTTTCTTGACGAATTTCCTAGTCTTCCACCTAGTCAAGAAGTCTACTTTTTGAAAGAGATTATACAATGGGAATTTCCAGTATCCAAGACTCTGTATAGGGTGTTCATTGTCAAACATGGTGATACGAAGAAAAAACTATAGGAGAATCTGGATGTTTTTTTATAAACCCATGAACATGACCATGAGATTCCCCAATCCTCTTCACTGATAAGAAGTATGGGACAATACAACTTTTTATTCATTATCGTGATCTCAATAGGATCACAATAAAAAAAATTTCATTTTCTGTGTATTGATGATTTGTCTGATCAGTAACATGGAGAACAATACTTCTCCAAGATGGATCTTTAATCATGATATTACCTAGTAAGGGCGATGAAGTAGGAAATCCAGAAGACTTTACCACCAAATATAAATTTTTATTAAAAATCTACTTTGAGGGAAAGTGGGAAACCATCATTCGAAAACAAAAGCCACTACATGGTGAAGTAGCTCATGAATTTTTTAAACCCCAGACTAATGTTATTTGAGTTTTCGACTCTATATAATTCCAATTGAAATGTGCCATCTTGTGTCTTTGGATCCTCCGTGATCCATTCTTTAAGAACATATATCATATTTTCCATTGACTGAATGAATTATTCTAGAGATATTTCGCATTGATTGAAACCCCGAGGAATTATTCGATCTTTCTTTTCGATCAACGCTTCATGCTCCTTCATGGACTCAACTTCCAACCTTCTTTCATAAATTCTATAAATTTCTACAATTGAGGCATTGGGTAGCATGTCTTTCTCAATAATTTAATCTGTGGAGCGAAAATGAGTTTCAGACACTCCCCTACCTCTTCTTCTATTACCATTGGATCTCTTCTTAGATCACCACTATCCTTATCTTGCAGGACTTCGATGTCCTTGCTTCCACCATTCTTGGTCGACTTGGTTACCATTGTTTTTGTCAAGTAAAAATGGTACTTACATCCCATTGGTTTTTTCCCCTGTACCACAATGCATTTCCCAGAGTCACACTTTCATCTTAGTCCCTTCTTCCTTCTTGGATTGTGAGGACCTTTCCCATTGAAACGTCCAATCTGTCCACTGAGATTTGGCTATAGCTATCAGCACCAGGATCATCCTCTACATGTGAAATTACGTGATCTTGATCCACCAGACAATCAAAACGGTTCCTTATATCAACCCTTGGGCTTTCATTGGGGTGCTTCAGCCCTAATCGCATGCTCAGATCACTGAGGAACAACCTGTTCACCCCTGAAGATGCAACCTTTTGATATGATGGGGATTAGAGAATGATTGGATTCAAGGGACCCAACACACTCCACTCCTCCAGGTTCCCTTTACATAGATCTGCCACTCCCTCAGCATACCAGGGCACCTCCAAAAGACTTAATTATATAAAAGATATATGAATTATGATTTCATAGTGTGGCCATTTAGACTCAATAATTCTACATAAATCATCATGGACGTCATGAATAGATTCTTTAAAAATTACCTTGAAAATGTAGTGGTAATATTTATTGACAACATTAAAATATACTGCAATACCAAGGAGGATCATGAGGAGTATCTAAAAATTGTTCTTAAGATCTAGAGAAATGAGAAGATATAAGAAATTTATAGCATGTTTGATTTTTCATTCTTTGGGAACATCATCACATGAATTGGGATAACTATAGATACTTCCATGAAAATAAAAATTGAGGTATGGAAGAATCCATCATCCATGAAATATATCCATAGAATCATTATGTTATATGGATATTATTGCTGATTTGGGATAAATTTATGATGGTGTTAAAACTCTCATAATAAGATTACTCGAAAGGGAGTCAAATTTTCATGTAATTATGAATATGAAGAAAGCAATGTATAGAAGAAATGGTGTCATATGATAGAACATGTGCTCACATAACACACAAGTGGGGATAATTTCCTTATTTTCAAAGATTATTCAATGAAGGTATTGGGATGTGTGTTGAATAAAATTAAAATAGTCATAGACTATGCTTTATGGTAGTTGAATACTAATGGACAAATCTATCCCACTCGTGATACAGAGTCATCTGTTGTGATCATTGCATTAAAAATATGGTTACATTATCTCTTTGGGGAGATGTTTGATATATATAAAGATCGTAAATTATCAAATATATATTCCCAAAAATACTATCTGAATATGCTAAAAACATAGTTAGATTTATTCTTATATTACAAATTCTCAATCCACTTCCATTTTGGGAAGGCGAACATAGTGGAAGATTCTCCAGGTATTAAAGACCCGTTAATTATATCATTGATGAGAAAAATAGGGTATCTGATTTTCTTAGACTAAAAGAATAATGACATGGGAATAATAAAGAAGGAATATCAACAATCCTTTCAAAAATTATTTCATAACCATCTCTTTGAAAGGGTTAAATGATTATCAAAAATAGGATTTCAGAAATTAAAAGAAATTAGAAAAAATTAGAAATGTGAAATCCATGGTGTTCAATATTAATTATTAAGGAATTGAAAGAATTGATTCAAGAATATGTTTTCCATAAAATCTTCAGTTAAAGAATGAACTTCAGGTTGATTCACAATGTTCAAATTTCTCTTTTTACCCATGAAACACAATGATGTACCAAGATCACGAAGATCACTATTTGTGGGATAGCATGATGAAGGTGATCGTAGAATATACATCAAAGTGACTAGTACGCTAGTAAGTGAAAGATGAATGGTATAATTATAAGAGGATGTCATAACCACTACCCATACCAGTATGGAAATAAAAAAACATCACCATAGAATTTTTCCCTGGACAACCTATGACATACAAAGGGAACAATGTTATCATAGTTGTTATGGATTGTCTTATAAAGGCTTCACACATCATTGATATTTGGAAAAATATCTCACTATATCAATTTACACATATATAAAACATAAAATTTGTAATGATGAATGGAGTACAACTATTGATTCGGTCTGATCAAGATCAATAATTTTCCTCTAAATTTTGTAAAATTTTCCCTCATTCTCTTAAAACTTAGCTAAATTTCAGTATGACTTATTAACATGAAAATGATGGATAATCTGAGTAGACATTCTCTTCTTTTTAGGTCATATATAGAGCTTTCTCAATGTACTTAAAAGTCAAATTTTACAAATATATTCATTTTGTAGTGTTATCATACAATAACGGTTTCCATTCGATCATCCAAATGGCCCCTTATGAATCCCTTTATAAGAATAGGTACATAACACCCTACTGGGATGAACTTTGGGAACAAAAAATGTCGCGCCCCAAAAAAAATCAATGAAATGTTGGAGAAGGTTATGAACATCCAGTAACACATCAATGATTCCAAGAGCCGAAAAATTAGCTAGAGTGATATTCATCAACATGACCATGGGTTCAACTCTAGGGATATGGTATTCCTCTTTGTATCACCATGTAAGAGAGTGATGATATTTTAGAAGAATTGAAATCATATTCCATGGTTCATTGTCTCTTTGGATATACCTAATTGCATCGAAGAAGTGGTCTATCAACTAGAACTCCAACTGATCATGTATCATGTACATAATTAATTTTTTATATCCCTTTTATGGATTTACTACCTATAACCATCACATGTACTCAATCCAAAGGTGGTACCATTGGAGAATGAACATTCCTACAAGGAGTTTTCGATGAATAAATGAGATCGCAGATAAACTTTTTTATGAAATAAAACAATCCACCTTGTATTTATGTTTTGGAGAAACAAAATGTTTTGAAGAAGAAACATATCAAAAAGAGGATGTGATGAAGCAGAGTAACCCTCATCTGTTTTATTATGGGAAATGAAATTTTTAGGGAGATGTTTCTTAATGAGGGAAGAATATAACTACCCAAACCGAGATTAATAAAAAAATTATTTTCAATTTATTGCATAAATAAAACACGTGAACATATTATGTAGTATTTTATAAAATTGGATTAAAATTACAATTTTATATCATTACCGCAAACAATATAGTCGTTGAATAGGGATCACATTACTAATATAAATATAATTTTTTATCAAATCTTTTAAATATATACAATATATATGATTGCATCATCCATTAGTATTATACAATATGAAGCCTATTTATCAGAGAATTTATTGGAGATAAAATTTATAGCATTTCCCAAAGACCAATCTCAATCTGAGAGACAACAACATAAGAATGATCAAAACAGTTTATGAGAGATGTTCATTTTCATCAAGATCACATCCCTAAAAACATTCACCAAATGGCGCCATGAAATTACTACCATAATGCACTATACTCATAGGGAATATAATTTCATAATAAAATCATATATATCAGGACCATATGAGTAATATTTTGTACATTATTTTTTAAATAATAACTAAAATATTTTCCTCCTATTATTATTAGATTGTGAATAATATTTACAGAACAAATAGTTATTTGAAAATATATTTTGATTAAATATTTTATTTTTTAAAATAAATAATATTATAATAAATTATTATTATCAAATTCATTTTTAAAATATAAATGGTCATATATCTTATTTTATGTCAAATGTAATTTTTATTAGGGTTTAATTAATATTAATGTCAAAAAAACCCAGTAGTTTTAAAAAAAATTTAGTTTTTATTTTTAATAGATAAAAATTGCATATTTAGAAATTTACTTACATAAAATGATTATTTTTTTAATTAATATGTTGATTTTATCCAATAGTGAATTTTTCAAAATCTTCTGAGACAAATGGACTTTTGGGTAAAAATTAAATATTGTATAATTATATAGTGTGTTTTATGATATCATAATAACCAAATAATTTTCTAATAAATACTAAAAAAATTATATTTGGCCAAATATATGTTTTCCATTAAAAATAATTAAATTTTATGTTTATTTTTTTAAAGTCTTACTGAATCCTCTAAGGCTTATTATATATTTTATGAATTTATAGTAATTTCATTTAATTTACGACTCAACTACACATAATAATGGGAAATTATATATTATATTCGGACCTCAGCCACCTAAAATAATGTATACCACTACCCTTTTTCTGAATCCATGGGTAAAAAACATGTTAGGATTTGTGGTTTCGAAATTTTTTTTTTGTTGTTTCCAAAACCAATATAATAAAGAAACCCCCCTATTTTCCTATATAATCCCACCCAAGATACAACATATCTTAACTGAAACTCTTTAAATCCCATCCATAATATTCCCTCTACTCCCTATAGTCCATCCAAGCCACCCCCATTCCCCCAAGAACCTTCTCCATAGCCTTTGTATCATGCATTCATGTATGATTTCTCTCTCCTAACATTTGAATGTAAGCACATTATTTGAGATTATATATTTTATTTTTTAATTTATTCTAATTACATTAATTTATAATAATAAAATTACATTATTTTTTATGTTATTTGTATAAGTGATCATTTATTATCCCCCATTTGGTCTCTTACCAAATCTGTAACATTGTAGGAATCCTATAAAGAATTTCACTCTTCTCATTTATAATAAATACCGTATTTTATATTATGATTCATAAATTATATTTTCATATTTTGGGATATTATGTTACATGATTCCCTTACCATATATTTGATGTATAAATAATGATATCGTCATTTCTCTTCCATTAAGACCCCCGATGATCATTTTTTTACACTTATTACAATGCTGAAATTTTATAAGGGTTCTTTTTCTTTATACTTTTTGTTTTAGACATATTATTATGTTTTGAATATTATTTCAAATTAATTATGTAGGATAATTTCCATCCATTTATCTATTATTATCAATTTCATGTCTAATTATGTTTTAGATATTGCACTGGGATTTTTTCATTTTCAAAATCCTTGTGTGATGAATACCATACGCATTTTTTTATTAAGGGTGTTGAACAGTATGAAACTATATTAATTGATTATGGATCTATATATATGTGTTGATGATTTCCCTGATCATGGAATTATCTATGAGGAATAATGAATCCATATTGTATAATCTACATGGCACACTTAACTGTGAAAATGAATTGATTATGAAGGATGTTCCCTGATAACCCATCAATGCATTGGGTAATGTGTAGAATCAAGATATGCCCTGTTAAATGATAATTTTATCATTTTAATCCATGTTCAATATATTATAATCATGCTCCACCATGTTCAATTACATGGAATCAGGCTCATTATTGTCTAATAAGATATGAATCATGCTCCTCCTTGTGAAATTGGCCTTGACTCATGCTAAAATCATGTTGTATGATGTGTATGTAATTACCATATTATTATGATTATGCTAAATCAAAACATCATATTCATGTTCCTTTTATTCTCTTTTGATATGTCTATTTTCTAAGAGGTATTGTCTTCCTAATTTTCTTCCATGTTTATTCCCTTATTAGGAATCATAGCACATTACTTTCTTATGAATGTCCTCATGTTATCCCATGATGTGTTATATATGGAGGAATTTTGTAATCTTGTAAACTATATTTTCAATACATATGTTTATTTTCATGATTTATGTTTTTATGTAATTTACCTCATTTTACAATGGCTGTAGACCTCTCAGTCTTTTGAGTTGTATTTTGTGGAATATTATATAATAAAACACGATTAAATATGAAATGAAGAGAAGGGTTTGTAAAAGCAATCATGAAATTAAACTATTTGTTTTTGGTCCATGATCTATAAATATCAACTATCACTATTCATTTTCTGACCTATATGAAATTAAACTAAAAATAAGAACATCCTAAGTACATTATGTAAAATTGTACTGTTACCTAATGTGCCAATAACATGACCCATCATATATCTCCCATGATATGACCAAATCAAAATTTTCATAGAACAACATGTAAAACTTTGTCCATAAACAAGGTGAATTATTTTTTATTTTTCATACGATATACATTATATGAATCTATAAAAACATCACATGATGTGAAACTACATGATTCCATAGGAACCCATTAATGAGGGTACCACTCACTCGTCTTTGGCCTCCGTCCATGTTATGTTCAAATACTAATTATTGATTGATTCCTTATCCATGAGATATGTAGTAAAACTAGTGACATAAGTATTCAATTCAATATGTATGTTACCTCTTCTAATCTACGGTTATTTCTAAAAAAAATCACATAATGACCTATTAAGATTATAAAAACATCATTGGGCCTCCTCTTCAGGCATAATCCCTAACCATATTCCTCATTCCAATAATGTTTCTTGATACCCCCATGATTTGACACTAAGAATTATGAATAGGACGGCCAATACATATTCCCTGCACATCCAAAATACATGATGTAAAACTATAGCCTAACCCCATGTGACAATAATAATATTCCACCAATGAGAAATACGAGATGACTAAAACCCACATCTTTAGTAGATGAAAATTAATTATTTCACTACGGCATGCGAACAAATATTATATTCTAGTTATGATAAATATTATATGACTAAAACTAGTATCCTTACCACATGTTGTAAAACTACAGCCTTAGCACATGTTAAAAATATAGGATTCCTCTTATGAAAAATATGATACAAACAAAAACAACTTCCTATTAACAGGAAATTAAACAAAAAGTATACTATTTATAAAATATATGATATTTCTCAAACAAAAATATGATTTAACCAAAACCGACATCGTCATCACAAGCTGTTAACTATAGTGTTTCCAAATGTGTAAAATAATGGATTCATCATGTGAAAAATATATGATGACTAAAAATTCCCTAACCACATTATGTTTATCTGTAACATTAACCAAATATTTCATAAATGTTGGCTGGGTTATATGATTAATATGAGATGGTCAACTATATTTACTAGAGTTGAAACCACTCTTTTTTACATTGTTCTCCAATAATTTTTTATTATAGAACAACATGAGGCATGATTCCATTTTTATATTATACATAAAAATTACCTTATATATTATCCTCTATCTATTAACACGTGATAATTATTTAGGGGTCCTCCCCTCTGTCACTAATATTATCCTTGACTACCACCATGCTCATCGATCATATCCATGTTTCGAGTGGAGTAGTCTCCATAGTCGTTATACACTATATAATCATACACTTACCCTCCAACACATATTTATTACTATGGTTTTGAATCTTATAGACACACCAATTTTATGATGCCTCTCTATTTACAATGGTTTCTTTCAAAAATGGATCACATACCATTTGAGGAAAATTTATAAAAAATATTTATAGATATTTACATGTATTCTTAATTTTGATCTGGGTCAACGAGTGACCCTCATATTTATATCCCAAACATATATTTTGTAGTTGTGGGAACTATCATTAAAAAATTTCAAGTTTGATCCCTACCAATCAATCACCACATTCAGAAATATAGATATTGTATGGTACTTTTTACCTCTAATTAAATTGATATGAACATCATTACCCCATTTTCATCATCTTGTATGCTCGTATGTAATGACTATAATAGAAAGAACCATTTGGATTTCTCCATGGAATAATTTATCTTTTATTATTATCATTCTTAAGGAAATGGAAATATAATACAACTCCTTGTTTGTCACAAAAATCATCACTCACTTTGGACTAAGAGTTAGTATGGAATTTCCTTTATTGAAGTTTTGACTCACTGGTCTCCTTTTGTGGAATGCCATGACCCAAGGTCTGGGATATATGAACTAAAAAAGTATAAATATTGGTTTTAGAATTATCAACCTAAACTATGTTTAAGTTATCTCAGAGGGGTACATGTCATATCATTCTTTATGAAACTCAATTAATATTTGGTTACCCCTATTTTAGGCCACACACAATTATTTAAGAAAAACACTACTTGTTCTGAGCACTACGAAATATTAAATGATATAATTTTTTTACAAGAATTATGACGTCGCATCATGTGTTAAATTAATTGGAGATATATCATAAGGAATGGGGACACAATTGTCCCTCTGATCACATCGGGTTTTTCATCATTTCCATAAAATAAATAATCCCAAGAACCAATTCCCATTGACACGGTCCAGACATTATAACAATAAAAAAATATAAACACATCGTTCAAGTGATGTGAACTTAAACAATGAACCCCATTACAATTGTAATGGCCTTATATATCCATATCAAAGAGACACATACAACTAAAAGTGTCAATACCCATATGGGAATCCTAAGAAAAAGAGAGACTCCCACCATACATGCCACTCTCATGACATGAAATAAAATTATAGTCTAAATAAAAAATTATACAAAGATAACAGTAATCACAATGGTGACCATAATAGTTATGGATGTTCCCATTAGATCCAATGGTTTATGAAATATTTAGGGAAAAACCATAAATATTTCCCCCATTCATATTGGTCTGAATATACTGGACATAAGACAATCAGCTTTGCAACACACACCCCAACTATTAATATTTAGAATATATGGCATCGCTGTTAAATCATTGTGAAATTAAACAAAAGTGATCATAGAATCACCATATGAAATTTATATACCAATTTAATTCCATCATATAAGATCTTAAAATTAACCCCCACATTGTTCAATACATGACATAAAACTATTAAGTGCCCCATGATCTCAGATTAGAACCTCTTTCCTAATTTAGTATTAGTCACATAAAAAACTAGTCACGGATCATTTTCATCAACTGAAGTCAAATATTATAATCTATTTAGATGATTTGTATTGACTTTTTTATATCGACACACACACATTATGTGGTCAGAAACAATATGTGGTAATCATAAGGATGTCGATCTCCATTCAAACAATCCCTCAGTTAATAACCATAATTTTCACCTTCCACTATTTTTATTCTCGTCACTTTCCATATCTAAATGATCCATTTAATGGTAATGGTGACTATACATACTAGCCCAGTGAACACACTTGGATCATTCCATGAAGTAATTATGATGAAATATGGAATGATCTCCTCCATAGAACATTGTGAATGACCAACACTCATATTTTTCACCACCCATGATGCGATAATAGTTTATCATTTGTTTCAAACATGATCAACATAAATATTGTTTTATGAATTCATTCCCCCATTATTCCATATCTCAGAAATCTTAATTTACTTCCTCCATCTTTTACATTCATCGTGTTGAAAATAATTCCCCTGTTGTTACCCAATGATTTTACCTATTCTCATGGAAAAATATTGGGGGTGTAGAGAGTCCGAGTCTCAAACCAAAACATTCATATCACCGACCCTCATTTAAGTGATATGTATTTTTTAACCTTATTTACCACACCGAGCATTATTTCTGTGAGATTAGTTATTTATTATTCCATATAAAATTAAAATGATCAATATGTATCATAAAAAAATAATTAGGATTGTGAGAAAATTAAAAAAAAACATCAATAGATTTAGCAGGTCAATCCACATATTGGATTCACATAATGATTTAAATATATGATAATGATCGTCCAAGGGTCGACCTAGTGATTCAGTGTTCTATCATTGAAATACATTTCCGAGTGTCCTCAAGAACTTTTTTTCACATGGTAAGCTCCATTGCTTCCTTATTATCCAGAAATAAGTCCTCGTCAGCCTTAATTTGGTCCTAGTCCCTAATTTCATGGAATTAATCCATTATAAATGCATCTTTTGGTACCTTGGACATATCTCAAAAAATATTATTCCCCAACTAGATGATTAAATATAATTTATAATTGTTAATATTTGAATTCCCTCTTGTATGTTGTTCTAGTAGAAAGAGCCCATCCTCGTCTTCGTGGAGCACCTTCATGCCCTTGCAATTTTTCATGTAGAAATAAACATCATAATACATCTACTCATAATATGACTGATTAATGAGAAAATCCATATCTAGTGTGTGGATGACACAACATTTCATTTGTCTGGTCCCCAGAATGACCAAATAATTTCATATAGATCCTACGTAGTTTGATATATTACCAATGTTATGGTAGGGATAAAATTTCTAAATGTCCACCAAAAACATCATCTCACATCCAGATTCACATCATAAAAATTAGATCTGTAATACTCATTGTACTCATATATATTATGATCATATTCTAAAAATGACACACCCCCACATTAGTGACCAGATGTAGAACCTTATGTCTAAGACAGAAAACTGAAACCACATTGGACCACTTTGTTGGTAGCATAATTTAAACAACCTCCATTGCGTACCCAATTCCTAAAGCCACATCTTATGGAATATAAAGGTTTATACTAAATACCACATCCTCCTCATATAATTATCTTGATGAAATAGCCATTAGTGTATCTATTGTGATAACAACATATTCCAATATTACCTCAACTACATGCTTGGGAGAGTTAAGTAAAAACACTACTGGGTAAGAAGAAAACACAATTTTCTCTTCTATTTAATATATAGGGTTATCCAATTGTATATAATGGGAGGAAAGAACAATTAAAATGGTTAAAATAGATATATCGTCTGACTATAATCATATAGTTATTCATAGGAAGTCCCCAATGTTGTAACATCCTCTAGTTTTTAGTACCCCATTTGAGGAAGATACCCCATATCTGGATGTCCTAGATCAGCCTGCATGAAAAAAATAAATACATTTTAATTTGAAAAAATAGATCATTAATCCATATGTAGAATGAGGAGTCCCATGAATCACTAGGACAAGATGATATGTCACCTCAGTCATATGATTACCTTGAATAATAGATGGTTGGAAACCTAATACCATAAACTTAAGGGGAGGACCATTCATTCCCTTTCAAGTGTTGGGGATTCATTATCTTCCTCTCACAGATGATCATCATGACCCCCCTCATATTCTTTCACCAATTTTAATGAAAATCAAGAAGGATGTGACCTCTAATATTGGAAATATAGGAATGTTTAATTCGCTCACAACTAGAAAAAATACCTAAAAATTAAATAATTATCCATCGTTAGGGGATCCCATTTATGCATACCTACTACATGATTCCTCTTATAATGACACTTCCCCCATATCCAGACCAGTGGTCAATTCAACCATGAGATGATCTAAACGAGAAGAAATGATTATTATCACCTTCTCTTTACTGGTCAAGGGTCATGAGATACCATGACATCGAACCATGTCTTCAATCTCATGGATATACTGTATCAACTAAGGTTATGGATTATGAAAAATATTAATTTCATGGATAATTTTATGAAATTGTATCTCCCATATCTTTTAGATTTATACATATCCCATGTAGATAGAAAATATTTCTATAGATTCCTATTGTGTCCTCTGAATTGGGGAAAATAGTGCCCCTAAGTACATCATTGTGTCATAAATATTTTCCTAGATCATGTACAGTTTCCCTCAAAACCACACCATAGATTCCACCATACTTGTGAGTCTATTATTCATGATATTGGGTCTCCGAACCACTCTGCCTAGTAGATTTATATGAGATACAGTCATTTTACTCCTCAATTCTAGTCTAACCCTACCTCCTCGTCACTGCCTTCCTAGTTTAGAAAGCCCCCAACCCCAAGGTTTTACGTACCCTTACACATTATCCTCCCATGTGGATACCAACCTCAGTTTCACCCTAGGATATTCACATTACCATCCAAGAGAATATTAATGAATAAATGCACACATGATATTATAGTGTGTAATATAATTTATTACGTTAACGTCCAACCAAGTTGAAATCATCAATATCTATAAGAGAACTGTCATCTCACATTTGGAATTAATTCTCATGTACAACATTATGGAATGTAATTAAAGGGAATCTAGATACCTTGAGAGTTAGTTTAGAGTGTGTATTTTCCATATTTCCTTACATTCTACCCTCACCACTAATACAACACTTCTAATGTCTAGGAGGTATGACTATTTTCCACACTATATTTGAACCATCATCATCGACCTCCCATACTATTAGTGGAAATGGGGAGATGATAAATGTGTAATTCGACCAAATCAATTCTAGTACACTGATTGGATCCTAATTGAGAAGCTGACTCATGACAATGTTGAGAATTAATGGTCAAAAGAAGGTATCAGTGGAGATAATGAATTCAGATATTCTTAACCCCAGATATGCTTGGAGACCCATTCAAACATGAAAATGATAGGCCTATAAAGCAGAAGGGTTCTTCCCCTAGATGATGTGGCCCAAAATCTTTTATATTTCTTCCATCACCAACTCTGCTAGGTTGAAGCAGTTCCTTATTTCAATCACAACTCCAATAACTTGGTTTCCCCTTCACATCCCCATGAGTTCATCATTGGATAAGAGAATCCATAAATTAACGAGATACATAATGATAAATGGAATAATAACATTGGGGCCACATGATTCACATTGTATCCTCATTAGATCCATTATCAGGCCCAAAAAATTACCTAATAAATATTCTCTTTTCTTCTATGGGATTCCCTAGGAAACTATAATGACATCCCTATTATCATATTCAATGACTCGATTTAAATGTAGTTGAACCACTTCTTGAAATGGATATAATTAAATTTGGGAATATCCTATCTATACTCTTGAAAAATTTGTATCTTGATTCAATCTATGATGGAATATTATCCTGATCCACCCATACATTATCTATGGGGAGGAATTCATCATACATTCCCCCTTGACATAGGATCCACAAAATCTATTTGTGATCCCACCAGATGATGCTAACCGCCTGAGGAAATAGGTGGAATGTATTATTCCCATCCAAACACCATCTTTGTTACTCAATCATGATTATTGAGTGGTGGTAGACATGAAAATAAGATTTCCAAGTCACTTTTTATAGACCAAACCTCTTCAAAACCACCTCGAACTAATCATAAGATTATAATACACAATATTCATAGGCCCATTAAGGTATAAAATTTATACTACTGACAAAATTACATAACTTTTTCTATCTTTTGAGACTAACATCCATTCCCTCATGAAGGTTATTATCATATTCAATGTTACTCCACTAAATCTAAAACCTTACTATTTTCGTGTTTTTTTGGGTTCCATGTCATTTCAGCATCGATCGATATGCGGTCATTAACTATGATACACCCAGTAGTCATGTGTCACTACTACATCCACAAAAAAACTCTAAACTAGTAAATTGGTTCACATCGATCAGCACTAGGGATGAACACATAATCCCCGATGTAACAAACATATAATAGATTCCACAAATAGAGGGGTTACTCATACAATTCCTCCATTAGTAATTGAATGACAGTGTCATAATTTGTTACACATTCGAATCCCTAACTGATCATAAGGTTTCCATCCATCTCCATTCGTTGATCTACCATTGACATATCACCATTAGTAAACATGTTCCTAGACATTAAATTTTCTAGGATCTGGATAAAAAATATTACATCATAAATGTCGAGTCCATGGATGTACAAAAACATCAGGGAAGTCTTTTCATGAAAATTATTATAATGACCCGGCCTTAAACCTTACTTAATATTAAATTAAATGAATAATTAATATTGAGGATCTTTTTAGGTTTAGAGTTTTAGATAATTAGAACATAACTATTACATCTCAAAAGATTACAAAGTAGACACTTCTACTAAGATTCCATAGAATAAAAAAAACTCTTAAAAAGAAACATGTCTAGTTCCATGTTTTATATAGCATGACATTCCCCTGATCCCATCCTTGACCTTATTCCACATTAAGTCCTGTGAAAACATTTCAAAAAAACTTGGGGTGAGCATAAAAAGCTCAGTAAGGGATACACAAATAATGAAAACTGTTATTTTTTCAAACATCAAGTAAACCATGTATACTTTATCAATGTAATACCTTCACCTTCATGAAGTAGTAAAAACTCGTCACTGAATAAAATATTATTAATTACCCTTTTGTAAACAAAGGATTATCATAAAACCCATATAAAGAACACATAACATATAAAGGTAACTTGGGACATAAACATACTTAAGTGGAATAACCATACGGTCGACTTCCACACATATCACTCAATGGAATAACCATATGGCCAAATTACATACATACTTAATGGAATAGCCATACGGCCGACTTCCATACCCAATGCATTGGAGGTTATAACGTAACCACCCATCCTGGTATTCACGGCACCACCTGTCATATGGTTTATCACGTATCCACCCGTCAAATGTCCAAGTACCATTATAAAATCATAATACATAAAACCAATATAATGGAAAGAAAACATATCCACACTTTAATCATAATATATCACTCAAATATATTGACATAACAAATCCATTATAAAAATCATTTTCAATACCAAAATACATAAAAGATTATATGGTATTTATTTCATTTTAAAAAACATTACAGCTTGTTCAGTAAGCCAAAGACTAAATAATACTCGCGGCGGCGGAAAAGGTCGTTGTCACCGCGTACGTTAAAAGAAGCATTCCCATTTTGTCGTTTTGTAAAATGCTTCGTAGAAAAAGATTCCTTTTGTATAAAAGTAAAAGTCAAATGGTTTTATACACCATATAAAATAAAGTTGTGTATAAAACAAAATATGCCTCAATGAAAGGAGATTGAGACGAAGTCCCTTACCTTGGGTCCGACTTGACTCGATCGTTCTTTAACGTCCTGAATAACAAACTTGAGTTAATTTCTACTTGATTAAGAAACTTTTCTAAATTTCATTATTCCTTTTATATCGCTTATTTCCATGTTATAAACATTATGTAACCATTTAAGTTAATAATGTTTATTTTGTCGATATTTGGTTCTTAAGTCGAAAGTGGACTTCTTACAATTACATGTTGTTCATGTGGTCAAAGGTTCTTTATAACCAGAATGAAATTACTGATTTTGATATCATATATATCATATATATCCAGAATATACATGTATTTATAATATTACCTAATCATTTAGAGGTACGAAATGAAATGCACCGTTCATGGAGACGGTAAGCCGTACAGACGCATGAACGCTACATTCATTTCTTTGTCATACTAATGGAATTAAAACTAAATGAGAGGTATGTATATTTTAATTACAGAATTATATTAATCATTTAGATGTAACATACATCATATATATCCATTATATATATGTACTTATAATAGTACATTACATTTGGGGATAAGAAATGAAATGCACAGTTCATGGAGACGGTAAGTCGTACGTACGCATGAATGCTACATTCATTTCTATCTCATACATTAATGGAAATAGATAATAATTATATAGAGGTATATTATAATTCCATTATAAAATCATATATAATAACTTTAAATCCGTCCTTTACATGTCCCACATATGGCATTAACGAATCACATCACTTTGAGGGGGTGGTAGTCCGCACTTCCTTAAATGAAGATATCGCGTTAACCCATAATGGAAACCATAAAGGTATACCCAAAATGTAAAATAAAAGAGCTTAATAAAAACATAAAAATATTATATATCATATATAAATATAGTGTCATCTTAATGGCCACCTTTTATGGTTGTAGAAGAATGTTGAACAATCATCGTTTCGTGAGGCAGAAATTCGCAATCCACAGAAACAGTATGTTATTTAACAATTAGATGTAGGTGTGTGTATGTTTAGCTCGTATACTTCTTAAAAAAAATCCTAGTATAAGTAAGATGCTGTATTTGTTACAAAAGAAATGAATAAAAAGAGTTTAGGGGGTTGGAGAAGCAAACTAAATCAAAAGGAATCAAGTGAAGACATTACCTTAAAATCGGGTAACTCCGTTTGGTTTGAGCTCAATGGCTTCCTTGGGAAGACTTATGCCCAAATTGAGGCATCAAGGAGTAATATAGGGATGTGGAGAGGCAAAATGGGCAGGTTTTTGCCGAGCCAAAGGCTTTGGATGTGTGGGTAACGTGGTAGAGGTGGGGGCCTTTTATAAGAGGAGAGGAGGGGCACTCTTGGAAGGTAATGAAAAGTCACTTTATTTCAAAATGGTATTCAGATTTAAGAGGTCCCACATTGATTTGTTTCTAGGATAAGGTTCTAAGGGTCATTAATCAACCCATACAATAGGTTTTGGCCATGTTTAGGACTTAGATTTTACATTTTCTTTCCATTTTATTTAAATCGTTAAATAATGAGGTCATCGCTTCATTATCATGATGTCATAAATAATTTAATTTATTTAATCTCTAAAAATTAAAAAATAAATATAATTATGTATTAAATATTTTTAGCTTTTTAATTAATATTTATAGTCAAAACTCTTACTAGTATAACCCCATGTAAAAATTATTTTAGTAAAAAAACTCATGTTTGTGTCATTTTTATTTTAACATTAAATAAAAACGTATTAATGTCATTTTCCAACTAAAGTGGATCCATGGGTTCCCCAAGTTGACCCATGGATTTTATTGGTCGGCCATGACACATCCAATAAGGGTAGGACATGTGTCAAGTTCATTTCATATTATTACAACATTATTTTTACCTTAAATTACACTAATTACCTCTAATCACGATTAAAAACTTAATAAGTTACTTTTCCCAAAAAAAATTATTTTAATCTCATTTAACCAAATTTTACTTCTTAATGACAACCATGTATGTCGGATTTTTGAAATTCAAAACACAGAAGTGGTAAAATTTCATTTAAACGAATAATCAGTTTTTATAAGTACCACTCAGTGGTTTCACTATTCATCAAAAATTGAAGTTTTTCAGAAAAATACCAAAACTTCACCCTAAGCTATATTTGATATTCCAAATTCAAAAATGAAGTCCATTTTAAAAACTTCACAACATATAAGTTTCATTAATTAATTTAATAATTAATACCCGCTGTCAGAGCAAATTGCATGTTTTTATGAAACAATAAGTTTCAAAAGATTGACACTAGTTTAAGTCCGATTTCAAAGTGAAATTAATTCCAACAACAAATATTGGATTTAATGCTAAAAATATATTCTAATTTCACTTTAAAACCAATTAAAAATATAATCTAATCATCTTAATAAAATATATTAAAAAGTGGTTTTGAATTAAAATACAACATTTTACATTATTCATTAAAAATGAACTTTATCAGAAATATACCAAAAATTTACACAAAGTAAATTCTGATGTCCCAATTCTAAAGAAGAGTTATATTTGGTCCAATATAATTTAAAATATTGATCAATACTATATTTAATGACGGTTCGCCGTCAAAAGGTGATAAGTGGACCTTTCGTGAAAATTAGAGTATATAAGCCTAAAATTGAATTCTTTTCGTATTTTAAGCCTTTATCTTTTATTGGATAAATGTAAAAACATTTAAAAACATATATAATCATATTTTAGTTATTTCTATCCATTCCCGCCAATACAACAGCTACATGTTAACTACCATTTAAAATAATATTATTATATTACTAGTGTGCAACATAAGTTTTCAAAGGAACTCATCGTTGCGTATCAGGTACGCTATTGAACATAGAAACCCCTTTAAAGTAAAATTAATATTTAATTCATAAATATTAATAAATACGAAAATGTTTTATTCATTATTTACCTGGGATGTTACATCCTTCTCCCCTTTTTGGGAATTGCGTCCTTGCAATTTTATTCACTTATCAAAATAAGTGGGGGTATTTATCCCTCATAGCATTTTCAGATTCCCACATTGCCTCTTCAACCATATGGTTTTTCCACAAAACCTTTACCTTGTAGATTACCTTATTTCGCTACACTTTCTCTCTTCGATCAAGAATCTGGACTGGTTGTTCTTCATAAGATAGTTTCTCCTCTAGCTGAACTACCTCTTGACTCAAAACATGAAATGGATCTGGCATATACTTTCTCAGCATCGAAACATGAAAAACATTGTGTACCTGAGACAAACATGGAGGTAAAGCCACTCTGTATTCAACTGATCCAACACTCTCCAGAATTTCATATGGCCCACTGAACCTTGGACTCAGCTTTCCTTTCTTACCAAATCACATCACACTTTTCCATGGAGAATCCTTGCGAAAAACATGATCACCAACCTCGAAAGATAGATCCTTCCTCCGTATATCCGCAAAACACTTCGGCCTGCTTTGAGTTGTTCTCATTTGTTTCTGAATCAACTAAACTTTTTCTACCATCTCTTCTATCAATTATGGTCCCATCAACTTCCTTTCACCCACTTCATCCCAAAATGCAGGAGTTCGACACCGCTTCCCATATAATGCCTCAAATGGTTCCATCTGTATACTGGAATGAAAACAGTTATTATAAGAAAACTCAACTAAAGAAAGATGTTGGTCCCAACTTCCCTGATAATCAATCGAACAAGCTCGTATCATATCCACCAAGGTCTGAATTGTTCGTTCTGACTGCCCATCTGATTGAGGATGAAAAGCTGTACTAAAAATTAATTCAGTACCCAACGACTTCTGAAGGCCTTTCCAAAAGTTAGTAGTAAACCTGGGATCACGATGGGACACAATGGATAGAGGAACTCCATGTAACCTGAAAATCTCTTTAAGATATAAATGGGAAAGTTGATCTAGTGAAAAAGTATCTCGTATAGCAAGGAAATGAGCAGATTTAGTCAAGCGATCAACAATATCACAGATTGCATTATTACCTCAAGATGCCATTGGAAATCCCACAACAAATTCCATGGCTAGGTTTTCCCATTTCCACTCTGGCACTTGTAATGGCTGAAGATTCCCCTTCGGTCACTGCTGCTCTGCTTTAACCTGTTGACATGTCAAACACTTCACAGTAAAATCAGCAATATCCCTTTTCATTCCATCCCACCAGTAATACTCCCGCAGATCTCTGTACATCTTAGTACTGCCAGGATGAACTGAAAACGGGGAAGTATGAGCCTCACATAACAACTCATTCTTCAACTGTGAATAACAAGGCACACAAAATCTCTTCCCAAACCTCAAAACACAATCATTATCAATGTTGAATTTAGGCATATTACCCTTCTGAACCAGCTCTACCTTTTTCTACAACTCACTATCTTGCTTCTGTGCTTACTTGATTCTGTTTGATAGGGACGATCTCACTGATACCTGAAACAAAATAGAAGAACTTCCTACACCAACAACTTCTATGACAAATTTTATCAAATCAAAAACCAAAGGATATCGTTCCAAACGTAGCAAGGTAAATGAAGCATTACTTTTTCGACACAAAGCATCAACCACTTTATTTTCCTTTCCCGGATGGTAATGAATTGTACAATCACAATCCTTGATTAATTCCAGCCATCTCCTCTGTCTCATGTTCAATTCTTTCTGAGTGAATATATACTTTAAACTTTTGTGATCAGTATATATTTCACACTTTACTCCATACAAATGATGCCTCCAATTTTTTAAAGCAAAAACAACAACAGCTAATTCCAAATCATGTATAGGGTAATTTACCTCATGAGTTTCCATCTGACATAAAGCATAATCAATTACCTGATCATTCTGCATAAGGACACAACCATGTCCCTTCAACGAAGCATCACTGTATATAACAAACTCACCATTCCTGGAAGGAAGTTCCAAAACTGGAGCATTAACCAATCTTCTTTTCAACTCCTGAAAACAATAATCACATTCTTTTGTCCAGATGAACTTAACACCCTTACGAGTTAGCATAGTTATTGGACTAGATAACCGTGAAAAATATTCAACAAACCTTCTGTAGTAAACTTCCAAACTAAGAAAACTATGGATCTCGGTTACATTTTTGGGTCTTGGCCATTCTTCAACAACTTTTGTTTTAGCAGGATCAACAGTTATGCCATCTTTTGAAACAATGTGACCCTGGAAAGAAATTTTTGGCAACCAAAACTCACACATGCTGAATTTCCCATAAAATTTCTATTATTTTAAGGTTTGTAAAATAACCCTTAAATGACTTTAATGCTCCTCTTTACCTTTATAAAACACCAAAATATCATCAATAACACAACCACCATTTATCACCTGATTCAACTGAGCCTTCACTATAGTAAACTGCTCAATTATGATTCTGACCATCTCAGGATGCTGATTTGGAAGTTCATTTCCTTCTGTATGCCTTCCCAAAAAAAACATCTCTATTTCATCTATGAAACCCATTCTTAACACTGAAATACCTTAGGTGAAGCAACATGGTAATCCTTAAATGTTGTATCATTTCAATTGTACCATAAATTAGCTTATAATTTAACACTTTTCTAACTCCTAATGTTGTCTAAACCGACCTCTGATACCAACTATAAGGCCCCGACATTAAACCTTACTTAATATTGAGTTAAATGAATAATTCACATTGAGGATCTTTTCAGGTTTAGAGTTTTAGAGAATTTGAACATAACTATTACATCTCAAAAGATTACAAAGTAGCCACTTATACTAAGTTTCCATAGAAAAAAAAACTCTTAAAAAGAAACATGCCTAGTTCCATGCTTTATATAGCATTACATTACCTTGATCCCATCCATGACCTTATTCCACATTAAGTCCGGTGAAAAACATTTCAAAAAAACTTGGGGTGAGTATAAAAACTCAGTAAGGGATACATAAAGAATGAAAACTGTTAGTTTTTCAAACATCAAGTAAACCATGTATACTTTATCAAAGTAATACCTTCACCTTCATGAAGTAGTAAAAACTCTTCACTGAATAAAATATCATTACAAACCCTTTTGTAACCAAAGTATTACCATAAAACCCATATAAAGAACACATAACATATAAAGGTAACTTGGGACATAAATATACTTACGTGGAATAACCATATGGTCGACTTCCACACATATCACTTAATGGAATAGCCATACGGCAAACTTCCATACATAATTAATGGAATAGCCATACGGCCGACTTCCATAACCAATGCATTGGAGGTTATAACGTAACCACAAGTCCTGGTATTCACGACACCACCCGTCGTATGGTTTATCACGTAACCACCTATCAAATGTCCAAGTACCATTATAAAATCATAAGACATAAAACGAATATAATGGAAAGAAAACATATCCACACTTTAATCACAATATATCACTCAAATATATTGACATAAAAAATCCATTATAAAAATCATTTTCAATACAAAAATACATAAAAGAGTATACGGTATTTATTTCATTTTAAAAAACATTACGGCTTGTTTAGGAAGCCCAAGACCAAATAATACTCACCGCGTACGTTAAAAGAAACATTCCCTTTTTGTCGTTTTGTAAAACGCTTTGTAGAAAAATATTCCTTTTGTATAAAAGTTAAATTCAAAGTGGTTTATACACCGTATAAAAGAAACTTGTGTATAAAACAAAATATGCCTCAATTAAAGGAGATTGAGACGAAGTCCCATACAACGGGTCTGACTTGACTCGATTGTTCTTTAACGTCCGGAATAATAAACATGAGTTAATTTATACTATATTAAGAACCTTTTTTAATGTCCACTATTCCTTTTATATCACTTATTTCCATGTTATAAACATTATGTAACCATTTAAGATAATAATGTTTGTTTTGTCGATATTTGGTTCTTAAGTCAAAAGTGGACTTCTTACAATTACATGTTGTTCGTGTGGTCAAAGGTTCTTTATATCCATAATGACATTCCTGATTTCGATATCATGCATATCATATATATCCAGCATATACATGTATTTATAATATTACATAATCATTTAGAGGTAAGAAATGAAATGCACCGTTCATGGAGACGGTAAGCCGTACGTACGCATGAACGCTACTTCCATTTCATTGTCATACTAATGCAATTAAAACTAAATGAGAGGTATGTATATTTTAATTCCAGAATTATATTAATCATTTAGATGTAACATACATCATATATATCCATTATATATATGTACTTATAATAGTACATTACATTTGGGGATAAGAAATGAAATGCACGGTTCCTCGAGACGGTAAGCCGTACGTACGCATGAACGCTACTTTCATTTCTATCTCATACATTAATTGAAATAAATAATAATGATATAGAGGTATATTATATTTCCAGTATTAAATCATATATAATAACTTTAAATCCATCCTTTACACGTCCCACATATGGCATTAACAAATCACATCACTTTGAGGGGGCGGTAATCCGCACTTCCTTAAATGAAGATATCGTGTTTACCCATAATGGAAACCATAAAGGTATGCCCAAAATGAAAAATATAGAAGCTTATGGAAAACATAAACATATTATATATCATATATAAATATAGTGTCATCTTAATGGCCACATTTGAAGGTGTTAGAAGAATGTTGAACAATCATCGTTTCGTGAGGCAGAAATTCACCATCCACAGAAACAGTATGTTCTTTAACCATTAGATGTTGGTGTGTGTAAGTGTAGCGCGAATCCTTCTTATAAAAAAATCCTAGTATATGGAAAATACTGGATTTTTTACAAAATAAATTAATAAAAATAATTTAGGGGGATGGAGAAGCAAAATAAAACAAAACGAATCAAGTGAAGACATTACCTTAAAATCGGGTAACTCCGTTTGGTTTGAGCTCAAAGGCTTCCTCGGGAAGACTTCATCCAAAATTGAGGCTTCAAGGAGTAATAGAGGGATTTTGAGAGACAAAATGGGCAGGGGTTGGCTGATACAAAGGCTTTGTAAGTGTGGGTAAGGTGGTAGAGGTGGGGGCTTTTTATGAGAGGAGAGGTGGGGCACTCTTGGAAGGTAAAAAAAGTCACTTTATTTCAAAATGGTATTCGGATTTAAGATGTCCCACATTGATGTGTTTCTAGGATAAGGTGATAAGGGTTATAAATCCACCCATCCAATAGGTTTTGGCCATGTGTAGGTCTTATATTTTAAATTATCTATCCATTTTATTTAAATCATTAAATAATGAGGTCATCGCTGCATTATCATGATGTCATAAATAATTTAATTTATTTAATGCCTAAAAATTATAAAAACAAATATCATGATGTAGGAAATATTTTTATATTTATAATGAATATATATAGTCAAAAATCTGACTAGTATAACCCCATGTAAAATTTATTTTAGTAAAACCACTCATGTTTGTGTCATTTTTATTTTAACATAAAATAAAAAGGTACTAATTTAATTTTCCAACTAAAGTGGCTCCATGGGGTCCCCAAGTTGACCCATGGATTGTCTTGGCCGGCAATGAAACATCCAATAAGGGTAGGACATGTTTCAAGTTCATTTCATATTATTACAACATTATTTGTACCTTAAATTACACTAATAACCTCTAATCGCGATTAAAAACGTAATAAGTTACTATTCACCAAAAAATTATTTTAATATTATTGAACCAAATTTTACTTCTTAATGACAACCATGTATGTTGGATTTTCTAAATTCAAAACACAGAAGTGGAAAATTTTCATTTAAACGAAAAATCAGTTTTTATAAGTACCAATTAGTGGTTTCACTATTCATCAAAAATTGATGTTTTTCAAAAAAATACCAAAACTTCACCCTAAGCTATATTTTATATTCAGAATTCAAATATGAAGTCCATTTTACAAAATTCACAACATATAAGTTGAATTAATTAATTTAATAATTAATTCCCGTTGTCAGAGCAAATAGCGTGTTTTTATGAAACAATAAGTATCAAAAGATTGACACTAGTTTAAGTCCGATTTCAAAGTGAAATTAATTCCAACGACTACTATTGGATTTAATGGTAAAATTATATTATAATTTCACTTTAAAACAAATTCAAAAGATAATCTATTCATCTTAATAAATTATACTAAAAAGTGGTTTTGAATTAAAATACAACATTTTATACTATTCATTAAAAAATGAACTTTATCGGAAAGATACCAAAAATTTACACAAAGTAAATTTTGATGTAACGATTCTAAAGAAGAGTTATATTTTGTCCAATAGAATTTATAAGATTGATCAAAACTATATTTAATGACGGTTCGCCGTCAAACGGTGATAAGTGGACCTTTCGTGAAAATTAGAGTATATAAGCCTAAAATTGAATTCTTTCCGTATTTTAAGCCTTTATCTTTTATTGGATAAATGTTAAAACATTTAAAAACATATATAATCATATATTAGTTATTTATATCCATTCCCACCAATACAACGGCTACATGTTAACTACCATTTAAAATAATATTATTATATTACTAGTGTGCAACGTAAGTTTTCAAAGGAACTCATCGTTGGGTATCAGGTACGCTATCGAACATAGAAACCCCTTTAAAATAAAATTAATATTTAATTCGTAAATATTAATAAATACGAAAATGTTTTATTCATTATTTACCTGGGATGTTACAATTATATTCACTGAGGAGGGAATGTTTCACGCGTGGTAAGGGTCATGGTTTCCATGTGATTTTAAAGGACATGATTTTTAGAAAGAGATATAATATTACTATCTTTCATGAAAATATCAATGTCCCCATGGGACACCATGCTAATTTATAGGTAGAGTATTTTGATTATTTTTCTTATCATGGCTCATAAATTGCCAATTTTTTGTGCATTCCCACCTAAATCCAACATTCCACTCCCTCATTAGATCTAATTAAATTATATGGTGTTTTTTTGATGAAATACCTATTTCATGATATTGGTCATGAAATTCATTAATGGTCTGACGTCAATCTAATCAAAACTATATTAAAAATTCTAATAGTGGATTATTTTTTATTTTTTTTGGCTGCTATGAATGTTCTGATGGTTAATTCCACATAGAGTAGGTGCATCCAAGGAACTACCAAAATTGATGAAATACCTACATGAAATTTATTTACTATAAATTAAATTTTTTAAAATTAACTTCTACATGTTCTCTATTCCTATAAATAAAAACATTCATCTGAAATTTTTGGGGATGAAATATTTGGACCTTAGATAATGATTCTATATTCATGAAGATCATTATTATTGAGAATATGAAATATAAATTCCTAGGGGTTCCCATATATCATAAAACATCATTCCTAGGTGTTTTTTCGGGCCAAATACAATGATAGTTATTCATTTAACAAATTTTTTTTCCATTATGTTAGATGAAAACCATTTTGGGTATTAGGGGTCTACATGATTATTATCTTCCACAAAATCAATGACATTGGAACCAAAACATTACTCTGAGGTAAGGACATCCATATTTCTGAAAAAAAAATCCTTATCATTAGCAATTACCTTCATGAAAACTACTCCCTCCATGTTCTATTTAACCTTTATAAACACCAATAATTCATGAATCCCTTCTATTAGGACTCCCAATTGTGCATCCTTTTTATAAACATCATTTCACAAGAGTTGGGTTCCCAGTGTAGCATCCTAGGTGTAACAACCATGGATATTAGTTCATTTTAGATGAATATTCAACACATTATAAAAATAAATGTCCATGGACTTTAATATTTTAGGGACATCTGAAACATGGAACACATTATTCTATTTTTGTGAATGATATTCAACATATCCATAAAGATATTCCCCATTAGAACTGCTACATAATGGCCATTTTTCATAACCTGGGGAATGAAAAAATAAAGGTTCCAGATTATTTTCTCTGTAAAGGTTAACAAATAAATATTTAAGAATAATAATGACTATAAGCAGTATGAAAAAATTATCATATCATTGTAATATCAAACTATTAATATCAAATATCATAATCAATAGTCAGGGCATCATGATTGGAAGTTCCCATCACATGAATGAGAAGATAATCGATTGAATAATACATGATACGATAATATATGAAAATGAAATGAAATTTTATTTTACACATCATCTAATAAGATTGTAAACAGTTATATGTAGAAATAGGTTCCCTAACTACACTAATTATATGAAATTAATTATAAGGCCCCATCCTTAAACATTACTTAATCTTGAGTTAATTCAAGAATACACGTTGAGGATCTTTTCAGGTTTAGAGTTTTAGAGAATTAGATAATAAAACATGCATTACATTCAACATTTAAAAAACGTGGTTACATAAAAGATAGTACTCATTTTCCCCATCAACGGAATCATATTTAAAAGAAAACATGGATCCTTTCTTGACACATCCTTGTCACTATCATCACATCATGTACCATTCCCTTGACCTGTGAAAAAAATTTCAAATACATGGGATGGGCATTAAAAGCTCAGTAAGGGATATAAAAGTATGAAATGAAAACATTAGTCCATTCATGAAATCATACTTTACACATAAAAAATAATCACATTCCTCATCAAATCATGAAAAAATCATAGAAATCATAAGACATAAAGGTAACTTGAGGCATTCATAACATTATTACGTAGGGAGAAACCCTCATGGTTACGTTTAGAATACCCATCACAGTATATTCCCTAAATCTATTCGGAGAAACCTTAACGTTTTACTCCTTCGTGTTACCCAATTCATTGGAGAGATATATTGGGCTCACCCTCCCTTAGTTTATCACGGAACCACCTGTCTTCATAACAATTCCCAAGAACCATAACATAATCGTATCACATGAAACATGCATAAAGGAAACATAACATTTCCACTTTTCAATCACAAGATATCAATAATACACATTGATATACAAACATTATGAAAACCATTTTCAATACCAAAATAAAATTAATGTAAAACATGGTATTTATTTTTCATTCATAAAAATTTATGGCTTGTAGAGGAAGCCGAAACTCAGATAATGTTCATGGCGGAGGAGAAGTCATTGTTGCCACATATGTACGACAAACAAAACATTCCCTTTTGTCGTTTAGTAAATTCTTTGTATAAAAAGATTCATTTTGAATAAATGTATATGTAAAATGGGTTTATACACCATATAAAAGAATGTTTTGAATAAAATAAAATATACCTCAATGAAACGAGATTGAGAAGATGTCCCTTACCTCGTGTTTGACGTGACTCGATTGCTCTTTAATCTCCTGAATAATAAACTAATGGTAATTTATACTTTCTTAAGAACCTTTTTCAGGTTTATTATTCCTTTTTTATAACTTATTTCCATGTTATAAACGTTATGTAATCATTTAATTTAATAATGTTCGTTTTGTCGATATTTGGTACTTAAGTCAAAAATGGACTTCTTACAATTACATGTTGTTTATGTGGTAAAATCTTAATTATATCCAGAATGATATTCATGATTTGGATATCATATATTTCATATATCTCCAGCATATACATGTATTTATAATAGTACATAACATTTAGAGGTAAGAAATGAAATGCACCGTTCATGGAGACGGTAAGCCATACGTACGCATGAGCACTACATTAATTTCTATTCCGTATTTAATGGAGTGAAATCATATTGATATAAGGGTATATTTTAATTCCATTATAACTTCATATATAATAACATTAACTCCACATATGGCATTAACGAATCAAATCACTTTGAGGGGACGGTAGTCCGCACTTCCTAAAATGAATTTATCGTGTTTACCGACAATGGAAACCATAATAGTATGCAACAAATGAAAAATACAGAAGAATAAGGAAAACATAAAAATAATATATATCATATATAAATAGAGTGACTTCTTAATGGCCACCATTAAAGGTGTTCAAATAATATTGAACAATCAACATTTCGTGAGGCAGAAATTCGCCATCCAGAGAAACATTATGTTCATTAACCATTATACAAAGGTGTGTGTAAGTGTAGCTCTAATCCATAACATAAAAACATCCTAGTTTATTTAATATACTGGTTTTATTACAAATGAAATGAGGATAAAGAGTTTAGGGGGTTGGAAAAGCAAAATGAAACATTAGAATAAAAGAGAAGACACTACCTTTAAATCGGGTAACTCTTTTTGATTTGAGCTCAATGGCTTCCTTGGAATGACTTCTGCACAAAGTGAGGATTTTAATATTAATATAGGGATGAGGAGAGACAAAATGGGTAGGGGTTGGCCATGTCAAAGGCTTTAGAGGTGTGGGTAAGGTGGCAGAGGTGGGGGCCTTTTATAAGAGGAGAGGAGGGGAACTCTTGAAAAGTTATAAAAGTTTTATTATAAAATGAATTTAGGATTTCAAAGGTCCCAAAATTATATATTTATAGGATAAGGTGATACGAGTTCGAAATAAACCCATCTGATAGGTTTTTTACAAGTGTAGGTTTTGTATTTTAAATTATGATTTCATTTTATTTAAATCGGTAAATAATGAGGTAATCACTGCATCATCATAGTGTCATAAATAATTTAATTTATTTAATGTCTAAAAAATATAAAAGAAATATCATTATGTAGGAAATCATTTTAGAATTCTAATTAATATTTATATCCAAAAATATTTCTTTTATAACCCCATGTAAAAATTGTTTTAGTAAAACAACACATGTTTGTGACATTTTCATGTTAACATTAAATAAAAAGTTATTAATGTCATTTTCCTACCAATGTGGCTCCATGGGGTCCCCAAGTTGACCCATGTATTTTCTTGGTCGGCCATGACACATCCAATATCTGTAGGACATGTGTCAATGTCATTTCAAATTATTAAAACATTATATTTACCTTAAATTACACTAATTACGTCTAATCGCGATAAAAAACTTAAAAGTTAGTATTCACCAAAAAAAATTATTTTAATCCCATTGAACAACATTTTACTTCTTAATGAAAACCATGTATGTCGGATTTTTTAAATTCAAAACACACAGGTGGTAAATTTTCATTTAAACGAAAAATCAGTTTTTTAAGTACCAATTAGTGGTTTCAATATTCATTAAAAATTGAAGTTTTTATGAAAAAGATCAAAACTTCACCCTAAGCTATATTTGATATTACGAATTAAAAAATGATGTCTATTTTAAAAAATTAAAATCATATAAGTTAAATTAATTAATTTAATAATTAATTCCTGATGTCAGAACAAATAGCGTGTTTTTATGAAATAATATATATCAAAAGATTGACACTAGTTTAAGTCCAATTTCAAGGTGAAATTAATTCCAATGACCACTATTAGATTAAATGGTAAAAATATATTCTAATTTCACATTAAACCCAATTAAAAAGATAATCTAATCATATAAATATATTTTATTAAAAAGGGGTTTTGAATTAAAATACAACATTTTTCACTATTCATTAAAAAAATAATCTTTATCAGAAAATTACCAAAAATTTACACAAAGAAAATTTTGATGTCCTGATCCTAATGAAAAATTTTATTTGGTCCAAATGAATGTATAAGAGTGACCAAAACTATATTTAAAGAGGGTTCGCAATCAAAAGGTGATAAATGGACCTTTAGTGAAAATTAGAGTATATATGCCTAAAATTGAATTCTTTTCGTATTTTAAACCTTTATCCTTTATTGGATAAATGTAAAAACATTTAACAAACATATATAATAATATTTTAGTTAATTCTATTCATTCCTACCAATACAATGGCTATGTGTTAAATACCATTTAAAATAATATTATTTTATTACTAATGTGCAACATAAGATTTCAAAGAAACTCTTTGTTGCGTATTGGGTATGCTATCGAACATAGAAACCCCTTTAGAGTAAAATTAATATTAAATTAGTAAATGTAAACAAGTATGTAAATGTATTATTCTTTATTTACCTGACATGTTACATCCTTCCCCCAATTTTGGAATTGCATCCTCGCAATTTTATTCACTTATCAAAATAAGTGGGGGTATTTTTCTCTCATAGAATTTTTAGATTTCCACGTTGCCTCTTCAAGCATATGGTTTTTACAAAAAACCTTTACCTGAGGAATTACCTTATTCCGCATAAATTTCTCTCTGTGGTAAAGAATCTGGAATAGTTGTTCTTCATAAGAGAGATTCTCTTCCAACTGAACTACCTCTAGGCTCAAAACATGAGATGGATATGGCATATACTTTCCCAACATTGAAAAATGAAAAATATTGTGTACCTGAGATGAACTCGGAGGTAAAGAAACTCGGTAAGCAACTGATCCATCATTTTCCAGAATTTCATATGGTCCAATGAACCTTGGACTCAGCTTTCCTTTCTTACCGAATCACATCACACTTTTCCATGGTGAAACTTTGTGAAAAACATGATCACCTACCTTTAAAGATAGATCCATCCTTCGGTTATCTGCATAACTCTTCTGCCTGATCTGTGTTGTTCTCATGTGTTTATGAATCAACTGAACTTTTTCTACCACCTCTTCTACAAATTCTGGTCCCATCAACTTCTTTTCACCCACTTCATCCCAAAAAGCTGGAGTTCAACACTGTTTACCATATAATGCCTCAAATGGATCCATCTGTATACTGGAATGAAAACTATTACTATAAGAAAACTCAACCAAAGAAAGATGTCAGTCCCAACATCCCTGATAATCCATCGATCAATCACATAGCATATCCTCCAAAGTCTGAATCCTTATTTCTTACTGCCCATCTCATTGAGGATGAAAAGCTGTACTAAAATTTCATTCAGTACCCAACAACTTCTGAAGGCCTTTCCAAAAGATAGAAGTAAACCTGGGATCATGATGAGATACAATGGAGAGAGGAAATCCATGTAACTTGAAAATCTCTTTAAGATACAAACGATAATGTTGATCTAGGGAAAAATTATCTCGTATAGCAAGGAAATGAGCAGATTTAGTCAAGCAATCAACAATAACCCAGATTGCATTATTACCTTGAGGTGTCTTTGGCAATCCCACAACGAAGTCCATTGATATATTCTCCCATATCCACTCTGGTACTGGTAAAGGCTTAATTATCCCTTTCGGTAACCGCCTCTCTGCATTTACCTGTTGAACAGTCAAACACTTCACAGTAAAATCAGCAATATCCTTTTCCATTCCATCCCACCAGTAATACTCCTAAAGATCTCTATATATCTTAGTACTGACTGGATGAACTGAAAACGGAGAACTATGAGCATCACATAACAACTCTCTCATAAACTGTGAATCACAAGGAACACACAATCTCTTCCCAAATCTCAAAACCCAATCATTATCAATGTTGAATTCAGGTAAATTGCCCTTCTGAACCAGCTCTACCTTTTTCTGCAACTCGTTGTCTTGCTTCTGTGCTTGCTTAATTCTGTCTGATAGAGATGATCTCACTGATACCTGAAACAAAAAAGAAGAACTTCCTGCACCAACAACTTCTATTCCAAAGTTCATCAAATCCTTAACCAAAGGATCATGTTCCAACCACAACATTGGTAATGAATTATTACTTTTTCAACTCAAAGCATCATCCACTTTATTTGCTTTTCCCGGATGGTAATAAATTGTACAATTATAATCCTTTATTAATTATGGACATATCCTCCGCCTCATGTTCAATTCTTTCTGATTGAATTTACACTTTAAACATTTGTGATCGGTATATATTTCACAATTTACTCCATACAAATGATGCCTCCATATTATTAAAGTGAAAACAACAGCAGCTAATTCCAAATCATGTGTAGGGTAATTTACCACATGAGTTTTCAACTGAAGTGAGAAATATGAAATTACCAGATCATTCTGCATAAGGGCACAACCAAGTCCCTTCAACGAAGCATTACTATATATAACAAACACACCATTCCAAGAAGGAAGTGCCAAAACTGGAACATTCATCGATCTTCTTTTCAACTCCTGAAAACAATCATCACATTATTTTGTCCAGATAAACATAACACCCATCCGAGTTAGCTTAGTCATTGGACTAGATAACTATGAAAAAATTTCAACAAACCTTCATTAGTAGCCTTACAAACCATGAAAACTATGAATCTCAGTTACATTTGTGGGTCTTGGCCATTCTTCAAAAACTATTGTTTTAGCAGGATCAACAATTATCCCATCGTTAGAAACAATGGGACCAAGGAAAGATATGTGTTGCAACCAAAACTCACACTTTCTGAATTTTCCATACAGTTTTGTTTCTTTTAAGGTTTGCAAGATAACCCTTAAATGACTTTCATGCTCCTCTTTACTTTAAGAAAACACCAAAATATCATCAATAAAAACAACCAACATTTTTCACCCGAGTCAACTGAGCCATCACTGCAAAAACATGTTTAGTTCTGATTCTGACCATCTCAGGATACTGATTTGAAATGTCATTTCCCAGTATATGCCATCCCAGAAAATCTTTTCTGTTCGCTCTATGAAAAACCATTCTTAACACAGAAATATCTTAGGATAATCCACATGGTAATTTCAAAATTATATATCATTTCAATCATAACATAAATTAATTTATAATTTACCAATTTTCTAACTCCTAAAGTTTTCTAAACCGACCTCTGATACCAACTATAAGGCGTTAGGCTTAAACATTACTTAATGTTTAGTTACTTCAAGAATACATGTTGAGGATCTTTTCAGGTTTATATTTTTAGAGAATTATATCATAAAACATGAATTACATTCCACATTTAAACAAAGTGGTTAAATAAAATATTGTACTCATTTTTTACATCAATGGAATCATATTTAAAATAAAACATGGATTCTTTCTGGACAATTCCTTGACAGTATCATCACATTATGTAACTTTCCCTTGACCTGTGAAAAACATTTCAAAAACATGGGATGAGCATAAAAAGCTCAGTAAGGGATATAAAAGTACGAAATGAAAACATTAATCCATGCATGGAATCATACTTTACTCATAAAAAATAATCACATACCTCATCAAATAAGGAATAAATCATAGAAATCATAAGACATAAAGGTAACTTGAGTCATTCATAACATTCTTACGTAGGGATTAACCCTCGTGGTTACTTTTGGAATACCCATCACAATATATTCCCTAAATATATTTGGAGAAACCTTAACGTTTACCTCCTTCGCATTACCCAATGCATTGGAGAGCTATATCGGGCTCACTCACCCTTAGTTTGTCACGAAACCACCCGTCTTAATAACAATTCCCAATAACCATAACATAATCGTATCATATAAAACATGCATAAAGGAAACATAACATTTCCACTTTTCAATCACAAGATATCAATACAACACATTGATATAAAAACATTAGGAAGACCATATTCAATACCAAAAAATGAAAAGTACAACATGGTATTTATTTTTCATTCAAAAAAAGTTATGGCTTATAGAGGAATCTGAAACTCAAATAATGGTCGTGACGGCGGAGAAGCCGTTTTTCCGCATGCGTACGACAAAAAAACATTCCCTTTTGTCGTTTAGTAAATGATTTGTATAAAAAGTTTCCTTTTGAATAAAAGTAAAATTCAAAGGGATACACTGTATAAAAGGAAGTTGTGTATAAAACAAAATATGCCTCAATGAAAGGAGATTGAGACGATGTCCCTTACCTCGTGTCCGACGTGACTCGATTGCTCTTTAATCTCCTGAATAATAAACTAAAGTTAATTTCTACTTGCTTAATAACCTTTTTCAAGTTTATTATTCATTTTATATAACTTATTTCCATGTTATAAACGTTATGTAATCATTTAATTTAATAAAGTTCATTTTGTCGATATTTGGTACTTAAGTCAAAAATGGACTTCTTAAAATTACATGTTGCTTATGTGATCAAAGGATCATTATATCCAAAATGATATTCATGATTTGGATATCATATATTTCATATATATCCATCATATATATATGTATTTATAATAGCACATAACATTTAGAGGTAAGAAATGAAATGCACCGTTCACGGAGACAGTAAGTCGTGCGTACGCATGAGCGCTATATTCATTTATATTTCGTATTTAGTGGAGTGAAATCATAATGATATAAGGGTATATTATAATTCCAGTATAACACCACATATAATAACATTAATGTCATCCTTTATATGTCCCACATATGGCATTATCGAATCAAATCACTTTGAGGGGGCGGTAGTCCGCACTTCCTAAAATGAAAATATCTTGTTTACCCACAATGGAAACCATAAAGGTATGAAAAAAATGAAAAATACAGAAGCATAAGGAAAACAAAAAAATAATATATATCATATATATATATATTGAAATCTTAATGGCCATAATTAAAGGTTTTAATATAATATTGAACAATCATCGTTTCGTGAGGTAGAAATTCGCCATCCACATAAAGATTATGTTCTTTAACCATTAGACGAAGGTGTGTGTAATTGTAGCTTGAATCCTTCACATAAAAAACAACCAAGTATATTGAAGATACTGGTTTTGTTACACAAGAATATAATAGAAATATTTAGGGGGTTCGAGAAGAAAAATAAAACATAAGAACACAAGAGAAGACACTGCCTTTAAATCGGGTAACTCTTTCTGATTTGAGCTCAAAGACTTCCTTGAAAAGACTTCTCCCCAATGTGAGGCTTAAAGTAGTAATATAGGGATGTGGAGAGACAAAATGGGTAGGGTTTGGCTGATCCAAAGGCTTGAGAGGTGTGGGTAAGGTGATAGAGGTGGGGGCCTTTTATAAGAGGAGAGGAGGGGCATGTTTTGAAGGTTATAAAATGTTACTTTATTATAAAATGATTTTCGGATTTTAAGGGACCCAAAATTATATATTTCGAAGATAAGGTGATAGGTGTTCTAAATCCACCCATCCAATATGTTTATGAAAAGTGTAGTTCTTAGATTTTACATTATCTTTTCATTTCATTTAAATCGTTAAATAATGAGGTAATCGTTGCATTATCATGGTGTCAAAAATAATTTAATTTATTTAATTTATAAAAATTATAAAAAAACTATCATGATGTAGGAAATATTTTTATCTTTCTAATGAATATTTATCGTAAAAAATATGACTTGTATAACCCCATTTCAAATTATTTTAGTAAAACAACACATGTTTGTGACATTTTCGTTTTAACGTTAAATAAAAAGTTATTAATGTGATTTTCCTACCAAAGTGGCTCCATGGGGTCCCCAAGTTGACACATGGATTTTATTTGTCTTAAATGACAAATCCAATAAGGGTAAGAAATGTTTCAAGGTAATTTCATATTATTAAAACATTATTTTTTCATTAAATTACACTAATTACCTCTAATCGTGATTAAAAACATAAAAGTTACTATTCACCAAAAAATTATTTTAATCTCATTGAACAAAATTTTACTTCTTAATGAAAACCATGTATGTCGGATTTTTTAAATTCAAAACATAGAGGTGGTAAAATTTCATTTAAACGAAAAATCAGTTTTTTAAGTACCACTTAGTGGTTTCACTATTCATTAAAAATTGAAGTTTTTCAGAAAAATACCAAAACTTCACCCTAAGATATATTTGATATTCCGAATTCAAAAATAATCTCTATTTTAAAAAATTAAAATCATATACGTTACATTAATTAATTTAATAATTAATTCCCACTGTCAGAACAAAGAGCATGTTTTTATGAAATAATATATATCAAAAGTATGACACTAGTTTAAGTCCAATTTCAAAGTGAAATTATTTCCAACGACCCCTATTTAATTAAATGGTAAAAATATATTCTAATTTCACTTTCAAAACAATTCAATAGAAGATCTAATCATATAAATAAATTATATTAAAAAGAGGTTTTGAATTAAAATACGACATTTTTCACTATTCATTAAAAAATGAACATTATCGGAAAAATACCAAAAATTCACACAAAGTAAATTTTGATGTCCCGATTCTAAAGAAAAATTTTATTTGGTCCAAAAGAATGTATAAGAGTGACCAAAACTATATTTAAAGATGATTCACCATCAAAAGGCGATAAATGGACCTTTAGTGAAAATTACAGTGTATATGCCTAAAATTGAATTATTTTCGTATTTTATGCCTTTATCCTTTATTTGATAAATGTAAAAACATTTAACAAACATATATAATAATATTTTAGTTATTTCTATTTATTACCTCCAATACAACGACTACGTGTTAACTACCATTTAAAATAATATTATTTTATTACTAGTGTGCAACGTAAGATTTCAAAGAAACTGGTTGTTGTGTATCGGGAACTCTATCAAAAAAATAAACCCAGTTAAAGTAAAATTAATAAATAATTAGTAAATCTTAATAAGAATTAAAATGTATTATTCATTATTTACCCGGGATGTTACATTAATCCTTCACATAAACATAAGGACAAACATCTTCATCTGCGCATAATGTGGTAAACATGAAATAAAATTCATTCAAAATATTTTAATTATGTAATCTGGTTCACATATAAACTTATGGTCCTGAAACCAGGTCCATACATAACATTTTTATAATTTTATCTTGTTCACACATGACATTATGAACACATAACATGGTTCACTCATAATATTGTGAACATGTAATTATATTTCTATATAAACTTATGGACAAGAATCCAGGTCCATGTATAACATTTTGAAGATGTAATAAGGTCCATGAATAACATTTATAACATGAAATCATTTTTATATATAATATTTACACTCATTATTCATACATTGTTACCCAATGCATTGAAGGGAGATAAAGGTCTCACCCATAACATAATAAAATCCTTAATTCATGATCCATAATAATATAAAAATAATTATGTAATCACCCATGAAATGAAATAGGTATACAAAAATCATCATAAACGTGACTAGGGAAAATATATAGGTCTCATAAATATTTCATAATATCATAAATAGTGAAACAAAGAGGGTTTCAAAAGCATATATCCCATGTATTATAAAATGGTTTCGCTAACATCATTATATAAAAACATAATCCATTCAAGAATGAATATGAATTATATTCATGGTTCAAATCCACAATAAATCATTAATTATATCAATGTATATCTTATTATGTGGATATAATTTTTTAAATATCATACAAAACCATTATTATAGAAAATAATATTCCCTTGAAAATCCGTTCTATAAAACAATTTCAAAAATACATTTATTATAAAGAAGGATATAAAAATTAATTTAAAACATTTCATAAGGAAAATAACATTTCAATATTGAAAATATATTTTTAGAAACATAAATATTTTTTTGATATTTTTAGATTAAAATATATTTTAATACATATAATAGAATATGTAAGATATTTTAAACTGTTTATCTTTGAAAAAACCTTGAAACCCAAAATGATATCTTGAACACATTTTCAGAACATTTTTCATTGAAAATAAACTGAAAACCTAAAAGGAAGGCTTGATATAATTTTTCGAAACCATTCCTAGAAATTGGGTTTGAATACATATTATGAAAACATATATTCATTGAAATATATCACTTTGAATAATTTCTTTTGAATAACATATAATGAATGATTTGAAAATCATTTAGAAATCTTTTTAAACATAATATATTTTTTAAAAATTATTTATTGAAATACAAATTAATATCATGAAATTTTGAGAATATTTGAGAAAACCCAATTTGACAATAATCTTGAAAACATACAATGTATGATTCTAGGAAATGACTATCCTGACGGTGGGTATCTACATACATATCGAACATTACATTTTTCACAATAACCAGTTTAGGAAGGTACCTTGATAAGAAAAATACAAGAGAACATTTTTTAAACCACTTTTTTAACTGGTAAAAATTGGGTTAAATTGTCCTTTTAAATCATTGAATAATTGTAAATCTTTTTTTCAATACACCCTTTTGAAAGAACACAGTTTTTTACCCAAATGAGAAATGAAGAATGATTTTAATTAAAAAATTTTAATTATATTAATTAATAATTACTATAATAATGGTACTAATACCTTGAAATATTGTGTATAACTAGATGATCGAAATCTTCATGATAGTTCATGATAAATGAATCGTTATATATAACTAATTTATGTGAAATAATAAATAATCTCATTAAAAGATCATATTGTTGCAATAAATTATTACCAATGTTGTAACATTGAATTATAATTATATGGGAACAATAGAATTACCTGAATCATAAAATATCATTAAAATAAAGAGATTCCTAATATAAAATTTTAATGGTCTATATATAAATCTCATTGAAAAGTATTGTTTCATAACATGGAATGTATCTGAATGGATTAAAATTGTGGAAAAAATACATTATCGCAATAGTAACTATTGAACCCAAACATCCATGAAATAAATATCATAAATGGTAAATGAAAAATCAAATATCATTAATTATAATAACCATTTAATGCATTAATGGGATGTATATACAACACAAAAAATATAATTCTTGAATAAGGAATATGACTCACAGAAATAAAAGTGAGACGAGAAACCTCTTACTTTATGTCAAGAATTTATTCATACCCATTAAGAAATGATGTATAATATATATATGTTTATTTTAATCCTCTATGGATTAATATTAATTATTATCATAACTTATATGATTGTCTTATTATTTTATATTACCTTTCTATTAATAATTCCCTGAAAAACCAATATTTTAGATAATAACTACTCCATCTGTCGTATATGTATTGACATTATGTTCCTGATACCCATACTTAGATCATGATTAATTAATTTATAGAATGTAAAATTGTATTTAATAACATACACATTCATTGTAAATATTATTTATAATATTTTATAAATGAGATATATTATAAATGTTATACACTGTTCATGAAGAAGGTATGCCTTACATAAATATGAATGTTGTTCCTTTTTTCTTCTCATATTGAAAGAAAAATAAATGGAATGTGTATATTATTATTATTATTATTAATTATATTATATTATAATTCTTATTTCATATATATCCTATATTTTCACTAAACCCTTCATTAAATATATTCCAAGTAAAGTATGAACGAATCACATCGATTTGAGAAGGTGGTAGTCCCCACGTCCACACATGAAGTTAACATATTTACACAAAAATGAATGCTTGAATGTATGCGTTACAAAATAATAAGATACAAATAAATAAATAATTAATATCATATATATAATATAAAAATAGAGTTTCAATCATAATTTCTATCCATGATAGGTGATAAAGGAAAATTAAAAACACTGTTTCATTAGGCGGTAGTTCTTCGTACATAAGAAATGTAAATTTGCTAGAAATTAAATGGATATTTCTATATGTATAGGTATAAAACATAAAATTAAAAGTAAATGTATATTTAGGATAAATGGGTTATTATATAAGCATGGAATAAGAATATTTTAGGAGGTGTAGAATGAAATTAAAATAGAAGATGTTGAGAAAATAAGTTACCACTTTATCTGGTAACTCATTTATTTTGAAATAAGGGCTTCATTGGATGGAGTTATTCCCATTTTTATTCATAAGGGATTAAATAATTGATATTTTCTGGACATTTATGTATAATATTTATATTAAAAAGGCCTTCATATGTGAAAATATGTTGGAGGGAGATTACCTTTTTATAGTTGAGGTGGGGTGGTATTCAAGTAAATTTTTTAAATTGAAATTCAACCCATGTTTTTAAAATATAAATTGTATCCCATAATCATAAAAGTCCGATAATATTGGTTATAGTTTCTAAATATGAACAACCAATTTCTATTGGTGATGTTTAGAGGCCATCTTAGGCCATTTGTTTTATGTTTTTTACCTTTGTTAGGATAATTTATATCGTAATCACTGTAATAGATTTTAATCAGTATAAAAAATATTACAAAAAATTACAAATTACAAATTATATTTTATATCTATTCCAATTGTTAAATCCATATTTTATATTTCTATTCAAATATATGATAGTAATTGTTTTTCAATTAATCAAGTGGATGTGTCACAACTGCAGGTTTATTAAGAAAAATGTATAAAATTAGGTGATGTTTTTTTATCCAATTTCATTGGGTAATTGGTTACCATGATATGAATTGGATTAAATTATATAAAATTTATTTATTTATACAATTAAAAAATTGAATACATACCATGAATTTTGATGTACCGAGCATTCCTGAACCTAAGAATTTATTGAGTAAAATAAATGTACAGCAAAGACAAACTATGTGACCCATGAAATTCCACCAATATTTAATATGGAAAAATAACTATATAAAAATGAGAATTTCATAAGACGTGAATAGTATTCACTATGGATGTCATTAAATTTCACAAAGGTCCAAAAAACATGTACTATTAGAAGTACCCATGATTCAACAAATTGCTACCAACTCCAAAGATCTCACGCTCTAGACCACATCGATGAAGATAACCGATTTCCCACAACCTAAATTCATAATCATGAATTACATTCAATTTAAGGGTGTTTTTATTCCCTTTATAATCATCACTCACATAATATAGGACATTTGGTATTCTCTTCCCCCGAGGTGCCATTATCAATACGTCCACTAACGACATCCCATTTCATCATCATCTAATGGTTCCCAGGATCTTCCTGCCATCAGTGGCCCGTACGACCACAGTTCAACCCATAAATAAACTCCCTCATGCATGTTTCAAGATTCCAAATAGTATCATATTAAATAACATCCAAAATATCCCCTTAAAGGCTATAAAAATTTCTCCACGACCGGACATTATTCCATTCAAAAAATTTAGACAACCACCTGCCGATATCCACTTCAAAGTCATCTATACACCCGAGGTGGAATCTTTGGCCTATATTATACCCAAACGGTTGATTAAATCATACATTTATTTTTTTGTTGGATGTCCACAATTAATATTTCTGAAAAAACCCACTAAAATTGTCTAATCATGAACTGAAAACAGAGAAGTTGTGTCATATGTGTCTGTCATCAAGAGGTGGCATAAGCCATCATATACTACCACAAATATTCCTGATCCATCCTTCTTTATAATGAATCCTCCTATTATAGCTACCAAAACGTGCCAACACCATGACCCTTCTTCTCCATATGCAGTTCATGATCGTGATGGCCCCATCATGTTCATTTTGATTCCAGCATCATTTTTGTCATCAATAGTACTCGACCACCATTGGTAATATTCTCAAGGGATATTCATTGATCTATATTAGCCCCATTATTTTCATAACATTGTTTTCCTACTTGGAAAAATTATCCTCTTAATTCCCCAATGTTTTTACAAGAGTTCTCCAGCATCATCCAAAGGGACTAGATTCTACGTCAAATACCTCAATGTATTCTTATAGAATCAGTCAACCTCATCTCCTAACCGAAAAATGATTGATATCACCAATCAAGGAAATAATTATAGATAATCCACCTCAAATTTATTCATAGTAATGATCACCTACCATTTCATCACATGATCTATCATTATGGACAACTCTACTAAAAAAACATATCATAGTTACTAACAACCCCCTCATATATTTTGATTGGGGTTTTAAATGCATATCTATTGATCTTGGGAGAGAGTGGTTCTCGATTCATATAAGTGAGACCTTCAATTCACAAAAATTATTTGCATAATTTATCTATAAAAATAAATTGTATGAAAATGTTGTTTTGATCCAAAATTCAATATTTGTTCACTAATTATCAATATTGGAATTTTCATAGAAGTATAACTAAAATAAAACCAATGAAAATTATGATATCAAAAAATCAAAAATGAATTTCATTTTCTGTAAAAAAAAAGGTAACATTCAATAATTATATTTAATATAGTTGTGCTATTAAATGGAAATAAATATTCTTTTCACAAAAAAAATAATGTTCTTAAACATAAAACTGAATTCATTCTATTTTTATTCATATAATTCATATTAAACGAGTATAATAAATAATAATTTTAAATATATATAAATATATATTATTAAAAAACTTATCAAATGTGTTGTTTTATAATTTATTATGATAAAGTGGTGTTTTTAGATAGATAAATGTTTTCCTAGAAAAGTAATATAATTATTTACAAATAGTTCTTAATTTAATTTATAAATAATTTATATCCAAATTATTCAATTTATATTACTTTATTATATACATTATAACACCTTTGTTAATTATATTTGAAAATTCCATTAAAAACCATAGCGTTAACTATATGAATATCAGAATAAAAACATTAATATTTTACTGTAGTTTGAAAGAAAACCTTTTCTGTGACACGTTTTTTGAAGGGAAAATGTATCATGTGTTATAAACAGAAATACTATTGTTGAGTGTACTGAAGATAATCTATAGGGACCCAGGTCCATGTAGATTGGCACTTTTCGTGTTCCTGATACATGTGTAGCTTGAGGGAGGCTTGGATGAAGTCAGAAGGGACACTAGTGTTGAGAACCAGTATAAGTGAACATCCACAACGTTAATGTGGGCTTCAAACTATGCAAAATAATTTTAAAAAATAATATTATTATTCACAATGTAATAATTATACTTCTAAGATTAATATAAATGTGAAAGATGACATTTTTTCAACAAAAACTGACCTCGAGAAATTATATGATATGAAAGGTGTTTACAAATATTGTAATCCCCGATGTTGTAATTTTTATGTGTTTTTTAGCTATTTGGTTTGTCAAAACCTATGGCTATAGAACCCATCCCTCCCATCCTATGAGACTCGGAATTCCCATATTAAGTGTTTTGGATATCCCAACGACATGAATCAATCTCAGGAATCCATCTTGGACTAGTGGTGACCCTGTTTGATCTATGGTATTTTTTCATCCATTTTGTAGAATATTATCCTTTCTAATCTTGTTTCATATCACAACTTATCATCATGGTATGTTTGTTTCCTGCCCATGTTTTAAATGGGGTTTATCTTGGTTTTTGTTGGGTTTGTGATGATGTTATGTCCTCAGATGGACACAATTCGTGTAGGAGATGTTATCAATGATTTGTTGTGTAGTCTATTCTAATGTGAAGAATATCAAAGAATATTTGATTAAATGTAATAATTTTTACTCTATTTAATTATGTGAAATAGTATATCTATCATGTATTGTCCCCTTAGATCACTATGTAATTGACCTAGTTAAATAATTGAACTGAATTAAAGAATTGGTATCGATCGCATAGTGATATTGTAGCTTTTTACCATGAAACCTTCTTTCCACTTGTTTTTCTAGAGTGCGTGACATCTATTCCATGCTGGGAATACCAGGATGTTTTTATGGAAATTTTTAATGAAATTAATGATGTAATTAATTAAAAATTAATCTGATAAAACATAAATAGGGAAGATTAATGAATCTAATTGTTGTTATAATTTCATGTCTATAAAATTTAAGCATTTATTCGTATTTAAATGAATTTTATAGTGAACATGAATTATGATGTTTCTTTTGGATAAATTAATTAACAACATGTTAAAATAATTGTTTAATTAATTATTGATAGCTTGTGACAACTTCATTTTTGGGTTTCCCATAGTTGGAATATGTAAATAATGAATATGTTAAATCCAGAAGAGTTAAAACCAATTTTGTGATAAGGATAATTCCATTATATGTTCTATGATTATCATATTCTTCTAAATTCAAAGTGACATGTGATTTGGAGTCGTGAGACCTTGTTTTTTATTAAAAATAAATTTCTTTGTCTTTCGGAAGGTGCCCAGTTTCTTTGTTTTTCTTAATTATTCTGATATGGATGAGCCCTAGGGGGTTGTTCCGGATTATGGAGGTAGAGAAGCCAGAATGTGATGTAATCCCAGGATGGATGATCCTGGATATATTTTATGATATGATGTGTATGGAGGCCACTATTTTTGGCATTAGTTGAAATTTAGTGTGGCGAGATGCATTAGTTTATGGATTGGGTGTTGGGTAGGACATCAGACATGAAAAGACATGTTATTGATGGGATTAAACATTGTTATGAATGATGGACAGTTTTTTGAATTTTCTTTGGCTGGAATACTTGTTTTATTTCTTAACTTCATTCATTTAACCTCTCCTTGAGGCATCATTTTTGTTTTGTTTCTCACTTTCAATGGGAGAGGAAGTGGCATGGTGTGTTCCATGTTATTTATGTGTTTAGCTTATTGTGGCTGGATGAGTTTACACACTTGATATATTTGAAAAATAATCTATTGTTGGTTCGTCTACTAACCATATTGATCCCCTTCAATTTGGGGAACATATAAATTTTTCCTAGGGCATCTGGTGATATGGAATGTAATATTGTTAAATAAATGAATATATATTTAGCCTATGGGGTTGGGGTTTGTTATGATACAATGATAAGGTTCAAATTTTGAATGTCTTGGGCTTGGTTTTCTTATTATTGAAGGACATGGATCTTTGTTGAAATTGTAATGTGATGTAATGTGGATATTATAATGGTTAATTAATGGTTAATAATTAATTGACATAAATTGTAACTGATGAAAATTAATATGATAATTTAATATAGCTCTATAAATGGTTTTTGGTTATAGGTCATTTAGTCTTAGGAGTGGATTAGGGCTATTCGAGTGACTTTAGATGATGTTGTGTATGATACTAGGTTTTTCCATAGTGTGGTTGTGAGATATATTATATCATATACTTTTTGTATATCTATAGGCTGTTGTTGGTGTTTTATATGTGTGTTTGTGACTCAATCATATAGTTTTTTCCCATAGTGTGGTTGTGAGCTATATTATATCATATAATTTTTGTGTATGACTCACATGTATTATGGATACAATTTCCTAAGGATGCTTTAGGTATATCATGTATAGGTTGTGAGGTCTTGAGGATCCTTACTTAGGGTATGCAATTTTATGGCTTGAGATATAATACCCAAAGTATGATACACATTATTCATGTTGTGGTGGATCTGAGAACATAACTAGTTACTTTTGGCTATGTGGATGTGGTGGTGTTTTTCAAAAGGTACATGTTATTGTGCTTCACCCAGGTGTTTGTGGGATATCATTTTTGGAGGGAGATACTGTAGATGTTCTACTTTGGAGAAGAGTGGAAAACTAGTGCAGAAGAGGTAGTGGGGTAACCATGATATTATTTAATATATATTATCTTGAATAAAACATTCGGTGAGAGTATCCACTATGAGGCAGTTTAGTTAGTATATCTATTCAGGTGAAGCCATAGTTTCAATAATTGTTCACTATGATTTAACATGATTTATTTAGATTATCATGAGAGGCATTAGGGAGGATTCTACTGATTATATTTTTATACTCACCCTATGTATATATAAACTATTTTTGTCGCCAGTTGTAAACGGTTATAGAGCATGATTTTTAATACTAACATGTGTGTTGCATGAGTTTATTGGTCTTCATGGTCGTAGATTTCATTACGTTATTTTTGTACTTAATGATTCACCATTCAATTGTATTACCTCTTCCATGACATTACATATGTGTACCTTGGTTTTATTTTATATTAATGTCTGAGAAAGAGTTGGTTGGTGTCTTTCTTATCTCCCTTATCATTATGTGTTTCACATAAAGGGTAACGCCTCCCATCTGCATGTTTATTACACCCTTGGGGCTTCTTGCCAACCCAACGCCTACTAGAGGTGGGGCTCAGTGGTCTCTATCACTTTTCACCCATTTCTAAGTTTATAGGGGTACAATTTGTGGGAAGGGGGTCATTAAAGAGTGATATAAGAGCCAGGTTGAGGGATATGATGAAGTTTAGAGTAAGAAAATATGTGGTTTCATGAGTTGGTAGGGAACCATGTTAATTATTCCAGAATGTGTTGTAAACATAGGTGATCGGATAAGACATAGGTATTTTTCCCCCATGTGATCTGACACATTTAACTTTATGCTTAGAGTTGATACTAAATGAAGTGATGTTGGTTGAAGGGTAGAGGCATTGGAAAGGATCATACATAATTTTATTTTTTTTTCATTGTTTTAATTGTTATAAAATTTCATAGGTTAACCAAAATTAAATAAAACAATGAAATTAATTATTATAATTGTTTTCCATATTCTTGTTTCATGATATCTAACTATTAATTCATTAATAGGAATTGCTACAGGTCGACGTCCTCTTTAGGTTCACACTGAATTTGTTTAGCACATTGTGCACATATATCCAAACAGAGAATATGTCAATAACAATGACACTTTGAGGAGGACACAGTATGATTTTCTACATGAGTCTATAGAGATATAAGGGATCTACTTTAGATATAGTCAAAAATTACTTGTTGGGGGAGGTTGAGATAGCCATATGTTCGATCCATGATTGGAATTGGAAATAGATATCATTGGATTTGATGAATTTCTATGGAGTAGTGAGGTAGGGATGGTTTTTATTCCTTGGGTATCATGAGTATTCATCTGTAGCGTGGGATGAGTTCTAATACAAGTTCAGGTCATCATTTCTTTCTTCGATTACAAATACATTCAATATTCAGGAACAAATTCCTCTTCTACATGGGATATCCTGTGTGAGAGTGTTTTAAATCCATTTAATGAACATTATATGATATGATTCGGACCTGTCATCACATTAGAATACAAGAGAGATTCATTTTTAGTAGGGTTTTCTTCTATTCATATTGCACGAGGTATCTATGTTTATATTTTATATGTATATCATGGTTCTGGTGAGATTATAGGTCACCAAGTGGTAATTTTTCAGAACCCTATTGACATGAGAGGGGAGTTTGTAATGATTCTTCATAAATAGGAGCTATGGTTTGGGGTTCACATTTGTTAGAACATAAGAACATCTGATCATCCGGTGTAGGTCCCACCCCACAATGACTCATTTCTTCTGGGTAGGTATCATTTAGACCTATGATAAGGGATCATCTTAACTTTTTCTTGTGGATTTCATTGTCATCAGTGGTGAGTGTGCATGAAATTTTTATGAAGATAGTGTTCACCACTTGTTATACTTCATGTTACTCCATTGAGGCAGTTCTAGTAGATGAAACTGTATCATGTTTATCAAGGCTGGATCTATAGAGTGTAGATTGTGTAGGAACATGGAATCCACATGATTCTCCCAATCCAAAGAGTAGATGTAGGGAATAGAAGATGTCATCATCATGGTTATATACGATTTGGAATAGGACTTTGTCAGCTTCATTCATTATTGTTTCTAGCACCAGGCAAGACATATGTCATATGTGGTACAATTTCCATTTTTGTCATTGGTCCACACATTGTTTCGTCCAAGATAAATACACATATTCATATCACCTTCCTTTTTTTATTTTATGGGAGTTGGGGTAGAAGGATTCCAAGTCCCTTGGCATTGAATATGCCAGTTAGAGGTCGAGGTGAACTGTATAATTGTGTAGAAATAGTGATCTAGTTTTGAGGTAACACTACTCTAGAGGGGATTAACAGTGGTTCTGGATACAACCATATTTATCCATCCTTATCATGGATTGGTTTTATTTGGTGAAATATATCATTTATTTATTTAGGAGTTAGGTGGTTTTATTCTGGGATGACAGAAATCAAGTAGCGGTTTTCAGAAAGCATGGCCCTCAGACGGGTCAGAGACATGTTCCATCCATACAATCCATGTTGGATGGGAGTATGCTGAGCTCAACAGAATTACAGATGTTGGTGATTCCTAGGGTCGTATAAGAGTACCATGATTAATTTTTGGAGTATGTTGTAGCATTGTCCCATCAATGAGAGATTGTGTTTGAGATCATGTAATATCCATGTTTGTCTCCTTCCTCAATGTATACATATATTATTGACCCTTTTGAGTTGTGAGAGATGAATATATATCTATCTAACCTATTTTATTTTGTATTGTTCGGCCAAATGTGTCCCTAGGGGGTGCACCAATTTTTTTGTAAAGAATATTGTCAACTATTTGTGGTTGTGTATCAATTATCAACTCTTTATCTAAGTGAAATTAAATAACCTCTATACTCTTCAACAAATTAATTATTTATTTGATCAACCTAAGGGTGAAAGTTTGTTCTCAAATATATACATGTTTCTAGGTTATCATCAGTTGTCTGTAAATGATGAAAATTTTTGAAGAATACATTATATTTGAGTAAATGGCATTATGAGTTCATCATGATGTCCTTTGGTGTATAAAATTCTCAAGATATGGTAATGGGGTTGATGAATGTTGTTTTACACGAGTTATTAGATATGTTCATTGTAGTTTTCAATGATGATATCAATGTGTAATCCGCATATGAGGAGGAGCAACCAGAGAATCTACATATCATTTTCAGATTACATTGTCATCAGTAAATATTTGGTAGGTTGTCCAAGATTGAGATTAGTGATCTAGAAGAAATTTTCATAGGGCATGTTTTATCCAATTATGGTTAATATTTGGAACATTTGATAAATAGATAACATTTTTCTTGTGTTCCCATATGATAGTAGCATAGGTGTGATGTTTCCTTGGTATTTTAGGATATTTGAGGAGGTTCTTCAAAAATTGTTCTCAGGTTGGGACTCCTCATACAATGTGGATGAAAAAATAACAAAGAATTATATTGATCTGATCAATGTCATGAAGATTAATAGTATTTTATGGGAATATTGTTCAGTCCACTATTACTTTTACTTCCAGTATAATGATATCTGTTTGATGTTTACAGTGATGCCTCACATCATCTATTGGGATGTGTTCTATTAGAGAAGTGATCAATAATTTTTTATGTGTTATGGAAGGTATTTCTTGTGAACATTACTATGCCACCATGATATCAAGTTGGTGGAAGTGGTATTTTACCTAAATTGGTGGATACATTACCTCATCGATGGGATCGTTGTGGTCTTTATGGTTCATAAAACCATAAGGATTTTTTACTACCAACATGATATGAACTTGTGTTAGCATTGGTGGATGGATTTATTATATGATTATGAAATCAAGATTTTATTCACTCGAATAAGGGGTAATTTGTGGATGACTCATTGAGAGGGAATTTTCATACTGATGTAATGCATGAATCTAGTTATTCTTTGAGAGTGATAAAATAAATTATTGTATTTCACATAGATATGGGAGAATTCAGGGGAAAAGGATGGCCTTTTTTAATGATGGTGTGCTAATATATGGTGAACCTTGTAGATGAATCCTAGTTGGGGGATCTTGAGGTGGAGGTGTGGAGATATTGGGATTCTTTTGTGAGTCTTGTCATGGAAGGTCTGAAGATGAAAAACACATGGCGTTGTTTTAGGGTTGGATGTTCATTCCTTTGATGATGTGTGACTTGAATATCAAGTAGTTTCATTGTTCACCATTGGAAGTACATCATGGTGTGAAAAATATGTACCATGAAATAATTGGTCCGTTTTTGTGGACTGGTTTTAAGTGTATAGTTGCAGAGCTTTTGTCTTGATGAATTGTTTTCTAGAAGGTGAATGTCAAGCACTATGTTCACTATTTTTTTCCATTGTTATTAAATGTTCCTCAGTGTAAATGATAGGAAATATTGATGGTATTTTTGACTGGTTAACCTAATACTTAGGGAGGCTATGAGGCTATATGTGTGGCAGTGGATCATTTCATGAAATGAGCCTATATTATAGTTATTAAAGATTATCTCTCAGAGGATATTTTGTTGATGTAGTATATTTAGGAAGTTATAGGACTACAAGGATACCATAAGATTATCATTTTTGATTCAGATAATCATTTTACAAAAAGAGTGTGCAGAGGTATCCATCTCCCTTTTGGTTCTCATCTATTCCTTAGTAATGATTTTCATCCACAAATGGATGGTCAAATAGAGAAAACCATCTAGAAACATCATGAAATTTTGAACTCTTGTGTATTGGATTTTGGAGGTAAATGGATAAGGCACTTAGTTTTGATATATTTATCTTAAAATAATTTTCATCACTCCACCATTGGTATGGTGCCGTTTTGAGTCTTTTAGTTCCAAACATCCCATTCTCCATTGTGCAGGACTAGGGTCAGAGCATTAGTGACTCTCGTGACAGAACTGGTAAGAAATATGCTGTAGATTGTTCATGTGATTTTTTAATGGATGAAGTTGAACAAGATCATTATAAATCCTATGTTAATAATAGGATGATACCTCATGAGTTCCACATTGGGGATAATGTGTTACTGAATGTGAATCCCAATCATGGGCAGTGATGGTTTTGTCGTAGATGTAATTTTTATCTACGAATTGTTTCATGTTTCAAGGTTTTTTTCTTTTATTTGAGTAATGGCATATCAGATAGATCTTCCCCCATATAATAGATCCATAACCAACATTTATCTTGGGTCACAACACCTAAATTATCTGCATGAAGGGTTTAATGCCACATATTGGGGTGGGAACGTGGTTGATTATGACTCGACCTTTGATGATTGACCTATAAAAATATATGACTTCTTCGAAATGGTGTTGTTTGGGTGTGTCATCACCTTGGTTCATGTCTTGTGGAGACACAGTGGTGTGGAGTAGTGTACCTTAGAACATGATTTGTAGATATGTACTGAGTACACTGAGCTATTTGTTGTTTATCCCTACTCTTGTATCACTATACATTTGGTGGTTGTAGAAATTTGTTGGTGTGATATGGATTTCCATTTCTATTATTGTGGATTGCTAAATTTTTTTTGTAATCATCCCAAGAGAGTGTTTAGGATTTGGTTTTGGTGTTTTCTTGGTTTTCACTACATCCTCTAGTGAGTTGGTGATCACTTAAGGTGACAAGAACCTTGAGTGGAAACTTGTGGGGTGGCTATTCAGATAACCCATTTTATTTTTTCTTTTTTAGGTTGGTTATAGATACATGGGGAATATATTATTTTTTTAGTATCAGATATAAGGGTTTAGATCCTTGTGTAATGACACTTTTCTTTTTCTCAAGGTTTGTAGATATTAGAGGAGGCTTCAAGAATGTCCGAAGAAACTCAGCTGTTGATAAATGGGAGCAAGGAACATTCATCGAATGAAAGTGGGTTTCATGTGGTATATAATAATTTCACAATGTGAAATAGGGATTCATATAGTGTAATATTAAAATTATTGAAAAATAAAATAAAAATTAAGATGATAGTTTTTTCAGCATAAAATAATCTCGATGAATTACTCAACATGAAAGGGGAATAAAAATTGTGTAATCACCCATTATTTTAATGTATTATATGTTTTCAAACCAACCAAGTTGACAAACCCTACTGCTGATTCTTCTCTCCCTGAAATCCTAGGTGACCAATAATTCCACTCTATATTGTTCATTAGATTCAATCAACCTAAAGCTATCTTTGGCTTTCATCTTTGATCCTGCTAACCCATCTTGATAAAGGGTGTTTTTTCTTATTTTTTCCTGGTGTTTCTTACAGTTATGAACTCTTTTCTCCCATATATTATCTTTTTGACATGTAGGATTCTTTATCATGGATTTAATATTGTTTATCTAGGGTTTTTTTCTCTGGGTTTTCAACGACATTGTCAGTTGGTTGTTGTTTTTGTGAAAGAGTTGATCAAAGATCCATTGGGATGTCCACTATCATGAAAATAAGTTTCATAATGTTTTGTAGAAGATGATTATTTCTTCTCTATGTAATTAGGATAAATATTATATATAGCATGAGTTAATCTCTTGGATTCCAATAAAATTATCTTAATTAAATACTTGAACTAGATTAAATAATTAGTATTGATCGCAGAACCATATAGATGCTTTTTACTGTTATAGTTAATTTCCTCTTTATTTTATAGATAGTGTGATATCTATTACTATCTTGGTTTACATGTTGATATTGAATGAAATGGGTAAATAAATTAGAGCAAAAATTAATTGATAAATAATTGGTCAAAAGATAGAGTGTCATGTTTAATGAATCTGGTTGTTGTTATAATTTGATGCTATCAAAATTGATGTATTTATGTATGTTTATTATAATTGTTTAATGAACATAAATAATTATGATACATATTGATAATATAAATAAAGGAATTCTAAATTAATTGATTAATTAATTTATTATATCTTTTGATTGCTTTTATCTATGACTTGCCAATGTTGGAACCTATGAATAATGAATCAGTTTATTAAATGTGATGTAATAACTAGTTGGGTGATAAATATAATGACTTTTTATGTACTAGGATTACCTTTTTACTATTAAGACCATGTATTTTATTCTTTAGATCCCAGAGATATCGTTCTATCTAAAGGTTGAATTCATTGGTTGAGATGCAGGAGCTCGGTTTCTAGGTTTGATTCTGACTGCTTTTGGTAAGGATGATCCTAGAAGTATATTATAATTTTTAGGGGTAGGTAGGTCCTAATGTGACATGTTCCAATAATATTTGAGCCTTGAGGGTTTTTGTGGTATGAGGGGCAGGGTTTTCCAATTATTTTTGTTGTATTTGACACTTAGAGTGCCGAGATGCATTACTATATGGATGTAGTTTTGGGGAGGACACCAAAGAATATAGAATGTGTTAAAGATGGTCTTATTAATTGTTATGAATGATAAATTCTTGTTAGAATCACTTTTCTTGTGTGGAGGCCATTTTGTTTGTTTATATTTATTCTATTACCCACTGTATGGGGGTGAAAAATATTTTTCGTTACTCTCTTTCCATGGGAGGAGAAGACATGCATGGTATATATTTACAATTCTTCCATCGGGGAGTGCACTTTTTGTGAGGATTAAATGATTGTTGCACTACATTCTGAATTTCCAAAGGAAGGTTACATTCTCCACTTATTTAGATATTCATTCTCTGTGAACGAGATGGTCTGATGTGATTTTGGTCTCACTTTTTGTGGATTCCTTCTATGAATTTTTCGCTTCGTCTGCGTCTCCCATAATGATTAGGATGTTGTTCATGAAACACATCTCGGTTCCATATCATTGTTCACACTAGGAAATTACGCAGCTTATTTTAGGACATTCCCAAAGGGTTATTGTTTGGGATGCAACCTTCAGTCGGAAGAGTAGTCCTGTTGAGGCATCACTAGCATGTCTGGACAAAACAACATGGGTACTACTAGATTTTAACTTATAGTATTCATTCAAGAGGGTGTGTAATACCACGGTATACCATATTTAATGAAAGATAATTTTACGATAGAGTCATGTCCTTGATATTTTCCTCAACTTCCCATATAAACATGGGGTATTCTGTGAGTTTAACGTCAAGCATAGACGTATCAGTCTAATCAAAAGAGTGATGAGAACAGATCATATAGGAATATCCCTAAAAGGGAGTAACATGAATGTTTATAAGATGAATGGTCAAACTCCCAATAATGACAATCCTAGGATAGAGTTTCCAAAAAATGGGAAGGTTTCACACTATAAATATTGATTTGGATGCCACAACGGGATGATTAGAGAAGAGGATGTGTCAACACAATGGGGACACATGGTATTACAATTTGCTAGGATTTAACCTCAAAGAGGTTTCCTACATACCATTTTTATATTTCATGTATCAAAAACAACATATTTCAAAAACACGAGGCATAAAATCGGGGTGTAGATAATGGAAAATGACCAAAAGATATTATGGGCCTCACGCATGGTCAGTGGCCCTAGTGCTACAAATAAAAATGATATGGATTGGGACTACACATAATTAGCTACCCGTATGGATGGCATGATTTCACAATGATGTTGCATCCCAGGTAGAAAATCTGGATGGATATGAAGTGTTAAGGGTTGAATGAAATGGGATGAATCCGAGAGCTTGTGTGAAGGTGATGGTATTAGGATTGGACCTCTGGGAGGTTTTTACGTATTTCAATGGTAGGGAATCAATGTCCACAATGTTTTTGGATAGAGCGATGACTCACTTTATGAGGAGGATTATGAGAATGGATGCATGGATGGGAACCAGAATAAGTAGAGCCTCCGGGTTGAGGCATTATCATTCCATGAAACAATGGCTCAATTGAAGGACCATGTTGGGAAAAGGGAGATGGGATATAAGCATGAGCCTCAAGGTGGAATCCAATGTACCTTTCTCAAAAATTTCAAATAAAAATGTCCACATAGTTCATATATGGGAGAATAATATTGTGCTGTACATAATGGAAAACAAAGTTAAAGGCATGAAAGGGATATCCTTTTGTTAGAATCCAATGGAAAGAGAGACACTATTGGTTAGAAGTGTGTGGATTGAGTGTGGGGATTTTTAATGGTTAGTTTCTCTGGAACTATTTTGATGCCACTAAGTGGTGAACCAAAGGTGTTGTTTCCATCAAAGGGGACTCTAATATTTTCCATTGTTTTGGTTTGAACCTCAGGGAGGCTTCCTATGTACCAAATATATGAAACCTAGGTCAAAACCCATGTAGTTAAAAAGAATACAGTTTAGTGTCATGCATGACACAAGGTTCATATAGTTTAACATCATACGGGAAAAGGGTAAAATGGCATGATGTGGTCAGGACTAATGGATGATAGTCATGTACCTCATGGAGGCTTCCAACTTGCCTTATTCGAAAGGGGAATGGATCAAATTCCACATAGATTGGTTGAAATGGGAACGTGGATTAAAAATGGTAAGTGTCGAAATGTGGATGTCATGGTTGATTCCCACTCTAAACTCACATGACCTATTCTCAGTGAGAGAAATAAGAGGCATGTAGGGATATGGAGACTGTGTTACGAGATATGCGAGCATAAGAGATGATGAGGGGCATTCACATGGCTAGTGTCTCAAAGAGGAAACATGGGTTACTCAAAGAGTGAATCCCAAGTAGGGGTGAAAATATATAAATATACAAACAATGTATAGGGATTACCATATCAAGGTGTGTTGGGGAATACATAATGTCTTACCAAGGGGATCCTGGTGAAAAATCACAGTCATACATATGGAATGAGTAGGCAGTGGTGTGCATCCCCTTCATGGAACTATCAGAGATTTACACATAGTTTGTGATCAAAATTTAACATATTGTGTCAAGGAAGCGGGGTTTCGTGGGAGTTTAATTTAGTGTAGCTCAAAAAATTAGGGTTTACTCCTCACCCTTGGAAAAACATTACTGGTTCACTTTAACCCTTTGTAAAGGGAATGCACCAACAATGTCGTTGGTTAACTAGGTTTTTTATCGATTCATTAGAGGACCAGCATTATCATGGTTATGAAAAAAATAAATATCCATTTATGTGCCTATGTGATGAATCATTTGGTAGGGCAACGTAGTGTGAAGCACCACTAAGGGAACCGTGATATCACATCACACTTTCCTCGAGAGTTTCATGGAACATGGGTTCATACAAAATATGGAATCTCTTGGAGGGGCTTTGAGAAAATATAGTGCTTGGAAAAGTGAAGGGGCGACTTGAATGAGGGTACTTCGTGAAGCATTGTGACCCGTAATTGGCATAGAGTCTACATGTTCATCGAGGGTACTTCATGAATAATGATTTCCTCATACTGTAATGAGTACCCAAAGGGGCCTCATTCCTTCACGATGACCAATGGGCTTTGAGCGAGAAATCCCTACATGAAGAGTGGGTAAATTTATAAAATTGAAAAGGTTTTTTAGAATGCTCAATTACCTCATATGATTTATTTTCTAGATGGTTCACAGTGAAATGGATACTTAATGATTTGAGATGTTATAAAGAAAAGGTTCAGGGTGTCGATACTTTGGAATTGGAGTTGAATGTGTATTTATAGGCTTTGGGAATCAAAATTATCTACAAATTAGATATGTAGTAAATAGATATTCAAAATTTTAGGTAGTTCCTTCATGTGCCTCCCACTTGTTGATTCTTCCCTCTCTATCATTGCGGAGTTATGAGAGTCCTTAGTGAAGTTCTTCAATGTCGCAGAGGTTTCCATCACTACCTTTTCATCTTTCACAGAGGCTCTGGTCATTTTCTTGAAATATGTTATGGCTTCCGTCATTACCATTAAGATGTTTGTGGGGGATCCTTTTCAATATACATGGATAAGTTATTTGGTGGCGTTATGGTGGTCATGATACCAGATGACATTGGGAACTTCTATTGTGATGAATATTTTATTATTTTCAGAACCCTTTCACAATCAATTCCAATGCATAGAATATTGGAACCATCAAATTCCCCCCCCCCCCCACCATCAGAATGGGTGTCGTGGTTAAATTGAGGGTCATAATTTGAGGTTCTGTCACTCAAATTTATGAAGATATTGAAGTTGAATGAAGGTGGGGTGGGTGAAATGTGTATTGAGATCAACACAAAGCTCACCACGAACAAGTGTAATCAAAAGTATCAAATTTTATCACTTATAGGTATAAAGGAAATAAACTTTATTTGTCATTATATATCCCTAAAATCCTACGATTGACCTCTTGAAATTTGATTCTATTCACTCAGAAAACATAATTTTCTAAACAGTTAGTATAAATAGGTACTCTGTGAACACTTCTTAACAAATTGGTGCACCACGATCCACCATTGCTCTACACAGCATAACAAGTCCTTGGGAACCATGACCCTGAACTCCACAAATTCTATTTTATGACCGAGCTCTAAGATCAGGCTCCACCTACATAAATGAAAATCATCCAATTTCCCCAAACCAAATGGCCAACAAAAAGGATTATCGGGATGTCCTTGAGGATTCCACATGAAGGGATGGAATGACGGACAATCTGGGGATCATTTAATATGTGGGATGACACTCTAACCAAATGTATCTTGTGGGGAATTTGATAGAAGGTAAAATGATATATCCACTTTGTAAAAATAGCTTGATGTATGGATTTAATTTTAGGGATGATCTCTTCATACCAAGAGACATTAGGGGAGAACCAGCTTACATGTTCTGGTTAAGCCATTTCATCACCACTGGTTGCAGTCTACAAACAGAAATATATAGGAAAACCTCACATATGACATCACTAAATGTCTATATAATCACATCAATAATGTCAATGGGAATGTGATGAAGCCAGTGTTATCTCATACTCTTTATCATACCATTCAAAAATTGGATTTGAGGACATGTAGAATTGGTGGACAAAAAATTGGTACCTATTTTGTGATGGAAACTTCATAGATGAATGAGCCAGTGCTTACAGGGTCTATGAATTTTATGAAGAATCATCAGTGGAGATGAAGAATGTTATCTGGTATGATGTTTCATGGGCCTCCCAATTCACAACCTACCAACCAAAACATATAATTCTGATGTTTTTGACTATGTGGTCATCATCTACCATCACATTCCATGTCCATCATGGGGAGGGTGGGATCAACCTAAATTGCCTCTATCAAAACAAATGGATCCCCTTTCTGAGGGAGATTTATGATGAGTTCCATCATGTGGAGAACACATGGGACAGTTCATATCATATTTCATAGTACAAAATGTTGCCGATGGACTTGGTGTTTGGTGATGAAAAATAGTAGGTGAGGGATTTTCATTTCATGTGGTGTTTTAGATGTTTTGAAAACATCCGTCCGGATCGTGAAGATTAATGTGATGAGGCTTCTAAAATATACTAGAAAGTCCTCCCACTTTTCTGTAGAGAGTAAGTGTAGCAATGAGCATTCTTATAAAATAATCCTGGAGGGCAGTCAATGGTTGTTATGGGGGGAAGGAGTCAACACCGAGTATAAACCAGTGGATAGGTTGGCCAGGATTATCTCTACAATTCTCTTCAGATTCATGTTCCTAGTTAGGGATATGAACATGGGTATGAGAATGAGAACATTCATTATGGACTCCTTTCTTGTGGTGTGATAGTGGGTCATCCTCCATATCCCAGTTCTTTAAAAACACTATATGTTGGCATGGAACAACTGTAAATGGAATAAATCACATTGTGTATATCGAATGGTTTATTTTTGTATAGAAGTATAGTGGCACGCATGAGTATCAATGATTATATAAACCCTATATATACTATTTGGTAAGATTTATTAAAATCCATCATGAATGCAGTGGGGAGAATTTTGGTCAATCAGACTTCAGTACATGCAATGAACATGGTTTGGAAGGTAGATGAATTCTATTTTCATCCGTTTACTCTAAAAACATCTATGTTTACTGATGACAGTTAGGGAACTGAGGAGCATCAGTGCTACCATTTATCATTGTAGATAGATGTAGAGACCCAAGGATTGACTTACATGGAACTTACATTACATTTATGGAATACTTAATACATAAAAAAATAGACACCCAAGGACTGTAGTAGTTTAGTGTCTTTCGATACTTGAAACATAATCTTCTAATCATGGTGAAAGATTTTCAACATCTCCCATAAAGATCTTCCCCTTTTGTTTTCTTACCTAAAACATTTTCTTATATCATGTGGAAAAGAAAACGTATAAAGGGTGATCACAAATTCTCAGTAAGGGTATGCATAGAGAAAATAAAACAAACCATATACATTTGACCTAAAAAATATGAACATGATGTTTAAACATCAAAATATTGAGTTGTGAAATAATTCATTGTACTACATAAGGCATAGATCATAAAGGAACATCAATCATGATAAAATAGAATGGGAATAAAACATGTAATTTTGGAAAACCATTAAGCACATGATAATATTTCCATAGTAGCGAAGGCATTGCTGCCAAGACCATCGTAGTGTACAAAGTCCATTACTGAACTGGGATTACTTGTCGTTGCAACCCGGTATTGCTGAACCGAATTTAGTTGTCATTTCAGCCATGTCTATCTCAAGAGATATAAATCATTACCCAATTAATTGGAGGGAGATATAGGTCCCACCCATCTCATAATAAAATCATTCTTAACTGCTATTTTAAATAACCATAAATCATTCATCATACCCCAATAGAAAAAATTGGTTTCATAAACATCATCTCATAATGAAATAATTAATATAAAATAAATTGACATAATTTCATCATAAAAAAATACATATAAATATTAAGGACATTATACTTGAAACATAACCATATTATAGAATTTCATCTTAGATGGAAACTAGTTTTGATAAAACACTTGAAATGAATTAATGGAGAAAATATCCTTTCTTTTTCATAATCATTTTCTATTCTGAAAATTCAATCAATTTTAAAAGAAAATAATTTTATTTGAAAATAGCCATGAAATATTGTATATGAAGATTCCTGGAAAAATGGAATTATAAATCCGAAAAAATCGATTCACGCTGTATATGTTCAAAAAAATTCTTCTCTTACTTTTGTCAGAAAAGTCAAAAAGTACCTCGTATAGTAAAAAATATTATTTCCAAACCATGTGGTAAAAGTCAAGAAAGGATAAAAATGACATTGAACATAAATAGAATAATAATAAACATTTTATGAAAACATTATGAGAATACATGGACATGGACGATAAACATAACCCCAATAAATACTTACGAATAAAAAATCCATGATAAATATGAGATTGAAATAATTATACCTTTTACTTATGTCCAATTTCTTCCATATGTGTCTGAGACTCCTGTATACTAGGTTTAAAAATATTATTAACTTGTAACAGAACCATAATAATATTCATGATATCACATATGATTAACATACGACTTAATATTACCCATTCATTTGTAAATTCTATGTTAAATCAGTGTTTTGGGTAAAATCGTTTCATATATCATATGTGTTTTGACTTGTTATTATTCATATGAATACATAGATAATTATTAAATAATTCCCGAATGTAAAACATGATTTATATAAAATAAATATTCATAATATAAATATATATAGTATATCTATTAATGAAATGAAATACAACGTTCATAGAGATGGTAGGTCGTACGTACGCATGAACGCTGTTTTAGTTTCTTTATTAAATTGAATGGAATTAAGTAACTAACATATACATAAATATATTATCATTATTATTTCATATATTTTATTATTATTTATTATTTATACATTATAATCATTCTGGAACGGTTAACAAGGTAAACAAGTCTCATCGCGTCGTGGAGACGGTAATATGTACGTACACACAAGCGATGATATCGTTCCCATAATTATTGAATGGGATTGGAGTGGATGATATAATATCTCATAATAAATATGATTTTATAATAATCATAAATATTTATTATTCCCACAATTAAATCTATCCAAGTATGCTGGTTGTGGAAAAAGAGATTACACCATGGCGTGGACATGGTAAGCCGAACGTACGCATGCGTGGTGATTTCATTTTTCTTAGGATAGATATAAATTGAAATAGGGTTGTTTTATATTTATAATAATATATAAGAATGTTAGTGATACTTATTTTATTTCTTTATAAGGAATCAAATCATATAGAGGATGTAGAAGAAGAAATAATTTTTAATGAATCGGTAAATGATATTACCTCTTCTTCAACACACCTCTTATAAACCTCCTCTTAGGGCACTAAACATGGTCTTTGAAGAATAACAAGCCCTACATTATGTTTATATGGATCATTATAAGGTAAATGGGAAGGGACTCTCTGAGTTTGAATGCTCAAAATGGAGTGAAGAGAAGAGGGAGGGGGTTCCCTTTTATAACAGAGTAATGGGGCACTTTTGTTAACCACCAAAACTATTAAATTATAATAAACACAAATCCGACATAAAGGCATTCAAAGTGACTAAAATTAGAAAATGAGATAATATAGGCATGTAATATAATCACAAAATCAAATTTAGACATGTTTTTTATTTTAAACCATATCATTTTGATTTATCATTATCTAATATATTTAATTTTATTTGTGGTAATAATATTCTAAATTTTAAGTTGTTATAATACTAACATATGCATTGTGAATTGTCTATAATTAGATACATTGTGAAATTTTCGACCATATAATTGTCAAATTTAAATTGGTAAATATTTTTGTGATTTTTAAACTATTCAATAATATGTTATTTTTATAAAATATCAATAGTGCCAATTTTTACACTATTCATTTATTTGAATTTAAATAAAATTACCACAGAGGATGTATTAGAACCAAAATATTTAAAATATTCGTAAAATGTAATATTAATCTATAAAATTCATTTAGAACAATAATTAGTGCATATAATATTTATTTTAATAATTTTGAAACCATTTATTTGACATTTCTCTTAATAAAATAATTACGACATCATTTTTGTATAATTATATAATATACTTATTTTTTCATAAAAATTTAAATTAAAATAATAAGATTAATATAAATCTAATAGATTTCATAAGAACACATTTATTCAAATTTATCTTATAATACAGTCAACTATTAAAATGTTATCGTTATTAAATAATGAAGATGAAAACTTTGACATCATTTAAAATAAAATAATACAAATGTTATAATCTATTTTATAAGCCTGTAAATAGTCCACAAGTTGACCATTATATTCATAGGGTTTAGATATACTCGACCAATAAGGTTTGGTCCTGTTTGTGGTCCTATTGATGGGTATTATTATTTTAATAATAACTATATTATTGATTTTTCACTAAATTAATAATTTTTACATCATTAATGTATAAGTTATTAAGTTAATTATATATTCCATAAAAATCACAAATAAATTACCATGATGAATAAAAACATTTTATCTTTAAAATTATTAATTATAATCAAATTTATATTCTGTATAGCCTTACATTAAAAATAGTTATATTATTAAAGTTTGAGTGAGACATATTTCATTTTCATTAAATAAAATTAATTAAAGGAATTAATCACATCCAAGTGGGTTCCAAAGGAAACTATCTAGACCCAATTATATTTTAGGTAGAAATATAATTATCCAATTATATTAATACAAGTTTTAGGTTAATTTTATAATATAATTTTTTCCCTGAATTACAAGATTTACCTTTAATTGTGGTAAATAAAATTTACCGTAGTTACTATTCATGATGCCAAAAAATAAAAAGTATCCTATTAAAATAATTTGGCCCTAATTATTTCAAATATGGATTCCATTTTTCCAAATTAGATACACTATAGTTACAATATTTAATATAAAATTAATCCCGCTATTGAGAAAACGGGTTTTAAAAGTTATAACATTGCAAAACATTGAAATGTTTTTACCTACGAATTCATTGTAAAATTAATGAAAATGACATATGTTATATTAAATGCAAAAATATATTATATTTATACTTTAAAATCATTCAATATTATAATCTTACTCTATAACTTATCTTGACAAAAAAAGTTGTTTTTAATTAAAATTTAGCGTATTTTTACTATTCATCATAATATGAAGGTTATCAGAATAATGTCAAAAATTTATCCAATGTCAATTTTTATGTATTTATAAAAAAGAAGAATTTTAATTTGTCAATTTTAACTTATAAAATTGTCAAAAAGTAGATTTAAAATGGGTGCGCCATCAAAAGGTGACAAAACTGCATTTTTTTTAAAAATACTTCTTTTATCTGAAAAATTAATTTTTCCCCCATACCATGTTCTAGAATATGTGTAGGATTATTGATAATGTTATAATATTATATATCGGGTTAATAATATTCATAACATCTTGTTCATAATAATATTATAAAAATATATCGTTGTTTAGTGAAACTCAGTATTGCGTACAACACATGCTATTGAGGAAGGTCACCCTTGTAGAAACACAAGCCAAGAATAGTGTCGCATATAGTACAAGCTAACACAGCGTTGCGTATAGTTCTATCTAATCTTGGTGTAGAGTACCACACAATACATCAATAAAATTAAAAATATTTTTTCACATAAAATTTTGTGGTGTTACATTTTACCCCCTTAAATTGAATTTCACCCTCAAAAGTTTTCGGGGTTATAAATGGATTACTACTTGAAAGTGTCTTTCATTGAAACCCACATCATAAAAAGGAATACTAAAACTTAAATTTAAAATCTAATGTATGAAACATAATGGTTACCCAAATTAACTCATCATTGGGTTTCCACATAGGAGAACATAGGTGAAAACATGGATATGGAAGAGAAATCTAACCATCATGATCTGATGGAGAGTGGTATAGAACATGTATTTGAAAATTACAATAATCACAAAATAATAAATTTGTTATGATCTAAGGTACCATATTATTCTTCAGATATAAGGGTACTGGGACAACATTTTTGGTTTTCAAGATCTTTTCCCAAATGATGATGAATTTTTGCATCAGGAGAGATAATGCATGATTTCAGTGTAATATCATCGTTGGTCATTACAAGAACAATTTCAACATAATCTCTTATCTAATTAAATGAAGTTTAATTTTTCCTTTTTGAAGTATTAGAAAATCATTTGATAGAATCATAGGTCATTCTATCACAAAAAAATGTTAGCACAAGTTATTAAATATACATAAGTCCATCTATGGTGAGGTTAATAATATATGGTTCCAAAAATGGACTTATACATAATCTATCTTACTGCTTAATAATATAAAAATAATTTATACAAATCCAGGGACTTCCTTTAGGCCAGTTGTAGGCGATAAAGGCATGTCACAGATTAGTTGTGGGTTTTATTTCCACATCCTTGCCTGACACGACAGGTTGTCACCTGTCCTATAGGTTGTCCTTTTTCTAAAACTACACAATTATAACATTACATAAATAATATAAAAAAATGTTCTAGAATTAAACAATATTATATGATGTCCAACATAATTCATTCCAACCATTAGTCTTATCCAATTACTTATGTCCAAACTCACAGTATAAAAAATAATTTCTTGAGTGGAAATATAACAAGCATGTCTATACCTTCATTTATCCCCCATATATCATAACATATATCTTGTTGGTCACATTAGAAACATGTGAAAACCTTAATCATATATTCTTGGAATATGAATTACCATATAACCTTAGTGAAAATAAAAATTCTGTCAAAAGTAAACTCTTTCCACATACCAAAATCCCAAAATTTCTATATACTCAAATCCTGATATCACTTTGTCCTGATATCAATAATGAGCTCATTAATAAGATTCAACATTTTATTTTCTCCTTGTCCTTTCATTATGCGCATATCATCTTCATTCCAAAAATATTTCAATCACCTTTCATGGATACCGAAACCATATAATTATTTAAAACCACAATAAACCAATAGATAGATATTTCAATATACCATTAATGTACCTCAAGAACATTATTCTGGGATTCCAATACATAATCCCTTCAATCCATCCACTTCAATGATTGGAATAGAATAGTTATTTCCTTGATTTAGGTGTAACCTATTATGTTATGTCTTTTGTGTTGGGTAATTCCCATGTTCTCCACATTTAAGTCATTGAACTTCATAACAGTCTGTCACATTATGCCTCTTTTCCCCAAACATAGAACATCTTCCCCTCTATTTGAGGTATTTCTCTAGGTTCTTCTTCCTTTATTCTTGATATAAAGAATGGTTAATCTTCCTTCATCTATGTTCCTCACCATGATAACATGCTTAAAATTCCATCATCCTCTTATTTTATGACATAGGAATACAACAACTGTTCACCTTGTTAATCATATATCGTGATGACTGATTCGTCATAATGACTATATCATTCTCTGTACGCATAACAAAATTTCTCTGAACATTGTCCCCAATTTATCCATCGGATTCAATGTTAACCCAATTCCATCTAGTTCCCTCCATTAAATAAAACAAGAAAACATTGTGTAAGGAATAGTTAAAATAATGAGGAACCACATAATCATAAAAAGTCACTTATGGGATGTCTAACTTATGACACACACTATAATGAATGACACCTTAGGATCACATTAGGTTGTCAACATAATTCCAGGACTGTAACCTATAGTTATACTAAACCTTATGTATATACATAGACATACCTTAGAAATATATCTAGGGATCTCCCTAGTGTTTTCGCATCAATGTTTCCAAAGGATGAATAAACCTTTACTTTGACACAATTTGTAGAGGCCCAAGGCTTGACATACATGGACATTACATTACTTTAATGGAATACATAATACATAACAGAAATAGACACCTAAAGACTGTAGTAGTTTAGTGTCTTTGGAAACTCATAACATAATATTCTAATCATGGTGAAAGATCTTCAAAATCACCCATAAAGATCGTCCCCTTTTTTATTGTACCTAAAAACATTATTTTTATCATGGGTAAAATAAAACATATAAAGGGTGAGCTCAAATTCTTAGTAAGGGTAATCAAAGGGAAAATAAAACAAACCATATACATTTGAACAATAAAACAAGAACATAAAGTTTAAAAATAAAAATATTGAGTTGTAAAATTAATCATGGCAGTACGTAAGGACATGATCATAAAGGAACATCAATCATGATAAAATTGCATGGTAAAAAATGTAATTATTGAAAATTATTAAGAAAATGATATGATTTCTATTGTATCCAACTCATTTCTTCCAAGACCATCATAGTAGAAAAAGTCCATTACTAAACTGGGTTTACTTGTCGTTCCATCCCTTTATTACTGAACCAGATTTACATTCCCTTCAATGCATGTTTATCTCATGAGATATAAATATTTACCCAATGCATTGGAGGGAGATATATGTCCCACCCATCTCATAATGAAATCATTCTCATGCATGCCAAAAAATAAACATAAATCATTCATCATTACCCAACGAATAAAATAGGTTTCATAAACATCATCCCGTCATGACATAATCCATATAAAATAAATGGATATCATTTCATCGTAAAAAAACAATACATTTAAATAATAGAGACATTATACTAGAAACATAACCATATTAATGAATGTCATCTTAGATGGAAAATAGTTTTAATAAAACACTTGAAATGAATTCTTGGGGAAAATATCGTTTATTTGTCAAAATTATTTTCTATTATCAAAATAGCATTCAATTTTAAAAGAAAATAATTATTTTGAAAATAACCATGAAATATCATAGTGGAAGCTTCATGGAAGGAAAGAGTTATGAAACTGTAAAAATCCATTCACGCCGTATAAGTTAAAAATCATTATTCATGATCTTTTTTTGGAAAATTCCATAAGTACATCGTGTGGTAAAAAAATATTCCATCCATACCATGTCGTAAAAGTCAACAAATGGTAAAATGACTTTAAACATACATTGAAGAATAATAACCATTTTATAAAAACATTTTTAAAAAATAGGGACATGGATGATAAACATAACCCCAGTAAATACTTACGAATAAAAAATCCCGGATAAACATTAGATTGGATTAATTATCCATTACATTATGACCAATTTCTTCTGTATGTGTCCCAAAATCTTGTTTAGTGTCTGTAAACATATTATTAACTTGTAACAGAACCATAATAATATTTATGATATCACATATTATTCACTTACGACTTTATATTAACCGTTCAATTTTCAATTCCTTGTTAAAGATGCTTTTTGGGAAAAATCGTTTCATTTATCGTACGTGTTTTGAATTTTAATTATTCATATGATTACATTGATCATGATTACTTACATCCAAAATGTAAAATAATATTTATTTATAATATATATTTAGAATAAAAAAATATATAGTAGATCGATAAATTCATGAAATTCACCGTTCTTGGTGACGGTAGGCCGTACGTATGCATGAACGCTGTTTTCATTTCCTTATTAAATTCAATGGAAGTAAGTAAATAAAATATAAATAAATAGTGTATCATTATTTTGTCATATATTTTATGATTATTTATTATATATACTTTATACTCATCGTGTATGGTTATCATGTTGAATGAATCTCATCGCATCGTGGAGACGGTAATCTGTACGTACACACGAGCGATGATATCATTCCCATAATTATTGAAAGGAATTGGAGTGGATGATATAATATCTCAGAATCAGTATGATGTAATAATAATAATATATAGTTATTATTCCAACAATTATATCCATCTGTGTATGGTAGTGGAGGAAAAATAGATTGAACCACAGCGTGGAGACGGTAAGCTATACATATGCACACACGATGATTTCATTTTTTGTAGGATGGATATAAAGGATAATAGGGTTGTTTCATATTTATAATAAAATATTATAATATTAGTGATACTTATGTTATTACTTTATAATGAAACAACTCATATAGAGGAAGTATAAGAATAAATAATTTTGAAATAATCCGTAAAAGATATTACCTCTTCTTCAACGCGCATCTTCTAAATATCCACTTATCGAACTAATGATGGTATTTGAAGAAGACCAAGACCACTAGTATGATTATAGGGAAATTTATAAGAGAAATGGTTAGGGATTGATGGAGTTTGAATGCTCAAAATTGAGTGAAGAGAAGAGGGTGGGAGTTCCTTTTTATAAGAGTGTAGAGGGACAATTTTGGAAACCTCCAAAAATATTTATTTATAATAAACTATAATCATACTTAAAAACATCCAAAGTGACAAAAATTATAATATTAGATAATATAATGTTGTAATATCAAAATCAAATCAAATTTATTCATGTTTTTATTTTATTTTAAACCTTATCCTTTTGATTTATCCTTATTTAGTCTGTTTAATTTTATCTATGGTTATAATATTATAAATTTTAAATTGGTTTGAATAATAACTTATGTGTTGTGAATTATCTATAATTAGATATATTATGACATTTCAGACCATAAAAAATTCATTATGTAATTTTTAAATTATTTTGTTATTTTTAAACAATTTAATAATATGTTATTTTTATAAAATATCAATAGTGTCAATTTTGACACTGTTCATTATTTGAATTTAAATAAAATCCACACAGAGGATATATTCAAATAAAATATTTAATATGTTCCTAAAAAGTAATATGAATCTATAAATTCGTGGAGCACATTAATTAGTTCATATAATATTTATTTTATTATTTTTATAACTAATTATTTGAAATTTATTTTAATCAAATAATTACTATAACATGTTTGAATAATTATTTAATATACTTATATGATGCATAAAAATTAAAAATAGAGTAAAATGATTAAGATAAATTTAATAGAATTCATAATTACACTTTTAATCTAATTTATCTTCTAAAACAACCCACTATTGTTATGATATCTCTATTAAGCAATGAAGGTGAAAACATTGACATCATTTAAAATAAAATAATATAAAATTCTTAATCTACTATATAAGGATCAAAATGGTCCAAAAGTCGACCCATGGATGTTTATGGTAAGGCTATGACAAACCAATAATATTTGGTCATGTTTCGGGTCCTTTTGATGGGTATTGTAATTTTAATAATAACTATATTATTAATTTTTCACTAAATAAAAATTTTATGCATCATTAATGTATAATCTATTAAAGTAATTATACATTTTGTAAAAATCACAAATAAATTTCCATGATAAATAAAAAAAATTTATCTTTCAAATGAGTATATATAATCTAATTTATATTCTGTATAACCTTATATTAAAAATACTTTAATTATTAATGTGTGAGTGAGGCATATTTCACTTTCTTTAAATAAAATAAATTAAAGGTCGTAATGACATCCAAGTGGGTTCCAAAATATACCATTTTAACCCAAGTATATTTTAGAAATAAATATAATCATCCAATTATATTAATACATGTGTTAGGGTAATTTTTAAATATTATATTTACCCTCATTTAAATGATTTACCTTTAAATGTGGAAAATAAAATTTATCGTATTTACTATTCATAATGCCTAATAAAATTTAACTATTAACATAATTTGTACCTAATAATTACAAATATGGAATACATTTTTAAAAATTAAATACACATATGTTGCACTATTTAATTTAAAATTAATCTCGCTATTGAGAAAATAAGTTTTAAAAGGTAAAATATTGTAAAGGATTGAAATGTCTTTACCTATGAATTCAATGTAAAATTAATGATAATGACTTAGATTATATTAAATGGTAAAAATATATTATTCTTACACATTAAAACCATTCAATATTATAATTTAACCATATAAATTATCTTGATGATAAAAGGTGTTTTTAATTAAAATTTTGCGTATTTTTACTATTCATCAAAATATGATGTTTATCGGAATAATGTCAAAAAATTTCCCAATGTAAATTTTTATGTCCTGATTCAATAGAAGAATTTTAATTTTAAAAATTGAACTTATAAAAATGTCAAAAATTAGATATAAATTTTGTGCGCCATCAAAAGGCGACAAAACCGCATTTTTTTAAAAAATACTTCTTTTATCCGAAAAATTAGATTTCTTGTCATACCATGGTCTAGAATATGTGTAAGATAAATGGTAATGTTGTAAAATTAAAAATGTCGTAAATACTATTCATAATGGCTAGTAAATAATAATTTTACAACAATATATCGTTGTTTAGTGAAACTCGGTATTGCATACAACATACACAATTGAGGAAGGTCGATCTTGTGTGCAACACAAGCCAAGAATAGTTTTGCATATACTGAAAGCTAATAAAATGTTGCATATACCGCAAGATAATATTGGTGCAGTGTACAACACAAGACATCAATAATATTAAAAATAATCATTCTCAAAAAAATTTGGGTTGTCACATTGGAGATCTAGTGGCAGAGGTAGACCGAGATCCTATTTACATGCCATATACCCCTACCACTTCATGTATAAATTCTGGTTCATGAAAAGATTGGCCTCGAAAGACTACCTAGGGGTATGCCATTTGTTTTATCTGTTTGTGATGAGTATGATATTGATTATGTTTGCATAGGAGGATGAGAAAATGTTTATTGAGCCACCTACACCAAAAACTATTTATAGTCTGATTAGAGATTATGAAAAAAAGTGGGAAGATGCCTATATGGGGGAGATACTGATTCAATTAATTATTCATGTTAATGAAATGATGCCTCCTAAAACTCGAGGATGGTTTTATAAAATGGAAAAATGTCACGGTGGAGGGGCTACGATAGTGAGATGGGAAATAATTAATAGGCATGTACCTGGTGGGAGACAAAAAACCGTGGTAGATCCCGCAATCCATGATAGGAAGAGTTGGTAAAATGAGAGGTAATGAATGGGGTTCCACAAGATATCCAGTCAATCTCTTGGGAAGTGTCTATTCTAGATAATAATTCTTGAGTATTTTTTTCCTACGTCTTGGGATATCTATGACGCCAATAGGAAATTTTACAATCCTTCGCGGATGTGGGACATCTTCAACCATATTGGGATTGAAGTTTCCAAGATCATCTATTCTAACACTGAATTGTTTGGTGTCTCATGTGGAAGGGGTGCAAGACATCACCATGGTGGTGGAATTCGTGCATTCATGTGGTACTTTACATCCTATGGTGGACCATGTGATTTTAATAAAGAATCAGATAGTCCTACCCTATCCATCATCTACTAAGATGTGGGAGTGTTTACATTTACATGAATAATCCTAGGGGTCCACATGGGCAGAATAGGATATCAATGGGATACCATTGGCGGTCTGTCGTGTTCTGACCTCAGAGCTGGATGATTTTACTAAGACCCTTGAGGTTAACTCCAAAACATTCTGTTGTGATACTTCAGTCATCCAATCATTCTAAATATATTTTTCTACATTAAAGGAGAACATTATACAAAAAAACTATCCTCAGATTATAGTGGGTGTTTCATTGGGATCTGTGTTTGGGATGATGGTGATCGCAGAATCTGGTAGGGATATGATAACCATTGTGACCCTTATAGAATATTTTAATCATCCATCCATATATGGGGGGAACTTACTGATGTTACGATGGAAAAAATCATGGGGAAGACAAATTATTTGATCTCTGTAATCCCTCTCTCTCTCATTAAATCCATAAAATTTGTCTATCAAACCAGGAAAAATAACATTTTCATATTTCTATCTAATCAGTTCCTAAAATGGTGTGGAAAATATTGGGGGATGACTGATAGTGCTATTGGATCACATCTTCAATGGGGAACAACAATTTTGATAGAATTTTACTTCCTTGATAAACAAATAATAGTAGCTACATCCATGGCTAGGGTGACTGGTGAGATGGAACTCAAGGTTTTCAAGATGGAATCCTATGAGGATGACTAACCACATGATATGGGACCTAGACTGTCTAACATGATCAATTGGTAGACCCTACTAATGATATTCGAGAGGCACTCCTAGAATACAAGAATACAGAACCAATAGAGATGGATGAGACCTCTTCCAAGGTGGAGGAAAACAAGGTTTTCTATCGATGGTAGTAGAAACTCATCAAAAAAATTAATAAGTACACCTCGCCAGCATAGTGGGTAATCTAAACGGGGATACATCATTCCCATATGCATGAACTATGGACTAGAGGATTTTTTGCTCGAATTACGATTCCTTTACATTCAGTTGAGGGTACCATCAAAACATTTCAATCTTTGCAAAATACTGGTCTCCCTGGAGATGATCAAACATATCATCGATATGAGGCAATGGATACTTGTTCTTAACAGTAATGTTATTAAATGATATATAATCAATAAAGTGTCTCATTGAACCATATTTTAAAAAAATTAAAACTTGAGAACCACACATTGACCTGCTAGGTCAAATAAATCCATTATCTAACAACTCCTGCATATACTTCATTAACCCTAAAATTTCAATTTGATAAATTTATAAGGGGTTTTGAAATTGGATTAGGTTCAAGAAATATGTAGATAGTAAATTCAACTTTCCGATCAGATATAATACAAAGAAACTCATCAGGAATTACATCGTGATACTTATTTACTACTAGAACATCGTTAATTTGAATAGTTCCATTATTTTTAGAAATATGTGGAAGGTAACATTCATTTCCATCATTTACAATTTTCTCAACATTATAATATGTTATCAGAGATAAGGGTTAATTCTTGCAAACAAAATGAAAATCATCCTGAAAATAAATATCTTTAACTCTACAGTCAATCATAGCATGGTAAACATAAATCCTACCCATTTCCAAAATAACATCAAAATATACTAGATGTAAATCAACAAGGTTTTTCGAGAATTTCATTCTTTAAATAAATATTGGAAGATTCTTATAATTTATTTTTTCCTCAACATTTCCTTAGTTGTTTTTAACACAAGTTCAGGATTCATGTCATGGGATGGAATACCAAATTTACTAGAAAATTTTTCATAAATGAAAGAACATGTAGATCTTGAATCAAATCGTACATTGACAGAGTATGAAAAAAAAACAAAGTACCTTATTACACTTCATTTTATAGTCCCACATCAATCTTAGTAGAAGTAATTGATATTTATACACACTTATGCTTCTGGTCTATATGGTTTTCTCCCAGGGTAATGAACTTTGGACACAAATTAGAATAATGTCCAAAATCAATGCAACTAAAGCATCATACCAAAAGAATATAATTGGATGCTTGATCATATTCATTAAATTTATGAGTAATACGACCAATCTTTCACAACATAAACACATTCCTGATTTTTCGAGACATTCTCCATGTTTTTTTACCACATATCTCATATGATGTAAATATAATTTTCAAAGCTCCAGGATACATTGATGAATTATTTCCCTTTGCCTGCCAACTGGACCTCTTATTTTTCTTTCTCTCTTGGAACACCTAATAATTAGAAAACACAATTTCTATATTCTCAGAACATCTGAAAATTATCTCATAGAATTTAAATTCACGATAGACTAATGCCCTTAGATATCATGTCATCAGTCCTAAGTAAAATTTATTTATCATTATAATAAGATCACATATTAAATTTGGAGGATACTTTGCGAGGTGAGTGAAATATTCTTCCTAATCACCCAGTGACTCATCCTCTTGCCTCAATTCTATGAATTTTTTTCCATCTTATGTCGATTATCCAAAGAAACATATTTCTCAAGAAACATTAATTTTAATTCATCCCAATAAAGAGCATCTATATCATTACCATCCCTGATATTTTTAATCATATACCACCACTGATCTTCTTCTCCTTCAAGAAGATAAAGAGAACAACTAACCTTTTCATTTTCTATATAACCCATGACATCTAGAATCCTTTCTAATTTCTTTATCCAAACATCATCTTGAATATGGTCAGATGACCCTCTGAATGATGTGGGATGTGGCCTCATGAAATTATCTACTATAGACATATTCCTCTAGGTTATATCTAGTTGATCTCATGCACGAATACCACCACCATTTATAGCTTGAGTATATTATTCCATCACTATATCAAATAGTTTATTTCGGATTCCGACTATCTCAGGTTTCTTATTTTGGTGGTGGTTTTCCTCTTGATGTAGTTCCATTATAGCTGCCCTATTTCCTTTATGGAAAACCATTTTGAATAAAGAAATATCTTTGGAGAAACAACATGATACCTTCAAATTCTATATCATTTCAGTCATACCCTAATGTAAAAATAACTTAGGGGCATTCTACTAACAAAATTATAACTCATGATGTTATATAAACATACCTTTGATACCAACATTAAGGCCTTATCATTAAACATATCATAATCTGAATTAAGATAATGATTAATATATAGGATATATTAAGGATTGTGGATTTAATTAATTCGTTCATACCATATAGGAAACATCATGAATACTACATCCATACACTTCTACTCCATAAACATTTTCTCAAAAAATAAAAAATTTTAAAAGAAAAATAAACCAGATTAGTTACTTGTTTTAAAGGGAATGACTTTTTATTGATCCCATACTTGAACCTATTCAACCATAATTCAATTGAAAAACATTACAAAAACATGTGATTAAGATAAAAACATTAGTATGGGAAACACGATGAAAGAAAAATGATTGTTTTCAAAACAACATGTAAACCATGCATAGTTAATCATAATGTAAAAATTTTCATCTTAAAGAAGTACCAAAACCACTTCACTATATATAAGCTCATTGCATTCCATTTTTCAATCTAAAATATTATTATCATGTGCATAGAAAATCAACGTAGATAATATAATGTCGACATGAGGGATAAATATAATTAAATGGAATAACCATACTGTCGACATCAATAGATATCACTGAATGAACTAGCCATACAACTAACATCCATACTATAACACCCCAGGTAAATAAAGAATATGAAATCATTATATTTATCCATATTTTTGAATAAAATATTAATATTACTTTAAAGGGGATTATATGCTCAATGGCGTGCCCAATACGCAACAACGAGTTTTTGGGAATCTTACGTTGCACTCTAATAATAAAATATTATTATTTTAAATGGTAGTTACCGCCTAGCTATTGTAATGGAGGGAATGAACAGAACTAGCTAAAAAATAATTATATATGTTTGTCAAATATTTTTACTCTTTACAATAAATGCTATAGGATTAAAAATCCGAATGAATCCAATTTTAAGAGTAAACATTCCAATATTCTTTAAAAGGACGATTAACCGCCTTTTGATGGGAACCTCTTTTAAATCCACTTTTTGAAAATTTTATGTGTTATATTTGACAAAATAAAATTCTTCTTTACAATAGAGACCTCAAAATTTACTTTGTGTAAATTTTTGGAATCATTCCGATAAAGTTCATTTTTTAATGAATAGTGAAAAATGTTGTATTTTAATATAAAACCTATTTTTAATATAATTTATTTATATGATTATATTATCTTTAGAATTGTTTTTAAAGTAAAATTAGAATATATTTTTACCATTTAATCCAATAGTGGTCGTTGGAATTAATTTCACTTTGAAATCAGACTTAAACTAGTGTCAATCTTTTGATACTTTTTGTTTCATAAAAACAAGCTATTTATTTTGACAGCAGGAATTAATTATTAAATTAATTAATGCAACTTATATGTTTTTAATGTTTTAAAATAGACATCATTTTTGAATTCAGAATATCAAATATAGATTAGGGTTATTTTTTGGTAATTTTCCGAAAAATATCAATTTTTTATGAATAGTGAAACCACTAAGTGGTACTTATAAAAACTGATTTTCCGTTTAAATGAAATTTTTCCATCTTTGTGTTTTGAATTTCAAAAATCCGACATACATGGTTGTCATTAAGATGTAAAATGTGGTTCAATGGGATTAAAATATTTTTTTGGTGAATAGTAACTTATTAAGTTTTTAATCGCGATTAGAGGTAATTAGGGTAGTTTGAGGTAAGAACAATGTTTTAATAAAATTAAATGACCTAGAAACATGTCCTGGCCTCATTGGATGAGTCATGGCCGACCAAGTCAATCCATGGGTCAACTTGGGGACCCTATGGAGCCATTTTGGTTGGAAAATGACATAAATACCTTTTTATTTAATGATTAAATTAAAATGACACAAACATTAGTTGTTTTACTAAAATAATTTTTACATGAAGTTATTCAAGTCAGAATTTTAACTATAAATAGGAAATGGAAAGATAAAATGATTTCTTACATCATAGTATTTTTTCCATAATTTTATGAAATTTAACAAATTAAATTATTTATGACATCATAATGATGTAGCGATGACCTCATTATTTAACGATTTAAATAAAATGGAAGGATAGTGTAAAATCTAAGACCTACACATGTCCAAAACCCATTGGATGGGTGTATATTGAAACCTTTTAACATTATCCTCGAAACACATAAATGTGGGGCCATTAAAATCCTAAACTCATTCTAAAATAAAGTAATATTTCTTTACATTCCAAGAGTTCCCCTCCTCTCCTCTTATAAAAGGCTCCCACCTCTACCTCATTACCCACACTTACAAAGCCGTTGGCTCGGCCGACCCCTGCCCATTTTTTCTCTCCACATCCCTCTATAACTCCTTGAAGCCTATCTTGGGGAATAAGTCTTCCCAAGGAAGCCTTTGAGCTCAAACCAATGGGAGTTACCCGATTTTAATGTAATGTCTTCACTTGTGTCCTTTTGTTTTATTTTGCTTCTCCAACCCCGTAAACTCTTTTTATTCATTTATTTTGTAACAAATCCAGTATCTAAAATATACTAGGATGTTTTTATAATAAGTATTGGAGCTTCACTTACACACACCTACATATAATGGCTAAATAACATACTGTTTCTGTGGATGGCGAATTTCTGCCTCACGAAACGATGATTGTTCAACATTCTTCTAATACCTTCAAAGGTGGACATTAAGATGAAACTATATTTATATATGATATATTATATGTTTATGTTTTTCTTAAGCTTCTGTATTTTTCATTTATGGCATACCTTTATGGTTTCCATTATGGGTAAACGTGATATCTTTATTTAAGGAAGTGCGGACTACCGCCCCCTCAAAGTGATTTGATTCGTTAATACCATATGTGGTACGTATAAAGGATATATTTAATGATAATATATATTATACCATACTGGAATTAAATTACTATTATGTATCAATATGTTTTAATTCCATTAAATATGAAATAGAAATTGAAGTAGCGTTCATGCGTATGTATGGCTTACCGTCTCCATGAACTGTACATTTCATTTCTTATCTCAAAATGTCATGTACTATTATAAGTACATATATATAATGGATATATATGTCATATATTACATATAAATTATGGATATAACTCTGGAATTATAACATATATATATCTCTCTCATTTTGTTTTAATTACATTAATATGACAAAAAATGAAAGTAGCGTTCATGCGTACGTACGGCCTACCGTCTCCATGAACAGTGCTTTTAATTTTTATCTCCAAATGCTATGGAATAGTATAAAATGAATATATACTGGATATATATGATATTTAAAACATCAATACTATTCTGGATATGATGTACCTATAACTACATGGAAAATTATTTTCCAACAAGTTCGATTTTTGACTCATGTACCAAACATCGACAAAAACGTCTGATATGAACTCATATTATTAACCAATTATTATAACATTGAAATATGTTATATTAACTGAATAATAATATTTATAGGAGGTACATATGAAATTATAAAATTATCAATGTTTTTTATTCAGGAATATAAATGAACGAATAAGACAAGTTGGACTTGAGGTAAGGGATCTTACTCCTCTGTTTATTTTTATGTACAGTCTTTATTGTCATTCCTTTTAAGCTCATCTTTCTTGTGATTGGGATGTTCTTTTATATTACTCTTACTGTAATTTTTATGTTCATTTGATGATAGACCCTATTCTCTCTCATCAATCCATTTTGGATATTTTGAGTGGCGCCGTTAGGCTGCCGAATTTTCGTAAGAGATCTTACCTCTCTCATTCTTTTTAAGTACTATCCTTTATGTCACTTATTTTAATCTCCTCTTTTTTATGATGGGGGATGTTATTTTATATTCCTATTTCTTTAAATTTTATTTTAATATGATGAGAGACCCTATTTGATCTCATAAATAAATTTTTGGAAGTTTTAAGTGACGTCGTTAGGCTGCCGAGTTTTCGTAAGGGATTTTTCATCTCACTTTTATTCCCGTGAGATTTATGCTACATTTGCCACAATTTCCTTTGAGTTTTGTATTTACTATCCATTATTTTACTCTTTCTTTAATATACTTTCTTTTATGGGTATTTACATCAATGTTGTATGACCCTTCTTTCTTGGGGTGTACGTTTCGTAAGTTGCCCAAATCGGTAAGGGATCATTTCACCCTCATCTTTTTAAAAGACTTATTTTGTTATGTCATTTAATATGCATATTATTATGTTGGGATATGTTCTTCTATATACTTATGGATGTAAATTTTAGGTCCAAGTGATGAGATACCATTCAATCTCTCATCAACTGATTTTCTGAATTTTGTAGTGACGCTGTTAGTCTGTCAAATTTTTGCAAGGGAACTTCTTAACCTAATTTTGATTTTTTGGGATAAGCTTGTACTCCATGAATATTTCGTTCTATGAATATGTGTGAATAACCTCTGATTGTTTAACCCTTAATATCCCCTTATATTTGGTGTATTAGTTTGTCACACATAATTATGTAATTGATTTATCCTTAATCCAAGGATACCGTCTTTGTATGGGACTTCGTCTCAATATCCTTCCATTGAGGCATATTTTGTTCTATACAAAACCTTCTTTTGTACGGTGTATAAGCCCCTTTGACTTCTACGTTTATCTGAAAGGAATATTTTTTATACAAATCATTTTACTAAACAACAAAAGGGAATGTTTTTGTCGTACGTATGCGGCGACAACGACTTCTCTGCCGCCGTGACCATTATTGGAGTTTCGGCTTCCTCTACAAGCCATACCTTCTTTTTAAAAGAAACATAAATACCATGTTTTACATTTCTTTTATTTTGGTATTGAAAATTGTTTTGATAATGTTTTTATATCAATGTGTTGTATTGATATCTTGTTATTTAAAGGTGGAAATGTTATGTTTCCTTTATGCATGTTTTATGTGATAAGATTATGTTATGGTACTTGGGAATTGTTATGAAGACAGGTGGTTCCATGATAAACTAAGGGAGGGTGAGCCCGATATAGCTCTCCAATGCATTGGGTAATGCGAAGGAGTGAAACGTTAAGGTTTCTCCGAAGAAATTTAGGAAATATACTGTGGTGGGTATTCCAAACGTAACCTAGAGGGTTACTCCTTACGTAAGAATGTTATGAATGCCTCAAGTTACCTTTATGTCTTATGATTTCTATGATTTATTCATGATTTTATGGGGTATGTTAAAATGATTATGTTTTATGGGTAAAGTATGATTTCATTCTTATGTATTCATGTACTCATGTTTCTTTTCCATATTTTTATATCCCTTACTGAGATTTTTATGCTCATCCCATGTTTTTGAAAAAAATTTCACAGGTCAAGGGAAGGGTACATGATATGATGATAGTGTCAAGGAACTGTCAAGAAAGAATCCATGTTTTATTTTACAAACGTTTCCGATGATGGGAAAAATGAATACTGTCTTTTATGTTACCACTTTGTTTAAATGTGGAATGTAATGAATGTTTTATGATCTAATTCTCTAAAACTCTAAACCTGAAAAGATCCTCAATGTGTAATCTTGTAATAACTCAAGATTAAGTAAGGTTTAAGGCTGGGGCCTTATAGTTGGTATCAAATGTCGGTTTAGATAACTTTAGAGGTCAGTGTATTCTTTAAGCATAAGTGGCATTACCATAATGGTTAGGATTTCAGAAAGTGTCCTAGTTTTAGATAAAGAGAATGAGTAATTATATCTTAGTGTTTATCTTCCTCATTAGTACATTATGGTTTTGTTGATATACTCACAATGTCCTTTTTGGTTTTAGTAAATGGCTGGATCTAGAAGGAACCAAAGTAATAGTGGATGTGAAGGAAACTATGACAGTTTTTTAGCGAGGAACTGAATGATATGGGAGCTGCAATGAGAACTCTTGTGTTTATCCTCAACCAACTATCTGGAGTCATGATTGACAACCTAAACCTTGGTGACTTCTCTCAGGCATCATATATGCGAGAAACAAATCCCTACGGAACTACAGGTAACAATCATAAAGGTAAGTGTGCTAAACAACCCATGTGTCAAAGATGTGGAAAGAAACACCAAGGAAAATGTTTCAAAGGGACAGAAATATTCTATAGATGTGGAAATGAAGGTCATAAAGAAAGAACCTTCCATGGAAAAAGGAAGCATCCAGTTGACTCGAGGAAAGGGAAAGAAGGTCATTCTGAGGGAGCAATTGAATGTTTTATATGTGGTGTGCATGGTCATTATGCAAACACATGTCATATGAAGAAGTTTCATGAATGGGATCACCAAGATCGTACAAATACTCGTTTACCAATACCTAATGCCATTCCTATTGAGGATGAAAAAACATACAATGACCAATCAAATGTATAGATTATTTCATAAATTTTGTTTTCCTATTTTGGAATCTTAGGATATGATTCATGATTTTGTTTGTAGGAAAGAATTATTTCATAATAAGATGGAAAGGAATGGTTAATGTATCATGAAGAATGTTGAATGAGTAAGAAGTCAACATATAAGGGCTTCAAGAGTTATGGTGAAATTCTTAAGATTATTATGTCTCTTTTGATGATGGGATTATATTATAAGGCTTTTTATAGTATGTGTAACCCTGAAGTTTAATATATGAAAATTTTATTCAAGGAATAGTAATCTGTTCTTTTGTGGACATATTTATAAAGAACCATTTGGGTTTATATGATCCTTACTTTTGAGGAAATTATGGGTTACTATATGTTATGATGGAAGTGAAAGGCATGAGATAAAATTGAGGTTAAATTATGTTATGGTTATTTTTGATGATTTATCTCTTTTTGGGGAATGTTTTGAGAATTATATAGTTTGGGAAAAGGACAACACGCAGACCGTGTGACAACCCATCGTGTCGGACAAAGGTGCGGGAATCGAACCCACAACCAAAGTGCAACTGCTATTTATCACCTACCACTGGACTATGTGAATTCCCTGGTTAGTATGACTTATTCTTTTTAGTTAGGTGAATTTATGAATTAAGAGTATGTTTATTTTGGGTTATTTATAAAAATGATCGACCTATCATGGAGGATATGTGATTAGGTTAATTACTTTTCAATACGAGACTTTAGGAGAAACTGATGTTGTTTGAAGATAAATGTTATGATTTAACTAGGAAGACTATGTGACTAAATCCTTCAAATATTTGGGTTTAAATCTTAGTTTGGTTTACTTTGAAAGAATTTTATGTAAAAATTGTTTATCGAATGGTCCTCGTTGAACTTTGGGTTTTGTTGGACAAATTTTGGAGATTAAGAATAGATTTTCTTTTTATAAAGGGTTATCCTTTTCTGGATTATCTGATCTTGTACTAACCTTTTTGGTTTTGGTTTTGGTTAGAGTCTAAAGACATGGGAAGTATATAGTTCTCTTTTGTGGATTAGGTGATTCTCTAGAAATTGATTATAACACTCTTAATGCGAACAAGTCTTCCTAAATACTCATCTTTTGGAGAAAATATGAGTATGATTAAGGAATCTAGTAAAATTTGAAAGTCTACATGACAAGTAAGTATGTTTCATTAAGATTCAGTTAAGCTCAAAAATAAATTCCTCAATGAAAAGTAACTGAAAACAAAAATGTTGTCTGTTAACTTTTTCTATTGGGGAATCGAATACCGTTTAACCCATCACATGTTTGTGATTTTATTACGGTTAACTTTCTCCTAGACATGTTTACTATCACTCTCCATCAGAACATGACCCTTTGTTTTTTCCTCCATGTCCATATTTTCATACTTGGAATCCTAGTATGGGTTAACTCGGGTGACCTTTGTACTTATCTTTCTTTTTTTTAAAGTGACTGTTTTACTGACTCTTGTTCCGATGTGGGATTTTCAATGATGTTTCCAAACCCAATTTTAAAAATTGCGAGGACACAATTCCTAAAAGGGGGGAAGGATATAACACACCAGGTAAATAAGGAATAAGAAATCTTTATATTTATCCATATTTTTGAATAAAATATTAATATTACTTTAAAGGGGATTCTATGCTCGATGGCGTACCCAATACGCAACAACAAGTATCTTGGAAATCTTACATTGCACTCTAATAATAAAATAATATTATTTTAAATGGTAGTTAATGTCTAGCCGTTGTAATGGCGGGAATGAACAGAACTAACTAAAAAATAATTATATATGTTTGTCAAATATTTTTACTGTTTACAATAAATCTTATAGGATTAAAAATGTGAATGAATCCAATTTTAAGCGTAAACATTCCAATATTATTTAAAAGGACGATTAACCGCCTTTTGATGGAGAACCTCTTTTAAATACACTTTTTGACAATTTTATTTGTTATATTTGAAAAAATAAAATTATTCTTCAGAATAGAGACATCAAAATTTATTTTGTGTAAATTTTTGGTATCATTCCGATAAACTACACTTTTTTAATGAATTGTGACAAATGTTGTATTTTAATTCAAAACCACTTTTTAATCTAGTTTATTTATATTAATAGATTATCTTTTGAGTTGTTTTTAAAGTAAAATTAGAATATATATTTACCATTTATTCTAATAGTGGTCGTTGGAATAAATTTCACTTTGAAATCAGACTTAAATTAGTGTCAATCTATTGATACTTTTTGTTTCATAAAAACACGCTATTTGTTTTGACAGCGGAAATTAATTATTAAATTAATTAATGCAACTTATAATTTTTTAGTTTTTTAAAATAGACATCATTTTTTAATTCGGTATATCAAATATAGCTTAGGGTGAATTTTTGGTAATTTTCTGAAAAACCTCATTTTTTGATGAATAGTGAAACCACTAAGTGGTACTTATAAAAACTGATTTTCCATTAAAATGATATTTTTCCATCTTTTTGTTTTGAATTTCAAAATTCCTACATAAATGGTTTTCATTAGGAAGTAAAATGTGCTTCAATGGGATTAAAATATTTTTATGGTGAATAGTAACTTATTAAGTTTTTAATCGCGATTAGAGATAATTAGTGTAGTTTAAGGTAAGAATAATGTTTTAATAAAATGAAATGACCTAGTCACATGTCCTACACTCATTGGATGAGTCATTTCCGACCAATAAAATCCATGTGTCAACTTGGGGACCCCATGGAGCCACATTGGTTGGAGAATGACATAAATACCTTTTTATTTAATGATTAAATTATAATGACACAAACATGAGTTGTTTTACAAAAACAATTTTTACATGGGGTTATTCAAGTCATATTTTTGACTATAAATAGAAATTGGAAAGATAAAACGATTTCCTACATCATGGTATTTTTTTATAATTTTTAGACATTTAATAAGTTAAATTATTTATGACATCATGATGATGCAGCGATGACCTCATTATTTAACGATTTAAATAAAATGGAAAGATAATGTTAAATCTAAGACCTAAACATGTCCAAAACCAATTGGATGGGTGGATTTTGAACCCTTATCATATTATCCTAGAAACAAATCAATGTGGGACCATTAAAATCCGAAACACATTCTAAAATAAAGTAATATTTTTTTACTTTCCAAAAGTGCCCCTCCTCTTCTCTTATAAATGCCCCCACCTGTACCTCCTTACCCACACTTCCAAAGCCTTTGGCTTGGCCAAACCCTGCCCATTTTTTCTCTCCACATACCTCTCTAACTCCTTCAATCCTATCATTTTTCCGAAGTCTTCCCAAGGAAGCCTTTGAGCTCAAACCAAAGGGAGATACCCGATTTTAAGGTAATGTCTTCACTTGTGTCCTTTTATTTTATTTTGCTTCTCAAACCCCATAAACTATTTTTATTTATTTATTTTTTAACAAATCCAGTATCTTAAATATACTAGGATTTTTTTATAATAAGTATTTGAGCTACACTTACACACACCTACATCTAATTGTTAAAGAACATACTGTTTCTCTGGATGGAAAATTTCTGCCTCACGAAACGATGATTGTTCAACATTCTTATAACACCTTCAAAGGTGACCATTAAGATAACACTATATTTATATATGATATATAATATGTTTATTTTTAACTAAAGCTTCTGTATTTTTCATTTATGGCAATCCTTTATGGATTCCATTATGGGTAAACGTGATATCTTCATTTAAGGAAATGTGGACTACCGCCCCCTCAAAGTGATTTGATTCGTTAATACCATATGTGGTACGTATAATGGATATATTTAATTATATTATTTATGATAAAATACTGGAAATAAAATACTATTATGTATCATTATGTTTTAATTCCATTAAATATGAAATAGAAATGGAAGTAGCGTTCATGCTTATGTACGGCTTACCGTCTCCATGAACGGTACATTTCATTTCTCTTCTCAAAATGTTATCTAATATTATAAGTACATATATAAAATGGATATATATGTAATATATTACATCTAAATTATAGATATCATCCTGTAATTAATATATATATATATATATATCTCATTTTGTTTTAATTCCATTAATATGACAAAAAATGAAAGTAGCATTCATGCGTACGTACTACCAACCGTCTCCATGAACGGTGCTTTTAATTTTTATTTCCAAATGCAATGGAATAGTGTAAAATGAATATATACTGTAAATATATTATATTTAAAACATCAATACTATTCTGGATATTATGTACCTATAACTACATGGAAAATTATTTTCCAACAAGTTCATTTTTTTGACTCATGTACCAAACATCGACAAAAATGTCTGATATGAACTCATATTATTAACCAATTATTATAAAAATGAAATATGTGATATTAACTAAATAATAATATTTATAGGAGGTACTTAAGAAATTATAAATTGACCAATGTTTATTATTCAGTAATATAAAGAAACTAACAAGACAAGTTGGACTTGAGGTAAGGGATCTTACTCCTCTCTTTTTTTTAAGTACACTATTTTATGTCATTCCTTTTAAGCTCATATTTCTTGTGATTGGGATGTTCTTTAATATTACTGTTACTGTAATTTTTATGTTCATATGATGATAGACACTATTCTCTCTCATCAATCCTTTTTTGAAGTTTTGAGTGGCACCGTTAGGCTGCCGAATTTTCGTAAGAGATCTAACCTCTATCTTTCTTTTTAAGTACTCTCCTTTATGTCACTTATTTTAAGCTCCTATTTGTGATTATGGGTGAAGTTCTATTATATTCCTATAGCTATAAATTTTATTTTAATATGATGAGAGACCCTATTTGATCTCATAAACCCATTTTTGGATGTTTTAAGTGGCGCTGTTAGGCTGCCGAGTTTTCGTAAGGGAATTTTCATCTCACTTTTATTCCCGTGAGATTTATGCTAAATTTGCCACAATTTACTTTGAGTGGTGTATTTAGTTTCCATTATTCTACTCTTTTTGTAATATAAATTCGTTTATGAGTATTTACATCAATGTTGTATGACCCTTCTTTCATGGGGTGTACATTTCGAAAGTTGCCCAAATCGGTAAGGGAACCTTTCACCCTCCTCTTTTTAAAAGACTTATTTTTTTATGTCATTTAATTTACATCTTATTATGTTAGTATATGTTCTTCTATATCCTTATTGATTTAATGTTTATGTCCAAGTGATGAGATACCATTCAATCTCTCATCAACTGATTTTATGAATTTTGTAGTGACGCCGTTAGGCTGTCAAATTTTTGCAAGGGAACTTCTTAACCCAATTTTGATTTTTTTGGGATAAGCTTGTACTCCTTGAATATGGCGTTCTATGAATATGTGTGAATAACCTATGATTGTTTTACACATAATATCCACTTATATTTGGTGTATTAGTTTGTCCCACATAATTATGTAATTGATTTATCCTTAATCCAAGGATACCGTCTTTGTATGGGACTTCGTCTCAATCTACTTTCATTGAGGATTATTTTGTTTTATACACAACCTTATTTCATATGGTTTATAACCCCCTTTGACTTCTGCATTTATCCGAAAGGAATATTTTTTATACAAAGAGTTTTACTAAACGACAAAAGGGAATGTTTTTGTCTTACGTCTGCGGTGACAACGACTTCTCCGCCGCCGTGACCATTATTTGAGTTTCGGCTTCCTCTACAAGCCATACCTTCTTTTTAAAAGAAAAACAAATACCATGTTTTACATTTATTTTATTTTGATATTGAAAATGGTTTTCAAATTGTTTTTATATGAATGTTTTGTATTGATATCTTGTTATTGAAAGGTGGAAATGTTATGTTTCCTTTTTTCATGTTTTATGTGGTAAGATTATGTTATGGTACTGGGGCATTGTTATGAAGACGGGTTGTTCCGTGATAAATTAAGGGCGGGTGAGCCCGATATAGCTCTCCAATGTATTGGGTAACACGAAGGAGTGAAACTTTAAGGTTTCTCCAAAGAGATTTAGGGAATATACTGTGGTGGGTATTCCAAACGTAACCAAGAGGGTTACTCCCTACATAAGAATGTTATGAATGTCTCAAGTTACCTTTATGTCTAATGATTTTTATGATTTATTCATGATTTTATGGGGTATGTTAAAGTGAATATGTTTTATGGGTAAAGTATGATTTAATTATTATGTATACATGAACTCATGTTTCCTTTCCATATTTTTATATCCCTTACTGAGCATTTTATGCTCATCCCATGTTTTTGAAATGTTTTTCACAAGTCAAGGGAAGGGTACATGATATGATGATAATGTCAAGGAAGTGTCAAGAAAGAATCCATGTTTTATTTTACATATTTTTCCGATGATGGAAAAAATAAATACTATCATTTATGTAACCACTTTGTTTAAATGTGGAATTTAATGCATGTTTTATGATCTAATTCTCTAAAACTCTAAACCTGAAAAGGTCCTCAATGTGTAATCTTGTAATAACTCAAGATTAAGTAAGGTTTAAGGACAGGTCCTTATACATACCCAATTCATTGGAGGTTCTAACATAACCACCCATCCTTGGTTTATCATGTAAACACCCGTCATTTGGTTTATAATGTAACCACTTATCAAATTTCCAACTACCATTATAATATCATAACACATAAAAGATTACAATTATAAGCATTTCAAACATAAAATTTCATTTGAAATTACAAGAAATAATTTGGAAATTTTGAAATAGTAAATCCACATTCAAAATCATTTTCAATACCGAAATATGTAAAAAATGGTATATTGTACTTCTTTTCTGTTTAAAAAAATAACTGCTTGTTAATGAATCCTAATATCAAATATTCCTCACAGTGAAGGAAATTTTGTTGTCATCACGTACATGAAAGAAATTTCTTTTGTAGTTTAGTAAAACGATACATAAAAATAAAGATTCCATATAAATAAAAATAAAATGTAATGGGGTTTATTATATACATTATAAAAGAAAGAGTTATATATTTCCATAGCATATTTCAATGAATGGAGATTGAGACAAAGTCCCTTACCTCGTTTTGAATTGACTCATTCAATCATTAATTTCCTAAATAACAAGCAAAATTTAATTTATACATGCATCAAAAAATTATTCAATTTTTTTTATTTTTTATATATCACTTATTACCCTACTATACTTATTATATAATTATTTTAATTCACATTGGATATTTTGTCGATGTTTGGAACATGAGTAAAAAATAAACTTGTTATAATTATAAATATTCCATGTGATCAACATTACATTTTCTAAAGAATTATATATATTATTTACATCTCATATATATCATATATATCTAGTATATATGTATTTATAATAGTCCATATCATTTTATTATATGAAATCAAATACACCATTCATGGAGACGATAAGTCGTACGTACGCATTATCGGTAATTTCATTTCTTTTTCATATATAAAAGAATTAAACTAAATGATAAATAGGTATATTAAAATTCCAGTATAAAATATATGTTATATATGGTACATAATTTGATTAATTACATCCTTTATACATTCCATGAAGAGCATGAAAGAGTCGTATCTCATTGTGGGGGTGGTAGTCCACACTTCCACAATTGAAATTAGAAAATTTAAACAACATGTAATGCCTATATGTGTGATGTAAATTAGAATTACAGAATCATAGAGAAAAAATAAATATCATAAATATCATATATAATTACAGTTCTATCATATTTTCCACCATAAGATGTTGTAGGAGAATATTGAATAATCATCATTTCGTGAGGCAGTAGTTCGATTTGAACATAAACCTTATGTTTAATACCCATTAGATAAACGATTGTGTAAGTGTAGTTAGAACTCTTCACATAGTAACAACCTAGTATATTGAGGATAATGATTTTTTTTATTTTAAAAAAATTATAATATGAGAATAGTTAGTAGAGAAAAAATGTAACGAAACATGAGAGATGGAATTTCCTCAATTTAGGTAACTTGTTTCGAATCAAGAAAAGGGATCTCTTGAATTCATTTATTCATAGGGAAAAAATTCTAGGAGGAATAGAGGGATTTTTGGAAATTATTATGGTATTGTATTGATGAGCCAAGGGGCTTGAGAGTTGTGAGTAATGGGTTAGAGATGATGGCCTTTTATAAGGGGGAGAGGTGCTCTTTAGTAAAGAATGATTGTATTATTTTATAATAAAATTATATTCAATTTCAAAAGGGACACAACTCATTAAATTATATTTAAGTATGAAATGTTTTATTAAAAATTCACTCAATATGAATTAGATGGGTTTTTTATATTTTTTATTCCTTTCTGTTTTTATTTAACCCTTTTTACTCTTACAATATTATCAAGAATTTAACACATTGAGAATCATAATAATTTGAAAAACATTGAAAATATCCAATTAAATTGTCAATATTAAAATATATGACTTTTGATAACTATTTTTTTAAATTTTAGTATTTTTAAAATTTTATAATATGTAAAAAAAATAGTGTATATTTTAAATTATGAATTATATCAATTTTGACACTATTCATATCATGACTTTCTGAAAAAGCATAAAAAACATTATTGATTCTACAAAAACATCATTAGTTAATATATAACTTGTAACTAGAATCTAGAAGATACTTTCCTTATATAAACATACAAAATATTTATTTCTTTTAACATTTATAATATCCTATATTTGAATCCGTTATTAATGATGCAATCATTGCATCATCATTGTGTCATAATTCAATGTATTTATATAATATCTAAACATTATAAATACAATACAATGATGTGGGAAATCATTTTATCATTCTAATTACAATTTATAGTAGAAATAATAACTTATATAATCCAATATAAATTTTTTTTTACTAAAATATATATGTTTATGTTACATTTTTCTTATCATTAAATTAATTTTTTAAAAATGACATTTTCACATATATGTGCTTCTATGGGGTCCCAGAATTTACCCATGAATGTCCATGGTCTGAAATTTATCATCCAATAAGATTTGGATATGTGTTAGGGTAATTTAAAATTATAATAACATTTTTAGTTTCGTTTTTTTACCTGATTTACAAATTATACATGGAAAATAAAATATTTACTGAATTTACTATTCATAGTGTTTAAAAATAAGAGATACCTATTTATAAAAAATTTACCTCCTAATTCAAAATATGGAATAAATTTTTGAAATTCAAAATAGAGAAGTTGGATAAATTAATTTAATATTAATTCTAGTTTTCAAAACCAAAAATTGTGTTTTAAAGGTATAATAACTATTAAAAAATGAAATGTCCTTATCTCAAATTTAAAAGTTAAATTAATTACAATGAAAAAAACTAGATTAAATGTTAAAAAACTAATTACACCTCTAAACCCATTTAAAATATAATTTAACCATATAAATATATTAGATGAAATGGCAGTTTTGACTTAAAATGCAGTATATTTCATTGTTCATTAAAAAATTAAAATTTATCATAAAAATACAAAAAATTGAACCAAATTATTTATGATATACCCATTCAAAATATGAAGTTTAGTTTTACAAATTTAGTATGTATAAGTGACAAAAACTATATTTAAAATGGGGTTTCCATCAAAAGGTGGGAAAACTACCTTTACAAAATTTTACAGTATCCATGGTTAAAATCGGATTCAATATCAATTTAAAACACCACATTATATTGGATTAATTTAATAACATAAAATACATATTTCACCATTATATGGTTATTTCAGTTATTAAATACCTTTTAAAATAATAATATTATATTTCTTTTTATTTTTCTCAGTATGACTAAGCCTTGTGTGCAACATAACATTTAAAAGAAACCAATTGTTGCGTGTAAGGTACTCCATAGAACAAAGAATCCCATTTAATGTAAAAATAATATTTAATTCCCAAATAATAAAAAATATGAAAATTTCATATTCTTTATTTAAATAGGATGTTACATCAAAAATGCTAGTATGCTCAACCAAATTGGATTAAACATTCTTTTCCTTGATCATATTGTAGTTCGAATCTAGGTAGTGGGAATCACAAAAGGATATGGGGGATGCATCACCTTCAAACATTCCCACTTGAAAATTATGGGTTCACTTGAGGCATTAGTGATATAAGGTGGGGACCACTGTTTGTACAAGAATATTGGTTCTACCGAATAATGCATTTTAAGTGGTGTCCTGCGTGACAACCGTGAACATTGGGATTGAAATAATGCTACCATATTGTGTTCTAATGTTGATTTTTCCAATATGAATATTCTCTATCCTATAATAACCTTGAATATCAGGTTATAAGGATCCATATCTTCTTTATATATCCCCTTATTTTAATGTTTATGTGATGGAGTGATATTGATACTGTAACCCATGTCAACAAGACTACTATATATTTCCATACCATTGAACTCAATTGTGATATAAAACAGGTGAATGTTACCCTAAACGGAGGTACCTTAATCATCTCCAGATAATAAATTTATTTACTGAAATTCTTCATCCTCAACATCCTCATCATGGAAGGCTTCTGCGGCGGTTACCACTATTCCAAACTGGAGGAGGTTTCATAAAGGATCAACGATGGATTCTCGCATGCTATTAGACATAAAGAGATCCTTGATGATCAGTATCCTTGAGGGAAATTCTAGTAAGATTCATATTTATGTCATATTTCCATGTGAGGAGCACACTTCTTCCGATTGTACACTACCCTTTGGTAGATGTAATAGTGGATAGTATATGTCGATCTGGTTGATTTCATCTAGTGTAAGGGATATACTGCTGGTCATCTGTTGGTTCATTAGAGTGACCACTGGATGATGAATAGATGACTGAGTTCAGTCATAAACTAAACATGAATGATCCTAGGATGATCAAGGACACTCTTCCTACTCATGCAACACGAACGCCAATTGGGGTGAATCTAACGAAATAGGATGATAAGGATTCATGGGATGAGCACTGCATTGGGCCGACTACATGATCTTAGGAAAATACGGGGGTAGTCTGGGAGCACTGACCTTAACATTATGGAAATTTACATACCCAAAAATATGACTATTCTTTTGGTTATTGGGGACATTATGGGGGTCTTTCTGGAAGTCATCACCTTCAAAAACCATGTAAGGGTCCACTAGTTCAATACTATTCACCAAGACACACACCTGGTCATTACCAGTAGATCCCTCTATTATTGGGCGAATTTTGGGGAAAATCCCCATCTCTATGGGCCTTATTTCATTGAATTTACATGATGGATTTGGCATAGGGAGAGGCTTTGATATCCCTTAGGCCATCGTTGCCTGCTCTACCAAAATGGAGAATGTTGGTGTGTCAACGTAGAGGTAGTAGATGGAGGTATCACATTGACCTTAGACGGGTTGGGTTGATTCAAACGGGCATGGATAATACCTTGGGCCTGAAAAATATCTTGCAGGCTATCTTTTTATCATACTTTTGAGACCTATGGTGGGAGACCAAATGTCATTAACCCATTCTATCACTACCATGCTTTGTATAATCATATTCCCCCAATGTCGGTCGTGTACCCTATCAAACTACATTTTAATCAACCCAGTAATAGATGTATTAATTGAACACGTATCACTTCATGCGAACGTGTCCAAAAAATAGGATATATGATCTTTAATTGGGGTGATCCCTGAGATCTTTCTCTTCAAGCGTCATGTATTCTGGTAAACGTAGGATTCCCAGATCCATGGCGGTATTAAAATAACCGAGGACCTATGCCTTGTTGAATTAGTCATTCTGGTTTATCAATTAGAGAATGGGGATTTGATATCTTGACCCATGTGAGGGGATATAGATTGGATTTGGGGTGGGACCTAGTTTTATCACATAATTAGTGGTGGTACATTGTGAGGTGGTTCCAACATATTATTGGGTTGTCGATTCTGAGCCTGAGGTGGTGGCCCTCAGTGAGGTTGTGGTTGTGGGTCTTCTGTTAGCAATTCAAAATATCTCGGAGCCTCTACCTAGGAAATAGCAGTGTCCTCGTCCTTGGAAACCCTTCATGCTGGAGATTCAAGAGGCAATGGGCATGCCTGCATATCTTTTAACAAGGCTTCCTTAATCCATTGAGCCTTGTCAGAGAAATACCAAAATCTATTCGGTAATATATGAGTGATGTGAGAATGAACCATGTCCTTCTTATCATTCCCCATGTGCATCTTTAGTATCTTTTCTTGAATCAGCAGCATATCATGTGAATATGTGAGGCCCTTCCACCTAACAACAATGTCTGTGAATCCCACAATGTCTTATTCATGAACATGAATAGTTCAGAAAAACTATTCTCTATAGTGGTGGAACTGAACTGATAGAGAAACATTGTTCAATGATTATCCCAACTATCTATGTACCCAATGGGTAATTGGTTGTACCAGTTAAATTCAGTCCCTTCTAGTTTATGTAAATAACATAGAATCTTAACAGCTTTCTGCTACGTTGGAGTCCTCTGTATAGGTCCAAATCTTGATTTTAAGTGGTCAAAATGTTTCAGTGGGTATCACATCCCATTGAAAGAGAAGAAGGTAGGATTTAAAAATCCTAAGGGTGATAGTATATTATCCACCCATAATGGATATTTTTTTTTCTATTGATGATTCCTATATTGATGAGGTTACCTAACAACCATATCATTGGATGGTTCTCCAAACTAGTCAGTGTGCCCAAAAGATCATGGAGTGACTTGTAAAATGACCTGAAGGGCCACCAGATGAACCTACAAAGTGTTTGATGGAACCTGAGGAGCATCCACGGGGACCTAAGTGGGATCCTTTAGGAAGATTTTCATGAAACTCAAGTGGATTCAGTTATACATATTTTGAACTCTTTCTATAAATTATTGATTGAAACTAATATTGATGGGTAGGGATATTGAAATCACCAGGGGAAACTCACTGAGGGGGAGTTGTGCTTTTCCCCACTTCCTAAGTTTAGGATCACGACAATCTATTTGATTATCCACCACATGTTTAGATAGGAGTTCCTCAACAATCTTCTTCTTTTCAATAATATGATAACTCAATGCTACCCTTTCTAGATAACCCTCCTTCTCACGCACTAGTCAAGATGGTTCGGGGGGGCTTCATAGTCCATGAGATCTTTTTACCCATTCTGGGATATTAACTGAGATGAAGTGAATCAGAATTTGTAGGATGTACAAGAAAATTTCCTTATTGGTGATTTTGGACACCCATTGGGCCTACTAGGTGGTGTGATGCCCCTGTGGGTTTTTCATCATCTCTGGTTTCTATACGAATTCCCCCTTCTGAGAATATATCATGAACGATCATTCTTTCTATGAAAAAGTGAGAATTAATATCTTTAATATCAGTGGGTGATATATGTTTCCATAGGATATGGCTGAAATGAAGGGCATCACACTAACTTATCCATATATCTGGATATATGGGGAATCCTCGGGCAATATAGGGTGCTGAGAAAAGGGTGTGCGACCAACTCAACTAGGTGTAACTGGATGCTAATGTAATCAATATCTTCTTGTAATTTTGTGTTATCTAATCTTTCGTGATAGAGATATAAATGTGTCATATTTAAGGATCAGGGGAAGAACATTACCTAATTATTGATGAGGAACTCCATAATATTAATTCTTGTAATATTGAACATCAAAAAAATCATGGGGATATGGTCTTCCGGGATAATATCCTACAAACATCTCTACTCAGTCTGATGATCAAGACCTTGGTTTTCCTATTAATCGGCTGGGGGAGGATGAGGGACCAACGATGACATCGATGTAGACCGTTGCAATGGTAGGATGGGTGAGGGAGAGTATGGTGGGTGAGCAAACAAAATTATGTATCTTGGGTTTTATTTTGAAGTATTTTATAACTACATAACCACATCCCTATAAAATGGGGTACTGACCAGTTCTTCATGTACAGGGGTGGTAGTCGTTGGTGGGGTGTATAGCTCATCCTCATCGTTAACTAGTGAAACAAATAATACAATGTTATATCTTGTCGACATATAGAATGATCCATGTGATGAAGGGGATGATTACACAATATTAACCATGAAATGATCAAAAACTTCATCCTCTTATATGTATCTATGGGGGTATATAAGGATATGGTGCATCCCACATTCTGAAATAATAGGGATAATACACCTTTTTCATTCCTTATACATTGATAGAGAAGATAGGGGGAGAGTTCCATCACCAAGTCACTCCCCTCCTCATAATCTGAAAATATAATGGGTTTGATTATTATCTAAGGATTCTTAGGGTTCTTCCCCTGGTGGTGAAAACCCATCCTCCTATACTTTGGTGGGTCTTCTGGGCATGGTAGATCTTCTAAATGGGGAGTACATCTACTTTGGTGAGATTCTGTGCGAGGATCACCCTAGAAGATGTCGAATGGAACATACTGGGGACCTCCATAGTTTTTAATGTGGGAGTGAGGAGGGTCTATGCTTGTTTTGGTGACCATGTGGGGCGGAGCATAAAATTGATATCCTGGAAAATGGGGGAACCACCCTAACTAAGACCATGGGAATGAGGAGAACCACCATGTTAGGGGTAAGCAAGACATGGTAGACCTATCAATCACCAATCCATTATTTTATTTTATTAAAAATCCACATTAAGGGTAAGTGTTAACCTATTTAACCCTTCCACCAGAAAAATACAACCTCACAAAAAAAACATTACAGAGTTGAAATTTAAAAAATTAAAACAGAACCATCATCACGCCATGACCGGCATAACTATCCTGTATCAGACATCAAAAGTAACCAACATCACAACTCTGTCACCGATCTTAATCCAGAATGCCTCCCGTGAGATAACCATTTCAAAAATTGAAAATCAAAACACATTCTACCCATCATCACTACTCTGTCACTGTCGCCTTGAGACACACACACATACACCGAATATCCACCCATCAGACCTCCATCTCCACTAAGACCTCTGTTGTCACCAGGATCTCCACTGTTGTCACCAAAGAAGACCACTAAAATCCATCGTCGTTTCTGGGAAGAACAACCACCTCGCCGAGGGAGGAACCAATGGAGACCATCATCACCATAGGAGAAGATTTCATAATCGCCTCTAAGAACATAAACCCTTATTCGACGTCGTAGACAATGTCATTGAGCCACTGAAGGCGTCAGAAACAGAATCATAGAGGAGTCACCATGGGCAGAGCACCCTGAAGCTTCAAACGCCTCTACATGAAACCAACAGAACACTGGCGATGAAAGCCACCAGAACCCACCAACATATTCATGAACCAACTAAAAACCAACGAAATGCATGAGGATCTTATCACCATTCATCAACCGTGCACCACTGACAAACATCGAGAAACACCAACACAACACAGAAGAAAAGGAGGGAAAACAAGGGGATGAAACCCTAAAAACAATCAAACAGGGACAGAGAATGGGGGACTAAAACCCTAAATTATGAAGAGAAGAGACACCAAGATGACCCTACATCTCAAAACCTCAATCCCAAAGCCTCTATGTTCCCATCACTCCAGATCTGACCATGAGAGGAGAAGTGGAATTGAGAGGCCAGAGTGCAGAAAGGCAGTAGGAGATAGGCCTTCATGGATCCAGTGAAGGAAAGAGAATACTAGAGCCAGTGAGAGAGTGATATAGAAGAAAGTAATAGGAGAGAGTGAGGAAAATCAGAGGGAAATTGAACACCACAGTGGGAAAGCAGAGCGAAAGTTCAAACACCACCGGGGAGAAACCCTAGGTGGAAGAGGAAGAAGGGGAGCCAAGACGAGAGCCTGAGAGAATCCCTTGAGAGTGAGGTGACATCAGTTAGACATGGTAGTCCTCTTCTTAGGCAAATGATGGTAGTATGGGGAGGACCTCCATACCGAACATGAGACTGTGGAGGACCTCAACACTAGTTACAAAAGGTATGGGAAGACCTATGTAGTAAATGTCCTCTCCATTGGTCGACATATGATTTTTTATTATTGCGACAATGATTGGAAATTTTTTTGTAGCCTTTCAATTGGGTGGCTTTGATCTAAACATTTGTAGGGAATAGTGGTCCCCCTTTTCAATAGTAACATTGAGAAGATAACACATGCTTGTGGTGGATCAGAACACTAAAGCTATAAATTATGCATCCCCCTAATGGGAATAATTTTGGGACTAGCCCCAATGATGGAGTTGGGTTAGTTGAGTTAGGCCCAGCTCTACATGGGTGTGGATCACCTAAACCTCAGCCTACGAGACCAGCTGGTGCGGTTGAAATGTCATTGTGGGGGCTCTCAATGGTAGTCCCTTGGACAAAGTCACAACCAGGAGGACTCAAACACCCCGTAATTTGTCGACATATGGTAGTGAGTCATAAGAATATTTTAGGGAGAGACAATAGAAATTATTGAAGATCTGAGTGGGGATTAGTGGCTCCCTATCCATCCCTTGAGGGTGGTAGTGTGGGTGGGGCCCAAATACCTCCAAATCCAGAATTTCCATATCCCTCATCAGGATTACCCCTTATATTCATATTTTTTATCAAATGTATTGATCAAACATCATTTAATAAATTTTGAGGGTGATATGGGGTGTCAGATCCCATTGAATGTGGTTGTTGGAGTCATCGTAAAAGAGGTGTAGCCATTTGGGATTATTAAATTTTTATATACATCAGCCCTACATTAGTTGGAAATAGGTGATTGGTTTCTTGTAGCTATATCATGGGTCCTTCAAACCAAAAATATTATTCCATCATTACAGATGGTGAAAAAGGGAATCCATGTTCCCCAGTTCCATTCTTGTTTTCATGGATGGATGGAAAGATCCCCGTGGAAATCCTTGTAGGCCAAGATTCCCATTGATTAACTACCACAAATCCTGGTGAGTTTCAAGTGAGGCCCACTATTGTTTTTGGTGGGAACTAAAACCGAATAACTAGATCTAGTGTCATGCTCATCTGGTGGTGCCCCGAATTCTAATAATCCAAATATTGAATAGACTAGTTTCAGATCAGGTTAACCATTTCTATTTTTGTTGTTATCTCTAGGGTCCACATTATATGTGAGGATATGCTTATTGTTTCCTCGCATTCCCTCTTTATAATGGTGGGTGAAATTCATCACTTCTTCAAATATGATTGATGCATGATCGAGACAGGATTATGGGATTTAAGTATCTCCTTTCAGGAATTCCTCCTCAGAATTCGTCACCTATTACGTGTCTCCCTTAAGGAATAAATTGTTTGGTTATGAAACACTTCCGGATGCGATATAGTTGTTGACATGGATTAATTACACTAATTATTTCATGACATTCTCAAGGTGGTCATACCAGGGAAGAAACCATCATTTAGGAGAGTAGTCACATTGGGCATCACTTGTGGGTTTTGATTCTGAAACACTAGTATGCCTGCATTTTCCCTTATCTGAGGGATTCTCAAGGGAACAAAAGCCTGAGGCACACCTTGTAAAATGTGGAGAATTATATATTAGAGTTATGTATCAATGGTTTTCCTCAACTTCCCATGCTTATCAAGGGGTATTATTTGATTTTACCATCTACCAAAGACATATTGGACTGATCGAAACACATATGGGAACATATAAGATGGGCATATCACAAAGAGGGAGCACATATAATGTTTACATGATGAATGGGTCCGAACTCCCAATAAGGACGAACTGAAAGTTGTGTGTCCTTCAAAGGGAAAGGTTTAGATATGTGAATATTGATATGTATGCCACAAAGGGTTGATTAGAGGGGAATATGGGTCCACACAAATGGAGGATTATGGATTGAGTGTGGGGCTTCAATATGGTTAACTACATGGGAACTAGTCTAACACAACTCTACTGTGAACTAAATATGTGCATCGTGAAAAAAATTGACTTAGATGTTTAGAAGTTTTTGCGGTTGAACCTCAAGGAGGGTTCCATCAAACCATGTCTATGTGACATGGATCAATACCCATGAAGTTTGAAAGAATAAATTTTATCATCATGTGGAATGGAAGGGGAATGCAGTTTAAATTTATATGAGAGAAGGGTGAACTGGCATGATGTGGTAGGGATAGATGGGTGATAGGCTTGAACATAAGGGATGTGTCCCATATACCTTTCTCGACAGGGGAAAGGATTAACGTGCAGAGAGTTCGGTTGAAGGTGGCAAGGGGCTTACACATGGTTCGTGGACCAATGTTTATTTCACGATATATGGAAACTCTAATATCATGTGAACAATGATAGGTGTGGGAAACAATAGGAATCTATGGTCCATATGATAATTTTAATAGAGATGCAAGTATGAGAGGTGATATAGGTCATATGCATGGCTAGCTGCCCGAAGTGAAAATATGGGACTACTCTAAGAGAGAAGCCCATGTGTAGGTATATATGAATTAGGATATGACCAACATACATGGGGAACCCTATATAAATGTGTTTGGGTTTTCTCAAGGGCTGCCCAAGGAGCACATGGTGAAAAATCATAGCTGTAGAGGAGGAGTAAGAGGGTGTTGTTATCCATCCCCTTCACTATCCTCTAGAAGCATGTCACTTATTTGGTAATAATAGTTTTAAATTTTGTGTTTAGGATTTATGGTTTCATGGTAGTTTACTATCCTACAAATTATACCATGATGGTTCACTTCTCACCCCTATGACTTGCATAACTAGTCCGTGTTAACCCTTGGTGAAGGTAATGAAGCAATAATGTTTTTGGATAACATGATAATGGAGTGATTTGTTATAGTGTTCAAATTATCATGGATAAGTGATAAAGAAATATAATTTAGCATGACTAATCAAATAATCATTTGGTAGGGAAACATAAATTGAATTGCCAATTTTTGGACCGTGAAATCACTAGGTAATTTCTGAAAGGGATGCACAAAAGAGGTGTTCGTGAAGCATATAGACTCACATAGAGGAGAATCACAATGCTCTGGTTCTTTGTTAAGTTATGTGTCATCAAATAAGGAGCGTAATTTTCATATCATAGTGACCCATAATAGGCATGGAGTCTACATGTTCTTGGAAGTTACATCATAAATTCCGAGTGTTTCCCGATGTTCTGACTACCCAAAGGGGTCTCCTTCCATTGTGATGGCCAAATTTCAATGTGAAGGGAATACCAACTGCAAACATGGGTAAATTTGAGATATGTAAAATAGGATACACAATTATCATGTTCCTCAGATGATTCATTTTCCCATTGGTTCACAAATAAATTGATCCTTTACTATTTGAGATGTCGGAAAGAGAAAGGTCAAGGAGTCCATTATTTAGAGTAGGGGTGGGATGAGTATTTATAAGCACTGGGAAGCACTATTCTCTAGAGATATGATGATAAGAAAATCACTATTCACAATTAGAGGTTTTTCCACAGTGTTTATTAGGCCCACGAACAATTCTGTCACATTCATTGTGGCATTTGAAGAGGCTCCACTCAGGTTCCATGGAGTCACAATGGCTTTCATCGATACATTTATTTTTTTCGAGGAGGATCTAGACAGGTTACATTGATTTTTAAAGGATCTCATCCCTTACTTTTACATGTTCATGGGGGATTATTTTTTGGTGTTCATGGAAAATAATTCTAGGGAGCATTTTAGTGGTCTCCATGTAGGACATATTTGAGAATGTGTTTTGCAATACAGAACCTTTTACATTTCATTCCCTTTACTATTTTATTCAAAGGTAGGGAATTTTGGTTACAATAATATTCCACAACATTTCCATGTTTATCTCTTCATGGTTGAATGAATTTATAGTCATGTTATTGGTTGTAAAGACTCAATGAGTATATCATATAATCACTGTGTTGAGACCCTTGTGTTTGGGGAGCACAGAAAAATTTCATATTTCACGTGATGATATGGAAAGTATTTTTTAAATAAATAATCAAATTTTTAACCTGTGGGTTTGATGTTTTTTGCACTGCAATGATAAGGTTGAAATTATGAGAATCCATGAACTCAGATTTCTTATTCCTTGTGGGAATGTCTATTTTTTAAAATTTTAATGTGATGTAATTTGGAAATGATTATGGTATATTAATTTTTATGAATTAATTAATTAAAAGTTTAAATTACTAATAAAATAACATAATAAAATGAATCTCTATAATTGGTTGTGTGTTTATAGTATACCTTATCATAATAGTGGTAGTCGGGAGACTGAGAGATTTTATCCACTCTTGAGTCTAGGAATATGATTTTCCCATAGTGTTCTTGGGAGATATATTATATCCTATAATTATTGTGTTTCTGTATGATACTCCACCATTTTGGTTTGGTAAGATGAAACCCATGGGATTCAAAGCACAGGAGGGGGGGGGGGGGGTTACCCAATATCCTGAGTGGTGGATGGATTGCTAACTACCCCCTTTATACTAACTCTATTCTCTTGGTAGTTATGTGTGATGGTTTGTACAATGGTAATTTATCCCAATTTATTTGTGTAGAGACCATATTGTCGGTTGTTGATATTTCACATGCATGTTTAATGGATATAGTTTCCTTAGGACTTCTATATGTATAATGTTTATTGTCTATGATTTCTTGAGTATCCTTACTCGGTGTATGGGTTGTGATGGCTTGATGTATAATACAAAAAATATATGATACATTTTATGTGAGATGTGGTGGATCCAATAAACTACCTAGTTACATTTTTTTATATTGACATAGTCCTGTTTTTGACGAGGTTCATGTAATGGTTTTTCTTCCAGGTGTCTATAAGCTAGTCTATTTGGGAGAAATGCCCTAGACGTGTGACATCGTGGTAGAGAAAAAAACTTTTAGGTAAGTGGTCACGGGGTACCATTGATATTACTTATTATATATTCTCCTGTATGCGATATATAGTGATATTATCTATGTTTATGATCAGAATGTAGTATACCTATTTCGGTGAAATGTTAGTTTCACTTGTTGTTCACTATGATTTAGCATTCATTCATTAATTTCACGAGAGGCTCTTAGGAGGATATTACTGAGTATACTAATAAACCTATCATATGTATATATAACCATTATTTCAGGATACATGGAGTATGATAGATATCAAGATGGATATTACATGATCATGGGTTTTGGGATCTATTTTAGATTCTTGGTCCTTGTAATATTTATCATCTTTTGATACTTTTTTTAATTTCAGTTTTATTAGTTCTTCCATTACATTAAATATGAGTACTTCAGTTTTCTTTTATATTGTAGTCTAATCAGGAGTTGTTTGGTGTTTTTATTATCTCTCTCTTCTTCATGTGATTCACATAGATGTAAATGCCTCTCATGTGATCCTTTTTTATACCCTATATTCTAGTTGTTGTCCTAGGGCCAACTAGATGTGAGACTCAAGGGTCACTATCACTCTTCTCCCAAGAAATTCGGGGGAGAAGTGAAATGTTTTGTGAGAGTTCCTGAAATAATCCATGTGTTTTGTGGAGTGAATGTTTAACTTGGTTTAATATATTATACAAGGAAAACATTGAGATATCATATAAAAAAGTTCTATCCAACTTTGGTTGAAATAGGAAATAATGAAAATATTGATTTAATTTGAAAACTAAATCACAAAATAGTTGGGTGAGACATTATAAAACTATTAAAATTAAATCATTCTTAAAATTTTTTATAGGTTATCAAAATTTTAAAACATGAAAACTCACATCATAGAAACCCACACCAACTAAATAAGTAGGAAAAATCCATTAAAGAGTGAAATTTTGAAACCCAATGGTTACCTAAAGTAAATCATAAATTTCTCCCCACATATGATATCATAGGTTGCGAGTTAATATTGGACATGAAGGAAAAGAAAAAATAATTATAGATAATGGTAATTATCAGTTATGACAAGATAGTGAATTATCATTTGAATGTTAAGGGCCCCAAAAAAATAAATCTATGATAATTTATACGTCTATTGTATCAATCTAAAGGATGGTATTTGGATAAATATATATCAATATCCTTTTATAATAGTTAATGAATAAATATAATTTAAATGATCATAAGTAAATATACATTATTATATTTCATTACTTTTAGTATATAGAAGAACTCTCACCGGTTGTACCTTAGTTGAGTTCTAGTTTATCCCTTAAACTATGAAATGCAGATGATTTGTTATTCCTGAAGAACTAACTAATCAATAGATTTATACATATAATGATAAGATGTTTCATATGTATTTTTTAATAATAATTGAGAAATATATAACACATGTTATACAATATGCATAAATACTCATATGATGTGATAATGCATCAATATCAAAAACCTCAACAGATGATTAAATTAAATATTCCAAAAATGGTTAGCCATGTAATAATTACAAAAGTTGATGATAAAAAACATTGGAATAAATGTAATTAAATTTCCCAAAATTAGTTCATCATTTATTTCCCCTATATAAAAATTAATATCTTGGTTTTGACATTCCAATCATGTGAATAACATCATCATATAATCTTTTGAAACATGTAAAATACCTAAATTACAATATATCCTTTTTTAAAAACATGTATGATTGTTTATTCCAATTATTATTGGATATTTTCATTAAATGAAATAATTTTAAATCCTCATCATGTATATCATGAACAATTTTCAACAAATCAACAATAACTTCCAAGGAAATAAGTAAATTCAATTTAATTTATAGCTATCAATCCTTCCATTATCCAAGAATAAAATTATCAACATTTTGAACACATTAAGGCTTACAATTACATAATAAAAATTTCACCTTTCAATTATATCTCTTTTCTCAATAATTAGTACTATTCAATTTACTTTGAAAACAATTAATGGAGAAAATATATGTAATGATATCTAATTCATGAATTCTTAAACATATTACCATCAATAATATATGTTTATTCTTAATCCAATAAATATGCTTCGTAATATTATTCTTTAATAGACCTTTCATAGATTATGAAAATGTATCATGTATTAATATTTATCAACATAAATTTAATCATCAATTTTATTTTTTTCGTTAATAATGTTGTTACAACATCTTAAACCTTTCACATGTCATTCATGTTATATTTATCCTTATAAGAATAACTAATACTAATTCCACCTTCTCGATTCCCTTCATGAAATTCCTACATAGAAAATGGATTTTCATAATGTGCATACTTTCCAGATCTAATTTTTTTTGTTATCCCTGATCATTCTAATTTATTTTATTGACTAAGACTAGAAATCATAGTGTGATCTATACTTTTCCTAGAAGAAAACCACCTAATCATGTTAAATAACATATTGGATGTATAAATTATGACATCATATATAGCATATATGAAAACATATACTTATCTTTTTAAATATGCATAGAAATATTCGAATAAAATTCAACAGATGTCTAACTAATGTATTCTTATTATAGTTTAAAAATGATTACTAAAACATTTTAATGTATCCAACTATTATTACCCTAGTTTAAAATATCTGAAATAACCTAATTTCATATGAATACTCATAACATTAAAAAAATACATTCCTTGTGAATTTAATAATTCAATGCCTTTGGAATCATGGATCACATTCACCTAATTTCTTGAAATACCATTAACATCTACGAAAAAATCATCCACTTTAATACTCTAATATAAAAAAAATCTTCAAAAGCTGGGGAAAGGATAAATATGATAGGAGTGATATTAGATACATTGTAAGGTTAAATGAGGGGATATGTTAGCATAATCATCATATTATTTGTTTGAGAACCTGATTGTATCAGTAGAATATATTACCATTCATATAAAATAACATAATAAATGTTCATTCCATAATGATGTGTATTTCATAAGACACTAATCATAAAGCAATTGAAAGAAGAATCCATTAAAGAATAACATATGAATTAGTTGAGGAATTTTGGAATGATCATAAAATATTAAATGTGTGAACATGTATATGTATAAATTGGTTCATTCTCTATGTTATGGAAATGAAATATTAATCTCTCATAAACATATGTACATATAATAGGGTCCATGCATGACATTTTGTACATATAAGTAGGTTCATACATAACACTTTGAACATGTAATCAGGTTTATGCATAACCTTCTGTACATGTAATCAGGTCCATTGAAAAATTCTAAACATGTAATTTGGTTTACACATAGCATTTCAAACATATATTATGTTTTACTCATCACATTATTGACATGAAATATATTTCATACATAAACTTATAGACATACATCTAGGTCTATGAATAACCTTGTGAACATTTAATCTTGTTCACACATAACGTTGTGATTCACTAATTGGGTTCATGAATAACATTAATATTCATGAGTCATCTATCACAACAAAATTCACTAGAGGGAGAAAAAGGTCCCACCAATTACATAATAAAATAAATAATTTTTGTACCACAAGATTATAAACAATCATCATATCGTTACTGATGAAATGAGATGGGTAGTATAAAACATTCCTCATAAAATACCTATGGAAAAAAGACTGGTCTCATAATCATTTCATCATAGAATAACTTGTGAAATGAAGTGTCTTTCATAAATATATAAACCATAGAAAAAAACCATTGTCATAAACATCATTCCATCAAAATACAAGACTTTAAAGAACAACATGAAGGGAATTCTTGGAACATATCCATAGTAATGTATAAACTAAAACAAAGTATGTAAACATACAATGGTATCTTAAAAGAAAAATAATTGTAATGATAGTGGGTATGTTTTTATATACAGAACATTTCTTTTCCACCTTAAAACGTTTAGAAAAGTTCCATGGTTTGAAAATGATATATTGATTAGGTTTAAAAAAAATTAAAAATATAAATCATGGGTCAAAATACCCTATAAAAATAATAGTTTAATAGTATTAAATATTTCAAATTGTTTTTATAAAACATTGTTCTGAAAGAACAGAGACATCTGTCTGAAATATTAAATATTTACATATTTTCCTAAAAACATGTTCATTCTTATATTAACTACCAATGATGGGAATATGATAATAATGCATTGAAATGTCTCTAATAACAATATGATCTCAAATTTTACAAGTGTTATTGAGATATGGTTAATAATATTTCTTCTTATGAAATAATAATCATATACAATCTTGAAAATTGATGAGATTGTAGTAATAAATTAGTTCCACTATGGTAACATTAAATCATAATAATATGGAAAGAATAATATTAAATTAATCATAAAATATTATAAAATTAGGTATATTTTTTATATAAAATCTAAAATTGCATTATATACACCACATAGAAAAATATAGGTGCATAACATGGATTGTGTCTCAGAGAATGAATATTAAGAAAAAATTAAATCACCGCTTTTGTTTATTTAGAACTATAAAAAGCATGAAATAAATATCATAAATGTGATATTTAAATATAAAAAATATTAAATATAATAATAAATAAATTAATTCATGGGAATTAAATGAACAAATCTGATGAAATGATTGGTGAATAATGTATAACCCCATAGAAAAAACTATCACAAGGAAACCATTAACTTATGTCTTTCATTTGTTCATGGCCATTCAAATCATCAGTATAATAAATAAAAAATAATTAAAACACTACAAAATCACCATATTCATATATATTATTCCATATGAGATTCAATTATGACATTATATTAACTGTATATTATCAATTCTACGGTAATGAAAATTTTTGGTTAACAACTATTTTGTTTATCATATGAGTTTTGACTAATTATTCTTCATCCACATACCAAGATCACAAATTACATAAATATATAATGCGAATAATTATTTTTATATCATATATGTATTATATATATTTATTTATAACAATATATATATGATATATATATGTAATATAATTCATTGTTCATGGAGATGGTTAGCCATACATATGCTTGAATGTTGTTTCTGTTTTCTTGTTGTGTTGAAATAAAATTATATGATATATATGTATATAAATATAATATCTTTCTAGTGTAATTATTTTTTCATATGTATCTTTTAATTTCACTAAACCCATACTTAATACATTCTATGTAATGTGTGAATGAATCACATTACATTGAAGAGGAGGTAGTCCACATTCCCACAAATGATGATATTATATTAACACAAACTGAAAATAATGATGTTATGTAATATATAATTAATAATGAAGAATAAATATTTCTTTAATATATATATTACTATTTTCGTTCATAATTTCTTATAATGAGAGGTGTTAATTAAAAATAGAACATCATCAATTCATGAGGGGGTAGTTCTCCATATACATGAACAATAATTTATTTACCCATTAGATGGTAGTGTTTTTTGGTTTGAGATTAACCATTAGATTTTTTTTGAATATTAACTATAATGAGGTTATTATATTATAATTTAACAACATTGGATCAGTGGATGGAGATTGGGAATAAAATAAAAGAGACTGAGGAAGGATTGTACCTCTTATTTAGGAACTCCTTTTTGCACCAAATGGCTTCCAGAGATATATTTATGACCAATGGGAAGATTCTATGTTATATTTAGTGATTTAGGGAGGATATTTGGGAATATTTTTTCATATAAAATGGGCTTTATAGTTGTGAATAAGTGGGATGGGTGAGTTATTTTATAGAGGAGGATTCTAAATTCTTGTATATTTTTTAGAAGAGAATTCCACCCACAGCATTCACATGTCATGTGGCTCAACTAATGGTCTCATGATGATAAAAGGTACTATAGGTTAGAAATATGAAAAATAAATATCAGTTAATCAATTTTATAGGTCATTTTTGGGATTATGGATAACATTAAGTCCTTCATCAAGTTAATTATTCACTTAATCGTTATAATTAATTTCAATAACATTCAATAATATTTACAGTTAAAAAATATACTGAACTTATTATAAAATATAAATTATTATCATTTTAAATATGGAATACATTTTTACAAATTATAATAGTAGATGTGTCAGAAATTAAATTATAATTTTATCCCAAACGTGTTGTGATAGTGGGTTTTTTAGAAAAATGTTTAATGGTTTGGGATATTCTTATATAAAATTTTAAGGTGAAGTTGGGTGCAATTATATATATAGGTTTAAAATATCTGATATTTTACTAATTGTAATTTTTTTAAAAATACTTACATTATTTACTATATAAATAAATAGTACGAACATACATTGTTGAACTAAAATTAAATATTTTTCAGTATTCATCTACTTATGAAAGATTAAAAAACAAAAAATTAACCCAAATTAAATTTTGTGACCACAATTAAAAAAATTATTATTTTTAATATATGAATTATAAATATTCTGAAAAATATTTTTAAATTCAATGGGCCACTAAAAGGCAGTAAATATGATTTTTTGAAAAGAAGTGTTTTTTAAAATAAAATTTGATTAATTTTTATCATATGCCTATAATACATATTGGTTGAGTATAAAAAAATTGAATGGATATATAATATATAAATTATATTTATTAACTTCATCATATGTAATTTGTTAATTGATTATGATTAAATAGTGTTTTTACCTAGACAAATAGTATTAATAGAAACATAATTTCATTATTTTTAAACAGTTATTAATTTTAATTATAACTATTATATAACCAAAGGATTAATTTTAAATACATGTGTAAATACTAGTTTACAAATTTGGTAATTCATATTCATATAATCCATTACAACTACTATGTGGTAAGCTTAACAATATGTTGTAGTTTGGATATTTTTAACTTTGCGTGTATTGAAGGATATCGAAGGCACATGGGATGTTGTGTAATACAACATAAAAATAATTTTTCATGCACCCGAAGATGATATAATTGTTTCATTAATGAAATATTAACATGGAATTTCATATACAGCAACAAAAACAAATTTCATCCATACTAAAAATATTTATTCAGTGTTTTCTGAAATGAAAAATATCAGAATTATTAAAATTATTTCAAAACATTTCACAAAATATGGGGGTGTTACACACAAGAACCCTATAAAAATTCAAAACATGTTCATACCCACCCTGATAGTGGCATCATCAAGGGTAAAATTCCAATTTATTTTTAAAGATGTCTTCTTCATATGTTTTGATCCTACATGGAAATGTTTTCCTCAGGGTAAGCCCACACAACATCTATGTTTTATATTGTAAAACTACATATCACAATGTTTTAGTCATATGATGTTGAACATCACAAGTTTTCTTCAACATCGGAGTTAAAACAATAGACCTACACTATTTGGTGACAAGTGATGACATGGGTATGACTAACATATGATGTCCCCAAAACTCCTAACTTGTGTGGAAAACAAATTATTCCCCATGTATGATCAAAATGTGATGAAATAACCTATCATTGTGGGATTAAACTCTTACACTATAAAAAATATATGTATAGGTCACACAACATCCCTCACTAATTCTTCGTTCATTAAAAGAGTTTCCTGATGTCATATCATTAAATTACAAATACTAGTTAAATCAAATAACCAAAAAACTATGGAATTTAACCATTTGTTTTCTAATATATATATATATTATGAGGGTACAATAGAATCTTCCTAGAATTTCAATTCTATAAACCCATAAATCATTGTTTTACCCTCAAGGTTCAATTCCAACCCCTGACCCCACCAAATATGTATTCAGTCCTTATTGGATACAACAACCCTCAATTTTTATCATCTTCACCAATCGGGACACACATTTCCAAGGCCACGATTGTGATTATATTTACCAATGTTAAACGACTAAATATAACCTCATGTTTGATAAACATCCCCATTATAGACATGAATAAATAGAACTTCATGTTTGATCATTATTCCTCTATGGGGACACAATTACCAAATTCTACTGTGTGACCAACACCCCCTAGGGACAAACATAACCAAACGATCATGCTTATGCATGGTCAAAATCCTATTTCGAGAGGGGCACACTTGGTTGGAGGATTATGGATTGAGTGTGAGGCTTCAATATGGTTAACTACATGGGAACTAGTCTAACACAACTCTACTGTGAACTAAATATGTGCATCGTGAAAAAAATTGACTTAGATGTTTAGAAGTTTTTGCGGTTGAACCTCAAGGAGGGTTCCATCAAACCATGTCTATGTGACATGGATCAATACCCATGAAGTTTGAAATAATAAATTTTATCATCATGTGGAATGGAAGGGGAATGCAATTTAAATTTATATGAGAGAAGGGTGAACTGGCATGATGTGGTAGGGATAGATGGGTGATAGGCTTGAATATAAGGGATGTGTCCCATATACCTTTCTCGACAGGGGAAAGGATTAACGTGCAGAGAGTTCGGTTGAAGGTGGCAAGGGGCTTACACATGGTTCGTGGACCAATGTTTATTTCACGATATATGGAAACTCTAATATCATTTGAACAATGATAGGTGTGGGAAACAATAGGAATCTATGGTCCATATGATAATTTTAATAGAGATGCATGTATGAGAGGTGATATAGGTCATATGCATGGCTAGCTGCCCGAAGTGGAAATATGGGCCTACTCTAAGAGAGAAGCCCATGTGTAGGTATATATGAATTAGGATATGACCAACATACATGGGGAACCCTATATAAATGTGTTTGGGTTTTCTCAAGGGCTGCCCAAGGAGCACATGGTGAAAAATCATAGCTGTAGAGGAGGAGTAAGAGGGTGTTGTTATCCATCCCCTTCACTATCCTCTAGAAGCATGTCACTTATTTGGTAATAATAGTTTTAAATTTTGTGTTTAGGATTTATGGTTTCATGGTAGTTTACTATCCTACAAATTATACCATGATGGTTCACTTCTCACCCCTATGACTTGCATAACTAGTCCGTGTTAACCCTTGGTGAAGGTAATGAAGCAATAAAGTTTTTGGATAACATGATAATGGAGTTATTTGTTATAGTGTTCAAATTATCATGGATAAGTGATAAAGAAATATAATTTAGCATGACTAATCAAATAATCATTTGGTAGGGAAACATAACTTGAATTGCCAATTTTTGGACCGTGAAATCACTAGGTAATTTCTGAAAGGGATGCACAAAAGAGGTGTTCGTGAAGCATATAGACTCACATAGAGGGGAATCACAATGCTCTCATTCTTTGTTAAGTTATGTGTCATCAAATAAGGAGCGTAATTTTCATATCATAGTGACCCATAATAGGCATGGAGTCTACATGTTCTTGGAAGTTACATCATAAATTCCGAGTGTTTCCCGATGTTCTGACTACCCAAAGGGGTCTCCTTCCTTTGTGATGGCCAAATTTCAATGTGAAGGGAATACCAACTGCAAATATGGGTAAATTTGAGATATGTAAAATAGGATACACAATTATCATGTTCCTCAGATGATTCATTTTCCCATTGGTTCACAAATAAATTGATCCTTTACTATTTGAGATGTCGGAAAGAGAAAGGTCAAGGAGTCCATTTTTTAGAGTAGGGGTGGGATGAGTATTTATAAGCACTGGGAATCACTATTCTCTAGAGAGATGATGATAAGAAAATCACTATTCACAATTAGAGGTTTTTCCATAGTGTTTATTAGGCCCACGAACAATTCTGTCACATTCATTGTGGCATTTGAAGAGGCTCCACTCAGGTTCCATGGAGTCACAATGGCTTTCATCGATACATTTATTGTTTTCGAGGAGGATCTAGACAGGTTACATTGATTTTTAAAGGATCTCATCCCTTAATTTTACATGTTCATGGGGGATTATTTTTTGGTGTTCATGGAAAATAATTCTAGGGAGCATTTTAGTGGTCTCCATGTAGGACATATTTGAGAATGTGTTTTGAAATACAGAACCTTTTACATTTCATTCCCTTTACTCTTTTATTCAAAGGTAGGGAATTTTGGTTACAATAATATTCCACAACATTTCCATGTTTATCTCTTCATGGTTGAATGAATTTATAGTCATGTTATTGGTTGTAAAGACTCAATGAGTATATCATATAATCACTGTGTTGAGACCCTTGTGTTTGGGGAGCACAGAAAAATTTCATATTTCACGTGATGATATGGAAAGTATTTTTTAAATAAATCATCAAATTTTTAACCTGTGGGTTTGTTGTTTTTTGCACTGCAATGATAAGGTTGAAATTATGAGAATCCAGGAACTCAGATTTCTTATTCCTTGTGGGAATGTCTATTTTTTGAAATTTTAATGTGATGTAATTTGAAAATGATTATGGTATATTAATTTTTATGAATTAATTAATTAAAAGTTTAAATTACTAATAAAATAACATAATAAAATGAATCTCTATAATTGGTTGTGTGTTTATAGTATACCTTATCATAATAGTGGTAGTCGGGAGACTGAGAGATTTTATCCACTCTTGAGTCTAGGAATATGATGTTCCCATAGTGTTCTTGGGAGATATATTATATCCTATAATTATTGTGTTTCTGTATGATACTCCACCATGTTGGTTTGGTAAGATGAAACCCATGGGATTCAAAGCACAGGAGGGGGGGGGGGGGTTACCCAACATCCTGAGTGGTGGATGGATTGCTAACTACCCCCTTTATACTAACTCCATTCTCTTGGTAGTAATGTGTGATGGTTTGTACAATGGTAATTTATCCCAATTTATTTGTGTAGAGGCCATATTTTCGGTTGTTGATATTTCACATGCATGTTTAATGGATATAGTTTCCTTAGGACTTCTATATGTATAATGTTTATTGTCTATGATTTCTTGAGTATCCTTACTCGGTGTATGGGTTGTGATGGCTTGATGTATAATACAAAAAATATATGATACATTTAATGTGAGATGTGGTGGATCCAATAAACTACCTAGTTACATTTTTTTATATTGACATAGTCCTGTTTTTGACGAGGTTCATGTAATGGTTTTTCTTCCAGGTGTCTATAAGCTAGTCTATTTGGGAGAAATTCCCTAGACGTGTGACATCGTGGTAGAGAAAAAATCTTTTAGGTAAGTGGTCACGGGGTACCATTGATATTACTTATTATATATTCTCCTGTATGCGATATATAGTGATATTATCTATGTTTACGATCAGAATGTAGTATACCTATTTCGGTGAAATGTTAGTTTCACTTGTTGTTCACTATGATTTAGCATTCATTCATTAATTTCACGAGAGGCTCTTAGGAGGATATTACTGAGTATACTAATAAACCTATCATATGTATATATAACCATTATTTCAGGATACATGGAGTATGATAGATATCAAGATGGATATTACATGATCATGGGTCTTGGGAGCTATTTTAGATTCTTGGTCCTTGTAATATTTATCATCTTTTGATACTTTTTTTAATTTCAGTTTTATTAGTTCTTCCATTACATTAAATATGAGTACTTCAGTTTTCTTTTATATTGTAGTCTAATCAGGAGTTGTTTGGTGTTTTTATTATCTCTCTCTTCTGCATGTGATTCACATAGATGTAAATGCCTCTCATGTGATCCTTTTTAATACCCTATATTCTAGTTGTTGTCCTAGGGCCAACTAGATGTGAGACTCAAGGGTCACTATCACTCTTCTCCCAAGAAATTCGGGGGAGATGTGAAATGTTTTGTGAGAGTTCCTGAAATAATCCATGTGTTTTGTGGAGTGAATGTTTAACTTGGTTTAATATATTATACAAGGAAAACATTGAGATATCATATAAAAAAGTTCTATCCAACTTTGTTTGAAATAGAAAATAATGAAAATATTGATTTAATTTGAAAACTAAATCACAAAATAGTTGGGTGAGACATTATAAAACTATTAAAATGAAATCATTCTTCAAAATTTTTATAGGATATCAAAATTTTAAAACATGAAAACTCACATCATAAAAACCCACACCAACTAAATAAGTAGGAAATGTCCATTAAAGAGTGAAATTTTTAAACCCAATGGTTACCTAAAGTAAATCATAAATTTCTCCCCACATATGATATCATAGGTTGCGAGTTAATATTGGACATGAAGAAAAAGAAAAAATAATTATAGATAATGGTAATTATCAGTTATGACAAGATAGTGAATTATCATTTGAATGTTAATGGTCCCAAAAAAATAAATCTATGATAATTTATACGTCTATTGTATCAATCTAAAGGATGGTATTAAGATAAATATATATCAATATCCTTTTATAATAGTTAATGAATAAATTTAATTTAAATGATCATAAGTAAATATACATTATTATATTTCATTACTTTTAGTATATAGAAGAACTCTCACCGGTTGTACCTTAGTTGAGTTCTAGTTTATCCCTTACACTGTGAAATGCAGATGATTTGTTATTCCTGAAGAACTAACTAATCAAGAGATTTATACATATAAGGATAAGATGTTTAATATGTATTTTTTAATAATAATTGAGAAATATATTACACATGTTATACAATATGCATAAATACTCATATGATGTGATAATGCATCAATATCAAAAACCTCAACAGATGATTAAATTAAATATTCCAAAAATGGTAAGCCATGTAATAATTACAAAAGTTGATGATAAAAAACATTGGAATAAATGTAATTAAATTTCCCAAAATTAGTTCATCATTTATTTCCCCTATATAATAATTAATATCTTGGTTTTGACATTCCAATCATGTGAATAACATCATCATATAATCTTTTGAAACATGTAAAATACCTAAATTACAATATATCATTTTTTAAAAACATGTATGATTGTTTATTCCAATTATTATTGGATATTTTCATTAAATGAAATAATTTTAAATCCTCATCATGTATATCATGAACAATTTTCAACAAATCAACAATAACTTCCAAGGAAATAAGTACATTCAATTTAATTTATAGCTATCAATCCTTCCATTATCCAAGAATAAAATTATCAACATTTTGAACACATTAAGGCTTACAATTACATAATAAAAATTTCACCTTTCAATTATATCTCTTTTCTCAATAATTAGTACTATTCAATTTACTTTGAAAACAATTAATGGATAAAATATATGTAATGATATCTAATTCATGAATTCTTAAACATATTACCATCAATAATATATGTTTATTCTTAATCCAATAAATATGCTTCGTAATATTATTCTTTAATAGACCTTTCATAGATTATGAAAATGTATCATGTATTAATATTTATCAACATAAATTTAATCATCAATTTTATTTTTTTCGTTAATAATGTTGTTACAACATCTTAAACCTTTCACATGTCATTCATGTTATATTTATCCTTATAAGAATAACTAATACTAATTCCACCTTCTCGATTCCCTTCATGAAATTCCTACATAGAAAATGGATTTTCATAATGTGCATACTTTCCAGATCTAATTTTTTTGTTATCCTTGATCATTCTAATTTATTTTATTGACTAAGACTAGAAATCATAGTGTGATCTATACTTTTCCTAGAATAAAACCACCTAATCATGTTAAATAACATATTGGATGTATAAATTATGACATCATATATAGCATATATGAAAACATATACTTATCTTTTTAAATATCCATAGAAATATTTGAATAAAATTCAACAGATGTCTAACTAATGTATTCTTATTATAGTTTAAAAATGATTACTAAAACATTTTAATGTATCCAACTATTATTACCCTAGTTTAAAATATCTGAAATAACCTAATTTCATATGAATACTCATAACATTAAAAAAATACATTCCTTGTGAATTTAATAATTCAATGCCTTTGGAATCATGGATCACATTCACCTAATTTCTTGAAATACCATTAACATCTACGAAAAAATCATCCACTTTAATACTCTAATATAAAAAAATTCTTCAAAAGCTGGGGAAAGGATAAATATGATAGGAGTGATATTAGATACATTGTAAGGTTAAATGAGGGGATATGTTAGCATAATCATCATATTATTGGTTTGAGAACCTGATTGTATCAGTAGAATATATTACCATTCATATCAAATAACATAATATATGTTCATTCCATAATGATGTGTAGTTCATAAGACACGAATCATAAAGCAATTGAAAGAAGAATCCATTAAAGAATAACATATGAATTAGTTGAGGAATTTTGGAATGATCATAAAATATTAAATGTGTGAACATGTATATGTATAAATTGGTTCATTCTCTATGTTATGGAAATGAAATAGTAATCTCTCATAAACATATGTACATATAATAGGGTCCATGCATGACATTTTGTACATATAAGTAGGTTCATACATAACACTTTGAACATGTAATCAGGTTTATGCATAACCTTCTGTACATGTAATTAGGTCCATTGAAAAATTCTAAACATGTAATTTGGTTTACACATAGCATTTCAAACATATATTATGTTTTACTCATCACATTATTGACATGAAATATATTTCATACATAAACTTATAGACATACAACTAGGTCTATGAATAACCTTGTGAACATTTAATCTTGTTCACACATAACGTTGTGATTCACTAATTGGGTTCATGAATAACATTAATATTCATGAGTCATCTATCACAACAAAATTCACTAGAGGGAGAAAAAGGTCCCACCCATTACATAATAAAATCAATAATTTTTGTACCACATGATTATAAACAATCATCATATCGTTACTGATGAAATGAGATGGGTAGTATAAAACATTCCTCATAAAATACCTATGGAAAAAAGACTGGTCTCATAATCATTTCATCATAGAATAACTTGTGAAATGAAGTGTCTTTCATAAATATATAAACCATAGAAAAAAACCATTGTCATAAACATCATTCCATCAAAATACAAGACTTTAAAGAACAACATGAAGGGAATTATTGGAACATATCCATAGTAATGTATAAACTAAAACAAAGTATGTAAACATACAATGGTATCTTAAATGAAAAATAATTGTTATGATAGTGGGTATGTGTTTATATACAGAACATTTCTTTTCCACCTTAAAACGTTTAGAAAAGTTCCATGGTTTGAAAATGATATATTGATTAGGTTTAAAAAAAAATTAAAAATATAAATCATGGGTCAAAATATCCTATAAAAATAATAGTTTAATAGTATTAAATATTTCAAATTGTTTTTATAAAACATTGTTCTGAAAGAACAGAGACATCTGTCTGAAATATTAAATATTTACATATTTTCCTAAAAACATGTTCATTCTTATATTAACTACCAATGATGGGAAAATGATAATAATGCATTGAAATGTCTCTAATAACTATATGATCTCAAATTTTACAAGTGTTATTGAGATATGGTTGATAATATTTCTTCTTATGAAATAATAATCATAAACAATCTTGAAAATTGATGAGATTGTAGTAATAAATTAGTTCCACTATGGTAACATTAAATCATAATAATATGGATAGAATAATATTAAATTAATCATAAAATATTATAAAATTAGGTATATTTTTTATATAAAATCTAAAATTGCATTATATACACCACATAGAAAAATATAGGTGCATAACATGGATTGTGTCTCAGAGAATGAATATTAAGAAAAAATTAAATCACCGCTTTTGTTTATTTAGAACTATAAAAAGCATGAAATAAATATCATAAATGTGATATTTAAATCTAAAAAATATTAAATATAATAATAAATTAATTAATTCATGGGAAGTAAATGAACAAATCGGATGAAATGATTGGTGAATAATGTATAACCCCATAGAAAAAACTATCACAAGGAAACCATTAACTTATGTCTTTCATTTGTTCATGGACATTCAAATCATCAGTATAATAAATAAAAAATAATTAAAACACTACAAAATCACCATATTCATATATATTATTCCATATGAGATTCAATTATGACATTATATTAACTGTATATTATCAATTCTACGGTAATGAAAAATTTTGGTTAACAACTATTTTGTTTATCATATGAGTTTTGACTAATTATTCTTCATCCACATACCAAGATCACAAATTACATAAATATATAATGCGAATAATTATTTTTATATCATATATGTATTATATATATTTATTTATAACAATCTATATATGATATATATATGTAATATAATTCATTGTTCATGGAGATGGTTAGCCATACATATGCTTGAATGTTGTTTCTGTTTTCTTGTTGTGTTGAAATAAAATTATATGATATATATGTATATAAATATAATATCTTTCTAGTGTCATTATTTTTTCATATGTATCTTTTAATTTCACTAAACCCATACTTAATACATTCTATGTAATGTGTGAATGAATCACATTACATTTAAGAGGAGTTAGTCCACATTCCCACAAATGATGATATTATATTTACACAAACTGAAAATAATGATGTTATGTAATATATAATTAATAATGAAGAATAAATATATCTTTAATATATATATTAATATTTTCGTTCATAATTTCTTATAATGAGAGGTGTTAATTAAAAATAGAACATCATCAATTCATGAGGGGGTAGTTCTCCATATACAAGAACAATAATTTATTTACCCATTAGATGGTAGTGTTTTTTGGTTTGAGATTAACCATTAGATTTTTTTTGAATATTAACTATAATGAGGTTATTATATTATAATTTAACAATATTGGATCAGTGGATGGAGATTGGGAATAAAATAAAAGAGACTGAGGAAGGATTGTACCTCTTATTTAGGAACTCCTTTTTGCACCAAATGGCTTCCAGAGATATATTTATGACCAATGGGAAGATTCTATGTTATATTTAGTGATTTAGGGAGGATATTTGGGAATATTTTTTCATATAAAATGGGCTTTATAGTTGTGAATAAGTGGGATGGGTGAGTTATTTTATAGAGGAGGATTCTACATTCTGGTATATTTTTTAGAAGAGAATTCCACCCACAGGATTCACATGTCATGTGGCTCAACTAATGGTCTCATGATGATAAAAGGTACTATAGGTTAGAAATATGAAAAATAAATATCAGTTAAACAATTTTATAGGTCATTTTTGGGATTATGGATAACATTAAGTCCTTCATCAAGTTAATTATTCACTTAATCGTAATAATTAATTTCAATAACATTCAATAATATTTACAGTTAAAAAATATTCTGAACTTATTATAAAATATAAATTATTATCATTTTAAATATGGAATACATTTTTACAAATTATAATAGTAGATGTGTCAGAAATTAAATTATAATTTTACCCCCAAACGTGTTGTGATAGTGGGTTTTTTAGAAAAATGTTTAATGGTTTGGGATATTCTTATATAAAATTTTAAGGTGAAGTTGGGTGCAATTATATATATAGGTTTAAAATATCTGATATTTTACTAATTGTAATTTTTTAAAAATACTTACATTATTTACTATATAAATAAATAGGACAAACATACATTGTTGAACTAAAATTAAATATTTTTCAGTATTCATCTACTTATGAAAGATTAATAAACAAAAAATTAACCCAAATTAAATTTTGTGACCACAATTAAAAAAATTATTTTTTTAATATATGAATTATAAATATTCTGAAAAATATTTTTAAATTCAATGGGCCACTAAAAGGCAGTAAATATGATTTTTTGAAAAGAAGTGTTTTTTAAAATAAAATTTGATTAATTTTTATCATATGCCTATAATACATATTGGTTGAGTATAAAAAAATTGAATGGATATATAATATATAAATTATATTTATTAACTTCATCATATGTAATTTTTTAATTGATTATGATTAAATAGTGTTTTTACCAAGACAAATAGTATTAATAGAAACATAATTTCATTATTTTTAAACAGTTATTAATTTTAATTATAACTATTATATAACCAAAGGATTAATTTTAAATACATGTGTAAATACTAGTTTACAAATTTAGTAATTCATATTCATATAATCCATTACAACTACTATGTGGTAAGCTTAACAATATGTTGTAGTTTGGATATTTTCAACTTTGCGTGTATTGAAGGATATCGAAGGCACATGGGATGTTGTGTAATACAACATAAAAATAATTTTTCAGGCACCCGAAGATGATATAATTGTTTCATTAATGAAATATTAACATGGAATTTCATATACAGCAACAAAAACAAATTTCATCCATACTAAAAATATTTATTCAGTGTTTTCTGAAATGATAAATATCAAAATTATTAAAATTATTTCAAAACATTTCACAAAATATGGGGGTGTTACACACAAGAACCCTATAAAAATTCAAAACATGTTCATACCCACCCTGATAGTGGCATCATCAAGGGTAAAATTCCAATTTATTTTTAAAGATGTCTTCTTCATATGTTTTGATCCTACATGGAAATGTTTTCCTCAGGGTAAGCCCACACAACATCTATATTTTATATTGTCAAACTACATATCACAATGTTTTAGTCATATGATGTTGAACATCACAAGTTTTCTTCAACATCGGAGTTAAAACAATAGACCTACACTATTTGGTGACAAGTGATGACATGGGTATGACTAACATATGATGTCCCCAAAACTCCTAACTTGTGTGGAAAACAAATTATTCCCCATGTATGATCAAAATGTGATGAAATAACTTATCATTGTGGGATTAAACTCTTACACTATAAAAAATATATGTATAGGTCACACAACATCCCTCACTAATTCTTCGTTCATTAAAAGAGTTTCCTGATGTCATATCATTAAATTACAAATACTAGTTCAATCAAATAACCAAAAAACTATGGAATTTAACCATTTGTGTTCTAATATATATATATATATTATGAGGGTACAATAGAATCTTCCTAGAATTTAAATTCTATAAACCCATAAATCATTGGTTTACCCTCAAGGTTCAATTCCAACCCCTGACCCCACCAAATATGTATTCAGTCCTTATTGGATACAACAACCCTCAATTTTTATCATCTTCACCAATCAGGACACACATTTCCAAGACCACGATTGTGATTATATTTACCAATTTTAAACGACTAAATATAACCTCATGTTTGATAAACATCCCCATTATAGACATGAATAAATAGAACTTCATGTTTGATCATTATTCCTCTATGGGGACACAATTACCAAATTCTACTGTGTGTCCAACACCCCCTAGGGACAAACATAACCAAACGCTCATGTTTGACCATCTTCCCACCCCTGGTGAGATAATTATCCATATTAAAAACCCACAATACATTAAACATTTAAACAACTTGTCTCCAAATTTAGTTTTGTTTTTGGGTCACCCAATATTTATACACCAATTAAAAAATTTGGGCAGGTTATGGTAAAATTACTCAGATTCCATGATCCAATTATGTCAATTACCCTATTTTTGACACTATATTCCCTTGGTTACATGCCTAGTATACCATAAAAATTATATTCCTTCTATCAGTGGAAAACATTATAGGTTAACAACAACCCCAACATATAGATATTCTCAGAAATTCACAACATCATAATCTACTCTTATATCCAGTTCAGAACTTATCAAGAAAAGTTTGGTGTAATTAACCAATTTCCATCTTAAGAAGAAACAAATAAATAGTTTCCCAAATATTTATTAAATCCATTATGGTTAACTATTCATTTAAATGAGATCCATAGAGAATGTTTTAGAAGGTGGAACCAATATACCATCGCCCATTTTTTTTCAACAATCCAACATTATTGACCATACTAGAAGAGGTTTCCCACCTTTGGAAGGCAAGAATGTGAGGCATAGAAACAATGATTGTCACCATGATGATGTGGAAAAAGAAAAAAAATATGAAAATTAATAAAATGGTGAATTAAGGAAATATTTTTTTGATTATATCATTACATATATTTTTGTTATTAGGAATCTTATGAAATGATTCATATTTATGATTGTCTGAAGGGTTGAATAATTTGTTGGAAAATCAAATATATTATATTATGATTAATGTTAAAAGAATGAGGAGTCAATATATAGGGATTTGATATTTTTTTGAAAGACTAAGATCTTCCCAGAAAATAAAGATCCCTTTATTGATCAGAAAAAAAACACTTACACCAGTCAAAATGTAGATTCCTTGCATTGATCCTTCCTCATAAATGAAATGTGATCACCCGGAACCTGATCCTCCCCTTGAAAATCAGCGCCATTCACACCATTGTTGGCAATACCATCAGCCACTGCATTTTCTTCTCTATATACATGTGTAACAATGTTCTTCTTTGAGTTGAGATGATCCAAGAATCTTGACCATTTATTGGTCAACATCCATGAAAGATGAAGAGCATTTATCCTAATAGAAATCACCACTTGTGTGGAGTCACATTCAACCCATAGATTGTCCCATCCCCTTCTACTGGCTTGCACAACCTCTTCAATAACAACTATCATCTCTCCATCATGAGCGGTGGTGAAGCCACACAAGCCATATAAACAACCAACAACACACCCTGTATGGTCCCGGAAAACCGCCCCAAATCCAAAGTCACACGGGTTACCCCGCAAGGCTCCATCGTTGTTGATCTTGTTCCAGCCTTGGAAGGGAGGTTTCAAAATCACTTCCATCATCCGATGAGGTGGATGGAATTTTCCCAAAACTACTAGTATCTTCAGAACATAAATATCATGGTAGGAATTGTCACAAAAGCATGTTCTCAGAAGAACAACTTCACGAACAGAAATGAGCAGCCCAGAAATCGTAGTACCAGTGACGAATTTGTGCTGCTTGTGAATGGACTTGTTTTTGGATTTCCATATAATACTAGTTAATTCTTCTGTATCAGTTAGTAATAGATACCTGAGTTGTGGAAATAGATTGATCGAAGGGTATTTTTTCATGAAGCCCACGATTGAATTTCCCCAATGTAGTGGCACATCAAATATGCTGGAAACTACCTACCACATTGTTGCAGCTACCACACAGCTGAAGAATAGGTGGTCTATGTAGTCTCTGTGTTAATGAAATAAAGAACATATGGAGCAGAGTGATATGTTATATCTTTGAGAAAATTCATCATGGGGATGTTTGTTACGTTATAATCTCCCAGAAAAAATGGCAGATGATGGTTTCAGAAATACATTATTCAACTTACCTATCCCTTGAGAGTCCAAATCATTTCCAACAGTATTCTTGTAGAAGTCCTTTGATGAATGTATTCCATTTGGGGTGAATCCCAAGCCCATAAATCCCCCCTAGAGTAGAAGAAATACTTCCCCACATTTGAAATAATGTGGTTTGGAATACCTTCCATACAACCCAATTGCTCTTTGATTGACAGGTTCAAATTCAGATTAGAACTGCTGTCAATAACCAAGCCTTCCTGGTGTCTTCCAGTCCAATTTCATTTTGATAAAGTTAAAGAGGAGTCCTTTGAAACAATCCATGAGGAGTTATCATCAATTTTGGAGAAAATGTTCGTAAAATAAATATAGACAGATTATTTGAGATAATTGAACTTTCCATATTTTAACATGTGAATGAATTTGTCCCAAAGGAATTCTAAGGCCTCAGATTTAGTGTTGACAAGCTTCTAGATAAAACCAGCTTGCAAAGAGTCATTGAAGCATGTCAATATTTTAATGCTCAGACCCCCATCTTCATAAGGTTTCTAGACTGAGCTCTAAGGAATTGTTGCATGACTTTGTTCAATAATGCTTCCACTCCAAATGAAGTTTTTGATGGAGGTGTTAATGTTCTTGAGTAAAAAAAGAGGCCACTTGTAGACCGTGAAAGATTATAAAAATTGTGAAGTGATGAAGAACATCAGAATACATACTCTACCGGCCATGGACTGAGATTTCCCTTTCCAGGAGGAGAGTTGTATATGGATCATTCCAATAATTCTACAGAAATAGCATTCTTTTGGTCTCCACCAAAACCTTGGAACACCCAAATAAATGAATGCGACAGCTCCTTCTCGAATTCCCAACTCTCTGATAACATCATTCTTCCTAGTAGAGGAGAATATTCTTCCAAATTAAACAAAGTACATTCTCTAGCTAATCTTCTGACCTGAAACTTGCTAATAGTGAAAAAGGGCACTCTTAAGGTTCCTAATTTTTTCCTTGACTCCTTGAGTAATGAGAATGATGTCATAAGTCTAAAAAATGTGAGATGGGGAAACCAAACCTCTTCCACCATATATGGTCTGCAACATCCTATTGCCAGCCATGATAAAGATGAATCTACTGAGATAATCCTCTACAACATAGAAAATGATCGCTGAAAGAGGGTCACCCTGCCTAACACTCCTTGATCAATCAAAGTAACCCTTAGGAGCTCCATTAATTTGGATTGAAATATATGTTGAGAAAAAAATAGACTTGACCCATTTGATAATGACATAATCAAACCCATACATGTAAGGTATCTTCCATATGAAGCCCCAATCCATTGTATAAAATGCCTTCCTGATGTCCATCTTGAGAGAAATGGTTCCACCGTTGATATGACTTTTGAGAAGGTTCACACATTCTAAAGAAATAATAAGGAAATCCTAGATAGATCTCCCTTTGATGAAACCAAACTGATTAGCAGACACTATCTTGAAATCAATTCATGAAATCCTACTAGAATGGATATTGTAGATAATCTGGTATATAGTGTTTACCAAAGTAACATGCCTGAATAAGTGAATTTCATTCACATTCTCCACTTTTTGGATGAGGGAAAGAAACTAAGAATTCAGACCCTGAGGGAGTGTCCCTCCTTTGAAAAAATGTGTAACAAGTCTGCAAACATCAACATAGATAACATCTCAAATGTGTAGAAAGAAGAAGTTAACAAAGCCATTCGGGCCTAGAGAGCTCTCAGGTTTGAGACTAAAAAAAGCCTCCTTGATTTCTGACTCATGAGGGATAACAGTGAGAATAGATTTATCCTCATGATTAACATGTCTTGGAATCACACCATCCAAAGGGGGGTGGTCATATTTGATCCATTAAATAGATTATTTTATTAAGGGATTATGTTTTCCATAAGGACTTTTCTGAAATTAATGATGGATACCAATTTTTTATTAGGGAAAGAGGTTTAGACATTATTTGAATTTTTTGGAGGGTGTTAAATATTTTGAGTTCCTACCTCCATCCATTAACCATTTGATATTGAAGGAGTCTCTTTTCCAAGCGTCCTTAAGATTGAGAAGTTTGTTAAGCTTATTGGTTATCTCCGCATCATTCAAGCACCCATTAGAAAAATCACCAGAACTGGTGATCTCCTAAACAATCTGCAAAGAGTCAACAAGGGAGGAAATATAAGAATCAAGGGTAATGAACCTATCTTTTCTCTAAAGTTTCAGATTTCTCTTTATTACTTTTACCTTTTTGATACAAGAAAAGGAATCATCCATTCATTTAACAGAAATATAGGTGCCTTACACTCCGACCCTACAGTCTGGGTGAGTCGTGCAGGCTTTGTTGAAACTAAAGGGATGTGGCCTCTTAGGTTTCTTTTTAGGATGATCCAAAAGAGTTGGATGATGATCAGAGTTTTTTATGGCAAGGGTTGATCATTATATAGATCGCCATGTGTCCAACGAAAATAAATTGATGAAGGCCCTGTTAATTTTTCTCGAAATAAAGGTGTTGAGATGCCTTCTATACCAGGTATATCTGGAGCCAACTGAATTGATCTCAACCAAGTCATTTTGGTCTATGAATGAATGGAATTCTCTGGAGGATGTTGGGTTTTTAAGGGAACCCATATTCTCATCCATGTTTAAAATTTCATTGAAGTACCCCAAAATGATCCAAGATCTTAAGATTCTAAGGTTCATAGATCCAAATTCTGGCCAACGATTCATGTGATCCTCGTACCTATTATTGGCATAAATGAATGTAAAAGTAGAGTCAGAACCAAGGTAGTTGAAGGAATATGCGACCTTCTAGTCACTGGAGATAGCCATGGAGGATCTGGCCAGAGATGAGTGAGCCATAACCCATAGCCTTTTGACATCTGCTGAGCACCTATTCGTTTCAATTAAAGAACATCCAAAATTTTAAAGGATAGAAAGATTAGTAAGGAAGATTTTTTTAAGCTCAGAGAGGACTATAAGAGTAGGTTTATGCCTTTGGATGATCATCTAGATAGACTTGGTGGTTTCTATATTAGCAAGTCCCTGACAATTATAGAATAGAATATTAATTTGGAAGTGGATCTGGGGGTGGACCCCCACATTTTTTTCCCACTGGTTTTTTTGGAGGTCGAACATCCTTTTTCATGGGAGCTATGGAGACTTCAAGAAGTTCAGAGACATGCAAATTTCTATTCAAAATTCTTTCATCCTAGTTTTCATTCCCCATTTCTGGCCTAGTTTCCCTATTCTCCATAGTAATTGGGTCGTTACTGGTGTTTCAAGTTCTGTTTTGTTTATTTGCATCCATAGGAGTGGCCTCTATATCAGCAAAGCCCTTTTTGTTTGAGATTTCAAATCCCTAAATTTTTTGTCCAACATGACCAGTGTTCTTCCCATTCACAGTATTCACTGACCTGATTTGGGAAGCTTCCACAGCATCCTTGTCAGTGTATTTTAGCTTAGAGATTTCCATTTGAGCCTCCTTATCATTGAGTCACTCCCTTTAGGAGCATACCATATTGAGAATGTCACTGTACAGATCAAGGGAAATGGATTCCTCCTCCATTTCATGCTCACAGAGTAAAACTTGGTTGTAAATATCCATTGATATTTCAGAGTCCAGGTCTTGAATTGTCTTAGGGTCATTCTCAAGAATAGAATTCATCAATGCTTCTTCAGTCTCTTTATATTCCTCTTCCTCCACTTTGTCGCCCCATGTATTGTGGGGAAATGGTTATAATGTTTTAATATATATGATTCTGGGTATATTATTGAGGAAAAAATATACCTTCTTGGATAATATATTATTAATGTAAATGAAATAATAGTAAATTTTGATTATTTTATTTTTTGGGATAGAAATAATCATTATAGAAAACTGTTGAGATAAAAAATATTTTTTATGATTAATGTTGTTTTTTATGATTTTAATTACATATAAGGTAATGTTATGGGATAAAGAATAACTATGAATATTATTATCACATTTTAATTTCCACTTATAATGAAATTATATTAGTATAATTTTAAAAAATTTACAACCCAAAGGCCTAGTGACAACATGTTGCATCCATAATGTATGATGCTCCTAAACACAAAACTGAAGGGTGGAAATAGTTCAATGAATGGCACTCGCCTACATTAAGTACTAGATTACGTTATTCTCCAATTGATAAATGATTTTTATGATAATTATTTGACTAATTAAGGGAATAATTTTATGAGATCAATTATTTATTTTTTTTGGGGATTTGTATGTGATTATTGAAAATTTGGGAGACATATGTTTAGTTTTGATAGAAGTTTTATGTATATGTAACCGATAATTTTAACATTTGAAAACATATTTTTATAATAATTAATTTATATTATTTTTTGAAATTAGATTATTTTAATTTAATACAATTATCAGTAATATGAAAATTTTTGGTTACATAACAATGGGTTATTAAAATTTGTAACATATATTTAATTATATAAATTACCTGGAGATTGAATAGTTATTTAGAGATTAAGTGACAAATGTTATTTAAGGAAAATATCTATATATTTTTAGGAAACATCATAGGATTAAGTTTATTAAAATATTATTATATAATATGGGATTTTATTTAAGGAATAATATTTTAGTTATCATTTGGATATATATATTATTATATTATATCATTATAGTGATTTATGAGAACTTTAAAAATGATTATCTTATTTTGGATATTATATGAACAATTCATATACATTTTTTTATTATGACTTAATGTATATCAACTTTTTGTGGTGAATATATGTTAAACCAAACATCAAATAATAAGGGATCATATCCTTTAATTTTTGGGTCTCTAACTAGGATGGTAATTATTTGAAAAAATTATAAATATAGTTATTTTATAAATGATATAAACTGAAAATTGGGTTTTATTAAGCCAACATTGTTTCAAACCTCTATACTCATGGGGGCCATTTGGTTCTTTGCGCATTTTCATTGAATAAAAATTTATTTTGGATGGATGGATGGGTTTTATTATTTATATTATATATATTAATGTTGTAATTACTCATTTTGTGTTTTATTGTATTTTGCAACTATAATATAATAACATAAAAACTGAATTAAGATAATGTATAAAATTTTGAAGAATATTTCAGTATCCAATTAATGTTTTTATCATATATTAAATGTTTTTTGTTCTTTAGGACCGAAAATTGATCTTGATTAATCATCATTTAGGGAAAAATATGAGATTATGGGGGAAATTTATGAAAAGGGGAAATTATAATTTTACTGTATGTATATTAATATATGTTCCTATTCTATGTGGTTATTTATTTCCTAAAATATATGAAAAAAATCATGAAAAAATTTATCAATATTCCTTAATTTATGTTGAATAGATTTTTTTTTCACATCTCATTGATATCTGATTTTTTTTACATTAACATTATAATGGTTATTATTCATTTTATGATCAATGATCTATATTAGTGTTTCATGTTATTTAGGTACATTTTATAATACATCTTCATTTTCTCTTATTTGGAAGCAATGTTTTTTGTTATTCCAGAAGGCCATCATATTTAACCTTACCACTTTTCCATATTAGGGTTTCTTATCCCCTTTTACGTTGTGGTTTTTTAAAAAATTATTTCCAAATGTATGACCCTTGATTACAAATATCAAATTTTAATTCCAGGGGCACAATTAAATAATGGTGTAATGTAACTAAAAGAGTTATGAAATGAATATTATTCGCAATATCTTGATTAATAGGAAAAATTGGGTATTAAGTGATATATTATATGATATGGAAATATTTTTACATAAATTCATACTGTTATAATGTAGAAATTAAATTGATATGAATGAAACTTGATAAATAATTTCTTATAAATAAAATGTATCAATTAATTCATAAAAAATAAGAACACAATTTTTAGTAAAGTAATTTTATGATTCCAATATATTGTTTCTTCAAACAAAATAACTAAATTTGGGAGAAAATGTATTAATTATTTTTTTGGACTTGTAAGTGTTATTTTTTAAACTGAATATTGTTTTTGAGACATCATATAATAGTTTTTAATTGAAAAAAATAATAATTTATGTAAAATTATAATTTCATTTCATTCAAATGTAACATTTTTATTTTCATTTTTTATTAGTGTAACGTAAATATTATTTATTTATATAAAATATAATTAATTAAATTTAAAACATCATTATACCTTTATTTGTAAGAAGTTTATTTTTGGGATTCCATGGGAATTTTGAAAGATAATTCAATCTATTTTGTTTTCTAATCCTAATTAAATTTACACCCCTTTTAGATTGTGAATATTGAATAATTTATCCATATTTTCAATTATGAGGAACAATTTAATAAACAAGAACCTTTTAATAATATTGATTATGAATAATAATCATAGTAAAATTGTGTTCCCATGGTAAAAGTAAAATGGATTAATTATGGTTAATACTAATGTGATAGGCTTAAAATCCATTCAAACAAGTTAATTTATTTCATTATAGGGTATAAATTCTACAACAACCATTTCAAATTCCAATATTATGAATGTTTCTGTCATTTTCCATTGAATATTATGCATATATTATTTAATATAAATAAAATTCTGAAATGTAAACATATGTATTTTTATAAATATATATTCTATTTTTAGGGATATAAATTGGTAGTTTTTTTGTTATAAATTTTTAATTAATCTTTACATTATTTTTTTAATTTTTATTTATATCTATGTTTTTAGTTATGGAATAATTACAGTAAATGATTTTTCAACATAGAAAGAGTGCTTGTTCAGGTAGTATAGAAATCATGTAAATATAATTATAAACACAAGAATAAATATTATTTGGGTGAGTTAATATATACAAATAGATTTATAGATAACTGTAATATAATAGTGATTTTATTCAAGATTAATTTTAAATTATATAACTATATTGATTTAATTAATTTCAAAAAAAAAATTAATTATTCAAGAAATGTAATTGAAGATAATTTATAATAAGAATTAATTTATTAAATGATTTAAATTTTTTAAAAATATTATTTTATTCCCAGTAATTATTACAAGGATTTTAATAACATAGATTATCTTTTAATCAGTTAATTGCACTTCATATAAATGTACATGATTCATTCAGTGTAAAAAATCAATTCTATGGTAATAATTAAATGGGTTAACGAGATGATAATTTGTGATATTAGGGAGAGAAAAAAAACAAACAGTGGCCAAAAGTTATTATATTAAAGGAATATAACATATATACTTCAAATATGTTAATAATTCATATATTTATTCATTTCATTATTAAATGTAATCTACCTTAATTAAATATTATTTTTGATTTAAACAAATTACTATACCCTAACCTATAAAAGGGAACTTTTACTACTCACTTTCAAACACATTTTGAGAACATTTGTTCAGAGATTGAATATTATTGTATCTCATAATCATCTCTTCCTACATAAAATAAGAGTTTAACAGAAATTATAGACATCCTTTAAATCATTTGTTTGTGAACCTAAGGAGGTTGTTTTAAGTAGATATATTGTTCTTAAATAATAATTTTTTTTAAATTTCCTATTTTACATCCATAAAATCATCATTAACCATTATGAAATAGTAAAATATTTACATTAATAATACTTATTTGTGATAATGATAATTTAATAATAAATATCAATTTCCTCTTTAATAAAATGGGGAACTAAATAATTGTTCATATGTGCGTGTGAACTACCACATCCATGAAGATATATATTTAGTTTTTTACCACCTTAAATCATAGATGGTTAACAATGAAAATTTAAAGGCATATATATATAATATTCCTAACTTATTTATCATTATTTATATGTAATATATCATATATTTTATTACCTTTGTATTCATTTTAAAATGATAACTTTATTCGTGGGTATGTGTAAATTACTAACACAATAAACAAATTTCTTTTTATTATCCTCAGCATTGAACATGTATGATATATAAATTTTTATTTTAGGAGGAATAATGATACATAGTATATAATTATCATTATATAAATAAAAAATAATACTTACTATATTTTCATCCTTACTATTGAAAAAGGAAACATTTATCATGTGTGTGTATGACCTGTTGAATCCATGATTCTAACACTAAAGATATTTAATAATCATAATATATTGTTTATTTTGAATATATTATTGAGGTATGAAATTGAAAATATTTTCATTTCTAATATTTATGATGTGATTAAATAATTATTACATTGACCATATTCAACCAACTGTAGAAATTTTTGAAATATGAGCTGAATATCACCCAAACATCCAACATGAATCTTATTAATTACATTATTGAATATGAAATGGTTTAAATAAAATTAAATGATTACTTAATATGATAAATTATATTAAATAATTATGTAATTAACATAATTTTATTATTAATAAAAATTAATATTCTATTTTTAATTCTAGATTATCAATCTACAGTTCATCCACCAAAACCATTTTTTAATTTTTGGATAATTTTTAAAAAATTAATGATTTATTAAAAATAAACCCATCATTAAATTTGTTTCCAAGGTACCTTAGTTTTTAAAATGGATTATTATATATAATGTGTATATTTATTTCTGATGATAATTTTATATGTTTTAAATAGTGTTTTTATAGATTTTTTTATTAAAATGTGTAATATTAACTTTTTTTATAATTTTATAGTACTTGGGATTTATAGAAAATTAAATTTTTATCACATTACATATTATATAAGAAGTTTATATTGATATATCTAATATAAAAGTGTGAGGTTAATACAGATTATGCAGTCATATGATCCCAATACATAATATATGAACGATTGAACCTCATATTGATCTATAATTCATAGGGCATTGTTTCTCTTATTTATAGGAAATAAGAAGGTAGTTAAATAGCATTGTTAATCATATTTATTTAAATGTGATATAGTTATTTCTAAAATAGTTGACGAATATAATTCAATATATTGTGCGGAAGGACTTTTTTTTCCTATTATTGGTTTTAATGGTCATATTTGAAAAAAATCACCTTTTGATGTAAAAAAATACTCATTTTATATTTTCATTTAATATGTGGAAATTAATTTCATCTTGTTTTTATCATGAATAATATATTTTCTTACTTTTATTTCCCTTATTTATATTTTCATATTCATACCATTTATAATGATTTTTCACATGGTTTTTGGATGGGTAATAATAATTAAAAAATATTTTAAATTAATGCTGATTTTGTATGAAAATAAATAAGTTTCATGTTAATGGTTTTATATTATTGGAAGAATGGATACATAATATAAGTGTTAACATTCAGTTATATGTTTATTTATTTATAATATATAACATACATCTCTAAATATATAAAACAAACTATCATCAAATGAATGAAATTTAATTACATTCAAAATATCAAATTATATAATTTTCTGGGTCAGATGCATAAAAATCGTGAGTATTACATTATCATTAAGAATCTTTTTTTATTCTCATAATATAGTATTTAGAATAAAAATTATCATCTAGAGTAATCATTGAAGCCATTGATGAACCAACTCTATGAATTTTATTATATTACACATAAAACCCAAAACTCATATGATCATCACCCTGGGAATACTAAAATACCAGGCATCGTGACTAATCCAATTTGGTATTACAAAAAAAATTACGATTTATGAATATCATCCATGGATTATAATGAATCGAATACATCATAATGTATATTACTTCCCTCTTTATCATCTGATTAAGGATATCCATCTTCCTATATATTTCTAAAAAAACAAGGTCACCATATCGAATGAATTACCTATAACCAATATATCCAAATAATGAAAAATATCATTGATCCATTGTTAATGGTTATACCCATGATCATAAATACTGATACCCAAATTAAACTCTTAATAAGGTCAAAAAGTCACTAATACTCGTACTAGAGTCCCCTCGATCAGATCATTGTTATGTCAAAATCCCTGGGTCTACTTATCTAAAACACATCTCACATGATAACACATATAACTTATAGTAGATATCATAAATCGACATCATTATAATAGGAATGAGGTCCCACGGTCATCTTAATTTATTCCATAATAGATGGTCTCTAATGAGAATACTCATGTACCACCTCACTATTGAAATCATTCAAATTTCATCCAAGTAATGGAACCAACCATTCATTATCTTTATGATTTACCAATACAATTTTTTATGTCTTGATGTGTGAGTAATTATCAACCCAGGGTAAGGATAATTATTCCAATTACACTAATTCATATCATGTTTATAACACAGACAATACTACAACTTTCCAGCTTAAGTCATCCCTCGACTATACCAAGAGGTCGGCATTGTAACCTATCCCGAGGATTGTTATGTTTAAATAATATAAATTTTCTAATTTTTTAGGTTTTTTTCTTATAGAACATTCTAAAACATATTTTTTCATTGGTCATAATCTGTGTTGGAAACCAGCTAGTGTCTAATAGTCCATAATGGTACTCATACGATGGTTCCTCCAAATAATAGAATTATATTTTAAAATTGATCACATAATATGATTTACATGTTGATCTACCTCAATGGATAGACCACACATATATCATTCATTTAAAACAATTTCATAAATAACAATGTTCATATGTATAAGGACAAACTAACTCAAATATGTTCCAATATATTTTTAATCATATTTTAAAAATAAGTTCCATATCTCATCCATATCCATTATCCATGATCAAATATAAAATTGTCCTAAATCATGAAAAATCTTCCACATTAATTAATTTTAATAAATTAATAATTATTTTAAATTTTTAAATTTTATTTAAAAATTAATTTCATGACCCATAACTACCAAAACATAAAATGGATCATCCTATTTGGAGAACAATCCAGTAAAGAGGAATATCCCTCTCCCGACACACTGCAGTGAAAAATAAACCTAGAAGCATCTAATTAATATATTCAATTTTATTGGAAAAATATAAATTTGGAACAAAACCCATGAATATTTCATAGATTGACTAATTTTTATATATAAGGATTCTAACTATGTGTGAATATAATATAGCGTCAACTATTATGCATGATCTATAAAAACCCCATCAATTTTTGTAAACTCCGATATGATTTAGTAGATTTGACACTAAAACCATAAATTAAATTACATGAAACATGTGGGAAATCATTTGAATGAAGAATGAGGGGAGAGTTAAGTAAGAACTATTCTAATCAATCTATTAAATCGCATATGAAACCAACCAAAAATGAAGTAAATTGTGAGAGTTTGAGCTCCGTCAATTATCGCCCTTATGCATTTGGTGCATTCAATAAATGGGCTGTCGATTCCCATATTAATATAAAATAAATTCTTAATATTTTACTACTAGATAAATTAGTTCTAATTTTAAACAACACAGTTCATCCTATCTATGCTTCTATATACAAACCCTCCAAAATATACACTTCAAAACATATTTAGGTTGTGAATAACCCATTCACACTATGAATGGTTTATAGCTACACATTTCTTTATCCCAATCCCGTTGAAACTAATCTATTATTTTATAAAATCCAGGGCACATCCACCAAAACATAACTGATGTCCAAAATCATATAAATAAGGCATTAAAATACCCAAAACCACATTTTTTGTCCTATTTATAAAATAATTATCCCCCAAATTGTAATTCAAACTCCCCCAAAATATTAAATCATATCTATAATTTGGGTATTACTTTACACATATATGATATAACCAATTTATGTTATTCATACATTTTTTAAACTACAGTGTATTATGATAATGTTATTCAATATTCATTTTTATATGGATCAATTATAACACATGTATAGTCATAATGGGATATAATGGATTATGGTTATAATGTTTATTTATATAAGAACGTCTGATGTAATGGATGAAGTTATTGTTTATCGGGGGTAAGGGATCAATGCTATGGAACGAAAAACTATTCTTGGTGTATAATAACTTATAGTTATGCCATATACACATATCCCATGATTTTGATTGATTCTGGTTATGTCATGTATATGATATGTGATAGATCGATACTAAAGCCGTTGTTCAGGGTGTGTTGATATATAGATGAGTTTTTGCTTCCAGTGATATCTATAATGAATCTACAATGATGTGGTGGATTTGATTATGTGTTGGAATCATTACATGATTTTTATCGTGTTCGAGAAGTGGTTATTTTTCTATGGGGATGTGTTTGATAAATTGTAATGTCGATATGGTTTTTAAATTGTGATTGTAGAAAGAGTATTGATTTTTTATTTTTCATGATTCATGTAATGTTATATCATTCTCATTTTTTTATTATATAATTCTAAATTATTAAATTTATAGATGACCCTTATTAATGTTAATGATGAGTTAATAATTGAAAACATATTCCCTTCACACATTCCATCCTTTCATAATCTATATCAATGATAATACCATATCATAATTATATGATTTCACTAATGTATATCGTAACACTTATTTTCCATATTGGATTAATAGTTTACAAATATGATCATTTTCGTTACTCTACAATTCACACCAAACTATAATTTTCATGAGTTTGTTTTTTCAATTACAGGTCTATGGGTATTGGGGGATGACAGTATTTAGTAAGCTATGGAGGATACTAGTGGGATTCACATTAATTATATCATTTCATTATTTAAACCGGCTTTTAGTAAATATTTTTGAATGATTTTTATCATATTAAACATATTTAAACAAAGTTTATTTTTTATTCTATTGACATTCCTAATTTTTATGAGGTTAATTCATTTAATTTCAGTGAAATATACCGTGGAGATGGTCATCAACATTTGGCCAATTAGAGGAAGGCCACAGATATCATCCTTATAACCTATAACAACTGTATAGGAGCTTCAGTTTGGGAGATTAATGAAATAGTTATGTCAATGAATATCTGTGAGGGATAGAATAATGTTTAAACTTAGGAATAATAGATTCATTCATGGGGATAGTAGTAAAATAATTCCAATTAAAAAAACAAGTTAAGTAGGTGGGAATAATAACAACATTGATTTTTTTGGCCTCTATAGAATGATTTCAAAACCATATTGATAATATGATTTCCTAGGACTCAAATATCATGTCCCTTTATGACCTAATACCTGGATAATGACGTACACGTATGTATCATTATAAAGAAAATGAACTATATGTTGTGTACATGATTTATCAAGGTTTAATGCCTCATTATAATATATATATTTATGTTTAGAATTGATATTTGTTATTATTAATTTTGTATTTATCCACAATACCATAGACTAATTGGATTTAGTCATAATAATTTTGTTCTATATTATTTTTATAAATCAATTATTTATTATTAAAAATTGTTCAATGATAATTTTTTCTTGTGAAATAATTTTTAATTAACCATTCAAAGAATTCCATGTTAATATTTTTGTTTACAACATGTGATTCAAAAACCCTATAATATCATATTTTAAATTAAATTTATTATTTTGAAATGATATTTTAAATATGATAATATGTTTTCGTTTATAGGGAAGCATGTCTAAAGGCTACTATTTCAAGTAATACAATTTTATAAAATCCTTCTTAATTAAGTATATAATGAATTATTAAATAAATATAATTAGTTAAATTATAACATATATATATATATATTTATAATGAATTTTTTAGAATTCAATGTATCTTAATATGAAATTGTATTTGGTGTTTTAAGAAAAAAAATTAATTTAAAAATATTTTCTGAAGTAATTTTTTTTCTATGTATGAGTATATTTATTTAAAGGGAATATAGATTATAAATCCTTATTACATAACATTTTTAATGTAACAAAAAAATATATGCATGAATAATAATCATTATATAAATAATGGATTTGTAATTCATTTTTTGAAATTGATATGTTATGTTTTATACATGAATTTAAAATTTTCAAAAAAAGGAAACAAATAAATCCTATAAATTTTTTTATATAAAAAAATGAAAAAATATGTAATTGTTTTTTATTCTATATTTAAAAAAATGTGTTTAAATTGTCACAATGAATTAAATATTCTAATTGATTTTTATTTATAATATATTACAAATGATAACACCTGAAAAAGTAACATGTTGAAATTATTTGATCAATATATAGGATCCTCAGTCATAAATAAATTATTTAATTGGGTTTATCAAATATTATGTTATTATTAATGTCTTGTGGTAATTATAAATCAATGACTATAAATATTTGACCTACACCTATAAATAGAATCTCCAAATTGAATTTAATAATATATAATAAATTTTTCATCTTTTAATTGGTTTATTAACTATATGAAATCTTTATTAATTATATTAATTCTTAAACCTAATTCAAGGTATTTATACATGATTCAATAGTTTAAGGATTGATTTTAATGTCATATTTTTATGAATGTCCATAAGAAATCACAATCTATTTTTCGGGTGTTAAAAAAATTTATTTAACTAATGTAAATGAAAAATCACATTGGAAAAAAATTTAACAATGAGTTTAAATGATAATTGAAATTAAATATCTTAAAAAAAAGTTTATGTGTTTTTTTTGGTTTATAAATAAAATTACATTGAAAATAAGATTCCAAAATACTTTTTAATAAATCCATTTTGAAACACACATTTAACTTCTGTTTTATATATAATTATTTTTTGGAAAAAACATTACTAAAAAAATTCAATATCTATTTTTCTATTAATTTAAGGTTAATTTTTATATCATTAATTATTTATATAAAAAACATGTTTGAATTATTCTTTCATGATTTCTTTTTATATAATCACTATTAATGTCATATATTTCTTTTCAATAAATTATAAATTATATAATCACAAACCATGTAACATAATGTATAGTAATTTAATATGTACAAAAAATCATATGATAATATAGAAAAATAAGAATAATAAACTAAATAATCATGGTTTAAATTATAAAAAATATAATATAATGATTTATGGAAATTTTAAATGTAAAACGAAAATTTTTTCATAACTAAAATATAGTTTGTTTATAAAAATTAATGGTTGTATAATTATTCTTTTTTATATTATGAAACATAATAAAAATAGTGAATTTTTTATATTCAAAAATAAAACATATTGGTGTAAAACCGAATAAAAGAAATGGAACTAACCTTATGAAAATATATCAAAATTTTGATCAAGATAGTAACATCACTTAATATCAAAAAATAATAACCAAATTAAACTCTTCTTTAGTTATGATTAATCTATGTTGATTAGTCAATATGTTAAAAATAATAGAAATTTTATATGTATGACAACAAATGTATTCAAAAGGGTTGATTTCGTCTACCTGAACATTCATATATTTTATTTTATTTAGATTCATTATAAAAAAATAACACCATTAACACATTTTCATGATTATTAATTATATATATATATATAAATATATTACAAAAACATATATAGTAATAAAAAAATAAGTTTAATGAACAAATAAAATAAAATAATAAGTTATTTTGAAATTTTTAAAACATTTTATGAACTACACTCAATAATGATCATACCCAGTATGGAATCCCTTAATGTGAGGATAATACATATAACATAAAATGACCACTATAATGTAAAAATGTCAACATTAAAGAAATTATATAGATAATTATTCCATTATTATATATTACTCTTCTCATATATTAATTAATGGAAGAATTCGACACATAATCACAATGTTTTGAAATCTTTTGTATAAATATATTTTATATCAAGGTCACCTAGATATTTATCATCCATTGAAATTTATTTACAATCCATAAAACCACTAATGGGGGTCCCCACAATTTATATTCATTGAGTGTATAGATACCTAAATATATAATAATTAAATTGATTTCATATATGTTATAATTATTTAAATAAATTGATATTGATAATGATATTTACTAACATTAAAAAAATTAAATCAATGATATATACAATCACTTGATTTTAAACGTATTAATACTATTTTCCTGATATATTCTTCCTTCACAATCTCCCCACTAATCTTCTCAGTCATCCGAATCTCATGATAAAGATGAAATATAGAATATTTATAAGTTTATTTATTTCCTATAAAATTCCACAATGATTAATGAATGTGTTAATTTCTATTACTTTTTTTCATTTAACTAACATCATAGTTTATAGATATTACTATATAATGTAGTGGAATAAAAGATTTCAGGTAATTTAGAATAAAAAGTTAATAAAATTTAATGAAACACCACGTACTACATTTTAATATGGTCAGATAACTATAGTATGAATGAGGGAATAATTTCCCATAATATATTCAAATCTATCCATCACTATGGTAGGATATGATAATAGAGAAATAAGATTAATAATATCATCTGACAATACTCTTACCCAACTCAGTTTCTAAGATGATGATGTACATAATACACCTAATTTTCTATGATTATATATAATACAATATGTACATGGGGATCCAAATCATGGATCCTCTAGAACAATATTGGGTCTCATAAATAAAGTGCCTGATTTGGATAGATAACTTACATATACAAGCTTGACTCTTGTATTTCTCAAACATGCCTCATATAAATTCATTAAATAAAAAATTTATTTAATATAGATTCATTTTTATCACATTCATTAGTGATGCTATTTATCCCATATAATTATCTTTGTAAATGATATACAAGGACGATACAAACCATTTATAATACTTAGACTCTCCCCATGTCATCTTATGTTACCCGATTGTTCATTAATTAATAACGAAACTGAAATAGAACTTATTTACCCTCTGTTGTAAAATTATCAATCATAACATACTTATAAGAAGAGTCTTGAAATGATTTATTAAAAAAATAAAAATTTCTAGTGAATTTTAAAAATACAAATATTAAAAAAAATGTAGTTAATTTTATTAAATTTTACTATCTACATCTCTTAGTGATTCCATATGAAACAGTCCCATTTTTAAATCGACTCCTATTATAAATATTCATGGACTCTCTGGGGAGTTTGAAGGAAACAATAACCTTTTTAAGTCCACATATAAATTTAACTATTAATGAATCAGATTTTTGACCGACAATTTCCCCACACAATAATTGATACCCTATATAGAATAAATTATGAGGTCATTATTTCATCAATATTTTCTCATAGTTATATCACCTAGATTCTTAAAATATAAGGATAATGGTATTAGGTACTATGTAAATTATTGTATATTTTTAAATTACTTATCATCCTAGAAAATATTAGTCTTTCCATCTAGAGATCAAATTCTTACATTTTTGTACTTTTTAAAAATAATACATAAGTCATTTATTTTCATTATATATCTCAATAAAATAATAAATATTTCACTATTAGTTTTTAAAAATATAAAAAACAAAATAATAAAAATATCGCTACCACATCCTAATTTCTTTAGTTTCATGAATATTTAATGCCATATATAATATAATATGATAAATATTAATCATGTAAAATTTATAATATTTGATAAGCTTGAAAAAATTGAATACATTTTTTTATTTTACCATTATAGACTTCCAAGAGTGATCTTTTGTAGTCCTAATGAATTTCCTATATTTAAGATATAAAATTTTAATCTGAAAATGAATCTTATAGGTAGTAGAATTCCTAAACTATTCTCCACATGGTCCACTTAAATAATTTTAATCATCAAATTTAATTCAAATACTATAATCCTCATGAGCATGAAATTTTTTAGTTATATTTTAATCCCACATATAAAATATCATAGTAAAATATTCTCTAGAAAATAAGAACAAGGCTCTGTCTCTGGAGGCTCACTAATAGCTCTCTAAAAAACTTTAAACAAAAGGTATAATTTCATTAAATTATTTATCAATTTCAGATATATAAATGTAATTAATGGTACATATACGTTGATAAATCTTTTAATACATTATTTTCAGTATTTATTTTCATTTTTAACATTAATTAAATCCTATGGTCCTATATATTTTATGAATAAAATGATTATCAATTTGAAAAGACATTACTTTTTAATAACAAATAAAAATATTAAATCTATTATATGGACTAATAAATTTTAAGAAAATTTAATATAAAAACACCATTAATATAAAATTATCTGATGTAAAAATAATGTCATTAAAAGTGTATGTTTCACAGAGAAATAATTATTTCTAACATATTAAAATAAAAAAGTCTAACTAAAAGTATTCAAAATAAAAAAATCATTGAAATATGGAAGAAAGTAACTACATTTATAATTATATATTTTCAAGATAAAAATGATTTTCATGTTTATATAAAATAAAAAACAATGACACCAGTCTTCATCAACCAAAATATTGTTAACTTAAAATATTGAGAATTTACATTTTAATACATGATTATTACATCATTTTAATATTAAAAAAATAACATTTTATGACAATACATATAATCTAAAAATTGAAGAATAAAAATACATTTAATTCCTTATTCTATTTTTTCGTGTTTCTTTTGTTCTATATAGTCTATGTAATCTCCTAAGCATATACCTCCACAAAGGGCTAAGCTAAAATCCCAATAATAAGATATACATGTTAATGAATAAATAATTTATGGGGTGAGCATAATAATAATAATCATTAAATAAAAATGTTATCATCATAATAATCATGAAATGAAGCATTAGTTGTATGCATGGAATGTGGATATGCATAAAAATGAATTATAATTCCTTTTTGGTCAATTACCCCACATTATAGTGAACAAATCTACCATCATGGTTACGCATATTAAAATATATATAATAGAATTTATCACATTACCCAATGGATTTATGTACTATATAATTTCAAGTTCACCATTAAAATCACAAAATTTACATGTTCTATATAATTCAAGGAATACACATCACATCATAACATTTACATTATCATGCATGCCACATAGATCATATATCAATCTAGGTCATAAAATAACTCACATAAAAAAACATTAATTTCCTAAAACATTAATTCATGTATAAGACATTGGGTACCTAACATAAATATGTTTTAACCCTACTGGTATTATATTCATCAATCTTTTGGGGGGAAGATACAGTCTGAAGATAAGTAAAACATGAAATTTGAATAAAGTGTTATTTTCGAAAATCCATTAAATTTTCATAAAAATAATATTGGAATCATATATATCCGTAATGTGAAATTTAATTATAATAATATGATATTTACATAATATTAATGGAATATCCAAAACAAAAATGATGTGAAAGAGGGAAAAACAAAATAAGGAATTTTGGTTCGAAAATTATACATACCATATGTCCGAGTGAATTCATCACATTAATATCATATATAATCAAATTAAATTAACTAACTAACGAATAAATAAGTAAATTTAAATTTATTTAATTTATTATAGTTTTATTTTGTTCATTTTATCCATTTATATGAGTTATGGAGTTCAATTCCATCGTTTAGGAGCGTTCTTTTCCATTGTTTTCATGATTGGTTCACATGAATTTTTTAATAGAAGATTACGTAGAATTAAAATATTTCTCCATAACTAAAATTATATGTTATTGATGAACATTTATAGGTTTAAATTTCTATATATATCCCATGGTTAAATTTCATGATGATGAATAATTAGATAAATTGTTAGCAATAATCGTTTATATTTTTTTTTGGTTTTTGAACATCACATACTCGTATTATTCAATTATTTATTATTGTTCATATAACTTAGATCAAGAACAATAAAAGGGTTTCTAAGTATATTTTATAATATTTTCCGACTATTATAGTATTTTTATGAACAATAAATATGGTGTTAAGGTAAAAAGAAAATTTATCATCCACAATATCACAAAATTTACAAATGATGAGGGATGATTTAATTTTTTGAATAAAATAGAGAGAAATGTTTTTGATGAGAGATCATCCATTAACTTGATATAATTATATTATATAAATGATAATGGAGTTATTATTAACAATTTTATAGAGGAGGTGTGTATATAATATGATAAAAACAATAAATATAATTAAATTAAAAGAAATAAAAGGCGATTTTTTCTACTAAATTATCCTCTTAGAGAACTAGCATAAAAAAGTTTAGATATTTATTTAAAAAAATTTCTTCTTGGGCATGGGGAAATATATAAATATTCTATTTGCACAAAATTTTGTCAATGATCAATGATTGGATGTTTTGAGGAGAAGTGGTCGTTACTGGTTGTATTTATATGGGAGGAGACGCGTATTTTCAGATTATTTTATACAATAGTTTAATTATTGGCTCAAAACTATAAATATTTCATGAATTATCCAAAAATTTATTAAAATAATGAAGTCTAGTAAGATATTATAGTGATTTAATAATAAAATACTCATATAATAGATCATTCATCATATAATTTATATATTCCGCAAATCCCTGTATTTTACTATTCACCAAATTATTAAACTATTTCAAACAAATTCGTAAAAAATCACCAAAAATAATATTTATTGAGTAGATTTAACAAATAAACTATATTTTATGGAAATAAGTTTCCAAATATAAGATATATAAATTTTAAATTAAATCCCCATTTATATTAAAGTTTTTTTTAATTTTATATTTGATTTTACGACACATTGAAAAATTTAAAAAGGTATCATAAAATTATCATGTAATCATAATAAATCAAAGTAATAATCTATGAATTCATTTTAGGGAAAAAATATTCTTTTTAAATCATTATATTAATTAATAAATTTAAATAAATGTTAATGAATTACACAAATACCAACATTTGATTTATCATTTTAAAAATATTTCTTTACTTATTTCAAGATATTAATATACTATATTATTATTCACAAGAAATAAAAATATTTTTTACACTATGATTGATGAAGATAATATTATATTGGAAATATTACTATTCTTAAGGGTCTTGTTATTATTCTATAGGTCGAGTTACTATTTTATTAGTATAGTTTTATTTAATTTCTAAAAAACTGTTATTTCCATCATTATTATTTTATAATGCATTTATTGTTGTCTATATGTGATTTTTTGTATTCTATGAAATATATTATAATTATAAGAAGGAAGAAATTTTATTTATAAATGTTTTGGTCATTAAGTTCACCCCTTGTTGAAATTGCACACTCAAAATTTCATTTTATATTAAAGGAGGGGGTGCATATCCTTCATCACCACCTCTAGATACCATGATATTTCTTCATACATATGTATCATACAAAACTCATTGAAAATGTTGCTTTTCATGTTGTTTTGATCCTTATCCATCAATTTTAGAATCTTTATAAGCTTCTCCTCATAAGAGTTATCTTTTTCTATTTGTACCACCCTTATGTTTAGTACATGTGAGGGATCTAGTATGACTGAAAATTGTTTTTTTATTATACAATCACTTTTGTGGTAAAAGTGAGAAACCATACATGACTTCATTACACCAGCGCTTCACCACTTCACTACATCACCATTTCACAACTTAACCACTTAACCACTTCACCACATCACCACAAAAAAATGTGCTAGGATTCACATCCATTCAAGAATTCATACTAACAAACCAACACATCTGGAGATGAAATCATCAAAAGAAGACCGAGGTACCACAAAACACGAAACATGGACATGAGAAAAGCTGAAAAAACCACAGAATTGGTCTCCTCGAATGCCCACTAGTGTCACCGTCAACACCATCCCAAATATACAAACCCAATGGCTGGCTACAGGAACTGTTTTCCCAAATCCTCCATTGACGTGAGATGATCCCAAATAGCACATCCACAAAGGGAAATTGTAAAACCCCATGCTTCCACGGTACACTTCTCTTTGAATAATACAACAGCGTGGATTGTACGCAACTTCAAGTTCTAACACACCACAAGAAATAAAACTAGCCTTTATGAATAGTGATACCCAATTTTTGAAATATTATAAATTTTATCTTTCAAAATGGACATAATTTTTGGATTCGGAATATCAAAATTAGCTTAGCGTGATTGTTCGGTATTTTTATAAAAAATTTATTTTATTGATGTATAGTGGAAAACATTGAGTTTTAGTTTAAAATAGAATTTTTGTTTATTTATTGATTTATTTATTTTAAAATCTTTTAGGTCAAAATATATACATAATACATATATATGTTCAATGTAATTAATTGGAGTCAGTTTATAAAAATTATAAATATATAAAAAAATTATTGAACTTTTTATCGTATTTTACCCACCTCCTAAGAGCATTTTCAAATTAACATAAAACATAATTTTACCACTTCAGTGAGTTGAATTTCAAAAATAAAAGAGACATAGTTGATATCAGTAAGTAAAATGTGGTTCAATAAGTTGAAAATAATTTTTCGTGAATAGTATTTTTTTAATTTTATTTACCGCATTTAAAAGTAAATATGGTAATTAAGGGTAAAAATGATATTATTACTACCCTAAAACATGTAATAATTCTATTAAATAAGTTTAATTCGAACAAAAACAACCTTAGGATTGAAATATGATCCTTCTGATCCAATTATATTAGATTAGGACATTTATTATTATTAAATTCAAAGAAGAGTTAAAAGAGTTAAAATCAAAGTTTAATAACTAAATTTTTTTAAATATAGGGTTAAACATAAGATAAATTCGATCATAAATATTCATTATAAAAATAATATTATTTCCAATATAATGGTGTTTTATTTGTATTTTTTAGAAATTAAATATTTTAATTTATTTATGACAGAATGATGATGCAGTAATTACCTAATTAATGAAATATTAAAATAATTGATATTATAAATATCCAAATAAATGTAATTAGATAATTATTTTGATTTCATCTAATTTTATAGGATAATATTACATGTTGGGGATGGTTATATGAAATATGTCAGAAGTAACAATGCTTTTATGAATATAGAAAAAAAATAGCAAATAGTTTCAAAATTGACATAAAAGAGTTTTTAAAACAAATATTATATTATAAATTTATATTCTATACTTAAAAATATAACGTTTAGCCAAAATAATTATATAATTATATTTATATCATTAATTAACCACTTGGTGTTTTCATGGATGTATATAGTATGTTTATTAACCATGTAATATAAAAATAAAAGAGACATGGTAAATGTTAAATTATTTAACTAAGTGTTAAATCTAAAAGATAAGGTTAATATAGTGACCCAAACCTATCTAAAACCTATTGTTTGACTTTTTTTAGATCCATATACACCATATTCTTTAAATAATACATTTTAGAGACATTATAAAACCAATATTATTTTATTATAAAATAAAATTTCTATCTTTTCCTAAGGTGCCCCTCACCCCTCTTATGAATGGGCACTCCCCCTTCACTCTAATCTACATCTTCAAAGCCATTTTTCTCAGCCAAAACCTGCCCAAATACCCTATAAAATGTCCTCCCTTCATAATATAGGCCTTACTTTACTCATAAATCCATCCTATGGAGCCCTTTTGATCAAATCAAAAGGAAGAACACGAAAAAGAGGGAAATATTTCATCACCTCTTTCAAGTTCCTTTCTTCATCCACTTACACTTTATTTGTTGTTTCCATTATAATAACTAATTCCAGTACATTCTATATACTCTGATGTTATAATAAATATGGTACAACAATATTCATTATTCTATACATCCTTTTAATGACATGTCACTATACGTGCGTACATATGGATTACAAGCTCCACGTCGTGGTGTAATTGTTATTCAATGCATTATTATTTGGATGTGTATAATAATGATGTATTATTGATGTAAATAATAAATATAACATGAAAATAATTCTTTATATTTTATATATAATCCAATTATATATTATCTTAATATCAAAATAATGATGTTGCCGCTCATGTGTACTTATGGATTACCGTCTCCATGAACGTGATGAGATTCATTCCCCATTATATCCATTCAAGACTAATTTTCATTTGATGATTAATAATAATTTTTAAAGACTTGATATCATTCTGGATATAAATAAGATACATCCCATACATTACAAATATGACTCAAATAGTAATGAATATAAAGGAAAACAAATCCGGTAACACTGGAAACGACAATAATACTAAGACATTATTAACAAAGTAATAGTAAAAGATCATATATGATATCATATTAATGTATATGATTATTTTATAATTTAATAAAAATTATTTCCCTATTATACGGGAGGTTATCCTACCCTCAACCAAGGAAAAGTATGAGGTAAGGGTTAATTTCACAAACTCTTTATTATCCGTGGTTGTTTTTTTGTAAGTATCTACAAGGACATCTTTATCATCCACATCTATGATTCTTAAAAATTTATTTCAAAACATTTTTCCTATTTATGAGAATATGGGGTAAGTTAATTTATACCGATTTTTGGGTTTTTATTAATTGGTTTGAAAGGAATCTTTCTGTCATTTTCCAAACATGGTACATTTTAAAATTTTCGGCAAAATTAAGGTAAGAAACTTTTTTAAAATTATACGGCATGTGAAGCTATTTTCTGCAATTATAACATCGTCAAAGCTTCCCTTACAAGCATATAAGATTATATTCAATTATAAAGGTTTTCTTTATAGTTACATAACCTTTAAATGATTTCAAAATAGAAAGAGATATTTCTCTAAAAAGTTTTTGATTTCATACTATGTAAACATCCTTTGATGGATTTTATATTTGTTTGAAGTTGATTTATTATGATAAAATCTTTTATATAGTATTAAAGGTTTTGTGATATCTTCGAATGTGGATATGTTATTGCATACCATTCATGGTTTATTGATAATGTATTTACATTTCTTATACAAATTTTAATACGAATGTTTATGTTATGTTTAAACCTTTTCATATTGGGAATGAATTGGACTTTGTATGTGACAGATGTAGCCCAATATAGCTCCTTGATGCATCAGTAGGTCTCATGAGAAAAACTACTGACTTCTCACAAGGCCTTCAGAAAATATTATTTGTAGTATTGGAATAATGCCTTCACTATGTGGTTATGAAAGTATGGAATTATGCATTCCATCATTTTTAACGTGGTTATTGATATTGCATGCAATTATTCGACTAGTAGAATATCCATGTAAATAAGTAAATGGAATTAATTTTTTTATCTTTTCCATATTATGCAGAATTTCATGTTTGAATGGATTTTGTTTTATTATTATACATTTTCATAAATGATTATGCATATTTAGGAAAGTTTCTGCTATATTTTTATCCTTCTTGAGCATCTGATCTCACCCAATTCTATGTTTTCTTTTCCCCATGATTCAAAAAAAAAGATTATTATGACTGAAATGCAGGGATAGTCTATGGGATCTTAGTTTTGTTTATGGAAACAATGTTGTTTTATTTTTCCATTTCATGATATAATGTAAACCTAATTAATATATCTAGCACTTCCAAGGCTACTAATCTAATCGGTCATTCGAGACTTGATATTTTGTGATCATGCCAATGATATGTAATAATTCACTGACTTTGGACTTCTGGGGTCGGGGTGTTAGAGTTGGTATCAGATAATGTTTAGTACAAACCTTGGAATCTAGATTTATAAAAACTCTGATTAGAGCACATTACCCGAAGATAGAATTTGAGAATTAGTATAGAAGAACATCCTAGAATTTTTTTATTGTAGTGATTTTGTGAGTTTTCCATGAAATACATCCTTGTCTGGATACGAGCAGGTAGAGGCGGCTCCGGCACATATGTACCTAGGGTTAAATCCTAAAAACATGGCATAGAGCTAGGATCGAATGGGAATTAGTTCACGATTATGGGCCTCGCAGCACTCTGGGTAAGACCCTCCCGGGGGATATGAATAGGATAATTCTCATTATCTATACAAACCATTATGAATTGTTTTGAGTATATAATTCCTCAATGAAAACATTTTTTATGATTATGGATTATATCCATAAACTGTTCATTTTATGTTAAGTGTTTTACAAGTGTGGAATTATTTATTTATATTCATAAACTAATCTAGTTTATTCCATTGCTTATAAATGGTGCATAGTGGACAAAATGGAAACCATTTCAATGAACACACTCCATGTTGGGATTTCCTTCCTACTCAAGATAATTATAGTTGAGATGGTGATAGAACTAGTGCTGAGTACCTTATCACTTTATTGGGACAACTCACTCAGGATATGAATAATAACCTTACCCATATGGATCACCCTTATCTGAATCGTGTAGGATCAATATTAGATCACTTCATGAGGAAAAAATCACCAACATTCAATGGGAGTACAAATTCATTAGTAGATGAGAAATGGATAAATTCATTAGAGAAAATATTCCATAACAAGGGGAGTAGTGAAAGGGAAAAAGTTTTCCTGGTAGATTACCTCCTCACTTGAGATGCTGATCAATGGTGGTCATTGATTCAAAACACAAAAGAAGGTGATGAAGTATCAACTATGGAATGGAGGGAGTTTCAAAAACTTTTTTTTAAAAAAATACTTTCCTCGTGGACCTCGAGCATATATTGAAGGACAATTTTTGAGTTTGAGAAAACAAGAGGATGAGAATGTCGCAAAGTATGAGTGTAACTTTACAATGTTAGCGAGGAATGCTGCAGATTATATACATAATCCATAAAGAAATTTTGATCATTTCTTTTATGGGTTAAAACTATTTCTCCATCTAGCATTAGTCTCAAAATCCTTCTCATCGTGTGAGGATATTTTCTCATGTTCTATCAAGATAGAAAAAGAATACTCTAGGTCTTAAAACTTTAAAGAAAAGATAGAGAAGAAGAGCTCTGAGAAAAACTATGGAACTGAAATTAAGGGGAAGGAGAGAAAATTGGAATATCCATCATGCAATAAATGTGGAACGAAACACCCTGGTACTTTCTGAAAGGGAATAGGAGTCTATTACAAGTGTTGTAAAATAAGGCCACCAAACTCATTGTTTCATGGGTAAGAAATAGGTTGTCGATGTTTAATACTAAAATTGTAGAGAAATGATGCATTCTGAGAATGATTGTCCCATGCTTCAGAAGAACGTACCTTAGAAAACTCCAAGGGATCAAGGCCAAGCTTATGTTATCACTACTACTAAGGTTGATGCTCCGAAAGACGTGGTGGTAGGTAATTTAATGGTTTCCTCAAGTTTACAAAATTCATTATTTGATTCTAGATCATAGAATTGTTTCATATCTTCCTAGTTTACTATAATAATTAGGTATTTATATTTTTATTTAAAAAGGGAGTTGTTAGTAAAAACTCATAAGGGAATTATCATTGCAACAATGTTTTTTGAATCGGTCCCCATTAGGGAATATAAATGTTCTTTATCTGCTGATCTCATTGTCATATCCATGATTGAATTTGTTATAATCCTCAGTATGGATTGTATTTCAGACCATGATGAACACATTTATCGTAATAATGATGAGGTTACTATTTTTGATGATGATGATAATGAAAACCTTATCTTTAGAGCATAATTGTCACCACATAATTTTTATTAGATCCACCCCAAGTAGATCAACTAAATTCAATTATTGGGGAGGAAGAGAGTGAAATAACCGTGGATGAGGAAAAGAATGTTCAAATAGAGTATATACATATTGTGAATGAATATGTTGACGTGTTTCTAGAATATTTGCATGGACATCCTCCAGAATGAGAAATTGATTTTTCTATTGATTTAATTCCTAGATCGAGGCCCATATTGATGACACCTTATATAATGGCCACTATGGAATTACTGGAACTAGTGAAACAACTAGAGTAATTGAGTAATAAAGGATTTATTCTCCCTAGTGTTTCTCCATGGGAAGCCCATGTCCTTATTTTAAAAAAGAACGATGGATATATGAGGTTGTGCATTTACTATAGGGAAATCAATGCTATAATAAAAAAGAACAAGTACCCATACCTCACATTGATGATTTATTTTACCAACTTCATGGAGCTCAGTATTTTTCAATGATTGACTTTTGATCTGGATATCATCAGTTGTGTGTGAAGAAGGAAGACATTCCGAAAATAGAATTTCGAACCAGGTACTAGAATTACGAGTTTACAATATTTCATTTTGGAGTGACTAATACACCCTCTATCTTCATAGATCTAATGAATAGGGTTTTCAAAGAATATCTTGATGAATGTTTTGTGGTATTTGTTGATGATATCTTGGTATACTCCAAAATCTACGAAGACCATGAAATTCACTTGTGCATTATTCTAAAGACTCTTAGAACACAATATTTATATGGGATGTTTAGCAAGTGTGAATTCTAGTTTCATTGAGATTACTTTTCTTTTCCATGATGTCTCTAAGGATGGAATATCTATTGATCTATATAAGACCAAGGCAATCCAAGAATGGCAAGCACCAACAAGTATAAATGAGGTACGCAGTTTTATTGGTTTAGAAAGTTATTATCGACATTTCATCCAGAATTTTTCCTAGTTGACAAACCCAATAACAAAGCTCGCATGAAAAGGGGTTATATTTGTTTGGGAAAAGACTGTGAACAACGATTTGAAGAATGGATGATAAGATTAGTCAATGCTCTTATATTTACTCTACCATCGGGAAATGATGGGTTTATTATTTATAGTGATGCATCAAAGAAAGGACTTGGTTGTGTAATTATGCAGAATGATAGAGTTATTGCCTATGCATCACGACAACTGAAAATTCATCATCAAAATTATCCCACTCATGATTTTATGTTAGAAGTAGTAATATTTTCTTTGCATATTTGGAGACACTATCTATATGGTGAAAAATGTGAGATTTATACTGATCACAAGAGTTTGATGTATATTTTGTCACAAAAAGAACTCAACATGAGGCAAAGGCGATGTATTGATCTACTCAAGGATTATGATCGCACTAAACACTACCACCCAAGGAAGTAAAATATGGCGACAAATGCTTTGAGTATAAAACATCATGGAGTTTTGAACACGATGAGTGTTGAAAAGGATAATATATACTTGGATCTAGTAAAGATGGATATGGGAAACATCATTGAAGGTGAAACAACAATACCTTTTTAAATGGTTGCAAAACTATGTTTAATAGATAGGATAAAGAGTTCTTATACTGACGTTGAAGAGTTTCAAAAGAAGATTAATGATGTAAATGATGGGAGATAGACTGAATTTGTGTATGAAGATGGAATTTTGAAATTTGGGAAGACGCTTTGTGTTCCCGATATACAGGACCTAAAAAGGGAATTGATGGATGATGCTGAAAGTTCCAATTTCTCTATAAACCATAGGAGCACCAAAAAGTAAAAATATATGAAGGAACATTTTTGGTGGGACAACATGAAGAGGGAGATTTATGATTTTTTGTTCGGATGTATGTTTTTTCAACATATGAAAGCTGGAAGGCAACATCCCAGATGAGTCATGCAATGTATCCCCATACTGTAGTGGAAATGGGATAATAATACGATGGACTTTGTCAAGGAACTACCAAAGACTCCCTGAAGGAACGATGAAATATGGGATATTGTTGATCATCTTACCAAGTCATCACATTTTCATTCTATACGAGAAGATTTACCAAATGAACGTTTAGAAGGACTATATATTAATGAAGTTGTGTGACTTCATGAAGTACCCCAATATATTGTTTCTGATCATGACCCAAATTTAACATCAAGATTCTGGAAAAGTCTTCAGAAATCCATGTATACTGAGCTTTTTTTGAACACTGCCTACTAACCCCAAAGTGATGGACAATCAAAATGGACTATTAAAACCTTAGAAGACATGTTGAGATCATTCTCAATTGATATTCGAGGTATGTGTGATATATATTTACCTCTGGAAGAAGTTTCCTATAATAATATCTTCCATTCAAGTATTCAGATGGCACTATATGAATTGTTATACAGAAAGAGATGACGTACACCAACCTGTTCGGATGAGGTGGGTGAAAGAAAACTCAGAGGCCCAGAACTTGTGGAGGAAACGATGGAAAAGGTGAAGGTAATACAAAACCACATCAAGGAAACTCAAAGTATATAGAAGAGCTATGATGATAACTAAATGAAGGATTTGGATTTCTGGTGGGAGATCATGGTTTCATGAAGTTATCTCCATGGAAGGGTGTTATACATTTTGGTAATAAGGTTAAATTGATTCCCAAGTACATCGAACCATTAAAAATAATAGAATGCATTGGGGCTATAGATTACTGTTTGGAAATGAAGCCAAGTATCTATAAAGATCATAATGTATTCAAAGTATCCCTTTTGAGAAAATACATGCCTGACCCAACACATGTACTCACCTATGATGAATTAAAACTGGAACTTGCTCTATCTTATTGTAAAGAGCATGATAGGGTTCTTGATACAATGGAACAAATACTGAGAAACCGAACGACTCATCTGGTAAAAGTTCTATGGAGAAACCAAAAGAAGGAAGAGGCAATGTGGGAACCCGAGAAACATATGATAAAGAACCACCAGAGTCTTTTTATGCAGTATAATAGTAGAAATTTTGAGGGTTAAATTATTTGATAGAGGGGAGAATGTAACTCCCCAAGCATCCAAGTACTCTTCTCCTTGAATATTACAATAGCATGCATTGTATGAAACATCAAGTTCTAACCCAACAAAACCAATCAAACTAGCTGTTATGAATAGTAATACCCACTTTTTGAAATTTTATAAATTTTATCATTCAAAATAGACATCATTTTTAGATTCTGAATATAGAAATCATCTTAGGCTGATTTTTTGGTATTTTTCTGGAATTTTCACTTTTTGAAAAATAGTGAAAAACAATGAGTTATAGTTTAAAATAGAATTTATGTTTAAATAATTATTTATTTTATTTAAATTTACATTAGGTAAAAATAGATATATAATACCTATATAAGTTCAATGTAATTCATTGGATTTAGTTTATAATAATTCTACATATATAAAAATATTATTGAACTTTTTATCGTCTTTTACACACCTCTTAGAAGAATTTGAAAATTTACATAAAACATAATTTTACCACTTCTGTGAGTTGAATTTCAAAAATATGAGAGACAAAGTTTATATCAGTATGTAAAATTTTGTTCAATAAGATGAAAATAATTTTTTGTTAATAGTAACTTTTTTCTTTTAGTTACCACAGTTAAAAGTAAATACGGTAATTAAAGGTAAAAATGATATTATTATTACCCTAACAAAAGTAAAAATTCTATTAGATCAGTGTCATTCGACCAAAAACAACCTTAAGAATAAAATATTATCCTTTAGGTCCACATGGATTAGATTGGGACGTTTATTATAACTTCATTCAAAGAAGTGTTAAAAGAGTTACAATCAATGATTAATAACTAAATAATTTATAATATTGAGATTAAAATAAGTTTAATTATACTATAAATATTAATTAGAAAGATAAAGATGTTTCCTACATAATGGTATTTTATTTATATTTTTAAGACATTAAATAAATTAATTTATTTATGACATAAGGATTATGTAGTAATTACCTAATTAATGAAATATTAAAATAATTGATATTAAAAATATCCAAAGAAAAGTAATTTGAGACTTTTTATGAATTACACTAATTCTCTAGGCTAATATGACATGTTAGGGTTCATTAGATGAATTATGTTTGAATTAATAATGTTGTTATGATTTTAGCAAAAAGAAAATACCATATACTGTCAAAATGGACCTAAAAGAGTTTATAAAATAAATATTATATTATTAATTTATATTCTATTACTAAAAATATATGGTTAGGACAAAAGACTTATATAATTATATTTGTATCATTAATGAACCACTTGGGGTTCTCTTGGAAGTATATAGTATGTTCATTAAACATATAATATAAAAATAAAAATAGACATAGTAAATGTCAAACTATTTAACTAAGAGTTAAATCTAAAAGATAAGGTTAATATTGCAACCCAAACCTATCTGAAACCTATTGGTTGAGTGGTTTTTGACCCACCTCCACCATATATTTTAAATAATCCATTTTAGATCCATTAAAAACCGAAAATGAATTTATTATAAAATAATATTTCTAGCTTTTCCTAAGGTGCCGCTCACCCCTAGTATAAAAGGGCACTCCCCCTTATCTCTAATTCATACCTTCAAAGCAATTTGGGTCATCCAGCCCCTGAACAAGTAACCGTTCAATTGTCCACCCTTCATCGTAGAGGCATTACTTTAGTCAGAAAGCCATCCTACAGAGCCCTTTTTATGTAATCAAAAGGAAAACCCGAAGAAGAGGTAAATATTTTATCACCTCTTTCAAGTTCCTTTCTTCTTCCACTTAATCATTCATTGTTTTTTCCACTCTAAAATAATTACTCCAGTATATTCTATATACTATAATTTTATTATAAATATGGTACAACCATATTCATTATTCTATCCATCCTTTGAATGACATGTCACTATACGTGTGTACGTACAACTTACCGTCTCCATGTCGTGGTATAACTGTTATTCAATAAAATATCATTTGGATGCGTATAATAATGATGTTTAATTGATTTGAATATTAAATAAAACATGATAATGATTCTTTATATATGATATATCATCAAATTATATATTATTTTAATACCAAATGAATGATATTGTCACCCGTGCGTACGTACGGATTACCGTCTCCACGAACGTGATGAGATTAATTCCCCATCGTATCCATTCAATACTAATTTTCATTTTTTGATTAAAAATAATGTTTAAAGCCATGATATCATTATTGATATGAATAATATACATCCCATCCATAACAAATATGACTCACATAACAATGAATATAACAGAAAATGAATCTGTTAACTCCCAAAACGACGATAATATTAAGATGTTATTAACAAAGAAATGTAAAAAAATCATAAATGATATCATATTAATGAATATGATTCTTTTATAATTTAATAACAATTATTTAAATATTATAATAAAGGATAACCTACCCTTGACCAAGGAAAAGTACAAGGTAAGGGTAAATTTCATAATCTCTTTATTATCCATGGTTGTTTTTTTATAAGTATCTACTGGGACCTCTTTATCATTCACATTCATGTTTCTTAAAAATATATTCCGAAAAAATTTTACTATTTACTATACTATGGTTTAAACACATTTATACCCTTCTTTGACTTTTTATAAAATGGAATGAAATGAATCTTTCTGTTGTTTTCCAAACAAGGTACTTTTTAACCTTTTCTACAAAATTATGGTATGAATGTTTATTTTACTTATACTGTGAGTGTGGATTTTTTCCACTGTTATAACATCATAGAAGCTTCCCTTACAAGCTTATTATAATTTATTAAAATATAAATGTTTTCTTTTATAATTACATGACTTTTAAATGATTTCAGAATAGAATGGGAAATTTCTCTAAAAAGGTTTTGATTTCATCTATGTCAACATCCTTTGATGTATTTTATGTTTGTTTGAGGATGATTTATAATGATACAAAACATCAATACAGTACTAATGGTTTTGTGATATGTTTGACTATGGATTTGTTACTTCATCCAATTAATTGTTTATGGATAATTTGTTGACATTACCTGTGCCAGTTTTAATACGAATGTTTATGTAATGTTTAAACCTTTTCATATGGGGAATGCATTGTACTTAGTATGTGACGGGTGGAGCCCAAAATAGATCCTTGATGCATCGGTAGGTATCATGAGACAAACTAGTGTCTTGGCACAAGGCCATGAAAAAATCTTATTTGTTGTCTTGGCACGCGGCCTTGAATATGTGTTTATGAAACTCTGGCATTATACATTCCATCATTATGAATGTTGATATTGATATTTCATTTGATTATTAAACTAGTAGAATATCCATGTTAATAAGTAAATTTAATAATTTGATTTTATATTTTCCATATTGTGAATAATTTAACGTTTAAAAGGATTTTTAGTCTTATTAATTGACTAAAATGTTTATGCTTATTTATGAATGTTTTGGCTATATTGTTATCCTTACTGAGCATATAATCTCCCACCTTTCTATGTTTTGTTATTCCCAGGATGAAAAGAAGTATATTATGAATGGCATATCGGGATATTCTATGGGATATCAATGTTTTCTATGGAAACAATTTTGTTCTTGTTTTCAATTTCATGATGTAATGTAAACCTTATGAATTTATCTATCAGTTCAAAGGATACTAAAATAATCGGTCATTCGAGACTTGATATTTTGTGATAATGCCAATGATATGTAATTATGCACCGACTTTTGGCTTATGGGGTTGTAGAGTTACAATAATGATGAAACCAGAACAAGAAATACCATGCTATCGAGACGTCATGCCATACTCAGTAGATAACTGCAACACATCCTCGAACCAAGAGACACACTGTAGAACCGGTTTCCACCATCTTGAATCCAACGCGACTTCACCCCAAAATCATCACTAAGCACATTACTAGGTAGCCTCAACCAATACAAAATCCAGACAAACCCAGCTATGATGCTATGACTAACATCCACCAGTGCAGTACCACAAAGGGAGAAAGAACAAAGAATAGTAGAACCCATCAACAGATCCACAAAATCAACTGCATGATGAGTGATATAAAGAAGCTCTCAAACATCACAGATTCCCATATCCATAAATTCAATGTAGAAGACAAATTGTAGAATCACGGTTGCATGTGTACTTAAAAGAAGGAAACAACAATGCAGAATCACAAGAAAGACTTGCTGGAAGTATTGTTGTACTTTAGAAAGCAAGGAATCCCCCTCCCCTCGGTGATACTCCAGGGCCAACGCAAAACAGAACATCGACTGCCATGATGCCTTCGCCACTGAGGCCAGACTATGATCTATCAAAGGGGCCATTTTACCTTATCCTATGCTTCACATTTATTCCAAATGACATGTTTCATTTCTATGATTATATTCAAAGAAAGAATATGTCTCCAACGTCGATATCCATGTTCCTTTTAAGGACGTCAGCATAGATCTTTTTCTAATTACGTGATTCATTGATATGTTCTTTGATATATTGAACCTTCTATGACATCTATTGTTCATGTTCTGGTATATGTAAAATTTTATTGCAAACATCATTTCATCATGTTGGATTTCTACACCACATTTTTTATAGACCATTATATAAATCCATCTGAATGTTCGAGTAGATATTGTTGTTGAATGAGGATCCAACCAATTTGATATACTGATCTCATCAACCATTAAATTCTATTTAGTAGGCTCATATAATATCTTAATGTTTATAAATAGTATTTTTTTTGTCCATTTGTTTGGGGTTGAAATCACATGCTCAATGTTAACTAATTTCACAATGAATGCTGAATACTCCACTAGAATTTAGATGTGAACATGGATAATGATAATAGTATGTTAAGATTAGAACCCCATGTATTCTCAACACATCCTTTACATATAAAATAGTAATTTGTTAATTCAATATATCTTATTAGATATAGATAATGTGATAACTCTTGGTGAGTTTGTCCACCACAATCCATATTGAATTATTTCCCCTGGATGTCTTCTGGAGATTATAGAGAAATACCATAGTGAAATTATTAAATATTCACATGGGTATATGTAGTGGATTCATCATCCCGATGGATTTTTATCATTCCTCTTTAATTTTCTGTAATATGATTCACATTTAGATATAATCCACTTTATCCTTCTACATGTCATCCCACCTGATGTTATCTCATTTCTTACAATACATCATGGTACTAACATTATGGATAGCTAATATTGATCTATATTAATTATCCAATAGCTATTTATTTTTCGCATGTTATGAAGGTGGAAAATACTCATTACAAAGAGAATCAAACCATCATCATTGACATGGAACTATTGGATATTCCTTTTTTTTAAATTCCCCTTCTTCTGTAACTCTATATCTTACGTTTATGTATGCTTAATATTCTATTTTATTATACGATTGGAAAAATATTTGGTCTAGGTAGGATGTATTCCTTTCAATAAATTTTAGCAAATCCATCCTTTTCATATCAATGAATATAGGGTCTTTCTCAGTATGCAACAAGGATAGAAAGGAAGGTTTTTTTCATATAAGAGATTTAACTACATTGTTTTCCATACTAAGATGATAGTGTGTAAATCAATCGAATTCCTTTATTAATAATCACCATATATTTGGATTCATGTTGATTTACTTATGTGTGAATATATATATTATGCTATTTTTATTGGTATATATGTCTTCCTTCTCAATATATATGTAGTGGAAATATTTGATAATCGAAAAAATCATCTATTTATAGCATAATATAATGTGTCTAGTAGTTTTCATCATGGATATTCAACTCTTGTGATGTTTAGTCTATAAAATTAACATTATGAAAGAGTACACAAACCATTCAATTCTTTTATGAATAACTATATATCAAAAAACATTCTTCAATTGTCAGTAATGAGTACAGGAGTAGTGATTGACCTCTTCTTTATCTCCTTTCATCATTCCTTACATTATTCCATCTAGAAATACATTACCCATATCCAAGATTACATAGTTAGTGGTCTAGATAGTCATGATCATTTCTAAAAAAAACCGATAGTACAATGATAAAGGAAGAAAATGCATATTTCTGTTATAGTAGATGTTCTGGGCCATTCCTCAATTGAATATTTTTTTTTGTGTCCACAAAAAATTCATCAGATGAGATCACATGTACAATGAATGTGACTTCATGATTCAAAATATCACACTTGCAGATGATGGAGTACAATTTCTACATCCATAATGGTTCTAACACAATCCATAGTTACTCTTTATGTTCCTCATTTTTCAATGAGTATATTAGAATATCCTCGATAAACAATACCATAAAAATATCATGGTTTTTTATAAAAACACTATTCATAAAAACCATAAATATCATAGGGGAATTAAGATGTATGATGTCAATTACTAGAAACTAATAGTTCGCATACCTTGTATTTATGTTTGTCTTCTGAATTTCACCCTTCTTCCTCTTTAGCTAATGATATCCAGAATGAAGATCAACATTTTAGGCCACAAATTTGGTCCCAGAGTCATTTAAGGCCTTTGGGCCACCCAAGCCTTCAGGTTATTAAGGGCTTCAGGCCACCTCATGGCCTTCAGGACTCTTTAAGAGCAAATGAAAACAAGGAAACCTACAAGGAACAGGCTTCAGAAGGATGAGGAGCAAGGAGCATTCACCATAACAGAAGCTAAACATATTGTAAGAATGAGAGGGTAAGACACCTGCCACTGGGAAAAGCATGTGCATGCATGGGAAATGCCTAGCTGATCAGCCATGCAAAGGTGGAGAGCTGATTTCATGATGAAGATGTTGGGGAGTAGTAGTTTCTTGTAGTTATTCTAGGTTGTAAGTAATGTTTGAAGCCTATGGGAAATAAATTCCTCTATGGCGTACGATCCATTTAATACTTATGCAAATGGGCCTTGTAAGGGATCCACCTCACCCCTTGAAAGGTGGATTATCAAAAATCATTAAAAATGAAGTCCTTCGGGCCATTGGAGGAAATAATCGATATATAATCATATTGATCAACCCTTATTCTTGATAAAGTTCCCTGGATCACCCTAAGGAAATTCTCTAGTGATTATGAATCTATTTCCCAATTTTTCTTATAGAAACTTATTTAACTCCAAGAGTTTGAATGATGCCATATTTATGGGGAGTTTTGACCTAGATGTTGCCCCGAGTATGAGTTTCATTGAGAGATCTACCCTAAGATCATAGGAAGTCCATGTAACACTTTGGGAAATACATTAATGTATTCCATCACAATGGGAATTTCCCCATGGTTGAAACCTTCCTTTGACTAAACCATTTTAGAGATGAATACCTCTTCATAGGGAATCAACACCCACATGGTTGACAAATTTTCAAAAGGAGATTCGTCATAATACATTCATTTGTTTAGATCATCAGAACATTTGCATATGGAATGATATTTCATGTTAATTGTAGATGATGTTTTCTCTATATAATTAGATTCAATCCATACCCATATTGAAATGAATTACTTGAAGTGATGTGCAACGTGATTTATTAGAAGAAAATTCCCACATACGCAAACTAGGGAAGAGTCGAACATATGGGTTTCAATGAACACACCTCTAGTTGTTTTTATAGATATATTTAAATCATGTTTTTAGGGAATTGAATCAATATTTCTTGAAAACCTTGAAGATATTAAGGAATTTATTGCAACATAGTCAAATCATAATTTTTCCATTATTGAGTGAATTTGATGTGTACCTTGTACAACATAATCTTATTTATCAAATTCTACATTACTGAAGGAATAACACTTCCCATTTTCATTTTTATTTAGTGGAATATGTCACTGATTACTCTTTAGGAATCAAGGTTGTCTACACTAGATTATAATTTTAGCATTTCACCGATGGTGGAACTATCCATTCCTCTAGTGTAATAACTCACTTCTTTTATCTCACTTCAATATTTAAGAGATTTGTGGCCTTATCACCCACACTTATAAATTTTTACATCACATTGACATAGTTCACATGAGGATATTCCCCACATATCTGACATGTGAGTAGTGGATATTTTATTCCCCATTTACCTAGAGATCCTCTAGCATGAAACTCCATATTTTATTTCATAACACCATAACCATGGGAACATTCACCAAACTCCATATCAAAACTGAGATTTCATCGAACATCGTCATTATTTCTCCAATAGTGTCAAATTTTTATATCCTTTTGAAGGTGAGGATTTAACCAACAAAATAATCTATAATTTTCTCTATCATTTTTGATAACAAAATATGAGTCATAACATGAAATTCATGTGAAATGTTTTTCATAGATCAAGATAGATTCCCTTTCCATTTTAATCTACTCTATGAATTCTCTCTCTATATCTGTATGAAGAGTTTGAGGAAAATACTTGTCAACAAACATTATCTTAATTTGATCCCACTCTATATCTTCAATTTCATCTTTCATCTTGGTGTTCTTAATGAACATATATTCCATTGGTAAACCACTCTATCTAGATGATAAGCACCCATAGTCACCTTCTCCAACTCAGAATAGTGGAAAAAATTAAAGATCATCCCCATGGATTCATCCAACTATTCAATGATTAAAGGATTCGAATATCTTATAAATGTCACTGGTCATTTCACATAAAGGATTATATATCTAGTTCATCACTAAATTGTGAGGGAGAATGCTCCACATTGTCCAGATTATTGTTCATATCCCATGATAGATTGGTTTGAATTACCATGATATTTTGAACTCTCCCTCCCAAGGCCTTTGGAATGTCATTCATGAAATAATTTCATTGTACCTCGCATAAGTTTCTGGCCTAGTTTATCTTTCATCCAACCATTTCAAAAAATCAAATAGTTTAAAACAAAACCTTATTAAAAAATTCCTAAATACTATGTTCCTTTTATAATTGACTATAATCATGTATGTTTTGGTATAACTATGTATACCATTTTATAAAATAATTCTTCTTGGGAGTTTACATATACTTAATATCTAATTAGGGGTATCACAATATTTTTCTCATCCGAATTCACAAGTTTACAAAAAAAATACTCAATTTCAAACTATAGTGGCCCTATTATTTCTTACATTATTATGAAATAATCTTAATGATAAAAAACATAATATAATTACACAACCAATATCCAATAGTTTAATTTCATGGAAAATTTAGGACCATACATAACATTTCATAAATAAATAATAAATAATTATTTATTTCATTCTTTTCTAGTTTCAAAATTGTCAAAATCTTCTCTTAATATATTTAATAACACGAAGATCTAAATAAATTATTGGGGTGAGATAAAATCACTTTTAGAGGATATATCAGAGCATGTATCTATATAAAACTGGGTGATAATAATAATCATCATCTTATGAAATGCATTGGATCATCATCATAACCATGAGAGTAATAATTATATAATGGAAATGAATGTGGAAAAGTATAAAAATGAAACATCATGTCTAAGTCGTCAACTACCACACATAGATATAAGAAATGATAGCATCAGGGTCACACATATTCTCATTTATCTCATGATATTTACCACATTAACCAATGCATTGGTGAAGAATTTAACTCCCAGAAAGACAATCACATAATAATATTTATATGCACTATATAATTTTGGACACACCGGTCACATCATAATATTTATATCTTCATGCATGGCACAATAAATTTATATGAATATGCATCATAGAAAACCCCATGGAAAATAATTGGTTAAATTTCATAATCCATTAATTCATTAATAAAAATTGGGGTTCCCTAAATAATGTTTTGTTAGTATAATTTGTATAATAATCATCAATCATGGGTGAGGCTGAACCAATCTCAAGATATGTAAAAAAATTTATTTTTAAATAGAATTTTTTTATTGGAAAAATTGTTGAATTTGTTATAAAATGATATTGGAATCATGTAAATCTAGAAAAGAAATAGAATAATTAATAATATATATTTAAGGTTCTTTAATGTAACATCCACACTAGAAATAGAGTGAACAAGGGAAACCCCAAAGAAATGGAGTTGGGAAAAAATCATTTTACTTTATATCTGAGTGATTTCATCATTTTAGTATTCTGGATAAACAAAATAAATAAATAAATTAAAAAGTACATAAATATCGTTCAATTTATTTTATTTTTTTCAATTTTATTATTTTCATTTATAGCTATTTAGATGATTAACAGTGTTCAATTACATCATTCAAGAATGTTAATTATCTTAGATTTCAGAATCCGTTCACTTGAAAATGAGAAAAGATGTATATTTATAAGGGTAGAATTCACTATAATTGAAATAATGTGTTATTAATGAACATTAATATTTTTAAATGATAATATATCTCATTTGGTTATATTTTATTAGTAGGAATCATTAGATTATTGGTTAGTGATAATCATTTAGATTTTGTTTGGTGTTTTCGAACATCAAAAACTAGTTTTGATCCATTATTTATGAGAACATATATAAGAAAGATACAAGAAATATAAAGGGTTTGGACAGAAATTTCACAATATTAACCAACCATGAGAGTGTCTTTACCAATATACAGGAAGGAAATAATGTAATATGAAAATTCTTCATCCAATGATGTCTATAAATTGACACATTAGAGGTGATGATTTCATTTTTAGAATAAAAGAGTGTGAAAAGTGTTTCATTGTGGATATTACATTAAAATGATATAATTCTAGTATATCATATATACAGGAATTATAATGAATATTCAGATAGAGTATGTGAGGAGATAATAAAAAAATAAAATTAATTTAAAAATTTTTAATTTGAAATGAAAGAGGATTCATCCACTTCATTCTCCTATTTGAGAACATAAAATGGAACATAGGATTGGTCTTTTATTTATACCATAACATTCTAGACCTAAGGAATGTTCTTAGGATGTAATTTAGGCTGAATTTGGACTATCCTCCAAGCATTGAATGTGTTAGGAGAATCAGTGGTGAGGGGTGGTATTTATAGGGGAGAGGAGGAGCATTTTATGATTATTTTATTTATTAGTTTTTTACATTCTTTATAACATTTTATAGTTTAAAAATATTAACAAAATATATTAAAATAATTATGGATAGTTATATATTATTGGTCTCACATCATAAATTACCCATGTAACATTGAATTTATATTATAATGTATATATATGATAAATTACAATATATTACTATTCAAAAAAATCTACTATTTTGAAAATATATGAAACAGTCAACATTTTTTTTTGAATTTTTAGAATGAAAAAATGGAAAAAAATTATGAAAAAAATAAATAAAATATTAGAAATTTATTTTTTAAATAAAATCATCTTTTAATCAAAAACATTAATTTTGATATTATAAACGATGTTATTACACTTAATAATTTGATACGGTCTCACGAACTTATCTTCTAATCATAAAAGATCAAGGTAATAACTTATGTATACATTTCAAAATAATTTTTCTTCTAAATAATTATATTTAGTTCAAAATTATAATTAATTAAATAATTCTTTCAAAAATACCAACACATAATTTATCATTTTTTAAATTTTTATTTACTTATTTAATTATATAAATATATGATATTTTCATTCATATGATATCAAAAATTTATTTAAACCCTAAAAGGTAAAGATACTATTATATATGATAAATTAATATTCATAAGGGCCATGTTACTACACCAATGGTTATTTCACTATTCAACCAGTATAAGTTCCTCAATTTCTGGAAAGCATCTTATTTCATTCATTCTTCTTTTATAATATTTTTTTCTTTTGGTGACTACGATGTTTTTTGTGATTTATACTATATGAAATATATATAATAAGGGATAAATTCCACTAATAAATGTTTTCTTCATTACAAAAAATAATAGTATTAATTTTATAGAAAAAAATTGAAAATATAATCATCTATAGATTTACAAAATATAAGTTTCAAAATTTTGTATTTCAATTATAAGTTACTATTGATTAAAATATCGACAAATAATAATAATTAATAAAGTGATGTTTTGTTTTATTGTATTCCATCATCTTGATCACTTTTAATGGAATGGAATACGTCTACATCACAGTCATTTTTTTTGTTAGGTAACCATATAATTGATGAACCACAAGTAATTGAAAAACAACCTAAATATCCACATAATAAAAATGTAATTTATTTCCTTTCAAATTTATTTTCCACTAATAATGAGATGGGTTAGTGATAAAAAATATCTACTTCGCATTTGTTTCAATGATAAATGATCTATTTTACAATTATATGATTTCAAATAAATGTCCATAAATACATAATCCTCAGGTTTACCACCATATATTCAATAAAATGAGTTACAAAAAAATAATAATTCTACTCATAATTTTATATATTAATTTTCACATATATCATAAATAACAAGAATTTTTTTTCTACTGTCAGAATTCAGTTTCAGACAATGGAAAATAAAAATTTAGTGCCTCAGTAATGACCCTTAATCCTCTATTTTAAACATTAATATTATTAACAAAAAATCATAAAGATTTTTTCCATTTATATCAAAACTAGAAAATTTCAGGAATGTATCATTTTTTCCACTACTAACCATTTTAATGTTTCTTATTTAGATAATTCATTATTGAATATTTCTTTAAACCATGAATCAAATGTGAAATTTAAAGTAATAAGGATACAAATGTGATCTAATTAATAAAAATAATTAGTAAAAAGTAAATCATCTCCTCTGATATATATTATTGAAAAATATATACCACTAATTGATACAAATTTTTTAAAAATCCATTAAAAATCTTTTATATTTCAAAATAAAACATCAAATGTAGAAAATAATCACATGTATTCTTACCTATCCTTCAAAATGATTCATAAAATATATATTTGTTTCAAAATATAATCTTGTAAATACATATCTAGTATAATGTTTTTTGGAAAAATACATTATATAATACATATTGGAAATTTTGATATATAAATTTTCAACAACTTGTATTGAAATGGTTACAAAACTAGATAAAACACTTTCTTACAATTATATGTCTTATTAAACAATGTGAAACAACTAGTAGTTGTTCCATCAATACATTATAGATTTGATATTTCATATTTAATATCTTCCAATCCCTCATTGACAGAACCAATTTCACAATTTATGAAAACCATCTGAGTACAGTAATATCATATTGATATAAAAAAAGGATATTATCACCATTAATTAATGCGTGACAAGAAAAATGTATATATGTTATATTTCAATTCATATTGGATGATGACACAAAATATATATCAATTTATTTTATGTCTAATTATGTATATAATACATCTATTTTATTTACTTTTATTTATAGAAATGTTTTAACTAAACCACCACATATGTTTTTCTCAACAAGAATAACACCAATGGTATGTTATAACTCTATGATCTTCCAATATAATTATCAGTCAAGTTTAAAAATGTCTTCTATGTTATTTTTTTAGGAATAGAACAAAATTTCATTCCCAATATGGCATTGATGTTTTTAAAATTATCATAATATTATTGTCCTGGTAATGTTTTTGGGGAAATCAAACTACTATATGGCAGTAAATTCATTTCTTAACAAATAGTATGGATGATCCATTCAAAATATATCGAATATATATTGTATATTTTCTTTTCTTCACTCTATAATTTCTTATATGAATCCCCTTCTATGTAAATTAGATGATCATTATGAGATAAAATGGTATCTATGTATGTTTATATACAATGGAAATTAATTTATCCTAAACATTATCCGATAGTAAAAAGTAAATAATAATTCATTTTGAATAAAAAACAATATAACTAATCTCCAATTTAAATTTAAAATCATATATTTTCTGTGAGTAGTAGATATTAATAAAATTTCTAGACCATTTTATTATAGACATCAATATCCTTTTCAAAAAAACATTCTATTTATAAATATATGTGGGAAGAAGTTATAAAGAATCAATATAACATTAAATGATCTATGTTGACTACTAATAATACTAAATGGACTCATACCATAAATTCATAATAAAATTATGATATATTTATTTTTAGGTCTACAATTATGTAATTTCATATCAAATCACATATATTATGTTGAATTATTAAGGTGATGTAAAATTCCATCAAGGATGTGATAATATAGATTTTATCATATCATCTTAATGTTTTTTAAATTTTAAAATAGACTCTTAAAATGATTAATTATATAATGATATCAAATTTATCTATCGGGAATTTTGGATCATTATATTGAGGATGAATCACAATTGTATTTTTTACCATCTTCTAATGACCCTTCCATTCAACGCTAACAATAAAAGTCATAAAATAAATTATAAGACATAATAAAACCATAATCCTACCTCCACATATAATCCTGGTTGAGTCTATTATCCTAGGTATATAAATCCAACACATGAGATAAATTTCCCATTTAAATATTTAATGAATAATATATAAGAAGAGGCAAACCAACATAGATAACCATGAATAAGTAAAAGGATAAATCCCAATGAAATTTATTTATTATGTTAACTAACAATAATTGAAACTAAAAGATCATTTTCCCAATTAAAATCCTAGGTTATTTGATTGATTAACTAGAATATCATAAATAATTCATGGGGATAGTACCACCATGAAAGATTAATAACATTACACACTAATCTAATTCTTTTAGTTACCTAATTTTCATATACCATAAATATTCAGTAGGATCCTATTTTAAAAAATATTTTGAAATGAGAAATAATAATACTAAATCACAATAAATAAAAAATTTATCTAACACATCAAATCAAAGGTTAAAAATGGTTTCCCATCCACTCCATGGATCACAACACTAATAATATATATAATTAAACCATTCTACATCAATGGAATATATATTATTGAATGTACCCTAATTCAAATTCACTATTGTTTTAAAACTCTCAATCCCATATGAATTTTTTCTAATGATCATCCATCATATAATTCATCATGAATAAAATGAATAGTTTAACCATCATTATTTAATCATATGTAATGTTAAATATCTCATCATCATTGTATCAAAATAGTAATTGGATGTATTCCTAGAATCCACTAAATTTTATGTAAAATAATTATACCTCAAACAATCAAAACCCATGCATGTACAAAAATAGGAATTCAAAACCACTATGTATGAAAAACAAATCTTAAGTATAAATCAAGATGTTATATCCCATACAATAATATAGGTTAAACAGTGATCTATCACTACACTGGTAGGATTAAACCACATGTTTTAAGCCATTATACCCCTGTATATACATACTGATGTACATCTAGAAAAAGATCTTTGGAAATGGATTTTCCAACCATTTATTTCCACTCAACCATTGGCATTGAATAATATATCCCCAAAAACATTTGGGTGTCGATTCCCCTACCGATATAGGTGGCGTAGCATATGATATCATAAAGTAATAATAATATCATAAACAAACTAATTATATTAAACTACCCATACTTATAAAATGTATCTTTTATAATCACACTAGGACCCCAACATCCACTAATGAAACCTACATCTCAAACAAGATCATAAAAATTAAATTATTTATTTATTTATTTCTATGTGATTCATTAATATTATTATATATCTAATTTAAAAAAATCATTTTTATCTTCTTTGATATGTGTCCTAAAAAATATAATCATATTACATATATTATAAATTATGTTATCATTATTCTCAAAAATATAAACCATCATAATTTACTTATTAATTTAATTATCATTTCAAAATAATCAAGATACTCTAGGATATATCCTTAGATACAGCTTCCATTGGGATATTTTTTTGCATATGATCCAACATCATCATGTAGATCAGATCCAATTATATGAATTGAATCCAGCCATCTAGAAATCAATTTTTATACCCTAGCTCTAGTAGATCCGAGCTAGTTGTTAGATTATTTCATTATCCCTAAATGCAAGGAAACAAATCCAAAATTACCAAATTGTTTTATATTCATGGAATAATATATAATTACAAAAATGATAGATAAAATATTAAAATACCAATTCAAATAGTGTTTTCATTAATAAAATCACTATTACTAATAGAATATCTACGCATATAAATCACAAAACAAAACCTGTTATCCTATATTAAAAAAACATAAGATATGGGTAAGTTCAATTTATATCAATGGTATGTGTATACTTTAATATACAATGATGTTTTAAGAAAAGTAAATATGTGATAGAACATGATAGAAACACATTCCAATTAATCAATAAACTAAGCATACTATGTTAGAAATAAATTATGACTAAATATAGACAAAGAAATAATCACGTATTCTTGAAAACTCAACATGGATATTATAAAAAATAAAATAATATCATTGAAATTAATAAATGATATTTTAATGAGTTAAAACACAATGATTGAAATATGAAAAATATCATCAAGAACTTTCACAGGACATTTTAAATATATTGGTAGAAACACATCTAATTTTCCTAACTAATTTTCCTCACGAGACCTATCGATCCATAGGGAGGAAATCTATATCTGGGACCCTACCATTTCTAACTATGTCCAATGGATTCCTCGTATTAGAGGATTGAATCATAATCAGTATAATAATTTTTATTTAGAAGCTAACCTATAAAATTTTAATACTTAACAAAATAAAATAAAAAAAATTATAAACTATCCAAAATAATCTGGTGAATGGTAGAAAAAGTGTACACCCTTAGTCAAATAGATCATAATCCATCCAAAAAAATATGTTGGATGATATCGATACAATATATCCTCTATGATTCAAATATGAAATAATGTGCTCATGTTATCGATTTGTATAAATATAATTAAATTGTAAAAAATAAATTATTGAGTAAAATAAAAATTGAATATTAAAAATAGGTATTTATCACAATAGTTTCAAAAATCATTTTGAAAATATTATTTTTTTGAAAATAACCGTTTAATTTTATAAATGAAATAAATCATTTAGTATTCATATTGATGGGAAATTCCATTCATTTCCTTTACATTAAAATCACGAATATTTTAAAACTTATTACAAAATACAAGTGGGCATTATTTTAAATATATCATGATGATTCAGTTCAAAATAATATATAAATTAAAAATTTGTAAAAATGACATTAATAAATCAATTTTATAAGAATGAAAAAATTGAAAGCCTTCATAGAACACATTTATTTTTTGGAAAAATGATATTTGACCAACGAGATAAATTATTTTGGATTTCATTAAAAAAATTAAAATCAATAAATATAAGTACATTATAGAAATATGGTAATATTAATTAAAAATATCACAAAAAATTGTAGGATAATAATATTTATTTATCTTACGACATAAATATCAAATAATTATCTAATGGGTGACTTAAACAAAAACAATCGTGAATAATGATGATATTGTGAAATAAACACATACCACATTGGTAATGTTTGAATAACAATACCCATGAATGAAATAACATTGATTGAAATTTTAAATTACATGAAGATGAATAGATTAATGATATAACATATAAAATTGGGGACAATATACACCACAAAAATGAAGAAGTGTTGAATATGACATTTTCCTCATGAAATAAAGGTGAGATGAGAAATTCTTACCTCAGATTCGAGTTCCTTCATATATGACTAAATATCATGTATAGTTAATATAGGATTATTATATATTTAATGAATAAAATAATAATATATCTCATAAAATATATGTTTTACTTATATAAATTTATCTATATTTTATTAGAAAAATTTAAAAAACTATTTTATGTGATAATTGATTCAATATTCATGTTCTTTATAAATCAGTAATTTTACCCTTTTTATTTTGACCATTTTTAAAAAACATAAATATTGTTAAAGATGATAATAAATTCATATATATTTATTATAATTTTTTCTATAGTGATCTATTAATGGTTGAAGAAGTAAATGAATTACACCATCCATGAAGATGGTGTGTTGTATATAGGCATGAATATTGTTTTCATTCATATCAATAAATTTATAAACGGAAAATAAAAACAAATTATAATTTTGAATATAATTACTATTTAATATATAGAATTTATATTAATCATAAAAAACATTATTTTCATCCTTGTTAAAAAAATTAAATACATTTCACATTACTATATGGATGTCATTGTCCCCAAATACATATAAGAGACCTTATTATTTTATAATGGATTGGAAAAAAGAAGTTATATGTGATTTTTTTTAAATAAGAACTATGAGTTCATAAATTTTATATATATTAAATAAAAGTATCCTTTACACCATTAATGTGAAGTGCACCTAAAAAATGAATCAAATCTTTTCGTGAGGTGGTAGTCTATTATACACATAGGAAAAGTTGTTGTATCCCCCAATGAGATGTATTTTAAGAAGGTATATGTGATATAATATTTATATTAATATAATATTTTCATTTATATCATTTAAATATGTTAAATAAAACATCATATCTATCATTTAAATGTAGTTATTGAAAATTAAATACATCAGTTTGCGAGTTGGCGGTCCTCTGAACATACGATGCACAATTTTGATCTGTGTATGATAAAAGTTTATATGGATATGGTTCAATCCACTAAAATAGTAAATAATTTCTATATATTATATATTGGTGTTATTATATTACAATATTTTTATGAATTTTTTAATGTGGTGGAATATGAAAATAAATATACATGTTTAAAAATTTTACCACATCATTGGGAAGCCTCTTTAGGTTTATACGTAATCATTCATAATATGTATTCCTAATAAAAATATAACCATTATTATATTTGAAGCGTTTTACATATGTAATATGTGTATCAATTCAGTGATTCAACGAGTTTTGGTACGGAGAACAAGGGAAGAATGTGGTGGCCTTTTATAAGTGGGGAGAGGAAAAACATGGAATTGTTTAAAAGATAATGTAAACCCCACATTTTCTTCCTGAATCAAGCCTAATAAATGATTCATTTCCAAAAATTATATATAATAACAAATTTTTTTTCATAATTGTTTTCAAGTTTTATTTTCTTTTAAACCCCTATCTTTTTTTAACCCCCCCACCAACACATGGAAATTCTATTTTTACTATAACAGTGGTAATACATATTTACGGTTAATACTATATATTAATTATAAAAAAATTGATATCTATATTTGATAATATAAATTATTATTATTCCAAATAAATAATTATATTATCTAAATTTAAGACACTGAATTGGATGAAATAAATTTAAAATCAATCTACAGACAAAATGAAAGGAAAATTTTCCAAATAGAAAATTTTCATATTAATATAATGTTTTAATAAAAAGTTAATTATTAAATTTATTCAAATATAATAAATAATTTAAATTTAAATTTATGATAACTAATTTCTCTTTAATTAAAAATAAAAATATAATTTATCTTTTTAAATAACATATAAAATAAAGAGGTTTCAATAAAAATCATTATAATTATCAATTATTAAAAAAAAAATTTTCATAAAATTATAAAGAATAGAAACAAATATAATTCTTACATGATGATTATAAAAATGAATATTATTTTTTTAAATAAACTTCCTATGTTTTGAAAATATTATTGATAAATAATGTAGGCAATGAAAAATTAATACATAATTTAGAAAATCGCAGTTTTTACTAAAAACATTTATTTAAAATGTTTTTCATTTAATTTATAATTAATACATTACCATTTAATTTATAAAATACATGTTTGAAGAATATAATTTTAATAATTTTTTTTATACTCTTAATAGATGTTATCTTAAGGGAAAGGATATAATGGGAATTTTAAAATAATAATATTTCTTATATAGTATATCATTTAAATTGAACGTATTTTTTTATTGATATATATCATTGTGGTTGAATTAATTTAAAACAATGAATCCTATTGTATTGTGGTGTTACAATATATAACCTTAAATAAATTTTTTCCCTTTAAATTTAATATTGATCTCATTAATAGAGGTATTTATATTTTAAATTTAACTCCATGAAATACAATATCACAAAAAAGGATTATAGAATTTCTTTTTGATAATAGATTAAGGGTAAAATGAATTTAATCTATGATAAAAAATTAGATTTTTAAAAATGGAAAAAATTAGATCCATGTGAATAAATTAAAATGGATGAAAAGCATAAATAAATATAGAGTCTCATATAGACCATTGATAACATGAAATGTTATGATCATTAGAATGCTAAAACCTCAAAACTACAAACCTATGATTATTTAGAAGGCCATTTAATTCATCGGATATGAGTTTTATAGGATATAATATTTGTGTCATGATTCTATATCTAAATTTGGGGAATTATTTTACGATCATGATTGGAAGCACCAAACAATATACTTACATAATATATTTTTAGTAGTAATTTCATCCATTGATTTTAATTAATATATTAATCCATGAAATGAATATCAAAGGTGAGTAAATTTATTCACAATGAACTAAACAAATTATTGTATTATATATTCTATAGAATATTAACTTGTTATTCCTCCCCTTCTTTTTGAAAAACAATATTTTCAAAATGATTTATCTACTATAATACATTAATCTCTAATACCACAATAGTAACTCCAAAATTTCGACCTACTATATTTCAAAATTTGATAAACATAATGGTCATCTAAAATATATATGACTAAATTAATATTACAAAAAATAGAATTAATGTCATTATGTCACGTTATACTCCCAATAAAATATAATGTGTCTTATTATGCCACATTACAAATGTTCAAATTACTTAATCAATATAATACCTTAAAGAAAAAAATTCATTCTTCTAGAATTAAATTCTAAAATTGTAAGATATATTAAATATATTAAAACATTTATTACTATAAAGAATATATAATATAAATTATCATATACATTAAAAATATCTATGTAACCAATACTACCCAAGAAATATCTCATTATAGTTATGATCTCAATACAAATCAAATATTAATGGTTATCTTCACTCAATCTAGTTTTTTTCTTATAATTTCAACTTTCCACTGAATAAAATTTATATATTATTGGCACCATTCAACATTTTCTCCCAAATAATAAATTAAATGAACAAATTTTCAATCCTTATATTTTCCATAATATCATTAAAAATAATACTAATATAGTAATATTATAATAGCAAATTAAAATAACATTAATATTTCCACTTCCTTTGTAGTAATATCATAAAAATGAAATTTATGTCATAGATTCTTCTATTATATACCACCATGACATTGATAGAATTAATATTTTTAGTACCCTAAATCCTTATAAATGAATCATTTAAAATTGGAATCTTCTTTCTTACATTTAAAATATTTATAATTTTGGCCATTCTCACCACATGTTCAGAAAACTCTCATTACCATCAAGAATATATGATTGTTTTTTGTCCACATTTTTCAGATGGAAATTATCATTCATTCAATTTTCCCAATTATCCATCATTTCTCATACCAGAGTCTTCTTATATTTCATAATTTTCAAGAAATTATAGATGGATAATTCTATCACTATCATCAAACAACAAGATATTATGTTCTCGTATGATTTCAATGTTTGGAATATTAGTTTACTTTTAAAGAATTGGTATATGACCATCAAATTAAATAGAAATTATGAATTATTGATTAACTATATATGATGTATCATTTCAGGATAACTTTTAAAATATTATTGAAACCTATAAGAATTTTCAACTTCCTTATGTATTTGAAGAAAACATTTTATGACCATATCAACTCGTATCAAATGAGGAAAATATTTTTTTTCATGATGAGTAACTTTAAATATTTTTATTATATTATTCATATTTCTTTATCGTCTTTAATTAAATGAATCAATGGAAATAATAAAACTCTATATCATTTCATATGATAAATTTCCATGAAAAATTTCTCCCTTATTTATTTCCCAAAGAGTATATATTTTTATAAGTATCATATCAGTTAAACTACGTAAAAGGATATTTATTCCTATTAAATGATAGGAATTTTATTTATAAAGAATTATAATGTTTTTACATCACATATCGGATTAGTAGGATGATCCTTATGTGAAATGATATTACTCATTGCCTGATTTAGAGACCCTGGTAAGGTTATAATTTCATCAGTTCCAGATGCATCTCCATATTTTGACTCATTATCTCTCCCATGAAAGAAAATATTTATATTGGTTAGGTTCATTGATTTAGTTGATATTTATTATAATAAATACCATTTATAAATAATTTAATATAGTAGATTATATTATGAATTTTTTAAACATAATGTATATTTCCAAGACTTGTGAATGACTTATGATTAATTGTAAAATTTATGAATAGATCATATAATAACAAAAATCACGGTTTATTTAGTATGGTTTTGAAATCCAAAAAATATTTATAGATCCATAATAAAAATTAAAAAATTTAAATTAATTAATGAATAAAACTTATGTGTTTAAGACTAGGTATGTTTTATGGACCAATTTCATATACCAGGTAATACCCAAGTGATGTATGATGCCCCATTATCATAGTCGCTACCCCTAGGAACATCTTTACTATAAAATTTTTCAAATTTAGTATATATATAAGGATTCCTGTATAGGAAAACCACATAATATCTAACGTATAAAAATAATAGGATGTTATATTTTAATTTGAAATTTCATTAATGTGATTAAAAGTGTTGTATTTCATAATATATGTTTTCTGAAATACTCTTCTAAGAGATTTGAATAAATGAAAGGTGGTTCCGAATATAAATTCCCAAACTATATTTTTTCATATTTTCTATTTAAATTATCTTATTTGAGCTATATAATATAAATCACTTCTAAATTATTACATATATTACTATTTTTATTAATCTAGATACATACTTTAAATTCACATTTCATTTTAAAAAATAAAATACATATTGTTTTTTCATGGATAACACTATTATTCATAAAATTGTATTCATTAGTACTATTAACAAATCACTTTGGAGTATCGTGGGGAAATGATTCCTATGAATGGGTGGGGTCATATTCATAGTAAGGGTATGTGTAATTTGGAAGCTATCATTTATCAATAAGAAGTATAAATATTTATTGGTTTATAACTAAAACACGTACCATTTAATGAATAAAAAATCATAATATAGATGAATCAATGTTGATAGAATAATGCCACATTAAAAATCACATAGGATTGAAACAAATCCAGGGATATTAAAAATTATCAAAAAAACCAATGCATATAAATAAATGATATAATAATGAGGGAATGTGTAATAACATATATCTGAAATATACTATTAATACTACTCACACAAATGTATAAATATATATATATATATATAAACCTATCAAATCTTGAAAACTAATTTATCACATGAGACCGATCAATGTGTTAAGGGAATATCAATAATTGGGAACCACGCCTAATATTCAATTTGAAATGGATTATTCATATGAATATTGTGAAACATATCGATAAAACAATAATACTGGAAAACTCATAAATTAAATTTCAATACATTCCCCATTGAAATAATTATAATCATAAATCAAATAGAATAATATGGTGAATGTTCATAATATGTCACATTCTATGTCCAAAATATCATAAAACATCCAAATATAGTATTAGGGTTATATAAAAACATCATAACAGCAGTGGATCATATATATGGTAAATGGATGATGTCAGTACATAATATAAATACAATAAAATTTTCATTAAAAATGTCCTTGAGGAAAATTACCTTTTCAGTTTGAAAATAACCTTTTAAAAAATTTAGAAAAAATTTTGAAAAACCTTTTGGAAAATATGATAATAAAATAGGAAAATAATATTTAAAACATTGAGTGGTTATGAGGGAACAATATTTAATTCATGTCACACACATTAAAATAATTATTCATATCATGATGTTTATACAAACAAAACGATCCCTATTTGTAAAATGGAAAGACGATTCATGTACTAAAATAATTTGATAAGTAGAAATGGGTTAGAATGTAAATAATAAATCAATATGAAAAAAATAAATTTTTTTAATTTTATTTAGAAAATTTGGATTTTTATGAAAATGTATTTTCGACCCAAAAGATAAATAAATTCATATTTTCAAAAAATAATATTCTCATTCATTTTAACTGATAAATATAAAAAATTATAGTTTTAAATTAAAATAAAATTAAAAATATGATGATAATAAAATATATTAAAATTTATAAATAATCATATAAATTTTCCAAGGGAAACCTAATCACGAATAATCCCAAATAATTTTGAGATTGTGTAATACATCATTAATACATTTGTGAAATTTGAATCATAAGACCAATGAAATAAATAAAATAAAATGAAACATTATAAATTTTGAATATAAATATATAAATCATATAAAATATCATAAGGATTATTATGTATATCACACAATGCAACAAGTGGTGAAGATAAAATATGTCTCACAAAAGTAAACTGAGACAAAAGAACCACAACTCAGGGTAAAAATATTTAATATGCGTCGGAACCACTTTTATAATAAATAGTTTCTGACATTAAATATATTAAAAATGGTAATTATATATCAAAAAAGAAAAAATATTTTATTATTGTATTTTATATCAAATTTATCAACAACGTTTTGTATAAATTTTTGATTCAGGTGATAACTGCTTTGTTTTTCATATATATTCTATTTTTATAATTATGGTTATTGTAATTTGATCATGGTTTAAAAAAATCCATAATATAAACCAAGATAAATTTATATCATATATATTAATTATATGAATGTATATTTATATTTATATTAATTTATTATTGTTAATGATTAAAAATGGGTTGAATCATTCATGGAGATGGTAGGTCAAGTATAGTCGTTAACATGTTTTACATTTTTTAAAGGAATTAAATGAAATGAAAATAAATATTCAATAATATTTACATAATCATTATTATGTCATATATATATATATTATGTTTTTAAAATAAATTCTCATTACCATAAATGTAAAAATAAAATTAAAAACTTTTCATATTGCTTCTTGGAGGTGGCAGTCCACTCATATGCCTGAGAAATGTTATTGTGTTAAAATGAATTCTAATAATAGAAGTTATATATGATATAACAATTCCATAATTATGGTATGATCATAAAATTTCAATTTTATTAATTTACATAAATCTTACTTATAGTGACCCAGTTTTCACCCAGTAAGAATTTGGAATGTTTTTACAAAAAATTTCAAAATAAGGCATTGAGACAGTGTGAAATTTTGAGGCTTGGTGTTCCCAAAAACATTTATTCAAAATTATTATTATTTTGTACCATTCAAAAAATGGAAATGGGATATAAATTAAATGGTTGATTAGATCATAAATCGGGGACCATAAGTGGGTTTGGAAAATGGTTTTTACCCTAAGAACGACATAATGGTTTTCTGTAAAGACCTGAAAATTTCATTGAAAATTACTTCTTAATTTTTTTGGAATTTTTTGCGTATGCAGTTTCTAATGGCGCCTGATTCCGTGGCCCATTGTGCTAAGAATCAATTTCTAAAGTTTTGTTTAGGTACGTTCAGTAAACATATGTGCGGGTATTCCAATATTTTGAACCGGTGCTCGGAATTGAAATCTGAGAACACCAATGAACTCGAAGCGCCGATATTCTCTTAAGGGGACCTTTACCGCAGTTGCGTTTTATGCGGGATGAAAGTTATATTTTGTGGAATTTATACTAAATTAATAAAGTTATTGGTACACAATTTTATTATTCAGTGGCAGTTATTTCCTCCCAAGGGGAGTTATAGGCAGGGCCCACACCCACATAACCTACCATGAGTGGAATAGTGTGGTGGGGCCCACACGAATCTAATCCCTTCACCTTCCCTTAACTCCCCATTAACAACCCCTTATTAATTTGACAACTCCCCTCTCATTTATTATGGTGGAGTCTCTCCACCTCCCTCTCATTAGTTTTTCTAACACAATTAGATTAATGACTTCATTAATTCATTTACACGTCTCTTTTTGAAACAATTTGAATTGCATGGAAAATATTTAAATGAGGATGCTTTATTAAAATATCATCCATGGAAAATATTTTCTGTAGGAAATCATCGGGAAAATTTGGAGGAGAGATTCCTCCCTCACCAATGAAGAACATGAGGAATGATAACCTCTCGTCGACCTAAACAAGATTATGAGGAACACCTTCATCCTTTCTTCTTCTTAGCGTCATGGGAGAAGACACCGCTCTCAAGGAACACCGTCTACAACATCATTCCATGATTCCTGACATCCGCGATGCATGTCTTCTGTGACTCGTTGAAGTGATCCTCTCGTGTTTTTGAGGTAGGGTGTTTGTATAATTTAATTCAAATAAATTATACCTTTGTTCTTGTTCAATGAAAATGATTGTCTTTGTCAATTGTTACAGCCTAACGTGGAGGGCGTTGTCCGAATGAACACGGCCCAATGACCCTACGTTGTTTCTTGATTTTTAATTCTCAAAGGGAGGTAGTGGCGAACAGAGGTGGCGGCGAGTGAAGGCGATGGCCGTGCGCCGGCCTTGTGCGAAAGAACCGCGGCCTGCTACCGTGGGTCGCACAACCGAAGAAGAACTGGTCGGCCATAGCCGGCCGGACTGGTGGAACTGTGACACCCCATGATGCCGAGCTACGAAGAAAAGTGGCCCGTACAGGGTGGGCCCCTTAGGCAGATGAACCGGCCGGATCAATGGCCGGTCGGGCGGAAGGAGCTGCGGTGCTTATAGGGTTCGCGACAGATTGATTGCGGCCCACAACTGTGGGCTGCTCGCACAGGGAAGACCGGATGGCTTCGGCCAGCCGGACAGGAGGGCGGCGTCGCCGGTTTGAGAAGTTCCCCCCCCCCCCCCCCGCACTGGCTGGGCCGGCTGGCCGAGCCGTAGGCAGCGCTAGCCAGGCCATGCAGCACCGGGGACTAGGACCTGAATAACACAAGACTAGGACCGGCATAACCTAGCCCTTAGTGTGCCATAATGTGTGAGGGATGAATGAATAGCCAATCAGGTTGGTTTCCGCAATGGTCGGGGTACGGCTGGAGTGTCGGCTTATTTGGATGATGGTCTAACCAGTTTGCACTAGACCGACCCAATTATGAGCCTTTTTGGATTTTAGAGGTCAAAACTCCAAAAGGTTTCTTCTATTTAAGACTATATCTATAGTTATGGGTTTTTCTCATCAAGCTGAATGTTTTTAAGGTGCTTTCGGAAATTTTTAATTTTCGTGCATGAAGGGAGGTGGCTCGAAAAAATAAGTTAATAATAATAATTTATTTAATACTTTTCTAAAAGCATGTATCTGATGTATCATTCATACAAGACATCTGATTGAAATTCTATAAATGGAATCATGATCCTGATCATATGATTGAGTTTTTGATATTTTCTTCGATGTGTTTGAACTAACGTCTTTGTGCAGACCCCAAATGGCCATGTTTGCACGTTTTACAATGACATGCCACCATTGCATCTTGCATCTGTTTGGGGCATTTGTGTAATCATTTCGATGTGATTTTCAGAGATGAATGAATTAGTTCAATCCACATGCATAGATTAGGGGTTGAGGAATTGGGCCCAAAAGGAATCATTCAGGTGTATGTTGTGGTTTTAGGACTTATCTTTCATTAGTTCATTCAGGTAAAATTAATATCATTCATAGAATGTTTTTCTGCAAGGATCACAATGCGGTGATACATTAAGAGGTGAAAAGAATTTATGGGATTTTTAGTAATCGAGTGTCGTTTAGGCGGTTGTTGTGAAAACACCTTTTCCACTTGATAACTGTTTTAGACAAATGAGTAGATGATTCTGTATCTTTTTTGTCAAGGATCACAGTGGTGTGATCAATTTAGATGTGAGTATCCTTATTCATTGTCCCATTAAATGAGGAAACATGAAAAGTAAATCAGTGGGTATATAGATAAATTGTTGAAGACAATCTAGGAATTATGCTAGTTCTGACAATTTTGAGAGTGGTGAATATGTATGAAGAGATACTGTCAAATATATGGGACCCATTGATGAGTCAGGTCAGTGAACCAATGTTTCTGACCATTTTTTTATTGACGGGTGTTGTACGCTCTTTGGATTTTTAACTAATATGTCGTGAACACTGGGTGTACCTTGACATACCTAGTATTACTTGTTGAATTGTTTGTACCCATAAGTGGTTTGGTACATGTCCAGATTATTAGTTAGGGTTACATATTACGTGGGACATATATGCATCATGGATGACCGGTCATTCATCTATATCTCATATCTCTATAATTTGAGCTTGGGTTCTAGCATGCGAGTAGCCTATCCTGAGTGTTTTTTCATGTAGAACGTGATGGTTCCCTATATAGTAGAATTTGAGGAATGATGTGATATGTTTCATGTTTAATAACTATTCTAGGAGACGCTCGATGATGATGGTGATGGCTGTAATGTTTTCGAAATCAAAAAAGTAATATCAGAATTCCCTAAAGAAAAGCTGGGCAGTGTCATTCATCATTACATTTCTGGATTACCCTCATGCAAGGCTTCGATGTGGAGTTCTCCAATATATTTCTAGGCATACCCTCTAGGGAGGTTTTGGAGTGGCATTCATCAGTTACACTTTTAGGGTATACACTCCAGTGGGGCTAGGTAGTGGTGTTCGTTGTTCTCCTTCGGTCTTACCCTAGGGCCGCTGGGCAATGGCATTTGACGGTTTCTATTTTAGGTATTACCCTCTAGTGAGGCTAGGAAGTGGTGTTCATTAGTTACTCTTTTAGGGCTTACCCTCCACCAAGGATGGGAAGTGGCATTCATCAGTTATACTTTTAGGGATTACCCTCCACCGATGCTTGGTAGTGGTTTTCGGGGGTTAATCTTTAGGGTTAATCTAATAGATACTCTAGAAAGTGGGTTTGTCAATGAATCTTCTATGAATACCCTCATCCGAGGTTGGGTATTTGGATCAAGAAATTTTGATAGGATCTCTCAACTATGTGGCATAATGATGAGATGTGCATGATGTGAAAATCGGCACTTAAGAAAGATGGATGATTTTCCAACCCAGATGCATCCTTGTGATGCGAACTAAAACCATGAGGGCAAGACAGACAAACCCCAAGAGGATAGTATCAAGGTGCACTGATAGAGGCCCTTTGACTTGTAGTTCAATCAAGACTTGTGGGATGTTGGGAATCAATAGGTCTTACTTCTAGAACTATTAGAGGCTTTATTCTTAGGATGATCTAGTGAGATGGAAATCCACTTACTCTAATGATTGGGTTTCTTTGGTGGATCATATTTATATCATAATGTAATACTCACACAATGGTAATTGGTTACTCTCCTTCCGGGAGAGATGAATACTCACAGGGTATGCCACATGCTTTCCGTTTCTAGATTCTTGAGGTTGGACGAGACTACTCTCCAATTATAGGTTGTTGTGAATTAATGATAAGTTTGTCTTATCCACATTTATAACTCCTCGTGTTTGGATTATTTTACATTACTTCAATGTTGGGTTGAGTTTTACCCTTTTACTGTACCTTATTTTATATACTGAATACTTCCTTACTACCTAACTTGATGCTCCATTAAGCGTTCATGGCATCCTACTATGTAATTTTATACTCTTCTTAGCTTGGTCCTTCCCCACACACGGTGTTCCATTTTCGATGGCCGATAGGTTTATCATGACGTTAGAGAAACATGTGGATACGGGGTTCTTGGACCACATTTTGTGGTTGTTTCTTGGGATCAAGAAGTGGGTCTCTCTCTGGTCTTTTACTAATCCAAATGTTTTTGGGTTGTGGAAATTTTCTTTTTCAGCATGAATTTTTTCTCTTTCCCGTTCAGTTTACTTTTCTATACATGGACTATTTAGTGGTCGATGAATATTTGTTTTCATATATATAAAACTGTTGTATATTATTTTTCATTCCCTATGCACTTTTGTATTGAGTTAGTTGTGTGTGTGTGTGTACAGGTACATATGAAAATGTCTCCGAGAGTTTGTTATGCCTTCCACAATGGTTTCAACCCCTGGACAATGTAGGCGGGATTAGGGTAGTCTGGCTCGAGACCTAGTACAGGTTGTTTCGTGACATTACTACCTTTCATGTAAATTGTAATAGAAAAATGAATCATATCGCTTCATGAGGCAGAAGTCTTCCATACACACAAGCAATGTTATTGAATCCCCCACAAAATAGAAATTAACAGATTATATGTGATATAATAATTAAAATTTTATAACCATATCATTAATATCCATAAAATATGTAAAATCTGGCATTATATACATCGTTTAATGGGAATTATGGACAAATAGTTTCAATGATTCAAGATGAGGAAGTTTGTCATAGTTACGATTGTTCGTTTTTTTATCATTTTATGAACAATATATGGATATAGGTTATGAAATAAAATAATATCGTATAATTATATATGATATATTGGATTTCTTATATTATCATATTTTATAAATTATAGGAGGATTTTTATGATTAAATAAAACAAATATCCACATTTAGTAATTTTACCTTTTCTTCAGAGAGCCTCTCTATGTTTATATATCAATCCTTTTATGACTGGTTCAACATAATTTTAATGACTCTAGGATGTGAGGAATGAATTAATTAAGGGATCTATTACTCTCTTTCTATAAAAAGGAGGTTCCAGATGTGTGAATAGTGTTCAAGAGTGGTTGTCTTTTTGTAATAGGAGGATGGGAACACACAATGATCATTTGAAAAATATTTTAATTCCCACGGTTTTCACAAGTAAAAGTCCCCCAAAATGGGTCTTTATAATATAATATAGATTCTATGGATTCATTTTTTTTATAAAATTAATTGTCAAAAATATTATTAAATTTTAACATTAGTATTCTTAGTTTACCCCCCCCCCACAACATGACAAATTTTACCTTAATGGTAGTAAATAATATTTACTATTTTCACAGTTAGTTATAGTGAGAAATTTATATAACATAATTATATAATATAAATTATTTTTATTACAAATATGGAATCCATGTTTATTAAAATATACTCCCAAAATGGAAGAATTGATAATAAATTGAAACCACATACGCGACGAAAGACATGTTTTCCATTGACAAAATTCTCATAATTATATAATATTTTTAAAAACAAAATTAGATATTAATTTGATTTCATTGAAATAAATTAGATCACATTTAATATAATGGAATAAGTATTAATAGAAAAAAAAATTATATTTTAATATAATTAAACAATAAGGTAGTATTCAGTTAAAATCCTTATGCTTGACAATTTAGGAAAAAAATACAGTTTTCCAATAATTCTCAAAAACATACCCAATGATAAGTTTGAATTGTATATTTATAAAATGAGGATAATATTGTCGAATTATTATTTTAAATGTTGTGAAATGTAATTTTAATCTATATCCACAATGTATGAATACTATTCATTTCATAAAAACAGTTTTTTCAGAAAACATTAATTTTTTATTCAAATAGATCTTATATAAATTTTAATCAATATATATCCGATGAATTTTTTTAATACAAGTGTAAAAATTATAATTATCATAATTAAGTAAGAAATATTCATACCCAATAACATAATGTCTATGTTATAATAGAAATTATTAAATAATAATATTTTAATAGTTTATTGTGTTGTTTTAACACGGTATTGATTGCATTATAAGCTATAAATAGATTTAAATTATTCAAAAAGTAATATATAGTTAAGAAATACATTTTTATAAATAATAATTAATAAATAAACAATTAGGAATTAAATATAAATTTGCATTCCTAACTCATACATACTATCGAGGTGTCCCACACCAATACACATAATATCAATTTATTGAACCATTACTAACAACAACAATAACTACAACACATACTTTTAATTCATTTCTCATCAACCATATCAATAAACATTCATAACAAAACAAACCCTAAAACCCATTTATCAATATTGAATTTTACTATAAATGGTTTACAATTGACCACAAAAGGATCAAAATACAACGAGAAAATATTCAATTTCAAATGTATTTTCACACATAATAAAAAAAAAACTAAGGCCCAGAGATGAAGTGGTGTATGCCACATTCTAAAAGAAACATGTTTGATTACCTTGAAATATTTACTTTTTATCAATAAATAATTTAAAATATTTATTGAAGTATCTTATTTTTTATGTATTATATTTTTATAATAATGAATCCAAAGGAAGTAGTTATCCATAACTCGAAAATATTAAATCATGTTTTATAAATAATTTCAATGTTCAAAAAAACATGTTGAAGGGTAATTATTATACTTATGTATCTTCCATTAATTATAATGTCACCCATCATTATATTGTATATATATTTCTAATATATAACAAATTTTATATATTAACCCTAAATTCGCTAGTAATCATATATCACACTATCTATATATTTCAAGAGAAAGGATAAATAAATGACAAATTACTCACAATCACATACCCACCTATTTATTTAAATTAATATATCCTGAAATATTTATTTTAACCAACATGAGACAATACCTATTTCAATTATTAAAATTTTATAATTATATACTTAATTCTAATAAAATAGTGATGCACATTAATACAAATCATGAGATTACTCATAAAATGAAAATAATCTATTTACTATATTGTTAATAGATTTTATAATATTATATAAATTATAAAATTTTCTATTTTTATTTCATGGATAATAAATTATTTATTACGAATGGATATCTATACTATATATTTCTAAATATATTTTCAACAATATTAATAATAAATTGCATCCTTTTATTTCCATATTCTTGGGATAATCAACTTTTAAAACGAGGGAGTATTACTTAATTAATTATAAATTTTAAAATAATATTATGATATATACATAAGGATATTTAATTTTTTTTACTCATCAATTATGAATTCAATATAGTTAATTGATCATTCCCCATCAATTTAATTATTTGAATTTGTTTCTGATTAAGGTTAACCCAATAAAATTAAATAATGGAGGATAATTTTGGTAAATTAAACTAATTTAACATAAATTAATTTGGATTTATTAATATACATTACCAATCACAGGGGAATCTAGAACATTGTAGAAAGAAAATGATATTGACAAATTGGTGATGAAAACAGGTCTCAAATGAAGGATAAGAAAAAAATAAATATATAAAAGACTCACTATTCTCAACTGGTGAGGGATGGAAAACTTTCACATGATGGGAAATACTAAATAAGGAATAATGTATAATTTTTTACTACATGTCCCCAAGGGCACATTTTGTGACTACCACACTCCCGCCTTCCATAGGTCAGGGGCTGGTGACTAGCACCGAAAAGGCATGTCGATAAAACTAGGAAGGCATTTCCTTTAAACATGTAAACTCACACAAACCAAGAACACAACAAGATAGAAGAAAAAATTAAACTATATAGTAATCATGGTTTGTATAGTAATTAAAGGGGCTGTAATTCAATCCCAACTATAAAGTACAAGTGAAACTGAAAACGGATCCTCTGAACACATGCCATGGATCCTACCTGTAGGGTAGGTATCTCTCATGAATATTTTTCCATACAATTTGTCTCATATAATGGTCAACCTCCAAGTAGCCAGAAGTCTTTCCACCCTCAGGCTCGATCAAAGCTATCAGTCGCCTGCACATGACACAATAAGGTGAGGGTATAACTCATGTAGGGGTGAGTATAAAATTACTCTGTAGGGAAACCGACACCCCAGAAGGTCTCTCAAAATCCACAAAGGATAAACCACAAAGCAAGACCTCAATAAAACAGCCTGAATTAATATACATTAAAAATACTTCGGTTTGTTCCCTTACATATACCTAGGATATCAATATACACTCGTCTTTGACATGGGGGAAGAATAACATAATGGTAACACCAAAAAGGTAGATGTACCATACAGGTAACACCATGAAGATAAAAGTATAACACATGTAGCAACAAGAAGTTATGTACCACAAAGGGAAAGCCACATATAAGAATACCACAAAGGTATCACCACACAAAAGTGTACCATAGAGGTAAAGACTCAACTCACAATAGGTATTACTTATATATAGAAGTATAGATGATTAGATCTATTTCATGATCATCTTACTTCGTCAAGAAGTTCTGCTATTGAAACACACATGATCGAAGATGACCCACATAGGATCTGATAATGACCTATATAGGTCCTTCAGATGACTCACCCATGATCGGTATGTGCATACCCATACATGATCACTGAGCGCTGACCCACACAGTATCTAAAGATGACCCATGAATGATTTGGATATTCTTCACGTACAGCCAGCCACAGGTTTCCCGCACTAAGAATGCATGATTCAGGAGGTTCCCCTCCTCAATAAATTGGTTGATACTTCTACTTACATTATATCCCACGAAGAATCACCCCAAAGGTCTTCCACGTCACTTGTGTCACAACGCAACAGACGGCGCATCCATCAGACACCCAATTTGTAATATATTTACCTTTTAGACTTGAGGGCCCAGTTGGATTTGAGTTCAATCCAAACCATCCATAACCCAAAATTATCCAAAAAACATGTGGATTATACCAAAAGGGCCATCTCATTTCAAGGATTCCAGCATCGTAGATTGTTCATCAACCGGATGCTTGAACCACAAATTATGTTAAAAGGGGCATATCTGGGTCCCAATGGCCCTGGTTCTGGTCCAACCCGGTCGGACCGACTCGGCCCAACCCGGAATGGGCCAACCTGACTTAGTCTGGGTCTGATCTTAACCAGCTGGGCTACTGTGGGCTCGGCCGGCGGGGCCGTGGATCAGCCTTGCATGTGAAGGGGGCAGCCCGGCTTGGGCAGATGGGCACGACCCGCAGTGCAACCCGGTGCTGGGGTTGTTCCTTGTGCTGGGGCCACCCTAGTTTCCAACCGGGAGGAGAGGCACCCACCCTAGTCACCCTAACAGCCTGTCAGTTGTTCGGTTTTTTGGAACCAGGAATGTTGTTGAAGCCCAAAGCATGAGGGTTTTTAAAAAATTTCCCACCGACAGTCGACATGAACTTGTCGACTTCAGAGAACAGAAGGCTGGTCTTATCTGTGGACTATCCATGGAGGATATTAAGCATATACATAAACCGTAAAATATCTAGTTTAGATCTGAATCCACGCACAACATTTGATCATCATTGGTGATTACTGCTCGAATAATCCAAATCTGAATTCCTCTAGGTCGTTCCAACACGATTCAAGGAATCTACATGAGCACCGTTCGTTGTAGTCCAGATGCTAGCGCGGAATACCGACGATTCATTTGACATTCCTACGATCACCACATCTCTTCCCTAGCGATGCTCGAGAGAGAGCTCCATCCCGAGCTCCTTGGATCAAGATAATCTCTCTCTAGAGTGTGGGAGAGAGGAGTGGAGATAGAAGTTCCATGAAAATTAATTAGCAAAATCCCATCCTCTTCTATTTATAGTGATTATTTAAAATACCCAGTATAGCCTCACCGACCCCGGATACATAACACACTATCAATAACATTTTATGAAAACTAAAATGAGTCATAAATATTATTATTTTCCACTTTTAATATATTAAAATATATTATTCGATAATAATTCAGTCATTAAGTCGACTCGCCGCTCCCATAAATATTAATTGAACCTTGAATATTTTAATATTCATCAATTAGTATTTTCATGTATTTAATTAAAACTCTTAAATACATTTAATAAATAAATTCAATAATCATTATTATAAACTAAAATAATATGAATTTATTTATTGAATTGTTGATCTTTTAACTTTGAACAAATCATCAACCCATGTGGTGGGTCCCACCATGTCAAATACACTTATACAGCTGAATAGGGTTGATTTTTGAATACTCTATTATGTGTGACCCTCTAGGCCCTTATTTTGACAGCCGTGAATAATATTCATATACCAAGAGAGAGATCTAGCATCTCGTCGTAGCCCCATAAGAAATAAGGATTGTCACCACAGAGACAACCAACCTATGAACACGCATTGTGTAATATAATCTCTTTGTTTGTAATATCTCATAATGTAGGACACACTCAGGTGTCATCTCCCTTTTCTTGCATTATATTTTATTGATTTAACTGGATGAAATTACCCTTGACTTCCATGGCCATGATCTTATAAGGGTACTACCATCCATATCAACATGGCCAGAGATATATTACATCCATAACCCAGAAGTGATAAATCCATTCATGACCATTCAACCATTTTCATGCCACCAATGACGCACCCAACAAAGACAACCTCACCAAGACTTCATCGCCATGGTTTTCATCTTACATCAAAATACGTAATCAAGTGACATACATTGGTAATGATCACATGTCAGGAGACCATTACACATGATCGTATATAGAAACATTCAATGACAACCGAAACATGTGGTGTTCCTATTGGCAGGTCAGTCCTCATGATCTCACTACTAGAGATCACCAAGTTTGAACATCATGAGAATATGTTTCAATGATTATGATCCCCCACCACTAGATATTGAAACATCTACTGTGTCCAATCGGTATGATGTATCTAGACTACAAAACATATATTTATTATTAATGTCATACAATATAGAGGTTCTCATTATAGCCTAGGAACTTATATAACAATTTTATATGACAATTAAACTTTGGACATTACCATTTAAATAGTGGATGCAGAATAGTATACACTATAATGGTAAGATTCCATCATGCATAGATAACTGTATACACGATATGGTAATAAAAAGCACTGAATAGTTGGGTCTAGGGAACCAATTATTTGAAAGTGGTTTTTGAAAACAAGGAAGTGAAATGTGGCACTACCGGATGGCATGCGGGACCCTCTATAGGGGTCCCGCTCAGTGTGATGCAGCCGATTTGATTGGTCGTCCCTCCTTATAGCGGCGTGGGCATGCACTGCTTCTCCATTGTGGTCACCGAGTGTTAGATTCCCTCCAATATCTATCACGGCCAAGTAGCCACAGTCACTAGCTCTGAGAGTGCTGAGTCACATCGCCCCATTGCCACGCAGCTGGCCGACGTGTCAGCCCCCACACTACTGCAACACTGCCAATGGGATTTAGACTTCTCTTCTGGTAGCACAGACAATCCACCACCATCCTCATGGCTGGTCGATGTGTCGTCCGCCACTTGTTCCCTACCGGAACCTATAGCCAGCATCGGTCACAGATGAACATCCTCCGGTCACTAGGAGAGCTTTGGTGTCCTGTTCATCAAACCAAAAGAACTGTTGTAGGTATCGGGACGTTGTATTCATTACAAGACAAATGGGGTTATATTCTGTTCAAATTGAAGTCTCTCCTGCAAAGATCATGTCATTCAACAAATTAGTGGAGGGATCAGGACATGATAATTGGCCCACACCCTTCGCATTAGACCGGTAACAAGCGGCTTATGAAGATTAAATCACAAAGTGGAATATCGATGAACAAACAGGAAAAACTAAATTCAAATCCCCTACCACGATGTTCATTATATGTACCATGATGAAATTGATAATTATGGTGATGTCGGTGTTTCCTCGAACGTTGGTTCCTTCGTCGTTGGATATGTTCTTCATTGGAGGAGGTTTCTTCCACCACGTTATCCTCTCCACCAAAATTTTTCAAAAAAAACCTTTCATTTTCCAATGATTCCAAACCAAGAGGTGAGGAGCCAACATTAATTGAGTTATATTTATTAATTCAATTAATTTTTCCACATTAATTGGGGTAATTCCAAGGGTTATATCAAATTAAAAGAGGATTTATGGTGGTCAACACCTCCAAGATTCAAATGAAAGTTGGGAGGATATGTGTTTAAATTAAATTAAATTTATATTATTTATCATCTATGAAAAATCCAAAAACCAACATCCACCATCGACCTACTGCTATCGAGGTGAAGGACTCCTTATGTGAATAATGGTGCTATGAGTTCAGCAGTGTCCTCATATTTCAATTCTGAGCACCGGTTTGAATGGTACAAAATGTGTCTCACACGTTTACTGAACATACCTAAAAAATTGTTCACTAATTCATTCTGGACACTATAGGCCTCAGAATCACACGCTGTAAATTTTTGCAGACTTGTAATATTCTATATAATTAAAAAATTACATTGAAAATTCAAAGTCATTTCATTTTCCCAACCTCTAGTCATTGCGTCCCTAAAATCAACAACACAAACTAGAGAAAAATGTAGGTGTACAGATCATGAATCTGAGCCACTTTCTCCCATGTTCTTTCCAGGAGGCTCACATGCTTCCATCATACGTGCACCAGGGGTATCAATCACCCATGAAGGAATCTTTCCTATAGATCCTCAATATTTTCTAGAACCTCTGAAAATGTTACCCCATCATCAATGTCCATCTCTCCCCACTCAATGTTGTCTGAAGGATCATGTATGTATATTTTCATCTAGGATACGTAGAAAATGTTGTGCACCTGGTGAAACAGATTGGGACGATCTAGGAAGTACGCCACCTCACCAACTCTGCTGAGGACCTAAAAGGGTTCGATGATCCTCAAAGATAACCTGACGCCTCAGCCAAATCTCTAATAACATCATCGACGTGAGACTCGAAGAAAGACATAGTCACCATCCTCAAACTCTAGAGGTCTCCATATGATGGTAGCATAAGACTTTTTCATGCTCTGTATAGTCTTCATCCACTCCAAGATGATATGCACCATCTCTATGGTTTCCTTTACCATCTCTAGTCCCATGAGTGCTGACTCCCTTGGGTCAGTCCAGCATAGAAGGGATCTATATGGTCGACCGTAAAATGCCTCTAAAGATATCATATAGATTGTAGAGTTATAAATTTTGTGATATGCGAACTCCACCAATGGTAATTGATCCTACAAACTACATCTGAAATCAAGTACTCAAGCATGAAACATGTCTTCAATGGTCTGAATGGTCACATCTTTCTGACCATCCATCTAAGGATGGAAGGTGGTGCTCAAACGAAGTTTTGTGTCAAACGCCTCCTGCAACCCCATCCATATCTTGGATGTAAAATGTGCGTCACGATCGGAGACAATCATAGATGGCACCCCATGAAGCCACAAAATCTCATGTGAATAGAGGAATCCCAAACCCTCAAATATTCTCAGTTCTCTAATAGGGAAGAAGTGGAAAAATATGGTGAGTCTTTCAAAGATCACCAAGATAGAATCATGGCCCCTAGACTTGGGTTGAAGTCCGGTCACAAAGTCTATGGAAATTCTATCCCACATTCACTATGGCACCTCTAGTGGCTGAACTAAGCCTGCTGGAACCTGATGATCATCCTTCACTTGTTGACAAGTGAGTCACAGTGAGAAAAATCACTTCCACTGTATTCTACATTCCGGCCACTAGTACTGAGGCTTGAGGTCCTGGTACATCTTCACCACTCCTAGATGTACCATTATAGGGGACATATGGAACTTCCTCAACAATTCCTCTCGTAACACCATCTGTATCATAGTACATTCTATAAATAAAATGATGTGCTCCCCACCATCAGAAAATCCTTCATGTGTCTATCCTTTGGATATCTGAGCACATCGAGCCATGCATTAAGTGTATCCATGTTGCGCCTTCCTGACTCACTGAAGGGGTGGGGGAGTTACTATTAGAGGCTGAAGATAAGCTTCTCCATCTAGATCAACATCGGATATCTGCAATGTGTCTATCTGCTCTGTGTTCTCACTCAAAAATTGTATACAAGATCTCTTGCTGAGTGAATATACTAATACATTCCCATTTCTAGGAGTATAGAAAATCTTGAATTCATAGTCATGGATGAATTGAATCAAAAACTGTTGTCTCGGGATGATGTCCTTCTGAGAGGCAATATACCTAAGAATCTTCTGATGATAATAGACTATAAAATGATCACCCATCAAGTAATTTCACCACATATTCAAGGAAAAGACCACTACGACTAACTAATGGTCATGGGTATCATAGTTCCTCTCATTTTGACTCATATTTCGAGAACCATATGTGATCACTACTCGCTCATGAATATAGAGTCATCTGAGCCATGTCTCTGATGCATAGAAGTAGACTACGTATCAAATGCCCTCCTCTGGTAGGCACATGATGGGTCACTCTTCAGTCTCTGCCACAGTTCCTAGAAACACTAATGGAATCTCTCTAACCACAAAAGGGTTTCCCTTTCTTCATTAATTCGCATTAGGGTGCCACTACTCTGGAAAAGTCATGCACAAATCTCTAGCAGTAACCGACCAAACCCATGAATCTCTGCACCTCCGTCACACTCTTATGTTCCTCCCAAGCATGGATAACCTAAATTTTTGTTGGATCCATTGGAACTCCATCCTCTGAGATAAAGTGTCCCAGAATATGGACCTCATGGAACCTAAACTTACACTTTAAGAGCTTAACATAAATTTGGTGCTCTCAGAGTATGTTAAAAACTATCTGCAGATGATAGGAATGATCCTCCGACATAGCTAATTAAATCAGGATGTCTTCGATGAAGACTAGCACAAAGAGATCGAGGTATGGCTAGAAGATTTTGTTCATGAGTCCCATGAACATTATTGGGGTGTTAGTCAGACTGAATAGCATAACCAACAACTGATAATTGCAATAACGATAGTTGAAGGCTTTCTTTTGCACATCCTCATCTCATATCATGAGCTACTGATAGCCTGATATGACGTCTATATTTGAAAAACACCGTGCTCCCTTTAGGTGATCAAATATATTGTCAATCCTCGGTTGTGGGTACATTTTCTTCACAATCACCAGGATTAGGGGCCGATAGTCCACACAGAGTCTCAAACTCCCATACACCTTCTTGAAGAACAAAATCGGGGCTGCCCAAGGAGAAACATGATGCCTAATGAACCCCTTTCTCTGCAAGTCCTCCAAAAATACTCACAGCTTTAGAAGCTTCGCAGGATCCTTCCAATATGCTGGTGTACATATCATTTCAATCCTAGGGTACAAGTTGATACAAATGTCTTCATCTCTACGTGGATGTAGACCCAAAACATCATCATGGAAAACATCAGTGTAATGGTCCATAACTAAAGGATATATCATACACTGAACATCAACTTCACCAAGGGTAAGGCGAGCAAAATATTGTTTAATCGGTTGTACCCTCCTCTGGGTATGTCCGTCCTATGCTGCAATGGTTCCCTTCTCATTGGTAAAGGAAAACCTGGTCCCAACCTCACAGACACACCATATTTTGTGCCTAAATAGTCAATCTGAAAATGGACTGTAGATAACCAATGCATACCCATTATGACATCATAAGGCCTCAAAACCGCTACAAGAACATCCTTGTTGAAGATCTCTCCTACTAGAGTACGATCACACTACATCCACCAGTGTGTAGTTGTCCAATAATCACATGTATGAGTTTATAACTATAAGGATTGAGCGAATGGCTCCACCGGAATCTTCGAGCTCCAAACGTGGGTTTTGGAAAAAAAAGAGTGTTTGAAACCTGTGTCTATAAGTAATACAGCTATGGTGGATTGGACATAGATCATACATCGTATCATCTCCGGATCGCTGGGGTCATAGACTACAGCTGCCTGTAGCTGAGCTCTTCCATGTCCACCTACCCCCTGTGTTCGGGGTGGACCACCTGGTGGCGGTCGTGGTTGAACCTCGAATCACCGCTGACGCCCTTCTGCACATCCATTACCTCTAAAACATATTATTTCTACCTACGGACCTCCTCAATCGAATCTACACCTCTACCCAGGTGGTCCTTCGACCGTCTGCTGGTCGACCATAAGGCGGGTCGGGCAGTTGCGATCCATGTGACCCAACCTGCCGCACGAGTAACACTACCCGATCCTTTTCTATCATTCTCAATTTCAAGCACCCCACACAACTGACCATGTATCCTATGGTCATCCTATTATAGTTATGGTAATCTTTGATATCTGTGTCATCTGTCTACTTCCATCTGTAGATGATTATGCTACGTGATGTCCGGTGGTGGGTCTCTCTAAAGGTGACTGCTTAGTAAGGAAACTCTCCACTTAGAGTGCTTTCTCTAACACACCTTCCTGTGTCGGGATGCTGAGAGAAATCATCAAAGCTCTAATCTACCATCAGATCCCCTGCTCAATGTTCTTGGCCCTAAATAAAGGTTCATACACCATGGTAGTGGAGTAGCACGAATGGTCATTGAACCTCGCTGAATACGGAGCCACAATCATGTTGCCCTACTACATGTGGAGAATCTCTTATATACGCACTGATCATAAAGATGATGGGATGAAATCTCCCTAAAAAGACTCATGATTTCTACTCATATGGGATTGACCTCATCATGAACCTGGATCATCAATCTCTACCATTTTCCCACTACTCCCTAGAGAAGACGGATGTCAAGGATCACCATGACATTAGCTCGTGTCCCTACCAGTCAAAAATCTCTAACCACGGCCTCCAGCAAGTTCTTTGCTGCCTGTGGATCTGTCTCACTCCAGAACCATTGTGACCTCTAGCACTGGAACTCGTGAAATGCGCTCAAGCTACATGAACCCAATAATGGTGGGGCTGGAGGCATCAGCTATCCAACCGGTTGTGGAGCTACCGGTACACCACCCGATGGTACAACTGCCGAAAGGGGGCCCTACACCGAAGCCTCTTCACTCAGTGGGATGTCATCACATACTCTACCTGGAACCCTGGATATATTTTTTGTGGAGGAATCATGAAAATAAATCGGTGTGTCACAATCAAAAACTTATACTTGGTGATAAAACTCAAAGTGATCACAATGAAAACTTTTCAAAAATACACATGTAATCATTGATTTCATGCAATAAGTGAGAAATCAGAAGTCATGGTCCTGGTGTACGGATATGTTGACTACCACAAAAACACTGGATTCCCCAAACTAATAACCACACTCCTAACAAATAACACTATTTATACTAAAAAGAACAGAGTCCAAGTTATATTGTAGAACCGACTCCTCTGATACCAATTTTTCATGACCTGTCCCCCGAGGCCTATATTTTGACTACACTAAGCCTGCCTTCCATAGGCCAGGGGATGGTGACTAGCACCAGAAATGAATAACCCAAAAATTGGGAAGGCATTTCCATTATTCCAACAAACTCACATAGACCATGCACACAACATGATACAAGCACAAAGTAAACTATATAGTAAATAGGGAGTGTACAGTAAGTAAAGGGGTCAGAATAAAAGAACAATAGGAAAGTACATGGAAAACTAAAAATACTCCTTTTAACACCCACCAAGGATCCTACCTTTTGGGTAGGTAATGTTCAGGAATGATCATATATGTAGTACATCTCGTCTAATGGTCCACCTCGGAGCAACATCTTGTCCTCGAACCCTCAGTATCGATCAATGATGTATGTCACATGCACATAACACATCAAGGTGTAGGTGTATCCTATGAAGTGGTGAGTATAACAATACTCAGTAGGGACCCTGATAACCCTAATGGTATCTCAGAATCAACAGAGTATAAACCACAAAGAAAGACCTCAATCACAAAGCAAAAAGCAATAGACCTCAAAACTACATAGGTATATTCCCATACATATACCTATGTTATCAATATATACTTATCTCATACATGAGGGAATAATACCACAAAGTTAACACCATAACGGTTGAAGTACCACATAGGTAACACCATGATGATAATTGTACCACATAGGTACCACCACGAATGTATGTACCAAAAATTTAATGACACTTAGAAGAATAACAAGAAGGTATAACCACACAAAATTGTACCACAAAGGTAAAGACTTAACTCACACATGTATTACTTATGTATGGAAGGATAGATGATTAGTTTTATGGATTGATCATCTTACATCGTCGAGAAACTCTACTTTTGACACAAACATGATCGAATATGACCAAACAGGTTCTGAAAATGACCTATACAGGATCTGGAGATAACCCTCACAAGATCGGTAGGTGATAACCCACACAGGACCGCTGAGCGCTAACCCACATAGGATCCAAAGATAACCCACACAGGATTAAGATATTCCTTAAACTCGGCCAGCCATAAGGTTCCCACACTAATCATGCTTTATTATTGGTGGTTTCTCTTCTCAACATGTTAGTAGACACATCATCTACCATGAATTACCATGAAGAAGTTCCCCAAAGGATTTCCACATCACAAGGGTACCAATGAAATATATGGTGCATCAATATGATGGTCGGTCTGTATGTTATTAGCCTTTTAGTCCTGAGCGCCCAGTTGGATATGGGTTCGATCCAACCTGGTCATACACCAAATTTAATCAAAAAGTACCTGTAGAATACAAATAGGATTGTCTGGTTCTATGGATTCCAGTGCCATAGCTTATTCACCAATAGGATGCTTCGATCACATGTTATGGCCAAAACGGCGTGGTGCAACCGTCTGTCACGCAGGACCTGAAGGCCATTTGTTGTTGGCCAGCCATGTCGTTTGGTGTTGGACAACTAGGTAGCGCCATGTGGTGCCACCAGTTATCACACAGGACTCGCTGGAGGGTTCTCGCTCAACGTGACCTGGCCATCCTAAATGGTCAGCCCTCCTTCCAGCAGCATGGATGCACACTGCTCCTCTCCCACGGCCGGATGAGTTCCAACCACCCTCTGATCTTCACCACGGCCATGTGGCTGTGGTCTCCAACTCTAATGGTGGGGACTCTTTCTACTTCTTCTCCACGCGACCGGTGGGTGTGTCAGCCGCCGCTATGCTCCGCTGTGGCCAACAGGCTATGACCTTCGCTTCTGGTTGCTTGGGCGCACCACCTCCCTCCTCAAGGCCAGCCAGTGAACCACCCTACGCATTTTTCCTACCGTAACCGGTCACTATCCCTGGTTGCCAGAGAATATCCTCATGTCACCAGGAGATCTCTTGTGGTCCGTTATTCAAACTGAAATAACCGTTATAGGCCTCGGGACATTTTCATCATTCTAATACCAATGAGGTCTAATTTCATTCAATTTGAAGTCTTCACCGTGAATATCGTGTCATTAAACGAATTAGCGGAGGGATCAGTCAATGATAGTTTGGCCCACACCCTCCGTGTTAGATCGGTTACTGGTGGCTTATGATGATTGAATCACAACGTGAAATCAGGATGAACAAAACAACTAAATACAAACCCCCTACCTTAATGTCCGTTGTAGGTTCTGTGAAGAAGGAGATAAAGATGGAGATGTCGGCATTTCCTCGAACGCTGGTTCGTTTTCCAAGAGAGATGTTCTTCGTTGTAGGAGGTTCTTCCACCATGTTCTCCTCTCCACCAAAATTTCTTGAAAACCCTCCCCTTTTCCACTGATCCCCAACTAAGAGATGAAGATCCAACATTATTTGACATATGTTTATTAATTCAATTAATGTTGGCACATTAATTGTGGGAATTCAAATGGTTAACTCACATTAAAATAAGAGTTCTGGTGGTCCCACCTCCATTATTCAAATGATATGTGGGAGGATATGTGTTTAAAATAATTTATATTTATTTTATTTATACTCTAGAGAAAATACAAAAACCATCATCCATCTTCAACCTAATGTGGTCGAGGTGAAGGACTCCTTAAGAAAATATCTCTGTAGCGAGTTAAATAGTGTCATCAAATTTCAATTCTGAGCACTGGTTCCAAAATTACTAAATGACACTCAGGCGTTTACTGAATATACCCAAAAAATATTTCATAGATTAATTTTGGGATCTCTGGGCCTTATAATCAGGCACCGTCAATTTTTACAGACTCATAATATTTCAATATAATTTAAAAAAATTCATGGAAACGTCTGGTACTTTACATAATTAATCTATAATTTTAGGAAATCTGTATAGGTCTTTTAAAATGATTAAAATGACACTAAAACACCAAATTAATTTACATTTAATATAATGTTCCTTTTTAATAACTCTTGTAGATCCACTTTTAAACTTTTAAATTTATTGTTAGACAAAGGATGTCACCCATATCTCTTAACAATTAAAAAACTATCCTATTTCTATTTGTAATACCATATGTTAAACTGAAATCTCATTATATGAAGAAAATAGAGGATAATATATATTTTCTATAAAGACATGATATCCCCATGAAACGTGAATGTTTTGTGTATAGGAAAAATATATTTATACTTACATGGTGTGATACCCTCACTTAAAATCTAGAAAAGTTAGTATAACCATATGTTATAGAAAAAAATAAATTGGCCTAATATAAAAACATATAATCACTATCTAACCCTAACATGATCTTTAGGATTTGAGGTATACATAAACATTTTAATTAGATTATTATTTCCCATGGTTTCGAAAAATTATATTACCCATACATAACTATTAGAATTATATGATTGACCATACACAATAGAGTAAAAAAATACTACCCTTACATGGGGTGGTGGAAAATGGTTGATTTTGGTTGTATAAAAGGTTATTTTTCATTTTATTAACATACAAATTAATATTAAAAAGTTATTTTGAACTATTTTGACACCTCTGTTCCATGGAAAACCAAGAGATGGGGGTGGTTTCAAAGATCTAGAATGTAAATCTTATTCAACTAAATAAATTTCAATCCAAAATTATTTAAAACAAAACCCAAAATGAGAGAAATGGATATAAAACCCCACACTATGAGATAACTATCAATAATATCATTATGATAACAATAAATAAAATTAATAGAGGAAAAATTTCATTACTATGAATCATAATCCTTGAAGCTAAATAGTCCCATACAAAAGTATTTGGTCAAACATAAATTTTATAAGAAATAAAAACACCACAAAACAACTAGTGAAATTTAAGAAAAAATTTCAACCCATGTTTCCATGTACTCCCCGTTAAGATGTTATTATACTATAGGACATGAACCAATATAATTTCTCATCTATGAAACATATTATCTTGATTACCTTTAGTAGAATAAGTTTATTATTTGGAGGGTCATAATATATTCAATGTCTATCAGTCCCCAATTGATGACATGAGAAACATGTCTATAAATTTAGAAATCGTTTGATATATATCATATTTCAGGAATCCAACAATTTTATGGTTTTAGTTATATCCTTTTTTAAAAAACAAAAACACGGTTAAACACCTTGATATACCCCATGAACCATAGTGAATGATTACTACCACTACCAGACCATCACTACACGTGATTAAGAGACATCTTCAAGAAAATATGGTCTTTGAAATGCAATATCTTCCATTCATGATCTATCCTATATAGAATCATCACCACTTTTGAAACCCATTTCACATTCCATTAATGAAAAAAATATAAACTCATTATCCACCTTATATAGCCCATCATATATCTTCTAATATTAAATGGAACAATAATATATTTACCGACCCTATTGTTGAAACATTAAGAGTATCCTCTTTTATGTGTCATCATCATGAGCCTCCCCTTATTAGCATATTGATATAATATCGACGGATAATATTCTACAAAAACCAAAATTTTAATTCAACATGGTATTATATATAAAAAATATAAAATGTTATATTCTAATAAAACATTGAAAAACTACCATTTTAAAGTTGGTTAATTTTTTTGTATTTATTTCAACCTATTTACTAAAAAATGTCCATTTCAAACATAGTAACAAAATGGCATGATGTGTGATGCTTAAATTTTATTTTATATATTGTGTATAATCACTTTTCAAACATTGTTTAGTAATGATTTTGGACCTTTATTTTTATCATGGTTAGATTTATAATCCATTTTCCATGCCAAAAATCATGGTTTTGGAAATTAATAGCACTAGATGATATTTTCCCTTCCAACAAATAACTAATCAGAAATTCCTTACTCCAAAATGAAAAATAAATCACAGGATTATATTCTAACACAAATATATCATTCCCCCTCCATTAAAAATAATATATCTATTGACGGAAATAAATTTAGTTCTATAATTACCCCGACATGATGGAAAAATTATTACATTGGTTCGTGATGAGGAACTCTATCATACCCACAATTGTTAGTACTTTTTATAATATTATAAACCTGGGATGGATATTGGTTATGAAATAAAATAATAATTTATCATTCTATTTGAGATATATTTGTTATAATATTATCAAATTTTATGAATTATTGGAGTATTTTGAAGATGAAATAAAACCAATATGCACGTTTAGTAATTTTACCTTTTTATCTGGGAGCCTCTCTATGTTTATATATAACTCTTTTTATGTGTGATTGATAATAATTATAATGACTCTAGGATGTGAGGAATGAATTAATTAAGTGATTTGGAATTTCATTTTCTATACAAAGTGGTTCTAGATGTGTGAATAGGGTACCAGAGTGGGTGTCCCTTTATAATTGGAGGGAGGTGACACACAATATATTTTTGAAAAATATTTTGATACCCACAATTTTCACATTTAAAAGTCATAAAAATGAATTTTCATAAAATAATATAAATTCTAGGGTATATATATTTCTATAAAATTAATTTCAATAAATAACATTAAATTTTAACATTAATATTCTTAGTTTACCCCCTTTAATAAGACAATTTTTACCTAAATTGTAATAAATAATTTTTTCTATTTTACCAGTTAATTATGATGAGAAATTAATTTAACATCAGTATATAATATAAATTATTTTATTATAAATATATAAACCATTTTCTGAAATTATACTCCCGAAATGGAAGAATTGAAATTAAATTGAAACCACATATGCGACGAATGACTTGTTTTCCAATAACAAAATTATCAAAATTATAGAATGTTATTAATAACAAAATTCTATATTAAAATGATTGTATTTAAATAAATTATATAATTTTTAATATAATGGAACTAGTTTTATTAGAAATCAAATTTAAAATAATATTTATATTTTAATATAATTTCAACAATATGGTAGTTTTTAGTAAAAATCCTTAAGATTCATAATTTAAAAAAAATAGAATTTTCCAATATTTCCAAAAAACATACCAAAATATAATTTTGAAATTTATATATTTACAATGAGGATAATATTGTAAAAATATTTTTTAAAATGCGGTGAAACTTAGTTTTATTCCTTGTCCACAATATATGAGAATTATTATTTTCATAGAAACTATTTTTTAGAAAACATTTATTTTTCTTTAAAATAGTTCTTAAATAATATATAATAAATATATAACACTTGGATTTTTTTAATACATGTTTAAAGATTGTAATTATAATAATTCAGTAAGAAAAACTCATACCCAACAATATAATTTCTATATTATAATGGAAATGTTTAAATAATTATATTTTAATATAGTATTGTGTTTATTTATCTCAATGTTGCTTTCATTTTAAGCTATAAAATAGTAAGAAATTATTCAAAATCAAATATATAGTAAATTAATTATGTTATATATTTAATAATGAATAAATAAATAATTAAAAATCCAATATAAATCTGCATTCCATACTCATATATACAACCCAGGTGTCTTACAGCATTTCACATAATATTGATTTATCCAACCATAAATGACCACAAAAATCACTACAACCCATACTGTAAACCCATTTTTCATTAATAATATCAATCAACATTAATAAAAACACTAATCCAACAACTCATTTATCAGTATGGAATTATACTATAAATGGATTACCATCCATCTCAACAAGGATCAAAATAACTAGAGCACATATTAAATTTAAAATGTATTTTTCACACATAAAAAAATAAACTAAGGTCATGTGATAATGTGGTTTATACCACCTTATAAAAGAAAAATGTCAGTTTAACTTGATATATTTACTTTTTATCAAGCATTGATATTAAATATTTATTCAATTATCAAATTTGTTATGTATAGGATTTCTAAAATAATGAAACCATAGTAAGTAGCTATCCATATCTCGAAATATCAAATCATGTTTTATAAATAAATTCCATGTTCAAAAAATTTATGTTGAGGAGTAATTATTATACTCATGAATATTACATTAATTATAATTTCACACATCATTATATTGAATGTATATTTTCAAGATATAACAAATATTATATATTAACAATGAATTTTCTACCAATCATATATCACAATATATATATATATATATATTAAAAGAGGAAGGTTAAATAAATGATAAATTAAACACAATCTCATAACCAACTATTTATTTAAAAAAAATATTCTGAATTATTCATTATCATAAAAATAAGACAATGCCTATTTCAATTATTTAAATTTTAAAATTATATATATAATTCTCAAAAAATAATAAATCACATTAATAACATCAAATGATACATTATATAACATGAATATAACTAATTTCATGATTTAAATTGTTTAAGTGCATTTTATAATTCCCAAAAATAAATATAAATTAATGTTGTTAGCTTATGTATTAAATTAATAGAATATGTGAAGAATAATAATTATAAAAATAATAAATTTTAATTTGAGAATTATTATATTAATCAATTATTATTATTAAATTTAAATACACATTAATAATTTAAAATACAATAGAATATATTAAAAATATATTAAAAATGTAATCATAAAATATCAAATACAAGGAATAATTAATATTACCCAATGATACAAAATTGAGTTATTAGATTTTTTACCACATAATAATATTATTGTAAAATCCCCATGGATAAAATAATTAAAATTGAAATGTAAAAAAATGATTCATAGTGAATTAATTATATTAAAATTATAAGGGTGATTATATACAACACATAATAAAAAAAAGTTGTTTTTACGGCATGGGTATCACAGAAGTAGAAGCAGGTTGAAAAAACACTTACCATGAGTCCAAACATTATTTTTATTTCATTTAAGTCATGTCAAATAATATTTCATAATTTATTTAATATTATAAGAAACTTTTATAGTTATAATACCTTATATTAAGAAAATTTGTTGTATATGTTTATAATTACGTATTTGAGTACTTAATCTGTTAATTCCACATCATGTGTTTTGAGGACATTTAGTTAATTGTTTCAAAAACACTTTAGTGTGCTGACCATAGTCAAAGTGAATATTATTTTTTGATTTATATAATTGTTATAATTTAATAATTTTCTGATTTATTATAAAATTATATTTTAAAAACCAATCATGAAAATTTTTATGAAAAATTAACTACATCATGATCATAAAGATAGAATGTTTTATGTGCCCATGAGTAACGTTTCAATTTTTCAATGATCATTATGGAATGAATGTATAAAAAAATTATTTTTATATATTGATAATATCATCATTGATAAAATATTATTTCTATATTTATACATATTTGTATCATTATTGTGATGTGGTGATGAAAAATGGATCACATCACTTTGTTGAATGGTAGTCCATATCTACACGAACAACATTTTAGTTTTTTCATGTCAAAAATAAAATCACTTATTATATATGAAGAATGATAAATATGGAATTAATAAAATTATTAAAAAATTAATATTACATATATGATATCAATATATCATATTAATCATTCATTAAATTTTTTACTGAAAAACGAATCCAATAGATCCGTAAGGCTATACTCTGTTGTACTAACGTGTGACATTATTATATCCCATAAAGGTGGTAAAGTAAGAGGGTAAATGTGATATAATAAGCAAAAAATTATAAGTATGATAAATATATCATATATATAAATTAAATCCATTATTAAATAATTCATTAAGAGTAAATGAAGAAAAATTCATGGGTTTGTGAGGTGGTATTATGTCGTAAAAGAGAATGATGATTTTATATACTATTTTGCGGAAGAGAAATATTTTTCATATTTTGTAAATTTAATAAATTATAATTATATTTATATATACTATAATTATCATATGATAAAATATTATAAACTTTTTAAGGAGGTGGAAAAATAAATTAATCATAAACATATAGTAATGAAATTTACCACTTTTATGACAGCCTTGTAAGGATTATACATAAAGTACAACTACAATTGATTTATTACCCAAAAAAGTATTCATGGATTATGTTATTAAAATTTTCATTTGATTTTGTCATGAATTGGATGATGAAAATGTTTTTTAGTGTGTGATGAGTAAGGGAGAGTGGCGGCCTTTAATAGGTTGGATGTGTGTTATACTTGATTTTTTTAGAATAAAATGATGTACACATGGTTTTCCAATAATATTTAAAAAATATATTATTATAGTTCCTAATACTTGATATGGTCAAAATATCTAATTATAATAGATTTTTATATGTATATTATTCATTTTTACCAATATATATTTATATTTACTCATGGTAAACCCGATTTTTTCTTAACTATGGTTATTGCATTTTAATGTTTTTACTATTTTATATTGTCAAAAGGTAACTTACAGTTATTAGAAAATATAAATATACAGATTAGATATATTGAATCCAATATTCCAAATTCAATTCAAATATGTTAAAATATAAAATTTAAAACAAATCATGTAGAAATGATGAAAAATTGGGAATTCAAGAAGAGTATTTTTCACAAAAAATGTTATTCTATATTAACAATTTTATTAATGATATTAATTTTATAAAAATATATTAATTTTTTTCAAAATAATATATAAATTTATTTAAAAAATATCTCAATTATTATTATTATAATTTATTAAAATGGAGAAAAATAATGCACTTCATAATTGTTTTTAGATAAATCATTTTTTACCCAAAAAAAAATATTTTATATTACAGAATATTTTTTATTAAAATTTAATTATGTTGATTAATTAGTAATAATTACTTATAAAATTCATCATTCTATCTTCAAAACTTTTTTTTATTTTAAATTCATTAATTTTTTGGAAATATAATAATTATTTTTACAACAATATTTTATTTTCTTGATTTAATCAAAAATTAATATTTTCTAAAAAATCCCAAATTTTCATCCAAATTAAATTCTAATATAATTATTTCAGTAAATAATTTTATTTTATCAATTAAACTTTACAAATTTTCTTGAATTTTATTATAATTTTTTTTCTTGAAAAAATATAAATATCATTTTTTATTAAAGTAGAATTTTAAGAATAAAATTAATTTACAAAATATTAATTTATTATATTATAAATATTTATGAATAATTTAAAAAATTTAATAGATATATTTATATATATATATATAATAATTTACTTAATATTATTCAAAACCTCAAATTTAACATCTTGGTTATAATCGTTTTGTATTTCCGAGGATGTATAATATTGTTGTTGCATGTTGAATATGATACTGAACATTGTTTTATTTTATAAAAGTATATGGTGATACATCATAACGCTATTTAACAAATTTATTCCTTTAACTATACAATTTATCATTTTAATCATGAGTTGGATATTTTCAAATTCATTTTTTGAAAACATACATTGTTCAAAGGGATAACAAAATATCTTCCTAATAAGAGATAAAAGGAAATACAATGGTTATATAGAATAAGACACACTATAATTACAAGTAGGATAACATAGGTGGAAAATGAATAATCAGACATAGAAGAAAATTGTAAATTATTATGGATAACGATATAGATCATTGATCACATGAAATTGAATGACCAATAAAATAATTATGGCATTGAAACTTTAAATATGTGATGAGTGAAAAGCCCATCAATTCATTCGAAATGAAGGTAATGGGATAAGTATTTTTTTAACATAATTTTTCTATAGAGGATGAAATATTTAACCATTAATAATAATAACATTGCAAATTATAATTACTTATCCACAATAATTTCAACCATTATCCCATTTCCAAAATAGTATTATCATTTTCTCCAAATGATTGTTATTCAAGATGAATTTTTCATGAATGAACCAATAAAATCCAATTATAAGTACGAAGATACTAGAATATATATATATATATATATATTTACAATTATCATTACAAATTAACATAAAAAATAGTTATCACATGGTCTGATTTTTATGAAAATGATTAAATAATATTATTATGCAATAATACATTAATCCCTAAAATTAAATAGTAATATAGAAAAATAAAAATAAACCAGACCTAAATCAGCTCAATATTAATCTGTATTTTTACCTCTAATGATTTTCAGTTCATTTAAACATGAAAAAAATATATATGGTGATCTCATTTTATGTAATAGTAATCATATAGTTCCTAAATCACTTTTCCATCCCATGGTTATCTATATTATAAAACTTATATTTTCATAATTAGTTATATATACATGAAAATATAAAACATAAATGTTATAAATTTAATTATTAATATTTCCATAAAATGTAAAGGAATAATTCACATTAAACCATAGGTTTTCATATAATTAAAATCAATAAAATTACTTCTAAAGTGATATTAATTTCTATATGATCTAATAACTTAAGTCCTCAAAGTGGGTGACAATGAATTTAAATTTTTGATCAACCATAAACATATGGAACTACTATGGTATCTATACATATTTAGATAAACTCATATTTAAAATCATTTCTTATAATATCATTTATACCATTACTCAAATACAAATTATAATATCCCAGAATTAGCACTTTGGACCTGGTGCAATATTTATAATATTTATACATTAATATTTGATACATATTAATGTGACCAAATTACTCACATCTAATCATTACAAAATAAAATTTAAAAATGGGATCAGCTACATTCTGAATATCCTTCTCATTTTTATTTTTAATGAGTTAAAAATAACTCATACAAAATCAATAAAAATGTCTTTGAATGATAATATCTCCCACAAAACCAAGCTTCTATTATTTAAAATTTTGTCATCATAATAATAGATATAAAATACCCTATTGAGATAATTAATTCAACTTAAATCATTATAAGCTATGGAAAAGGAAACATAAGAATGGTGAACTGAAATTCTCAATAAGGGTAGTTTTATGTATTAAAAATTAAATTTAATCATTGAGGATATGATTTGAATCAATTTGTGGGGATATTATAAAATTTAATTAGTATTAAATAGTAATATTAATACACATAAATACCTAGATCATTGTACAAGGAAAATAGGAATAATGATTTAGAAAAACCAGGAGTTAATACAATCAATAATAATGGACTACTTGATATCAATATTTATCATAGTAATTATTAAAAACTTGTTTCAAGCATATATACCATTCATTGGTATCTTGTGAACATTATCATAATATCAAAATACAAAATGGTGTATCCAATATGGTTGAATTTCATATCTAGAGTACCAAATGACTTGGAGGGAAACAAAGAAATCACTCATACATAGTTGAAAACATGAACAACAATCCTTAGTTTATAACGAACTACGCATCCTTGGTTAATAATGTAACCATCCAAACACTATTTAAAATATAATAACAGTTATCATAAAAACATTCCAAGAAAATTATCATGAGTAAATCCTATAGGGAATTAATATCTCCATAAATTCAGCAGAAAACCACAATTCTATTCAAAACATAATTAAATTACAGAAATGAAATAGCTTCCATAAAAATATCTTTGAAATCTGATTTAAAAATTTGAAGGATACATGTTAAAGAAAAATCTATTTCAAACATCATTAACTAAAGGAAAAGATATAGGTTCCAAAACAATGTATTTCTGTAATCGTTAATCCTTATAAAATTAATTTATTCCATAAGAATCCTTTTGGAATCTAAATATCCTCTGGGAAATAAAAGGGTTCCATGAAAATATCTTTGATCATTGATTAACCACTAGAAAAATGTGTTCCATAAAAATCTATTTGACATATGATTAACGAGTGTAAATGAATCCACTTCCACAAAAATATCATTGAGACATGATTAAACATTGGAAACGAATGGTTTACACTAAAATATCTTTTAAAAAAGAGTATACCATGGAAAATAAATTTTTTCTAAAACTATATCATTGAAAAAATTATAATCCTCAGTATGAATGAATAATTGTAACACCCTGAGATTTTGTGAATTATTATTATTTTAAATAAATTTAAATTTAATTATATTTATTACTTTATGTAATAGTAGAAATAGTATTTAATATATTAAATTATAAATTCAATCATTCATAATTTTCTACACCAAGGTATGCTTGTTTTACACACAAAATTTATTTTCCCTTTATTACATGCAACACTGTGTTTTTACAAAACAAAATACTGTTATTATAATCATTTAAACATTATAGTTATCAAATAGAAATTAATAATAGTAATTTGAGTATATATAAATAATTTAGAGATTTTATTTATAAGTTATCATATAAATAAGTAATATTTGTTATGAAATATTTTTTTTTTGTAAAGACTTTATATGTTTTAAAATACTATTTACTTAAAAGAAATACTTTTTATTTACTTCTGTGAAAAATATAATAAATAATTTTAGATAAACAAATAAATTTATTATTAAAAAATAATCCCCATTTTTTAATTTGTAATTTTAATATTATATTTGGGTTATTTTTTTGTATTTTTCTGACAAACATCATTTTTTAGGTGAATAGTGAAAAATATTTTCTTGTAATTAAAAACTAATTTTTAATCTAAATTTTATATATAAAAATTAAAAATTAAATTGGTTTTAAAGTCAAAATTAATTAAATATACATCTAAAAGACTAATTTATCATATTTAATATATTTTTATGTTGAAATTAGATATAAAAGGTTATTGAAATTTTGAACATTCTAACTCTAATGACATGCTTTCTCGCCTCGTTTGTGAGATTAGCACTGATCTTAATTTTTCCTCTTTAGTGAATTTAATTTTTTAAAATATATATACATGGTCATAATCAGTATAAAATCTATAGTCTAATAGTATCAATGTTTTTCGGGCCCAAAATAATAGTGAAAGTGATTGTTATTAATTAAAAAAATTAAAGTTAAATTAAGCATATCAATGGACTAATCCATAATCATAAGGAACCAAATGACTTAGAAACATGTTGAAAATCCATTTAAATACCATAAATAGGCCATAAACCAATAATTTTTAATCTTTTTGGTTTTTATGACATTTCATTGGTAAACACATGGGTACAACTAACATGTTTTCATAAATACCAATTGTTTCCCTTCACTCCCCTATTAAAGGACTTGACCTCTCCCACTTCCACATGAATCTAATTCCACATCAATTCTACAATAATCAATCCAAATATATCATAAAAATAACTCCCATTATCAAATAATCCTCATGTTGGGAATAGATCCCTCAAAGGAATCCCAATGGTGATATCTAAAAAGATTTTCCCCAATTAATGGTATTCTCATCTCCCAAGATCCTTTGTATTCTATTAATTATGTTCCCAATAAAATATTTTATTCTATTATTACATAATAACACAAATAACATAAATATACTTACATTATTTTATAATAGTATTATATACACTTACTCACAAAACATTTTTGTTGGTAATGATCTTATGGTTTTACTGTAAGATAAACTGCCACATCATGAAACAATGTTGTTCATTTTAACATTCCTACCTATGATGGTTGGGAATTATGGTAGGAAATATTTTCAATATTATTTATCTAATATTTACAATTTCTTGATATTTATGTAGTTATTATATTAAAAATAATTTTATTGTTTTTATTTTCTGTTAAAATAATAATATCATTTGTAAACGTATGGAATACTACCTCCTCATAGTGATGTTGTTTGTTCACAGTTTACATGGTATTTATTAATAATTTTTTTAGTATATATATATGATATATGTATAATATTTATGATTTATTTATCATTATTGAATTATTATATAGCACATACCTTCATTATTTTCATTTTGTGTAAGTATGATGTATGTAATTTGGGGAAGTGTAGACTAATGCATACTCAATACAATGGGATCCATTCAAACCTTACCAAGAATATATTTTAAGAAACCAGTTCTTATTTTGAGATATAGTTCCTTATATTCATTCCCTCTATGTTTTTTAAAATAAAACATAGGAAATTTTGGCAAAGTAAAGGAATCAGGGGTTACACGCCTTGTAATCCTAAGCACACATCGTGTAGTATATCTGTGTATGATTGGAATACAAGATGTGTGGGCATCTTAGTAAGGAAACGATGAAAAACCTAACTATACATTGTTTACTTCCTGGGATAGGTTTTGTAGTGGTATTGGAAATTTCTGGAATGTACGTTGGTAGATATCATCAGTGAAATGAATAGTTAATTGATATACACACCATGTATATATATTTACACATTATTAACATTGTTTTTTCTCTTAAAATAGGAATTACACTATCCATTTGGCATAATGGAATGTGGGAGCACTAGGGGTACTCAAGAGGAGTGCCCAATATTCAACCACTTCCCGATTGATTATCCAAACTCTGTTTCGATCATTGTGCGTATTAATTAAACATAATTGGTAAGCTCTTGATTATTCTTGATCAGTTATTAGTGATTTTATTTCTTGACTATGTTATTTATGGTTGAGTAAATATTCTTATTTCATATATTCATATTGTTCTATGTTAATTTGATGTTAGGGATGGACAAGGAGAGTCATACTACAACAATGTAGGTGGTCTCATTCTAATTGTATATTTTTAAGTTTCTTATATGTGCTTTTGTGCCACAAACCCATGTTTTGGGTGTCTCTTGACTGTGAATTTAACTAATGTTGACACCTAATGACATTACATAATTTAATAAGTTAATTAAATTATATTTAGGCTTAATTTTTTCATTAAGGGCTACCTCATGGATGTGTTTCCACCCAGATGACTAATGTGTATCTATTGGGCCTAGGATGCCAATGAGATTTCCTATATTTCCATTTTGAAATGTTGTTTTAGAATGAAATTTGTTACATCAATCTAGACATGTTAACATGATTGTTAATGATTTTTGATAGTTTCATTCACATGTTAGTCTTGATATATAATTTCGCCCACATGATTTTATTATTGATAACCATGTAATAGTGTAATTTACACGTGTCGGTTTTAATATGATGAAATTCATTTACATAGGGCTTTTCCATGAATATGTTTAAATTCATATAATCTAGTATTGACCCTGATACATACTGAAATTAGTATACATTGTGCTTTTCCTTGATTTTATTATGATGAAATAGTGATACACTGGGCTTATTTTGTATTTTATTATGTTGAAATGCATATACACTAGGATTATGCCTATTTTGAAAATTCTGAAATGCTTACACATTAGCCATGGCCTTGAGACATATTGAAATGGAATGAAAGATGATTTTTCTTCCAAGACAAAGTAGACTATTAGGTTCGGTCTATAATTCATTGATTAGATAATCTGCTGAGGTACCAGTTATGTTTATTTTATATAAGGGAGTGATGAGCTTATTCAAAATCCCAACACATATATAATTCACTAAATTTGAATTGATTAAATAACATGTAATGAATGTAAATGAATTGAAGTACTATTAGGGCTGGTTACTTTTGAGTACATCCATGTTTACTTCATTCCACTATTGTACACTATTGTTTCATATACTCGTAGTCATATTGGAACCAACATTAGGTGGTTTCCCACTATGATTTATTTCTCACACCCTTTTGGGGTCATTTTGTTTCGGCCCAATCATAGTATATTGTTGCAGGTGTCGACAGGGGAAATGCACGTTATACAAGTACTTGATTCATTCTTATGAGAGGGATAGTATGTGACCATGAAAATACTTATGATGATTTTGTGTTTCTTTTTGTATTTTGTACTTTAGGATTGTGCTTTAATTTTTTTGTAGTGTTACATGTTTTCACAGTTCTCTTAGAGTAGGTGACATGATACATCATTCTGATATATTATGGCTTCTAGTTATCTTTACCTCTATGTCTTCAGTTATTTTCTTCCATTTCATGTTATTTACTATTTCTTTTATTGTTATTATTAATTTCGTTATGTTAAACTCTTCATATGAGGAAATCATTTCCAAACTATCACAAAGTAGGCCATCTCTTCAAGTTGGCAACCTATCGTGTTTGGGGAAATTCACAAGATTCCATGGGTCCAACCGGGTACGGGGCACCATTTGAGTGGGTTCCGGACGTAGGACAATAAAAAGTGGAATACAAGGCACTTATATTACATTTTGTCTTATTATATAGAGAGTATAAACACGGATATGAAGTAATTGTTAGTTGGTGATAAGATGTTCCCAAGATTAGCTAACCCAAGTACATGGAAAAGTCAGCATACCTTGAATATTGTGATTTTTCTAGTTTTTCTATTGTTATAGTTGATTTGATTTCACAGTTTGGTGACACACTTTATTTCTAAAATTACTGTTTATATTATTGTGGTTCTATTTTGTTTCTACAGGATGAGATGAGGGTATTCCATCTTATGCATCATATATATACTTATTACAATCATATTCCCTTCATTATGTCATGCAATCAAGGATGAATTATATATTTTATGTTGTTGAGATAGATGTTTTACTGAAGATGCATGTTGTTGTGGTAGTACCTTGATAAATATTTCAACTGTTTTGAGAGGTGTATTTAAATGTTCTATGGATTGTATATCAGGGAGGCCAAACATTGGTTACTAAGTTGTATAGGCCCTCTTAGATTGGATTTTGGAAGATCACGATTCAACATTTTTATAAAATTGTGTTATTTTATGTTATGTATGGGGGAAGAAATTTGAATCTCTAGGAGTATGGGACCTCACGGGTCAGAATTTGGCATCGCACTAGTTACTTTTTTCTGAAGAACATCTCTTTTATAGGAAATATAGAGATTATGTCTTGAAAAAAATTGTATACCTGGCATTTATATTATCCTAACATGTCGTATGTTATTCATGTATAGAGAAGAATGCTTTCCATATTTTTAATATGTATATTACATTTACCATATGCACACATCATGTAGTATCTAACTGTGTAATAGGCCGTGTGAAAGAAAACATGAGTGAAGGAGTTTGGATTAGAACATGTCGTGTACTCTTTGAACATGCAGTGTAGGATATCCAGGCAGAACCCGTGTAGACATGGTCGTGTAGACATACATGTCAGAGAGGATGGGCCTATTTACATGATGTGTGTGGCTAGAACATGCCACATCTGTGGGGTTTATACACCCCCAAGACGGTAGTATAATATGACCATGTTACGACATAAGGGTACACATCATGTTTACTAGTTATATGTTGTGTTGTACTTTTTTTTTCAAATCATTAAGGGTCTTTTACTATTTTTTTGGAAATCATGTACAAAAAAACAGGAAAAATGAGTTTGATCTATGTCATGAACTTCACCTTGTAGAGTAATGTCGACATGAAGACCACAAGTTGTGGGCCAGGGAAGCAGTGATGATCACACTTCAGAAATGGGGGCCAAGGGCTATCGATGGGTCCTTTATTGGTTCTACTTGTGGAACCAGCCATTGATCCAGATGCAAGTATAAATGCATTGTTTCGTGAAGGCTTTGTGAGATTCATCCAGCACTTTCAAGGAGAACCATAGGCTGCCACAACTATGGCCGAGATTACGTGTATATTATTTTCTTATAATCCACCTACTTTTTGAGAGGATGGAAGACCACAGGCAGCAGAATCATGGTTTTAATTAGTGATTACTATCTTTGATCATATGGAGAGGCCTCTTGAGGGGAGGGTCAATCTCGCGACATATATGTTGCATGATTTTTCCAGGACATGTTGTGATGTTATCACTTAGGAAGGGTTTCATCAATATATTAAATGTGAAAACATATATGATGCCTTCTATGATTATTATTTTCTCAAGACTCTATGGGTCGATCGAGACTAGGAGTTCATGCACTTGTAATAGGGCACACTCCCAGTTATGTACTGTTATCCCCATTTCACTGTGGTTCATTAATTCACACCTATTATTATGGGAGATAACTTATCGAAATATAGACAATTCGAGGATGGTCTCATGTTTGAAATCTTGGTGATTATCTTCAGTTTTCCCCCCAACTCTTCTATTTTTAATCTAGCACTAATTAATGAGTGAAACCTACATGAATTTGGGTGGTGCAAGACAAAGATAATTAGCACTAATAACTGGTATTGTCTTGAATGGAAGCATGGAGAATCATATTGTGATTTCTCATAAAGATACATGTTGTCATTACTTTTATTCTGGTAGCTAGGTGAGGTGATACCATTATGGAAGGATTCGAAATAATAATCCTCAGTTCTAGATAGACATGGTCAGATGCAAAGATTGTCACAATATGGTCCATTTACAATGGTTCAACAAGACATTTCTACTAGAATTTTATTGAGAGAGGGTATTCCCCAACTCCACATTCATTGGTGGCTTCAAAAGCTTCCCACCAGTTATTGTTCTGAAACACCTCAGGTTGTTCAGGATAAGGGGGTTGTCGTGGCGGTGGTAGCTAGACCCGAGGAGCTCAGCGACAACAGAGCAGTTCAGCTAAAGGTAGAAAAGTCTTGTCTCAGGTCTGTGGTACATGATAGACATATTTAGTGAAAAACACCCAGCAGTTGAAGGATCTCATACTATATACTTTTAGAGGTAATTTTTTAGTCACCTCAGTTTTATCTTCTTCCCTTTTGGACACTAGAGCTACTCATTATTTTATATATGTGGCCATTGTGAAAATCTTTGACCATTGTGAAAATCCTTAGGCTCTATTACTTTGTATGGACTGTATATGTATTAGAGATGATAGGAATTGATTTCCTTCTTGGAATGGATAGGTTGGTTCATTTTCATGCTGTTGTTGATCCTTATAGTTGTGGGGTGGGTGTCATATCAAAAGCAGGCTGAGATTTTCTACATAATGGTGAATGGAATCTTCAGTCATGCCAAGTTGGACCCGAGCATCGTGGGCTTGGTGGGATGATAAGCCAAATTTTACGATCATATTTGGATGACCAGGGAATAGGTTACGTAGATTTACCTCCGGTGGTTGATCATTTCATTGAAATTTTCCCAAATTTCTTATTAGGCTTACCAAAAATCAGAGAGGTGGACTTCACTATGGAACTAGTTCCATGAGCTTCACCGGTATACATTCCTCCTTACAGAATGGTTACAACGGAGTTCTTAGAGCTCAAGAGGTAGTTGGATGATCTGAATGCTTAGGGCTTTATCAAACCCAGTACTTCTCCTAGAGGTTCAATGGTCCATTTCACAAAAAAGTTAGACGACACCTTTAGGATATGTGTGGACTGTTGGAAACTAAACCAGTTGACATTTACAAACCGATATCAATTCCATAGATAGATGACCTGTGTGATAAACATTGGGGAGTTCAGGTGTTCTTGAAGATTGAACTAAGGTTAGGATATCACCATGTATGTGTTCGGTTGTCATAGATACCTCATACAAACGTTCTTAGCATGTATGGTCACTATGAGTAATTGGTTATTCCATTTGGTCTCACGAACGCACCATCAGTTTTCCTGGCACTGATGAACTGAGTGTTTCATCCATACCTAAATTCATTCCTGTTGGTTTTTAGAGATGATATTGTTGTGTATTCTGACCATCAACATGACTAGGACAAACATCTTGAGTTTATTTTGAATAAACTGAGAGAGAATATGTTATATTCAAAGCTAGTAATATGACACTTCTTGATAAATTAGATTCACCTCCTCAATCACATCATGTCAGATTCTGGAGTATTAGTGGACCCAAATAAGGTGAGGGAATTATTTACCTTGGTGCATCCTAAGATCAATTTTTAGGTACAATGTTTTTGGGGGATAAATGGTTACTATATGCATTTTATACAGGACTTCTCATTCATAGAAGCTCTGATGACAAGCTTGACTAAAAAAGGAGGGATGTTTGGGTGGTCATATTATTGTGATGTAGCTTTTCAAGAGTTGAAAGGTCATTTTAAATCTTCTCCCATAATGATATTACAGGATTCTGGAAATAGTTACACAGTATAGTGTGATGCATCCAATATTGGTATGGGGGAATGTGCTTATGGAGGGGGATCGAGTTGTTGTGTACGGGTCTCGACAGTTGATCCCACATTATAAGAATTTCAAAATGCATGAAATTTAGTTGGTTGTAGTTATTCATTCATTGTGTTTTTGGATACTTTTTTTATAGGGAGATCATTTTTCGGTGTACAAGGACCACAAGAGTGTAAAATAGATATTTAATCACTATTATTTTAATCTGATATATCAAAAGTTCTTGGAATACCATAATTATTCGAATTTGGATCTTGCCTATAAGTCGGGGAAATGAAATTCAGTGGTTGATGCACTATGTAAGAGGACTCAGATACAGGTTATATAGGTGACCAGTTGTGAGTGTATTCATATTTCTTTGTTAACTGAGATGCATTTATAGGTGAAAAAATTTCAAGGGAAGACATATCTTTAATCTTTGGCTATTACCTCTAACCTATAGGGAAAAGTTAGGACGATGGAGCTATCTGATTTTGAAGTCAATGTTCTATGGGAGAGTGTGGTGGGCGAGAACCCTCCTACTGGGAGGGTGATAAGTGAGGATGAATCTCTGTGTATCAATAAAAATTTTAGGTTTATAGGGGATATATGTGATGAGTTGATGTGGGAGTTTTATGAATTATCTTGGCAGTATATCTCAATGTCACCATGTTTTACAGTGACTTAAAACATTAGTATTGTTGGCGGAGTATGTAGTGGGAAGTATCTATGTTTGTTACGATATGTTCCACCTATAACCAGGTGAAGGAAGTACATCAGTGGATAGTTTGGATTTTACAGAAACTACCTATTTTGAAGGGGATATGTGAGGATTTTGAGATGGATTTTGTGAGGGGGTTACCGAGGTTGCCTAGGGGAAAATATATTGTGTGGGTTGTAGTTGAAAATCATACAATGGTCCCACACTTCCTACTGATCAAGAAGACCTTTGGTGTTGATGATCATCGTAATTTGTATATCTGATAGGTGGTATGACATAATGGGGTTACTTATTCTATCGTTTCATATAGGTACTCCTTCTTTATGACTCAATTCTGGAAGAGTTTCAAGAGGGTTCATGGTACATAGGTTCTTCTGAGTATAACATACCACCCTCAAGCTGATGGGCAGTTAGAGCATATAATATAGGTATTATAAGCCATGTGGAGTTCATGTGACTTAGAAATTGGGGGATATTTGGAGAATCATATACCCCTAGATGAGTTATAATATAATAATATATTCTAGGATAATATTCAGATTTTTCTATATGAGGCTTCGAATGAGAAGCCAGGACGATCACCCCTCATCAGATATCACATTCAAATTTCCTTATATGACCATTGGTGTTTCAGGTCGGGGATCATGTTTTCCATTGTCTTTCACCAAGGATGGGAAACAAGAGGATCTAGAGGTATGCTAATCTTTCACTGAGATATATCGGACTGTTTGAGATTCTGAACTGAGTCGGGTCTGTTGCATATAGGCTAGTGATACCTCTAAGGTAGTGAGCCATGCATTAAGTCTTTAATGTGTATCAGTTACACCTCTATCACTAAGACCCATCTCAAGATTTTCAGCCTAACGAGGTATAGATTTATGCTGAGGTATCCTTTTAAGGGTGTTTGATTCATATAGTTTACAAGAGCACGAATGTTCCCTGATGTCGGTCAGTTCCTCACATATTTTTGTTATGGTATGATGGTCGAATAAAATATGTGCCTTGGGAGAGGGATGCTAACATATGTTATCAGTGCCCAGAGTCATTCATAGATATACCTTCACCACATTGGAAGAGAAATTCATAAATGAATTTATTTATGGGGGGATGTTTTTAAGAAACATTTTCTTCTTTTAAGGTGTGGTTATTTATTTTCATTCCATTTAAGTTGTTTTGAGGAAAAAAGGGAAATATGTGAAATGTAAACAAATCAGGGGTTACACACTATGTAATATTAAGAATATGTAGTGTAGTATGTCCATGAATGAAGGGAATACATGGAGGGTGGGCATGTCTGTGAGGAAAAGGGGAAAAACCAACTGCATGTCATGGACTCCATAGTACACATTGTATATTCATGTCAGTGGTTCTAGAAAGTATGTCTCTATAATTCATCCACTAAATGAATAGTAATATGATATACATGTCGTATATATGTCTTTATATGTCGTTTACTTTTTTTATGTAAAATGGGATGTTGCCTCTCCATTTTTTAAATTTGATAGTGTGCTCGCTAGGTGAAATCAAGAGGAGCACCGAAACATTAACCTCTTCCTAGATGATAATTCATACTCCATTTTGATCATCACATGTCTCGTTTGAACAAAATTGGTAAGCTCTTGATTACTCATTAGCCATTCTTGGTGATTTTAGTTTTCGAATATGTTATTTATTGTTGATTAAATATCATTATTTCATATTTTTATATAGTTCTAGATTTAATTGGAAATCAAAGCTGGATGAGGAGAGTCATACTACGACGAAGTAGTTGGTCTTGTGCTAATTGGGCAATGTTACGTTATTGATATCTACAGTTGTGTTGTTCTCCAATGTTTAGGGTGTCTATTGATTGGGAATTTGACAAATGTTGATACCTAATGACAATAGCTAATTGAATAAATTAATTGAATCATGTTTAGTCTTATTATTTTTTATTAAGGGCCACCATGTGGGTATGTTTCCCATCAGATGACCATTGTTTATCCATTTTACCTAGGATAGCAATGAGATTTCCTTTGCTTCCCTTTTTAATAGTTGTTTGAGAAGGAATTTCATTAAATAAATGTTCACATGTGATTATGATTGTTAAATCTTTGTGATATTTTAATTCACATGTTATTCTTTTTATATAATTTCACCCACAAGACTTGATTATCGAAATCCATGTAATAATGTAATTTACATGGTATAATTTTAATATGATGAAATTATTATACACTGATCGTGTCCTTGAATATGATGATGTGCTAATACAATAGGTTTTCCCTTGATACAAGCTAACATGCTTATATATTGGGCTTATCCCTGATTTTATTATGCTGAAATGCTAATACATCGGGCTTGTCTCTGATTTTTATTATGCTAAAATAGTGATAAAATGGGTTTATCTCTTTTCTCGATATGCTGAAATAATTATACATTAGGTTTGGATATGAGACATATTTAAATGGAATGACTAATGAAGCATATTCCAAGCTAATGAATAATCTTGAATTCGGTTGAAAATTCATTGTTTTGATATCCTACCGATGTTTCTATTCTGTTTACATTATATAGGGGAGTGACAGGCTTAGGCTGGATCACAAGACTTATATAATACAATGAATTTTAATAAATTAATGTACATGAAATGAATTTAATTGAATCCATGTAATTTTAGTATTGGTTACTTTTGAGTACCTTTTATTTTACAACATTTCCCTATTGTACAATACTGTTTCATATACTCAATATCAATTCATTGTTGACCTTAGGTGGTTTCCTATACAGATTTATTTCTCACACATTGTTTGGTTCATGTTTTTTAGCCCATGCAGACTACATTTTTACAGGTGTCGATAGTGGAAAGGATCATTATACATGTACTTGATTGTGCTTAGGTGAATAGTAGCATAGGGCCAAGCCAAGGCTTGTGATGCTATAGTGTTTTTTTGAATTATTATACCTTAGTATTGTGTTTTACTTTATTTTAGTGTAACATGTTTTCACTATTATTTTTAAAATTTAACAGGCTACATCATTTTGGTATGGTATGACTTCTGGTTATCTTTTCCTAGAAATATTCAGTTGTTAACCATAGTTGCAATATTTATCATGTTATTGTTGTTTTTATTAATAATTATGATGTGTTACACTCTTCCATTTAGGGAATATTTTATCCAATATCAAAACTTAGTCCCTTTCTTCTATTCGGAACCCTCTAGAATTTTGGGAAATGCGCTTGAGGCCATGGGGCCAACATGGTATGAGGCACCATTTGAGTGGCTTCCAGACCCAAGATTTTGTTTATTTTGATGATTATTTTACTAAAATAATATGATATATATTTAAAAATAATTATAATTAAATATATATATATATATAAATATTTATCATTTACTATTTCATTCAATACATTATTAAAAAGAAAACAATGTTCATGCATACATATGGCCTACCGTCTCCAATGAATTGTGAATCCCATTACACATTAATAACTTTAATAGATTATTATAAATGAATATATACTTAATATAAGTGATATTGTATCATTATAAACATTTTATAAATCATTAGGTAAGAATGTGGAAAAAAATTATAACAAATTGAAACACATGTGAAAAATGAAGCAGGTATTTCCCAAAATGTAGCCTTAATATGGAAGTGTTAATAATTTGGCTATATAAAAAAATATATTATATTAGTTGTAATAATATGTTTATATGTTATATTTTAATAATATTATATTTATTATATAGATATATTGAATATGTACACTGAAATCCTAGATTTATGGTTTGAGAATTTTATCTCGTATGTTATATCTATATGATATGTGCCTTATTCACCCTTCATATTTTATGTTTAGTGTGGTTACATCCCAAGGATTTATTCTGAGATAATGATAATAAAATTAATTGTTATTTAAATATATACTTTATGACCTCTCATTCATGGGCTTTATGTTTCAAATGATACAATCATAGTAATGTATTTTGGTCTCAATTTTAATTCTTTGAGACACATGCCATGTTATGCACCTATATTATTTTAGATGTTGTTTATATACTTCCATTTATATTTTATATCAATAATATACTTCATTTCATGATATTTTATGATTTATATAGTGTGATAACTTTTTTTATCATTCAATGTTACCAATGTTGTAACAGTTTATGCTACAATCTCAACGTTAATCAAGATTATTTATCATTATGCTTTCATTATTGATATGTTTTGATCCATCTATCTAGAAATCATAGTATATTAATAAAAATATCTTTAATATTATTATAACCTTTTAATGGTACTATTTTTACACACTTTCTTACATATGAAATTATGATTATTTATGAAAAAATGACTTTATTTCTCCTTTCTATCAAAAATATAGGTTATATAAACAACGTGTTCTCCAAAAATGTTTTAAAAATATTTTTTTATTATCCTATGATTTTAATGTTATTGTTTTTCACAAGTATTAAATTTTAAAAAAATGTTTTTAAATTGAGTCTCGTTTTCAATTTTTTTATCAAGGAATATTTTTAATCTGTTAAGGTGAAAAAGCAATATTTAGCATGTGAAAGCATACCTATCTCCATGGGAATCATTTCACTGATTTTATACTTTTAATTTTATAGGGTTTTTTGAAAGAATATATTTTACTAATATTTTGGAAATATTTTTATTTGAAATTTTATTTCATTGAAAATCGGTTTTGAAGAATTAGATAATGTTTAAAAAAATCGTCTAAAATCTTTTCTAATTTTCAATTATATGGCTTCAAAAGGATTTTATCCAATAAAAAACTTTCAATTTTCTCAAATTTTCTTTTACATTTTGTAAATAAAATTTCAAATAATTTTTTTTTAATTTCATCATGTTTTTTATATGTTTAGAAGGAATTTTTTTAATATTATTTCAATACACCATTCATAGTTTTCAATACATTTTAAAATAAAATGATTTTCAAATGTATTCTGTTTTAATGAGGGTTTTATAATAAGTAGTTTTTTTTATCATCATGAAATTTGTTTAATATATATTTCAAAATTATTTTCCCTATAGGATGATTGGTATTGGTGTTACTCATTACCTTATATAATGTAATCCAAAGCATCTATTCCTATTATTTATTTGAATAGTTTATGGATCAATTCCACAATGTTTTTGAAAATTTTTTATCTTTAATGGGTTATATTATTTTGAAAACCCCCTTTTCATGAATTAATAATTCATGAAATTAATATAAAACCAATATCTTTTTTATAGGTTATGATTTTATGATATAATTATGATACACAATTCATTCAATGGGTTATGATATTATGTTTATAAAACACATATCTTCTTATGTGTTATGATATGATCATTGTTTTATTATCATGTGGCACATGTATAAATGTTTTTATTATGATATCGAAGTGTCCTATATACCAATTAAATTATTTGGGTAATAATAAATTGTATATCATTTTAAAGGGTACACATGTTGTATCCCAAGACCAAAACCAATATGTTGCATGGGTTGTAGCCCAAGAATAAATAACAGGTTACACATGTTATATTCCCACACCAGATGTAGGTACATGAGTTATGGCCCCTAGCCTATGATGTTATGAAGGTTCTTTTATGTAGTCGTAACAAAGTATATTCTATGTTTTTGTGTATTACACAATTATATGTATTACTCTAATTTTATGATTTCATGGAATATCTTCATGATTCACTTATGTTTCATGACTTATAAACTACAAATATTTATTCCATGTTTAATTTTCATGATCTATTATATGAATGGCAAAATCATAAAATGTTATGATTGAATTATTATTGCCTTATGTTCATATTTATTCTTATATAACTCCTTTGTTTACCTATACTATGATTCTAATCTCACCCATTTATAATTTTCCTTCCCAGGGTTATGAAGATATATTTTATGTATGGTATCTCTATTAATGGTTTTAGTATTTGAGAAAATTGTTGGTTATAAATTATATCACTCATGTTCTAGAGTTTTTGTTTTCTAGTTTCTAAAGGAAATAGACTAATTCGGTCTTTGAGTGTATGTTTTAGTAATTTTAAATGGATTCAGAAACATTAATGCAATATCATTTTACATTAATAATGGATTGTTATAGTTGGTATCATAACAAAGAATTACTAAAACTTTTGAAACTATGATGACAAAACATTAGTGATATCCTAAATAATATTTGTAATAATAATTGTGTGGATCTCTCTAAGGATAATTAATTTTATGATTTAATGTTTAGAAAATGTTCCATGAATTTTGGGAAAGTATAGTGTGAGTGGTTTCCCAGAATTATATACATCTATGGATAATTAATGTGGACATGATTCTGGCGTAGAAGTAATTAAGTGTAACAACACTAACAAGATGTGTCAGTCAATACTCAGCATAACATGGGACATGACCACCGACCTTACTACATTCTTGTTTGACACTCATGGGGGATATGATTTAGAAATTAAAAATCTATTTACATTCCATCTTGATGGATTTTAGTATAATAATACAATGAATGTGACACCCCGAACTTTAAAATATTTTGATTTATTTATTTGGTGAATTTGGATATTTCTTTCGAGGTACGGGTTGAGTGCTGGATTAAAATTTTAGAAGTATGGTATTTTTCGTGTGTCTCAAGTTGGTTCATAGGAAGAACACAGTAAGTAGTATCTGTGTTGTTGGCACATGTGGCCATAAAATTTCTCAATATTTAAAATAAATACAATCAAATGAAGATAAAATTTAATGAATGTTATACAAATATTTACAATAATATTATTATTGAACTAATTATTATTATTAAGAAATTATTATAATTATTAAAAAATTAGTTATTATTATAAATGTTATTACAAATGTTACAAAAATTATAATGGAGTTTAATATTAATATTAAAATTAAAATTAAGATTATTTTTATCAAAATTTTTATTAACATTACTGAAAATTTACTTGTATAAAAATTTTATGCATATTTTTTATTTAGGTAAAAACTCTAGGGGTGTTTCCCCCTCATCTCTCTTTCCATGGTGTACAATGCAACCATGCCTCCTCATTATGATGTGTGCACCAACCCCTCTGATGTGGTCCTCTTGATATATCTATATCTCCACTAGCGAGTTGTTATACCTCCTCTAAACGACCATAACAGGGTGACCCCTTCCTCCTCCAGCTGAGCTATGCAGCGCGGTGCTCCCAACCGTCGAAATCTCCTATTTTTTGATAACCTTTGGAATTTCATCTTCCAACGATGCTTACACCCCCTATTCTCTCCCTACTGACACCACATCTCCCACCTGTGTGACCCCCAGGAAGCCTCCCCCTCTCCCATTCATTCACGTTAATCATGTGTCCAATTTCTTCCATAGCAATTTCATCGTCATTCTTGGCGGTTCGCAGTTGTCCCTCCTTGATCCATTCTTTTTTTCTTCCACTGTCAGATGTGAAACAATTCAGACCATCTAATCTTGATATCAGGTAGTTTTACCCATCTTCCCACTTTTAATTTTGGAATCAAAAATAACATTATATTTTTATTTATGACTGAATTTTTATAATGCTAGTGTATAATTTGAAAGCGTTATTTGAAATTAAAATCATGTTTTAAATGATTTTAATTTTAATTCTGACTATTTTATGACTTTTTAAACATGTTGAAAATCTAATTATTATTAAATGTTCACCAACGATTGCTTTTAAACATCCCAAATGGATTTTACAAATTTTATCAATACTTATAAAAATAATTTAACGGTATATAAATTGATTTATATTATAATTTACTTGGAATTTAAACAGATAACTGAAATTATATGAATTATAAAATAGTTTAAATAATTTTTTATAAAAATAAAGGATTTGAAAAATGATTTGACACTATTTTTTGTGAAAAAAAAGAAAAAGTATCCTTTTGAATCATTGGGGGATTTTATTAAATCAATTATTGTTTATGGTTCCATGGCCCCATTGAGGATTTCCAATTCCACAATTTTCAATGGAAGTGAGTTTTTCTTCAATTTAAGGTAAGGTATTTTAATGGGTTTTTGTATTTCTCTGTTATTAGTAACTTTTGTAGAGTGTGTGGACCAAATTGATTTAAGAATGAGTCATATCCCCGAGGATGTCTTACTGTCCTGATTTGGGTAAGGAATATATATATATATATATATATATAACCTCTTTGTACGTATACCATCAGGGAGTATAAAATATGTTAAATGAAAAAAGAAGAATATATAAATATTTGAATAAATTCATATGCATGTAAGTGAAAAAAGGTGATGTTTGAAAATTATTTTTCTAAAGAAGAATGTTTGAGTTAGGATCCATGTGTATTTTCTATTAAAATAATTATTTATTTGTCTCTTTTATTTCACACATTTATTTAATGTTAATTAGTTATGTGTGGTTTTAATAATAAATGCTTGATTTGAAATATAGAGATTTCCTCTATGTATATGAATTTCTTGGGATTGTTTATTAAATTTTCTTACAAAGTGTTTGATAAAATTCCCCTTTGGCCCTTATTGAGGTGATTCATATTTAATGTGGTTTAATTGTGTTTCATAAATGGGGTTCCCAGTGCAGTTATAACTTTCAATGTGGTGTGTGTGTGATTCTTTAAAAAATGGTTTGGCTGGAGAAAATCATGTGAGTATCGGTCAGCCCTTTTGTAAAACAATTTTTCATAGAAATGATGCTTGGAATTGTTCCCACATGGTTAGTTGACAAAAAAAGGAGTTTCCTTGGATTGGGACTTCCCTTATAAAATTATGGTTTAAATTTAAGGGGATTGATCCTTAGGGTGGCTCTAGGGTTACATTTTAGTGTCTTCCAATGGTTCATGGGGAATGTACTTATGAGGGGATAATTGTTTGACATTATTGGATCACCCCTTATTTAGAATGAATATAGGAACCTTTCATAGCTAGATAAATCTCAGTGAATGACTTGATGCAACAATCTATGTAATTGTAATATCCGGTGGCCAATAACAGATGGGTAGTTTGTAATTATTTCTATGGGATTGGGTCCTCCGTCTAGCCATGTAGGGTGAAGTCTATAATTTAGGTGTTATGACGTCATCGGTTAGGGCATGCCTTTAGGAAGATTCAAATTTATGGAGCATTACATATTATTCAAGATCTCCTTGGTTCTACCATATTATCTGATACTATGTTATCTTTATAAAATGGTTAAGATGCATATGCATGTTTGTTACTCTTTTGTGGTGTTTTTCTATTTAATATGTTGTATGTTTGTTCAAATTTTGTCCTTTCATAATGTATCTTCTTGATAAAAGTGATTAAATGATTTCACATGTTTATGGAATTAGGTTTGGAAAATTTATTTCACTACCTTCCTCTCTTTTTAATTTAAACACCACCAATTTTAAAAGTCTAATGCATGCTTCCTAAAAAAGAAATCTGGTTTTTTATTGAAAAAGGGAAATAGACTATGAATTATTATAAGAATAAAATGGCGGAAAACCTAGTTTTGTGTATTATATTAAAATTTTAAATTTATCGATCTTTTATTTCAAGGGAATGCATGTAGGAATAGATTAGTTAGTCATGCCTACAATGTTTTAACACACATGCCTATATTTTATCTTTCTTTAGATTTAAGTGATGTTTCATTATTAGATTTGGTTTCTGTAGTGTGATGTTGGTTTGAGGTCGATGGTAACCTATAGGGTCACATGGAGGTATGTACATTTTTTCAAATATCTACTAGTTTTGGTCAACATTTTTTAGAAATTTTTTCATTATGTTTCATTCATTTATGGTCTAGATCATTCCCATCAATTTAATTTTGATTCCTGAAACATGTTTCCTTTCCATGGGGATCTGAAATTCCCTTGGAGACATTTCGTGGTCCCAATCAGGAGACTATTTCTATATCGACCTAGGTTGGTACTTGATAAAATGGTATCTGAGGGAGTTTCTTGTTATTTGTGGTTTCTGGTAGATTGAGATTAGGGATATTGGGGCTCTAGAGGTTGGAAGCAGAATTTCATCAGGAACCATTTCTCATTCAGTCCTCATGCTTCTAGGTGTTGTATATGAATTTAGTCTATTATCATTGTTTTTTATTGAGGGATGAATATGGAGGAAAGATGATGTTACGCCTTGATTTCAGATAGAGTAGTGACCCATGTGGAGTCTATGTACAAGGTTTAATGTCTTTATTGTGGTTGATGCTTACATAGGGAATGCCCAACTACCTTGTCTCTAGGTTAATCATGAATACTAGTCCCTCGCACTGGTAGTTCGATTTGAGTTGAGTGTCACCTTGGTTTTGGTCAGTGTAAGGGTGTTTTTAAAATGATGATTATTTTGAAATGAAATTTATTTCTTCTAAATCGATTGTATATTGTAAAATGTGTTTAATAATTTATTGATCATTGTTTGAATGATGGTGTTTGTTTACGATTGTTATGGAAATCGTTGGGTGTAACCCATGATGTTCTTTATGAATTTTTTAACATGGGGGTATGTTTATAAAAAGTGGATGAGGGGAATTGATCATGGATGACATGAGTGGAAGGGATGGGTGTGGATGAACACATTTTCAATGGGTTATGGGATTTCATGGATGTGTATTTGAAATTAAAGGCTTGTCATTATTTTTCAAATGTTATTTAGAAATATAAAAAAAATTGAGATTGAATTTGTTTTAAAAAGAGGGGTTTGGTATTTATAATTTTTCTTTGAAAGTATTATGTTATGAATTTTAAAAATGAAAGTGGATTTTGAAATAGGGTAATTTAGGTTATACATGAATATATTTTCATAATCAGACTTTTGTTTTGGATTGAGATATTCATTATGATTATGTTCTATATTTATATTGTATATCAATATGTGCTTCTTGTGTTATTCAATAAATAATACCCAGAAAGGTCCCCAATGTTTCAAATAACTCATACCCAGTTTTATTGTCCATCATAGAAATTACATGTAATTATTAGTAGTTGAGGTACATTAGACGTAGTAGAGTGTCTTGAAGAGTGCGAGCGTGTCTTTAGGGTATTCGGAACTCACGAAGCTATCAGAGTGTGTGCGGCTTTGGGTCTGATTGATGTTCTATCTCTAGATTAATATGAGTAGTTTGCATCACTATTAGTGTGTGTTGGGTTGAAGTCGGATGTCATTAAATATGTATTCTTATGATTTTTCATACCATAATAGGTGAATATGAAGAAAAGGGAACAACACATGTGTATTCAACAAAGGAAATGGACAGTGAAGGTATATGGTGTCTATTTCATAAAGCTAGTCTCTTTTATTTCAGATTCAGAGTCTCTGAATCTGATGTTGTTTCTCTTTTGATTGGGAGTAATCATCTAGAAGTTAAAGAGAAGATCATTTCTTCAAAGGACATTTGATTTGTAATGATGGTGGATGACAAATTTTTTGTTTAGCGTGTTCATTTTGTACATACAGTAGTGGATGGATCTGGTGAAGGTTCCCCATCTTGAGAGCATCATGTACCAGAGGAACCTATCTCTATATAGTACTCTTCTTTTTTCGGTTTTCTAGTTCATCAGATCATACTTGTGTGTTCCACGAGTGTGTCTGGCTCGGGCACTCAAGTTCATCATGTCGCATCCCTCTAATGTTGTTACATCAATGTGGTTTTATGGGTCATCTTGAGACGTTTTTTCAAAAGCGTCATCTGAAAAGGATTTTATGATCGAGGGATTATTGTACGTGATTGTGAGGAAGTACATGACTCAGTTTTCAAAAACCCAACCATATGTCTCAAGGTGAAACTCATGAATAGTATAGAGTTTCTATGGTTGTGAAGATGACGTCTGAGTTTTGTTTTCTATGATGTGATTAGAACATATAATTTCTATTCATTTTTTGTCTCTGATCGAGGGGTTTCCTCTATTGTATGTCCCCCATTTCCTTAAGAGATTATGATAAAAAATTTCTTTTGTAATCCAAATAGTCTTGTATGTATGAATAAGATTTTTGAATCCTTAGTTTTTCTTAATGTTTGTGTTTACCTTGTATGAGATGGTTTCCAAAGTGGTGCCTGTTAGAGGATGTTTGTATTTTGTGAGATTGTTGAATGTAGTTTTCCGTCCATTTTTCTTTGGATTATCATTCCAAGAATTTTACCCTAATAAAATGGGATTGTCATCTGTGATAAAAGATCATACATATAATTTTGGGTTGTGTTTTTCATGATATAGAATCCAATTTGGAATAATTGGGAATATAGCATCCCCCCTGCCTGAGTGGTTTGTTTGGGTTTTAATTTATATGCTATTTAGATTCTTGTAGTGGGGAGAAAGCCCAATTGTTCTACCCTTATTTTGGGGTTTTCATTTCATCTAGATCAGTCAGGTTTGACTTGATAAATGAATAGACACCCTAGAAATTCCTTTATTTTTTTGTAGTGTTTGGTCAGGGATTAATGTTTTCATTAAATTTCTTATTGGAAACCTTTTGTGGGAAGAACATTTTGTGATGGTAAGAATTGTCACAACATGACCTGTAATATTATTTTCGTCTATAATTTCATAGCATTTTATATTCTCGTTCAGGTGTGTGTTGAGAGATAGTATAAAATTTTTCATGTTTGGTATTTTTGTTGGGTATTGGGCTGGTACACAAGCACCCCAGGGTTAGTAATATCAGTGATGTCAGCTCAGGATACCATGAAATTTCCCGATATTTAAAATAAATAATATCTTATAAATATAGAATTTTAAGGATATTATAACAATAATAATAATATTATTATTATTATTATCATCATCATTATGATATTATTATTATTATTACTAATTAATTTTTTTTTATTTTATAACTATTATTAAAATAGTTATCAATATTATTATGAAGATTATTTTTATTATTATTGTTAATATTTCTAGTATTACTATTATTTTTAAATTTCCTATTAATAGAATTATTATTTATCTTTCTAATTTAATGTTATTTTTTTAGTTAGGGAGAAACCCTAGGGGCATCTCCCACACCCCCTTCTTCTCCCCTTCCATGGTGTACAACGACCTCCCCTATACATCATCTTGGTGAATTTTCCGCCAACCCCTCTTGCATGTTCTATTTGTTTTATCTAGATCTCTACTAGGATGGCACCATACCTCATCCATTTTAACTCTGTGGTGCTCCACCCTACCTCCTCCAGACGACTTACATATCATGAATCTCAACTCCATTTGGTCTATACTCTTTTTTGGAGACCTCTAGTGCACCTTCTCCGTAAGACAATGATTCCCCCATATTCTAACCATGTCACCTCCTCTTCTCCCTCTTGCATGAACCCTATGTAGCCTAACCCCTATCCCATTAACGCAATATATTATCACCTCCTTCTCCTTCCATTGTGATTTTATTTTCGTTCTTGGAAGTTTGTAGTTGGCCCTCCCTGATCCAATCTTCTTTACATCAACATTTTAAGGCAATTCATTTTACACCATCCGTCGTCGATTTCAGTTAGGTTTTCCTATGTTCAAAATGCTAATTTTTGAAACATGAATCACATGATCTTTTTATTTATTACATAATTTTATAATGTTAGTGCTTACTATAAATTCATTATTTTAATTGAAAATTATGTTCTCATTAAATTTTATTTTAATTAATTGAATTTATTGTATTTAGAGAATGTTAGAAATCTTTTTTTATTAACTGCTCACCACTAATTTTTTTATTATACAACTAAAATGGATTTTTAAAAAAATTCATGATTTAATAAAAATTATTATCAGTACTTAATGATTATCTATCAATATTTACATGGAATTTCAAGATACAATTGAAAGTCCGTGTATTATACAATAGTTTAAAAAATAGTTATAAATAAATTCAAGATTTAAAAACAGAGTTGAAACTACTTGGATTATGACGTTAAATAAAATTGTGGTTTTGTAACATTGGAGGATTTTCTCTTGGATCTATTCTAATTGTTTAGGGTTCCATAGCCCCGTTGAAGATCTACCTTTTCGTGGTTGTGAAAGGAAGTGTGTTTCACTTTAATTTATGATTAGGGTTATTTCCCATTTCATTGGTCAAACTTTTAATTATGGTTTTGTGATTTCTGAGTAGCTGATATCTTCTCTAGAGTGTGTGGACATTATTGATGTAATCTGAAGTTTTTATCACAAGGATGCCTCGCATTCATGTGCTAGGGTAAGGTATATATATATCCTCTATATACATATTTCCTCCAGGTGGAGGGAATATGATAAATGAATGTATTGGTATATATATATATCATTATAAATGTATATTTATGTAAGTGAAAAAAAGGTTGGTTTGATAAGTCGTCAACAAAAGAGGCATGATTTATGTAAGAACCCTCTTCATTGAACATTAAATAAGTAATTTTTTAGATTCTTGATTTTTGAAACATTATTTAATTATAAATAGAATTGTGGGGTTTTTAAAATAAATTGTTGTTGTGAAAAAGGGTTATTTCCTCTATATATTTGAATTGACTGGAAGTTTGTCAAAATGTTATTATTATTTGTTTGAAGAAGTACCCCTTTGGAACATATAAATGTGATTTAATTTTAAAGGGGTGAATTGGGTTTCTTAAATGGGTTTGCAAGTCTGTTTTTGGATTTGAATTTGTTTTGTGTGTGATTTCATAAGAAATTTATTGGCCTGAGAAAGTCTTGTGAGGCTCGGTTAGAATTATTTTTAAAAACATCTTATCATAGACACTATCCATGGAACGGTCCCCCACCATGTTGGTTGATAAAATATGATAGTTTACTTGGATTATTACTTCCCTTTTGAAATAATGTTTTAATATGAACACACTTGTTCCTTAGGGTGACTCGAGGGTGACCTAGTGGAGTGTGATGATGGTGTGTGATTAATGTAATTGGGAATGGACACATGTTTAACATTGTTGGCTCAACCTATTTTTAGTCCGACCATTGGAACCTAGCATAAAAACAAAAATCAGGGTGAACTATTGATTGACTTTTTTGGATTATTTTACTAGTTAGATCCCAATAGAAGAGGTATAATTTGTTGTAATTGCAATGGGATTAGTCCCATCATTTAGGCTACGTTGGGTGACAATCGGGTGTGTGGGTGTGATGATGTCATCGAGTAGTGCATGACTTCAGAATGGGTCACATGTATAGTAAGTTATGGATTATTCTATGCTCCTAGGTTATCCCATTTTTATTGGTACATATGTATCAAAGGAATATCATTGAGATGCATGTGAGGTAGAGGAATAAATGGACTCAATGATTCTGTGCAACACGCTTCATAGCCTCTGGATGATCCCGTTATTAGTTTCTTATGCAATCAGAAACTGTCATGGAGTCCTTGGAAATGACATAAAGGTAACCCAAAAATGGAGGGAGGGAAACAAAGTCACATAATACATGGCCTCAGCGGTCTCCCCTTGCCCTGATTGTACACTTTTATATAATTTGGATTGCATGAAAACACTAGGGTGAACATTATTAGAGGGTATTAACTCGACCTCCATTACATCAGTCCCACTTAACCTCAGTTGTAGCCTTTCCCCCTTTTCATTCTCCATGAATAAATAATTACATGATGATGATGAGATGCATGTGATGGTTGGTTACACTTTAGTGGTTTTTTCCTAGTTCCCATGTGTTATGTTTGCTGATCTAGTTTCCTTGCATTATGTAGCTTCTTGATAAAATTGATAATATGATATCATTTGTTTATTTAAAAAAAATTGAAAATATTTTAAACTTCATACATCTATTTTTAGTGTAAACATCATCACTTTGAAAATTCCAAAGTATGCTTCTCAAAAATGGAATTAGTTTCTTGATTGAAAAAGGGAAATGGAAAATGGCTTGTTTTATGACGAAAATGGGTGAAAACATAGTCCTATAAATTTTATTTCGAACATTATATTCAGGGAACATTTAATTAAAGAAAATTAAAATGTAAATAGATTGTTTGGGCATTCCTACTATGTTTTAATACTCACTTATATAGTTTATCTTTGTTTTTAGCTTTGGGAGACGAGAGTTTATCATATTCAGTTGATATACATCAACATTGGTTTGAGGTTAGTGGAAACCCGTATGGTCACATGGATATATGTATAGTATTTTTTATCACCAATACTAGTTTTTTTTTTCATTGTTAAAATTTAATTTATTTATTTTTCTTTAATTTATGTGCCAAATCATTCCAATCTATGTAATTTTGAGGTCATAAAATTGTTTCCCTCATTTTGGGATCTGGAATGCCCATAAAGCCATGTTGTATACCAACTCGATTGACCGACTCAGGGTCAACCTAGGTTGGTTTGTGATAATGAATAACCTTTGGTAAGATTATGGTGTAAAATATTTATAAAGGAATTCTAATTTAACCACCATGTGAGTTGGTTTTCATGATTATCATGTTCTGAAATATGAAACATTTTTCTTAATCTATACGTTTTTGTAGTAAATGGGATAAACTTAAAGGAACTCCATTAATTTATAATACATGGAATAATGAAATTTGTTTTCCCCTAATCATTCAATTGTTTAGGGTGATGGAATGAAAAACTCATAGCTATTATCACACAAAATTCTCAATCATTGAAGCAGCATGAGCATTCTAAAGAGAAATGTAAGGAAACCCATTTTGTTTAGTGCTTTATGAGGAAACACCCACCATCCATCATTAATTCTTATAATCTACATGATACTGACCACTAGATCAGTACTATTGAAAATGTATTCTCTATTGTCAAGTGTTTACTTCAGAAGAAATTCATTCAGGCAGTTTTTATATATTAAGGAGAAGAAAACCAACGGTGAACTATAATTAGGAATACGAGGACGAAAGAGGAAATTGAGTCTATATGTTGGGATGATTTCAATAACATATTATTTTATAAGTAAATTCCTTATTCTCATCATAAGATAATGGAAAATTAGTTCCTTGAGTTTTGTGAAATGGATGTTGAATCCGTCAGTGCTGAATATGATAATTTCAAAAGGATTATGAGGTATGATTCTAAAATTATCATCCTACAGGAATGTAATATTGATATTTTATTAATTAGTTACAATCCAATTCCCATAATTTTGTTTCCAATAATAAAATTTAGTATCTATGAAGAGATATTTTTTTGTGTAATCCATGTTGAAATTACAGTTTGAGATATATATCAATCAAACAGTTTTAATAAGAAGATAGAGGCGGAGTTGAAAAGAAAATCTAAAAACCAAGGATATAATAAGATGACACTTCCTTTATACTCTATGTGTGTAAAGTTTCATGGTGGAAAATTACATAACGGGACTATGTTTTTAAATATTTTTGAATGAAGGAAATCAAGATAATGAATGTTGAAGTTATTGTAATAATTTATATATTAATGAGAGTTTTGTGAAAACTCCAAAGAAGGAACCTCCCACACAACTATGTTTCAATTGAATGGGGTTCAGTTATTTTTCAAAAAAAACCCAAATATAAGTGTTACATATGGTGATCAATTACAACAACCTCTAAAGACAAAGGAAAAAATGGAAGGCTTATAAGATTGTAATGGTTTTAGTGAACCCTGATAATTGGGGAACTCCATAGGAGTGAATTTCCTATGGTATTTTTTAAAAATATGACCAATGAAAATCTTGTAGTTCATACATTAATGGAACATGATATAACTCTATGAATATATTATGTCTATCAATAAGAATTTTGAATAATGATATTTTATTTATTTCTATGATTTACATAGATTATCCCATACTTCCAATGGAAATATATTTAATATAATAGCCTACTAAATGAATAAATGGTGAATACTATTTTTAATCTTGCATGATTTAAATTATTAATTATCTTAATTAAGTTCGTTACCATGTTTATAGAGACTAAATGAAGAATTTATTCACATATTTGTATGTAATTTATAAGATATACTATATGATATATGGGGTAATCAATGTTAATATCATTTTTATAAATTTTGTGACATTCATTATATTGTTTTGGACATTCATATTTTGGAAGGGTTTTAATGTTAACCATTTATTGAATGGTTAATATCAAAACATGGATAATGTTTTATAGATTAAAGTATTATATCACGATATGAAGATTTATACATATTGGATAAGTTGTGACACCATTTTTTTTTATAAATACGGGTGCAATGAACTATCATTCTTTTTTATGGATATCATGATATTCTATTGATTTATTAATGAAAACTCAATATCATTACCTTGAGTAAGAGATGACATGGTAATTGATCAAGGTGAAACTAACCAATGATATTGTGCATAACATATGGAATGAAATCAAGTAAGTAAATATTATTTATGGAAAGGGTTTTTAAATAAAATGTTATCTTTTGATCATCAATCTAATGATACCAATGAACTCTTTCTCACTTCATCAATTAATGGTTTTTTATTATTATCCATCAATGGAACTATTCTAATCATTTTATTAGTGTTCTTTATAAATCCATTAATTATTTACACTTTTCTTCCATGTCTATTTTTAACATTCCACATGTGTTCTCCCATGTGGAAACCCATTTACGAGTTTCTTTGAGTAACCATAATGTTTCCAATATTCCATTATTTAAGTAGTTTTTGGTATACATTTATATGATGATATTTTTTTTGAATGTATCTTTAAAGTATTAAACCATTGGGTCTCCAAATGATTTTTAGGGAAAAATTCGTTTGAAGGGGGGTATAGTGTAAAAACAAAAGATTTATTGAATTATTTATTTTGAATAATTTAATCTTTTTGATAATTAGAATTTCAAAATACGCTTCAAATTTTTTTTTATAATTTATAAATTCACCATGTTTTAATTATTTAATACTCTACACTATGTTATGCTAGTGCTACACTCAAAACGGACTTGGCTTTTCTAACATGTGGTAATGAGTTTCGGTGAAACGTCACATTATAATTATAATTGTATAAACAATGTACTGATAACTTAGATGGTAAACATGATAATATTAAATAGAAATATCTATTTTTAAATTTTTATTTTAAATTGTTTCAAATTAATAAAACATATTGATAATGAAATATATAATTTTCATGAAAAGTACTTTTATGTTTTATAATTTTATTTTTAATAAGGATGTATTTTTTATGTCTTTCTGTGAACAATTATAAATATAATTTTAGAAAATAATAAATAATTAATTTTATAGAATAAAAATAATTTTCTAATTCATAATTTCATAAATATATTATAGCAAATATTATAGTTTTTTCCGAGAAACATAATTTTTGGATGAATAATTAAAAATAATTAATTTTATTACCATATAGTTATTTTGTATAATAAATTTATATAGTAAAATTATATTTAAATTTAGTTTTGAAGTCAAAATAGATAAATTAAAAATATATTAAAAATATATGTTTCATTTGAATCAATTTTATGATGTAATTATAAATTAAATCATAATGATCTTTTGAACATTCTCACTTAAATAACATGATTTATCACAACATTTGTATGATTATATCCAAAAATAATTTTCCTAATTATATGAATTGATTTTATAAAAATTCTTATACAAGTATTTAGTTATTATAGTATTATAATATAATATGGTAAACCTAATTTTTAAACAACCAAAATTTATGAATGTGATTAAAATTATTTAAAATGTTTAAGTTAATATTATTCTTAATAAGGGAATAAAACTTAATCATAAGGGGACAAATAACCTAGAAACATGTCAAAAACCATTTGGTTTCAATATATAGATTAAAAAACATCAATTACTGTGTTTTTTGGGTTCTTATGAATACTTTTAGGAGAAAACAATGGTACACCAAACCCGTTTTAAAAAATTCCATGTGTCACCCCTCCACCCATATACAATGTCTCCATCATTCCCCATTCCCCAAATATCTCAAGCCCCTTTCTCATGACCAATATCGTCCCAAATAAATCCCATAATCTTATATGCATAACATGCGTAATAAATCCATCCATTCAAGCCATTTGGTTTGAAAAAAAAGTGATTTTCTCAAATAATAGGTAACATCATTCCTCAAGAACATTGGTTTTATATTTATTATCCACCACATAAAATATTCTTATTATATTATTGAATTAAAAATTAATTATACTATATATAATTTTTTTTATTGGTTTTTCCCACACATACACATACTTCCATCTAATGGGTATTTAACTTAATGTTTTTTTGAATGGTGAACATCGATCTCATGAAATAATATTGTTCGTTTTTATATTACCACCTCTCGGGGTTGGGAATTATGGTGTAAAATTAATTTTTATATGATATTTATTATTTGTGATTTGTTTCTTATTTTGGATATAGTATATTAAACATTAATTTAATCAGTACAATTTTTTAAATATGATAACTTCATTTGTGGACATGGGGAAACCTCCTCCACAATGATATGTGAGTCATTCACAATTAACATGGAATTTATTAAGAACTATTTTATTATACAGTATATATATATATGATATTTATGATTTATTGATGCTTCAATAATTAATAAATGACTCATACCTCCAAGATTTCAATTTTACATAAGTACGTTAATTTAATTTGTAGAAGTGTGGACTACGACCTTTTCAGAGAGATGAGATTCATTCACAGATTACATATATTTTATTAAGGAATAATTTAGGGAATGTATATGATATATATGAAATTATAATTCTAATAGTTTTATAATATATATATATATATATATATCATTTCAATATGTCAATAAAATGAATGAATTGTTTAAGTGTACATATGGTCAACCATCTCCATGAATAGTATGTTCCATTCCACATTTAAATAATGAATATATTTTTACAAATAAATATATACATAAAAACATTATATTTAAATCATATTTTACATTATGGAAATCATGGTATAATTAAGAGGAAAAAAATATAACATACTAAGTCACATGTGAGAACCCATGCAGATATTACCTGAAACTGAACCGCAACATTGATGTCTTAAAAATAGGTGATACAATGAAATATATTCTATTATATATACAATAGTATGGATAAATGGTAGATTTATAAACAAAATTATTATATAAGATTATTTAATATTCAAAATTAGAGTCAAGTCTTATGGTATGTGAATATCATCTCACTTTTTATTTTCATGAGATACATGCCTTATTCACCCCTCATTTTTTATGTATGGTGTGTTTTTATATTTATGGATGTATTCTATGATCCATATACTTAAATTTTAAGGTATTTATATTTCTATTTTTTATATCTATTTCATGGGTTAAATGTTTCAAATGATAACAATTTGTTAAAGTAGTATTGCCTCAATTTTGATTCTTTGTGACACATGTCATGTTATGAACCTATATTTGTTTCTACAAGATTTATATAATTCATATGAAAAATTATATCATGAATACCATTTTATTCATGATATATTATGTTAAAATTATTTTATTATTTAAATTTTATTATTTTCTTGTTTTACCAAAGTTATAATGGATTATTTCTACAATATAACCATTTATCAAGATTGTTTATGACTCTATTTCCAATGAGAAAATAATATGATTCATATGTCAATAAAGCTCATGAATTATCTTAATGTATATTTAATCTTGATACAACCATTTAATGGCACCAATTTACCATATTTTTTATATATTATAACTCTGATATTTTTTGAAAATATGACACTATTTATACATTCTGTCATAAATATGTGTTTTTTCCAAACAGATCTTTTATCAAATGTTTGAAAAAATGATTTATTCTTATCATATGATTTTTAATGGAAATTTTTACACATTTATTAATTTTCTTTAAAAAGAAAATTAATGTAATCCTCTTTTTATTTTCTAATCAAGTCACTTTTCAGATATTTTCAGGTGAAAAGGAATGTTTTACTTTTACAGACTTACAATCAATCACGATCATCATTTTCATGATGATTCATTATATGTTTAAAAGATTTAATTTTTTAATATTTTTATTTCAAAATTTTATTTTAGATTTTTAATATTAAATTGTATTTTCAAATAATATGGTTATTAAAAAATTGTTTTATGTTCCAATAATGTTTGAAATGTTTTTTAATGATTCCATTATAGGTTTTTAGAAAGTTTTATTCAAGGAAAGTTATTTAAATGATATCAATTCACAATTTACATTTTTCGATGTATTTTCCATGATAATAGTTTTTATAATGTTTTCAAACTAATATTATAGGTTTTCATGTAAAGTGATTTTAAAAAGGAATTCATGAACTCTTTCAATATTTATTAGAAATTTTTATTGAAAATGGTTGTTGAAATATTTAATGCATTCAAAACCATTTCTCAATGAAGACTGTATATTTTACAAAGAATGTTTTTAAAATAAATTTTTAATTATTTTCCATATAATATGAAATCAATTTTTATTATTTATTCTATTTATGGAAATAATCAGAATGATGTATTCCTATTTATTATTTGATGGTTTATGTATTAATAACAAGTTGTTTATGAAAATTTTTTATCTTCCAATAATTATTTTATTTTGAGACACACTATTTCTACAGGTTTGGATTTAATATAATGATTATGAAACCTATCACTTTTATATAGTTTATGATGTGATGATTTGTCTATGATATCCAATTTAATTCATGGGTAATGATGTAATATTTATGAAACACATATACTATTATGGATTATCATATGATTAATGTTATACTATATTGGGGAATATGTATGAATTCTTCTATTATGATAAGGGTTGGACCTATATCTCCATCTAATAAATTGGGTAATGATAAATGGTATTTTAGATCAATGGCTACATGGGTTGTAGCCCATGGAGAAAAAATAGAAGGTTCATGGTTTGTAGACTAATCTTGAAAATAACAAGGTGTGTGAGTTATATCCCAAGCCTAAAAATATTTAGGTGGATGGGTTTCAACTGAGCCCCAAAAATAAGAGTGTTCATGTTTGTGACATTTTTACTTTAACATTAAATTTAAAGATATTAATGTCATTTTCCTTCCAAACTGGCTCCATGGGGTCCCCAAGTTGACCCATGGATTGTCTTGGTCTGCCATGACACATAAAATAAGGCTAGGACATGTGTCTAGGTCATTTTATATTATTAAAACATTATTCCTACCTTAAATTACACTAATTACCTCTAATCGCGATTAAAAACTTAAAACTTACTATTAACCAAAAAATTATTTTAATCCAATTGTACCACATTTTTCTTCTTAATGAAAACCATGTATGTCGGATTTTTGATATTCAAAACACAGAGGTTGTAAAATGTCATTTAAATGAAAAATCAGTTTTTTAAGTACCACTTAGTGGTTCCACTATTGATCAAAAATTGATGTTTTTCAGAAAAAATACCAAAACTTCACCCTAAGCTATATTTGATATTTCAAATTCAAAAATGATGTCTATTTTACAAATTTAAATACATATAAGTTTCATTAATTAATTTAATAATTAATTCCCACTGTCAGAGAAAATATCGTCTTCTTAATGAAACAATAAGTATCAAAAGATTGACACTAGTTTAAGTCGAATTTCAAAGTGAAATTAATTACAATGACCACTATTGGATTAAATGGTAAAAATTTATTTTAATTGAACATTAAAAACAATTAAAAAGATAATATAACCATATAATTAAATTAGATGAAAAAGATGTTTTGATGTAAAATGCAGTATTTTTCACTATTCATTAAAAAATTGAACATTGTTAGAAAAATACCAAAAAGATATCCAATGTAAATTTAAATGTCCCAATCATAAATAATAAGTTTATTTTGACAAACATATCTTATAAAATTGTCAAAAGATAGATTTAAAAATGGTTTTCCATCAAAAGGCAGTAAAACAATCTTTTAAAAATATTAGTGCATTCCGTGCTTAAGATTGGATTTATTTTCATTTTAAGCCTCTAATACACTATCTAATTCATTAATAGACATAGATAAAAATATTTATTATTCATTACTTACTTGGTATGTTACATCCTTCCCCCCCTTTAAAAAATTGTGTCTCCGCAATTCATTTACGTATCGAATAAGTGGGGGTATTTATCCCTCATTGCATTTTCAGATTCCCATGTTGCCTCTTTAAACATGTGGTTTTTTCCACAAAACCTTTACCTGATAAATAACCTTATTTTTTAACACTTTCTCTCTATGGTCAAGAATCATGACCGGTTGTTCCTCATAATATAGGTTCTCTTCCAGCTGAACTACCTCTGGACTCAAAACATTTGATGGATCTGGCATATACTTTCTCAACATCGAGACATGAAAAACATTGTGTACCTAAGATAAACTCGGAGGTAAAGCCACTCTGTATGAAATTGATCCAACTCTCTCCAGAATTTCATATGGTCCAATGAATTTTGGACTCATCTTTCCTTTCATACCAAATCGCATCACACATTTCCATGTTGAGACTTTGAGAAAAACATGATCACCTACCTCAAAAGAGATATCCTTCCTCCTGTTGTCTGCATAACTCTTCTGCCTGCTCTGAGCTGTTCTCATGTGTTTCCGTATCAGCTGAAGTTTTTCTGCCAACTCATCAACCAATTCTGGTCCCATCATCTTCCTTTCACCCACTTCATCCAAGAATGATGGAGTTCGACACTGCTTCCCATATAACGCCTCAAATAGTGCCATTTGTATACTGGAATGAAAACTGTTATTATATGAAAATTCAACCAAAGAAAGATGTTGGTCCCAACTTCCCTGATAATCCATCGAACAAGCAGGTAGCATATCTTCCAAATTCTGAATTGTTCGTTCTGACTGCCCATCTGATTGAGGATGAAAAGTTATACTAAAATTTAATTCAGCACCCAACGACTAATGAAGGCCTTTCCAAAAGTTAGAAGTAAACCTAGGATCACGATCAGATACAATGGAGAGGGGAACTCCATGAAACCTGAATATCTCTTTAAGATACAAATGGGAATGTTGATCTTGGGAAAATGTATCTCGTATGGCAAGGAAATGAGATGATTTAGTCAAGCGATCAACAATAACCCATATTGCATTATTACCTCAAGGTTTCTTCAGCAATCCCATAACAAAATCCGTGGATATATCCTCCCATTTCCACACTGGCACTGGTAAAGGTTGAAGCATCTATTTTGGTAACTGCCGCTCTTCTTTAACCTGTTGATAATTCAAAAACATTACTGTAAAATCAGAAATATCTCTTTTCATTCCATCCCACCAGTAATACTCCCGCAGATCTCTGTAAATATTAGTATTTCCAGGATGAACGGAAAATGGAGAACTATGAGCTTCACATAACAACTCTCTCTTCAACTATGCATCACAAGGCACACACAATCTCTTCCCAAATCTCAAAACACAATCATTATCAATGTTGAATTCAGGCAACATACCTTTCTGAACCAGCTCTACCTTTTTATGAAACTCACTGTCTTGCTTCTGTGCTTGCTTGATTCTGTTTGATAGAGAAGATTTCACTAATACCTAAAACAAAACAGAAGAACATCCTGCACAAAAAACTTCTATGCCAAAGTTCATCAAATCCTTAACCAAAGGATCACGTTCCAAACGCAACATCGTTAATGAAGCAATCCTTTTTCAACTCAAAGCATCATCTTATTATTTTCTTTCCCCAGATGGTAATGAATTGTACAATCATAATCCTTGATTAATTCTATCCATCTCCTCTGTCTCATGTTTAATTCTTTTTGATTGAATATATACTTTAAACTTTTGTGATCAGTATATATTTCACACTTTGCTCCATACAAATGATGCCTCCAAATTTTTAAAGCGAAAACTAAAGCAGCTAATTCCAAATCATGTGTAGGGTAATTTACCTCATGAGTTTTCAAATATCGTGAAGAATAAGAAATTACCTGATCATTCTGCATTAGAACACAACCAATTCATTTCAATGAAGCATCAATGTAGATAACAAACTCACCATTCCTGGAAGGTAGTGCCAAAACTAGAGCATTCACCAATCTTCATTTCAATTCCTAAAAACAATCAACACGTTATTTTGTCCAGATAAACTTAACACCCTTCCGAGTTAGCTTAGTCATTGGACTAGATAATCGTGAAAATTCTCTGACAAACCTTCGGTAATATCCTGCCAAACCAAGGAAGCTACGAATCTCAGTTACATTTGTGGTTCTTTGCCATTCATCAAAAACCGTTGTTTTTGCCGGATCAGTAGTTATCCCATCTTTAGAAACAATATGACCAAGCAAAGAAATCTGTTGCAACCAAAACTCACACATTCTGAATTTCCCATACAATTTCTTTTCTTTTATGGTTTGCAAAATAACCCTTAAATGTCTTTCATACTCTTCTTTACTTTTAGAAAACACCAAAATATCATCAATGAAAACAACCACAAACTTATCCAAGAACTCATGGAAAATTCTATTCATTTTGTCCATGAATATAGCAGGTGCATTGGTTAGCCAAAAAGGCATTACTACAAATTCATAATGGGCATATCTTGTAAGAAACATAGTCTCTGGAACATCTGCTTCCTTTACATTTAGCTAATGGTACCCCGAGCTCAGGTCAATCTTTGAAAAATACTGAGCTCTCTAGAGATGATCAAACAAATCATCGATATATGTTAATGGGTATTTTTCCTTAACAATGATGTTATTCAAGGCTCTATAATCAATGCAATGTCTCATTAAACCATCTTTATTTTTAACAAATAAAACAGGTGCACCCAATGGTGATGTTCTAGGTCAAATGAAACCATTCTCTAATAAATCATGCAATTGTTCCTTAAACTCTAAAATTCCAATTTGAGCCATTCGATAAGGGGGTTTTGAAATTGGCTTAGCATCAAGAACTAAGTCAACAACAAACTCAACTTCCTGATCTGGTATTGTTCCAGGAAACTCATCATGAAAAACATCAGGATACTCATTTACCACTGGCACATCATTAATCTGAACAGTTCCCTTGTTTTCAACAATATGTGCAATGCGACATTCATTTCCATCTTTTACAAGTTTCTCGGCCTCTTGATACGTTATCAACAGTAAGGGTTCATTCTTGTACACAAACTGAAAGTATTTCTGAAAAAAAACTTCTTTAGCTCTACAATCAATCTTAGTATGGTAAATAGAGAGGCAATCCATACCCAGGATAACATCAAACTCTACTAGAGTTAAAACAACAAGGTTTTCAAGTAGGATCTTTCCACAGATAAGGATTGGAAGATTCTTATAAATTATTTTGGCCTCAACATTTACCCCATGTGTTTTTACCACAAGTTCATGAGTCATTTCTTTAGATGGTATTCCCATTTTACTAGAAAAGTTTTCTGAGATTAAAGAATGTGTAGACCCCGAATCAAACAACACATTGGCGTAGTCTGAAAAAACAAACAAAGTACCTGATACAACTTCATTTGATGGCCCAACATCTATTGATGTAGTTTCAATGGATTTCACCACCCCTTTCTGCATATAGTCTAACTGCTTCCCATCACTGAATCTCTTTGTCGGACACTCGTTTGCATAGTGACCCTTCTCATTGAACTTAAAACATTTCACTAACTGTAAATCAAATTTGGTCTTTCCTTCACCTTGATCTTTTTCAGTGCAATCACGAGCCTTATGTCACATCTTACCACATTGGTAGCACATTCCAGAATTCAGAAGACATTCCCCAGCATGCCTTTTACCACATTTATCAGAAACTGGAAACTCAGTTTTCTTACCATCATACTTTTTTGAATAATTCTTTCCTTTCTCCAGCCACCTTGGTCTCTTCTACTGTTGGTTGTTATAGAACACTTGATCATCGAAAAACTCCATTTACACCTTCTCATCACATCGAACAAGCTTTTCATTACTTTTGAACTAACAAGAATATAATGCCCTTCGATATTTTGGCTTTAATCCTGAGTAAAAACGATTGATTTTACTATCAAGGTCTCGGATAAAATTTGGAGAATACCTTTCTAATCGAGTGAACCTTTCTTCATAGGCATCCACTAAGTCTTCCTCTTTCCCCAATTCCACGAATTGATTTTCTATCCTAAGTAGAACAGCCTTAGGAAAATACATCTCAAGAAACATACCATTAAATTCATCCAGTCGAGAGCATTAATCTCATCAGCATCCCTAACATTTTTAACCATCGACCACCACTGATCTGCTTCACCATCCAAACGGTAAATAGAATGACTATCCTTTTGATTATCTGAACACTCCATGACATCAAAAAACTTCTCCAGTGCTTTAATCCACCCTTCAGCTAGCACATGGTTAGATTATCCTCTGAATGATGGGGGATTTTGCCTCATGAAATGTTCCACCACTGACATGTTCCTCTGCGTTTGATCTGGATGATCTCGTGCATGGATACCACCACCATTTATCGCTTGAGTCAATTGTGCCATTACTACAACAAACTATTCAGTTCCAATTCCGACCATCTCAGGATGCTGATTCGGAAGGTTATTTCCTTCTGTATGCCTTTCTAGCACTGCTTCCCTGTTTCCTCTGCGGAAAACCATTCTGAACAAACATGTAATAGATGAAGCAACATGGTAATCATCAAATGCTATATCATTTCAATTAGACCATAAAACAATTTTTTTGGATAATAATTTAATATAATTCTAACTCCTAAAGTTATATAAACCGACCTCTGATACCAACTATAAGGCCCCAACCATAAGCCTTACTTAATCTTGAGTTATTACAAGATTACACATTGATGATCTTTTCAGGTTTTGAGTTTTAGAGAATTAGATCATAAAACTTGCATTACATTCCACATTTAAACAAAGTGGCTACATAAAATATACTATTCATTTTTCCCATCAATGGAAACATATTTAAAATAAAACATGGATTCTTTCTTGACACTTCCTTGACACTATCATCATATCATGTACCTTTCCCTTGACCTATGAAAAACATTTCAAAAACTTGGGATGAGCATAAAAAGCTATGTAAGGGATATAAAAATATGGAAAGGAAACATGAGTACATATATCCATAAGAATGAAATCGTACTTTACCCATACAAAATACGCACTTTAACATACCTTATCAAATCATGAATAAATCATAGAAATCATAAGACATAAAGGTAACTTGAGGCATTCATAACATTCTTACGTAGGGAGTAACCTTCTTGGTTACGTTTGGAATACCCATCACAGTATATTCCCTAAATATCTTCCGAGAAACCTTAAAGTTTAACTCCATTGTGTTATCCAATTCGTTGAAGAGCTATATCAGGCTCACCCGCCCTTAGTTTATCACAGAACCACCCGTCTTCATAATAATGCCCAAGAACCATAACATAATCGTATAACATAAAACATGCACAAAGGAAACATAACATTTTCACTTTTCAATCACAAGATATCAATACAACACATTGATATAAAAACATTAAGAAAACCATTTTCAATACCAAAATAAAAGAAAAGTAAAACATGGTATTGATTTTTCTTTTTAAAAAAAGTTATGGCTTGTAGTGGAAGCTGAAACTCAAATAATGGTCATGGCGGCGGAGAAGTCGTTGTCACTGCATACGCACGAAAAAAACATTCCCTTTTGTCATTTAGTAAAACCCTTCATATAAAAATATTACTTTTGGATAAACGTAAAAGTCAAAGGTGTTTATACAATGTATAAAAGAATGTTGTGTATAAAACATAATATGCCTCAAAGAAAGGAGATTGAGACGAATTCCCATACCTCAGGTCCGACTTGACTCGATCGTTCTTTAATGTCCTGAATAATAAACTTGAGTTAATTTCTAGTTCCTTAAGAAACTTTTTCAAGTTCATTATTCCTTTTATATCACTTATTACCATGTCATGAACACTATGTAATTATTTAACTTATTAACGGTCATTTTAACGATCAATGGTACTTGAGTAAAAAATAAACTCTTTATAATTACAAGTTGATCATGTATCCATTATATCCAGAGTTATACTCATGATTTAGATATCATATATATCCATTACATGCATGCATTTATAATATTAATAACATTTAGAGGTTAGAAATGAAATGCACCGTTCATGGAGATGGTAATCCGTATGTACGCATGAACGCTACTTTCATTTATATTTCATATTTAATGGAATTAAAACATAATGATACATAATAATATTTTAATTCCATTATGGTATCATATATAATATCATTAAATATATCCTTTATTCATACCACATATTGTATTAACAAATCAAATCACTTTGAGGGGGCGATAGTCCGCACATTCTAAAATGAAGATATCGCGTATATCCATAATGGAAACCATAAAGGTATACCATACAGGAAAAAATACAGAAGCTTAAAGAAAACATAAATATATTATATATAATATATAAATATAGTGACATCTTAATGGCCACTTTGGATGGTGTTAGAAGAATATTGAACAATCATCGTTTCTTGTGGCAGAAATACGCCATCCACGAAAATAGTATGTTCTTTGACCATTAGATGTAGGTGTGTGTAAGTATATCTCGAATACTTATTATAAAAACATCCTAGTATATTGAATATACTGGAGTTGTTACAGACAAAATGAATAAAAAGATTTTATGGGGTTAGAGAAGCAAAATAAAACAAAAGGACTCAAGTGAAGACATTACCTTAAAATCGGGTAACTCCCTTTGGTTTGAGCTCAAAGGCTTCCTTGGAAAGACTTCTGCCCAAAGTGAGGCTTCTAAGAGTTATAGAGGGATGTGGAGAGACAAAATGGGAAGGGTTTGTCTGAGCCAAAGGCTTTGGAAGTGTGGGTATGGTGATAGAGGTGGGGGCCATTATTAAGAGGAGAGGAGGGGCACTCTTGGAAAGTAAAGAAATGTTACTTTATTTTAAAATGAGTTTCAGGTTTAAAAGGTCCCACATTGATATAATTAGAGGATAAGGTGATACGGGTTCGTAATATACCCAACCAATATGTTTTTGACAAGTTTAGGTCATAGATTTTACATTATCGTTTCATTTTATTTAAATCGTTAAATAATGAGGTAATTGATGCATCATCATGATGTCATAAATAATTTAATTTATTTAATGTCTAAAAATTATAAAAAAAATACTATGATGTATGAAATATTTTTATATTTCCAGTGAATATTTATAATCAAATATCTGACTTGTATTACCACATGTAAAAAATTTTTTAGTAAAATTACTCATGTTTGTGACATTTTTACTTTAACATTAAATTAAAAGATATTAATTTCATTTTCCTTCCAATGTGGCTCCACAGGGTCCCCAAGTTGACCCATGGATTTTCTTGGTCAGCCATGACAAATCCAATAGGGGTAGGACATGTGTCTAGGTCATTTTATATTATTAAAACATTATTCTTACCTTAAATTACAGTAATTACCTCTAATCGCGATTAAAAACATAAAAGTTACTATTCACCGAAAAATTATTCCAATCCCATTGAACCACATTTTTCTTCTTAATGACAACCATGTATGTCGTATTTTTGAAATTAAAAACAAAGAGGTGGTAAAATTTCATTTAAACAAAAAATCAGTTTTTTAAGTACAACTTAGTGGTTTCACTATTCATCAAAAATTGATGTTTTTCAGAAAAATACCAGAACTTCACCCAAAGATATATTTGATATTATGAATTCAAAAATGATGTCTATTTTACAAAATTCAAAACATATATTTTCATTAATTAATTTAATAATTAATTCCCGCTGTCAGAGCAAATAGCGTATTTTTTAGGAAACAATAAGTATCAAAAGACTGACCCTAGTTCAAGTCCAACTTCAAAGTGAAATTAATTCCAATGACCACTATTGGATTAAATGGTAATAATATATTATAATTTAACTTTAAAAACAATTCAAAAGATAATATAACCATATAATTAAATTAGATGAAAAAGCAGTTTTGATGTAAAATGCAGTATTTTTCACTATTCATTAAAAAAATTAACATTGTCAGAAAAATACCAAAATATTATCCAATGTAAATTTAAATGTCCCAATATTAAATAATAAGTTTATTTTGACAAACATATCTTATAAAATTTTCAAAAGATATATTTAAAAATTGTTTTCCATCAAAAGGCAGTAAAACAATCTTTTAAAAATATTAGTGTATTCCATGTTTAAGATGAGATTTATTTTTATTTTAAGCCTATAAAACACTATCTATTATTAATTACTTACTTTGGATGTTACATTAACAAAAAGGAATTTTTACTTAGATGAATAGAAATAATATTAAAATTTCATTAAAAACTTTTTTCTAAGGAAAATGTCCATTTAATTTTATAAAATTTTTTTTAAAAAAAGTATAGAAACAATCATGAAATTAATATTCATTTAAAGGTTCCCTGTAAATATATAAAGAATTTTTCAAATAACATTATTTTCATTTCGGTGGGAATATCTATTTATTTTCTAAAAGTAAAAAATAAACATTCTTTTAAAAAAATTGTAGAAGGGAATAAAAATGAGTCATTTGGACAATATTAAAAATATCTATTTAAAAAAATTATAAAAATTGATAAATAACATGTAAAATGGATTTATTAAATCATTTAGTTTTAGAAAAAAAAAATATAATATTTATGAAGCATGGATTTTGGTGAGAATGATAGTTGATCTAAATGAAGATAGTTGATTGGTGTCCCCTTCTAACAAATTTATTTGATATATATTCATTAAAGAAGGTATAAAATGGAAAAAAAATAGGTTAGGAACATTTATATCTAGGGGATAATAAATGATATATGTTTCAATAAAATAATAAAACATTATTTACTCTGAGATAAACATTAATATAAACAATCTTAAAAGAAAAGAGATTTCGAAATTAAAAATTATACAGTTTTTTATATCTTCAATCATAATACACGTGAAATTATTACATAATTTGAGGATTTATATATCATGAATGTAATTATATTATTAGTATACACATAAAATTGAAATTTATAACAAAGAAAATTAATATATGTGCATATTACAATCATTTTGGTTAATGAAAGAGAAATTGAGATGAATAACCCTTACCAAAATCAATCCATCGAATTTGAGAATTAATTATTAACCAAATTTTGTGTATAAAATGTAAATACACATGATAAAATTTGAAATAAGACATTAAATTATCAATAGTATTGTCACACTAAACCATATAATGTCAAATATAAATAAAAATCATATGTAACAACCCAACCCCAGAATCCTAGAGTCAGTGTATTATTTTAATACACTGGCTTGATTACATGGAATAAAGTCTCGAAAGACTAATCAGTTTATCAGTATTGGAAAATAGATTACATACATGAATATTACATTACACATTAAAAATTAAAACACAACATAAATGATCATTTGAGAGCTCCATTAATCTCGTAGCTTAACCCTTCTTATCAATCATAATACACTTCTTGTAATCCTATGGAAATAAAACATAACAAAGGGGTGAGCTCAAACGCTTAATAAGGGAAAGGAATACAGCGGAAGATAACATAAACATTAGGCATGGAGAATAATTTAAAACAAATTCCTTTACATATAATAAACATGAACACTTTATGGCATGAATATGAGAGGACTAAATAATGACATAATAAAACCTAGTCATGGGTATTATAATAGTTGAATAACCACATCTTCCATCAATAATAATTTCATAATGAGGGAATGTATAATTCTAGACTTTCTGAAACATATTCTCAAGGCCTCGACCAAGACGTATAAAAATGATTAAGGCCTCGACCAAAACCATATATCAAATTGGGAAATGCCTCAGCAAATTCCAAGTCTAATTGTCTCATTAGACCTACTAATTCATTGAGGAGTTATAGTAGGCTCCACCCATCACTTACTATGTCCCATACATTTCATATATTAAAAGGTTGAAACATAACATAAACATTCCTATTAGAACAAGCATAAAACATGTCAATACTTCAACCATAAACTATTAATGGTATAAAAATAACACATCCATTATCAAATATATCACAAAACAAACAATAAAATATGGCTGATTTTTATTATAGTAAATCAACCTTGATCAAGAATAATATCTTGTAATGGATGTTGACATAGTTGAAAGGATCAGAAAAAATCATTGAGAGAAATATCCCGTTTTAATGAAATCATTTAAAATTCACATAATTTATAAATGAATTATTTTAAATGATAGTTTTGAATCAATGTGTCCCATACCACATTTAATCTTTTGAAAGGAATTAACGTTTTAAAACATTCATGTCCATATAAATAAATCCTTAAAACAATTTTGAAAACATGGACATTAATGAGAAAGTATTAAAATAATAAATCATTAAAACATTTAAAATGGCGTTTTAGTAAGAAAATGTCCCTTAAGAATAATCCATTTGAAAAATCTTTAATTAAAAATGGACATGGATATCAAATATGTCCTAATAAAAACATACCCCTAAACAATCTCGAATAATAATGAGATTGAGGAATTAACCCCTACCTTGCACTTTTTTTGGTTGCGCTTACATTTGACCTCATGTATAATTACCATATTATGTTGTTAAATTATACCATAACCATATTCATATTTATTAAATCATACATGATTAATTTATGACATTAAAATACCCATTTAATAATGATTTCCATGTTAAATTAACATTGTGTGTAATAATCGCTCTCTTTATCGTACGAGTTTTAACTTGTTATTCTTGATCGAATAATTTAGATCATGATTTAAATAATTCCAGAATATAAACCCTGATTTATATAATGCATTTATTTAGAATAGAAATAATTATAATAGAATGATAAATGAAATGGAAGGAACCGTTTCTGGAGACGGTAGGTCATACGTACACATAACCGTTGTTTCTGTTTTCATATCTTATTGAACAGAAGTAAGTGAATAAGATATATTTAAGTATATACATATATATATATATATCAAATATAATTTTTACTTCATATATTACATACTTTTTAATAATATATATTTATTTATAATAATTGTTGAATTGTGAACGTGGGAATGAATATCTCATCGCGTCGTGGAGATGGTAATATGTAAGTAAATACAAGAGAGAATATCATTATATTGATGGTGAAATCTGTCACGACCCACCCTCAGGGCCCGTGCTGTGACTACACCAAGCCCGCCTTCCATAGGCTAGGGGCTGGCGACTAGCACCAAGGCGTAAATCCGGGTAAAAAGGGGAAGGCATTGCCTTTGTAATGTAAACATGCACCACAGAGTACCCAAGAGGAAAAGTAAACACTAAGTAAGAATAGAGTATAACTGAAAGTGCAGAAAAGTAAATGGGCCAGTATACAAACCCAAACTAAAATTAAAGTACAACTCGAAAGGGAAAACAGCAACTGTAAAGTAAAAACCGCTACACCGAGCTGTCCACTGGAAATCCCACCTGAATGGTGGGTACAGATTGCTCCACTGCTCCTCGGGTCCCGCCGTCCACTCCGAGCACGTCCCGCCCAGTGGTCCACCTCCAGGTACCGTCCTACTCTGCAAGCCTCAACCATGATCAACGTTGTCCGTCGTCTGCAACCAACACAACGTAGTGCAGGCATAGCCCGTGCAGGGGTGAGTATAAGATACTCAGTAGGGACCCCGAGACCCCTGAAGGTCTCCCAAAATCCACAAAGGATAAACCACAAATGAAAGATACAATCACGAAGTAATAACCGACACTGCTTAGGTATATGCCCATACATATTCCTAATTCATCAATTCCAATACGCTCCAACCTCCGAGCCCATGTACAACTCAGTACACACAGGAAAGTATACGTATTCCACACAGGAAAGCAAAACGAAATCAACACAGGATAGCACAACATAATCCACACAGGAAAGCAACAGGATTCAACTCACACAGGTATACTTCTTTGAAAGACGATAGAGATGATCACGGATCCATCTAAGTCGTCGGACCCATGAAGGATCAAAAGGTACTAACCCCCGAAAAGTCCCACACAGGATCGGACCCACACAGGATCTGTAGGCACTGGTTCACACATGACGGCTGAGCACAGAACCACACAGGATCGGACCCACACAAGATCAGTAGCACTGATCCACACAGGATCGCTGAGTGTTGTAGTCGTCGTCGTCGAATCCACTAAGGATCTCTACACAGTCGTCGCCGTAGTTACAGTAGCAGTCGCAGCCAGCTCTAAGGTTCCCGCACACAGTAAGAACCTTCGGGAGGGTCCGCTCCACGAGCCGAGAGGCTGATACATCAACTCTCACAAAGTCCAGTGTTGATGTATCCAAAATTTCCGTATCGTCAACAGAAACCCGATGCCACAGACGGCGCGTCGATCGGACGCTCGGTCTGAGAGTTATTGGCCTTTTCTTCCCAGGGGCCCGGTTGGTTTTTAAGGAAAAACCAACCCGACCATACTCCACCTCTGTCCAAACCTCAGGCGGAGAGTGCCAAAAGTTCTGTCTCACTAATAGGAACTCAACAAAGCTGACAGCACGTCAATCGGACATATGTAGCTCAAGATATGAGTGTTTCCGCTCTGAGGGCCCGGTTGGTTTCGTATACAAACCAACCCGGACAAACTCAAAGTATTCCGAAACTTTGAGTGTGATACACCGAAACGTCCTTCCCGATCCAAGGATCGCATCGCCGCTGACGGCGCGTCGTTTGGAAGTCCGTAGCCCGAGATATGAGCATTTGAATCCAAACCGCTCGGTAATAGCGGTTTCGGGCCCGACCCGTCCCGACCCGAGACCCCCCGGTTGGCCCGAACCGGGTCGGCCCGCCCTGGACAGGGTCGACCCGGGCCGGCATGGCCCGGCCCTGCCCGGCGCGGCCCGGCGCGGCCCGAACCGACGCGGCCCAGCCCGGCTCGGCCCGACCCGGCCTGGACTGGCGGACCGGCCGGGCGCGCTCGTACAGTGCAAGGCAGCGCGCTGGGCATGCTGGCCGGTCGGCCGAAGGCCGAGCTGATTGGAAAACGGGGGGACCACCTGCCCCCCTTTGTTAAACCGGCCCCCTCATTATGGGGGGCCGTTTATTTGCTGGTCGTGGGATTAATTCCCCCCGGTTTGCCTCCCTTCAGGCCGGCCCGACCTCGCCGGCCGGTTCTTCCTCAACGGGACCGGCAAAGGCCGGTCCCCCTTCCAGATTCCGACACTGGAGGCCCAGCTGGCTGCCGGTCTTCTCGTTCCACCGCGGCCCAGAACCGGCAACTGCCTTCGTCGTCCGGCGCGGTGCGACGGCACCGCGCCCCTCCGCCGCGGCCCCGCTCCGGCCGTGGCGCCTTCGACTTTCATCGACGCGGCGCGACGGCATCGCATCCTTGCATTATTTTACGACGCGGCGCGACGGCGCTGCGCATTTCTTGCCGTATGATCCTGTGCGGTGCGACGGCACCGCACCACACCCGATTCAGTCCACAACATAATCAACATAAAAAAAAAGAGGAGGGTCGGTCGTGTTCATGCGGTCCGGCCCCCTCGCGTTATTCGCTAACAATTGGACAAATTTCACGAAGAAATAAACACTGGTATAAATCATGGTCAAAGAATAATGAAATAAACCCCTACCTCGGTTTCAAGTGCGGAGCACGTCAACAAGCCGCGGAAGACAAGCGTCGTGGAGGTCGGGCTTCGCGGAAACCAAACTTCGTTTCTGTTGACATCGAGGTGCGTCTGAAGAGGTACGTCGTTGGAGAAGATTCGTAAGCTGACGGAGATAATCCGAGGAGGAAACAGCGTCTCCTTTCCGTTGACACGGGAAGAAGATCGAAGAAGCGGCGTCGTCGATCTTCGAAAACACACCATCTACAAAGAAGAGAGAAGCGCCGTTCTTCGTCGGAGCTTAAGTGTTCTTCGTGTTCTTCATCAAGGTTGAAGAAGATGGAGAAAACTTTTCAAAACCTCTCAAGAAGGCAAAGGAGACCAACCAAAATAAAATAAGCTTAAGGATTATTTTATTAACACAACTAAACACTTGAATTTCAAAAGTTTTAAATTAAAACAACTCAACTCAATTAATAACCTAAGTTTTCAAGATTAATTAAAGAGGAGTTATAGGGTGTTTAAAAGGGAGATGAAGTTTTAGGGTTCGTGTGGGGCCCAACACACTTTATCCTCTCAAGGGAGGTTAAGTGGATGTGGTTCCCACCCCTAACACCCTTTGGGAGGTTATAACCAACTTGGGTAAAAATAAAATTTGTTTCCACATTTTATTTAACTTCATTTTAAATTCCCAAAAACTAACTCCCAACCCGCATAAAACACAACCTTGGAAAAGGTCTCCTTAAGCGAATATCGGTGCTGCGAGTTCATCGGTGCCCTCGGAATTCAATTCCAGGCACCGGTTCCAAAGTTAGAAATTCCTGCTTGTTCGTTCACTGATCGTACCCGAGCCAAACTTCGGAAATTGATTCCAGGCACTCCGGGCCTCGGAATCTGGTGCCGTTAGAAACCGCGTTCCTGTAAAATTCAATGAAAATTACGAAAAAAATTTCCCTTGAATTTTTGGGGTCTTTACATTACTCCTTCCTCAGGGATTTACGTCCTCGTAAATATACATCAAAACTAGGGAAACAAATGAGGGTACTGAGCACCCATCTGAGCCTCCTGCTCCCAAGTGCTCTCCTGGAGATTCTCGTGCTTCCATCTGATGCGCACTAGAGGAATCGACCATCCACGTAGGACCCGCTCCTATCGATCCTTGATCTCCACTGGGACCTCCGTAAAAGTCGCCCCATCGTCAACGTCAAGCTCCCCATGGTCAATGATGTGTGTCAGGTCGTGTACGTATTTCCTCAGCTAAGACATGTGGAAGACGTCGTGCACCTGGTGTAACTGAGGTGGTAAAGCCAGGCGATAAGCCACCTCGCCAATCCTGCTGAGGACCTGGAAGGGTCCTATGAAGCGCGGTGATAACTTGTCACCTTGGCCAAATCTCCGTATTCCACGTCGTGGTGAGACCCGTAAGAAGACGTGGTCGCCATCCTAGATCTCTAGTGGCCTCTGCCTCCTGTCAGCGTATGACTTTTGTCTGCTATGAGCTGTCCTCATCCGCTCCTGGATGACCTGGACCTTCTCTATCATGGCCTGGACCATCTCCGGTCCCACAAGTACTGACTCCCCAGGGTCTGTCCAGCACAATGGAGATCTACAAGGTCGACCGTACAACGCCTCGTATGGTTCCATCCCGATGGTGGAGTGGTATATGTTGTTGTACGCAAACTCCACCAAGGGTAGGTGGTCCTCCCAGCTACGACCAAAGTCGAGGACACATGCGTGGAGCATGTCCTCGAGAGTCTGAATGGTCCTCTCCGTCTGACTATCCGTATGAGGGTGAAAGGTTGTGCTCAAACATAGCTGCTTCCCGAACGCCTCATAAAACCCCTTCCAAAGCCGGGATGTAAAGTGATCATCTCGATTGGAGACGATAGATGATGTCACATTGTGGAGCCGCACAATCTCCTGAGCGTAGAGACGTCCCAAGCTCTCCGCTGAGCCCTGCTCTCTGATGGGTAATAAGTGTGCCGACTTGGTGAGTCGGTCAACAATCACCCAAATGGAGTCGTGACCTCTGGAAGTGCGTGGAAGTCTAGTCACGAAGTCGATAGATATCTCGTCCCACTTCCACTCTGGGACCTCCAAGGGTTGTACCAAGCCTGCTAGTACCTGATGCTCTGCCTTCACCTGCTGGCAGATGAGGCATCGAGAAACGAACTCTGCCCCAACCTTCTTCATGACCGACCACCAGTGCTATCGTCTGAGATCCTGGTACATCTTCGCCACTCCAGAATGTACCGCAAAAGGAGAAGTGTGAAACTCTCTCAGCACCTCCTCTCGCAAAGCGACTGGTACCATGGTACGTCCTCTTAAAAGTATGACATGCTCTACTCCAAGGGAAAAACCATCATGTGCATGTCCCAAGGATATCTGTGCACGCCGTGTCTCACAGTCAGCGTCCTCACACTATGCCTCTCTGACCCGCTTCAGTAGTGGAGGAGTGAATGTGAGAGACTGAAGGAAGGATGGTCCATCTCTATCCATGAAGGATATCTTCAAAGAGGCTATCTGCTCTGTCACCTCCTCAAGTAGATGATTGATCGTCCTCCTGCTGAGGGCATCGGCTACTCCGTTCCCCTTTCCAGGTGTATAGACTATCTCATAGTCATAGTCCTGGAGGAACTCGAGCCATCACCGCTGTCTCAGGTTCAGGTCCATCTGCGAGAAGATATACCTAAGACTCTAATGATCAGAAAAGACTGTAAAGTGCTCTCCCATTAGATAGTTCCGCCATGTCTTCAGAGCGAAGTCCACTGCTACTAACTCCATGTCATGGGTAGCGTAGTTCTGCTCATGCAGCCTCAACTTTCGTGATCCATAGGCGATCACTGCCCCCTCCTGCATCAGAACACATCTGAGTCCGGTCCCTGATGCATCTCAGTAGACTACGTACCCTACTCCCTTCTCAGGCAACCTCAAGATAGGTGTGCTGGTCAACCTCTGTCTTAGCTCCTGGAAGCTCTACTTACACCTGTCTGACCACACGAAGGGTTTCCCCTTCTTCGTCAAAGCTGAGAGTGGTGCCGAAACTCTAGAGAAGTCTGGCACGAATCTCTGGTAGTATCCATCTAGTCCCAAGAAACTCCGAACCTCTGTCACGCTTCTGGGAGGCTCCCAAGCTAACACATCCTCGATCTTTGCAGGATCCACTGAAACTCCCACCTCAGAGATGACGTGTCCCAAGAATTGGACCTCACGTTTCTAGAACTGGCTCTTCAAGAGCTTACCATAAAGCTGGTTCTCTCGGAGTGTGTCTAGTACAACCCGTAAGTGGTAGGCGTGCTCCTCCTTAGTCGTCGATGAAGACCACGACAAATCGATCGAGGTATGGCTAAAAGATCCTGTTCATGAGGTCCATGAACACTGCTGGAGCATTGGTTACGCCTAAAGGCATAACCAAGAACTCATAGTGGCCATACCGACATCTAAAGGTCGTCTTCTGCACGTCCTCGTCTCTAACTCTGAGCTGATGATAGCCTGACCTGAGGTCTATCTTCGAGAACCATCGTGCTACCTTAAGCTGATCAAAGAGGTTATCAATCCTTGGAAGCAGATACTTTTTCCTCATTGTCACCTGGTTCAGGCGACGATAGTCAACACAAAGTCGCAATCCCCCGTCCGCCTTCTTGGCGAACAAACTCGGGGAATCCCAGGGTGAAACACTGGGTCGGATGAACCTCTGGCCCTGCAAGTCCTCCAACTGTACCCGTAGCTCTCGATACTCGGTGGGGGCCATCTGATATGCTGGAGTCGATATCGGGGCTGTCCCGGGGTACAAGTCAATATAAAATTCTACCTCTCTACGAGGAGGTAGCCCTGGAACGTAGTCAGGAAAAACATCCGCAAACTGATCCACCACTGCAGGAAAACCAGGACTCCGCACGTCAACTGCTCCTAGGATGAGGCTAGCCAACTGATGAGTGATGGGTTGTCCTCTCCTCCGCGGAAGTCCATCCTATGCTGCAAAGGCTCCCTTCTCACCGGTGAAGGTGAACCTGCTCCCGTCGGTACGTAAACATCACACCTTGTGCCTAAAACAGTCAATCTGTGCATGGACCATAGATAAACAATCCATGCCCAAGATGACGTCGTAAGGCCTCGACGCCGCTACAAGAAGATCTCAGCCGAAGCTCTCACCTCCTAGAGTAAGCTCACACTGCCGGCACCAGGGCGTAATCGTCGAGTCTGCTCCTGTAGGAGTCTCTAGCCATAAGGATTGAGCCAACGGCTCTGTCAGAATCTCCGAGCTCCGAACAAGGGCAGCGGCTATGAAAGAGTGACTCACTTTTGTGTCTATAAGTACTACAGCAAGGGTGGAATAGACACAGATAGTACCTCGAATCATCTCAGGTGCGCCGTGGTCGTAGGCCTCTGCTGCCTAGAGATGTGCCTATCTTTGCCTGCCAGCTCCCTATAGTCGGGGTGGACCTCCTGGTGGTGGTGGTGGTAGAGTCTCAAAGCGTCGCCCACCACCTGCTGCTCGGCCATCTCCTCTGCCTCGTCTGACTCCTCCCTACGGACTGCCACGGTCGTCCCTCTGTCTCTGCCTCGGTGGTCCCTCAACTGTCTACTGCTCCTCGGCACGGCGGGTCGGGCAATCACGAGCCATGTGGCCCTGCCCGCCGGACGAGTAGCACTGTCTGCCTCTCGAAAAACTGGCTCCGCGCTGTGTAACCCGCACTACTGAGCCAGTGTCCTGAGGTCGTCTGCCTGAAGGTCTGGTCTGCCTGGACCCCTGAGTCATCCGCCGACTGCCTGCTGCAGAAGACTCTGCTACGTGCCGCCCTGCGGTGGGTCTCGGCACTGGTGTAGACTCAGCAAAGAAGCTCTCGATCAAATGGGCCCGCTCCAGTACTCCCGCCTGAGTCGGAATGCTGAGGGAGATCAGCGATGCCCTGATCTCGTGTCTCAATACCTTCTCGAAGGTTCGGGCCCAGAAGAATGGGTCACATACCATGTCGGTCGAGTAGCGCGAGAGATCAGTAAATCTCACCGAGTACTCAGTGACCGTGATGCTTCCCTGCCGCAGCTGAAGAAGCTCCTGGATGCGCACCACACGAAGGGTGGCTGGGACGAACTCTGAGCGGAAGAGGCTCTCAAAGTTCGTCCATAGTAGAGATGCCTCATCATGCACCTGGAGCATCAAGCTCCACCATCGTCCTGTTGCTGCGTGCAGTAGGCTCGCAACGAGGATCACCATGAGGTCTGTAGGTGTCCTCACTAGCCTAAAAACTCGTACCACTGCCTCCAGCCAGTCCTCTGCTGCCTGGGGGTCCATCTCCCCACGGAACCTAGGTGGTCTCTGGCACTGAAACTCATGCAGTGAGCTGAGGCGAAGTGCATCGTCCGCGACTTGTGCTGGAAGCATCGGTGGATCGGTGGGTAGTGCTACCGTCGGTGCCACTGCTGACAAAGGGCCCTGCACCGAGGCCTCGTCGCTTAGTGGGCTGTCGTCACGCTCAACTCTTGGAACCCGAGCTGGCTGCCGTCGTGGGTCCATCATGAAAAGGAAACAGGTGCGCCACGGTCAGAACAGTATACCTGGTGAGCTGATATAAAGTAATCACAAAGAAAACTTTGAAACACAAACACAATCAATGTTTTCATGCATTAAGTCGGAAATCAGAAGTCAGGGTCCTGGTGTACGGATACGTCGGCCTCCGTACCAACACTGGACTCCCTGGACTGATAACCACACTCAATACGCTAAACATTATTGCTTCACATATAAAAGATCAGAGTTCGCGGTAGAACCGAACTCCTCTGATACCAATTTGTCACGACCCACCCTCGGGGCCCGTGCCGTGACTACCCCAAGCCTGCCTTCCATAGGCCAGGGGCTGGAAACTAGCACCAAGGCATAAATCCCGGTAAAAAGTGGAAGGCATTGCCTTTGTAAATTAAACAAGCACCATAGAGTAAGCAAGGGTAAAAGTAATCACTAAGTAATAACAGAGTACAACTGAAAGTGCGGAAAAGTAAATGGGCCAGTATACAAACCCAAACTGAAAGTAAAATACAACTCGAAAGGGAAAATAGAAACTGTAAAGTAAAAACCGCTACAAAGAGGTGTCCACTGGAAATCCCACATGAAGGATGGGTACAGATAGCTCCGTTGCTCCTCGGGTCCCGCTGTCCGCTCCGAGAACGTCCCGCCCAGTGGTCCACCTCCAGGTACTGTCCTGCTCTGCAAGCCTCAACCACGATCAACGTTGTCCATCATCTACAACCAACACAACGTAGTGCGGGCATAGCCCGTGCAGGGGTGAGTATAAGCTACTCAGTAGGGACCCCGAGACCCCGGAATGTCTCCCAAAATCCACAAAGGATAAACCACAAAGGAAAGATACAATCACGAAGTAATAACCGACACTACTTAGGTATATGCCCATACATATATCTAAGTCATCAATTCCAATACGCTTCAACCTCCGAGCCCAAGTACAACTCAGTCCACACTGGAAAGTATACATATTCCACACAGGAAAGAAAAACGAAATCCACATAGGATAGCACAACACATTCCACACAGGAAAGCAACAGAATTCAGCTCAAAGATGTATACTTTTTCGAAAGATGATAGAGATGATCACTGATCCATCTAAGTCATCGGACCCACGAAGAATCAAAAGGTACTAATCCCCCGCAAAGACCCACACAGGATCGGACCCACACAGGCTCTGTAGGCGCTGGTTCACACAGGACCTCTGAGTGCAGACCCACACAGGATTGGATCCACACAGGATCGGTAGCACTGATCCACACAGGATCGCTGAGTGATGTAGTCGTCGTCGTCGAATCCACTAAGGATCTCTGCACAGTCGTCGTCACAGTCACAGTACCAGTCGCAGCCAGCTCTAGGGTTCCTGCACACAGCAAGCTCGTTCGGGAGGGTCCGCTCCACGAGCCGAGAGGCTGATACATCAACTGTTAGAAAGTCCAGAGTTGATGTGTCCAAAAGTTCCGTATCGTCAACATGAACTCAATGCAACAGACGGCGCGTCGATCAGACGCCCTGTCTGAGAGTTATTCGGTTTTTCGTCCCAGGGGCCCGATTGGTTTTTAAGGCAAAACCAACCCGACCGTACTCCACCTACGTCCAAACCTCTGGAGGAGAGCTCCAAAAGATCCGTCTCACTATGAGGAACTCAACAAAGCTGAAGGCACATCAATCAGACGTCTGTAGCTCAAGATATGAGTGTTTCCGCTAAAAGGGGCCCAGTTGGTTTCGTATACGAACCAACCCGGCTGAACACAAAGTATTCCGAAACATTGAGTGTGATATACCGAAACGTCCGTCTCGATCAAAGGATGACATCGCCACTGACAGCACGTCGTTTTGAAGTCCGTAGCCCGAGGTATGAGCATTTGAATCCAAACCGCTCGGTAACAGGGGTTTCGGGCCCGGGCCGTCCCGGCCCGAGACCCCCCGGTTGGCATGAACCGCGTCGACCCACCCCGGATAGGGTCGACCCGGCCCGGCACGGCCCCGCCCGGCCCGGCGCGCCGATTCGGTGCAAGGCAGATCGCTGGGCGCGCTGCCAGCTCGGTCGAAGGCCGAGCTGATTGGAAAACGGGGGGGGCCGCCTGCCCCCCTTTGTGAAACCGGCCCCCCTCATTATGGGGGCCGTTTATTTGCTGGCTGCCGGTCTTCTCATTCCGCCACGGCCTGGAACCGGCCGCGGCCTTCGACGTCCGGCGCGGTGCGACGGCACCGCGCCCCTCCGCCGCGGCCAAGCTCCGGCCACGACGCCTTCGACTTTCTTCGACGCGGCGCGACAGCGTCGCGTCCTTGCATTATTTTATGACGTGGCGCGACTGCGCCGCACATTTCTTGCCGTATGATCCTGCGTGGTGCGACGACACCGCGCCACACCCGATTCAGTCCACAACAGAATCAACATAAAAAAAGAGGAGGGTCGGTCGTGTTCGTGCGGTCCGGCCCCCTCGCGTTATTCGCTAACAATTGGACAAATTTCACGAAGAAATAAACACGGGTATAAATCATGATCAAAGAATAATGAAATAAACCCCTACCTCGGTTTCAAGTGCGGAGCACATCAACAAGCCGCGAAAGACAAGCGTCGCGGAGGTCGGGCTTCGCAGAAACCGAACGTTGTTTCCGTTGACGTCGAGGTGTGTCCGAAGAGGTACGTCGTTGGAGAAGCTTCATAAGCTGACGGAGATAATCCGAGGAGGAAACGACGTCTCCTTCTGTTGACACGGGAAGAAGATCGAAGAAGCAACGTCGTCGATCTTCGGAAACACACCGGCTACGAAGAAGAGAGAAGCGGCGTTCTTCGTCGGAGCTTAAGTGTTCTTCGTTTTCTTCGTCAAGGTTGATGATGATGGAGAGAACTTTTCAAAACCTCTCAAGAAGGCAAAGGAGACCAACCAAAATAAAATAAGCTTATGGATTATTTTATTAACACAACTAAACACTTGAATTTCAAAAGTTTTAAATTAAAACAACTCAACTCAATTAATAACCTAAGTTGTCAAGATTAATTAAAGAGGAGTTATAGGGAGTTTAAAAGGGAGATGAAGTGTTAGGGTTCGTGTGGGGCCCACCACACTTAATCCTCTCAAGGGAGGTTATATGGATGTGGGTCCCACCCCTAACTCCCTTTGGGAGGTTATAACCAACTTGGGTAAAAATAAAATGTGTTTCCACATTTTATTTAACTTCATTTTAAATTCCCAAAAACTAACTCCCAACCCGCATAAAACGCAACCTTGGAAAAGGTCTCCTTAAGCGAATATCGGCGCTACGAGTTCATCGGTGCCCTCGAAATTCGATTCCGGGCACCGGTTAAAAAGTTAGAAATTCCCGCTCGTTCGTTCACTAAATGTACCCAATCCAAACTTCGGAAATTGATTCTAGGCACTCCGGGCCTCGGAATCAGTTGCCGTCAGAAACAACGATCTTGTAAAATTCCAATGAAAATTAAGAAAAACATTTCCCTTGAATTTTACAGGTCATTACAAAATCATATAAAATTTGATAGTATATCATGTATTCCAAATCATTAAAATGTTATATTTATTATTTAAATCAGTTATACTCGTTATTATACCCATCCAAATAATGAAGTGACAAACTGCACCACGATGTGGAGACGGTAGGCCCTACGTATGCACGTATGGCGACCTTGACATTCACATGATGGATAGAATAATGAATATGGTTGTACCATTTTTATAATAATATCATAGTATATATAATATACTATCAATAATATTTTATAATGAAAACAACAATGAAAGAGGAAGTGGAAGAAGAAAAGAACATTAAAGATGTGATGAAATATTTATCTCTTCTTCGGGTTCATCCTTTTGATTATATAATAAGGGATATTTAGGTAGTCTGTTGGACCACATGAATGCATCTAGGATGAAGGGAGGAATGTTCGGAGTATATTTTTCCTAGTTTTGGCAGAAACAAATGGCTCTCGAGGTGTGAAATTCAGTGAAGGGGAAGTGCCCTTTTATAAGAAAATTGAGGGTCGCTTTATGAAAAACATGAAATATTATTTTATTATAAAATTATTTTCGGTTCCTAATGGATCAAAAATAAATTTTTAAAGGATAACAGGCGTATGTGTTGAAAAACTCTTAACCAATAGGTTTTATATAGGTTTAGGTCATCATATTAGCCTTATCTTTTAGATTTAACTCTTAGTTAAATAATTTGACATTTACCATGTCTCTTTGTATTTTTATATTATATGGATAATAAAAATGATATAACAAGTAAAGAGAACACCATGTGGTTCCTTATTAATAAATATAACCTTATCAATGTCCTTTTTCTGAACCTTATATTTTTATGAAAATTATATCAATTAATAATATATTATTTGTTTTAAAAACTCAATTATGTCAATTTTGACACTATTTAGTATTTGATTTTTTTTGGAATCCATAAAAACATTATCAATTAGAATAAAATTTATTTAAATGACCTTAAAGTTCCATGTTAACCTATAAAATTAGTTTAATTCATCATAAGTATCAATTTAATATATTTTGATATTAATAATATCATTTATTTTAATTTTTCATTAATATTGTAATTACTCCATCATCATTGTGTCATAAATAAATTAAATAATATAATGTATAAATATTATAATACAAATACCAATATGTAGGAAATATTTTTATATTTATAATTAATATTTATAATTTAATTTAATTTTTGTGTATCCCTATATTAAAAATGGATTAGTTATTAAACATTGAATTTAACTCTTTTTACTCTTTATTAAATAAAATAATATCAAATTTCCTAATCTAATCCGAGAGGACCTAAAAGGATCATATTTCATTCCTAAAGTTTTTTTGGAGAATTATATTTATCCAATAGAATTAGGACATTTTTTAGGGTAACTATGATATCATTTTTATCCTTAATTACCCTATTTACTTTTAACCGTGCTAAATAAAAGTCAAAAGTTACTATTAATAAAAAATTATTTTCATCTAATTGAACAAAATTTTACATACTGATATCAATTGTGTCTCTTGGACTGTTGAAATTGAACATACAGAAGCAGTGAAATTATGTTTTATGCAAATTTGCCGTTGATCTTATGAGGTTGGTAAAAGACGGTAAAAGTTCAATAAAATTTTTATATAACTAAAATCATTATAAAATGACTCCAATTAATTATAGTGAACTTATATTGGTATTATGTATGTATTACGACCAAAAATATATTTAAATAATAAAATTATAATTTAAATAATGACCCGATTTTAATCAAGAACTCAATGTTTTTCACTATTCATTAAAAATTGAAAGTATTCAAAAAAATACAAAAAAATTACTCTATGATATTTTTGATATTATAAATTTAAAAATGAAGTTTGTTTTACCAAATTCAAAACATATTTTTTCGTTTACTATTTTAAATTTATTTTTCATTTTCGAAACCAAAAGTCAAGTTTTTTAAAAAAGTTAAAACAATAAATATATTGACATGTGTTTTTGTCAAATTTAAATTTGAAATTAATTATAATGAAAAAAAATTGTATTAAATGATAAGAATATAATATAATTATACTTCAAAGCCATTAAAATGCATAATTTAACAATATAAATTATTTTGATTAAAAATATGTTTTCAATTAAAACCTAGTATTTTTCATTATTGATCAAAATATGTATGTTATCAAAAACTACAAAAAATTTGTCCAAACTAAATTTGTATATCCCTCTTATATATAATATATTTATTTTTTCAAATTTAATATAATAGTTTCATATATTTCATTTAAAAAATGTCACCATTAGTAGGCGGTTAAATTACATTTTTGAAAAATACTTCCTTTATCGGAAAAATAGAATTTTTTCTTATATTATGTCTAAGAAAGGCATAATATGGGTGTTAAAATTATATAGAGTATATAAGATACAATATTCAGTTAATACTATTCATTACCTCTTTTTGAACGGCTAGTTTGTAAAGTTGTGGTGTGATCTAACTCGGTGTTGTGTGTTGAAAAAGCTATTGAATTACTTTAATAAGATAATATGATATGAAATCATGGGGTGTTACATTATATTACCCAACAAAAATAAATTTAGTCATGAAACGTTTTACCAAGTGGTATATTTCTAGAAATAATCCCCATTTAAAAAATAATTCAAATTGAAATGTAAAATATAATGATAAATTTTGGATTGATTTTGTTTCATGTAAAATCGGTAATATATACACTAAAAATTTAAATCATGTGGTGAGTAAAACATATGGCACATAGAAGTAAAAGAGAGAAGATAAATGCATGTACCTTGAGTCTAGGCATTGCTTGTATTTCACAGAACTCATGTATCATAAGATAACATGATTTATTTTATTTCAAAAGAACCATATAAATATTTAACATGCTATTCTTAAATAATTTATAATATATGATTATAATGAAGAATTTTAATATTTATATAGTTAATTCCTTTGCGTGTGTTTTGAGAATGTTTGGTTCATTGTTTCAGAACAGCTTTGGTGTGCCTACAGTGGTAAAAGAATTTCTTATTTCAGGATCACTAGAATGTTAATATTTATAAAATTATCATATTTATTAACTAATTATACTTTTAAAAAGGTAAAAAAATTAATTAAAACAGAACTATGTGATTATCTTGTAGAAGGTAAGTCGTACATATAAATGAGCAGTGCTTACATTTTTCAATGTTGATTATCGAAAAAGCTTTTTTCATATATTATACATAAATTGTGATAACAATATATTATATACTATTTAATTTCATTAAAGATTCATCTATATACCATTGTTTTTATTTTGTGATGAAAAAATAATTAAATCGCTTTATGGAGGTGGTAGTCCACATATTGCCGAACGACTTTGTATTTTTTCAATTTTAAAAAGAAAATGATATATTATATTTTAATAATAATTAAAATGTCCTGGTTATCATTATTATGTAATCATTATCACATATATTCATTAAATGTATCCTTATTTCCTTTCCTATAATTAATTTTTGAAAAACGTATCACATCACATCATTATGTGGAAGTCAACCATACACATTACTGATATTATCCTATATGACATTGAATGGAATGTAAAAAGGTATATGTGATATAATAACTAATGAATTTTAAAATAGTTTAATATATAATATAAATTCTTTAAGACCTTCATTACACTAATCTACGATAGGTGATAATGGAAAATGTAAGACATTGGTTTATGAGGTTGGAGTCCACATACTCTTGAATGATAATTTATAATTCAATTTGATGTAAAAATACATGTATTTATGGAATGGAATTAATCTAATAAAATATATGTTTATATGAGTTTACATTATTTCATATTTTAATTTTTTCTAATAGTTGATGGTGGTGGAGGATTTTATAAAATAAAAACAGTTTTTTAGGAATTTTATCACTTCTCATACCTCCTCATTATGATTTTATTTAATATATTACTAAAATGTTTTTATAACCAAACCATTGATAAAATGATGGGGGAATGAATTTTGTGAATTAATTTGTTCAGAAATGTTTTAAAACAATAGTTTTTTATAGTGTGAAGAATAAAAGAATGTTGGTATAATTTTATAAGTGATGTGGCTGGTACACATAAATTGTTTAAAAAAGCATTACCCACATTTTTCACATTCCAAAAGGGAACAAAGTAGAATATTATTGAAATGTTCATGTGACATGACCTAAATAAAACCAAAAATATATATTTTTAAAAAATAGATAGGCCATTTTAACCCTTTCCTTTTTTGTTCACCCCCATAGTAAACCCATTTTACATTAACCGTAGTAATTAAATTATAATTGTTTCACTATAAATTATAGTAAAAAATAATATCTAAATAATTTTAAAATATAAATTATGATTATTCATAATATGGAAACCATTTGATGAAATTCTATTCATAGAGGTGGAATAATTGAATGAAAATTCAAACACACAATCACAATGAAGAAGATATGATTATAGAAGTTGATTTTTCAATAAACAAATAGATTTAATTTAACACTGTGATTATTAATATATTTGTATTAATATATATTAACAATTACTAATATATAATATGTATATTCAGTCAAAAAAATTATGAATCTTGATTATTTTATAGGAGTAAAAAGGATAAAAAATATGCACATTAATTTTTTTTTTACAAAAAATAGATTTATAAACCCAAAAAAAACATATAATAAAATACAACAAAAAGTTGACTAAAAATTAATTATTTCTATTAAATATAAGTATTGAATAATTATGTTACATGAAATATTATTCATAACATATTAAGGATATTAAATTCCAAAATTTATTTGTTGGAAATTACTTTTTAAAGCCCGATATTTTTCACAATTTACAAAAAAAGATATGTTCCAATCAAAACAAAAAACAACACCCTAAAAAATTAATTTTCTAAATTATAAAATTATTTTCATTTAAACTAACACATTTTATAATCTTTCCAAAAATTACTAAAAATAATTTTTCATTAAAATAAATAATAATTGTTTTCATGAAAACAATTTTTTGAGAAATAAACAAAATTTACTAACGATTGGTTGATTATTAATTAATATTTATCATTTTTTATATTTAATATGATATACATGAATATAATAATATTTTATAATATTCATACCCACCTATTTAATTTCTACATTATAATTGATATATATTTCATTGTTCATTTAATGTTGGTGTTGCATGTCGAATATGATATCGAATATAGATTTCAATTTTAAAATCCCAGAATGATTATATATATTTGAATGAAGGTAACCAACATCCAATTCTCTAATATTTTATTTCACTCTCCCCCAATGGAAACATATAGTACTATTCTTTCCAATAATTCAACCCATACATCATGAAATAGCACACCCACCATTAGAACATAATATCAGTCCAAAAATATCTCATTGTAATCATATCCAAATTGTAACCAACCATATGTTTGGAAACCACTGCATCATGGAAATTGATTTGTACCTAATGTCATAAAAACAAATTTAATGCACACATGAAAATCTAAAACACCCATTTATATATAAAACTACAAGATATAAGTCAAGAATTTATATCTTTCAAGAAAAATAATGTAATCTGTGATTGATAAAAACCATAGTATGAACACAGTCTATACTATAAGCCATTATATATGAGGAAAATCTTAAATATCTATGTATGGATTGAGTGTTTAGGATATATGGATGTTTTCCATACATTGACTCGCCATTTAGGATAATGCCTAACACACCGACATCAATATGTCGATGTTCATGTTCATACTGGTACCGGTGAAAGAGCATATGAAATAAGAAAATATAAGTAATATAATGGAAATACTCAATAACAAAATATACCCAACCATAGACACATCTTGCACTATAATTTCATAGGGCTCATTATATATTCTACAAAGGAATTTGTCTCAAATAAGTAAACACAAAGCTATGTTGAATATTAATTAATTTAATACTCATTGATTTCTGTTGTTCAATAATCAATATCAAAAACATTCATTATTATCTTATAAAACAAATAATCTCACCACTATTATGTTATTTCATATGTTCTCTAGTATGGGATCATAATTTTTCAGCTTCATAAACAAAACCTTTTCAATTATTACTTCAATTATCACTTAATAAATTTTTAGGTATTGTAGTACATAGACTATGTTTGAACCTCAAAGATATACTTATAGTGTATAGAGTCAAACTATGTTATATATTTAGAAAATAATTATATCATCAATTTAAAATCATATGAACATCAAACAATCATAATGTATAATGATATAATTTATGATAATAGAACATGCTACACAATAAATAATTATTTTGTTGTTAGATAATTTCCATCATATAACTCATGTTATAGAATAATGATTAAACAACATTCAAAAATATATTACATTATATACAAATAACAATAAGAAAACAAGGAAATAATAAATTATATGGATTCTAAAACAAAATAATTTTTTTAATAAATGCATAAACTAATATATTAATCATATTTAACATGATATAATCACCATTTAAATGTTGAAAATTCTTTTTTTAAAATTAATTTTCATAATAAATTATTATGTAGTTTAACCAAAAATATGTGATAATTCTAGTAAACATAATAATTTATTTCAATTATGATTTAAATATTATAAAATTCTATCTAAACTACATAGAATGATATTTTTTATTTCTAATATTGTAATGAGTTTTATTTAAAAATAAATATCATATAACTCCATTAATAATAATATTAAAAACATTATTAACAATATGTTGCACAATTTGACATATAGATTTTTGGGATAGTCTTATTTTTTGCATGACATACTATTTCTAATGAATTCATAAATTAAAAATAATATTAGAAAATAACCTCTAGGAAATTAACATTGGTTATTTTCCCTATATGACTTCTAAATTATTAATGAAACATTATTAATTTGATTCCATTTTCAAATTAGATTGTTATTATAGAAAAATCCATCAAGTTAAACAATGTATGATAAATAATCATAATTTAATATATTTCGAATAAAATTATTATGATAAAAATATATCTCAAACTTCTTTGATTGTTATTAAATAAAAATTAATCATATATATATATATATATTGGGGTGATGTACCTCAATATGGAAATAATGAGAAACCTCAGACAGTTTTCCAATTAATCTGAAACCACAAAAGATGAGGTACGGATCTTCCAAACAAGATGTGAAGAAGGAAACCATGAAATGGTAATGATGAGTCTCATTTTTTCATAAAAATGAGATCAATTTAATAAATATAAAAATCCTATGAGAATTTGTTTTAATTAAAATTTATTTTTATTTCCCTATTTCCTCCAAAAGATCAATTTTTAAATCTAATAAATTTTTTTGGTAGAAAAATAACCTTTAAATATATTAATGTATTCAAAATCTATGAATTTTGGTATTTAATAAAATTTATTACAACGAATATTTTTTACAGATGAATTATGCAGAAATACAGGATTGTTTTGTTAAGATACATGACCCTTAGAAAATAGGTTTTAGTTTTATAAGTCTAAAATGGTGTCTCTGTTAAATTACTGGCCACCATGTTATGAAATATTAACAATTCAAGAAACCCTTACACTCTAGAAAAGAACATGGTATTGCCTAAAATGTTTCTTGGAATCCTTGGATTCCTCTTAAGTGAGAATTAGGATTCACAATTAACATATTTATAGTAATAAGAATACATTTCTCTAGTAATAATAAAAAATACTACACTTATATATCCAATGGATTAATAATTTTACCCATGAATAGATGAAAAAAGTTATATATTATTGTTATGTGGGGGTATTTTCGTAATGTAGGAGTAAAATTGAAAAAAAATTCACTATTAGAACATATATATTATTAAAGAATTGTTTTTCAAACATTTGAAACCACTATTCACTGAATAAAAAAATAGGTTTTTTGGACTTAATGACTATTATATCATCATTTCCTAAATTTACATCATTTTTGTTGAAATTCACATTCCGTTTAGTTGATAAAAAATCATATCTTAAAAAATATCTTTTTAAAGCATTACCCCTGTAATGGCCCGAACCTCTCTGGTCCATTACATTGTGAAAATATTGTGTTTGAGGAGTTTTGGGAGGTCAAGGTGACATATCCCCAACACTTTTCGAAATTTACAATTCTGTGAACAGTTCCATTGGTGAACAGTTCTATCAGTAACCTATAATGGTAGGTGAACAATATTTTATCAGTTCCCTCTGTAAACAGTGTTTCTATCGATGATGTTCAATGAAAATTGTTTCCAGAATGGTGAAGTTATAACGGTGACCTTCTAATGGTAGACATGAACAATGTTTCCAGAATGGTGAGGTTCTAACGGTGAACTTCTAATTGTAGACATCAATAGTGTTTCCAGAACGGTGTGGTTCTAACAGTGACCTTCTAACGGTAGACTTGAACAATGTTTCTAGAACAATGAGGTTCAAAAGGTGACCTTATAACTATAGACTTGAACAGTGTTTCCGAAATGGCGAGGTTCTAACGGTGACCTTATAACGGTAAACTTGAACAGTGTTTCCAGAACGGTAGGTGTATAGTGTTTCCATAACGGTGAGGTCTATCGGTATCCTCTAATGGTGAGGTCTTATAGAAACCTCTAATGGTGAGGATAATTGGTATCCTCTATCGGTGAGGTCTATCGGTAACCTCTAACAGTGAGGTCTATTGGAAACCTCTAATGGTGAGGTCTAACGGTGACCTTTTCTTTCCTTTGCCAAATTTTGAGTATGTGAACTGTGTTTCTAGCTTCGTACAGTTTCAAGCCTTTAACATGTCCTTTGACGTGAAATAAATTTAAATCCTTATTTTATGGACTCTAAATCCCGATTCAAATTCCATAAATACTATATTAATTATTCATATTGCTTTGGATGTTTTTACTTGGTCAATCCGCTTGGGTTAATGTGTTCCGATTTTAATGGGGAATAATGTGTATCTTAAATCGTCGCCCCATTAAATCTTTAAAAGGGCCATGATATCTTCCACCCTTATTCTTCCTCTTTATACTTGTCCATGAGACTCTAGAACCTTTCAATAGATCCTGTAGCAGTTGCACAATAAAATTTTACTCCTCTGATAGGTTCCACTCTATTTTGATGCAATCGAGCTGTATCGATCAGCCTTTGATATATGGTATTTTTATCATCATTCCTTTGGCAATCATCTTCACATGTTTCTACTTTCCATGTCATATCATGTAATGTACATGCTTCTAATGGGGTTTTTCTTGGGGCTTGGTTGGTGTTGTCGTATCGTGGCATCCTCGGGTGGATGCAGTTGTCACGAGAGGAGGTTTGTAACCTGTTGTGTGGATAAAGAATGCCAAGAACTGTTTGAGGTAGGGGATTTGTTGCTTCTCTTGTCTTTTACGTGGAACTGTATTGTTAGCATGTTTAATCCCACTGGATGACAATGGAATTTACATAATAAATATTTTAACCAGATAAATAAATTGATATGGATTGTATGTTATTGCCACTTGTTTTTCTAGATAGTGTGATATCTATACTTTGCATACCTGTTTGTTCTTGATAAAAATCGGTAATGAACATAAAATGGGATTAATTGATAATTTTTGTTTAAAGATAAAGAGGCCTGAAAAATAATCTGGTTCTTGTTGTAATTTTATGTTAATAAAATTAGTTCAGTAAGAATGTTTATTTATTTGTGATAACCTACTGGTTAGGTTTCCCAAATTTGGAACCAGAAAATAAAAAATTAATCAATCCAAGATGGATTAAAGAACTGATGGTTGTTAAAGGATAATTTCTTGTAGGGTTCTGAGTTACCCTCTTGTTTGTTTAAGGGCCAATAGCCCAATTGTGAAGACGTTTGTTTTATTGTAGCTTGCATTTTAATGTGAGCCTGGATGGTTGTGGTAATATCTTGGGGCATGGCCCTTTTGTTTGTGGTAGTAGATGATTCCTAGTGTGGCAAGATGCATCAGTTTATGCAGGTGGGAGTGGGGGAGGACACCCAGGGTGATGGAATCTGATGGATATGATTGTTGGAATTTTGGTAATTTTGATTGGTTATTTATCAGCTTTATGTTTCGCCACTTCTCAAGGCAGCAGGTCTTACTTACCTTTCGTTCGAATGAGGAGAAGACACACGATGTATGCCACGTGCTTTCTGTGTTTACCTTCTCAAGGAAGGATGGGTATATTCACTTGCTATAAGAGGCAATGACTCGACGGGTAGTGCATCTACTCACCGTGCTGATCCCACTTGTGTTTAGTAGCATCTAATGTTTTTCTAGAATTCCTGGGAATGTGGGAAAGTTTTTCTAGAATTAATAATTGAATAAATGGTGTTAACCCATGCAGATGGAGTTTCTAGAACATAATGATGAGATTGTAATTTTGAAGGAACAATTTACTTTGGGTGTGATGCTAATGAAATTTAATGTGGAATTGTTCATGGTTAATTAAGGTTTAAATAATTAATTATCATACAATGGAACTGATAAAAATGGAATGAATAAATCTAATAATTCCCTTTAAATGGTTGTGTTCTTATAGGATACCTAGTATTAGAAGTAGTAGCCCAAAGTCTGAGAGATGTTAGTTGTAGATGTCTTTAAGACTAGGTAATGCTCATAATGTGGTTGTGAGATACAGTATATCCTGTACTTTTTGTGTTTCTATATGCTACTCCACCCAGTCTGTAAGGGAAACTGACACCCCGGGGATTCTAAGCCCTGGGGGGTGTTTCCCCAACATTCTGGTGGGAGGATGGATGGCTGACTACCACATTGGGCCTGCTCTCTTCTCTTGGTAGTTTCTTGTGTTGGCAGGCACATTGGTTAGTTTTTCCAAAATATTTGTTTATAGGGCTGTAATGGCTTGTAGTTATTCACACACATATATTCTGGATATAGTATCCTATGGATTACTATAGGTGTAATTTGTATAGGTTTTGATGGCATTAGGATCCTTACTTGGTGTATGGGATGTAATGGCTTGAGGTATAATACCTGACGTATGATACACATTATGTGAGCTATGGTGGCTCTCAGAACCTACCAGATTACTTTTGGTTGTGAGGATGGTGTGGTGCTTCACCCAGGTGTTTCCAGGTAATACATTATGTTGTACGAGGTGCATATTGTGGTGATTCACCCAGCTGCCTACGGGAAATCCTTTTTGGAGAGAGATACTCAGGATGTGCGATGTTGGGGAAAAGCGGAAAACCAGTGGGGAAGTAGTAGTGGGGTACACAGGATATTCATTATTATAAGATATATTCTTGTATGCGTTACTTGGTGAGAGTATCCATGGTGAGGTTGGGAACATAGTATACCTATTTAGGTGATAAGTTAGTTTCAATTTTTGTTCACTATGCTTTAGCATGCATTCTTTAATTTTTCATGAGAGGTTTTGAGGAGGATCTTACTGAGTATACTGTTATACTCACCCTACGTATATTTGAACTGTTTTTCAGGTCACTTGGAGTAGGTTCGAGATCAAGCTGGTTTCTACTAGAATGGGGTTGTTGGAGCTGTTTGGGCTTGTGGTTGCTACTGTTTTTACATTATTTTGGGTACATGTAGTTTTTCCCCTTTTTAGTTGTAGTTCATTTTCATGGAATTTCATATTTTTACATGGGTTTCTTTTATATTTCAATTCTGAGTTGGAGTAGGTTGGTTTCTATCCAATCTCTCTCTTTCGCATGTGTTCTTTTAGAGGGTAATTCCTCCAATTTGCGTGTTTATTAAATGCTCAGTGTTAGTCGCCAACCTGGGGCCAAATGGAAGTGGGACTCAGGGGTCATTATCTCGCTTTTCACATTGCCGACATAATATGGGTACACTCTGTTGAGAGGGGATCGTGACAGAGTGGTATCAGAGGTCTGGTTTATGGATATGATGGAGTTCGGAGTTAGGCATAGGGGAGGTTGCATTGGTTGGTAGGTAAATGGTTTCATTCTTGTTTAGCAAGTCTGGTAAACACTGGAGACTGGCTAAGACATATGTGTTTTGGCCCCCCTATGATCTAATGTATGAACCATTTTGTTTACAATGGATACTATGCAAGGTGATACAAGTTGCAGGGTAGAGACCTACAAAAGGATCATTCATCATTCTTCTTTGTTCTTATTTTTGAATGGGTAGACCATGGGATAGGTTAAAATAAATTGAATAAAAGAAAAAAATTAATTAATTAATGTTGTGTCTTCCAAATTATACGTTTAGGAGCTCTAACATTTTTTTATTTTACAGGTATGGCTCCAGGTCGACGTGCTCATCCGGATTGTGTAAAAAATTCCCAGTAGGCTATTCCAGAAAATCGTCACAGGGTAGAGGATGACGACGATGACTCTTGGAAGAAGACACTCCGAGAGTTTCAGCGCTAGGGTCTGCAGAAGTACGAGAGCTCCATTTCATATGCAGTCACAAAATATTTGTTAGAGGAGGTTGAGATCGGCTTCAGTTCGATTCGTGCTCATAAAGAGAACTGGGTGCCCGTGGTTGTGACAATGCTACGTGGAGAAGCAAGGAAGTGGTGGCTCTTGTTCCTCGGGGATTGTGAGGAGTCAGCGATCTCATGGGAGGAGTTTTGAGATAGGTTTAGAGTCGTGTTTCTTTCATTGAATGCGAAGGAGTCCAGTCGACAATATCTTATTTCCCTTCTATAGGGGAGCATTAGTTTTCAAGAGTTTGGAATCCATTTCAAGAACCTTTTACGATATTCTTCATACCTGTTTTCTTTTGAGGAGGCCAGGGTGAGACATTTTGAGGAGGCTTTTCATCCAGAGATCCAGCGCTAGGTCTCCCCATTTATGATGAAAACATATCTTGAGGTACTTGTGAGGGTATAGGTTGCTGAGAGGACTTGTTTCAGGACCGGATCATCACGAGAGGGGAATCAACATGATTCTTCCCGAAGTAGAGTTGTGGTCCGGGGTTCCTGGTTTTTAGGGAAAAAGGGTTTCCACTCAGCTGGGGGTTAGTCCCATCCCTTCACATCTCGTTTCACCAGAGGTGATAATTCTCAAGTCTATTCCAAGGGATCAGGTGCTTGTTTTTCTTATGGTAGTCATGGCCATCCGCAGCAGGAGTGCCCGAGCATTCAGAGTGGTCATCATGCACCAGGCGCTATGCACTAGGTCCTTCCATTGAGGTAGTTCCAGCCGAGGTAGCGGCAACCAGTTGCACTAGCATTAGATCCACGGAGGGTAGATGGGGCAGGTAGAGGACAGCCCCATGACGCTCCCTGCCCTTAGAGACCAGATCATGGTCATGGTGGTGGTCATCCTCAGGGTTAGAGAGGCCGTAGACGTGGTCATGGTCAGCTTCATTCTCAAGCATTGCCACCTCTAGGCAATCCAGACATCATTCGAGGTACCCTTTGCATGTTTTCTACCTTGGTGTATTCCATGTTTGATTCAGGAGAGACACACTCCTTTATATCACCTACCCTTTTCCATGCTTTGGGACTTGATGTAGAGAGGCTTCCAGTTCCCTTGGCGTTGACAACGCCAGTTGGAGGTCGAGATGACTTGTTTGAAGTATGTAGAGACTGTGAGCTAGTGTTGGGGAAACAAATCTCTTGGAGAGATTTCCTATGTTTACAAATACAACCATATGTTGTCATCCTCGGTATGGATTGGTTGTATTCGGTGCAGGTTATTGTGGATTTATTTAGTAAAATGGTCATCTTCATTGGTGAAGTTTGAGAGAAAGTGGTGGTTGATGGGAGCGAGACCCTCGTATGGGTCCTAGGCACGTTCTGTCATTATCTTCCATGATGGTTGAGATGCTGTTGAGTTCTTCATTGATTCATCAGTTGGTGTTTCCTAGGGTCGTATAGGAGTACCCTGATGTCTTTCTAGAAGAGGTTAAGGAATTACCCCCTCGATGACAGATCATGTTTTGGATTGAGCTATAGCCATGAGCATCTCCTATCTCTATGTATCCATATAGGATGGCCACTTCTGAGATACGAGATCGACGTATACATATTGATGGTCTGTTATAGTGCGGTTTTGTTCAGACAAGTGTGTCACCATGGGGTGCTCCAGTTTTGATTGTGATGAAGGCCGATTGTAGTTTTCAGTTGTTTGTAGATTATCGTCTCTTAAACAAAGTGAAAATAAATAATTGATGTCCTCTTTTTTGAATTGATGATTTATTCGATCAACTGAAAGGTGCAAGTTGGTTCTCAAATATTGACTTGCGGTCGGGATATCATAAGATGCGGGTGAAGGATGAGGATATCCCGAAGACTGCTTTCCGTTGTCATCATGGGCATTATGAGTTCGTTATAATTCCATTTGGCGTGATGAATTCTCCAGTTTTATTCATGGGATTGATGAATGTTGTGTTCTGTGAGTTCCTAGACTTGTTCGTGGTAGTTTTAATCGACGACATCCTTGTGTACTCCACATCTGAAGAGGAGCTTCAGAGAATCTACAAACCGTTTTGGGAGTTCTTCCCCGACATCAGTTGTTCGGTATGTTGTTGAAGTGTGAGTTTTGGGCCCAAAAATTTAGATTCATGAGGCATGTTGTGTCCCAACATGGATTAGCTGTGGATCCATCAAAGATAAATTTAGTTGTGTCTTGGGCAGCCCACAAGACAGTGTCAGAGGTGCGAAGTTTCCTTGGTCTCGTGTGCTACTATAGGAGGTTCGTAGAAGATTTCTCACGAGTTGTGACTCCACTTACAGCTTTGACTAGGAAGGATCACATAATAATTTGGACCGATCAGTTTCAGGAATCTTTTGAGTATCTAATGTAGCAGTTAGTAAGTGCTCCAGTACTTTGTCTTCCAGCTGAGGAGATCAGTTTAATGTTTTCTGTGATGCAGCACATCTGGGGTTAGGTTGTGTTATCATGTGGAAGAGGCTAGTTGTTCCTTATGGGTCTCAGAAGTTGCATCCCCATGAATGCAACTATGCCACCCAAGATTTTGAGTTGGCATCCGTGGTGTTTTCTCTAATGTTGTGGAGACATTACCTCATTGGTGAGAACTTTGTGGTTTTCACCGATTATAATAGTTTGAGGTATGTTTTCTCCCAGCATGACTTGAACATACGACAGTGTTGGTGGATGGAGTTCTTGCTGGAATACAACTTCAAAATATCGTATTCACCTGGAAAATGGAATTTTGTTGCTGATGCGCGAATTCGAAAGTCATGTAGTGATACTGTGCATCAATCTGTTGATTCCTAGAGAGTAATGGAAGAACTGTCAGCATTGAATGTTAATATGGAAGAATTTGGGGGTAGAGTTTGTCTTTTTTAGATGACGTTACAGTCATCCCTAATGCAGAATGTGGGAGAGTCCCAGTTGGGAGATCTAGAGGTGGAGGTTTGGAGAGACCGAGTTGTTTGTGGTGAGGCCCCTAACGGTTTGTCGGAGGATGAACAACATTGAGTGTTGTATCATGGAAGGATTTTTGTTCCTTTGATGATGTGCGGGACGGTTCTCAGAGAGTTACATAGTTCCCCTTTAGCGGGGCATCATGGTGTTAAAAAGATGTATTGAGCCTTGAGGTGTCAGTTTTGGTGGCCTGGGCTGAAGCATGCGGTTGCAGAGTTTGTGTCTAAATGTTTGTCTGCCATAAGGTGAAGGTTGAACATTGTGTTCCAGGTGGTCTTATCCATCCATTAAAGATTCCTCAGTGGAAGTGGGAGGACATCTCAATAGACTTTGTTACTGGTTTACCTCGAGATCCGAGAGGACATGATGCAATTTGGTTGGTAGTGGAATTTTTATCAAAATCCGCTCACTTTATAGAAATCAAGGAGTCATGTTCAATGGATTTTTTATCGAGGCAGTATCCAAGAAAGGTGGTGAGGCTTCATGGAGTACCTAGGAAGATCATTTCTGATCGAGATCCTCATTTTACCTCTAGGGTGTAGAGAGGTCTCCAACATGCTTTCAGTTCTCAGCTATGCCTTAGCACTGCTTTTCTCCCCAAACAGGTGGTCAGACAGAGCGAACCATCCAGACTCTTGAAGACATGTTACTCTCTTGTGTTCTTGACTTGGGATGTTCATGGATGTGTCACTTACCCTTGGTAGAGTTCTCTTACAAAAGCAGTTTTCACTCCACTATCGGTATGGATCTATTTGAAGCCTTGTATGTCCGTCCTTTCCGTTATTCATTGTGTTGTACTAGGGTCGGATAGTCAGCAATTCTCGGACCAGAACTAGTTCATAATACAACATAGATGGTCTAGGTGATTCGTGAGAGGATTATGATAGTGCAAGAGCATCAGAAATAATATGGTGATCAAAGGAGGATACCCTTGGAGTTTAATTTTGTTGATCATGTGTTTCTGAAGGTGACTCCCCGTCATGGGAAACGAAGTTTTGGTCTTGTTAGTAAGCAATCTCCCCAATTTGTTGGGTCCTTCGAGGTGTTAGCTCATGTTGGAGCTGTCGAATATTGAGTGGCACTTCCGCCGTAGATGAGTTGGATACATGATGTTTTCCATGTGTCACAACTCCATCATTATCTTCATGATGACTCTTACATCATCGATTGGGGAGAGATCGATGTTGGTGATGATGAAACATTTTAGGAGTGACCAGTGGAGTTCTAAGACCGCAAGGAGAAGGTGTTGCATGAGCATTCTATCACCTTAGTTCGTGTCTTGTGACGACACGGTGGCATGGAGGAGACTACCTGGGAACATGAGTCATAGATACGTGCTCAGTACCCAGATTTTCTTGATGTTTAACTCTTTTCATGTAATGATGTTCCCTTTGTGGTTAGACCATTCATGTTTTATTTATGAATTTCTTCTGTGGCTTTTGCATCTTTCTCTATTTTGAGAGGTATCTCGATGGGTGGTTGTTCGAACCCTGTCTGTTTTTTTTCACTTTAGGTTGGTTTTGAATTCTCAAGGATGATAATTTTTTGAGAGGTATTTGATGTAATGGCACGGACCTCTCCAGTCCATTACTTTGTTAAAATATGGTGTTTGAGGTGTTTTGGGAGGTCAAGTTGACATATCCCCAATACATTTCCAAATTTACAATTCTTTGAACAGTTACCTTGGGGAGCAATTCTATTGGTAACCTATAATGGTAGGTGAACAATATTATATCAGTTCCCTCAAGGAATAATGTTTTTATCGGTGAGGTTCAGTGAACAGTGTTCCCAGAACGGTGTTGTTCTAACGGTGACCTTCTAATGATTGACTTGAATAGTGTTTCTAGAACGGTGAGGTTCTAACTATGACTTTATAATGATAGACTTGAATAGTGTTTCCAAAACAGTTAGGTACTAATGGTGACCTTCTAACGGTAGACTTTAACAGTGATTCCATAACGGTGAGGTTCTTACGGTGACCGTCTAACGGTATAATTGAACAGTGTTTCTAGAATGGTAGGTGTACATTGTTTCCAGAACAGTTAGGTCTATCGGTAAGCTCTAACGGCGAGGTCTATTCGTAACCCCTAATGGTGAGGTCTATCAGTAACCTCTAATGGTGAGGTCTATCATTATCCTCTAATAGTGAGGAATAATGATGAACTTTTCTTTCCATTGCCAAATTTTTAGTATGTGAACTGTGTTTCCTGATTCCTACAGTTTACCACCTTTGATGTTTCCTTTGAAGTTAAATACATTTAAAGCCTTATTTTAAGGGCTCTTAAGCTCGATTAAAATTTCATAAATCCTATATTAGTTATTCTTTTTTTCTCGAGTTCCATTTACTTGGTCAAACCGCATGGGTTAATGCGATCAGATTTTAATGGGAAATTAAGTGTATCTTAAAATGTCACCCCATTAAATCTTCAAAAAGGACAGGATATCTTCTTCTCATTATTCTTAGTCTTTGTTCTCTTCTATGAGAATCTAGGACCATTCAATCCATCTCTTAGGAGTTTCACAAACAAACTTTACTCCTTGGATTAGTTCCACATTATTTTTATGAAACCAAGCTATATCTGTCAATCTCCGATATTAGGTATGTTTTATCGTCATTCCTTGGTGGATCATATTCTCCTATTTCTCATTTCCATTTTATAGCATGTAATATCCGTGTTTCTAATGCGGTTTTTCTTGGGGTTTGGTTGGTGCTGTCGTACCATGGCATCCTCGGGTGGATGTAGTTGTCGTGAGAGGAGGATCATGACCCGTTGTGTTGATAAAGAATGTCATGAACTTTTGAGGTAGTGGATTCATTGCTTCTATTTTCAGTTATGGTCAACTATATTATTAACATGTTTAATCCCAGTGGATGATAATGGAATTGATATAATAAATATTTTAACCGAATAAATAAACTGATATTGATCGTATGTTATTATCTCTTAATTTTCTAGATAGTGTGATATCTATTTTTTTCTTACCTGTTTGTTCTTGATATAAATCGATAATGAACATAAACTGGGATTAATTGATAATTGTTGGATAAACATAAAAAGGCATGAAAATGAATATGGTTCATGTTGTAATTTGATGATAATCAAATTAGTGCGGTAAGCATGTTTTTTTATTTGTGATAACTTATTGGTTAGTTTTCCTGAATTTGGAACCAACAAATAATAAATCGGTTAATCCATGATGGATTAAACAACTGGTGGTTGTTAAAAGATAATTGCTAGTAGGGTTCATAGTTACCCTTTGTTTTTTTAAGGACCAAGATCCCAATTGTAAAAATGTTTGTTTTACTGCTGCTTGTGTTTTAATGTGAGCCTGGATGGTTGTGGTAACATGGGGAGGCATGGAGGCCCTTTTGGTTGTGGCAGCTGATGACACCTAGAGTGGAAAGATGCATTGTTTTGTGCATGTGGGTGTGGGGGAGGACATTAGGGATTATGGAATGGGATGGATGTGATTGTTGGATTCTTGGTAATTTTGATTTGTTGTTTATCTGCTTTACTTTTCCCCACTGCTCAAGGTAGATGGTCTTACAAACCCTTCTTCCGAAAGAGGAAAATACACACGGGGTATTCCACGTGCTTTCCGTGTTTAGCTTCTCAAGGGAGTATGGGTATACGGTCTTGCTACAAGCGGAAAAGACTCAACAGGTAGTGCATCTACTCACCGTGTTGAGCCCCATTATGCTTAGTAGCATATAATGTTTTTCTAGAATTCCTGGTAATGTGGGAAAGTGTTAATATAATGAATAATTGAATAAATGGTGTAAACCCATGGGGATGGAGTTATTGGAACATAATAATGTGGATGTAATTTTGATGGATCAATTGACATTGGGTGTGATGCTAATGAAATATAATGTGTAATTGTTCATGGGTAATTAATGTTTAAAGACTTAATTAACTTACAGTGGAACTGATATAAAGGGAACAAGTTAATCTAATAAAGCTATTTAATGGTTGTGTGCTTATGGGATACCAAGTCATATAAGTAGCATCCCAAAGTCGGAGAGATGATATCTATAGTTGTGTCTATGACTAGGTAATGCTCATAGTTTGGTCTTGAGATATAGTATATACTTTACTTTTTGTGTTTCTATATGCTACTCTACCCATTCAATAAGGGAAACTAACACCCTAGGTATTCTGAGCCATGGGGGGTGTTTTCCCTAACATTTCGGTGGAAGGATGGATGGCTGACTACCCCCTTTGGCCCCGCTCTCTTCTCTTTGTAGTTACTTGTGCTGGAAGGCACATTGGTTAGTTTTCCCCATATATGTGTGTAGAGGGCTGTAATGGCTTGTAGTTATTCACACACATATATTCTAGATATAGTATCCTATGGACTACTATAGGTGCAACATGTATAGGATGTGATGTCTTGAGGTTCCTTACTCGGTGTACGAGCTATAATGGATTCAGGTATAATAACCGACGTATTATACACATTATGTGAGCTTTGGTGGCTCCAGGAACCTACCTTGTTACTTTTGGTTGTGAGGAAGGCGTGGTGCTTTGCCTAGGTGTCTACGGGCAAGCCTTTGTGTTGCATGAGGTGCATATTGTGGTGCTTCGTCCAGGTGTCTGTGGGCAAGACTTTTTGGAGAGAGATACAAAGGACATGCGACGTTGGGGAAAAGTGGAAAACTAGTGGGGAAGTAGTTGCGGGGTACCCTTGATATTCTTTATGATATGATATATTATTTCATTTGTTACTCTGTGAGAGTATCCATGGTGAGGTTGGGAACTTATTATACCTATTTATGTGACGAGTTAGTTTTACTAGTTGTTCACCGTCCATTAGCATGCTTTCTATATATTTTCATGAGAGGCTTCAGGGAGGATTGTACTGAGTATACTATTATACTCACCCTACGTATATATGAACTGTTTTTCAGGTCACTTGGATCAGTTTTGAGATCAAGCTGCTTTCTACTAGCTTGGGGTAGCATGGGATGTTTGGGTTTGTTGTTGCTGCTGTTTTTACATTATTTTTGGTACGTTAAGTTTTTTCCATTTTTATTTATAGTACTTTTGAATGGAATTTTATATGTTTACTTGGGTTTCTTTTATATTTCAGTTCTGAGTTGGAGTTGTTGGTTTCTATATTATCTCTGTCTTCTACATGTGTTCTCTTAGAGGGTAATACTTCCCATTTGTGTTTTTATTATACCCTCGGTGCTAGTCACCAACACGGGGCCTACTAAAGGTGGAACTCGGGGGTCATTATCTCCCTTTTCACATTTCCAACCCAAGAGGGGTACAATCTGTGGCGAGGGGATCGTGACAACCCCATTGGGGTTATTAATTTTTTTCAACATAATTATAATCTATAAATTTTTAGATTTCTAGAACTATATAATTTAAATATTCAAAAAAATTATTAATAAATTATCAATATAACAATATTGAAAATTGAGAATAATTATATTTCATTATTACTATACAATCATTTAAAACATTATTTTATTAATCAGTTTAATAGAGAAATCACGAATACATTCATCAATATCATCTTCTTGATCATGGTTAACATCTTCATCATATTTACATAATTTCGTACTGGAAAATTCATCCAAAAATTATTTCAAATGCTTCGATACATTATCCAGGAGTATATCACATTTCATAAGCTTTGGTTTGACTTTCCGTGGAACCCAAACCGAGTTACGGGTAATAAGTTATTGTTGATTGAAGTTAGACTTCCGAAAATGTCCTTCCCGGATGATGTGGTGAAAAAGTACACGTTTTCATAGTAAAAATTGAATTTTTCATGAAAATTGGTTTTCCGCACAAAAGTGTATGTTTTTTCTCACAATAAAAAAACTTTACCTGCACCACTGTTCATGGTGTCACCTATTAAAACAAGTGCACCCCCTTCTTTAAATGGTCCCCTAGAGGCTGGTTATTCTCTGATGCGCGTAAGTCCGCATCTTCCACGCCTGCTTGAAAAACTACCAAATTGAACACAAAAACATCACTTATTCACATAAATGTTATGTTCTGCCCGATTTTTCTTACAAAACATCATAATTTGCTTTCAATAGTTCTGTTGTGCCTGATTTTTTATGCACATGTGCAGCATCTGTCCAATTTCGCATAGGCCATCCCTATTGCATGAAAATCCTTCTCTCTTGTTTTCCAACCTTACCTATTGAGAGAAATGCATTGTTTTTGTGTGCAAGACTTTCAATATGGTTTGAAATATTTCAATACTACGTGAAATAGTTCCAGAGTGCCCAATCATATACACACATGTGCCACATAGTGCAATCTTCCATGAACCCAATACTGCATGTCAAACATCTTATGTGGAATAGTATCTAGGCCTGCACCAGCTGGTCCCTACCATTGGTGTTGTGCCCATTCTCCCCCACATAGGTTCAATGTTGGCCTACGATCATTGCTCTCTGGGTTATTCCCTTCTCTTTAACCACTAACCCCATTGAAAATGGAGAGTCGGACCACAAACCATTCAGGCAGGGACTTCAGCATCATCCATTACACACCCACCTTCCACCTATAGAATACCATGATTTGAGATACCCCTACACAAACCATGAAATACCTTGAGTCAACATATTAATCTTGGTTCATTTCCCATGTTGTGAGTTTAGAGTTTTAGCATCAATTCCCCATGTACCTTGAGTCAAACAATTTCTCATGAAACTCATCCAAACCCCATCACCTAAATTCTATACCAGGTTGAACCAGAAAGGGCCGCTCTTAAGTAAGTCCCAACACCATCAATTTCTTGATGTATTATTCTTAATTGTCCTTTCTATATGTTTTTAGTATGTAGTACTTCCTTTGCGAAAAACACAAGATGCCTCTTTCTCCAAACAAGATATGCCTTATATGCCATGCAGAAAATGGAAATAGTTATCTCTATATGAATATAAACAATAGTTCACCCTGTAAAAAAATGTAGGATACCTATTTCTCCAAAAAATAGGTGTTTTATGATCTAATCATTAGAGGCCAATGAACCCTTCTATATAAAATTAAACTATACTAAATCCTATGTGAAAAACATAGGATGCCTCTTACTCCAAACAAGAGATTCCTTATGTACCATGTATATAATGTAAATAGTTCTATCTATATGGCTTTAAACTATATTACTCCCCATGCGAAAAACATAGTTGGACTCTTTCCAAAACACGATATGCCTTATGTTCCAAGCATAAGAGGCCAATAGTCCTCTCTATATGACATTATGTTGTAGAAGGCCCTATGAAAGAAACATAGGATTCATTTTTCTCAAAACAATAGATAGCTTATACACCAGCATAAGATTCCAATAGACTTCTCTATATGACTATAAACTATTGTACTACCTATATGAAAAATATAGAATGCCTCTAACTCTAAAAAAGAGATTAGTTATGAACCAATCATTAAATTCCAATACTCATATCTATATGACTATAAACGGAACCACACCCTATGTTACAATCATTGGATTCCAATTAGTCGAAAAAAAATTGTAACGACCCAAAGTTTCATTAATGGAAAATCATTCTTGATCCAGTTAAATGTTTCTTTATAAAAAATGTTTTTATAATATGTCAACTTCTTAGGTTTTATGTTAAGAATTTTGACCATTGTTAATATAGTTGTTGAACAGTAATCACATGATTAGTATAAATATAGGACCTTAACAAATCTAATTTACTCAAAAAAAAAGAAGAGATGGCCTCATCTAGTAGAATTGCCCCATACGAAGCACATTTGTCAGAGCTCGGAAAAGTGGTGGCATCCTTGGGATTCCCCCTTGACAAAGCCCAAGCTAAGTTTCACCATGTCAAGCTCGAACGGGACCGTCTATGGGAAAAGTGGATGTTGATAGAGATTACCACTCGCGCGATGTTATTCGAGCCACCCCAAGAGTCTGTCACCATCGCAGACCTTACCCTTAGGTCTTATGCGGCTGTTTTAAGGGGTTATGTAAAAAATAAGTAGTATTATGTTCATGTACATTATTTTTGTATATAATAATGAATATAATTTCAAGTCATTTTTGATACATTTTAAATAGTTTTTAAAGGTACAAATGGTGTTTTTAGTTATTATTTAATTAGGAAATCTATTTTATTAAATTAACGGATTTTTCAATTAAATAATATTTTAATAAAATAATTATATTATTATTAAATTAATTTTTTTACTAAATATAAATGATCTTATAATTTAATTAATGCAATTAAAAATATTTATTAAGGTTTTAAAGCCATTTTTTTCAAAGAATTAATGGACCCCTCAAGACTTATTCAACACCTTGCCTTTTTAAATTATTTTCCATGGGAGTGTCACTCACCTCCACATAAGCAAACCTAATATTTTAAGAAGTTCGTACTTTGGACTTATAAAATATTTTTTTCCTCTTCCCTTTTCCAAAAGTCATGGGAAAAACCCATGGGATGGTTTGTGGTTTCGTTTAATTTAATATAAGGGGTCCCAAACCTAAATAATAAAGAATTCCCTCACCTTTCCAATATAAATCCACCCAAACTCCCACTTCCTACTCACTAGAAGCCTTTGTAGTTCGTCCAACCTCTACCATACTCTCTCTAGAATCCTCCCAAGGTTACCCAAGCTCCCAAGAAGCCTCTCACAAGCCTCTCTCTAGCCTTTGGAAGCACACCTCCAAGTAAGGGTTTTTTCTTCCTTTCTCATTTTTTTCAATTTTCATTAAGTTGTATTTCCCTTTTTATTTCAATTATTAATGTTGGGGTATGGTTTTTTACCTCCCCCATACTTCCCTCTTATTGTTTTAATGATGGGATACCCCTTTCTCTCTCATTAAATTCCTCCCATATACACCCGTTACTATGCAGAAATTCCGAAAGGAACTTCTCTCTCCTCTTTTACATTCAAGCAATACTTTTGTATCACGAATATAAATTCCATTACAATTGTTGGGACATGTATCTATATGACCTCCATACTATCCATTACATGAGAATATGATGTGGAATCCCTTTCTCTCTCATCAACCATTTTCTATGAATTCTTATGTCACACCGTTATGCTGCCGAAAACGCACCGATTTTCTAAGCCAATGCCATTGTGTAGTGAATACCATGCCCATTTCTCCATCAAAGGTATTCACCTTTATGCACATTTAATTATTGATTATAAAGTTTCATGTATTAATTACACATTCATTTATCGTGGAATAAATGATTATGTTTTATGAATCCATGTTTTATGATCCATGTGGCACACTTATGAATGAAATGAAATGTTTAAGAAGGGTGCTCCCTTATAATGCTCCAATGCATTGGGTAAAGTATAGTTTCATGATGCGTCATGTGCAATTAGTGTTGACTCATTCTAATTCATGTGCAATGAGCGTTTACTCGTTCTTTATGTTCAATGAGGATTTACTCATGCTTTATGTGCAATGAGCCTTGGCTCATGCTAATTCCATGTTAAGTGTTGTTGCCACATTTCCATGTTATGATTATCGTGCTTTATCATGACTTTATGTTCATGTTTTTTATATGCACTATTGATATGCCTATTGTATGACATGTATTTTAATCCTCATGTTATTCCATGTGTACTCCCTTATTGGGCTTTATAGCTCACCCTTTTCTTATGAATGTCCTCAGGTTGCCCCATGCAATGCTAAGTAAGAGAGAATGTAGTGGTCATGTAAGGGATGTTTTTCAATAAAGATGTTGTATTTCATGTTTTATGATTTTATGTAATGGTACTAAGACCCAAAGAAACTAAACCTACCAATCTTCTTTGTTGTATCAAGTGATGTTTTATGTAATAAATCATGTTTAAGTTGTAATAAAAAAGCAGGGTTGTCATAAAAAAGATGCCTTATGTGCCAAGCATAAGATTCCAATAGTCATAATTACATGACATTAAACTATTTCACACAATATAATTCAATAATAGGATGCCTAATGTTCCTGATAAGAGATTTCTTATGGAAAAAAGAATATTATACCTCATTCCCTGATTACATTGGCATAATTTCAATAGCATTTGAAACCATTTGATCATTCCATCACCCACTTCATGATTCTTGTGTCTTTATTTCATATATTTATCTTCTTTCATGTCTGAATGGAACCCCTAATAGCCTAGTCTGATGCCTCTTTGGGTCACCTAACATTTGGGGCCAACACTCCAGAATAATTTGAGTGACACTTCGAGTTTCGCCTCGTGTTATGAATAGTTTCAGTGGTTGGACCACATTTTTTTATTTCCGTCTCAGGCCAATGCAATGTTAAAGTTATCATTCGAATATGGTTTGAAGATATCTCTCTTCATCATGTGGTCCCATTGGGTACCAAATGTTGGTATTTTTATTCACACATTTCATATTCCTTTGTTAGGACAAATTCCAACCCCCTTGGTGTTATCCCGCTTCTGGACAAGAGCATATGTGTATGGCTCAATTATATTCCTCAACCCACCAGGGATTTGGGATTCACTCATGGTCATCCAATAGGAAGGAATCATGGGCTACTTCCATGCATAATACCCATCCACCATTGCCACTACATTTCTACACACCAGCATCTTCCATACATAAGCCCCATCTATCATTGTAACTTCATAGTGGCACCTGGGAAACTTCCACACATAAGCCCCATCCACCATTGTCTCTTAATAGCTTCACCCAGGCAGCATCCATGCATAATCCCCATCAACCATTGGGGCTACATAGCGTCACTCGGGCTACTTCCAATGGTAAGCCCCATCCATCATTGATAGTTCTTATTGGCACCCGGGGATCTTCCATGAGTAAACCCCATCCAGCATTCCCGCTACTTCGAGGCACCTGGCCATCATCCATGCATAATCCCCATCAAAAATTGTCGCTCATTAGTGTCACCTGGGAACAATATATGCATAAGACCCATCAACCATTTCTTCTTCTTAGTGGCACTTGGAAAGCATCCAAGTGTAAGCCTAATTCAATACCCTTCATGACCTCTCCTTGGTCCCACAATTGTCAGGTACATTTTTTTCTCTTGTTTATCACACTGAACATGAATCTCGTTGTCTTAGTGTAAGCATTTACCATGTATCATTTCTTGGGAATCCATAGCATGTAATTCCCAATACTCAACTCTAAACTACATGGACTTTTATCCATGTCCCCTGGAATGGGTACATAAGAATCCTTCCAGAGGTACAGGCCCATCGCTCACCAGTCCCAACCACTTCATGTCAGTTCACCTTCATTTCACATGATATTAAACTATATCCTACATACCGAACTATGGGCACCTTGATCATTACCCTTTTCCATGAATGTTACGTAAGAATCCCCACGGAGGTTCAAGAACATCACTCACTGGCCCTGATCACATCACGTTGGCTCAACTTCTTCCCAAATGCATTAAACTATATCCTCAATACAAAACTACATGGAGTTTGATCCTTACTCCTTCTCAAATGAGGTATGTAGTAAGCCTCCTAGTGATTCAATCACATCACTCACCGACCCCGACCACTTCACATCAGTTCAACTTTTTCCCACATGACATTAATGTATATCATTTATTCTGAACTATGTGAAATTTCATCCATGTCCCTTGGAAAGGGTATGTAGGAAGCCTCCATGTGGTTCAGTCCCATCACACATCGAAATCGACCACATCACGTCGGTTCACCCTCATCATGTACAATGATAAAAAATATACCCCCTTTCCGACCTACGTGACACTAAACTATATACTATTAAACCGTATATGTTTTGATCCCTGTATCCTAGTCATGATACGTAAGAGGCCTCCATAAGGATAAATCCAATCGAACAATAATCCATTGAAAACCCTGCCCAGAGTTACGTCGTTGAAACACTAACCTGTGTTATATTGTTGGAACCCCAACAAGCAGTAATTTGTTGTAAACCCAACCAGTGGTAATCAATTGTAGCCCCCAGAAAATAGTAAGTAGTTTTAGTCCCAATTTATAGGACCCACATATCTGGGCCTCCCCCTAAGAGTCATAATAAATCTCATTCCACTATCCAAGCATAAGCACCAACATATAATCGGGTCGTTGTCCTCTGCACACACCATGACTTTATGCCCTGTCCTGAACTATGTGTACATTGATTCCATTTCACGGTGATATGTAGGAATCCTCCACGAGGTTCATGCCCATAATTCATGTCTCATCCATGTCTCTCTCCTAGACCTTTGTATTCTCCGATGCTCATCACCCATCTAGGAAGTTCTACTTCCACAGGGTCAAAGCCATGGTACATTCTCACAGGTCTCCACCTCAGGTGTCCCATAGCCCTACCTCATAAGTTATGCGGTCATTGATTCCCTTATGAGGGGATATGTAGGAAGACTCTCTGAGGTTCAATACCAAGACTTCCATCACTTTCACGACAGTTCCATCTCATTCTTCATCCACTTCACTCAATTCTCCATCATCTTTCCCGATTTCTACCTGGGCCACCTCATCCTAGCGGGATCACGTCATTTCCATTAGGTAAGCTAACCATGAATAATCCCTACACTATCCATATCCATCAAACCAATATTTCCCCACTTGAGATGGGTTGTTATCCATGTGTAAGCCTCAACATGTCATCAGGTCATTTTCTTTTGTGTACACGATGATTCATCACATATTCGAACTATGTTGGTTTTTATCCCTCTCTCAAAGACATGGTATGTAGGATGAATCCTTTAGGAACAATACCATGAAATGGTAAAAATTTGATTACCCATTAGGGGGAGCTCCTTTCCTTGATCCACCCTCAGTGTCATCTAGATCATCCTTCACGGTGTTATATATTCCCTCAATGGGACACACCACCTTGGATCCATCCCCATTGGGCATTATGATCCATCCATTTGGTAATCATTCCATGTTCTCCCCCTAGGGATGTACCAATATAGTATGAATATATTGGATGTTATGATCACAATTATTCATCTCTGTAAGTCATTAAAGTCACATCCTATCTTGGGTTAAACCCGAGATGACTGAGGAAAACTTCGGAAGACATTCCTTCTATGTAACCATCTCCATAAAAAGTTAAACATTCGTAATACCATGTATAAAAACACGAGAATATGATGACAACACCAGAGGCATGCCTCTAGCATGAGATAACCTAAAACCGATATGGGATGCCTTTGGTCCTACACCATTGAGATGCCCTATTATGGGAAGAATATAGTTAACCAGTGAAAACACATCTTGATTTTCCCCGACATTCCTAACATTATCGTCTACTCCAACCTAATGTTTCTACCCTACCAAGACCCCTATGAATGACTAGACATACGCAGTGTAATTAACCAGTATCCAGAAATATATATAACAAGGAATAAGAATCATGAACAATGTCTTAATCATTAAGGGATTCCTGTACTAGGTGCCACGTTACGGGGTGGAATCCACGGAAGGAGAGACCAGAATCCCATCATCCCATTCTTATCATGGAGAAAACGTCCCTAAATAAGCTACATATGTCTCTCAACATTGGAAAGAATGACTTTTGGGAAGTATTTCAGTGTATCCTCCTCCAATGACGGATGCACGCCCTAACGAAAGCGTTATAAACAATATAATGGATTGATTGTTATTTCAAATTAATAGTTGAATATTATAAAATTTTGAATTTAAAAAATCATATTTTATTTAATTTCATTGTACCTTAATTTTATCCACCTCAAACACTACATATAATTAAATAAAATTAGATCATTTTTTTATTTTAATTTAGAATATTCTTTGAAATTTTATACCGGTTTCACATATGATTGAATAATTAATTATAAATTTATCCAAATATTATGCATTTAAAAAATTAAGTCACAATATAATATATTAAAATATTAAAAAATATAAATATTTTAACATAAATAATAAATGACAAATACAAAAATGGATTATAAATATATAAACATGTGTCAATTTATAGCATCCACTTTATAATTGATTGTAAATTGAAAATTGTAAACCCAATTAACAAAAACACTATCAATTTATAGAAAATGAAATTATTAAAATAAATACAATTTATAATACAAAAAAACAATTTTAACATAAAATATAGTATAATGAAAAATATTAGAAATATAAAATTTCTAAATTCTAAAACTTATAGTAGTAGATAAATTATATTTTTAGTTTATAATGGAAAATTAATTGTAATCACAAAACAGTATATCCTTTAACTAATTAAATTATAATTTATAATGATATACATACAAATAATTAAATGAATACATTAAATTATTAACTATGAAATAATGTATTAATCATTGAAAAAATTATCTTTCAAAATACTGAGATTTAGGTCAAAGGATAAAGAAGGTGGAACTAAAATCAAATAAGTGAAATTAATATTCACTGGGTAAAATGAATGTGATATAATTGTAAGTAGGATTAATGATATATGAAATAGGAAAAAAGATTCAAATGTGAGTACAAAATATATCGATTAAATGAATAAATGAATAAGTGGTTTATAGATTCAAATAAAGAATATTGTCGTTATATAAACGTTGTAGATGAATAGTTAAGGACAAAAGTAATGTTAATTTATTTAATATATAATACAAATGATTAAAAAACTATATAAAATTAATTGAACACATTTCTTGGAATATGGTTGGAACCTATACATTGGTAACAGAAATTTGGGTTATAGAAAATATAGAAATGGAAAAAATTATGAGAAATTGAATGAATTGATATTTTAAAAATATTTTATCCTTAATTTATTAAGAACTAACCAGAAAAATCAAATTAAAATTTAATGAATGTTTTTCTTGTTACTTATAATACAATATTCATCAAAATTATTCTCTTTCATATATTTATTTTAGATATCTTACACACAACGTCCAAACAGAGACACCATTTATAATTTTTATACTATAAATTTCATAGTAATGATTGTTTATGGAAATTATTATGAAACCTCTGTTAATGATTTTTCAATATTTTTTAATGATAATATGATGGTGATGGTGGAATAAGTATTATTATTAAAATTTAATGAGGTTAATGTAATCATTAGATTAATATAAATTTTTATGTTATATATAAATGACTTATTTCTATCTATTTTTTATTTACATGATATATCATATTACATTTTTTTATTCTATTGGATATTTCCAAGACATTTGGATTATATAATAAAATATATAATGTATTATTAAATATATTATATTCTATGTTGCCTGAAATGGGACATTATATTATTGTATTTGTTTCTAAAATTATTATTATATCTACAAGTGCTTCTATAATTGATTTTTCCAAATATCATAGCACATTAAAAAATTAATATTGTAATGGAAAATGATGATTTTTATATTTTTAATAGTGTTACAATTTGTTTCACTGTTTTTAAATTTTATATTTCTTGATATGTTTAATGAAATATTATATATTTATTTCTGTTTTCTTTGTCTATGGTTCTTATTTTGCATCAATATATTCAGGATATAGCATAATTAATTCAAATTATCCAAGGTTCATCATTATTTATAGTACTTTGAGAGTAATTAGATGTGGTATTGGAAGTGAGATGTTTCATAGGATGTAAATTCTAAACATTATTTTTATTAACTATGAATTTATTCTAAAGATAATACTAAATTATTATTTTAAATGTTTTTTATTTGTTGTTCACAAAATATTAATGGAATTTTTACATATTAAATATTATCCAATATATTTAAAATTATTTATAATTGATTTTTTATTTTTATAAAAAAAAAGTAACTAAGTGTTTATAAATTATTTATAACTAATTTCAGAAGGGGTAATTGTTTAAAAACAGAACTAGTTGACTAGGATGGTGAAGTTATGAGTACATTCAAGACAATTGTGGTTTCTTCTATAATTATTTTGTTGTGTGTTTTTCTATTCTATTAGGGAATTTTCCATACTTTTTTATTAAGATTTTAGTTTTAATTATTTTAGGGTTCCATTAGATATATGAGAATTAGATTTATATGGATTTTATATAATTTATTGTTTGGTTATCCCATTCTATTACATTAGTAGGATTCCCTTTTCTCTATGTTTTTAACTTCTAAAGGATGAGAATTTTTTATGGGTATCAAATATGGAGTCTTAGAATATATTGAACATATGTTATAACCCATTCGAGGACCTGAAATTTCATTACTGGAAATTTACTAAAATTTTTATTTAAAATTTTTATTTTTTGTTTAATTAATTATTAGTTGCTTGTTGTTTTCAAGTATTTTTTTTATGTAGTTTTGTGATATATATGACAAATATTTTTTTTGTTGATATAAATATAAAATTTTCAAATTTTTCAAAACATATACATGTTTATATATTAAATATAAATTCATAAAATGAATCTAATAACTTATTAACAATAATTTGAAACAAATTATTAAATGTTTATTTTTAAATTAAAAAATTTGTTATTGTGTTTTTATATTTATTTTATAATTGATAATTTTTTTAGTTAAATTGGTTATTTAATTAATTTCTTATTAGTTGATTGATATTCGGGGAATATTTTCAAATTATTATATATTATGTAATAAATTTTTGTGTTTTATTTAATTTTATTTATAATTAGATAATTTATATGTTATTACTACTTATTAATATATAATTTACTTAAATATTGAACATTGAAATTTGAGGAAATATAATTTTGAATTTATTGGGAATGTTAGTGATGATTAATAACATTAATGATGATTCCATGAATGGTCAACACAAATTCTAATTTTTCTTTAGTAGTTTTAAAATAAAATATCGATATTTATTAATCATATTAAAAGTAATATAACAATGGAGGTGTGGGTATAGATACATTATGTGGTTAAGAAAGGAAATGAAATAAAAATTATAGAATGAATAAAGCTACAAAATGGAAGTGGGTGTTAGGTCCACTAGGTGAGATACCCTAACAGGGTGTGGGGGGAGAATTAGGGTATGACAGATTAAAACAACTGCCCCTTTTTTAAATTTTTTTGATATTAGACAAATTCCCCTTCTCTCTCCTTCCTAATGCAGAGTATGAATAAATCTTAGAGCATGCACAGGACACATCGATTTTTACTTGGTTCACCGTCACTGGGCTATGTCCACTGAGCATACACCGGTAGTATGACGATGTACCAATTTCACTATAAGCGCACTGTTGTTTACAAGTTCGGAGCGGACTCACTGTCCCTCCTCATTTAAAACCACTCACAATATGAAAGCTCAGTACTCTCTAAACTAATGTGTGATCACTGCTTCTTCAAAATATCCATTCAGAATTTATAGACATTTAGGTCGCTTCATTATCTCTAATGAAATCTGCATCCTTAACTATTGATAGATGCTCTATTGATATCCAAATTTTACACGCAGATGAATCTTATTTTTCACCAGATGTACTGGGAAACTGCAATTTTTACACATAGCCCTTACTGCACCTTGCGTGTAATTATATCTCTTTATGCTAAATTAACTTTTCTTGAAACACCCATTTTACACACAATACCCCTTTTATGCGCAACAAATCGTTTTACACACAACCTCTTTTACGTGAAACCTCTACAATGCCTTGCACGAAATTTTCTATTCTGGTGAAAAATTCAATTTTCGCGCAACACTTCCTTTTTCATAAAACAACCTGATTTTATGCACATCCTCTGTATTTCATACAAATGTCTTCTTTTCACTCAACCACTACGTTCTGCGCAAATAGTTCTTTTACGTGCAAACATGTTGTTTCCACACAACTCTCTTGTGCACTACAGTTTCACGTGACAGAGATCAGATACTCTCTATGGATTGAGTTGCTTCGAATGAGAGGGGTCACTACATATGTATAGGAAAAATCAACCCCTACGTGAAAAACTCTCCTTGATCGCATAATTCATTTTGATCACGAAAAACACATCTTCCGCACAACAATGTTTTTCGTGCATTGCTCCAATTGTTCACGCACCTCACGCATTTTCCAATTTTCATGATTCTGATCTCGAAACACCTCTTGCGTGAAAAATACCAATCCCTTATTTCATGAAACACGCTGATATTTCACGCAAAATGTTTTTTTAACGCACCGCACTAATATTTCACGCAAAATATATTTTTTCGCGCATGACACTAATTTTTCGTGCACCTCTATCCTTTTTCGCGTACGACGCTAATTTTATGATCTTTTTCGTACCACCTCCAGATCATCCATTCCATTTTATAGGATCATCAGTAAATCATGGATTGTTAAAATCATCCCTTAGACCCAAAAAATCATCATCTAAAACCCCCATTGTCAATACACTCATACACCATGGTCTTCTTTTTCAACAAACAAAACATGGAGGACCATGATGTTAACAAACACGATCACCTCAATAATTCTTCAATGATGCCTCAGGGGGATTTTTTTCCAAATAGTTGGATTTTTAAATATTCACATTAATAAAATATTATATGTAATTAAATTATAAATGGGGAATGGGGTTCCAAATTTTATGATATCATTGGAAAAATTATACACATAGAAAAAATATTGATATTGGTCTGTAAATAATATAAAATTAAAATATATAATAATTTTTGAAGTAATTATTTTAATTAAATGATATATCCCCTGACTTTAATTGACGAATATATCATATTTCATACAAGACACACAACAGATAGCATAAATAAAACAAAAAATGTTTTAATTTTAATATGACTTTTATAAACTAGTATTTTTAATTGGTAATTATAAATAATAATAGAATCATTATGAAATATATGGAGGTGATAAAAAAATGTATTGGTTATTTATTAGAAAAAATTTTAAATGTTTTAGTAATTTCAGTTTACGTTTGAAAATATATATCCCTTAAAAAAAGTTTTTATTACTTTTTATGTGCTAATATTATAAATAGTTTCTTCTAATTTAAAATATAAATTGTATAAAAATATCACTTTTGAAATCAATATGTAAAATTTAGTACATAGTGAATATTAAAGAATATTATAAAATGTATTATTTTACAATAAATATTGAAAAAGAAATTTATTGTTGAAAAATTTCTTTTTTTTAAGAATTTACAAATTTTTTCTGGGTGAAGAACATATTATAGTAAACATATATCATTTTTATAATGAATAATTAAATAAATTTCATTGGAATCAATTTTAATCTTGATATTTGTATACAAAACTTTAGAAAAAATAAGACACATTTTTGTGAAAATTTCATTATATTATCTATTTTGGGATTAACATTAACATAAATTCAACCACTTATTTGAATTAAATGTGATAAAAAGGATTCCATATTTGGAATCATATTACATAATATTAGGTAATAAATTCCTGTAAATTTTTTTTTCCAAAATTAATAGTAACTGTATAAATATTTTTCACATTGTAAATTGTAAATTTAGTAATTATTGATAAAAATAAAGAGAAAAGGCCTAAACAAATCCCAAAAAAAGAATTTATTTTATTTTATAATTTTTATTTTTCTATTTGAAACGTTTTTTCTAAAATTTGACAGTTTATCCTATATTTCCTTCAATAAAAACCATAATATGATTTAATATAAATATTATAAACAACATGTCACTCTATTAATTTTAACAAATTTAATTATATATATATAAGAGTTAATTTCTACAAATAAATAGTTATTATATAAATATATATTAATTTATTTAAGTTTGTAATTTTTTTTAAAAAATTTATTGCTGAATTAATTTCTTTAAATGATTACTTAATGCTGAAAATGTTATTTCAAAAGCTCCAGAATAAATAATGAACAAATTTGAAAAATTCTGAACACAATATTTTTTTCAGTGAGTTAATTTTGTTAAAATTTTTTAGATAAATATAACAGCTTATGTTTTTTTTAAGTTTATGGTTTAATAACAATAAATTTTTTATTTAATTAATTTCAAACTACGAGAATAGACCACAAATGTAGAAAATAGGAATATTATATTAAAAAATATATTTTATATAGTTTTTTAATTCATAGAAGTAATATATTTATAAAATATAATGTGATATGGTCCAAAAAATACCACATTTTCCTTTTATATTTCACATTTTATAGTTAATATTGTTCCCCCTAATGAGTAAAAACAATTAATATCACAATAGTAATCCAAAAGGTTTTCAATGGGGATAAAAATATATATAAATTATATAACCCCAAAACATGTCTAAAATTTACATTATGGGGGTATTTTGACTTTTCATAATACAATCATCAAAATATATCAATTAGTTCAATATATCCCTGAAAATTATGTTATATTAGTTTAATTCATCATGTGCTTCCAATTATTCCAACCATTCACATATTAATAGGGTATTCTTATCCTCTATTACTCACACATTTTTGGATAATGGTAATATCAATTACCAACCCAAATATCTCCCAAAAATTTGTATTCAGGACCTAGTGGCTTTTTTCTCATCACAGGACTGACCTAGAAGGCATAATGTTAAAAAGAAAGTGGTTATTCGATGAGAAGGTATAATTAATAATTGACATATTTCATTTTAATACATTCTTATAACTTACTCAAATATTCATAAAACAATATTATAGAAGAACATTCATATATAAACTATATAATAATGTTTTTATGGCTATCTTATAACCCTTTTAAATCTATTTGAAAATTAAAAGGTGAATGGAAACATCATTCATGGATATTTCCATACTACAACATCCACAATAAATGTGTTATGTTTTCCATCGAAACATATCATAGATATTTATAATTATATTTATAACTTTTAAATAAAATATTCACGACATAATAATAATTGTTTGAAACTAATATCTCATTTATTTTTCTTCCCTTATATCCGTTAAAAATTAATAACTTTATTTGTGTGTATAGGTGTATTATCACATCTATATCATGATTTGATTAATTTTCCATTTAATTTAATCACGAATGATAATAAAATAGTTTTAAATTTATAAAAATTATAATTATGTCAATATTTTTATTCTATATATGATAAAATAATTACACTTTTTAAAACTATTGACATACAAATGTCACTTTGAATCTATGAATTGAACATCATTAAAACACAATATGTGGACTTAAATAATTAAGTAACTAAAAATGTTATCAAAATGAATGAGTTAAATGGTTTAATGAAAATTTAAATATCCCAATAAATATTTTTAAATAAGTAAATTATTAGAATAATTTTATTGTATATTTAATGACCGTATGTACCGGTTTAGAATTATATATAAGAGATTTCTTAAAAAAACTCATTCATGGAGATTTTCTTGAATATAATTAACATTATTAAGAAAATATTATGTGAAAACATCCAAATATACGATTTATGATATATTATCAAAATTTGATTCTAGTTTTAAAATTTTTATGCATAATCACATAATTATTTTCTTTTATTTTCAATTATATGATGTATGTATGGGATAAATGTATCAATTTTAATATCATGAGACATATACAAATTTTACAACTTTATCCATTTATATATTTTTATATAAAATATATTTTAAATTAATATATATAATATATATTTATTTTTTATATTTTATTGTTAAATTTGTATATACCCTTTTCATGTGGGATATAAATCAGATGTTATGAAATTAGTAAGGGTTTTACGGTAAAGCCTTGTTTTTTACCCAGATTATTTGAGTATAATTATTCTCTAATGAAATTATATTATATTTCTCACAAAAATAATATTTATATTCTTATCATATGTATTTTTAAAGGATTACATTTATTTATTCCATTTTAATATATTTCTATATTCTAAATATTGAGAACATGGTTTTTAAGAATATTTAATTTATTTCTCTCTTCGGTCATATATCATTTTTCTACCCATATATGTATGTCCTCTAAATTGTTTTTTTAGAATATTTATAAATGTATAAATATTTTTTCTATAATTTTTACCCATGTTTTAATTTATATTTTTTTAAATATATATAACCTTATTCCTTAATAAGTTACTTTTTCACAAACGTTTAATCAAATAAATTTATTAATTATTAAAAAAGGAACACAATTTCTATCTACCATGAATGATCATGTATGTAATAATTAATTTAAAACATTTCATGGATAATTTCAATGGAAATATTACCCATAATATTTTTTAAATTTATATATTTTCATTAATTTATTTCAAAATAAAAATTGAATTGTATTCATGAATTTTAATGATAATTTAATGTATATTATTTAGTCAATAAAAATAAAAATTAATGATAATTATCCTCCACTAGGGATTATTATTAATTAATATATAAAAACAAAAAAAATATTTCATTTTCATGTGTATATTATGAAATGAAATAACAACGGTTATTACTATTTTGAATTGTGAATTATTATATTGTTTTTCACATACTATAGTACTTCTAAATATGTATTTATGATCTATGGGTGGTTCTATTCTACATCAAGAATAGGATTTTCTATTTTAATATAATTATGGGTGTTTATTTTATAAACTACTTTTTTTGGGTACATTATATACCTTAAATTATTTTTGTAATTAGATATAGTTAACTTTATTGATGTTAATCCAAAAATATGATTCATATTATATAATATTATGAGGTGATATTATAAAAAATTTATACATTACTACTAATATATGGTAGATTTAATCATTTATAGTTTACAATTTATAGATATGGTAATTATTTATTTTATTCATTTCATGATTAATGTTTAATTTTTGAAGATATGTTATCATTTTTCAATGTTTTCCAGGAGAAATAATGGATCCTTTTATCAAGGATTTTATCCACAAGTATCCTAATTATTAATTTTGAAAATTCTTATTTAATGATAAATGTTTTTATAATTTATCATAATTTATGATCCATTTTTATGTGCATTATTTCCATTATATTATTCCCATAATATTTTCTTATTTCATCATACCCATATAAATTACTCATTCTCATTGATGAACTTTAATTGATAATTCTTATTTTTAAACATGTTGAGTGTTTGATATCACACTTCATTTTTTTTAAATTTTAAAATTCAGTAGAGATTGATGTTAAATGAATTATTTAAAGAATGATTTTATTTGTGAAAATTATTTTGTGGAATATGGAAGATATAATTTAATATGAGAAAATTGGAGTAATGATTAAAAAATAAATGCCTGAATACATGTGTATTATTATGTAATATTGTTTACTTATTACCAAAAACTATACACCTAAATGTTCTTTATGTATATATGTTTTCCAATAATTTAATTTTATTTTGTATGATTAACATGAATAAAATTTGATCAATTTATTTGGTATCCCTGATATAAATTAAAAAATTATGCGTTTTCTTCCATATATAGGATTGTGGATTAGAGCCAATTGTATTTTGAATTATATTATAATTTAGTTGTTTTTTGATATTATTATGTTTTCCTATGAGTTTATCTAGTTAAATATAGTTAAAATATTGGGATAATAACTTTAAGAATGGTCAAATGTTCAAAGAAATATAAACTTTTATTCTAGTTTTAGGTGATAATATTTTAAGGTGATATTTTACTTTTTCATTGATGTTATTATGGATTTAGGTATTGGCAACCTTTAGTTTTGATATGGGGGACTATTTCAAAAGAATTATTTTACATTTTAGTGTATATAATCATAAATGTATCAGACAACCTGGGTTGTTAAAAAAAATTTATTTTTTAGATTATTGAGTTAAATTGGGTATAGGTTTATTTATTTACATATTTATATCTGTTGAACCAATGTCGTTTCTCTTTAAATTTTAGAGTAAAATTTTTATTACTTTTTATAAAGGTTTATTCATTATAGGTATTGTCGTATCATTTGAAAACTATTTTTTTATTAAAGACAAGAAAAAGATATTTTTATCTATTTAAAACCCCTTGGTTAATAAACATTTTATTACACTGATTCATGAATTAAATATTCATACTCGTATTCTCAATTAGAAGAATTGATAATGATGGAAACACAAAAAAATACATATCTAATGGAGGGAATTTATTTTATATATTTAAAGAAAATCATATAAGTATATCTGCATATATGTTTTGTCTATATTTTAAATGAAATCAACAACAATATTTTAAGGACTAATGAAATAAACTTTTTATCATGTTATAATCATTACATATGAATTGATGTTCATTTTAACACCCCATTAGTTTATGTTTTTCTTATCATTGACATTATCATTATCATTCACATTCTTACAATCTATTTTTTTCTTCAATATATATAGTTATTTAGATTTTATATTTTTCCTCAATGATTATATTTTTACCTTAAATTTTTTTATCCTATTTAGAACACTATTAAATATATTTTAAATATTCCCTTAATATTTCACATTCTAACTTTTCAAAATGATGTTTTATTTACCATTTTAATTATGGGGTCATCAAAATGTAAAATTTTCAAATGATAAACTATTTATTATTGATCTAAAGTTAAAATTGATAGTATGATATTTATTAGGTGGGATAAATTTAAATACTTATATTTTAATAGATTATTGTGTCTGATCCCATACAGGACATGCAACACTTTTTTTAATGAAACTAAAAAATATTATTCATCAAATTGTTTTATTATAAAATTGTAATTAAATTAGTGGTTATGAATAGTATTAAAAAATTATGAAATATATAAAGGTATTTATCAATATAAGTAATTTAATTAATTCATATTAATTAAGCAATCTATTTGTAATAATGTTATTTTATTCTTCGAAAAGTCATTTATCATCAAAATTGTTTTTATTTTAATTATGAGAACATTTTATAATTACTATATGAATCATTTATAATTATTATATGTAAAAATGAAAATTGTTTCTAAAATAATTTTTTATAAAATTTTTGTTAAGGTGAATTTATTAGAATTGGATGGGAAGTTCAATAATTCAATGAATAATAAAAATAACAGAATTTATTTGAAAATTTTATTTTTTTGAAAAATCTAAAATTATTAATTATTATATTAGATAAAGTTAATATATATTAGAATTATTATTAATAATACAATCAAGAAAATTTCAATCTTTTTTATGATTTATTTTTTCGTAAAAATGTTTTATACATAAGAAAACTTTTATTCAGAAAACCACTTCTCTTCACATTTTTACAAATTTTAATATTAAAATTAATTATTCCCATTATATTAATTGAATTCGATAAAATGGATTCTATATTTATAATTTCTTTCATAAATATTGGTTAACAGGTTCAACATTACTTTTGGTAAAAATGTATACAAACTCTGGTCAATATTTTCCACCTCAATATGGTTAGATAAGGTAATTAAGGATAAAAAAATATGATAATGTCTAAAAATATCATTCAACATGAATAAATTTTATTTTATATTTTTTTATCGACTGTAAAGATTATGGTTTCAAAACCTTAATTTTGTGTGGCCTTCCATTGATAATTACACTGATATGAAATAAAATAATGAATTAATAAAAAATTTCACTCTTTGTTTAAACATATCTAAAATTTTATCATAGTGGTAATAAATTTTATACTTAGATATTAATATTTATTAGGATGAATAATAATGACTATTTATATTTTATTTTTTAAATATTTTAATTGATGAAATAATTACCATTAATTATTACCTAATATCGACATAGTGCTTGTCCAGGATGAAGAATAACTACTAATATTGTTTTTTTTAAAAGAAATATGTTATTGATGAATTGTTGTGTTTCATGAGTTGATAAAATAAATAGAACATATTAGGGAAGAGTTAAATTTATATATTATAATTTATTTATGAACATTATTTCATCATTTTCATGCAATGTGAATACTGTTAAAAATGACTACAATTGTATATTATAAAAAATATTTTTAATGAATTAATTCTTTTAAAAAAATATATTAGTAAATTTAATGGGATATATTTGATCATATCATCCATTTTCTATTTGTGGTTCACATTTTCATTTACAGTGTCTTTCTTATCCCCTAATTAGAAAAAAAATTGAAACAATTTTATAGTGAAAACAGTTATGAAGGTATTAAACTATGTCTTAATCATTAATAAATCTCATAAATTGATAAAAATATCATTTAATGAGATTATTTTGACACATCATTATTGTATCTTCTATATATGTAAATTCTGTTTCATTTTTCTATAAAAATTAATTTATATTAATTTTACACAGAAAATGATACAATGATTTCCCCTTAAATGTCTTATATAACAAAATATCCTCTCCTATCTGAAATAGAAATTTTGAGAACTCAATATTATAAAATACCAAAATAAAAATATCCAAAAAACTCCTCATCATAACTTAAATGTTATGGTCTCAAAATAAGGTCATAAAAAGTATTATGGTTTAAACTTATATGGTCATATATATGTATAGTCAAACCCATTATGTGGTTCTGAGGTCTATGGTGCTCAGAGGTGTCCTGGAGTAAGTTTGGAAGGTTTTAGCTTCTAAAATATGATATATGGGAGAAAACATAGTTTTTATGTGATTCATTTATTTAATTAACTGTTCAAAAACTTGTTAAGGATGTTTCATTGTGTTTTTCATGTTTTGTGTAAATTTGAGATTAAAGGATTCGAGGTGACACATTTTTTAGTGAGATCTGACACTTGAAAATTACATGATTTTTAAGAATTACGTGATATAAAAATCAACTATGTGTATATTTGAATAAATAACTGTATTATATTTTATCCAAGCCTTATTATCATCCTCTGATTTCATTCAATCCATTATCCCTCCCTTCAGTGTTTTGGGATTTTTATAGGGGTTTTCATATTATTCCCATTATCTATATATGGTTATCCAAGGGGTGCCTATGCTTTTCTTTCTAATGTGCTCTCTCTAATTGTAATTTTTTCATCATTTTATATCTATCAATGGTATGGATCTTACTCTCCCATGTTTTTAATGGATTTTTAATAGTTGTTTTTGGTGTGATTGTTCTTTAGTTGCCATAGATGGACGATGCTTCTAGTCCATGATTTGATTTGGGATTTGAAATGTTGTTCTATTCTATTGTGAAGAAAATTATCACCATTGAGTTGTGTAGTTTGTTGGTTAAATTTTATTTATGTGTAATATTAAATTTTTCAATCTCTCTCCCTTTGAATAAAAATGGAATTGTCCTCATAATATTTAACTAGGTTAAAGAAATTGATTCTAATATCATGTTTATGATGTTTCTTCTTTGTACCATTATAGTGGTTTTCCACATAATTATCTAAATAGTATTCTATTTTTGCTCTAATTTATTTCATGTTCATATACATAGATCACCATGATGAAATTTATAAATAACACAAATAAAGAAGTAATTGATAATTATTTTCCATATAAAATTAAATAAAATTCATATTTTATCTCTGGTTGTTAATTTAATTTAATAATACCAAATTTGATTCAATGAACATTTTTAATTAAATGGGATATTTAACATAATTAATATAACTGGTAAATAATGAGAAACATTTTTTGGAATTTTTATATTATTACAAAATCACGATAAATTTGAATATTTGTAATCTCTAAAGTGTTTTTAAATTTATTGGTTAATTAATTTTGTGTCTTCTTTTATCAATATGCCTTTAGTTTACAATATTTGTATCCTATGAAGAATGAATTTTTTTATACCTCATGAAAAAAATTGTTTTTAAAACTAAAATTTTTTGGGGCCTATGGTTTCGATTATTTTTTAATGGTTTAGTTCCCCACATTTGGAGCTATGAGAGATTGATTTATATTATGTCTAGATACCTTGTTTTGGTCCAATATTACTCTATTGATTATGTTTTTTTACCACTACCCTATGGTGTCTCTGAATTGGATATTCATTATGTGAGGTGATATGATCTTGGGATGGTTTACCCTAGGATGCCTGAGGTGATATGTTGCGAGATGAATGGATTTAATGTTGTAAGGGAAGATAAGATGAGGTAGTAGTAGTAGACTCTTTTAATGTTTAGATGCATCATGATATACATGTGGGTGTTAAGAATGAAATTAATGGTGAAAAAACTAGTTTAATTCATTATTACAAATAATGTGATGCTAATCACTAGGATGCTCACATAAGAATCTATTTAATGTATAATGAATGGGTCGTTTGTTTTATCAGCATTCCATTTTCTCATTACATGAAGAATCTATATGTTATTGTTTTCATGATAACATTAAGTCATAGTTTATTATTAGTACCATACAGTAATCAGATTATATAATTATTCAAATAATGAATAATTAATCATTATCCAATAGTGCAGATGTTGATTGAATAGAAATTCTAAATGATGTTAATCTTGCTAAACTATGGCCTCAGATTGGATTATTCCTTGAGTGAATGGACTTTACATTGATGGTTAGTGTAATGTAATAAAAAAAATTGTTAATAGTTGGTTAATTTCTATAAAATTATTTTATAAAATTAAATGATAAAAATGAATGAATTAAATATTTTTTGTCTTTTATATTGTTTTTTATTATAGGATATCTAATCAAATAAGTGCAATTAGAGAGTCCGATCGATATTAGAAGTTTATTCTATGATTAGGTTATTCAAATAGTGTGGTTGTGAAATATCTTATAACATGAGTATTATATGATTTCCAACTCTACACTACCCATAATGAATATGGTTACTAAACCATAGGGGATTCTAATAGGGTGTTTACCCAACATATTGGTGGAGAATAGATGATTAACTACCTCCTATAGCCATGTTATCTTCTCATGGTAGTTAATAATGATGTTATGCACGGTAGTTATCTATCCCATATGTGTGTAAATGGATGTAAAGGCTTGGGATTATTTCACACACATTATCACTAGAAATAGTTTCCAAAAGATTTTTTTATTAATGATTTGTATAGGATGTGATGGCTTGATGTAATAACGCATTGAAGGGGATGTTGTGGATGGAGTTGTAATACAAAGTGGTTAATATATATTATAAATTATTTGTTCGCACTTGAATGTATCATGGATACTATATATTCATATTTTTTATAGGTTGATGTGATGATGTGAAGAATGGGGTTCAGGTGATGCCTTTCTCGGGTGACATTGGGCATACATTCTTTTGTGGAGAGATGGATCTGTATGTGCGACGTATGGGAAGAGTGGAAAATTAGTGGGGACGATGGAACATGGTACCCATGAATTTTCATTGTATATTTTAAGTTCTCTTATTTTTTATACATGTTGAGGGAATGAGATTTTGATTTTTGTAACATGTTATTCATGTTAAGGAAATGAGATAGTTTCAATATTTTTCACTGATATTCAACATGATTTCTTTAGCTTTTTCAAAAGAGGCTATAGGGAGGATCCAAATCAGTATATTGTCTTGCTCACACTATGAAGAATCAGTCAATGTTATAAATATAATTCAAGAGCACCAAATATATGATAAGCTATTTAAGTGATAGTTATGGATATAAGATGTCCACATTCTGGGACATGTTATCTAGATGGCTAGAGTTATAGTGGATCTAGGGACGGTAGAGGTAGTTCTATTTTGGGAGACACCAAGGAGCATGTCTGAGGTACATAGTTTTTTGGGGTTATCGGGGTACTACCAAATATTTGTACATAAATTTTTCTGTATACCGGCACACTTCTCATCTATGGAAATGAAGGCACAAACATTTGAGTTGATGAAGAGGTGCTGACAGAGTTTCTAGGAGTTGAGGTGGAGACTAACGAGTGACCCCATCATGAGGGTACCATAAGAGGGTATTGGGAATGTAGTCTACTATGAAGAATCAAGGATCAGACAAAGATATGACTTTATGCAAGATCAACAGGTGATTAAACATGGCTCATGACAGTTGAGGCGACATGAGAAGAACTGCATGACCCATGAATTGGAGTTAATAGCAGTGATATTTGTATTGAATATGTGGAGGCACTACATAATGGGTTAATAGTTTAATGTCTTCCCCGATCAAAATATTCTCAGGTATATCTTATCATAGAAGGAACTGAACCTGAGATAAAGACGATGGACGATGTTCCTTCTAGACTATGAATTTGAGACAGTCTATACTCCTGGGAAGGGAAATATAGTAGTAGACACACTCAACATGTGAACATTTCTTCAGCTACTGAGTGAGGTGATAGATTATCTTGACATGTTGGAGATATACTTCATTAATAGTGATTGGGAACCCTACCTCCATTCTATGACTGCCAGACCCCCACTCTTTTAACGATTTGGGGAGGCATAACTTGGGGATGTTGACTGCGAGGCCCGAAATGCTATGATGTCCTCAGGACATGCTCCAGATGGATTTTTTGTAGGTGGGGAGAACTAAATTTTTTTAGAGGATGCTTCATGGTACCATAATCGTTACTAGAGGAGGTTTTTATGGAGTTCCATATATCCCATTTTCTAGTACATCCTACGGTGGAATGTATGTACCAAGACCTCCAATGTCAGAACTATTGACCAACGATGAAGAAAAAAGTGGCATAGTTCATTTTATGATGCCTCACTTATCAGCAAGTGAAGGCTGAGCATCATGTTCTGGAAGGATTAAAATATCCTCTATAGGTACTAGAATAGTAGGGGGTGGTATCTCCATGGGCTTCATGACTGGGTTACCATGAATGTCCAAGGTCCAGGACTTTATCTAGGTTATTGTAGACCGACTCACCATGTCATCCCACATTATAAGCATTTGATATCATGGATCATTAGATGGAATGACATGCCTCTATGAATATGAGATAGTACAGCTTCAAGGGATACCATTTATGATCATTTAAGATCTTTATGATCATTTCCAATCTTGGTTTTGGAATGAATTACATGAGGCATTTGGGACTCAGCTACACATGTGAACCGCCTTTCACACTGAGATAGATGGTTAGATAGAGTGGACTATACACAAACATTATGACATGCTTAGTGCTTGTGTCTTCGATTTTGGACATATTTTGGAGGACCACCTTCCACTAGTGGAGTTTTCATACAATAGTAGTTATCACTCCACCATCGGCATGGCACTGTTTTAGGCCTTGAATGAGTGACCATGAAGATCACCTCTTTGAAGGACAGACCTTGTGGAGTATTCACTTATGGGTCTATAGTTGGTACGAGCTACCACTAAGAATGTGTATATTATCCATGAGAAGTTAAAGACTAAATAGAGATGGTAGGAGTCTTATGTTTTCATGATACATATACCCTTTGAGTTCGAGGAAGGAGATCATGTCTTCCTACGGGTCTCACCCCGATGAGGATTGTCAAGATTTGGAAAGGGAGATAAGCTAACAGAAAGTTCATTAGAAGATTCCATGTTCTATTCAGATTTGGAGAGGTGTATTACCACCTAGATCATCCACAACCGATGCACTGAGTGCATGAAATTTTCCACATGTTGTAGCTGAGGAGATACGTGCATGACCCATCACATATCATCGACTGGGTAAAGCTAGAAATTGGTGATAGGGAGACTTTTGTAGCATTCACGGTGGTAATAAAGGATCGACAGGATTGGGTCTTTCATGGACGGTCAATTATTGTAGTGTTAGTATCGTGGAAAACGATAAAATATAGGAGATAACATGTGCGAGGGAGGCTATGATTCATGGTCAGTACCCCCATTTGTTCACTTATATTCTGTTATAGATTTTGAGGACATAAATTCATATGGTTGGGATAATTAAAAAACATGGAAATTCAGTACCAATTTCTCTTAATTATAAGGAGTTATTTTGAGACTTCCAAATTCGACAGCACATGATTCAGAGTCATGGAGAGCCCAGAATGGAATTTTGAACATTTTTTAAGAAAGTTAAGTAAAAGTGTGAGTGTGATTTTCTTTCTCATTAGTAGGTGTTTGGATTGAAAAGATGAGGGAAACATAGAATTAAATGCATAATAATTAACTTTTGAAAAGCATAACATATATCGGAATGGGTTAGATAGAAAATTTAAATTTTTTACTTTTCGGAAAATTAATAAAATAACTATTTGAGTTCTTTTATTATTATTTTTAACTGTTGCGTGATGGTTTTCAAAACCACAGTATAATGATGAGAAATAAATGGCTGTCATTTAATGATTCATTTATTTTGTTTTGTAACTGCAACAAATTTTTTTTTAATGGTTCAATAATGAATGTTAGTTAATGAACCACATTAATGAACACAATTTCAATATCATTTTATTTTTTATTAAAACCATTAACGAATGGAAGAGTAACCATTTGAGAAACCTATGATAATCATGCCAGCAAAATCCCTCCTAAAGAAGAAGTTTGAATGAACATCGATCATTTGAGGATCCGATCTAGAGATTAACCAGCAGAAACAGACTCTAATGAATGTGGAACATCAAAAAACACATTATTACTCCATTATTCGCAACAGATTCAACTGAATCCATGTAGGGGCTTTTTTTTCTCTATGTGTTTATTGATTCCTTAAATAAAATTCATGAAAAAAATGCACATGGGTCAATCGACTAGTGAGTATATATGAAACATGTTCCATCAGGAGAGATATTTTCCTGGGGATTTTATTAGGGGATACACTTAATTGATGTAATTGTTGATATCTTCCACATGATAAAATGCTAATGCAGATGGTGTGGGATGATCCGAACAAGGCCCAGACCCTCTACCGATCATGGATATTTTTCGTTCATCATGAGATACTGAGAAATGGTGATAAAAAGACATCTTTTGGGATTCATATTGACGGTGGTGTCCTGAAAGGCCCATAGGCACAGATGGGAAAAAAAATAGACCATTGTAGCATCTCTGATGGCCCGCGGATGTTTCCACTAGCGTAGCCCCACAAGTACGGTAGCACCACGGATTGGGGGCAATGGCCAGCCCATGCCGACCAAGTGGAGGAGGAGGTAGCTCTATGTACTATGGAGGAAAAGGTTGGCCATGTATCATTGGTCGTGCTGGAGGGGCAGCGTGTTGAGACGACATGGGGCCCTGACCGGATGGTCACGACGTTGGTGACTGTGGGGTGAATTTTGGTGCTGCATAGAGGGGGAGTAGCTGGCTCGGACCACTCAGTGGGTGTAAAAAAATGTTCAGCCCCCAGCAAGCCATTGTGGAAGATGGGGCAGTTCCAGCTGGCACCACAAGCTGGAAGAAAAAGATTCCCCTCATCTGGTCCTGTAATATCGGTTAACACAGCGCGGGTGGGTTATTAGGTGGGCCACGCCCCACTAGGTGGGCTGGGCCATCCGCAGGATAGACGCACCGCCAAGACGGACCTATAGACCCAACAAGACATATGGGCCAGACCCATACCGAACCCACGCCGGACCCTCATTTTGGGTCGGTTCAGACACGACTTACCTCATTTCACTAAAATGGATATAATAGGTAGACCGGGTGTATGATTTATATTACTCCTACAACACGAGGGCCCTTGAATAGATTCAATCCTTTTGTGGTAATCTATTTGAGTTTATCCAAATGATGGAATACAACTAGTCTGGATTGAACTTGAATCCAGCCAAACCCTTTTTACAATTTTCCTACATTATTCAAACTGGATTTCGGATTAACGTGTCTCCAGTCGCGTTGGAACCCTTATGATAAGATAATTCTTTGGGTTTCCTCTATGTTAGAATTCATCGTATTTTAGATATGACCAATGGCTTGAGGAGTGGATACTCTTGAAATAATATTTCTATGAGGTAATCCAATGGATGAATATTATGTGATGAATGAATATCGATCCTATGTGGGTCAGAACAAAGTGATCTCTATGGGTCAACACCTATAGGTCCTTTATAGGTCAGCTCTAGGCGACCCTCTATGGGTTAGCACATAGATATCATCCATGGTTCAGCACCAAGGGATCTTCTCTGGGTCAGTACCTAGCATTCAACTAGGGATCAGTACCTCGGGATCCTCAATGGGTGATCACATAGCGACCCTCTGTGGGTCATCACCGAGCGACCCTATGTGGTTTTGCAATAAGGCCTCTCAATAAAATATGATGATCTAGTTTTACGAATAATCGTCTTTTTTAATATTGTTTATGTTGTATACATAGTATGATTTGTATTTTACATTATGCCGGTGATTAAGATAATGCTTTTTGATTTATCTTGTTTGGAATTCTGATAGACATTCGGGGGTCTCGGGGTCCCTACAGATAATTTTTATACTCACCCCTGCATGGGCTTCACCCTCACATTGTTTTATCTTGTGCAAATGACAGACTAATTAATAGAGCCATTGGAGAGCCAGGGATAGACAATTCACGGAGGTGACTGATTGATGTGGTGAGCCGTGATGACGATATGTACCTACCCTTCAAGTAGGATCCTTTGTAGAAGAAGTCTGGAACATTTTTCCTTTTTTACTACTCTATCATTTGTGCTAGTATAATGGCCCCTTTTACTTTTAGTACATTATTTTACTCTTACTGGTGATTTGTAGGGGTGGTTATAAAACTCCTTTCATGTTGTGTTTATATTGTATACAGTGTACCATGTCTATGTGTGTATAGGTTTAAAGGAAATTCTTTCCCTTTTCTAGTTTCTTCATTCTAGTGCTAGTCACCAGCCCCTGCCCTATGGAAATTGGGCTTGGGGTAGTCACAACATGGCCCCCACGGTACAGGTCTTGACAAACATATTTGTATATGCCGTGAATAATTTTTTCACCATATAAAGACACTCGAGATAATCCATTAATGGTGGAATGATAGTTCTAGTTGATAAATCCAGGTTCCCTTCTTCTAGTAAAAAAAATTCCAATATGACAATTAACATGAGGAAAGTAGTGTGAATAATATCCATGGATGTGGGATTTCATTTCAAAAGTGTGGTTCCATGAATTATTATTAAATTTTAAAGATGGGACATAAGAATACATAATGTTTTTAGGTACTCTTGAGTTTTATTATTATAGAAAATAAGTTATCTTTATATGTTCTTGAGGAATTTCCAGCCACAAAGTAGTGTTAGAGGATCAAGATATGCATTAGATTCTATAAAGGACTCAAATATCCATCAACAGAATTGTAGTTAGAGTTTTACAAGGTATTCAATATAAGGTATGGTACATGTTACACAAGTAATAAAATGGATGAAAAATATGTACGAAATATCATAGGGGTGTCGGTCTAAAGACCGTGGTAGTGAGTCAGGACAGGTGCACGCTATGGTGTCTAATTTTTCCAGTTTAGATAAATTGACATCTTCTATAAATGTATTGTTCTTTTATAATCTACCCATTCTTGAAATTTTTATATTGGTTCATCAAATTCATTTAAATATTCTAATATTGAAAAAAATATTCCTGGTATTGGAGAGAATGGATTGTTTCATAAAAATACACATTCCATTCAGAGGGTGTTCATGGATAAAAAATGTTGTTTAAAGTATTATTTGGAAATTTTTATTACCAATCCTGGAAAATATTTATTTCTAGAAATATGATTCTCTAGATTGAATATTTGAATTGATTGGATTGTTTTTTAACAATCCCATATAAACTATTATCAGTGGATAATTACATTTCCATCTTTATAATGGGGAAGTAATTCATTCCAAGGAAAATGGATTATTTAGAATGGTATCAAGAGAACAATTCCATCATGATTAAATTTCATCCTTGATCATGTTGAGATCATCATTTTGTTAGATGGATGCATGAATCATGATAAATTTCATCCATTTGTGACCTAATTATATATAAAATTTAGGTAAGAGTTCTTCGGTATACCATTGATGTGGGGTATCATGTTCACGGTTAAATTGGTTTTGGGATTGTATCAAAATTATATAATTATTTATAAAATAGAACTGTTAGATAATTATAACTTGATTTTTCAATTGAATGATATGATATATTTGGGATTCATAATTCTAGGACATCACCATCAGGTTCCCCCATTCCATTCTCTGATATTGATTCTCTAACATTATGCTTATATAAGGATTATTGTTTATTTAACCATATGAATATCAGCTAGTAGTATATCATTACATGCATTAATGTTAACATCGGTCATCTAAAATGTTCTATGATAATCTAAGATATCATCTTGATGTCCTGATACCATCATTTGAGAGTAATACAATCGTAGATACCCCTGACTACATATTTGATAATGTACAACTTGAATGAGTTATTAATGATACATTTTTGTCTAATAAAGTAAAAATAATTATTGATGAATTTGATGAACTAAATCTTTTATTCATTGTTAGATCTATTTTTTCACTATTAATGAAACAATAATGTACTCATTGTCTATTGATGATGATTCTAATCATCCTTACATCAACATGATTACACTAAGAGTGAATTTTCAATTATGTTGTGCTATTTAAATGAAATTTTATGTTTGATAGATAGAAATTATTAAGCCAGGTTATCTTTGAGTCTATAATGGATGTGAAACCAAATATATTTTCATCCTCAGTATCTTGGGATCATTTAAATAATTTCATTGAGTTGTTAGGGTCCTTGGTATTAATATGTAACTAATAGTGAATAATAACTAGATTCATGTGTTTGGGAGTACAATTTTCAATGATGATCAAGAAACGGGTGATGTTTGTTTTGATAGATTATTATATTAGTGTTTTTATTAAATGATGTTTATGTTATCCTCTATATTGATCATCTACTTACCAACTCTATTTAAGGATTATATCATGCACTATAAAATATCATTAGTATGAAATGGAGAATTTATGATGTATGAGGTAAGAATGGGGATTTATGGAACTAGATAGGTATGACAGCATTTGAGGATTTTCCCTACACATTATTTTGTGTTATAAGTAGACGTAACATCCTCGAGATATTAGAGACTATATTTATTGGGTGAGAAAATTTTGGTGTACACATAACTAATGATCCTTTGGTGTATCTTTTCTTAGTGAGACCCAAACATTCTATAGAGGAGTTGGGTTGAGTATCTGTTCCCATTAAACATAATGTATTCTTATATACTAGGAAAAGGAAATTGTGTGTCCAATTACATGAGAATTGTGATGAATACATTGATAGTGAGATAGTCTTTGGAAGTGTGATGGTTTATGTGACTCCTTGAAGACTTGTAACTCGAAGTTAATGAGTTACAGAGTTGGGTAGATCTAAATTAGATATTAGTTATAACAATTAATATTGACTAAAATAGAATTGATAATTATTTTGATCCATAGGGAATATATATAATTTTTAGCTTCTATGGTGGGGAGCCACCATCTTAATAGTCTCCTGACAGTAATAATGTTCACATTTTTTGAGGATGAGTATGATTGCATGTGGGTTTTTTATGTAGAGATGACGAAGTAGTTTCATGTCTCAATATGTGTTGTGAATCACTATTTGAAAAATATGTAAAATGATATATATAAGAAATAATAGTGGATATGGATCAAATTGTAGAAAATTAGATTCATGGTGACATGTTTCAATTTTCATCAGGTGAAGTCCAAGCATCATAGGATTGCTGGGTTGTTGCAACCTCTACCAACTATATGATAGAAGTTGGGTGAATTATTTTGTGAACCAGGATGGGGTTCCATCCAACCATACAACCAATCTGGTCTGAGACTTGGCCCAAATAATATTCTTCATCCCCACGAGCTGGAAACTATGGTCTAGGTATAAACAATCCACCATCAGGAGTTATTTCTCCCATGTATTTAAGAATAAACAACAAAAAATAATTATACATCATCACTTCACTGATAAACCTAATCAAAAAGGTATATTTTTTATTGATATTAAATATTTTACAATTTAAAACAAATCCAATACAACATAATAGAAAGGGATAAAACTATACCATAACATAAAAAATGTTATTCCACAAGGGGGACATCACCCTCAAGGGACCACAAAAAACACCAAAAATAAGTGGAACATTGGGAACCATATCCAACATTACCGCCACAAAACATGATTCATTTAACAGGTTCATATATAACAATGTCTATATACACCAGATGGTGTATATAGTGTTTCACCCAATTCCAACAAAGATTCCACATAGATAATGAATACATGATATATCATTATACGATAAATCATCATGCACATTTCAATAAGAACATTTAGATCCTTTCAATGAAAATATATTTAATGAAAAAAATCTTAAGGTGTTATTTTAAAGGAATTCCTTTTTTCTAAAATAAAGAATAACATGAAATTAAAATATACAAAACTTCCAACATATACCGATGGTTAGAAGAAAAAAAACCCACATCACAAGAGACCCCCATGGAAAATCCGTATAAGAAACTATTAATAGTGGGTCCCTATGTAACTCATACATTGGTGAAAAATTCTTCAACAAAAAAAATAGTTTCCTCCTACACGATCTACTAGACAGGATCACTTTTGGAGTTCTAGTGGTCTCGAATCATAATCCAAAACGAACATTGTTCTCATGGATGATCCACTAGAGTGTAATCCATACCATGTTCTTGTGGTCTCCAATCATATCATTTGTTTATCTATTGTCTGTAGCTTCATTCATATAATAAGAAATCGGGCCCTGACCATGCCGAATCAACTAGTTTATATTTCAAGTTCACCCACCTAGATACCTAGGATTACCATTATTCTTAGATTCCATTTATCAGGTCACATAAATCATCAAATTGATATTCACATTCCTAGTGTCATGAACATACATGAAATTTTATGCCCTATCATATTCACATTCACCAATCAATATATTCTCACATAGAAACCCCCATTTTCCATATCCATAACCACATTGAAATTCAAATTCACACCAAATATTTTTGGAAACACATTTAAAACCACATTCCCAATTCATTAAATCCATTTGGAGACACTGAAAAAATAAATCATGAATTCCAACCATTTTTGTGGGAAATGACTATTAAATTTCCATATACACACAAAATGAATTTTAATATTTAATTGTAATATTATTTAAAATTAATGGAACACATTAGATAAATAAAAAGTATGATTAGTTGAAAAATATCAATTTTATATGGGAAAACAAATATTAAAAACATTATCACCACATGTCCATTTTAAAACACATTTTTTACCTTTTAAATATATTACGGAACACATTCATGAAGAAATTTAATTAAGAACACTTGAAACATAACCATTTTACTCTAGAAAAATATCTATCATCATTTGTTCATTGGAACCCCCTTTTAAAATACTTATCATCCCACAAAAATAATTCATTTGACACATTTATGAAACCAATAAATCATACCAAAATAATATATAAATGTAAAAGAATATAACCACATTCATCATGAACGGAAACATGAGAAATATTGTGAAAAAAGGAAACTCAAACAAAACCAATAAAATAATGATCGATAAAAAAAATTATTTCTACCAAAATCTCAATATAAAACCCTTATGTTGTCAAACAACCTACAATACAATAATAAGTCAAAGGTGGAGGGAGGGGACCATATATTAAGGAATAAATCAAGAGAAAGGATACATGCATTGTCATTAATTGAATATATATGTCCAAACACACACAAAATATAGTTCAACAGATCTATGAGGGAGTAGAATAAGATCATTGGGATTAAAATCTACAACGGATCGAATTAGGATTATTTGGGGTTCAATTGTGGGGAGGTAAATAGGTAATTTTCATATTTCTGTAACTTTTATAGGTCAAAATGTTATCTCACATGGTCTTCCTAACTATGCAACAACCACATTCCCCACTATCCCAACGTAATGAGGATGCATTTTTTTGTATGGAAGGACACATTACTGTGTATCTATCCATGTTCCCTATACACTTCCACTATCTAGACAAATCAACGCCTCAATATGAAATCAAAGATGTGAAAATTCTCCCCAACATGAAAACGTTACATCCATGGAATGTTATCCCATTTTTTAATCATAGAATAAAAATGAATACTCATATTCAAACAATGACTTCCTCTCCAATGTAACAATATCATCATTATTGTTCCTCTATAGATCTCATAGTAAAGGAAATGAGTTCCCACGATGCACTTTTTCCAGGGAATCCAAAATATGCACTAGCTACTCAAATATGGATATATCAGTCCCTAACTCCTAATAAACCCATTAAAACACATGTGATTGATTGTGATTGTAATTTTTTAGGTGAGAGACATTATAAAAATCATGAATTGATGAAAATTATAGGAGAAGCTGAATTTTATTCCACCTTACCAACTCTCTCGGTGATATCAAATGGTCTGACATATCTTGATGTTCGAATTCCTAGTTTACCATAATAATGGTGACCCCTTCAAGGGACTACATTCCGAAACACTCAGCAACAAAATGAAAACAAAAAATCATAGAACCTATGCTCATAATATGTCTTATGGAAGCTATAGGCCATATATTATTTCTATTAGAATACCATGAATTTATCAAATGATTATTGGTCATTTCTTGGTCCCAACAATGAGGTATCACCCACCTCATCCCAAAATAACAGAGACCAACATGGCAGAACATATTGAATCTCAAAGGATCTATTCAAAAAAATTATTAGTAACTATTTTTATATTAATCTTTAACCAATTCCATTTCTATTTCTTATGATAATAATAAATATAAAACACATGCATAAAGAATATCTTCCAAAATTTGATTTTCCCTCTCTGTCCGACAATCTGTTTGAGGGTTGTATTCCATACTCAACATGACCTACAACCTAATCAGTTTCTAAATGCCTTAAAAACCATGAAGTTAAATAGGTGTACTTCCTCAAATAATCATTGATGACAAAACGTGATGCATAACTATCTCTTGAACATATCACCTACCCAACTCATCCACCATGGCGGAATCCCTGATGGGAATATAATGGGATGATTTGGTCAAATGGACATTTACCCACAAATAGAATTTCAATCTTGGGGTGTATGAGGTACTCCAAAAATAATGTCCATAATGTTCTCATACCACTTCTAGGTACAAATATTAGTGATTAAATCTATATATAGGTAATTTTTAGATATTCTTTAACTTGCTGACATGTATTAAATTGTAATACAATGTCCACTACATCCCTTCTCATACCTTTCCACCCAAGCAGTTTATGCACTTTATCATTCATCATGGGGCTACCAAGATGAATGGCCACCTAGATATGGTGGGTATCTTTCATCACAAATTACTATTATGATAATGAAACTACAACGAAACTCCTGACAAAAAAAACCTTCAGGAAAAAATGTCCATTGTCAAGAAACCTCCCCACCAATAACGCACATCATAGAGTTATATAACAACACATCAATTAGGTCATATTTCCCAATAAACAGTATATGGGAATGTGTGATAATAACACTAGAAAATAACAATCTTTCACCATTCTCCTTGTTCTCAATATTCATATGAGAATAAATCATTTCATCATTCAGTCATCACAAGACTCTTTCAATGCATGAATTGGTACATACCTTCTTGAGGACTCTACAACTACATATCATTTTCTTGGGTTATATATGGTATCAAAATCATATCCCTAAAGGTACTAAAACCAGTGTAACTCACTCAATTTTATGTCCATCTAGATGAAAATGGTGTCTATGGTCATATAATCAGAATATACTAAAAAATTATCCTAGAAACATTAATGATTCCATGTGTTCATAGAGTGCATCACAGATAAAAACTCCATGTCAGGGGTGGGGTCATTTTTTTCATGTGGTTGGATTTTTATTGAACCATAAACTACAATATGTTATTATTTCTTCAACATGAACCCAAAAACCATATAATAAGTATCATAAGAAACAACATAACCCTTTATAGATTCATGAAAAATTAAAAATAGGGGTTTTGGTAAACAACTTCTTGATCACCTTAAGGGATGCATGCAATTTTGGGTTCCACTAAAAAATTCTACATTTTTGTAAATCAAAGTAATTGAATATGAAATTTGATAGAAATATCTAATTAACCACCTATAATACACTCCTAATACCCAAGTTATTCTGATTTCAAAAATCCCCTTTATCTATTTCCAATACATCACCATGCTAATATTCTCGGTGTCCAACGAAACTTCTCATTCTTAGAACACATGATCTAGAAACATCACCTCCCAAATTCAGAAGCTTCACATGATGAACATGGAATAGAGTTGAAGATCACAATGGTATCCCAACATAATGCTAAAATGTCGACCATGCTCCTTATAGTCCTGAAATAGAACTGGATGTAATCCACAACTACCATAACCAAATAGTTGATATAATGATGGGACACCCAATTAATAAGAGCCATAAAATCATATGTTGAATTTGACAACCCCAAATGGATGACCAAATTATCAAAAGGTCATTATTTATTTGGAAGGATATTTTGGGAACACATGTATTTCAAACAATGACTTGGTGATTCATGGAACGCAAAGTGATTTTAGAGGACCACCTTTCACATTTCAACTAATACAAAAGGACATAAATGAGTTTAAAATGTTACATTTTATTGAATTTCACCATATTTAACTTATGATAATTGATACAAACCCATATAAATACATAGGCCTTTTTATTAAACCATAATATAGAGTACCAAGATGATATTCCTGAGTAAATGAATCCTTTGGATTCCAAATCATCAAGTTGTGTTTTTAATTCCTTTAGCTCAGTCAGGGTTATAAGGCATGAGGGCAGGGATATCAGTTTTGTTCATGGTGCTATGTCGATGGTGCTCTCCAAAAACCACTTTGCAGGAAATCCTGACAAATTCCTTGAAAATTCATGTCAGAACTCATGAACCATGGGTGGTGATTTTGGTTCCACAATGCAATCACCATCCTCCCACATTAGTTCCATGACCTGAATAACGAGATTACCCAATTCTATAAGACTAGGACTTGAACATCCTTACTAAGTATACTAATTATATAAATTCATATATCAGTTCACAAACCCATCTCAAAAATTATATCCTTCAACATATCATTAGAAACTACCTCTGCTGCTAATCGAACCGACTCTACAAAGTGGTTAACCTTAACCATCACAGTATGATCTTATAACAAATGATCTAGAAAAACTCTGTAATTTGCAAAGACTAATGTATTATTGAAATATTTTACACTGAATTTGACAATGAAATCAATAAAACCTATCTAATAGTGCTTCTATACTTTGACTATTGGGTCCCACCACATCTTATTGGGACCATTCAAAATTAACAGTGCACAAATCACCCTAACTACATCAGGAGTATCAAGAAACTCAATCATAATCTACATTATAATTATCTATTATCATATTCATGGGTACTTGTTCTACCCCCAAAGGAGGGATCCTTATCCTTGAGTAACACTAGAGCCTTTTCATTTCCAAGGCATGGATCATTTTCTCAAACATAAGAGGAAGAATATCCCACTCCCTATCATAAATCATGGATAACATGAACCACTTTTTTCAGTAGACAATGATTGATTAGTTAGGGTGAACTATATATTTATACTTATTCATGTTTCACAAGATGGCTTGGTTGAGTCATCTTAATACAAGGGAAAAAAACAACAAAGAAAAACCATTACCCAACATTATGCAATTATTCACCTAAAAATCTCAAACACTTTTCTAAATCAAAACAAACCCATATACAATATAATAACAATCCACACATTTTCTCCCCAACCTAGATTCCATTAAAAGTCTAAATCATGGACATATAACCTTGAGAATATGGAAAACCATATTCACTTAATATCTCATGGCATCCCGAGTCCTATCATAAGGTGTAATATAATGTAACCCCACTAATAACCAGATACCTAAGACCTTACAATCCAAGAACACGTATTTATAATCCCTTCACAAAAAACATAACCTAATGAGTAGGGTCAAACCACCCTCTAATTCCATTATATCACGATCTAAGATGGGGTTCCATACAACCTAAAACCGCCAGCCGATATGATACATGGCCTGAAGGCAGCTCCTAATCCCCATATTCTAGAAACAAGTTCCTGAGTATTTAATGTACAACATTTGGAATGATACACACATGTATTTGATAATAAGAAACCAACAAGAATAATTCATAATGAAATATCATTTAACCATAAAAAATGCAATCCATAATTTTCAGATTCAACATTTTTTACTTTTATTACATGGATTGATTTCATCCAAGTTGATTGTAATAGGGAATGGGACTATTTGGTTGATTGTTCTTGATGGATACACTAGATAATTGATATGGGAAAAACATGTGGTCCGAGACTAGGGTATTTTCTACCTTTTATGTTGTCTTCATTTCTTACATTTTTATATCATTCAATATAGTATTTATTCACATTTCATCCGAACATTACTTATTGTATTATTATTTGAATTATAATATTTTTTTCTTATTATTCCATTATTATCTAATGATTGTTTATATATTTGTTGTTATTTTTTATAAGGTGAATATTATTTTCACTATTAATAATACTCTATTCTAGATGTTAATGTCCCCCCACTTTTTTCCATACACCCTCACTACTAGTTCACATCCTTTGGTATATGGGGAGGTGTGTCTGAGGTCACGTAACCAATATGACTCAATCTCATGATGGAGTTTCAGCTTAAGGATGATACATTATATCTTTAATTCATTATAATTATAAATTTTAATTTTATCAGTCAGTAAATGTCTATTGAGAAAATATTTATTATTAACCTATGAATGAAAATATTTTTTTTAATTTCCCTACATAATTGCTATTTCCAAAATTGGTGTTTTAAAATTTATTATTCCAAATTCTTGATTATTTAATAAATTACTTTCTGATGGGAACATTCATGTTTTCATTTAAAGACTATAAAATAAATTTTCATAATATAATCAAATATAATTATATATTTTATAATTTTAATTTTATTTAAAAATATAAATTTTGAGAAAAAATGCAATAATTTATTATCTAGCCATTTATTTCACAAATAATTTCTTGTTCACCTCATAAATAAATAACTGGGCAATTAATATATTTAAATTAATTATAAATTTTATATATAATTTCATTAAAATAAAATTACATTTTTTAGGGCTACATAATTATTATGAAATTTATAAAATATTATAATGTTTTATGTGCATGTTTCGATACATTAAAAATTTTCATTTAAAGGTTACTCAACATACACATCTCAAAATATATTTTACATAAAATTTTAATATTATTATTTTGTAATTGATTTTTCATATATGTTTTATTATTTTAATATTATTTATATATTATTTCGTTAAAAATAAAAAAAAATGATAAAATTAGAATGGCAATGTAGTTGTTTTGAGTTTTGTATGTCACATGGAAACTAATATCAATAATATTTATTTAAAAACTGAATTTCCACTTTATTGAATATTAATTTTATAAAATGAATTACATATTTTGAATCAAAATGTAAAAAATTATGTATGGGGTGAAATTATTAAATTTGAGGTAAAATGTGAAAATGATATAAAATTATGAAATTCATTGAAATACTAAAAATAAGACACCATAATTGTGTAATAATAACTCAAATATGATATAGTTGTTTTCTTCTAAAAATTTGGGAACTCAAAATTATTATAAAAAATAATGTGATATAGTTTAACACTATGGGAGATGTGACCCAAGTATTTCATATACTTATTTATATATTAAATCATTTATCATTAATACTCATTGTATCTCACCACAAATCACACCTCATAACCTAAAGGTTTAGTGTCATTAAATATTAGATAAAAAATTTATTTTACGATATCATAAACATATCCCTAAAATTGTATTTTAACATTACACCCTCTAGACATATGATAAATAATATTCTCTATCATTATGTACATAATGGAAACATAATAAAGGGTTAGATGAAATACTTAGTTAGTTAACACTACTATAAATACCCCTTTTATCAGTTCTAAAAATGGCCTTTAATATCGCTACAAAAGAGCTGTTAAAGCCGGCATAGATAAAGGCGGTCCCCTTTATCAGCTCTCCAAAAAGCGCTGATAAAAGGGTCGTTTTTCAGTTCCTTATTTCTAGCTCTGATAAAAGACCCCTTTTATCATTTCTTTTTTAAAAGTACTGATGAAAGTGAAAAAATTAAATTTCTTTTAAAAAAATCCTACCAATCTCGGGGGGGGGGGGGGGGGCTTTTTATAGAGCTTGATCCCTCCACCCCCCCCCCCTATGAGCGCCTTCTCGAACTTCCAGCACCCCCACACACCCCCTCCACCCATTATCAGTGCTATCCCCCACCCATTATCAGTGTTAGCTCCCATCTATGCATGCGCGCCCCTGCCTCCACCAGGTTTTGAACTCGAGACCTCCCCCCCTGCACGATGAAGCCCTTACCACTCCTCTATTTTGATTTGTTTTCCATTTCATGATATCTCTATTTAGTTTTATATATTTACTTATATTTATTCGTTTTGAAATATATATTTATATTAAAAAAAATATAGATATATAAATATATATATAGTTAAATTAATAAATATATTTATAGTGATATTAATATATATATTTATAGTTATATTAATATATATATATAGTTATAATAATATATATATATTGTTAGATTAATATATAGGTATATAAATATTCATATATTTTTATTTTAAATAACATGGATACTATTTATTATTCAGATAAATATATTTTATTTTATATGTAAATATATATTATTATTTATATTTATAAATAATGTTTTATGAGTGAATATATAAAAAATATGTATATATTGTTATATATTTGATTATTAGTAGAAGTTAAATACAAAAAATGATACAATTTCAAAGAAATAATATCAATATGAATGTAATTCCATTGAATAAATTTATTCCCTACCAAAAAAAGCCAATAATACCCCTTTAAACGAGGCTGAAAATCAACAAAATGTTAAAAAACGAGGTATCCCGACTAAAAACTGAGTTTTGGAGTTCTTATGGTCCTTTTTTGGCCTCGAAAAAACCTTGACCGAGGTGAACCCATGTAATATGGGTGTAGAGCTCGTCACAGGGTTCGAATGAAAATATGGTTTACCATAAACGGTCACCCGGATCAAATGTTATGGCCATTTGAAGTTCGAGTTGCGTTTTCAACATATTTTGGATGTGTTTTTATTTTTTTTATTTTTTTAATCTTAAAATTGTTTTTAATTGATTATTACCCTATAATAATTAGAAAATTATTAATTAAAAATATTTTTTAAAATTTTTTATAAGTCATTTTCATTAAATATCTTATATATTAAGTGTACCTATATATTTATAATTATCTAAAATATATTTAAAATTATATTTAAAAAATATAAATTATATTTATATCAATATAACTATATTTATATATTTAAATATTAAAATATTGTTTTAAATGATTTTTTTGGAAGTAAACCCTTTATCAGTGCTTTTAAAAAAAGAACTAATAAAGACCCCCCTTTATCAACGCTACTAAAAAAGCACTAATAAAGGGGTACCCTTTAACAACGCTAAAAATAAGAGATATTAATGGGGGTACCTTTATCAGCGCTTAAAAAAACGCTGATAAATGGGTGCTTTTTTCAGTGATTTTTAGTGCTGATAATGGCACCCATTATCATCCCTTTTTTTAGCGCTGATAAAGGTACCCCCTTTATCAGTTCTTTTTCGTTATCGCGGATAAAGGGTAGCACTGGCCTTGGCCTGTTTTTTGGTAGTGTAATACATTAGAGATATCAAAAGAATATCATAATATATAATATGAAAATATTGTCTATTTTTAACGCAATCTATGTAAATGACAATGAAATAATGTAATCATTCTTAATTAAACATATATCGTAAATCATGATTCATAGAAAATCAATTTTAGCATATCTCAAGAGATGGGTCATAGGAGAGATGAAACATGTGTCAATCGTAATGAGCCTTGAGAATATAATATAGGTATGTTTCAAAACATAATAAATTATATAAGTATATTCTTATGAATCATAAATATATAATGTATAACAATAAAAACATTTTCATCATACTGTGATAGGATAGATACCTTCTCATGACGCTATGGACTTTTGATAACTGTCGGCATCCCTTTGTAGAGTTTACATGGGCTAACCACCTTATCCTATCCTAATATCATGAGATATAAAACATTAACCAATGCATTGGTGGTTAATAATTGATCCAACAATAGTAATATGATAAACCACACTTCTGTGTTCCATATAAACTTGAAATATTTCATACATTGAGAATCGTGTGACTAATCCATGAACAATAAATGTGTTTCTTAATATCATTGATAATAAATTATCATATTAAATATCTTGAAATTTAATGGATGCTATCATAATAAAATATAACCAATGAATAAAAGGATATATTAAAATATTTTAATATTAATAAAATAAAACTTTTATATGAGAAATAAAATTTATATTGTGAAATAAAAAGAGGCTCCCTTTACATTTTAATCAAATGTTTTTAAATATATTTCATTAACAAAAAAATGGAATTGGTATTAATTTTTAAAAACATAAATAATTTGAGAGGTTGTTTTGTAATTAAAATAAATAATGTCATCTGGGAAATACATTTATAAAAAATGTTTAAAAAAGAAATATAATTTCATTTTTTGTAATGAATGTAAAATTATGTTGAAAATAACTATTTTGAAAAATAAAAAATATTATTAATATTGTATTACAAGTGAATTTATTTTATATATACTATAAGAATCAAATTATTAGATATATGTACCTCAATAATACATATTGAATTATATAGACATGGAAGAGAAATGTTCCCTACCTATAAAAAGTTGTAAAGTCAATTCCTCTTACATGAATCGCATTTCATAAATTATATACGAATGTGGAATAAAAATAGACTGAGGTAATATAAAAATCAAGAAAACACATTGTATATGAAAAATATGTTTTTCAGATGTGAAAATAGTAAAATTTACATTTATGTAATCATAATCATACCATTCTATAACTCAATATAAGACATGATATAGAACCACTACTATTTACCCCATTATTCCAAAAAATAAATATACCCCCTATATAATAACCAAAACCATATTAATTAATTACTTTGAAACCTTATTCACATATTTTATCCTTTGAAATTCATCAATTATACTTATTCATTTCACATATATTAGTTAGTTATATTTAATTTTCATTTTCATGTAAGAACCTAGTTTTTTCTATAAAAGACTTTGAAATATTCTTGATGTCATTCCAATGCAGCGCCTTCCGATGGTGTGTGATTCCGAGCCCCGGTGTGGCTGGGATTAAATTTTCAGTGCGTTCACACTGGGCATGCCAAATAAATGGGATAACTCCAAAACGGTAACTCGGATCCTAAATCAGAGAGTACTTATGGGTCTAAAAGGTGGTGTTTACCATAGGAATGACATAAAACATGTCGGCCCGGGATGTTGGGACCCAACGCACGTTAACTAAACATTAAACAGATAAATAAAATAATTTATTTATTGGTTAAATGGTTAAACTCTAGTTTCTCATAAATGATAGCTCGGACGGAGAAACCGAGGGCACCGTTGAGTCCTTAGCGTGTTGTTTACCCTAATAGTGGTGTATGTTTTGTGGGCGCGGGCCTTCTGTGTAAAATACAACCAGGGGTGTTTTCATAATTTAGTAGCCTCAATCAATAGGTTTTACAAATTTCAAACGGAGGCTCGGATCAAAATTATGAGATGGTCGTTGTTCTCAAAAGGTGGTATTAACCCTAGGGGAGGCTTAACCTCGACCCCGACGAGGGTTTCAAATGCGGGTTAAATTGGGGGTTTAAATAAATTGAAATTTCAATAATTTTTCATTATTTAATCCAACCCACCCCTCTCCTTCCTGATTTCCTTCCCCTGGTGGAACCTCCTCTCTCCCCCATGCTCTCCTCTCCCTCCTGTAAGTTATTGACGACTTCGGCGGATCCCTCATGAAGCTATGGGATACTCCCAACGAGGTAGGCATCATTTTGTTTCATATTATGTATCATCATCTTATTTGATCTTAGTTTATAGCGTTTAATTTCTCTTGTTTTTCTGAGAGAGGGTATTAGATGCATAGGGTCGGATCTGAGCTACACAATTCTCTTTTTGGATCAAAAATCCTGGTCCCACCGAGTCCGGGGTGGTCCGTTGAGGTTTTTCGATGGTTTTGCAGTTTTTCTGGCCGGTTTTGGGGGTTCCAGCGGTGGTAGGGCGGAGCTCCGGCGGTGGCGTGTGGTGGTCTGATATAGTGGCAGTGGCGGCTGCGGCTTCAGGCGGATGGCACGACGGCTGGTGCGGCAGTTATTAAATGGGCGACTCAGGAGGTGACCAGCCGGCATAGCCGGACGGTCGTCGCGGAAGATCGAGGTGGCGACACAACCCCGGGTGATGGACCAGACCCGCATAATGCAGGTCCGCATGGAAACAAACCAAGCAACTCAAGCCAGTCAGGGGAGGCTAATCCACGGTTTGCATAGTTGGACCGCGGGTCGCGGAGAACCCGGCGGTCCAGGCGGCTGAGCCGCGGACCGGTCGGTTTAGGGGATGTGGACCTGCCAGACCTGTCTGCCCCCCTTCATGTCAGGCGACGTTTAAATATTTTCTACTCCTAAACAAGAGCTCTGAATTGCATATCATCTACGGCGACAAGATCCTAGGTTTTAGGTGAATATTTTGATATGGATTCAGTAGTTTTTAATTCCTGAAACGGGGGCCTCGGTGGCGCGACATGGCTTTATGTGGATTGGCGTTTGTCCGGTGGTTCTTGTTTTGGATGGCACGGACACATCTGATGTCCGTTTTGAGATCCATCAGTAGCATTGGGACCTAGGAGCCTAGGTGGAGCATTCCATGGTGGTTTTAGGCATTGAAGCCTGAGTTGAGGCGTAGACCCCACGACCTGTCCTTTAAGCTGCATGCAGCGCTTTGCAACTTTTTCATCGGATGTCCGTTCGGGGCGTGCGAGTAGTCGATTCGGAGTGTTTTTCTGAGGGAATTGCAAAGGCACAATTCGTCAGATTTATTTCCGCATGATGGTGTGGGCCCCACGAGGTCCATTTTTTGGAGTTGGCGGTGTTTTCCGTCTTTATCACCGGGTGCCCTTTTTGGACAAGTGATTAGTCTATATTCTGTACTTTTTCGAGAGGATCGCAATGATACGATGCATTCGTTGTGATTCGGGACCGAGATGCAGGTCCCAAGTAGCACTGATCATGACCTGTAAGAACTCGGGTTTTTAGAAAGGGTCAAAATCTCGACCCTGTTTGAATTTTTGACTGGTTTCTGAGGAAACTGGAGAAAATGGAATGTTTATAGAAATTTCCAGACAACATGCCATGTAACATTAAGTACACTCAATGTATATGTTAAGCGACATTCATCCATGTTCTCACCGAGTATATGTCGTGTGATAACTGTGTAGAAATTTCTTACTAAACAGCGTGTAGTTTTAGGCAGGCTGTGTACCCTTGACTGTGTGGTAGCCATACATGGCGTGTATGCCTATTCGCCGAGAAGAACCAGGTACACGCCGTGTTCCCCTTGGACACGCCGTGTATTCTAGCCATGTAAAACAGATATACATGCAGTGTGGGTAAGTCAATGAGGGATAGAAGGGAAACCAAGTACAGGGCGTGTACCCATAGGTACACGCCGTGTACTAATATCGGCAGGTCTGGAAAGTATGTCGGTGGAATTCACCCGTCTTATAAATAGTTAATTGATATATACATGTTGTGTAGTCCTGAAGTACACACCATGTACATTATTTTTTTCTTTAAAATGGGCAGTAGCCTCATATTGAGGCAGAATCTCAATATCTCACCCGGTTTCATGAACCAAGACGGCTGAATTTCTTTTCTTCTCCCGATCGTCCATCCAAGACCCGATTCGAACTCCAATTGATGAGTTGGAACCCCCTCGGTAAGGCCTCGATTCCTCTTCGGCCGTTTTGTTTAATTTTATTTCAAGAACGAGTTATAGTGGTTTGTGCGGTTTTGAACCTTTTGTAGATTTACCGCATTTAGACCGAATTGGCGACTGTTACCGGAGGAGTAGAATCGTACGAGTCTCAGGTAGGTGGTGCATACCTCATTTTCTGTTTTCGTTGTTGTTTGGGTGACGCGGCCTTTGGTTTGTTTTCAGTAATTTTGAATGAGACCTGTTTTATATGATGCTTCATATTGAATTGTGTGTTGGACCTATGGAATGCCTTTGGGTATGCCATATTACCAGTTTGTGTGAGCAGGGCCAGGTGACGGGTCGTTTCTAATCGGGGAAATTTGGCATGGGAATGCCAAAATGGTTTTTATTGAAATATTAATGAGTTAAACTGTTGAGTTTAACTTATTAAGCCTTTTATAAGTTGTTAGATGAATTCAAGACCTCGAAGCAGTTATTCGATAGTCGTTGCACTGGGGCAATTCAACTGTTTAAATTGTATTTCTTAATATGAGTTTTGTTGAATTTGATATATATTCAATTGCTAAATTGCACATGTTTAACCCTTTGGGTTGGGTTGGGCAAGTCCCGGTTATTCTTGAGTGATTCTGATCACATGTTGGGCTTGGCCCAGGTTACATTGGGTGTTTTTGACCACGGGATTGTGCCTCATGGACATCGGCTTAAGGCAGTGCAACTATCAGGTTGGGAATGGCCCGGGTTAATAGGATGGTGATTCCATCAGACTTGAGTGGCATGGTCGTAGGCACATGAGGTGTTAGATGTGCTGGTGGATTAGGTGTTATTTGGTGATTACCGCTCACTCGGGGTATTGAGTAGTGTTCACACAGAGATACTCTGTGATGAGGTGGTTTTGACCACTCGTCTGGGTAAAGGCCCTCATAGTCGCAGTTTGGTATTTTGGTTGGGGGTGATTACCATATAAATCCACGTGGGAGGTGAGGAGCCTTCAGGGGAGAGCATTGAGACTATCGGGTTAGGGGTTGAGGCTCGCCGTGATTTGAGGGCAGACATCGTTGTTCCTCCGAGTTATCTTTGGGAATGCCTTTGGGACGTAGGTACTTGAGGCATGCGGTGTCATGAGGCATAAGGTGTTGGGTTACTATTCTTGGGCATGCTGTCGGGATGTTGGTACTTGAGACACATGGTGTCAGGTGGCATGTGGTTTCGGGATACAGACATAGATTCCGGCGTTGGCCGAAGCAGGTGACACTTTATGGTTGCTGCTGATCACTAGTGGAGTTAGTGTTTATTAGTGAATTTTAATGCTTATAGTTTTCTTTACACATGCATATGACTACATAAACATATATATTTGGTATTCACCATTGGGTGGTATCCTTTTGAGTTTTGTCTGACACCCTGCATGGGTCGTTCGGGACGTGTGTAGACTTTATGGACTTACGTGCAGGAAAGAGGCCAGCTTCAGGAGCTGGGCTGCATTAGTTGTTGCATGGAGATGGTATGGACCTTGAGGACATACCTAGCTGGGGTTACTTGGTTTTGTTTTCCTTTCTTTATTGGCATGTGTACATTATTATGAAGCAACTATTGGTTAGCCATTGGCACCATTTGTGTATGAATTTCAATGGATGCATGTTTGTTTGTTTATAGCCATAGTTGCATGTGATATTTAGCATGTTTTTGTGTTTACATTCCAATGTGGTTTTGTATCTTTTATTGCTTACGATATTTATGAATACTGATTATGCTTCTGCTCTGTGGGTTTGGTTCGAGTTTGCTGATTCTTTTATTCTGCTTCTTCTTTATTTTTATACATGGACCAATACCCTTAATATGATCCTTCAAGAGGGTATAGCCTCCCCATTATACCTAATAGATCCTCACTGCTAGTTGGAAGCCTTTGGAATTCTGGGAGGTGGGCCTAAGGTAGTAACACATGACCCATTTGGCACTTTTTGGGTGGCTGGCTAGGTCCGTGTCGTTACAAAGTGGTATCAGAGGAGTTCTTGACAGGGATTTAGTATTAGAGGTTTGTTGGATACTAATGAGATTGAGACATCTATTTTATTTCTGCTGGTATTAATATTTGTGGATAGGTATACTAGAGATAAGTTGTTACTGAAACTGGGTTTCTAGCTTGTTCTTGGGTGCCTGCAGCCCCAGGTACGTGGGAAGGACCGAGTTACCTTGGGTGGGAATTTCTGGTTTCATCTTGATCAAATGACAGTTGATATGATTTCCACCTCGGTGGATCACTTGATATTTGATGTTGTTGATTGTGATATGTGACCCTTGACCCAGTGTGGTAAGGGAGACTAGGAACATTGCCCAGTATGGCAGGGCTAGTTTTCTTGGCTTTTGATAGGAACATTTTAGGGTATTTCAATTTCATAATTGCACGTATTCTTTGTGAAGTGATAATGCCATATGAAGGAAATGTAAATTGACCTGATTGGTATTCTTTTCAAATGAGAATTGGTAAAATTTCTGATATAATTTCTTGTATATTGTATTGTGTTTTTTCATGCTTTATATATATTGTAAATTTCATGTGGCAGGGAAATTGGGGTCTGGATCTTATGAGAACATGAATGTACTATGGCTGAGACAGTTTAACTGTCAGGATAGAGTGATCCAATCATCAGTTTGAGGCAACGTTGGTTGTCGGGATGGGCATGGTCCGAGGTAGATTTGATACGTGGCCCTGATAGGGGTGGCTAAGGAGGTCGTGAGTCCGAGATGCAGTGGGGCATGGGTTGCAGTGGGGGAGAGTAAGGGTAGTAGTTTTTCACTACGTTTTACTTATTTCCTTATCTGCGTAGAATATATTTTTATATATATAAGGGTTGTCTGACCATTCATGGTATTTAGAGGGATCCTCCTACAAGTCCCAATGGAGCATTATGAAAGTGAGGATACAGTGCCCAAGGTGCAAGATCTGGTTCAGGATTCGGTACAGGCAGAGCATGAGCCGTAGGTACGAGTTCAGGGAAAGGATCAGGTTCAAGATCTAGTGCTGGCATGACAACAGTTGGGTTTGGCAGCATTTGGACCTTGTCTCAATGAGTAGCTCTGAACTAGCCTGGTACGTCTCTTGCAGGGGATCGATAGAGGTGCACACGGTACATGGCCTTCTATGGCATATCTGATGCAGGATTTACAGTTGCAGCACACACCGCTCTTTCAGGGTGAGGGTGGTCCACAGGCAGCTGAGAAATTGATAGAGAGTATGCAGAAGATCTTCGAGCAGCTCGAGACACCTATAGGGCCGAGGGTCCAGATGGAAACATAAATGATGAGAGGACCGGAGAAGCATTTGTGGGATGTACATGTACAGGCTTTTAGGCATGCAGGACTAGCTTGGAAGGTCTTCGAGGACAGGTTATTTGAGCACTTCTATCCAGAGACACTGAGGGTAGAGACAGCTCGGGGGTTCTTGAGTCTTCAGCAGGGAGACATGTCTTTCATGGACTATGCAACCACTTTCATAGAGTTTTCACACTTCGCACCGGGTATGGTGAGAGATGATGCGTCTAGGGTGAGGAACATCGAGGATGGATTACGACATGCCATTTAGGTCCAGGTGAACATCTTTTGGCTGGGTTCCTTCTCCAAGGTGGTGAACCAAGTTCTCATAGCCGATGGAAATGAGAGAGAGAAGTCTCACTTGGGCAGGGCGATAGAATCAGGTGATGGTGTGGACAGTAGGAAGCGAGGACGAGATGAGTTCTTGGAGGGAAGTCAGGCTAGGGATTCAGCTATACACTGAGGACGTGACAGAGACAGCGGGACCCAGCTGAGGGGACAATGGCCAGTGATTGGAGCAGCACCGTAGGAGGGTCAGGCATCAGGCAGCCGTACTTCTGTCCAGGTGCACGCTGTGGGGCTGCCAAAGGCTGAGTAGGCTGGTGAGCTGACGGCGGTTAGAGGTACACTGCGGTGTGGCCATGATCTCCATGTTTCCTTTTTAGCATGACCTATAGAGGAATGTCTGTTTTGAGTTCACGTGGTGCACAATATCTAAGTGAACTGACTAGATTCTATTCAGTGGGATTGGCACCATATCGGGTGTGTGATATATATATATATATATATATATATATATATATGAGATGTTTAGCATCATTGCATCGTGGATGTAGGTTACTTGGGGTTGCTTGGGCATCAGGGCATAGAGTATGTGGGTTACTTGAGGTTTTGTGGGCATCGGGGCATCGAGGATGCGGGTTATATGAGGTGCTAGGCACCAGGACCTCGTGGAGGCGGACACCGATGCGGTGTGGGATATGCTGGGACTTGGGGATGACATAGGAGCACCATTGAGGTGCAGGGGTGACGATACGTCATGGAAGGACTATGCATCTAGAAAAGTGGTTATTAAACCCTTGTTTGTTTTATGTTTTGTTGGGTTGAGACCAGGTTATGCGATTTCTAAGGTGTGGAGCCCCTTTGAGGAATTTAGCCAGAACCTTTGAGACTGGGGAAGTCCGGGTTACCTTTAACAGTGTGGTATGCTTGGTGCCATCTCTAGGTTTCGTTTGATAGCTCTAGGACAAGCTATGTTATGGTGGGGAGATTATAAAAACCCTAGTTTTTAGAATGTTTCAAAATCTCGACCATGTTTGAATTTTTGACTGGTTTCTAAGGAAATTGGAGAAAATGGAATGTTTCATGAAATTTACAGACTACACATTGTGTACATTTAATTACACGTCGTGTATATGTAAAGCGAGTTTCAGTCGTCAGATCACTGAGTACATGTTGTGTGATGACAGTGTAGAAATTTCATACTACACGGTGTGTAGTTTTAGACATGGCGTGTACCCTCAACCTTGTTGTAGCCATATATGGCATGAAGGCCTGTTGGCTGTGTAGAACTAGGTACATGCCATGTTTCCCTTGGAGATGCCATATAGTCTATCCATATATAAGGGATATACATCGTGTGTGGGTAAGTCGTCAAGGGAGAGAAGAGAAACCAAGTACAGGCCGTGTACCCATAGGTATACGTTGTGTACTAATCTCGGTAGGTCTAGAAAGAAAGGGAGTGGAATTCATCAATCTTATGAATAGTTAAATGATATATACCTGGAATGTAGTTATGAAGTACATGCTGTGTACTTTATTTTTCTCGTTAAAATGGGAAGTAGCCTCGTATTGAGGCAGAACCATAATATATCACCTGGTTTCGTGAACTAAGCCGACCAAATCTCCTTTCATCTCTCGATCATCCTTCCAAGACCCGATTTGAACCCCGATTGATGCATTGGAACCCCCTCGGTAAGGCCTCGATTCCCCTTTGGCCATTTTGTTTTATTTTTGTTCTAGAACAAGTTATAGGGTTTTGATCATATTTGAATCTTTTATAGATTTGCAGCATTTTAGACCGAATTGGCAGTTGTTACCAGAGGAGTAGAATTGTATGAGTCTCTCGTAGGTGTTGCATACCTCATTTTGTGTTTTCGTTGTTGTTTTGGTGACGCAGCCTTCGGCGTGTTTTTGTGTATTTTGAGTGGGACCCGTTTTATTTGTTGTTTCATATTTAATTGCTTATTGGTCCTATGGGATGACTTTGGGTATGCCATGGTACCAGTTTGCGTGAGTGGGGCTAGGTGAGGGGTCGTTTCTCATTAGGGAATTTTGGCCGGGGAATTCAAAAATGGTTTTCAGTGAAATATTAATGTGTTAAACTATTGAGTTTAATTTATTAAGCCTACAATAAGTTGTTAGAGGCATTAAAGACCTCAGTTTAGTATTTCGATATCCGTTGGGCTGGGGAAATTCAACTGTTTAAATTGTTTTTCCTGTTATGAGTTTTGTTGAATTTGATATATATGCAATTTTTGAATTGCACATACTGGACCATTAGGGTTGTGTTGGGATTGGCCCGATTATGCTTGGGTGATGCTGATCACAGGTTGGGCTTGGACCGGGTTACTTTGGGTGGTTTTAACACTGGTATTGGGCGTCATGGACGTCATCTTGAGGCAGTACAACTGTTAGGTTGGGTATGGCCTGGGTAACTAGTATGGCGATGCCATCAGACTAAAGTGGCATGGTCTTAGGGACACGAGGTGTCAAATGTGTTTGTGGCTTAGGTGTTATTTGGTGATTACTGCTCACCTGAGACTTTGAGTAGTGTGCACACTGAGATACTCTGTGATGAGGTGGTTTTGAACACTAGTATTAGTATAGGCCCCCATAGTTGTGGTATGGTATTTTGGTTGGGGATCCATCCATAGAAAGCCACGTGGGAGGTGAGGAGACTTCAGGGGATAACATTAATACTATCTGTTTGGGGGCTGAGGATCACCGTGATTTGAGGGTAGACAACGATGTTCCTCGGAGTTATAATTGGGCGGGACTTCGGAACATCGGTACTTGAGGAATGAGGCGTCAACAGGCACATGGTGTTGGGTTACTATTCTTGGGCGTTTCGTCGGGACGTCAGTACTTGAGACACATGGTTTCATGTGGCATGTGATGCCGGGTTACAGAAAGAGATTCTGGTATTGGCCGAAGAAGGTGACACTTCATGGTGGCTGCTGAGTACTAGTGGTGTTACTATTTATTTTTGAATTGTTCTTCTTACAGTTTTCCTTACACATTCATGACATCTTAAACACATATATTTGGTATGCACCGTTGGGTGGAATCCTACTGAATTTTGCCTCACACCCTGCACGGTCCCTTCGGGACACGTGTAGACATTATGGATTTATGTGCAGGAAAGAGGCCAACTTTAGGAGCTGGGCTGCATTAGTTATTGCATGGAGATGGTATGCATCATGAGGTTATACCTAGTTGGGGTTACTTGGTTTTGTTTTCCTTTCTTTATTGGCAAGATTACTTTATTATGAAGCAAATGTTTGTTAGTGATTGGCGCCATTTTGAGTATGACTTTCTATGGATGCATGTTTGTTTGTTTATAACTGCAGTTCCTTGTGATATTCATCATGTTGTTGTGTTTAATTTCTGAGGAAGTTGTTTATCTTTTATTGCTTCCGTTGTTTATCTATATTGATTATGCTTCTGCTCTATGGGTCTGGTTCGAGTCTGCTGAGTCTTTTATTATGCTGCATCATTATTTTTATATATGGACCAGTACCATGATTATTATCCTTCGAGAGGGTATAGCCTCCCCAATCTTCTTAATAGACCATCACTACTAGTCAGAAGCCTTTTGCATTCGGGGAGGTGTGCCTAAGGTAGTAACACCCGACCCGTTTAGCACTGTTCGGGTGGCTGGCTGGGTTCGGGTCATTACATGTGTGGTATGGAGAAATGCATATTTCTCTCCAGATATCTGTTCCATGCATGTAAGAAGTCAATTTGTCATTTCATTCCAAGGTGATCACAATGGTGTGATGTGCCCACTGTTTTGGGGCCAAGGATCGGGACCATGGGACGTCGTTTGGGTGTAAAGTAGTGTTGAATGACTTTCACATCAGATGTCTGTTTGAGGCGGGTAAATAGTCATTCTCGTATGTTTTTCCATGAGGATTACAACGATATGATCCATTTGGATCTGTATAGTATATTTCAGTATAACTTTTAAATGTAGAAGCAAGAAAGGTGTAAAAGTGGTGGTTCTTCCTATGGTTTTTGTAGAGAACACTTACCATGTGATCGTGTTCACTCCTATGAGAGTGAAGTCAGTGTTTAAAGAGATGTGGTTGGTCGTTCTGGGGTTGTGAAGGAAGAAGGTTGGTGAAGTTATGTTTACGCCTTTTGCGTTGAAATTGGGTGTTGTGTGCACTATATCCACGGCTGTCAATGTGGCATTCTCTAGGAGTATACGAGAATTCTTGGAGGTACAAGTTGAAGTTTATACCTAAGAATGTTTGTGCGGTTTATTTGGAGATGAGTTTGTGCCACACATCGTGTGGGCCCCATGTGTGCACCATGTAATTCTTTACGTACCTTTGACCTCTCATGAGGTAGAGGGTTCTTCTATTCTTGATGGTTTCGACCAGCTGGGTTGAGTGGGTCCCCTGGTTCTGTTCTTGATGGTTTGATTGGCAGATTTTTTTTGGTTCCCCTATTTTTCCATCTATGAGGGGTTTCAGTATCATGTCCCTTTCACCGGACTGCAGCATCGTTTATGGGTATGTGCTTTCATATAGTGTGGGTGTGCTCCCACTTTCTGGAGTGAGTTTTCTCTGTCTTCTTTGAAAGTAGACTCAGCGGATTGGAGCATGTATCACCTTGAGAGGCCCATGGAGATCCTCACGTCACTTCGTATTCCCAGGTAGGGTTCTTTGTTTATTAGTGTGACCAACACATTACGTGGGCACTGATCCTCTACCCAGGAGGTTGTTTCCAGTAGGGTATGGATCCCCCAGTGAGCCCTGGGTGAGGACTCCCTAGCTGTGTATCGATATCATATCTTCCTTCTGCGATATTTAATTACATGTTTCCCCCTACGAGTCTTGGTTACCAGTGAGGTACCATCCAGTAGGGATGGCCAGTGGTGTACCATCCGGTAGGGAATGCCAGTGGTGTATCATCCCATAGGGATGGCCAGTGGTGTACCATCCAGGAGGGATGTACAGTGAGGTACCAACCAGAAGGGATGGCCAGTTGGGTACCATCCAGCAGGGATGGCCATAGCAGATCCAGGTCTCCCTGTAGTTGATTACCCTTTCGCGGGGCTAGGCAGTGGAAACCCGTCGAAATTGAGAAGACCTCTCGAATGTGTGATAGTGACGAGGTGTGGCTTGACATTCCCCTAGAACTCTCAAGTACGAGGGGTACCTTCCCCACCAAGAGGCGTCCTTGTGACGTGACTAAAAATTGTGGTGGCGAGTCAGTGCCGCCTAAAGCGGATAGTGTCGCGGTGAGGGGATTTGAGCCCCTTGACTTGAAGTTTGAGGCATACGTACGGATATTGGGAATTTATGGTGTTTATATCTGGGACTATTGGCTACTCACTTTCTTGGGCTGAGCTACGGGATGAGGATCCCCTTATGATCTTGTTTGGGTTTCTTGACAGAGCATATATATATATATATGTATACCTTGTTCCAGTACCCACTTCTTGGGTTTGGTTACTCTCCATCTAGGAGAGGTGAAAACGCGCTGGGTATGCCACGTGCTTTCCGTGTCTAGCTTCTCGTGGTTGGACGAGTCTACTATCCTTCCATAGGTAGTGAAGACTCAATGAGAAGTTCATATTCTCACCGTTTCTAATTCCTTTTGATAGGACGAGTCTTATTTTTTCCTTTTTTTGGGTTGAGCTGTACTCTTTACTACACTCTCAGTTGTACTCCTTTACTTTTCTCTGTTCGATCTACTCCTCACCTCTTTAGTACCTCCTTTGTTTCTCCCTTGAGCCATTAGGGCAACCTAATGAGTATTTTTATACTCACCCCTGCTAGGGCATTGCCCGCACTTGGTGTGCCCTTGCAGACGACCGACAGGTTGGTCGTGACTTCAGCGGAGCTTAAGAGTTCGGGAGTTTGGACTGTGTATAGTGGTCACAGTCAGGTTCCAGTTGTGGGACTATCCCAGCTGTTTTACATTTGGTTACCTGTTGCCGTGTTGTGGTACTTTTCAGGATGGACGTGTGTTTTGCTAATTTTCTTTTTAGTTTTCCTTCAGCACTTTCTCTATACTGTTTAGAGGTCGATGCACTTGGTGGTTTATTTATAGCATTTGGTACTTTATTTTTCATTTTTACTCTGTACTTCTGCATTGAGTTGGTTGCGTGTGTGTGTACAGGTACATAGGAAAAGGCCTCCCTGATTTGTTTAGCCATCAGCGCTGGTCGCCATCCCCTGGCCTATGGAGGCGGGCTTGGGGTAGTTACGGATCGAGCGTAGGTAGGGTATGGTCGTGACAATTAGATGTTAGATGTTTTGAGTATTTCATTCATGATTCACAATGGTTATGTTAAAACCCATTTTTGAGGCCATTTACCTCATTCTATGATTAATAATGTTATTTAAAAATTTTAAATTTATTTATGTATCATCATGTTTAATTTATATGAAATATGGGTATGTTTTGTGAGAATAAAAACAATAATGAATATTTTTGGGTTAATTTATCGATAACCATGAGTATAATTATAATGACTGTTTATTTTTATATCATACATCTAAATGCATTTTCAAAACGAAATATTACTTATTAATATCATATATTAATATTTTTAATTTTTTTATGGTTATTTCTATTGATATTAGTGATGTTGGAATAACGTCATTTATCTAGGTCATTGAACTAACCCAAACAATAACATGGTAAATTAGTGAGTGAGTAACAGTGATATAATATTAATATAATTTTAATTGATTAATTATTATTCTAATACGATATCATTATAGTGTATTATTACATTTATAAAAATATAAAATGAAAAATTTATTAAAAATGGATGAGAATGACATAGATTGTTACATTAGGAATTCAGTTCATCTAAAACTAGTTCCCTATATAATTTAGGTTATACATTTATTAAATAGAATAAAATGTTTCTATACAAATTAAAACATTTAGTAGATAGTAATGGGTTGGTATTTTATAGTTATCAGAATGAATTAACTTATTTGGAGTGGATGGAAGTGATTTCCTTTAATAGGTGGCGATGTTGGACATTTTTATGTTAGTTGATTGGTAAGCATAAAATAACATGGGAGTTAGGCCTATTAGAAAAATGAAATAATTAGGGTTTTAATTGAAAAAATGTATTCTGAAATGCCTGATTGTCATCAATATTTAATAAAATTCAATCCAATGTAGATACACCAATTTACCCACTATTACATTTTCTAATGCATTTTCATAGTTATTAATTTTTTTATAGAATCATAACATTAACCCTATTACCAAATTAAGTTATCTTGATTAAAAAATTGGACTACATTTAATCTACTATAATTCCCAAATATGACCATATAAAATTTAAATTAAACATATAAAATTTAATGAATAATTGTATTTGGTCGAAAAATGATTTATTATTCATTAATTGTTCTTATTATTATTTCGAATCAATTAATGATTAAATTAAATAAAATATATTTTTTGTTGGTGAGTGTGTCTCTATATATTTATATATTAAAATAGATTTATCCTTTAAAAGGTTTAGAGTGAAATAAATCATATAAAAATGTAATTATTAATATAATCACTTCTTTGAAAATTATCATTTTTAATATGATTTCTTTTTTCACATCATCCTATTAAGTTTAATTATTATACATCATACTCTTCATTTTCTTCCCTCTATTTCAATGAAAATCATTCATCTAATTTTATATGTTCATCAAATCATTCTTTTCTAATAATAATATAAATAGTACTATGATATATATAGAAATATATTTGGTATTACAGAACTAAATATTACCACTATTATCATTCTAGAATTATTTTATTATTTCTGAATTATAATCCATTTTGATACATTAATTATAAATTGGATATATACAATGTCTATATTTCTAAATACAATATTTCATGAAGATATATATTCAAAAACAATAGTTTCTTTTATATATATATATATATATTGCATTTTTTTCTGTCTTATGGTTACAATTACTTAAATTATTATTTTTACACATTCACAACTCCCTCCACATGTCTATATTGTTATTAATTTTATATCTTGTTTCCATAGATAAAATCAAGATGATATTATTCATGAAAATAATGGGGATAATGATTGTATGTTTGTGGTATTTTTGTTTACCTTTTTTATTCCACATGTAATTTTATTAGTGATTTATCACATTTAATTATTATATGGTATAAATGTTTATACTATTTTGAAATAATTTATTTTAATAAAATAAATCATGGTTCATTTTAGTTTGTTGTTTCATGAGAAACAATCTATTTAGCATAGAAACATTTTATTGTTCTGAAGTGTTACTTTCTAACCCCCTTAAAATGATTTTATATAGAAATTTAATTACACTGGTAAAAATATTTACTATACTTCTCCCTCATTGCATATTTTTACTACGGGAAAAAGAACTTTTTACGATGGAAATTTTGCGACGGGAATAAATCTCGTCGCAAAAAGTCCGTCCAAGAGGTTATTTGCGATGAGATTTCGTGTCCCGTCAGAAAAGGTTTGGCACGGGTAGCGCGCCAAACCGTGCGAAGGTTATTTGCGATGGGGCCCGTCGCAAGTACCTGGCGGCGGTTAATAGCTTTTTGCGACGAGATGTCCTCCCGTAGAAAAAGGTGTGTCTGTAGGGACTATTTGCAACGGGACCCGTCGCAAATAACTTTTTAACCACCGACAGTAATTAATGCGTGTGTTGGTATTTGCGACGGGTATCCCGTCGAAAATAGTATCATCTCAAATAATCAAACCTATATATACCCTCATATGTTTTTCTTCTAATTCTCCCAGTTTCTAGATCTTGTTTCTCTTTGAACTCTGATTTCAGACGGAAGATTTTTCTAAGATAAATTTTTGGTCACGAAGAAGTTGTGAAGCTGTCTACATCAATAGAAAATCATGTTTAAAGATATTTATGTTTTACTTAATTTATTATTTATTTCAAATATTTATGTTAATTTTTTTTATGGTTGATTAGTTGTAATTAAATTGAATTTAAATTGTTTTGTCATGACTATTTATTTATTCTAATAAATTGAAATTTTTAGTATTAATTTTTAATAAATAGTAGTAATTAGTAATTATTAATGATAATTAGTACTGTATATAATTAATTTGTAGTAATTAATACTAATTGGTAATAAATAATGATAAATACTAATAATTAGTAATAAATATTAATAATTATTACTAAATAGTAATAAATAGTAATAATGAGTAATAAATAGCAATAAATTATATTAATTAGTAATAAGTTGTAATAATTAGTAATAAATTGTAATAATTAGTAATAAATTGTAATAAGTAGTAATAAATTTTAATAATTAGTAATAATTTGAAATAAATAGTAATAACTAGTAATAAATTTTAGTAATTGGTAATAAATTGTAATAATTATTAATAAACTGTAATAATTAGTAATATATTGTAATAAATTGTAATAATTAGTAATAAAGAGTAATAATTAGTAATAAATTGTAATAATTAGTAATAAATTGTAATAATTAGTAATAAATTGTAATAATAAGTAATAAATTGTAATAATTAATAATAAATTGTAAGAATTATTAATAATTAGTAATAAATTCTATTAATTAGTTATAAATTGTAATAAATATTAATAAATTATAATAATTAGTAATAAATTGTAATAAATAGTTACAAATTGTAATAATTAGTAATAAATTGTATTAATTAGTAATAAGTTGTAATAATTAGTAATAAATAGTAATAAACTGTAATAATTAGTAATAAATTGTAATAATTAGTAATAAATTGTAATAAATTGTAATAATTTATAATAAATTGTAATAATTATTAATTAAATATAATAATTAGTAATAAATTGTAATATTTAGTAATAAATTTTAACAATTAGTAAGAAATTGTAATAATTAGTAATAAATTGTAATAATTAGTAATATATTGCAATAATTCGTAATGTATTGTAATGAATTGTAATAATTAGTAATAAATTGTAATAATTAGTAATAAATTGTAATAATTAGTAATAAATTGTATTATTTAGTAATAAATGGTAATAATTAGTAATAAATTGTAATAATTAGTATTAAATCGAAATAATTAGTAATAAATTGTAATAATTAGTAATAAATTGTAATAATTAGTAATAAATTGTAATAAATTGTATTAATTAGTAATAAATTGTAATAATTTGTAATGAATTGTAATAATTAGTAATAAATTGCAATAACTAGTAATAAATTATAATAATTTGTAATAAATTGTAATATTTAGTAATAAATTGTAATAAATAGTATTAATTAGTAATAATTAGTAATAAATCATAATAAATATTATTAATTAGTAATAAATTCTTAAAATTAGTAAGATATTAAAATAAATAGTGATAAATTGTAATAATTAATAATAAATTTTAATAAATTGTAATAATTATTTATAAATTGTAATAATTAGTAAAAAATTGTAATAATTAGTAATAAATTGTAATATTTAGTAATAAATAGTAATAATTAGTAATAAATTGTAATAATTAGTAATAAATTTCCATAATTAGTTATAACTTGTAATAATTAGTAATAAATTGAAATAATTAGTAATAAATAGTAATAAAGAGTAATAATTATTAATAAATTGAAATAATTAGTAATAAATTCTAATAATTAATAATAAATTGTAATAAATCGTATTAATTGGTAATAAATTGTATAATTTGTAATAATTTGTAATAATTAGTAATAAATAGTAATAATTAGTAATAAATTGTAATAAATTGTATTAATTAGTAAAAAATTGTAATAATTAGTAATAAATTTCAATAATTAGTAATAAACTGTAATAATTAGTACTAAATTTTTAAAATTAGTAATAAATTGGTCTAATTACTAATAAATTTTAGTAATTAGTAATTAATTGTAATATTTATTAATAAATACAAATTATTAGTATTAATTAGTTATAGTTAGTAATAATTAGTAATATTTATTAATGAATACAAACAATTTTAAATAATTAGTAATAATTAGTAACAAATAGTAATAAATTGTAATAAATAGTTATAGTTAGTAATAATTAGTAATAATTAGTAATAATTAGTAATAATTAGAAATAATTAAAAATAATTACTAATAAATTGTAATTATTATTAATAAATTATAATAATTGGGAATAATTAGAAATAATTTGAAATAAATAGGAATAATTATCAATAAATAGGAATAATTTTCAATAAATTGTAATAATTAGTAATAAATTGTAATAATTAATAATAAATAGTAATAATTATTAATAAATTGTAATAATTAGTAATAAATTGTAATATTTAGTATTAAATTGTAATAATTAGTAATAAATTTTAATAATTAGCAAGAAATTGTAATAATTAGTAATAAATTGTAATAAATTGTAATAAATTGTAATAATTAGTAATAAATTGTAATAAATTGTATTAATTTGTAATAAATTGTAATAAAATGTAATAAAATGTAATAATTAGCAATAAATACTAATAATTAGTAATAAATTGTTATAATTAGTAATAATTAGTAGTAAATTGTAATAATTAGTAATAAATTGTAATAAATTGTAATAATTAGTAATAAATTGTAATAAATTGTAATAATTAGTAATAAATTGTAATAAATTGTATTCATTAGTAATAAATTGTATTAATTAGTAATAAATTGTAATAATTAGTAATAAATTGTAATAATTAGTAATAAATTGTAATAATTAGTAATAAATTGTAATAATTATAAATAAATTTTTATAATTAGTAAACAAATTGTAATGTTTAGTAATAAATACTAACAATTACTAATAATTAAGAATAAATATTAATAATTAGGAATACTAAGAAATAATTATAAATAATTAGAATTAATTAGAAATAAATATGAGTAATTAGTAATAATTAAGAATAATTAGTAATAATTAGGAGTAATTAGTAATAATTAGTAATAATTAGTAATAATTAGTAATAATTAGTAATAATTAGTAATAATTAGTAATAATTTGTAATAATTAGTTAAAATTGGGAATAAATAGGAATAAATATGAATAATTAGTAAAAAATAGTAATAATTGGTAATAATTAGGAATAATTAGTAATAATTAGTAATAATTAGTAATAATTAGTAATAATTAGTATTAATTAGTAATAATTAGTAATAATTAGTAATAATTAGTAAAAATTAGTAAAAATTAGTAATAAATATGAATAAATATTAATAGTTAGTAATAAATAATAATAAATAGTAATAGTTAGTAATAAATAGTAATAGTTATTATTAAATATTAATATTTAGTAATAAATAATAATCGTTAGTAATAAATAGGAATAATTTGTAATAAATAGGAATAGTTAGTAATAAATAGGAACAATTAGTAATAAATTGGAATAGTTAGTAATAAATCGGAATAGTTAGTAATAAATATGAATAATTAGTAATAAATAGTAATAATTAGTTAGGAACAGTTATTAACAGTTAAATGAGATTTTAATAAATTTTAAGATCATAGCACAATTTCCAGTGGATTGATTACAATCATTTTGCTCGATGACTTTTCTCCTTTCAACTCTCACAGACTCAAAACATTATGAAAAATGTGCTGCTACATAGGCATATTGAATCTTCTATGCACGAGATTGGATATGTATTCATAGAATCACCATTTTGTAATGTTTGCAGGCGGTGAGAGTTGGAAGAAGATGGTTCATCGATGAAAAGGGGGCTCTTTTGTCCGACGGCTCATTTACAAGCATCATTATCACAATGAAATAACAATAAAGAATATGGTCGGAGATATGAATATTCTTTCTCGTGAATACGAGAACAAATATGCGCACCTTCGACCAAATACTTCATTTTGATTTGAGTGTGAGAAAGAGGCAAGTAAATAAGGCTTGGGAAAAAATATTAGTCGGAAATCCACTAGAAATTATGTCTCCCTTAATTAATGTTAATTATTAAGAAGGAGTAGTAATTAGTTATATTATTTTCAGGTAGTGTTTTTATAATTTCAAATTATTCAAAAACAGTGATGATATTATATTTTGTAGAAAAAAATGGAACGAGGAAGTCGACATCAGTCATTATTAGATGATCGCGCTTGGATAAATCAGCGTAGAAATCCAGATGGTTCTGGTTTAAATAATGTATATATTAAAAGTGTTGAGGATTTCTTAGCATTTGAATCATCAAAACCAGAATATGTTACAGAAGGTACAATTAAGTGTCCTTGTAAAAAATGTGCTCTGAGAACATTTGACACATTTGACAAGGTTGGGGGACATCTCTTGCGGTTTGGTTTTCAACCATATTATGTTTTTAGGTATCAACAAGCTGAATGCAGTTCCATAGAAGATACTAATAACTTGATTCCAGGTCAATCATGGTTCCAACATTTAGTACATGATATTTTAGGTCCATATCTTCAACAAATTGAAACTCATGATGATATCGATTTAACTTCTGAGTTGGAACCATCCATATTTTGTGATTTGTTGAGGTCTACTGAGGATGCATTATATCCAGGTTTCAAGATAAGAAAATTAAAAGCGGTTCCAAAATTTATGGCTATTAAATTAGATAATCAAATTTCCAGAAACTATTTTAATCAGATATTTTTTTGGTTAAAACACTGTGACCTGAAGGAAATATGTTGCCTGAAAATTACTACGAGAGAAAGTGGTTGGTTCATAATCTGAGCCTTAGTTATCAGAAGATTCATACATGTGAAAATTATTGCAACTTATATTCTGGTGAAAATGAGTTGTTGGTTAGTTTTCCCACATGTGGAAAATCGAGGTATAATGATGCTCAACTAGGGAAGTCTAGATCGATTCCTGTAAAACAGTTGAGATAATTCCCCCTTACACAGAGGCTGTAATGTTTATTTATGTCTTAAAACACTGCCTCAATGATTTCATGGCACAAAACCAATATTTCAACCAGTAAAAGCTTGAATCATCCATCTGATGGTAATTCATGGAATCATTTTGATCATCTGTATCTGTCTTTTGCTTTAGAAGCCTGAAACGTGCGATTGGGTATTTATACTGACGGTTTCTATCAGTTTGGTTCTTATGGTAGTCAGTATTCATGTTGGCCTATCGTTATAACTCCGTACAATCTACCTCCATGGATATTGATGAAGGAGACCTATATCTTTTTTACCTTATTAATCCCAAGACATCCAGAAACGAATATTGATGTTTATTTGAAACCATTGATTGATGAGTTAAATACATTGTGGAGTAATGGTGTTAGTACAGATGATATTGCTACGAAACAAAATTTCACATTAAAAGCTGCATTGCTGTGGATTATTAGGGACTTTCCTGAATATGTCATGTTATCTGGCTAGAGTACACATGGTTTGAAATCATTTCCTTACTATATTAAAGAAAAAAAAGATTTTATGCTCTTCAATGGAATGAAACTTTTCTATTTTAAATGTCATCGCAGATTTCTTCCAACTGATCATCCTTTTCGAAAGAACAAATATCATTTCACAAAAGGAACAATTGAATGGGATGAACCTCCAAAATTGATCTCAAGTAAAAAAGTTAAAATATGTTGTATTTTCATTACATCCCATAATAATTTGGCCAATAGTAGACCAATAGAAAATTCATGGCTTTAGGAAAGAACATAATTGGATAAAATTAAGCATTTTTTGGGATCTCCCATATTGGTCTAATTTTTTGGTCCACCACATGTTGGATGTCTTGAATATTGAGAAGAACTATTTTTATAATTTATTTCATACAGTTTTGGATACACAATGCAAGACCAAAGATACTATAAAATCATGATTAGATCTTGGCCAAATTTGCAGGCGACCCGAACATGAACTATTTGAAAATGTAAGAACATAGAGGTTAATGAAGCCAAAAGCAGCTTATACACTTTCTAAAGAGAGTCGCTTATTATATTGTTGGTGGATTGTAGATTTGAGGCTTCGAGATAAAAATGCTTCCAATTTGGCAGATGTGTTAAGAATAGTCATATTACCAGATTAAAAAGTCATGATGGTCATGTTATAGTGGAAAGACTTATGTCGATTGGAATCAGAGGTTTGTTGAATACTAGTATTTGGGATTAGATAACAAACATATCATATTTTTTCAAGACATTTTTGCAGCGATAATAGACTAAAATGCGCTACGAAAACTAGAAGAAGATGTTTCTGTAATTATATGTAAATTGGAAAAAATCTTTCATCCTGCTTTCTTGGAACCAATAGAACATCTGACATTACATTTTCCACATGATTCTAAATGTGGAGGTCCAATACAATTTCGATGGACATACCCATTTGAGAGATTCATGCAGAAATTGGTGAAAAAATTACGCAATAAAGCCTCAGTTGAAGGCTCAATTGATGAAGCTTATTTACAGGAGAAAATTTCTTTTTTCAGTTCTCACTGTTTTGAATCTGAATATCCCTTAAAACAAAACCACATGGGATGGAACAATGGAAATGTTAATGAAGAAAAGGAAAATGAATTATCAGTTTTTAATCAGCCAAATCTTGGCTTCGGTGGAGTTCATGAATGATGGCTTTCTGATGACGAACATCACATAACTCATACATATGTTCTGCTCAACTGTGAAGAAATAACATCATTGGTACTGTGGGTGCTTCTATCATTTATTTTTTAATTTCTATTTCAGTATATAAACTTATTTTATTTGTAGGTTATATGATAATCATATCATGAAACAACATCCAAAAATTACAGCATCTTCTCTTGAAGAACGCAGAAAAAATAAATGTTCTCAATGGTGTCAAAAACTGGTAATATAAATTATTGATGGTTTAATATCAAATCAGTTTACCATTTATTATTTTAAAAATTGTTTTAAAATATTTTAGGTGTCTCAACATGCTGATAAAATTGATAAGAGACTATGTATATTGAGTAACCAACCATCCAAAATGGTAAAATCATAAAAAGCATATGTGGTGAATGGTTTTTGATTTGATACACGTGCATATGGGGAATCAAAAAAACAATGAACCGTGGTGTTTGTTTGAGAGGATCGAATCATATAGAAACAGAAGTTGACTTTTATGGCATTCCAGATGAAATTATTGAGCTATGTTATCTTGGAATGAATTAGATAATGATGTTTAAATGTCAGTGGTTAGATACTAAGAGAGGATTGCGTGTTCATCCAACTAATGGAATCGTCAATATTAAATATAAATGTCTTCTTGTACTAAATGAAGCATTTTTACGGGCTCAACAGGCACAACAAATTTATTACGCAAAGTAATGTTCTACTTCAGGAGACCTGAGTGATTGGTGTAGCCTAATAAAAATGAAATCTCGTGAAAATCAATTTACTCAAACTGAATGTGGTTCTGCTGAAATGGAAGGAATAGAAATTTTTCAAGAGACTACTCAAAATCCATCTTTTTCACAAGGAAACATGAATATCGATAATGACACCCCACAATTAAGGGTAAATGGTGATGAAGATGTTAATGATGTTACAAATGAATTTGAAATGACAAGGGATGGTGAAAGTGAAACTCATATGGATATTGATGATGTCGAAGAGGAATATGAAGACATTGACATCGTCATATATGAATATGATGCTAATGGTGAAAATTGACATAGTTAAATGCTGGGTAGATCATAACTAATATATATCTATATATGATAGTTATTTTCAACAATCTGCTAACAACAATCATTTTTTGTTTCGGATGGATCCTGATTTATTTTTTGAGTTGTAGGAGGCTGATATACCTTTGGAAGAGGGGGAGGTGAGATCATATGACCCTCATCCTACTGGTGGTTCAGGAGGTACACAGAGGGGGCATGGTTTTTTGCGACTAATGATTCCTGGCCCTATCCCCGAGCAACATCCACATCTCACCATAGATCCACACACATGGAGGTATGATAACCTGTATATTTTAGATTGATTTTTCATTAATTTATTTATATATATACTAATTGTTTGATTATTTATTATTTTTTCATAGTTTTGCACATGTAGTTGCTGGACAGGGGAGTGCTATCTTGGGAAATTATTTTTCTCAGTCATGGATCACATGGGTATAGATTCCCATTGGTGTCCAGCTCACCATGCACAGTCCTTGGATGGTTTATAAATAAATAATATTTATTTTAAAATTTATTTCATTAATAACATAATATTATAAATTATTTTTAGGGTTTATGGTATCTCATTGATTATAGAATGAATGACTCTATCCATGCAGCATGGGATGTGGCTATGCGTGAGCGTTTGTGTCGGTTTTTGCAAAATTTGAGAAAGACCACCATTAAGAAAGTAGAAGCAGCCGTATTAGATGAGTCGAGTAGAGCCCACAGACTAGAGTACATTTCATCTTAGGTTTGGGATGGATTATGTTCACACTAGTTGGGTGGTGGATTTCATAGGAGTTCTTCATTGGGTCGGCTAAACCAGGGGAGATAAGAGGTGATGCATCGAGCTGGTAGTCGTACATTTAGTAAGCATAGAGAGCATCTGGTAAGTATATTTTTTTAAATATTTATATAACATTAAATATAAACACGTTATTTTATATTTCTGTGTGTAGTCAAGCAACCTGATATTATGGAGTTCGACATTTATCGAAGGATGTATAGTTATCCAGCCACTGGAGAGATTTGAGGTGATCACCAGCGTAGAATTGTGGTTCGTATTATTTTTTCAGTTTGACAATTAACAGCATATAATATTTTCACAATTTAAATTTTAAATTGGAATTGATGGAGTCACATGAGGTTGCAACCTATCAGACACGGGATGAGGGTCAGGACGAGGCGAGTGATCAGACCATTCCACACAATTTCGATGAGGCGGCATGGAGGCAGGCAACTCAGTATGGCTTTTAGAAGGGCCAAGTAGTTGGTATTGGCCCTCATGTGACACCTGGTACTTATTATGGTACTGTTTCGATGTCGGCGTCCAGCTCGAGAGGAGCTCGTGGAGAGGCATCATCTTCTGCCTCATAGTATAAGGAGCAGTTACGAGCTCAGAATGACCTTATAGAGAGTTTGGAGAAGCAACAAGAAGAGATGCGTCAGTAGCAGTAGCAGTAGAAGCGGCATCACAAGAAGGAGATGTGTCGATGGCAGCAACAACATCAGTAGCAGAGGGAGTACATGAGACGTCTAACTCGTAGTTTGCGGATGGAGTTCCCTCCACCATCTCCTTCAGCTCCTCCACCTCCTCCAGATGATGACCCCCCCAGTTATTTTTGGTATGTAAAAAACATTTGAATTTAACATTTGTTGTAATATGAACTATTTACAGTTTATGTCTTTTATATTGGTGCGAATAATAAATAATTTAATTTTTAATATTTTATGTTTTTTTGTGAATATTGAAATTTTATTAATTTTAATAATTTTTATTTTTTAATTATTTTAATAATATTAATATTATTGTTTCATTAACCATAATTTTATTAAATATATTTTTTCAGTATTATATTTTCTAATGTTTGTTTATTTTTCTAACAATAATAATAATAATAATATTTTATGAGTTTTTAATATAATTTTTGTGAATATTGAGATTTATAATATATTTTTATTGTAATTATTTTAATAATATAAAAATTAATTTATTAATAATCGTCATTATATTAAATTTATTTTTAAAAAAAATTATTTATTATTTCTGAAGGGATCTGTTGCGACGGGTTCCTGTCACTAATAGTGTAAATAATTTTTCTTCAAATGTATTTGCGACGGGATTAGGGACCTATCACAAAACGTATTTATGACGGGCTTGTCGCAAAGAGTCTAAATAATTTTTTAAAAAAATTATTTTCCAAGAGATTACGCGCCCGTCGCATATACTTTTTCTGACAGTCCCATCAAAAAAAAAGTTTTTGTATATAAAGTGTATAATTAGAGACTTATTTGAAATGGTAAAGAGGCACATCGAAAATAAAAGTTTTAACAATGCTGTTTTCTGCGACGAGCTTTTTGCGACAGGACCCCATCATTAAAGATTATTTGCGACGGGATCTCGTCGCAAATAACCCGTTGAAAATACTTAAAATTCTAGTAGTGTTTGATTCCCATGTATCATCCTCAATATTTTTATTCCCAAATATTACACTAACTAATTTTATGGGATTGTTTTATAGTACTTTATCTCTATCACTGATGATTTTTATTGGTCGATAAATGTAAGAATGTTCTTGTTCAAAATATGAAATAAATATACTCATTAAATGTAATGGATCATGAATATAAATCCTCAAAAGTCTTACATGAAATACACTATTATCTTTAGAATGGTTTGTAGTATGTGAAATACGATAAGATAACATTCTAGTAGTATCTTGTATTTTAAGGGGGGACAATGTATCATGGGATCAATTTTCCATTCCTAAATCCCATAAAACTCCTCCAATGATATGATAGATTGAAAAAAATTATCTAATTTCAAATTAAATATCTCATCATGTATTTTCAATATAACTATTATATTAAATACAAGTAGTATTAAAATATCACTGAATAGTTACAGTTTTCTCTTCATTTCTTTATTAAATATTATGTCCCATTATTTTATCCACTCTAACTTCATCCCAACTTTCTATATTTCTACAACTGTATGCATAATGACCCTAAAATTGATTAATTTGAATACAATAACTGAATTTTATATATGATAACTATAAATGTGGTAAGTGTTGATCCCATGTTTTTTTAAATCCATTAAAGAGTATCTAATGATATATTCTATATTTTTAATGGTCCTTTCAATGTTACCCTCTATTTCAAGATGATAAGAATATATAACATTTATCTATATTTAAATTTATAATTATAATCTTCAAAATAAAATAACGGAAAACCTCAAATAATAATTAGACTAAAATTTGAGTGGTAATGCATGAATTATTACCACAACCTCAATCAATATCATTCAATTTTGATTGAGTGAGAAATATTCTCTAATAAAAATGAAAATTGAGGAATTTGGTTGGTTATCCAAAATAGTCCACTCCATGGGACTAGATACTATTCATAAATTCTGATGGAGCAGGTGTCCATGGGATGTCCTAGGGGTGTCAGTGTAACGAACCAAATGTTCATTAATGAATATTCCTTTTGATCAAATTAGATGTATTATTATGGTTATATAAAATATGAAATCCTTTGGTTTTATGTTTTTATATTTTTTAAAAAACATTATGAATTGTGACGGTTGCTGGTATAGCCTGTGAATAATGATCACATGATTAGTATAAAAATATGGCTTTAACAAACCCACATTACTTAGACACATGAAGTGATGGCCTCATCTAGTAGACTTGCCATGTACAAGGCCAATTGTTTAGAGCTCAGAAAGGAGGTGGTGTCATTGGGCTTCTCTCCTAACCAATACAAAGCTGATCTTGAACACGTTATTCTTGAGTGGATCCACTTTTGAGAGAAGTGGATGTCAATAGAGATTATCACTCAAGAAATGTTATCTGAGCCACCACAAGAGTCTGTCTCCATCGAGCACCTTACCCTAATGTATTATGCAGGTTTTTTCAGGTTTATGTAACAATACCATATTACTACTATTAGGTATATTATTCTTGTATAGTGAATATACATTTTTTATTATTGTTACTCTGTACAGAGTTTTTAAAGACCAAATAGTATTTTTAGTTAATATTCAACTAAGAATTCTATTTTGATGAATTAATGTATTTTTGAGTTAAATAATATTTTAATAAAATATTATTATTATTATTAAATTATTTTTTATTAAATATAATTTATCAAATAATTTTATGAAGGTGGTTGTAATTTTTATTATGGTTGGAACGCTATGTTTGTCAAAACCCATTAATTTTCGATAAATGTTTCTTTTTTATTTTAAAAGGTAAAATTCACATATTTAGGAAAAATTATAGATTAAATGAATGTTAATTTTGGAATCAGTTTGTCGAAATTAACCAAAGGTGAATTTTTTATAATTTTCTATGAAAGTCAAATTTTTGGGTAAAAATTAAATATTTTTAAATATATAATGTGTTTTATGACATCATAATGAGCCAAAAGTGATGTAATAAAATACTATAAACATTTTTCTCGGCCAATATATGTTTTACCATTAAAATAATGTGATTTTGGGTTTCTTTGAATTATTTTACAAAGTTTTAGCGGAACCTTCAAGGCTTATAAAACATTTTTTATTTTTATATTGTTTTGCTTGAGAGTGTGACTAACCTCTACATAATAAACCCTATTATTTTAATATGTTATTAAATTAGACTTATAAAATATTTTTTTTTCACTACCCTTTGAAAAAAACCATGGGTAGAAACCATGGGCTTTTCTGTGGTTTTTCTTAGTTTAATGTGAGGTGCCCCAAACCTAAATAATAATGAATTCCCTCTCCTTTCCTATATAAACCCACCCAAGCTACCACTTCCTCTTCACTCAATTCCATTGGAGTTCGACCAACCCCTTCCATCCACTCTCTAGAATCCTCTCAATGCTCCCCAAGCTCTCAAGAATCCGCTTTCATGCTTCTCCAAAGCCTTTGGAAGCACACTTCCAAGTAAGTGTTTTCGTCCGTTCTCATTTTTGTCCAATTATCTTTAGTTGTTACGTCCTTTTAATTTCAGTTATAAATGTCTGTGTATGGTTTCAAACCTCCCCCATAATACCCTATTTTTGTTTGAATGATTGGAGACCCATTTCTATCTCATTAATTCCTTTCATGTACACCTATTACCATGCCAAAATTCCGTAAAGAATTTCACTATCCTCAATTACATTCAATCAATTATTTTGAATTGTGAATACAAATTCCATTACAGTTGATGGGAAATGTATCTATATGTCCCATTACTTTCCATTTGATGTATATATGATGAGACACCCATTTCTCTGTCATCGACTATTTTTTTTGAATTCTTATGTCATGTCGTTATGCTGCGGAAATTGCACCGTATTTTTATGATCCAAGATTATGGTGTTGTAAATACCATACCCATATATCTATTAAGGGCATTCAAATTTATGAAAATATATTTATAGAATGGTACATTCATGAATTTATTCCAAATTATTTAATACTATAATAACTTATGATGTTGATTGATTCCATGTTATATGATCCATGTGGCATACTTATGCCAGAAATGAAATGTTTAAGAAGGGTGTGCCCTGATAGCGATCCAATGCATTTGGTAAAGAATAGTATCACGATACGTCATGTGAAATGGGTGTTGACTCATGATAATTCAAGTGAAATGAGTATTTCCTCGTGCTTCATGGGCAATGAGGTTTTACTCATGCTCCATGTGCAATGAGACTTAGCTCATGCAAATTCCTTATTAAGTGTTGTTGCCACATTTCCATTTTAGGATTATCATGTTTTATAAAGACTTTATGTTCATGTTTATCTTGTGTTCCATTGAAATTCATATTGTCTATAATTTATTTAATTCCTCATTCCATTCCATGTTTATTCCTTTATTGGGCTTTACAGGTCACAATTTTCTTATGCATGTCCTCAGGTCATTTCATTGAATGCTACGTACGAGGGAATGTAGTGGTCATGTAAAGGAAGTTCTCAATTAGATATTGTATTTCATGTTTTATGTTATTATGTAATTTTACTTGGCACCAAAGAACCTATACCTCTCTATTTTCCATGTTGTTTCAAGTGAAGAGTTTATGTAATAAATCATATTTATGTGAGTAATAAAATGAAGAGTTGTTATAGTTGGCATCAGAGGATAGGATTAGTTGTTTTGGGGATTAAGATTAGAAACCCCTAGTGAATATATTTAGATAATTATAATTATAATAAAAACATTCCTATGTTTTGGCGAGTGTTGAGTAATTGGATTATCATGAAAATACATCCCTGTTTGGATACGATCAAATATAGGTGGCTATGGCCCAGAAGAATCACAGGGGTAAAACCCAAAAACAACCCTTTGAGCTAGAATCAAATGGGAAATGATGCACGACAACGTTCCTTGCTTCACTCTTGGTTATGAAACTCTTGGGGGATATTCTTTTGTACATTCACAATATTAGTTTGAACCATTATAAAGGGAATTAAAAAATTCCCCAAAGAATATATGTTAGAAATTAGATCATGAATAACCTAGTTGAAGCTTATAGATTCATAAGATAAATAAATAAAATTAATTTTTTCATCTATTGTGTCCTTGGATTACCCATTATATGTTACCCCTAACATTCCATTTATACCAGCCAATGGCCAGTAATAGTTGGACTCGGGAAAACAACAGATGTGAAGAACAACATGATGATTGTGCTAATGAGATTCTCATTCTGATGGGAGTGAAAATCACAAACATTTTCACACTTCAATCTCTACTAACTCAAGATTTGAATATAAACATGGGTCAACTAGAACATTAAAATCCCCATAAGAATGAACAAGTCACTATAGAAAGCTTCATGAGACAAATTCCTCCTACATTTAAGGGATAATCAGATCCCTCAGTCTCCAAAAAATGGATAAACTCCATTGAAAAGATCTTATCTATCCATTAATGTTCTAAATAGTAGAAGGTTTCCCTGGGTTCTTATCGTATAGAGGGTGAAGATTATCAATGGTGGAAATTGGAAAAAAAATATGAAGCCTAAGGAGGAGATCGAGCAATAAGATTGGAAGAATTTCCAAAAGTTTTTTTTCAACAAACTATTTCTACACACCCTCTGACATAAGATGGAAATTCACTTCCTTGACTTTAATAAAAATTACGATGAATATATCTAAGCATATGTGGAAATCATTACAGGGCTTCAATAATACTCCTCCGGCATTGTTGTTACCCCCAAATGTAAGGATGACCACTTCATTGGTGGGATGAAACATAGCCTATAGAAAGCATTGACGATCCGTGATTTTAACATCTATTAGAAAAATTGTCTGATGTGTCCCCCTGGTCGAAGTGGAGATTGTGGAATCTTAGGGGTATCTTGGGGATAAAAAGAGTAATGTAAAATTCAATTTTGGCTGTCTGATTGAAAAATTCAACCATGCTAATAAGTTACATTACCCGACATGCCAATGGTGCACAAAGAACCACCCCAGAAATTGCCTGAAGGGGAAGATGAAATGCTTTTGGTGTGCATGAAAAAAGCACCTAGCTGTTAACAATCGACATAAAAAACTCATAGAAATTACATAGGAGAGGAACTCTTCGTTCAACCCTCAACATGTTGTTCATTTCTTCAACTGCAATGAACCTGGGATTCTTGCAAATCAGTGCCCTAATCGAACGGTTTTCGGAGGCTACCAACATCCTCCAAGGTAGCAAGGGTGAGCGTTTTCCACCACTACTATCAAAGTGAACCCCAACAATGAAGTGGTGACATGTACTTCTGTTATTAATTCAAGAATAGGGAACTTACATTTTTATTCAGGTTCTATACATTCTTTTATATCCTGAATGTTTAGTTGAACAATCCTAGCACCACCACAAATCATTGAAGTGAAGATGATGGTGAGTACTGAAAATGGGTCAATCATTGGATCCCATGGATATATCTCCCCCAATGTCATACTATGTGGATTGTATTTCCTAGAGAACCTCGTAATACACCATGTACTATAATTTGATGTAATTATTAGCGTGGACTATCTTTCCTTATATACAGACAACAAAAATTCCCATGAGAGGGAAATAAATATCCATGTAGAGAATCGACCACCAAATCTATACAAGTGCAAGGGGGAAGATGAGTCTTATTTAGCTCCATCCACTCAAGAATGGATATTACTGCCCTATGAGAATGTGTATCTAGCCCAGATGACTAATTCTATAGAGGAAACCCTCCTTGAAGACATGACTATTGTGAGGGAATACGATGAATTGTTTCACAAGGAGTTACATGGTCATCCTCCTAGAAGAAATGTTGAATTCTCAATTGATCTTATACCTGGGGCGTTTCCAACATCCAAGACTCATTATAGAATGTCCGTTGTAGAGATTTAGGAGCTAAAGAAACAACAAAAGGAGAATCTTGATAAAGGGTTTATACACTAAAGTGATTAACCTTGTGGTGAACCATTCATCTTCATTAAGATGAAAGATATGGAAAAGCACCTTTTCATAGATTATCGTGAGATTTACAAAATAACAATAAATTAAAAGTATCCTCTCCCATGAATCGTGAACTTGTTCAATCATCTTCATGGAGCTCATTACTTCTCATAGGTGGATTTTTGGTTGGGATATTATCATGTAAGGGTGAAGAAGGAAGATATCCCCAAGACTAATTTTTGTACCAGATATGGACACTATGAATTCATAGTAATACCTTTGAGAATCACTAATTCTCTAGAAATAATCATGGACGTGATGAATAGAGTCTTTTGGGACAACCTAAATTTTTTTTGTCTTTATTGATGATATTTTGATATACTCCAAAACCAAGGAGTATCATGAGAAGCATCTACGAAAAATACTAGAGACCTTGCAGAAGGTGAATCATTATACAAAGTATAGAAAGTGTGAGTTCTGGTTGACAGTGGTCTCATTCTTGTGCCATATCAAAATAAGAAATGAGATTTCTGTGGATCCCTCCAAAACATATGATATTGAGGGTTGGATGATGCCAATATCAGTAACAGATATCGATAACTTCTTAGGGTTATCTGGATATTATTGAAGATTTGTGAGAAATTTCTCTAAATTGTACAACCCTCTTACCAAGATATCTCAGAAGGGAGTTAATTTTTCATTCACTGATGAATGTGAAGAAAGCATCATTGAGTTAAAAAGAGGCTTATCATTGTGCCCTTTATCACTTTACCCACAAGTGGATAACTTTTTGTAGTATTCAGTGATGCATCTAAGAAAGGATTAGGCTATGTGTTGATTCAATATGAAAAACACATTGTCTATGCTTCGTGGTAATTGAATGTTCATGATCTGAATTATCCAACACATGATTCATAGTTGGTTGTTGTGATCTTCACATTAATAATTTGGCGGAATTATCATTTTGGGGAGAAGTGTGAAATATATACGAACAAAAAAATCCTCAAGTATATATTCACATAGAAATAGTTAAACATGCACTAATGGAGATTGTTAGAGCTGATCAAAGACTAAGACTTCTCAATCCATTATCACCCTGGGAATGAAAACAAAGTTGTGTATGCTCTAAGTAGAAAAAACGAGTGATTATATCATTGATGAGAATTGAGAAGGATCCAATCTTCTTATATTGGATGATTATGGACATGGAAATCATAATGAAGGGAACATCATTAATCCTTTCACAAATTATTTCTCAACCGCCTCTTTTGGAATGGTTAAAGGATTCTCTAAAGGATGAAGTGGGAATTCAAAATAAATTAGAAGCTACAAGAAGAGGTAAATCATTGGAGTTCAATGTTAATGATGAAGGAACTGAAATATTTGTGAAAATAAAATGTCTTCCATCATGTATAGAGCTGAAGAAGGAACTTTTGGATGATGCACATAGTTCAAAATTCCCTATTCACCCAAGATACAAAATGATGTTTCGAGATCTCCGATAGCATTATTGGTTGGATTATATGATGAAGGAGATCACTGAGAATACATCAATATACCCAGAGTGCCATCATGTGAAGTCATAGAGGCAGACGTCTAAGGGTATGATGCAACCATTGACCATACCAGCATGGAAATTGGATAACATCAACATGGACTTTGTCACTAGACTTCCGAAAACATTAAAAGGAAACAATGTATTCTGGGTTGTTGTGGATCATCTTACAATGTCTGCACACTTCATAGCAAATCGGGAGGATTTCTCTTTCGATCAACTGACACAGATATAAATTATTGAAGTGCTATGGTTGTATGGAGTACCACTATATATTGTATCCAATCATGATCCAAGATTCAACGTTATGTTTTGGAAGAGTCTTCAACATTATATGGATACTGAACTAAACATCAGTATGATCAACCATTGTCAAAATGATATCCAATTTGAGTGAACTATTTAGAAACTTAATGATATGTTAAGATCATGTTCAATTGAATTTAAAGGGGTTGGGATCCACATCTTCCTCCTGTTGAATTCTACTACAGTAAATGTTTCCACTCAGGAATCTGAATGGAACCTTATGAATCCCTGTATGGGAATAGGTGAAGAACACCGACATGTTGGGATGATGTCAGTGAGCGTATGCTGCTAGGAACAGAAATGGTCAAAGAAATGGTGGAGACGGTGAAAACAATTCAGTAGCATGTTAAGGAAAACTAGAGTTGACAAAAGAGTTATGCAGATAACAATCGTTGAGACAATGAGTTTAATGTTGGAGTCCTGGTATTTCTACTCGTATCTCCATCGAAGAAGTTCATGATGTTTGGAATGAAAGGGAAGTTAATTATTAGGTACATCTCTCCCTTTGAGATTCATGATCATGTTGGGGATGTGGCCTATAGACTAAAACTTCCACCTACCATGTCCAATGTACATGATGTCTTTCACATATCCCTCATAAGTAAGTATATACTAGAACAATCACATTTACTCTCTTCATAGGTAGCACGACTAGAGAATGATAATTTTTACAGGGAGAAACCATTGAGGAACTTAGATCATGGAGAAAAAGTTCTACGAAATAAGACAATGCCCCGTGTCAATGTGTGGTGGAAAAACCACATGTTTAAAGAAGCAATATGGGAATCAGAATAATTGATGAAGCAGAGTTACCCAACTCTATTTTAGTGTTGGAAAATAAAATTTTGAAGGTGAAATTTCTAAAAGGTGGGTGATTGTAACGACCCAAACTTTCATTAAAGAATATCCATCTTAATAAAATTAAATGTTTTATTGTTGTTATATAAAATTTAATCGTCTTTGTTTTTATTATTCTAGATTTATAAAATACCATTATTTATTTTGAATGTTTCTAATATATCTGTTGAATGGTGATCACATGATTAGTATAAATATAGGGCTTTAACAAATCCAATTTACATAGAGAAATGAAGCTATGGCTTCATCTAGTGGACTTGACCCGTACAAATCCCAACTGTCAGAGCTCAGAAAGGAGGTGGAACCATTGGGCTTCTCTCTTGAACAAGCCCAAGCTAATGTTGAACATGTTAATCTTGAGTGTAACTACATACGAGAGATGTGGATGTTGATAGATATTACATATACAGAAATTTTATCTAGGCCACCCTAAGAGTCTGTCACCATCACCCAACATACCCTATGGTATTATTTATGTGTTTTAAACGGTTATGTAACAAGACCCTATTACTATGATTATATACATTGTTCTTGTATATAGAATATACGTAATTTTTTTATTGTTACTTTGTTAATAGTTTTTAAAGAACACGTAGTATTTTTAGTGAATAATCAATAGGGAAATTTATATTGATGAATTAATTTATTATTCAATTAAAAATTATTTTTAATAAAATATTATTATTATTAAATTAATTTTTAACAAATATAAGTTATCATATAATTTTAGGAATGCAATTGTAATTTTTATTATGTTTTGAATGTTGTTTTTGTCAAAACCAATGAATTTTTTATAAATGTTGGTTTCTATTGTTAATGTAAAAATTCACATATTTAGAAAATTATTTAGGTAAAATGAATATTATTTGTGGAATCAGGCGGTCAAAACTATGCTACATTGAATTTTTCATAATTTCTGAGATAGTCGAATTTTTTGGGAAAAATTAAATATCGTTTAAATATATAATTTGTTTGATGACATCATAAAGACAAAATAGTGATGTAATAAAATTCTATAAACATTATGTTAAGACAATATATGTTTCACCTTTAAATTAATTTGATTTTTGGTTTGTTTGATTTATTTTACAAAGCTTTAGTGGACCTTTCAAGTTTTACAAAACATTTTTTCTTTTTAAATTGTTATCCTTGAGAGTGTCACTCACCTCCAAATATGAAACCCTATTATTTAAAGAATTTCGTAGATTGGCCATATAAAATTTTGTTTTCTACTCCCCTTTGGTAGAAACTATGGGAAAACGACATGGTCAGGTTTGTGGTTTGGATTAGTTTAACGTGAGGTGTCCCGAACATAAATAATAAAGAATCCTCCCTCATTTCCTATATAAACCACCCCAAGATCCCAATTCCACTTCACTCAAAGCGTTTGGATTTGACCAAAACCCACCCTAATCTCTCTATAATCCCACCAAGGTGCCCTAAGATCCAAATAAGCCTCTCTAAATCTTCTCTGAAGCCTTTGGAATCACACTTCCAAGTAAGGGTTCTATTCCTTTCTAATTTTTGTCTAAGTTTCTTTAAGTTCTTATGCCCTTTTAATTTCAATTTTAAATGTTGAGTTATGGATTCAAACATCCCCCATACTGTCATATTTATGTTTTAATGATGGGATACCCCTTTCTCTATGATTAATTCTTCCAATGTACACTTGTTACCATTCTGAAATTCTGTAAGGAATTTCTCCATCCTCATTTACATTCAAGAAATTATTTTGTATTGTGAATCCAAATTCCATTACAATTGTTGGGGCATGTATCTATATGACCCCCTTACAGTCCATTTCATGTATATATAATGAGACACCGATTTATCTATCATCCAAATTTTTTATGAATTCTAATGTCATGTCGTTATACTGCCAAAATTGCACAATGTTTTTCCAAGACAATATCATAGTGTAGTGAATACCATACCCATGTCTCTATCAAGGGTATTCACCATTATGAACATTTACATATTTAATGGTACATTCATGTATTTATTACACATTAATTAATATTTTTATGACTTATGATGTTTACTGATTCAATTTTATATGATCTATGTGGAACACTTACGCATGAAATGTAATGTTTAAGAAGGGTGTGCCCTGATAGATCTCCAATGCATTGGGTAATGTATAGTATCATGATACATCATGTGAAATAGGTGTTGACTCATTCAAATTCAATTAAAATTTGGGTTTATTCGTGCTTCATGTGAAATGTGGTTTTCTCATACTCCATGTGCAATGAGCCTTGGCTCATGCTAAATTTCATGTGAAGTGTTGTGGAAACATTTCAAGGTTATGATTATCATGATTTATCAAGACTTTATGTTCATGTTTCTCTTTTGATACATTGATATGCCTTTTTTATAAAATTTATTGTATTCCTCATGTTATTACATGTTAATACCCTTACTAGACTTTATATCTCATCCTTTTCTTATGCATGTCCTCAGGTTATCCCATGAAATGATATGTACGAGGGAATGTCGTGGTCATGTAAAAGAGGTTTTCAAAAATATGTTTCATTTTATGTTTTAAGTTGTTATGTAATGTTCTTAATCCCCTAACACACTAGACATCTCAATCATCCATGTTGTATCAAGTGAAGAGTTTATATAATAAATCATGTTTAAGTGCGTAAAAAAAGGAGGGTTGTTATTGTTAGAGTGTAATTTATATAGACTAAAAAAATAGTTTGGTAGATAAGATCTCTTCAGTATTGATAATTGATCTTATGAATGTATATTTTAGTTGTGGTGTTGAGGATTGGGGTTGAGTTTTCTGCATGTTTACAATTTTTTCATATCAACATCATGGAGATGTGTTGTCAAATACCATTTTTCTATTTAGTGTGTCATGTGACATGGATATAGAAGTTATTTCATGGATACATAGAGTTTGGTTTTGAGTTGTTTAAATATTTTTTTTGGATTTTGTGTCATGGATAAATGTTAAAATGTATTCATTCTCTTGCGGAGTGGTTTCTGTGTTGTGGTGGTCCCCGTTTCACCATAGTCCCTTAACATGTTTTTTTGAATTAAAATTTGAATCATTCTATGTTTCCTATATTTCAATTTTACCTTGACTTCTATATAATGGTATCTTGTCTTCTATCAGTTTATTTTACTTTTTCAATTTTTATGAATCATTATATTTAGTGTGGCATTATTGTGTTAGGTTTTCTAGAAATCTTATAAAAAATGTACTACCTAAAACCCTCCCATTATTCTATATTTTATCATAGTTATTTTGTGACCCATGTACAGACCTTAGTGTAAATTCAATCCCATTTCATTATATATTAACACCATCTATGGGAGTCTGTTCCATGTTGGTTTAGCATGATATCCCCTCTTTTTTATATCATCGTTTATACCACGTTCTTCATTGAGATAAGGCTTCTACAAAGGGAACTATTTATTTCTATTATATCATTATAAGGTAATTTTTTTCACTAAAATGATATATGTTTATCAATTCATTTAAATCTTTTGTGGGGATTAGTGGTTGACTTACATTGGAATCAACCTTGTGGATTGGTTGAGAATCATTATTTTAATGATTGAGTCCCGTTTTCCTTATTCAAGTTGAGAAATTTGATAGGTTTTAGGATTTTGTATCCTTTTAGAGGATATTATTCCCCATCCAAATGAATAAAACATATTGATTTAATTTAAATTTACATTGTAGGAGAATTATATGAATGTTTTATAGCTTTTAATGATAGTTTTTTTATATTTTTCAGGATAAATGAATTATAAAAATAATTGTCTTTGTGGGTTTTCATCACACTTGAGTTAATGTTTTTGTTGAAACCTTTTTTTATTTTTTCATATCACTATGATTGAATAATTAAAAATATTATATCCCACTAATAAATAGGATACGATGGAATTATTTTTGGTTTGAGAATGTTATTGAAATGTAAAATTTTTGTGATTAGAATCACCATTCATAATTATTAAATAACTTATTTTAATGTTCGAAATGTGGTTGTGAGGTGTTATTGTGGTGTATGTGGTGTATTTTATTAATTTGGGGAGTGATATGTAGAAATTGTGATGAGAAAGATGTTCTAATATGTGGTAGTATTGATATTATTCTCTAGTGATGAGGAATGTTACCAATGTGGGGCATGATTGAATGATCCGGAAGGATTTTGGTTTTTTGTTTTTGGGTTATTCTGTGTTGTGATACAAACATATAGTAATGTAATAAATTAATAATTATGAATATGATATGGAATATGATTAATTTGATAATGAAAAATTTTCTTTAAAATGGGATGTGTGTTAATAGGAAAGAATGGGATAGATAAATAAATTGTTATGGTAGTGGAAAAATATATTAAAAGACCTAATATTCCGAAGAATATGAAATGTGGTTTTTCCAGGTTGGCATTTTTGTACTACTATGAAATTCGAAGTGAAAGAGACAATTGTTGAGTTTTTAGGATACCTGGTGATGTTTTGTATTGGGATGGTACCATTATTTTGAACCCATATGTTGGGCTTGTGTGGTATGAGATATATACATATATTATTTCTATTGTGTTTTCAATTTCGACCCCACCCATATAGAGAACCGTTTTTTAACAAACAAATAAATTTTGGTGTTGATGCAAACATATTGATGTTGGAGATGGATGTATGGCGATCCAATCTTCCACACACACTCTAATATGTGACATTAAAATGAATGGTTTATTATGGAATGAAGTTATATGAAAAATATGGGAGATTTTTCATTATATTATGTCATAGTTCATGAAGGGTTTCATCCATGTTAGGTGTATGGAATGAGGTTTATGTCATTATTAGTCATGGTGTTATACTATTATTGTTGTAGATGTGGTTGAGAGGTTATTTGATAAACCATGTGCCTTAAAATGATAACTGGAGATATGGCCCATTGTTCATCAATATAAAATTGAAGTTAGGTCTAATGAAAAATTTAGAAATATGTGATTTTATGTACAAGGTGTGTTTTGTAAAGGTTCTATATAGAAGCCTTTGATGAATCAAAACATATGATGTCTGTGTGTGAGATATGAAATTATTCAGAAATCAATACATTGTACCATTATATTGATAATATTTATATTATGTTTCTCTAATTGGGTGTAGTAGTAGACAAATGTTCTATATTGAGGAATTTCTTTTTTACATTTCTTGAATTGGTGTAGTTGATTCTTCCATTTTCTAACTAGTTCATAATTATTCTCATTTAACATGTGCATGAGATACCATGGGTATGACCCGGTTGAGTATAATTTTATATCCACCTAATATAAATAAAAATGTTTTTATGGTTTCCATGAGGACATCATGTACCATAATGTATATTTCAATCAATTATTTGAGAGTTTATGCAGTGTCATTTCCTTACAGTTATCTTTTAGCATTTCATTTTAGAACCCTTTTGATGGTTTTACATTATAAATTCATTGTTGGATGCTTTTGGATTAACTTTTTAGCACGTCTGAGAGTTTATAAAGGTTTATTTTTCTTATATCCTAATATATTATTACAGTAGGTAATTCATTGCATTTATGCGAGATTATTATGCACTCTATGCTTGTCATCATACTAGGGATTATAAATGGTGGGACTCGATTGTTCATTATAATTATTAATTATTTTTCATCCCTAGAGGGTTACCACTGGAGTGAGAGGTTCACTTTTGTTGTTATTATAGGTTTTTCTGAGAGATAGTATGGGTTTTAGAGTTATGAATTGTGAAAAAATCATGGTTTAGTAAAGAAACAATGTTAGTTGATCATGGTGAATGACATAGTCTAGGGATGAATGGCTAGAAAACATGATTTTATAATACCCCATGATCCAATAAAAGGAAGTCGAGCCTACTAAAAACAATGTTATATGATTCCTCTTACTAGGTATAGAACTAGGAGTGGTGCATTAATCGTGATTATTTTTATACACTTCTAAAATTAGTAATCATGAAAAGTAAAAATGGATTATATAAATCATAGTACAATTAAATACTACTGATCTTATGAATTTATTATTTCTCATTCATATATTCCATTTATATTTTTTTTTCTTAATTATTTTAGGCTAGTGTGTACAAACATGATAACCTAGTTGATCACTAATGAGTTAATTCGGTTGACAATATTCATATTTTGTAGTTGAAATTTTACAACATACATGGAATGTCTTTGGAACTGAAAGAGGGATGTGTATATGATGTCGGGATAAAGTACTGGTTGGAGGAACTTAATATCACTTTCAATTTAATCCAGACACAGGTAGACTAATAGGTACCACTGGTAGTTAGTCAGATGCATGGGGTTGTGTACCATTGGTGGATGATGTATCATTCTAACTATAGGAAGTTGAATTTTCCTTATTCATTAATTCCTAAGGATTTCTACATGTAGTTCCTATCATCAACCATAAATTCAATAAAATTGGTATAGTTTATTTATCTTTACTTGGGGATCATGTCTATACAGGATCATTGAATCATGATAAAGGATATTTTAGTATTCAATCTTATTATGATTCCTAATGAGGTTTTCCTTACATATCATCTAGATGAGGCCTGTTGTCCTTCTATGTATTCTATGGTTTCTCCTTTTGCATTTCCAACAAATCTAGAATTATATAAGAAGAAGAGGTGATTGAGTGTATACACTTTCAAGGAGGATTTCCTTTACAAGGGAAATATCATGGTTTCATGAGGAGAATAATTTTAAATAATAGGTATTATGTTATAGGGAATTATAGGTTTCAACCGGAGGGAATTCAGGACCAATAGATTCCTTTTCAGCCTACATAGTCCAGTGGTTTTCATGGAATTCTTAGGGGAAATGTAATATTATTATTAATTTATTGGAGTAATTTTAAATACCAAAATCAGTTCCCATTGATTCATAATGATCAAAATAGTGGAGGAGGTCTAGATCTATGTCAGACTCCACATCAGCTACAAATGAGGCAGTTCTAGAAACATGTGTTGTAGTATTATTCTTTGTTGAGAATATAAGTGTTATGAATATTTTTAGCTAAGGATGTTCCAAATTAATGGGGACCACAAAATTAGTATTTCTAGGGTGCTGGTCATCAACAGTGATGTAGGGGTTCCACGTGTGGATAGTTTCTTTCCCTAGAATATTTATCACTATCATGGATATAGATAATTAATTTTTTGAATATAATTTATTATTCCCTTGTTTTTTCCTCATTGTATTTAGGTTATTTCCTCCATTTTTCCGAACATTCTCTAGTATATCCTATTCAATAAGATATATAAATGACTACCAATATGACCATTATTATTTGTTCATGTTAGAGGACATAATATATTGTTTGATGTGTTCTATGGGTTTAGAATGATGATAGGGAAACACATTTCCAGAGGATATGTGTTACAGAAAAAAAATATAGTAGAATGATGTCATCTATAGATCTATTTATTTTTATTATATGTGTTAAAGTATCAATTATATGCAGAGCATAGTGTTGTTCATGTATGTGGATGGTCAGTATGTAGTTTTATTTAAAAGGAGGAGTTATGGGTTGTCAATAATATCGGTGGTGTTCCTCATATCCATGAATTGTAAGTTATCTGATGAATTATTATGTACATTGATGGTTAAAGATACATCTATCATGAGGGGATTTCAAGATGTCTTCTAGGGGATGTGTGATCTTATCCCCCAGATATGAGATCATGTTTTCGTTAGATATATAACAAGGTGATTCATTAGTTTCTATTTAAATTATCATGTGAACCCAATATGTTATGAGAGATGAATATTAGTATAGATTACCAGATGTAGAGTGGTTTAATTATTCCCATTGTCACATCATGGTGTACTATATTCTTATTTGACAAGATGATAGATTTTTGTATGAGGTAGTGTTTAGAATAAAAGAGGATGAATCATTAAATGATACAAAATAACTACCCTTTTTTTGAGGATTGATGATATTTTCCACCCTTTGGGAGGAGATTTTTATATCTCCAAGATCTATCAATTTTCTAAGTATCACCATTTTAGGGTAAAGGATGATGATATCATGAATAATACCTTACAATTTAGATATGGGTGCTCTACTTTTTTTTAAGTAGTTCACTGTAATGAATGCATTAGTTTTGTACATGGTGATCATAAAGACATTTTTGAGATCATTCACTAATACGTAGTTATGTTCATTTCTGAAATATTGATCTATGTAAATTTATTGTAGGTATAATCTAATATCCATATATATATCTTGTATTTCCATTAGCTCTCCTGTATGTATGGAAAATATTCATGGAATATATCTTGGAATAAAGGGGAATTTTCTTGGGATGTGGTGTCTCAATTATTTCTTCTCATGGATCTATCAATGAACGAAGTAGTTTTTTTCTGGGGGAAATCCCATTATTGATTAAGAGTATTTTAGTTTTTACATTATCGTGTGATATTAATAGAATATTTTGTCATAATTATCATATATTTCGGCCACATTAACATCATTGACTATGGAGGACCATGAATTTATCTTGTTGGATCATTGTTATTATGAAATTTACTACCAAATTGGGAGAATTATTAGTGATCATGTGCTTTGATTTCCAATAGTAGTGGTGATTTTTGAGTTATTTTGATTATACTTCACATCTTCTATTGGGTTGAATGTAGATATATTTTGAGGTAGGGATATCCTATAGGTATATTAAGTCATACCTCCATTACCATGACAATACCACACATGATGTAGAGATTGAATAATTTTATTATCCTAGAAGAAATATAAAAATTACATCATCTGATAACGAATTTTTGTCATTACTGGTTAGATGATCTTGAGGTATACAATTTATCAACGGGAACTAAGTTCATGGTCATGGAGGTGGAAATAATTTCCCCACAATTATGACTTTGATCTCTCCTTCACCATTGTAAAAGGGAATTTTTTTGGCTAATGTGTTCATTATAATGTCATGAAAGGATGTTGTTTGATAGATATGAGGTTTATTGAAAGTGATGGAGTTTATTACATCACTTCACATGGATTTGAGGAAAATTGATTGTGGATGTTTACTATTTCATTTCAAAAAGTCATATATAACATATCAGGGGGGAGTCTCAGTTAAGAGACTCCAATTTATAGGTGATGGAAGATCGTATTGCCCATACTGGTGCTATAGAGGGATGGACAGAGGGTTCTTTGAACAGTGTGATGCTTCAGGAGAGGATGTTTTTTTCAGGGTCATGGATAAGGTATTACATTTTTAAATTCAAATATCCCCATTTGTAGTAAAAATAGGAGTTTATAACATGTACAATGTTTTGTGGATATAATTTTGGTGGCCCTAAATGAAATGGGAAGGGTTTGTTTTTTGGATTCATGTCTAGTTTTCGAACTGGTATTGGGTGATCACTATATTCATGGATATTTTTCCCATTATATTTCTCAAGAGGTTATGTAATGAAATATATATGTAATTCATCATAATATTACACCATGATCCTGGAAGATGTGATAGGAACTATGTAATTGTTGATCGGTGGACGATGTGAGTTCAATTCACAATGTTCAAGGAGTCATGCACCATCTATGTATTGGTGAAAAGATTACTCTATGTGGTTATGACTCTAAATTTTGTATTGGTAACCATTACCTTGGATAGGGATCCGTTTCTTATCTCAATAGTATATAAAGTACTAAAGAATGATTTTAGAACTAAATTATGGTATAATACTTCATTACCCAATCAGTTTTATGGATAGACGAAGCAATGTATCAAGACACTAGAGCATATATTGTTGGAATTTATCTATAACATTATGGATCATGGAAAAATGACTTTCCTCCTATAATTTTACTAAAAATATTATCTACCACTCTTCCATTGACAATACAACATTTGAGTATTTTTTATAGGTGGTTACAACATTCTCCATTATGCTTCGAATTTGTTGGTGAGTCATTATATTTTTGTCTCAATGTGGTACGAAGAACGATAGGGAATATTGTTTTTTGTTGTGAGATGATGATGGTGTTTGTGGACATATATAAGTCTTATAATAATCATAGGAGGAGGACCATGTATTTCAATATGGGATACCATGTGTTCCTAAAATATTCTGCTCATCATGGTTAGTGGATGTTTGGAAGGGGGTAATCCTTCATTTTGGTATTCTGGAACATTTTAGGTGTTGTAATACATTGTGGATATAGCTTATTGGTTGTGGACTCTTCCATTTCTAGATAGGATATATGATCTGTCATATATAAGAAATAATGTATGAAAACATTATGATAAATCCCATGTCATTATATTGGGAGAGTGGGAAATCAAATATGATGTGACATTTATCAATTGTCCAGTAGAGATCAAGAATCATTGAGATAATTTGTTTCCTAGATAGACCATTCTAGGTGTTCATGTGTTGTAGAGTATTGGTGGTCCAAAATGAATTCATAGGTAGCATGTGGAATAGATTGATTCATAGTATCAGAGTTGTTTCATTTTTTCTTGTTATATTATTCTTTATTATTGTGTTATTTGAACATTTCAATTCCTTGAGGTGTTAATTTCCCCATGGTAATGTGTATTTATTAAATATTATATCATATTATGTGGGGAGAATTATTTATTATCGAAAAATTGGTGTACTTTGACACATTTGTACACCATTAGGGTGAGATAATTACACAAAAATAGGACAATATCATGGTATGTGAAGTATATTTCTCTAAATTATCATATTGGGGTCATGCAATGTGTTAGATGTTGAAATCATTGGCTGGTATATATTTGTGGTTGGAATTCTATATTTTATGTTTTGTCATGAAATTTTGCTTTAGGATGGGGGTTTATAGTGGAGTAATTACTATTATGATGATTTATATTTTATATATATAATGGGATATATGTTTGGTCAAAATTCCTTTTTTACCTTCCCAAGTTATGTTATGATTAATGATGATGAAATTAGTTTGGGGGTATCTGATGTAATAGACTAAGCCTCCATACTCATTAATATAGATACCCATCCTTCCAATACAAAAATATAACATCAATTTATATATATATTCAATTCAATTAATAAACATTCACCTAATGACCATAATGTTTTTATGTATTTGTAGACTTGAAACATAGTATTCATAGTCCATGATAGATCTCAAAGTTCTCCTAGAATGATCTTATCTCATATTAATCCTCTTATAAAATCCTTACATAAACATTCATTCCATAACTAGGGAAGGATACATAAGAAAGGTTGACCTAAGATTCTCAGTAAGTGTAAACATATGATATTTATGTCTGTGATAATATGAAAGAATAAAATAATAATAAGTGTATATGATCATCAAAATAACTTTTTAATATTTTACCCAATTTATCAGATATCATAAACTTGATTCATGAAATAAAAAAAATATCATTTTAAAATATATAACTAGTAATAATGAGAAATCATCTTTGATAAACAATGTACCAACATCTCAAGTCATTAATGTGTTACACTATATAAATTTTATAAAATAGCTTTATATTTTAATGTAAAATACCATGGCCCGAAACATAGTGGATCAGGAATTAACAAATTTTCAAATTTTGGATCTGGATAGGCATTTTTTCCATAGTCTATCGGGACACAAATATTTTTGATTGTGGATTGATACCATTAACATGTCTCTTATTTTTATCTCGTGATATTTAATGTTTTTCCCAAATTCATTGGAGAGTGATATAGTTTCCAAAAATCTCATAATAAAAATTCAACTTATGTATACCAATATATTGTAAACCATTCATCATTTCATCACATCATAACCTGATTAAATAAAACAATCTTTATAACCTTATTATCAATTCATCATATCATGACCCATGAAAAATATATGTATTTCCTAAATATATATTCTATACAAACATTGAAAATATAGAGAAATAAGAAGAATGGTATCATTTATTCTTATCCCTATAAATGTATAAATAACATAAATGGATGCAATTATAGATTCAATTTAATTTTATATGAATACATGAATCATATCATGAGGAAAATATACGTTCCAATTTGAAATAAACTTCTTAAAAAAATTCAGAATTATTATCAAGGAAAATAAAATTTGAAATATATAGAGGAAGCATTAAAAATCACTAAACTTATTTCATTATGAAAAAATGATTATCCTTGAAAAGAACTTCTAAAAAAATTTAATTTAAAAAATATTTCCAAAATACTTTTTAATGAAAATAATCATTGAAACCTAAAATATAATATTTAAAAAATTTAGTGGTCCTAACAGGTGGAAATTCCATATATATTAAAAGAATGATTCATTTAATTTTTTTAAAAAATGATAAGGTAGAATTATTTTTGAAAATGGAATTTATATTCACTTTTAAAAACATTTTTAAATTCATACATTTGTGAATATTTACTTCGTAAATCCTTTGAAAAAAATTCAATCCTTTTCTAATAACATGGATATCGAATAATAAGTGTTCTTGAACGAAGAGAGAAATAAATATCATATTCCTTAAAAGAATTATTTTGATATATTTAGTATATATATAGAGGAAATGAAATGAAAAACTGTATTATCAAGAAATAACTAGGGAATTTGAACATTAATACTTTTTAGATATTAATCATAATATGTCATCATTCAATCCATAAATGCAAACTATCGTGATAAATAATGAGATTGTAATATAAAAAATTTACAACGTTAGTAACATTGAATAATAATACACATAAAATAACAACATTAAATGAAACATAAAATATCATGATAACACATAATAATACTATATTATTTTTCATAGGGTTTGTATATACACCACATAAAATATAGTAGGTACATAACACAACATATGCCTCAAAGATGAAAAATAAAATTAAAATAAATTACCACATTAGTAAATTTTGAATCCCCATACCCAAGAAAGTGATATCACAAATTTTATATATAAATTTGATAATTTATTAGGATAAAAATCATAAAATATATTCACTGGTAGTATATTCACCACATAAAAAATATGTCTTGAATATAGTATATGTCTCAATTGAATGAACAATGAGACAAAAATCGCTTAAAATATTTATCTAATTCCATTATACATATCAAAATATTATTTATAATAATAATAACATTTTATAAAATATATAAAATAAAAGTAATTTTATATATAATATCATATATGATTTTTATGACCTTTTATTACTCCATTAAAAACAATTCCATTTTAAAAGCATGCTTTGGGAAATAAGTGATTGTTTTCTTGTATGATTGGATATTTTATTTTAGTTCATAATAATTTTATCTAGGTTACACAATATAAATTATTTTTACCATAAAATAAATTTTAAATACATTAAGTATATGTTTATTTAGTGTACTCTTAGAAATTTAGATAAAAAAATGAAATAATCCATCCATGGAGACAATATCTCATTCGTACGCATGAATGTCGTTTCCATTTTATCAACAGATTAACTGATATAAATTTAAATAAAATATTACCATAAATATTTTAATTCTATATATATATAACATATAAACATGAATATTTTCATAATTGAATTCCACAAAAAGATTCAGGGAAAAACGTATCACATTACTTCATGACGTGGTAGTATGTCGTATGACTAGAAAATGTTATTTTATCCAACAAAAATGGATGATAATAAGTTATATTTTTTATAATAATTAGAGAGATAAAATTATATCATAAATATAATATAAAAACCTTATGTAATTCATTATATCTATTCATGACAAGCAGTGATTGAATATGATTTATGTCTGTTCGGGAGGTAGCTTCCATAAAATTGATCAATAGATTCATTTTCCATTAGAAGGAGGAGATGATGACTTCATAACAGTACATTATCACAAACAAATATCATTTTATTCAATATTTTTATTCTTTTAAATCAAACCATTTTAATAATAATTGAAGGAGGTGGAGTAAGAAATTAAATATAACACAATGGTAGAGCTATTAAATTTCATCAAAACAATTTTTTCAAAACCATAAATCCTATTTTGGAGTTATGTACATTATAAATATTCTATAATGATATTTTATAATTGACGAAGTGATTTTGGTAGTTATTTTTACATAAAATCATTTTTATTTGTGTTAGTAGGAGAGAAGACTGTATGGACTTTTATGTGTTAGTTGAGTCTATCTCATGTAATATTTGAAAATAAAAATTGGTATCCACATTTCACAATATAAAAGTGGATCAAAAATAAAAAATAATATAAAATAATAGAAGACAATTTGTAAATATGGTCATAAAATTTGTGTTGAATATATTTATAGATCATTTTCACCCATATATTTTTATTTTCCCATCGTTAAACTTGTTTTAACAATATCATGATTAATTAATTTTTATTTTTTACACTTAATTATTGAAATAAATTATTTGGATTTTATTATATCATATAAAATTTTCTTATCATAAATATGTAATCCATTTTTTAAAATTTAATTCATAGAAGTGGAAAAATATAACATCTAATTAATCTCAAACATGAAATAAAACAATCTATTTTCCAAATAGAGAAGTCCCAAAAATTTTAAAAACATATATTTAAATATTAAATCTAAAATCAAATAATAAATAAATAATATATATATATATATATGAACTAAATTCAATTTTAAAACCAATATAAACTATTTTTTTTGTTTTTAAATGATTTAAAATAAATGAAAATACATAAAAACTAGCATTATTGGCCATTCATTGAGTCATTTATCATTTTAGAAAAATTTCCCAAAATTCCCTAATATATAATTTTGTAATAATTTTTTTTAAAAAAATTACTATTTAAAATAAGGTTTATAAGAGTGGAAATATTTCATTTTAAAATAAGTGGAAAAAATGAGGCAAAAATTCATTTTAGATAAATATAGTTTGTAAGCGTACAATTTTAACTATTCTTGTATATTTTCTATAAAAATATCATTGATAAATATTTTATTTATTATGAATAACATAAAAATTTATATATAAAAATTTATCATAATTAATTTTATTTATTTGTTGAGCAAGGCTCATCTCGATGCATATAAATACATTTACAAAAAAATATTCCCATTATTTTCCACTAGATTTTATTTTCATTTCTAATTAATTATTCGTAAAAAAATTAAGCTTTTATATATATGTAATTTATATATTTTCACAATTTTCATACTCATATTCATTATAACTATTCCACAATCATTTTGATATTTATCATAATAAATAAAAATATTTTTATAGATGGTCATGGATCATTAATCTTAATGTTTCATGTAACAAGAGATTAACATAGTGTTGTATTTAACACAAGAAAAATAATTAGGATTAATATAATAAAATTTAATAAAAAATTAGTCTTATTTGAAAAAATCTATTCTCAACTTCTCATGGTGTTATATTCTACACTCTTTAAAATGAATTCTTCCCTAACAAATTGTCTCATTATTAACAAAAATGGAGGATACATCTACCTAATTATATCAACATGTTCTCACATAATATTATAATAAAGGTTGTTTTGAAAGAAACATTAACAAGTGAGTGGAATAGTTTTGTAGAACATTATCTATGTGATCTAGATTCTCGATATATTTTTATTCATAAAAAAGATCATGATCTAGCTGTGTGACCTCTATGTTCCATACAGGTGATGGATCTATACTCATGAGATATACATATAAAACATCATGAACTTAAGTGATGTTATATATATATTCCAGGTAATAATATATTATCCTGATATGATCTATAATTGTAAAGGGACTGATATATCACAACATTAGTTTTTCCTTGGTTCTTATATGGAGAAATTCATAGATATTAGTTCTCAATGACTTCATATTCTAGATGATTTTGAAAATTAGGAGAATAATATTTATGATAAAATTTTCCCCCCATTATATGATTCTATATATCACTAACCTTCATTACTATTCCATCAGCTAACTAAGGTTGAATGAGATTTATTTCTACAACTTCATTCTAGAACATTGGTTTTCTTCACATCATTCTATAAATGGATTCATAATGATCCATACAATGGGTTTTAAGAAAATTAAAATAGAGTAAGGTAATGAAACCAAAATATATTAAAAACAATATAACATGATCAAATAATATCCTTAGGGTTTCTGTTTTCCTTTAAAATAAACCATCATTCATAGGCTCATTTAATCAATGCTTGCAAAATTTTAATTGGAAACAAATCACAAAGGAAGAAATAACTGAATATTGTTATTATTTTACCCATAATTAAAATGTATAGATGGGTGGAAATTTTAAATAAGATATCATAAAACCTATGAAGAAACACAACAGCATGAATTATGGATGGTTATGCATATGTTAATTCATAGTTTATATCATGTGTATGATCCCTCAAATCCCCTTCTACAAGTCCTTTTATTGCAATTTTTCCCCAGATAGTTAGTGAAAATTTAGAAGCATCTAAATGTACACTACCAGATCATAAAAATGGAAATGATCTGGGCTCATACATACAATAAAAAATGAATGGAAATAGGAAGAAAATACCCAAACATGTGGATCCACTTATAGTCATAAATTTCATGTTACACATCACCAATAGGTATAGTTATTATGTTTTAAAGCACTCATAAAACCCCATGATATTCCTAACATTTTTAAAATTTGAAAATTACTTAAAAAATATTAAATATAAGAGCTTATTATGGTCATAAAACACATGTGGCATAACCATGCGTCCCTCGAGACACCATGGGTCCCCCGATGAACTATCTGCATTATCATGAATGAACCCACTAGCATATAACCCCTTTTGAATGACTGTATTTGAAAATGTTCTTGTAGTATCCAACCCACACACAATTTTTCTCAAAAAATAAAAAGCTTGTTTTCTAGGATGTTCTTGTGCACTTCAACATGTCCTTTTATTGGCTAGAGAACAAATCACCAATGGGGAGAGTGATTTTTTTTAAAAAGCTCTAGGAAAATCATGAAAACCAATGTCCATTTAAAATATACAATGAAAAAAAGGTAAATTTTGGGATACTCTTGAGGACATAAAAACATAAAATGCTCCAACATGACCTCGCAAGACCCCTTGACATGTCAGTTTAATCCCAAAATGGCCCCATGGAATTCCATACTTGTTTATCTAAATATCTCGGAGATGGAATCAAGGATAAAACAACGGATTTTTTGAATGTATCATAATTGTGAGAAATTTCATAGAAATTTCGAACAAAAAATATAGAAGACCAATGGAATTTTTACATGATTCACCACCCACATTAAATTTTATATAATCAAACAATTAGAGTGTTGATTGGATGATCTCATTGTTGTTAAAATTTATTTGAAACTACGTGAATATCCAATAGAAAACCCATATGAAAAATAATGATATCAAATATATTCACTGATGTCAGCATGGATTCATCTTATACCCTCCATGTGAATAGATAAATAACTGTGGGGGGAAAGGGCTATAAATATCCTACCCAAACATGATAAATGAAAAAAAATCCTTAGAACCTCACACTGGTGTGCCTAGGAATCAAATCATATTTCTCAGTGTAGATACTATAATGTTCATGAAACTATTCCATAAGGTAATATCTTATGAACAATCAGAGTCATCATGCAGCATGCATAGGCACTTCACATTATCATATATAGGTCACATGAAGGGCATCTGGCAGGTCACGTGAAGAACATCCTGCATACCTTATAGATCAATCAGGAATTGAAATAATCTAACATAAAATAAATCTATGTAATATGAAATAAAATAATATAACCATGAAAAAATGTATAGTATAACTATGTGAAGAAAATATATGGTGGTGCTCATGTGTTTCAAATGAACAAACTAGGTCATGTGGTAGAAATCGAACCTCTTCCCATATCATGTGATGCACCTTTGGTATACTATTTGGATCAAGAAAATTATCTTCGACATGTCAAAGAAAGTAAAATAACCCTCCCACCATCGGAATTCAATCCAAGTCCTATGAAACCCTCTTTGATTTCCATCCATACCTTATTATGGCCTCTATATATGTCACCCAAATCATATGGAGGGACCAATGTATGTAAGCTTAGTCCCTTCATGGTATCAAGACATGTCAACTAGATCTCATTACATCCTCTTAGAAAAACATCCATATCTCATGCCTCCCTCCATACATGTTTGATGGCTCTTAAAATGTCCCTCACACATGTTATATAGATTTCACTATACCCTCCATACATGATGGCTTATATTGCGCATCACCCGCCATTAATGCCACATTTACTCAAATGAAACCCTCCAAGCGTGTCTTCCAGAATTCACTATAGCACTAGGGAAAGTCAGTATGATCATGTTGTTCCCTCCAAGCATGTCAGTATAGATAACGTAATGTATTTTATAATTATCATACTATGTATTGTGATTTCCTCTCCTCAATCCATCCATAGTCATTCTACAGACAATAGACCTTCCATTGAGCTTGCGATACATCCCTTTGACCAGTCAATCAGTTCATTAAATTTTTATTGAACATGTCAGCAGGAAAACCACTAAAATTTCAAGTAGAAAATCAAGTATTATAAGGAAAAAAATCAATTCATGTTAGGAAGACAAGTTCAAAATGTCTATCAGGAATCCCTAGAAAAGATAATCTAGTCCTACCTCCATAAATGTAATCCTACACGAGTATTCCCTAATCAACAACATAATATGATATTTCATTCCTATATGGGAAACATAATATTGTATTCCCCGACTAATTGAAATATGATAAATATTATTCATTCTAATGACAGGATATGTAGGGTTCCTTCTTAAGGTCCATGATCCATATGAAATCATCTGTAGGGAATTCCCAACACATTAGTCCCACATCCAAAATCAATGAGGCTGATTATTTTCTCAACAATACTTCCCACACCATTCATAGATAAGGGATTCATATAGAGTCTCAGTGATCATATCATTCAATAAAAAAGTATCTATCAAGGCAAGGGAAACTTTAGTGTTTATTCCCCAATCTGCACCATAATATGATTTGTTCCTCATACTAGGGAAGTCATAGTGTGTAGGCCCCAACACATTGAACTATAAAAAATAACATTTCTTCCATAACTAGGATACATAGGATGAATTCATTTGGAAAAATACAACACCCAAATGTAAATTCACATCAATGTAAGCCCCTCCATGTCTATGAAATTTAAAACATCGAGACCCGATATCTCCTCTTGATTGATTATTTATCCACATCCCCAAATGGATTTAGATCTCACTAAACTATGATGACTATGATTTCTTCCACAACCAGGTTGCATAGGATAATTTCAAAATTCTTGATTTCTATATTAAGTATCAAATAGTTTTTCCATCACATATGGCCCATATATATATATATTCAATTATGCTAATTATATTTTATCCATTGTTTCTCAAATTGATCATAGATCCTGTGGGATTATAGAGTTACAATGATCAAATCATTGGAATCCTGAAATGCCAACATCTAGGGAATCTTAAATGTTTAATCCCCAATCTATGGAATAATATTATTACTATCATATATGGATATCTAAAATGGAAAAAATTCAATGGTGTTAACAAAATATGGTAACTCAAATTCCTATTATAACAATGTGGTTTTGGATTCCTCCATTAGGATTGGTCCTATATACCATGTTAAAAATATTCCATAGAAATGTTATTTTATTATGATAATAAAAGTCATGGGTTTATCAAACATTAGTTTTTTTAATTACTATTATAAAATTCTACACATAGGATGCCTCATAAAGGCTCAATTCCACCATCGAAATATTAAGTACATACCAAGATAACAAAAAAACAATAGAGTTCATAGTTACTCTACTTCAACATATTATTTGATATAAACCAATGTGGAATTGATGAAGAACCCTTGATACATATATTTTGATTCCATAATGATAGTCCTTTATTTTTTATATAAAAGGGGACAACTTATGGTCATTATTATAGGGTAACAAGTCGCATATCAGGATAAAGAAGTTATTCTTGAAACATTAATTAATCTATATTAGATTACCTATGTGGGAAAAAATCCCCACCCCAAGGTTACAATGTGCCCGACCACCAATATTATCTACCAATGTGAGTGTCTAATCATCGTTAGGTCTGAAAACCCATTTGACCACCAGTCCAAGGAAGGTTGGTTTGTACCAAGTAACAGATGTAGAAACCATTGGGAGATTCAACTTCGAAGAACAATGGTGACCACACATAAATAATTGTTCCATAAATTTAACCTATCATAATCAACCATCAGTACAAAAGGGATCCACATCAATCGATGCATTTTCAATAATAAAAAATGGAAAAGATAACATTAATCATGAAATCTCCTTCACAACATAAAAAATATAGACTTCCTATTTATTATCGAATGATTTATTTCCAATTTAATGTTACTGGTTATATCTCTTACATTATTCATATAGTGAACCCAAAGTGAATCAGTCAAATATAATAGTTATAGGTTATTAATGTGATGGTTCATTTTTCTCTTTATAATTCCTATACAAACGATGACCTATACCTAAATCCCTTAGATAGATAACTATTTAGTTTTCTCTATGTCTTTCCATTGGAATATCAAACATTTATGATGATCATGAAATAAATATTACATTTAAACCTCTATAAGATAGGATCATAATAAATAAATCCATCCTCACATTGACAAGTCCATGTGAGTTGAATGATTAGTTTAGGAATAATAAGAAAATTGTGTAAATAATGAATATCTATTTGATCTTTAATAATTTATAAAATATTTAAATAATTAGTGAACTAGTTCCATGTTGTATACAATTATCATATAATTCACACATAAAAATTATACTGATCTAGATAATTTCTTCATCTAGAGACCATTCCAAAAAATTATCTATGCTTGGTAACCCTATGGGTTAAATAATTATCCCGCATACCAGGAAGCTTCAATGTGAGGTGGGGAACCCAATGTTTCAGGAATAACATTAAAATTGTCATAATACCAAATCTCAAAGCTTCCCACAAGGGTCTCATAGTGCTAAAACTACTAAATCTGCATCATCCAAGGAATATTATAGCTATGCCAATGGCCCTTATTGCAACATCCAACTACTTCAAGAGATTATCATTAGAAACTTAAAATATCATCCATAATTATCTAATGAATATGTAATAGGTAATCAAATAAGTATCCCTTCTAGTATAGTAGCCTTCGAGGAGGGATCCTTTCAATAGATTTCTCTAGCACTATCCCATCAGTACCCATCAGTCACCTATAATGTGTACCACCTCACACACTACCTCCTATGATACCAATGAATAAGAAACAAGCAAGACACAATAGGTGAGAAAGGCTATGGATTACCATTATTTGGATCATATCCCCACTCATAATGATCAGGATTTCTAGAATATGTTAGAAGGATCTGGAGAGCAGTCTCATATAATCACACACTCAGAGAAAGTCAGTAAGCATTTTCCTGTAGCAGGAATGAGGGAGGTACATATACATTTACCAATGAATGAATCCCATAAGAATATTATAGATACTAAATGAGTATAGAGTTGATACCATAAATATATTCAATATTATATATCTTATATTATATAGTGGTGATGGAAATTGTGAGTTTTTAAATCCCTATTTCCACATTGAAAAAATTCTATTAAATTATATTAATAGATGATGTACTCCACCAGAATATTTTGTAACTCGCACAAATACATGGGATAAAGAATACTAATATCCTTAGATTTAAGGTAGCTCAAAAATATAACCATTATGAACAATTCTATTATCTTGATAAAGCGTACATTATTTCCCCCATCCATGATTATCATCAATATATTATTGTAATGTAAAAGGCATCAGAGTAGCCTCGTATTCCCATTTTAATTGATAAAAACCATATGAGAGGGGAAAATTCCATGATGCATGGGACCATATCGTTCAAAAACATTTGAAGGAATATTCCAAAGGACCTAGATCAGGACCAGATCCCCATTCTATTTGGGGATCACAATGTTAGAGGGGACCATGTATTGGGACATTATATTATTCTTGTTGAAGAAGACATACGACATACTCCAAAGGCCCAGGACCTGGATTATATCTTCATTATATGGATATATAATAATCTGGGAACAAATCATGCCTTAGGACTGTAACATATTCTTTTCATTGAATATTCCAAGTATATTCTAGTAGGTCACAAAAGGTGGGAGCATATTCATACATCCATGGATCAATGAATACACCAACATCAATTTGAGGTAATTTAAGAGGAGGCACATATTCCATCTCCCATTCCAGATGATTTTCTTAATAATGGTGTGGGGATTTCATAATTGTATTGTGGTCATATCCCAATTCTATCTAGGGGTCTCTAAGAGAGAGATTCACATGCCTCACGGTAGGATCATATCCCTACGATAAAATAACAGTGACATATTCCAAAGTCTTCGGATCATGCTCATAATCTTTTTATGACTAAGATTCACCATGAGAGAATGTATAATACCTCTGGATGGGACCATATTCAGATTAATAATAATGAATCTCATTACCATATTCTATCAGCTTCTTAGCAGTGTTCTCATAACCATGCCTCACAAAATAATTATATGAAAATTCATGAAACTGTCATGAAACATGATCACATACCTACACAATTCTAGAAGGTAGTTTATCATATTTTGTCCATGATGGAGAGTGAGGCTCATATCCTTAATATTATCAGTGCCAGTTTCCTTTAGGATTTTTGAGACAAATTTGAAACAACCCTATGGCATGTTAACACTTAAACTGAAGTAGAATATTATCATTACTGCAATAGTACTTCTCGTGGTAGTGTGAAGATGGATCCCATAGTCTCTATTCCTATAATATTATGTGTTCAAACTCACCGTGGTGATATATCCCATAGAAATGGATATATCCCCCATGAAAATACTCCTTTATATATTGATTTTTACAAAACAGATACACATTTTTATAAATATGTGCTTAAAACATCAATGTAAACCATATATCATTTCCCATCAACTTCTTGCAACACTCCACTCTAGTCTACAGGTGAGCCCAATAATAATATTTTGTAGATTGATTCGATGGATGTGTTTAATTGAGATGGATAGGTGGTCGTAATTACTATAGAGAGTTACAAATCTAGAAATATCATACCCCCATGTTATAGCCTATCACCAGTTCTGGCTATGTGGTCCTGCGCGGGATAAAAATTGAGTTCATGACTTATCTTCAAGAAAATATGTGGTATAATCATCATTGAATGAAGGATTGTCTTCTCCATAATACAAGATATGAGAATCACCTTCAAATAAAAAATAAAATTTGGTTTCAGTTGGATATGGATTCCTTTCCATATCTTTGATTCCTAGATTGGAGAAACATAACAAAATCTTTTTGATATGTTATTATCTTCCTTGTGAAAACTCTATGTCAAATGATTTACAGAGCATCACTATATATATATATATATTTGAGGATGGGAGAAACATAGAGAATTTTACTTCACTATGTACCTAAACAACTGATCCATTTAGATACAATGTCTTGTGTTGTCATTGCCTCTAAACAAATAAAAGGACATGGTTACACATGATATAGTTGGTCACAATAACCTAATTCCCCTACACAAACAATACCAAGACATCATGAATGAAGGGATATAATAGCTGGATTATTATTGAACATTCCATCCAAATAAATGCTAATTCATTTCGAACCAATAATACAAAGTTAAAACCGACCAGAAAACCTAACATAAGGAATTATTCTCATCATGGGGTTTCATTTCACCCCACTCCTATGCGAGTGAAAATACACCACATCAAATATTTCATAGTTAAAGCCTCAATTATATTCATATAGTAGTGATTATAGGTATGAATAATGGGAGAATAACTACCACTACCTCAACCTCTTGGATTTTCAATTATGAATATGATTTAGTACATATCATCAATAGTTGGAAACGAAACCCATCCCATAAGGATGGGTGAAATTATATCTCAATCTCAATCACGGGGATTATCATCCTCTGATAAGGTCCATAGAAAATTATTGGAAATTCTATATCAACCCTTGCTAATAAACTGGGGGAATATATATAAAAATTCTAATCCCATGAATCATCAAATAATTAGCTGGATGTATTAGGTCCACAAAAACATGGTTTATCAATAAAACTTGTGGCCTCAAATAACCATCATCATTTTAGGCTAGGGGAATTTTCATCACCATTGCCGCCATATAGAGTACCAGTCATCTATATATTGGGAGTTAAATATCAATGTTTAACATCCCATTTATTCATTATACTGCATGAAAACCCAATACTATTTGGGGCTTGTTTGACAATCATGATCGAAAATTCCCTCAAGTCAATTACTCACAGGCCGATATTGTCGGTATATGGGGATGGAAATCATACCCTTCCAAAGTAATATTTCAAAATCTCCCAATATGGCCTAGGGTTTATGAAATGAATCTGATGGAGGATGTGATGAATAATCCCATTGTGTTCAAATTAATGAAACAAACACAATTTCCCAATACACCCCTATAAATATCATTTCTATCAATAGGTCATATATTGTGTATTGATATGAAGATTCATTTTGTCGCACCATGGAATACCTACCCAAGGAAGAGGATTATCTAGATTCACCATCTGAGGTTGCGTGCACCCAAAACTAGAAGGTTATCTATAATATGTCACCTCTTAGTATTGATTTGTCACCTATATAGTGCACACTGCCCAATATAATGGGAATTGTGTGGATACATACTAGTCCCTGCTCAAAAGAGTTTACATTATATCGAATGAATTATTGTTTTTCACAATATGAGAATGAGATACAAGATTACATACAACTAAAAAATGATATACTAGAGGTAAATACCCTAGCATGGTATCTTCATCAGGTAGATATAATTACATTTTATTCTATAGATGATCCTAATTAAAATGATTCATTTTAGCATGAAACATTATCTGGATCTAGGAATCATGTATACATAAATGTCAAAATTGAATATAATTATTATATTTCTTCATTGTGGTGGAAACCTCTCACTCTCCTAGGTAATCATTGAGTCTTTTCCTGAATCGGAAATTTAAAGGATACAATGCCAATGCGAACTCATCAACTCAAAACCACATCCTATAGATGGTAGGTGGATCAGGATGATGTCCCCCATAAATATATTAACATCACCACATCCCTAAATACATAAATGGAATCCATTGAAGGGAGACATAAACCCTTGAAACCTAAGTGGAATTCATATCCAGAGTGTGTGGATGCTACTTTTCCCCCACCAAAATTTAGTAATCCTACCTTCTCTACCATTGATAGTGTGGATGACATGGAAGAGAATCTCACACACTTCAAATCCTTTTTATGTTTAATGACGGTACCTAGAGATCAACCTATGGAGACAAATCTAAAGTTTTTTTATAGACCCTGAGAGGTAAAGTCTTTGTTTATTACAATAAGCTTCTACAATGATCAATTTCAATATTGAAATCCCATGTAGATCAATTAATTTATTTTATAAAATTCATGGTGATGAAAAAGTAAATCCCCGACTTGAAAAACATAAAAAATGTGAAAATGGGAGGGTGTATGACCTCATAACCAAATAATAAGGTTTAACATATTCACATATCACCCCTCTCTCATAGAATCAATTTCTAGATTATTATACCAAAAATATCAACGATGAGTTATAGACACCTATGATCCTATGGAATTATGTAGGTGGTTTCTATGAGTTCACATATATAGTAAAAAACTAATGGATCCAATTCAACAAACCAAAACATAATATCGTCTCATTCCACCATCCATAGGGACTTGTCTTGACAAGCCAAAATCTATCACTATCACCCTCAAGAAATATTTAGTTCCCCTCTATGCACATAGGTAGGTCCAAAACCAATAAAAACCTCTTATTAAGAGGAAACAACCAAAAAATCCTCACTTCCAAAATAACAGATAAATCAGGGCCTCTAGAAATCTGTAGAATGGATGAATAAATAATAATCATTCTATACTAAAAACTAACCAATTTATTTTTTTGGAATCCATGAATAACAAGCTGGACAAGCTACCATATCCCACGAACCCCAATGACGTTAACAAAATCGACCATCCAAACGACTTCTTTTCTAGAGAGGGATGGGATATAATATATAATACTACATCATCTTTTTTGATATCCTTCAAGTAAAGCTAGAATTATAATAGGTTGTTTTAGATAACTCCTTATAGAATGTGGACCATATAAAAATTTCCTATAAAAAAGAAAACCTTGAATGGTAGAAATTTATATCCTAGCATTGAAATATGATCAAAAAATTGATGACTCAGAACACAATTGACTAAGCTCAATCCACCATAAGGCCACAACTGTGTAGAACCACTATAGGTCCATCTTTAATTATTGTTTAATTAGATATGACCAACAAAAGTAGGTGTAACCACCCATTGTAGGAAGAGATAGAATATAAAGTGTTATAATCTTATATAATAAATGGTCTGCCTCTTGAATAATTATTCTCAACACCATTAGAAACATGGGAACTGCCCCACCCAACATATCCCTCATTATATGAATACACAATCATTAGTTCTATCAATTAGATAAACATTTAAGATCCCTTATCTGATGATGAATATGCCTACATTTATGAGTTCCCCAAATAGAACTAGGCAATAAGAGGCCACACACATTAGAATTAAGGATACATGGGACAACATTAGTGTCATTGGGCCCAATATTTTATTCTCATTCCCATGGAAAAAGTATATGTAGCTGCTAAAATTTGTAATGAACTCCAAAATACCTAGATAATTCGTGGTGGTGTCCAAGAAACCATCTAGTGGTCTTCCACTCCCATTTGTCTTTTATTACCACCTAGTAGGGGCTCAATTATCTGATCATACCAAAAAATGGGGAAGGCCAACATGACTTTCACCACTAGAAACTGATGCTCCCTCGACCTCTACATAACAATTTGACCCATCCAACTCCATTAACCAAATTCAGGAGCTCTATTTCCATTGTAAACCCCAACATGAGAAGCTCTGACCTCCGACACTGATGTATGACATTCTAAAATAGCTTGTGGTTGTATCATCAAACCTCTTAATTATAGATACAATCCATATTTCAAAATACTTGATTGATTTACTATATAAATCCATCCAAATACCACATGAATTCAATACACACATTAATTAAGATGTGGTGTATCGAATGGAGACAATGTCATATAATGGAATGTCTCCATCTCATTTATAGAGCATGATCAAGAAGAAGTCATCCAGGGAAAAATAATATCACCATATGATTTAGGAAAACTCAATGATTTTGATATTTAATGAAATCTATTTCACAATGGATTTGGGATCAATATCATCTCCAATATAACCCTCCAATGTTTGGGATGATGTTAATGGGATTTGTCTTAGACAAAACTATCCATTAAATTGTATGATATGTATTTGAAAAGACATGTTGGGAAGGATAAACTCAATGCTCAGTTTGGGGATATCACATCTCATATATTTTTTTGATTATCTAAAATAACACCCCCTTTAATGTGATGTTGAAATGTCCCTGCATCCATAGAAGCTTTGTAATACATTCAACATTCCAAATATTTTTGAAATACCAAATAGATGGAAATTTCATCATACTACATGGTGAAATTTCCACCATTGAGACTTGAGAGGATATATATATATATGCTTAAGATGGATTCTATAAAAGTTATGTCAAATATCTAAAGGTAGATAATGTTATATAAGTGGAATCCCACAATTGTTTGTGGACCCTCCCTTAATTTTACAAGAGTATAATCGATGACAACAATGTGATATCAATAAGTCTATTTGTGGTGGTAGACTTCTCCTCAAGGCATAAACCTCTCTAGTACCCAATGATAGTTAAATATACAATCAGTTCTAGAATCCTTATGTAACGTTTTGGAAGAAGATGTGATAATTTATATTCTCATGTCCTCTCTCTCTCTTTGATAGTGATAGATATGTCCCCATATTTTCATATCCATCAAAGAATGCCTCCATATGCTCATAGGTGGATGAAAAATAGGATTACCTCAGGAATTCATACCCATATATGAGGAAGGTGTCTCTAACACCATTGATAAGATTAGGAAGGCGAATATAGGAATCAAAAAATACCTACAACCTAAATACTATAGTGCCACTATTCCTCACAAAGAAAAATGTATGTATATTGTATTAATAAATCATCATTGATGCATTGTCTCTAAGTACTGTATAGAAATTCTCAGAAAGAATATATATTTCATTATACCTAATGGACATTGAGGAATTAAGAAGGAATATTAGAGGATGAAACCCACTCCTTCCAACAATACAGTGGGGGATTATGAAACATTGATCAAATAAAAAATATTATTGAATTAAAATACCTAATATCGATTGCCAATAATGTCAAAATCATGATGAATATCAGGATGATTAGGTTCTTCATTAAATTCTGTAATGTTAATCGGCACTTCCCAAAAGATGATTTCCCATCAATGATGACTAAGATCTTGATCAAGAAACTACTGTCTTCAAATATCCTTCCTTCATATATGGTTATACATGGTAGAATGAAATGTATATTTTCTTTGATGATGAGTAAGACACTTCCTTTAGATATGATTAGGGGGATTTTTTTATAAATTCATGCCATTTGTCTAAATGAATGCAGGAGGCAATTATCAACATTCCATGAACAATTTCATTATTCTATTTTATGGAAGGATAGATTAATGTTATATTGATGACGTAGTTTTCCAATACTAATATTGATGTGATCATAACATGGATCTTCAATAGACGTTGACATGTTGTGTTAGTATAATCTGATTTTGAATCTACTAAAATACGCATTTAGGGTAGCATTAAGGATGTTCCATGGATTTTTTTTTGTTCCACTGGAACATTGATGTTGACAAAGAGAATACTAGTGTTATTTTAGTAATTTCACCCCCAACCACAAATATCATCGTGATAAGTGAACTCTATGGGAACCTCAGTTACATAAGTCATTTCATAACCATCATGTCCAGAAAATCTCTCCCAATCACCAAGATAATAAAGATGGGAGTCACTGCGAAATGGAATGGAAACTACTAACAATCATTCAATTGTATCAAGAACTATCTACATAATAAACCATTCCTAATGGAAACCTTGTAAAATTGGATACTCGTATTATTTGTGTCTTCCATGGAATTATCAAAAGGAACTGACCTCACATTGAAAATTTAATAGAAGAGTGAGAACAATTTTTTTTACCTTAGCTGAACATTGCTGGGTACTGACACCCCATACTCGTATGTTGACAATAACTTTCTCTAACTGATCATTGAAGTATAAAGGCTGAGGAATTTATTGTGTCACCCTGAATTCCTTCCCGTATATCATATTGATCCTCTCATGTAAATCCTTGGATACACCATTTTAACTACGCATCAGGCCTGATGTGTGGTCATTCATAAAAAATATGACAACTAGTCTGATTCATAAAAGGAAATGAATGGAAAATCACTAGATGATTCTATTTCTTAATAGACTACCCTGAAAAGTAATCCATTTACAATTAACACTCTCATGGAGAAATTTTCTCAACCAAATAAACTTCTCATATATGTTGGGATGTATTTTGATGGTTCCTCTGGGTGGCCTATTAGAAAATGGATGGAAAATCCAAAACTCAATCGGGTTGGAATAGGGATTGAAATTGTTCCTCTACGAAGAGAAAATTTTCATTAATCTATCTCATCATCGAAAGGCTTAACAAATATTGAGGAATAATACCAAACCCTCATAAATAACATAAAACTGGTCCCATAGTTGTTTTTAATCTACCAAAATATCAAATGGGATCGGAACTAGTGATAAAGGAGATCAATGAATAATATTCCATAAAAAAGAAGAAAACTCTACTATCACTGACTATGTTTGTGGAATGATGAAAGAGTTCAAAATTGAGCACATATTTCATCATTTTCCCCGATCAAAAAATTTATGCACTGATGCATTGCCTAATGTAGCCATAGTCCTGCCTGACCCTGATAAAGAGGATGTTGTCTTCTATATCACACACCAAAGAATAATTTCATTAATAATAATTTATGATATGGATGAAATCAATCATTTGATAGCTACATGAGAGTGTCATTAACCGATATCCACCCCTAGATAGATGTATCACAAAATCAATTATCTTTAAAATGGTGATGCCTCAAAAAAATAAGCTATAAGAGAATAAATTTCATGTCATGTAGAAAATATTATCCTAGAGGGTGGTCATTATGAGTTGAAGGTTTTCATCAATAATGTATTAAATAGTATCCTTCTTAGATGCATTTTATAAAAATATATTCACACAATTATGCAAGAAGTACATACAGGCTCTTGAAGTGCTCATCAGAATGGGATTATGCTCTCCCACAAATTCAAGAGGTAGGGATAATATTGGGAAAAAAATATTACATGAAATTATATAATTCATATGGTAATATCATGAATTCTAGATAAATGGAAACATCATGTACCAACCCCTTAAATTTATACATATAGAAAAATATTCCCAGTTTTTTTTGGTAATGGATATTATGTGGAAATTTCCGAAAGACGCATATATGTAGTTCAATTGCAAACTCAATTATTTCAAATTACTCTCCAAATTGGTCAAGGAAATAACCTCAATGAGTTCTGGACAAAGAATATCATTAAATTCATATTGTCCCATATTATCAAATGGTCTCATGTGCCTCACAAAATATTTATGGGAAACAGAGGAGAATTCTATTTTTTAAAATTGATGAAATTATACCATGAGTACAAAATAGAGTACAATCACTCTGGAAGATATCTTATAATAAAAAAATAGATAAATATTGGAATTCAAAAAGTCTTTTTCAAAATTTCTCCAGAAGATGGTGATATCTTATCTAGATAAACCCATCAATGATTTATTCTCCAATTAAACAACTACACATATTGCTACCTGTGTATTTCAATAGTCATTAGTTTGTGGGACTGAGGTAGAATTTCTAACAGATATCCATTTTCCTTCACTTAAAATATCCATCAATGGAAAAATCTTGAATAATGAGATATAAAAAATATATGAGATGAGCTAGAATGACTATTTGAAAAATGTTTGTGTACATTGAAAAACCATGATGTCAATCAAAATAAGATGTCAGGGGCATTCAATAGAAATGTCCACCATAATTCATAACACCAAGGAGAATTGATTTTTCTTCTCAAAACAACAATTCTCCCATAAAATAATCATATAAAACAATAATCCAAATGGGGAGGGACTCATATAATATATATGGTCAATAAAAATGCAGCCTACTCATTGGCCATAATATATGAGGAACATGTCAGACCCCCCACCAATGTTATATTTATGAATAAATAATTTTCATATCTATCATCAACTGTCTGGTCTTGGAAATAAAACATTAAACTAGATAGTGTCTCATTTCAAAACATCATATTGCTATACTGTATAGAGAATGTACTCACCATGAGGAATTAAATAGCGTAGATCCCCCATTGCTTCATCTTCACACATATAGGGAGACCCAAGTCTTAGAATCAAGACTTTAAACCACACAAAATCTCACATCCATACGACATGATGTTAAATTGTATGGAACATGTCATTACTATATATGTCAAAATACACATAGGATGTGATAAATATATTACATTAAACTAAAGGGGATGAACTATATCACTAAAAAAATCCACACACTATATAGATCTGTGAGAAATAATGATGACATTGACCAATACCCCATGAGATATTCAACTTCATATAGGGAGTCTCTCTATAAGGAAATACACAAAGCTAGATTATTTCCATAAGATGATACATAGTGACCCCTATCCCTTTATTTATTATCCCCATCCTCCTTTTTCATTCCCTTTCACATCAGAAAATCTTCATCCTCACCAAAATGAGTTAAATTTGATGAAATATTTATTTGTCACATATAATTAAACTACATGGGTTAATCGGAAAACATACGACTTCATTCTCTTTACAATAAAATATGTATGGATTCTTTGATTATATATATTCCTATAGGTGCCATATGTAACAATATTCACCCGTTATATCTATAATCACCTATTTATGGTCAGAAGAATCCTTAAAATTAAATTTTTATCAAAAAGAGCATAGATTATGTGGGATAAATAATTTAAACAAGGGATTCCCTAAATTGAACATGGAATATTAACTAATGGAAGGTACATTATTGACATGAATTCATGTCATTAAAATGAATTAAATCATTCCTCACTACATGATATTAAATTCCATAGTTGAAATCCATTACACAACATAAAATTTCCCATTCCTATGGAAATTTCCTAGGAGGAACACTATTTTTGGTGTTGGAATCATCACACACCTCCATTCAATAACTAATGTGAAATGATTGATAACACCAATTGATTCATATTTATGCCATAATATCTATCCACTAGTCTAGTCACAGAAAATAAGCGTAAATAATTCCACTTCCATGTGTACATACTAAACCTTAACATGAATCGTCTATTTCATGATCTATATATAGATCAATTTCAATTATCATAGGATAAGTAGTGATTCCAAGTTTAACATCATCGGGTCCATCTGTAATTCCCTTTTTTAAATTGGGAATATTCATCCTATTCCATGGGATGTAAAACTATATGGTTCGTCCAGAACTATGTGTGGATTGATTTATATCATCAACATATATATAAACTCACTAACATCCAATCTGGGCCCCAACGACAATCATCAATAGAAAAAATTCACACCTCTGTGTATGGGTCAGACATGTGTAGAGTGTATAATGTTAAAAAAATATGTGTGGCCTGATTCTTATCATCATAAAATATATAGTGACACCCAAATCATTAATCCATTGATTAGGTACAACAATCGATAAAACAAATACACCCCATCATCATAAATCATGAGACCTTCAAGACTCATTTTCCATTGTATGAGTCGTATATTCAAACATCCTATATGTGAATGCAATATATCTTGAACATTTTTTCACATCAAATCCCAAGTACTTACCACTTTATGATTAATCAATAGGGAAAATTTAATTACCACATAATTTTAAACTACCATAAGAATGAATGTCCCTAAAACACAATATTATGTTTTTAAAATCATTTTCCATTTTCATCGTTTATCAATGGACCACAAGAGACATAAATTGTCCATCTAGAGTACGGGGCTCTCTCCCCATATTTTAAGAACCCCAACCCATAAATCACACTTAATGTCTCGAGAACATCATGCTTCCAAAAATCTATCATGGACCATGGAACATGTTACCTGGCTTCAATGACCATTTTTATGAATATGTATGCATGGATATGGCTCCTACATAAAAACATGGGGTCATCATCTTAATTTCACTCTACAAAAATATAATTATTATACATATGATCCACGGAATCAAATATTGTCAGCTCAATGTGTTCCGGTCCATTACAAGTATGATTTTATTGTATCATTACTCGTGAGATGAGAACTTTGATTCATGATTTTCAATATTTTTATATCTCACTCAGAAGTATGTTAGGGGTAATTTTGACCCCATGCATCCAAATTGGTCTCCAATGTACCATTCCACATATTAGGTCCAAGATCACCACAACTTTAATTTGCATGCACTCTAGTCAAATCATCAATATACTATAATGTTCCAATTCTCATGACCTTAAATATGCTAGTGAAATAGAAACAAAAATTTTAATGTTGGAGCCTCGAGAAGGGTGTCTTGAGAAAAAATCCTCTCATTGCATGTAAAATTATACATCTCCAGAGTTTAGGAAAAAGATATGGAACAAATAAGAAAGGCATTAAGTTCACAATGCCTACTCTATAGACAAAGTAAAAAAAACATTCTATAATCGATGTACCACATAGTTCATTAAAAAGTTAGTGTTACGATTTATCATATCTTTTTCACCGAGAGAATATGATATATATATGGGGACACAATATTTAGGGTTCCTAAACACTTCATGGATGTTACACATTACACAAATCAAATGTCATTATTCTAGCACCATGTGTCACCATAAATCTTCCATGGACAATGGAAAAGGATACCCATACATCAAGGGAACAATTGTTACTATTCATGTATGCATATGGATCCTACATATAAACAAATACACATACACCAATTGAATCACATCAAAAAAGGGAATTCTAATCCTTGTGATCCCTAAAATTAATACAGAAGAACTCAAGAACCTTGTGTCTTATGGTCATTTCTGGTATGATTGTCCCATATCATCCACCTGACCCGAGCACTTTGGACCACGATTTACAATCCTGGTACAATAATATCCATGTGTATCTTACACCCTATTAATTACATAACTAGGATTTGAATCTCTTCCAATCAAAGGCATCTGGTACTAGTTTCACAAAACATATATGGGCCACACCATGCGATTTAATACAACATGGTGTAGGGATCGATCTTCCCCATTATGAGATAATCTACCCTAGTGTTCTAGAATACTTCAATTATAATATTAATCTATATCAAAACTCATAATTTGGATGTTTTAGTCTTCATATATATAACATGGTCCTCATAAAGGAGTGGATATAATATTTTTTTGACCATTCAATTAACTGATATAGGCTATTCCCTACTAATTAAAGGAATGTAATCCCTACATAAAACGAACTGTAAACCCTGTGAGACTTGGAAAAACAGTGGATGAAACTGGAACAACATGGTTTTATGGGTCATCCCCAACACACCTACACCATCCAGTATTCATCGAATAAAGATTTGGCTTTATGACTTACATCAACCTTATTACAACTATCCTGGTGGGACATGCATCCCTATTATTTCTCCATGATCCAATATTACCCTGATATGCAATCTATGACCCTTGGATTAGAGTAGAGAAACCACTATTATACAATGATACTGGCACAAGAGGTATTTTACTAGCCATCTAGTGGAACATTTTCTTCTTAATGATGGATATATAATCCTTATGAATCATGGAAAAACCACAACAAAACACCACACCCTAGGGTGTTTTGGGTCATTCCATGAATTTTTTTTACCATATTCCAGGATCATAGATCAATTCTGGGTAGTAATACATTAAGATTCATGGATTTATTTTTCCCATGCAAAAATAACCCAACCTACAATGATAGAAGGTTTGAGCTAGTATTATTTAAACTAAACAAATAGATAGTATGATCTAAAAGATTCTAAAATGTATTGATAAAAGGTCTGAGAAAAATTTACTAAACTACAATTATAAAAGGTACGAGCTAAATGAACCTAATCTACAATAATAGGAATTCCAATATAAAAAAAACCTAAACAAAAACATAATAAATATTTACTATGAAATAGTGTAAATTATTTTAATTCCCAAAATATGGACATAGAAATAATAAAGCTATGAATTCCAATAGTTTCAACTTCACCAATTAAAAGAGAACTCTCCTTTACAAAAATATATTCTACCAAATTATCCATTTGAGAAATAAGTAATAACTGGATATATGGAAGAGATTTATTAATAATATATCTCCTGTTGATGGCTATTCATCATCAATTATCGGGAAGAATATTTTAAAATTTTAACATTCACGTCCTGACATTCTACTTTAACTGATATTATGCAATGGATGTGTGTCATTGGAGATCAATATGATATTATATCAAGAAAATTTCATCCACATATTGAATTAATGAAAAACAAGATAGCAATATTAATGGTTTAGAAAATCAATTCAATGATAAAGTGAAATAGTTGGAGTTTTCACATTTTAGAGTCTCTTTAAAAATATAATAAAAATAGATTTCATATAAATGATCTAAGAAAAATAATTATCTGTATGGTGAGTTATCCATGTTTTTAATAGTGTTATGAGACGTGTCTATTGAACTCTTTTGTGTCGTTCACCCCAAATTTTCTACTTTTACCATAATATTGGGAGTATCAACAAATGTAGTCATCTCATCAAATCAATTTTGAGTGTTTTCCAATGAGTATGATAACACTGAGAGGTAATAAATCAGGTAATCATTGATTTACTAGTACCATAATATCTATATATTCCAAACATCAATATAAGCTGGAAAGTTAGATATTAATTGGTGACAATAGTCTAGATCCTCTAAATATGCTTACATCTATTCAGAATGGGGTCCACATATTCATGATCACAGAAGCCCCTATCATTAGATTCATAATATTGCTGAGTCATGGAAAATTTTCATGTGATTTATTATAGTCTTTGGTGATCAAATCCATCTTCCCTAGGTAACTAAATATCTAATTAATATGTTCCCCGTTTTCAGGAAATGTTTCAAATGTTTCTCAGAATTTAATGTGTGAATATAATTCCTCATCATTATGCACCATGTTTGGGATAATGTGACTCATGTGATATGAATGCCAAAAGGATGAATATCTTACTGATATGGAGAAGAAATAATAGAGGAGGATGAATATATCATCTCTTTAATAGAGGAACCACCCATTTCTTATGTATGATGTCTTCATTCCTTGACAGATTTGGTCCCACTCTCAGGATGGTTTTTTCTTATAAGAGGGAACATCCTGTATCTATCTCCAATTACTCTATTTATCTCCATAATTTCAAAATATATAGGGCTTAGTGAGGAGTATGGATTTTCCACATGATGAAAAAATTAGCATTTCACACACCCCACATAGTTTGACACACTACCCTTGGAATAATCCTATGTTATAAGGGTAGGATCATTATTATATGAAAGAATGATCTCAACATCAGTGTCTTAACACACCAATATCATCCAAAACAGACGTATGATTCTAGTGTTTCACTCTATTCTCACTCCATCTGAAGAAATAGGGGAGACACATTGGATTCAGATGAACTGATATGGAATCTGATAATGTGTACACATATCGCAGATGATCTACTCATCCATCTGGGCCAAAAGAACCCCATTATGAAGGGAGATCCATTATGACCATTAATCAAGTGGTCAACTATAATGGTCATGGATTGGCCATGTTAGCCAGGGACAAGGGGTGACATAATTGAAATTATATTTATTCAACACAACTACAACCTCCTAAAATTCTATTGATATAGACAAAAGCTGTGATATATTTAATAACCTAGGGTAAGATAAGTCATTGGGGATCATGGTGGAGTTTTATTATATATAAAAATTAAAATTATCCACAATCAATATAAATAATAATCAGAGAGGACCACTGATCTTATAGGGTATGATTTGGTGCTATATGAGGACCCCAAGCTGGTAATGGTGTACATGTTTCTGAGTCCTGAAATTAAGACAGTTTCCCTCCACTAGCCAAACTACCATCACTATGATACAAATTGAGAATCTTGAATATGCATCCCCAGTTGGAAAATCAACACATTCATGAACATGTAAATTAAGAATATCGGCCTAAGGCTTGGATAAATCTCTAGATTCAATTGATAACCCAAAAAAGTATGATCATGGGCTTCCAAAATGGATATAAATGAACCTGAACATTCTTAAAATTGATTGAAATGGTACTAATTGGGGCATGTTTTAGTTTTCATAACTCAACCATGTAAAAATGAATATGTTGATACAGTCTTTAAAATAGATAACAGAGAACAAATTATAAGGATTTCATAAAATTTCATTCTCAATTATGATCATGTACCTCTCTATGACTAGATTCTACAAAGAATGATCCTAGACATCTGGCATGGGAAGGAAATCATTATACATCTCTCTGAGTACGGGTATCCCAACTAGTTGGTAAATATCCCATAACATGACTCACAATTTTCCATGGGATATAGGAAATGATTTTTTCCCAAGAAACCAATATATAACTTGTTATCAATTAAGATCATGTTGGATATAGAAAATAAATATTGAAATCCACACTGATTCAAAAATATGGAAACTATACAACTGGTAATTGAACTCTAAAAAGTTTGTCAGGAACATGAAAAGCCACACCCATCATCATAAAATTTAACACCATGATTGAGATATCATTACAAGACCTATCTTCCACGTAGGTTATTCAAAGAAGAGATGAACATACTAATGAATCATTGAGGAATGAGATAATGAGTGACATCTTATTCGTTTGGATCAAGGGGTTGTTTTTCATCTTATAAGACAACCCCAAGGATTTACTTTCTACCAATCACCCATCCATGGAAATTTTCATCCCAATACATTCAAGATATGTGGACACCCATCAATGTTGTGGTTTAAATTCTTAAGGAGGAATGAAAATATCATCCTCCATTCGAAATGTTTATAGAATAATACATTATGATAAAAGATAATCTCATACCACGAATAGAATATGCCATTTCAGAATCTTGTTATCAGAATTCGCATGATATTGATGGGAAGCATTGTGGTTTCTAGAAATAATAGATCTTTTATTATCCACAATAAAGGAACACCTAAGTGTTCTATAATCCTTTTATATAAAACAATATGGAATGTTTCAAAAATATGAAATAATATCTTGTCAATGGAAACACATAAAACTATATCAGTCATTTGTATAACATGAATCATCAAAATGATTCAAAAATAACATAAATGGATTTATAATCACCTAAATCATGAGAGTATCATGGATCACAAAAACCCACTTGGCATCATTAAAAACATGACCCTTTAGATTAGATGAGAGCAACTATATTTTAAATGGTCACACATGACATATAATAGTCAAAGGATAATACGATCAATCCAAGAGATCCCGTGAAACCCTCATGATTACAGTTCATCCTCATCACCAACGTTCATAAAATTATCAATGATATGTATTGGGAATAATTTGATTGGGTACCTAGGAATGTTATTTATTCTGAATGTTTTATTGAAATATAGACTTACGATGGGCACTCACAATGGTTTCTTATAGGAAGGTCTCCTGATTATCTTACAAGATGAAAGCCGGAATCATTAGATTTGTAGAGTCTTGTAGCTCATGAATGAATCCCCATCCACTCCCTTTTTTATATGGTATAATAAAGAATAAAAAACATCACCTAGAAGATATAACATCTCCCAAAAACCAAATTGGTGACAATGAAAAATCCCTATGCAGGCATTTTCATTCCGTAAAACCCAGAACATTTCCACTTGGAAGATTCTTATATGGGAGTTAATTTGAATAAACCCAAAAAATGTTAATTAAAAAATCATAGAGGAAAACATAGATGAATATGGATATTACTTTACCCTCATAGGAATAGAAATTTAATGTGGCCAAAATCCTACAGATAATGTGAACATACTACAGACACACAGTCACATGTCTTTTGGAAGGTTAGTTAGATGGTTTCACACAGATCACAATCCATGGAAGATCCTATGGAGCCCATTCAACAATTTATTCTTTTATTGATAACATGTCATATATATTTAGTGATTTCACATCGTCTTATCGAAGATTACCCCATGTCACACAAATTTTCAGGTGGCATGTGCCTAAAAAACCATTTTCTAATCCATTGAAATTTGTATGAAAATATCCCAAAAGTGGGATCCTATAGTGTCCATAAATGTCACATGATGAATCATCAATATGTAGAATAACTATATTTTATTGTAGTCATACAAAATTGTTGAATTCGTAGCCATTAAAAAATAACTATAGGTAATAAAAAGGGAGAATGGAGTTAGCATATTGTGGCAGTAAAACACAAACGATGCAGCCATGTAGTCCACAAGGCACATCGGGAGCCTAGTGACATGTCCGTCTAGTAAATAAATATCCCACTATCATGTCACCCCATCAAGGTAAAGGCATAAGAAATGTCCAGGTAGTCTTGTGCTCCCCCTTTGGTTAAGAAAATAATTAGAAGGGTTTATCCATGAGGTGATCATGCATCACCACATAACTTTTTATTTGTCATAGGACACATCCCTAATTGGGTGTGTGATTGTCTTTGACCACACTCAAGAAACATCCTGAGACAACAACATTCATATCAAATAAAATTGAAAATGAAATGGAAAACAATTAATAATCTTGTTTCATGAAACACATGAAACACACTAGAATTTCCTTACAAGAGAACATGATAAACCATTTTGATCTTACAAATCCCTCTAGAATGATATAATTGTCTCTCATAATATCCCATACATGTAATCAAATATCACCCCAAAATCCATTCAGTAGGTATCTAAATATCACGAATGAATTCAGAACTATTATCCTGATAATAAATGTGACCATTTTTATGTCCACGTGATTCAGAATGCCCACATTAAATGTACATATCCCAATAAATGGGGTATTTACAAAATGACCATGTGTTCGTTGAAAATCGTATGATTCCCTAAGAATGGCCTATGAAAATTCCTCATGAAAATGAAAGACATCAAATACCTCCACCAACTCTATCATTGATTCATGCGATATGTGCCATGGAAAACAAAAAATAAATAGGGGGTGTATATAAATCCCCCACCTAAGAATAAAAAATGAACAAAATTTTCCTCAAAACCACAAACTGGTGCACCCAGGAATTGCTTACCATTTTTTAGAGTATCAGATCTCATGACCTAAAATTTCTTCCATCATGTGAGATCCAGAGAACAATTAGAGAGATCATGCAACATGAATAGAGACTTCACGCAATAACTCATAGATCACAAGAAGGAATTCTTTGAGGCCACATTATAAACATCCTAAATTCCTATTAGCTCATGAAATACATGAAACGTGATAAAATAAAAAAATACATGACATATTCAATATAAATCTTGATTACAAGAACAAAAAGATAGGTGTTTTATTTAAAAAAATATAATATGATCCTCATGTGCTTCACATGAACCATCTAATTTAGGCCGTATCACCAAGACATGTTTCCAACATCATGCGATGATCTGTCAGAATACTATTTGGATCTTGAAAAGTCCCCTAGGCATGTTGGAGAATGTGACATGGCGCACCCTAAGCATTCCACCCATGTCTCCTGAAATCCTCCAGACTCTCCATCTCGACATTTTTATGGGCAATATATATGTCTAAAAAATAATAATCACCACACATGTATGTTAGTTATGCCTCATGATGGAATATGTACATGATTATTGGATCTCATAATGTCCTAAAAAAATCTAGATAGTTTTCTCACTACCCTTCATTAAAATAATCTATCTATTAGGAAATCCCATGAACATGTCACAATGAGTTTACAATTCCCTCCAAACATATCGGCATATATCGTTCGTATCACAAATTACACATCTCATTGACACTAATGATGTAATAAAATTTTGTCAGCTATTTTATATAGTGAAACCATGTAATGTCCTCTGAGTCATGTGTTTCCTCTAAGAATTTCATCCCTAATCATTTGTTGGAAACCAGGACTTGCCAACTACGTATTATGATGCTCTCTGGAAAAGTCAACCTTTTTCATACAATAGCCTCTACACAATCCATCGAGATTATATGACATATATTAAAAATTCATCTAGGTCATATGATTGAAGTTAGACATTCGATGATGATGTCCTCACACGTGTCAAGAATTATATAAAGTCATGTTATGATAGTGATCAACACATGTATTCCAAAAAAGAAGGCCATGTAAATCGATCATACCATGACTTGATAACGTTTCCCAACCAACATAGTAGAAATCATGTGTGTGTATTCCCCGATCAGAAGAAATAATATTATATTTTTCTCCAATAAGGGAAATTTTAGTGTGTAATCCCTAACAACTAGATATATTATTATTCTGATTCCTACTAGAACTATGATACACAGGACTATTTCCAAAAGACCAGGATACATTTTAAACATCGGTTGGGATGTCCAAAAAAAAGTCCCACATCCAAAAAAATGATATAGATTATTTTTAATCCCTTGTTTCCCACACCAATAATAAGTCTTGTGGGCTTAGGGATTCTTAGTGATCATATCATTCATGTAAGAAGCCTATATTATGGAAAGACCAATTTCATTGTGTAATATCAGATTAGCTGCATAAATAAATTTGTTCTGCATATAAGGGATGCCTCATTGTGTATGAATAGTGTCATTAATCTTTGATAAATATGATTCCTACCATAACCATTATATGTATGACATCTTCCTAACTCCTAAGCCCCAACTCAAATAAGCGTCGACTTTGGTGTAATTCCTACCATGTCTTTGAAATTCCAACACATGGGGCCAAATAAAAATAATTGTATAATCATCATTCCACATCAACCAATGGATTGAGAACTCAACGAACTATGTTGAATCTGATTCCTTTCATAACCATGATACATATTATCCCTACCAAATGTTGATGTTTTACATTAATCATCCTATGATTTTTCCTAGTACATAAGACCCACATACATATAAGATGATGCTAACCAATTTATATCACTTGTTTCCCATACAGATCATATATATTATGATATTATGGTGTTACAATGATCACATCATTAATATCCACTATCAAAGGAAAACTTTTTCTATATGCACTGTTTTGCGGAATGATATAATTACCCAATATACAAGGGTATATTCCATGGAGAAATTTTAAGTGTCCTGAATAATGTAAAATAACTATAATTTATATTATAACCAAGATACGTTGGATTCCTCCACAATGATTTAGCTCAAATCCTAGGATCCTCAATACACACATATATTTCCTTTCCATAGGAAAATACACTGTATGAGTTTAGCAAACTGAATGGGTTTTGATTCCTATTATAAAATAGGATTTAAATGATGCCTCATAGTGAGTCAATCCCTTCCTAAAAATGTTAAACACCTCGTTAGATAAAAAAAATATTTGGAGTTATAAGTTATATGACAGAAACATATAAAAATATACCCACCAAAGTGGAATGGATGTAGAAAATCAGATACATAGCGATAGATTTACTAATCAGATCTGTTCCATCTGTACATAAAAGGGTATAAACTATTAAAATTTTGATAGGGTTATCATACACATATTGGTATTCGGAATAGATTTTAGACATGTCATAGATCTATAAGAGAGTCCTGGAGTAGGAAACAATTACCCCCAAAAGGTTTCATTATGCCTGACCTCCCTACCTCCTGACCAAAGTCAGCTCCAAAAAATAATTGGGTCTGTAACCACAACATACCACCTTTAATTGAAATGCATCTATGTAACTAGTTATTGATGTGGTAATTTTTTTTGTTATAGCTTAAGAAAAAAAAGTAGTGACGTGACAACAATGAATATGAATGAAATTGAACCCCTTACAATCAACCATAGGGTGAAACCGAATTCACCTCAGTTGATTCCATTTTAATCGAAGTAAAATACGGAGAACATGATGTGGGTCAAGAAATATACATAAAATCATATAAAATATAGACATCCAATATCTCATCAATACATTTTTTCTCCTAATAAATGTGCATGTCTTTCACTTTTCCATATAATCAAATACAAAGTGCTGAAACTAAGATCTATAATGTGGTATTCCTAAATAATTCTCCAAATCATCATGTTAACCCTTATATTTATATTTTATAAAATGGAATGTAGTACACAATAAAACCCTAAATATATACTGATATATATTCTAAAAATGTCCTCTAGAGGAAAATCATATATGATAGAATTGATTTGTTTGGACTTCGTAAGGTGATCCAATATAACCCATAATTAAATAATCATGAATCGTAATATAAACCGTAATTAATACATGTAACATTAATCAAATTTCAAAAAATAATACAATAATTCCTTCTATAAAAATAATAATTAATGATATTTCAATTATGATAAAAAAAATCATATACCCTTGATTGTATACATAAATCATATATTAATCCTACATTGAGACATATATTCTTTCAAACATAAGACAATCTTATGATGTTTCTTGATTCCTACCACCCAAATAACATTGGAAAAAATACTTCTTCAAAATAAACCTTTAATCCATATACATAAATACCTCAATCCAATCACATCAATTAATGACATGAAATAGGTCCTTTTTTATTCTATAATTCATTCCTTAGGTCACAAAATTTAATTGGATAATGCTCGTACTCCCCACACATATTATATTTAACTCATTGTACATTTTTCACTATAACACAAAGGTTTCAACAAATATAACATATTAATCTCCATTTTATATATTATTATAAGTTATTATTCCATAATTATTTACATTTATGTATCATATTATCATTCATCTGTATTCTTACAACACGAACATTTATATAAGGTAATGTATCTCTTATGCGATTCTTTTGGTATCTCACTCAAGTTCATGTTATTAATCATATCTGAAAATATTTGATTAGTCATAATAATAATATTTTTCTCTCATATAATGATCAATTTTGGTTGTATATTTTCTCTAAATATTTTATTATATTCAGTTCTAACATGATTCTATTTTGTTCATTCTATTGAAAAAACCAAATAGAATAGTGATAAGAATAGTAGTTTTAGTGTAAAACAACACAATCCTTAAAATTATAAAATTGGATGCCAAAATTATGACACTTTCTCTTCAATGTATGAAATAATTAGATTAACCCATGTTATTAAAGGTTATTATATAAATTCATTATGATGGTTCATAAGAGTTTGTTAATTTCCCTTGCATATTCCTAGAGAGTGTCAAACCATGTCTAACGGCCTAATATTTCCTAAATGATTTCATCCAAATAAAATGTTTTTTTATATCCTATAATATTATACACAAACCCAAAAACATTATCTCATTAATAAATATCATTACAATATTTTTCTATGAAACAAAATTAAAAATCCAAAAATTATATTTAGATAAAAATAATAAAATAGAATAGATAAAATTGTAAAATATCGACCTTGCTAATATGATATAATCATATCACCCCCAACTAGGATGAATGAAAAGAAAAAATACTTTTAATCCATTCAACATATAATGAAAAAAATACATCTTTAGGAGGATTTGTAGAAAAATTTGTGTGAATGAATAAAGTGGTATTTATAAGGATCCATGTGGCCATTGGGATTGTAATATAACTATTGGTCAATATATCCATTATCCCATTTTATTATTGGTAAAAAAACCCCATTGGTAATAATTTTACAACTCTAATTAGGGTTTATAAGTTGTAATGAAAATGTTTAATTGATATAAAAATGAGAAACATTGGCCCCAACCAGTAGATTATTTCATTTTGAATCACATTGTTCAGAATCTGGGAGGGGGTAGTGCCATTAAGAGTCACCCATTACCAATCCCAATACAATCATGAACATGGTAACCTCGAACAATGTTTCCAATAATATAATTTCATGTCAGGGTAATTTACCAATCGATCGATGTTATCCAAGAAACCACATGAGTCAACAACTATCACAAAACATAACATTAGGGAGTATATGGGTGTAATAAGGCGTTACATGACCAGCCATTAGTAACAAAATGAATAATTTCATAGGTAAAAAAAATTTCTATTAAATTTATTACACATATGAATAGTTTTTGCTGATAAAATATAGGTTTAATTGTGATGAATTAGAAAAATTGATTTACAAACACAAATAAAAAATAATTATAATTGTTTAAAAATGGAAATATTATTTTTAATAAAAAATATTTTGTAAGTAATATTTATTAATAAATAATATTTTAATGTTCTTTTAGAATATTACCAAACAGAAAATATTTTATAATGTCCTAGAAATTTTTATTATTGTCGATAATTTGAATGTTCCTTAAAAAAATTTATATTTAAAATTTAAAATTATCTTATTTAGATAATTATTATTATAAAATAAATTTTATATTTTATATCATCATTTCATAATTAGTTTAGGGTGAATTTATATTAATTTTCGAAACTAGTTAACTTTTCCATTAAATAGTAAAAATATAGTTTATATATATATATATTTTGAATTAATTTTTATGACATAATGATATAATAGTTAATTAAAAAATCCAAAAAATATTATATTTTATTAATATTAATTATCTAAATATGTTTTAATGAATTTCATAACAAATAAGTGATTTCCAAAGTCAAGAACTGGAATTTTTCTTTCAAAAACATTACTTTGTAGAAAAATTATTTTTCCATCTATAAAGATTTATTAAAAAATAAATTCATTAGGATTAAAATATAATAAAATGTGGCACAAATTTATAGAACCCTTATAAATAACCATGGTTATGATGGTTTATTTTCATTTTCTGGATCTATGATTTCAAAGAATTATATTTTACATTTATTTAACAATTCCACCACTTTTTCAATAAATAACAATGAATTGCATTATTTCCCTTAAATGAAACACCATTATCCATGATGTTATGGTAATTTTTATTCTAAATTAGTCTGCACATAAATTTCTCATGGGATAATGGTTCCAATCCTTAGGATTTTCATAAAATTTTCAAGGTAATGGAATTAACCATCTGTTCTCTTCAAATAAAGAAAAACAAATTTTGTACATCTTTCAAAATGTTATGATAATAAAATTTCAATACATTTTGACCATACCCATATTTCCATGTTATTTATTATTAATGGGAGTCCTTCATTCTCCCCCATTTCATCATTTTTTACATCAATTTTTTATACCCATCATGACACCAAATATACATCTCAAATATCTCTATTTGAAATTAAAAATATTTATATTTTGAATGACCAAAAAAAGTAATTAAAAAAATTTAATCAAGATAATTTTAATAAAATATATTGCATATGGTATTTACTTATATGAAACATATATTAACTTTTTGTGGAATAAAAATGATTTCATTATTATGTCATTAAGCACTTATAATATCATATATTTTGTTTGAAACCCATATATTAATCTCCTTGGGTTTTCGTGAAATTGATTTATTATAAGAAATGTGACTCACATAATATTAATGCAGACGAAGGATATAATATTATTGTGATCCAATTCAATAGGTAATGAATTTAATCACAATATATGACATGTTTTATGATTTATTAGTGAATTAACATGGTACAATTGATATATGACACCTTAGTGATAAAATAGGGTGATTTGTTTATGAATGCATCATTTAAACTACATAGCCACATTTCTATATTAATATTCATATTTCTATTATAACAATTTTAAAATTATTAATTCCTTATTTTTAACCCTGTTTTCTTATTGATATGTCTAATTACAATATGCTATATTCCAGCCTTATTTTATCACTGGGTTTTATTATCACCCCTTTACATTGATGTATGTATCCAAGATTTGAGATGTAATAAAAGTAATCTATGGTGAACCCATGAATATGTATTTCAAGAGGATTAGAATATTTTTTTTTCTTTCATTTATTATGTACCTAATTTCCTTGTAATTATACATTAAATGATCCTTTATTTTGTCCCATATACAGAAATTTTAATATTATAAAATGTATGATACTATACCAGGTGAGAAAAATGATCATTTTTGTGCATTGAGTGATGACCATTTGCATCATAATGATACATTTTTTTAGTTATTACCCCTACATACCTCTATTTTAAAATAATACCCTCTTATAATATGTATATATATAGGGATATAATCACTTTGAAAAACATTCTCTATATTTTAAACAAATTCTATGACATATTAAAATACATTTACTCATTCTTAAACTTATCCATAGAAATATCACTTTGGAAAAAATTATACATTTCATAGTGATAAATTATTATTTTTATCATACTAGTATAAAAAGGGTAACTAATTTTATCCTCTAATACAAATTCTAGAGACCCAAACATTTAAAAGATAAATATCAAATCATTTTATATTATTGTTAGATACATTTCATAAAAACACACATAATGACCATAATGGATTATTATCATTTGATAACAGAAACAAAATATTTTATATCATGATATAAATCTTACAACAAAAAACATATATCTTATTACATTTTACTCTTATTATAAATATCCTTCCTAACCCTTGATTTCTGACATGGGGAAGGAATTGTTAGAAAGGGAATTCCTAGATGACCAGTATGGGTAGACTATAGGTATATAAATATATGATCATATGAATGAAAAATATAATCAATTTTTTTATCATCACGAAAATACTTTATAATTTTCAAACCCAACCTATCATAGATCCGAAATAAGACTCATGACATAAAACATAATCCTATCATAGAAAAATAGCCCATAAAGGTGATAAATCATCATAGATAAATCACAAACCATAATATAATTTCATAAGACTATAGAACCATCACAAATAGATAAAATCCTTTCCTTATACACGGTCATGTTCCAAGACCATAAACACATTATATAAGGCCATATCTCTTATTTCATATTATGGATCAGGACACACCTCTTTCCCATAGTGGATCATGACTCACTTATTTCCTAATGTGGATCAATCCAATATATTTTATCCCTTTTTTATCTCTTGAGTTATAATGATTCACCATTTTAAATATTAATATATAAATGTCCCACCTCTCTTATAATGAAAGAATTAATTTTGTGTAACACAATATCAAAAAAAATTCATTATATCATAAAATAAATACCAATTTAATTAAAATATATTTTATACAAAATTTTATCAATTCAATTGAAAATATACCATTAAAATTATATGGGATATATAAAAATTTAATTAACATATTCATTGAAAATCCATCAAATGAATAAGGTTGGTATGATTGAAACTTATTCCCAGTTAAGAATATGTAACACCAAATAATATTGTATTCAATGGAAAATTATTTTGTAAGATCACATGGAAAATTTATAGAAGAAAATATCATTTACACTTAGGAATTAACTTTTAAAAATATAAAAAAATATAAATGAATTCATTTAAAATAAATATCCAAACATAAAAATGAATCATTAAAAATAATTTAAAAAATTTCACAACGATAAAAATATTCCTCCAAATTGATTATAAACTGGAAATTCCTAAAATATTTGAAAAATTATTTTCTATGAAAATAATATTGTAATACTATATATGAATCATTAACTCAAGGAGTGATCATGACGGTGGTAAATGTCATACAAGTTAAAACAATGATTCCATGCACATTTTCAATATAATTATAAAGTGACTTGTTTTTTAAATTGATTTAATAATTAATTTTAAAAAACGTTATAAAATTAAATTATTTTTATAATTTTCTAAAATTAATCTTTTGTATAACATGAAAACATTTTTTAAATCCTTTTTATAAAATATTGGTATGGATGGAAAAGTGTTTTCTACCGAATACAGTAATGAAGTAATTTTTTAAAAAACATATTCTAATATCATAGGTACAGAAAGACATGAAAATTAAGATAAAACATGTATTCTAGTGAAACAACAAAATTAAAGGAAAATTTTATTTGTTTCCTAAGATATGTAATAGAATATTTCATCGAAAGAGTCATTCATAAAATTAATATTAATAAACGATGATATTATATTATAAAATAATTTCCATAATGGTATAAATAAATATGAACCCAAATAAACAATAAAAATAAAATGAAGCCTAAAATAACATGGTAATAAAAAATATATTGATATTATATGTAAATGTGATATACATAAACCTCATAAATGAGGATTTTTTAGTATCATAACATAAGTCTCAAATAAAAAAATTGAGATAGAAAAACCATATAATTTTTGTTTTATTTTAAACCATATACCACATAAGATAAATATCAACATGTTTATATTTAAATAATTTTTTTCATGAATATCATCATTAAAAAAATCCTTGGTAGTATATAAAACATATAAAATAATCACTTTTTGAATATAGAAAATGCCTCATAGTAAATAAATGTGAGACAAAAATCCATTTATATAAGTCTCTAAATATTTCATACACAATCAAAAATCCTATATAACTAATTTCATTTTATTATAAATTTATTAAAAAAAATTAATTTATGTATTTTACATTATATGATTCACTTATGACCTTTTATTATATGTTTATTAAAAATGATTTATTTATACCATGTATTAAAAAATAACTAATGTGTTTTTCATCTATGTTTGGATTTGTTATTTTTGGACCTATTACAGTGATAATGGGTCAATAATATCCATTATTTTAACCAAATTTTAGTTAACATATATATATATAATTTTAATTTGTTTAAATCCAATAAAAATAGAGTTAGATAATGAATTACATTGTTCACAGAGATAGTATGATGTACATGTATGAACATTGTCATCATTTTTTCGATTGATGAATTGAATGAAAAAATAATAATCTATTAAGATTAAAGAATCATTTTTATGTGATATATATCTCATATATTCATTATATTTACAGCAATTCTCTTTCATTCAAATAATTAGTGAAGAAAAACCATATCACTTCATGAGGTGGTAGTCCTTAATACACACAAACAATGTTATTATATCCGCAATAAAAAGTAATGTAATAATGCACCTGTGATATAAAAAATGAATATTTATAATAATATAATAAATATAATAGAAAAAAATATATATTTCATTATATATATACATTATAATCATTGACGGACTAATAATGTTGTATGTTCTCAAGGCGGTAGTCTATAGTAAACCCGATCAACGGTTTCATTTCCAATTTGAGGGAGGATTATATCGTTTTAGGTAATTAACATAACATATAAAGATAAAATTATATTTATTATAATGATTAAATTATCTTATCATGGATGAAAAATAATAAATGGTGTTGGAGGTAGAAATAATATAAAATTCTCGGTTTGGGATGTTACCTATTGATCGTACAACTTCATTTTTTATTCAATAAATTAATTTATATTATGGATTAATTAAGAAAATAGGTATTATAGGATAACATGATGAAATTATTCTAGGTATTTTATATTTTATTTTTAGAAAATAAAAGGTTTTGGATGTTTGATGGGGGGAGGATAAGTGGTCCCTTTTATATGTGATATGTGTGGAACATTTATAATTTTTTAAATTAAATAAGTGTTACCACATTTTTTATATTTAAAAATTCATTATTTTAAAAACCCGATATTTTATGAGGATTATTCTATTTAATTTCATTGATGTCTTGTGTTGTACGCTACACCAAGATTATCTTGCGCTATACGCAACACCGTTTTAACTTGCAGTATATGCAACACTATTCTTGGATTGTGTTACACACAATTTCATGTTCGTTTGATAGTAGTCATTCTAATCAACATTGAGTGTATATATATATATATATTCAATGTTTAATTGAAATATGGTTAGATTCTGTTATTCAAAACAATGAAATAGTATTTCACAACATGCAACCCTGACATGGCTTACATTACACTCAATCGTGACTTTCCACGATTGCATGTGTTATACGCAATGCTGAGTTTCACTAAACAATGATATACTATTAAAATAGTATATAAACTGTCCGTTATGAATAGTAATACCCACTTTTTGGAATTTTATAAAATTTTTCTTTAAAAATGGACTTCATTTTTGGATTCGGAATATCTAAATTAGCATAGGTTGATTTTTTGGAATGTTTCTGTAAACTTTCAATTTTTGATGAATAGTGAAAACACTAGGATACAATTTAAAAACTGAATTTTTATTTAAATAATTATTTATTGTATTTAAATTTATTTTAGGTCAAAATTGATACATAATACCTATATAAGTTAAATGAAATTCATTGGAGTCATTAAATAATAATTTTAGATATATAAAAATTTCATTTAACTTTTCACTGTCTTTTACCCACCTCCTATGAGAATTTAGAAATTTACATAAAACTTAATTTTACCACTTCTAAGAGGGGAATTTCAAAAATCCGAGAGACATGGTTAATATGAAGGACTAAAATGTGGTTCAATGATATGAAAATAATTTTTGGTGAATAGTATCGTTTTACTTTTATTTACCGCGGTTAAAAGTAAATTGGGTAATTAAGGGTAAAAATTATATTAGTATTTCCCTAACACAAGTCCTAATTCTATTGGATAAGTTTAATTCGATCAAAAAACTATAGCAATAAAATACGACCATTTAGGTCCACTTGGAAAATATTAGGACACTTATTATTATTTTATTTAAAGAATAGTTAAAATACATAAAATCAATGTTTAATAACTAAAACATTTTTAATATCGGGTTATACATAAGAAAAATTCGACTATAAATATTAATTATAAAACTAAAAATATTTCCTAAATAATGGTATTTTATTTATAATTTTTATACATTAAATAGTTTAATTTATTTATGACACAATGAGGATTCAGTAATTACCTTATTAATGAAATATTAACATAATTGATGTTATAAATACCAAAATAAATGAAATTTGAGACATTTATGAATTTAAATAATTTTATAGGTTAATATGACATGTTATTATTGATTTAAATAACATTTTTTGAACTAATCATGCTGTTATTATATTTACAAAAAACATGTACCAAATAGTGTCAAAATTGACATAAAATAGTTTTGAAAACAAAAATTTTATTATTAATTTTTATTTTATTCCTAAAAATATACGGTTCGGAAAAATGACTTAGATAAAGATATATATATTAATAATGAACCACTTGGGGTTCTTTTGGCTTGTTATAGTATGTTGATTAACCATATAGTGTAAGAAAACAAAAAGACACAGTAAAAGTTAAGTTATATAAAATAGAGTTAAATCTAAATGATAAGGATAAAATAGTATCCTAAACATATCTAAAACCTATATTATAAGAGGATATCGACCCATACTCACCTTAGCTTCGAAATAAATCAATTTGGAGCTATTAAAAACCGAATATGCCATTTTTATGAAATAATATTTTAAGTTTTCCTAAGGTGCCCCTCTCCTCCCTTATAAAAAAGGAACACCTTCCCTCTTTTCTTCAAACCATTTTGAGCCTTTAAGTTCGGCCAACCCCTTCCCATTTCTCTTCTCTAATTCATTAGTGACATTTTGGAGGTCCTGTATTCTTAAAATACCAACTCTACTTCCTTATGTAGAATCTTAAAGGAGGTACGTCGAAGAAGAGGTAATCTCTTCATCAGATTTTCTCAAGTTTCTTTCTTCTTATACTTCTTCTTCATTAGTCGCTCATCATAATGTAATAACGTCAGTATTACTTATATACTGATATGTAATTATAAATATGAAACAACCCTATTTCACCTTCTATCCATCCTACGGAAAACGAAATCCCCGCACTTGCGTATGTACGGAATACCATCTCCATGCCGCGGTGTAATCTGTTTTCCACCACCACCTTACTTAGATGGGTATAATGGTGTTGAGAATAATTATATATGATTATTTTAAATTTATATTGATTCTGAAATATTATACACACACTTCAATAAAATTCCACGATCATGGGAATGATATCATTGCTCGTGCGTACGTACGGACTACCGTCTCCACGATGCGATGAGATTCATTCTCCATGTTAATCATTCATGAATGATTATAAAGTATATATAATGAATAGTAATGAAATATATGACATAATAATGATACTGGATTTATGTATATATGTGTATGTCATCTACTTAATTCCATTCAATTCAATAAGGAAACGAAAACAATATTCATGTGTACGTACGTCCTACTGTCTCCATGAACGGTGTATTTCATTTCATTTATTGATCTATCATATATATTTATATGACGAATATATATTATATATAAATCTTTTTTTACATTATTTAATTATGTAAATCAGGATACAAGTAATAATACCATGAACAACAAGTCAAAACTCGTAAGATAAATGACACGATTTTACCCAAAACGGTGCTTTAACATGGAATTTACAAAAGAACGGGTAATATAAAGTCATAAGTGAACCGTATATGATATCATAACAATTAATATGATTCTATAATAAGTAAATTTAATTATTTAAATCATTATACAGGATTTTAGGAAACATACGAATCATATCGGACATAAGGTAATGGATAACTTTTCAAATCTCGTTTTAATATGAGATTGTTTATTTGTAAGTATTTACTGGGGTTATGTTTATCATCCCTGTCCATTTTTTCTAAAAGTATTTTTCTAAAATATTTAGTATTCTTAAATGTATTTTTAATGTTATTTTTACCCATTTATGACATTTCGCACAAGGTTTGGAAGTAATCTTTCTTGTTTACCATACGAGGTACTTTTGGACTTTTCCGACAATAGTAAAAGAAGAATGTTTTTTTAACTTATACGGCATGAACAGATTTTTACGGATTTATAACTAATTATTTTAAAGAATCTTACATTACAATATTTTAGGACAATATTCAAAAAAAATCATTTTCTTTTAAAATTTAATGGAATTTTCTAAAAAGAAAATGATTTTCAAGAAGAAATGATATTTTCCTCAAGAATCCATTTCAAGTATTTTATCAAAACCATTTTCCATCCTAGATGACATTATTTCATATGTGTATGTTTCAAGTATATTGTTTCTATGATTTACATGGTTAAACATTTCTTATGATGAAATGATATCCATTTGTATTATATGGATTATGTTATGAAGAGATGATGTTTATGAAACCCATTTTTATTCGTTGGGTTATTATGAATGATGTATGTTTATTTTGTGGCACAAGTAAGAATGATTTCATTATGAGATGGTTGGGACCTATATGTCCCTCAAATGCATTGGGTAATGATTTATATCTCATGATATAGACATGTCTTGAATGGTAAGTTAATCTGGTTCAGTGATACAGGACTAGAACGAGGAGTGATCTCAATTCAGAAAGGGACTTTGTCCACTAAGATGGTCTTGGAAGCAATGCCTTGGATACTATGGAAATCATAAATGTGCTTAATAGTCACCAAAAATAAATTTTTTATTCCCATGATATTTTATCATGACTGATGTTCCTTTATGATATATACCTTACGTACTTCCAATATTCATTTCTTTGCTCAAAATTTTGATGTATAGATTTTGTGTTCAAGATTTTGCATTCAAATGTTTATTGATTCATTTATGTTATCTATGTTTACCCTTACTATGAATTTGAGCCCACACCTTTTTATGTTTTATTTTCCCCAGGATTTAAAGAAAGGTTTTAGGTAAGAAAATAAAAGGGGAAGATCTTTATGGGAGATGTTGAAGATCTTTCACCAAGATTAGAAGATTATATTCCGAGTTTCCAAAGACACTAAACTATGACGGTCCATTGGTGTCTGTTTTGTTATGTATTAAGTATTCCTCAAAATTAATGTAATGTCCATGTACATAAAGATTTTGGTCTCTACAGTTGGCATCAGAAGAAAGGTTTAGTTATCCTTTGGAAACTAGGATGCGAAAACTTTAGTGAGATCCCTAGATATATTTCTAAGGTATGTCTAGGGATTCCTTAATGTTAAGTATAAGTATAGGTTATAGTCCTAGAATTACGGTAATGATATTGGAATTAAACCTAAGATGTTAGAAATCTATGGTACCCCCCCTTTATTATAATGTTTTCCCTATCATGATTTTTTCCTCTCACACTATTCTTTTTGGGTTTTAGACGTTGGATGGAACCAGAAGGAACCATGTTGATCAATGTAATGGAAGATGCATTGATTTTTCTCCCGAACAAACAAACGTTATGGGAGATTTAGTGAAAAATATTATTTCTATACTCACACCAGATATGAATCATTTTTGTAACACCCCGATATTTTATGAAAAATATTCTTTTTAATTTCATTAATGTCTTGTACGCTACACCAAAATGAGCTTACAAAACACGCATTCTTGACATGCCTTGCAGTACACGCAATCGAGACCTTCCTTGATAGCGTGTGTAGTACGCAATACCGAGTTTCACTAAACAACGATATGCTATTAAAATATTATTAAAACTAGCCGTTATGAATAGTAATAACCACTTTTTGAAATTTTGTAAATGGACTTGATTTTTGGATTTGGAATATCGAAATTATCTTAGGGTGAAATTTTGGTACTTTTCAGATAACTTTCATATTCTGATGAATAGTGATAATTACTAAATTTTAATTAAAAACAACCTTTTTAATAAAAATAATTAATTGTGATAAATTATTGATTTGATTTATTTTAAAGTATATTTAGAATATATTTTTACAATTTAATATAATTTTGGTCATTGGATGTAATTTCACATTTAAACCAGACATAAACAAGTGTCAATCTTTTGATAGTTATAATCTCTTAAGAACACGCTATTTGTTTTGATGAGGGGAATTAATTTTTAAATTTATTAATGCAACTGATATGTTTTGAATTTGGTAAAATAGAAATAATTTTTGAGTCCATAATATCAAATATATCTTAGGCCTAATTTTTGGTATTTTTCTGAAAACTTTCAATTTTTGATGAATAGTGAAACCACTAAGTGGTAGTTAAAAAAAATGAATTTTTCATAAAACATAAATTTACCGCTTCTGTGAGTGGAATTTAAAAAATCCAAGAGACACGGTTGATGTCAGTAAGTAAAATGTGGTTCAATGAGATGAAAATAATTTTTGGTGAATAGTAACTTTTTACTTTTATTTACCACGGTTAAAAGTAAATAGTGTAATTAAGGGTAGAAATGATATTATTATTACCCTAACACATTTCCTAATACTATTGGACAAATGTAATTCGACCAAAAACAATCTTAGGAATAAAATATGACCATTTAGGCCCACATGGATTAGATTAGGACATTTATTATTAATTTATTTAAAGAAGGGTTAAAAGAGTTAAAATCAATGTTTATTTACTAAAACATTTTTAATATAGGGTTATACATAAGATAAATTCGATTTTAAATATTCATTAGAAAGATAAAATGATTTCCTATATAATGGTATTTTATTTGTAATTTTAGACATTAAATAATTTAACTTATTTATGACACAACGATGATGCAGTAATTATCTTATTAAGGAAATATTGACATAATTGATGTTATAAATACCCAAATAAATATAATTTGAGACTTTTTATGAATTGAACTAATTTTCTAGGTTACTATGATATATTAGTATTTATTTAATCAACTTGTTTAGAACATATAATTCTGTTATGACTTTCACAAAAATCATATATCAAATAGTGTCAAAATTGACAAAAAATAGTTTTTAAATCAAATATTATATTATTAATTGTTATTTTATTACTAAAAATCTACGGTTCGGCCAAATGACATAGATAAGGATATATATATTAATAATAAACAATTTGGGGTTGTTTTGTCATGATATAGTAAGTGTATTAACTATATAGTGTAAGAAAACAAAAAGACACGGTAAAAGTTAAATTATTTAACTTAGAGTTAAATCTAATTGATAAGGTTAAAATAATAACCTAAACTTGTCTAAATCCTAATGTTTGATAGGATTTCGACCCATCCCCACATTAGCTTCGAAATAAGACCCTTTTTAACAATTATAAAACTATTTTGACTTTAATATAAAATAATATTTTGAGATATTCCTAAGGTGCCCCTCTCCTCCCTTATAAAAGGACACCTCCTCCCCCTCCTCCTCACACCAATTTGAGCACTCAAGATCAGAAAACCCCTACCAAAATCCCTTCTCCACTAACCTAGTATCATCCTAGAGGTCCTGGTCTTCTTCAAAGACCATCCTTAGTTCTTTAAGTGGAGGCTAAGAAAAGGCTCGTCAAAAAGAGGTGGTTCAGACACTTACAAAGCAAATCGAACCTAAGGTAAGGGAAATATCACAATCTCATTTTCATCCGAGATTGTTTATACTTTAGTATTTACTGGGGTGCATTTTATCATCCACATCCATGTTTCCTCAATATGTAATATTATTTCCATCCACCTACAATTGTTTAAATCCAATTTTACCCTTCGGTGAGTTTTTAGTAAAAGATATGAAAGGAATCTTTTGTCGTTTTTCGTACGAGGTACTTTTTGACTTTTCTGACAAAAGTACGAAGAATGTTTTTTTAACTTATACGGCATGAATGGATTTTTAAAAACTTATTTCAAAGAATCTTACTTTACAAGTTTTCAAGTTTATTTTTAATCAAATTCTTTTAGTTTAAAGTTGTATGACATGTTAAGAAAGGAAAACTGTTTTTGAAGAAGAAAGGATATTTTCCTCAAAAATGGAGTTCAAGTGTTTTATCAAAATTATTATCCATCTAAGATAATAAAGGTTTCTGTTTTTATCCCTATTATTACATTGATTTGATTATGTTTTGATGGAATTATTTTTATGAATTCCTTTATCTTATATGAATTGTTTTATGATGTCATGATGTTTAAGACTCCCATTTGTATTACATGGGTTAAGCAATGATGTATGATTTATGATTTTGTGGAACACATAAGAATGGTATCATTATGAGATGGGTGGGACCTATATCTACCTCCAATGCATTGGAGAAAGATTTTATATCTCATGAGATAGACATGGATGGAATGGTAGGTTATACCGGTTCAGTGAAACAGGACTGAAACGAGGGTGACTCAGTTCAGAAAGGGACTTTGTCCACTAAGATAGTCTTGGCAATGAGTCTTGACTAACAAGAAATGATTCTCTATTATTATGTGTTTATGACACAAAGTTTAAGGTTTTAAGTTATGATTATTGTTATTACATTTCACTGCCATGAGTTATTCCAGGTTATGAAATTATGATCTCTTTTACAGGTTAAGATTTTCAAAAGTTATGTTCTTATGTATATGATGTGATTGATATTTCTTTTGTTTACCCTTACTGAGAATTTGATCTCACCCTTTCATGTTTTATTTCCCCCGGATATAAGGAAAGGTTTTAGGTATAAAAAAAAGGAATATCTTTATGGGATATGTTGAAGATCTTTCACCAGGATTAGAAGATTATATTCCGAGTATCCAAATACACTAAACTATTATGATCCTTGTGTGTGTGTTTTTGGAATGTACTAAGTATTCCGAAAAATTAATGTAATGTCCATGTACGTCAAGCTTCAGGTCTTTATAGTTGGTATCAGAGGAAAGGTTTAGTCAACCATTGGAAACTAGGACGTGAAAACGTTAGTGAGATCCCTAGAGATATTTATAAGGTATGTATAGGGATGTCCCTAAGGATAAGTATACGTATAGGATATAGTCCTAGAACTATGGTAACGATATTAGATTAAACAAAAGATGTTAGATATTGACGTTAATCCCCCTTTATTATGATTTTTGCCTCTCACACTATTCTTTTTGGGTTTTAGAAAATGGCTGGAAACAAGATGATTCACGATAATGGAGGATATGATGGACAATGGAATGATATTCTTCATAAGAAATCAAATGAAATGAGATTTGGAAGTCCAAACATCATTATTATGCTGAATCAGAAATCTCATAATATGATCAATAAAGTAAAATTTGGTAAGTTTCCTGACTCGGCTAATAATAGAAAGATTGAGTTTCATGATGATCATAGAGGAAAGAAAGTTAATTTTCCCCTATGTAAATCATGTGGGAAGAGGCATCAAGAAGAATGTTTCAAAGGAACTGGAAGATGATTTGGGTGTGGAAAAGAAGGACACAAAGCCAGTAAGTGCAATGGAAAAGTATCAGTTAACACCATGAATGAGGTTAATGGTGTTTCTACGACATCAACAATGGTTAAATGTTTTAAATGTTGAATGTACGGGCATTATGCAAACCAATTCCCTAAGGTAATGTCTCATGAAGAGAATCAGTATGGTCGTATGGGTAGTACTTTTGTTGATGATGATGAAGAAACTACAAATGATATGTGAGATGAAAGAATTGTTGAAGCTCGGTCAATGGTTTAAGAAGGTAGTGGAATGATTACATGTTTATCAAGTGTAATGTTGTACTATAGAATAAAAAGACATTTAAGGATTGTTACACTGTTGTCTTTCCATAAGTTTTGAATTTTTATGATCAATGGTATGAGTAACAATGAAAGGTAATTCAGATATTTTTTGGAAAGTGGATGATATGCGCATAATGAAGTGATAAATAGAAAATGAAAAGTTTGACAGTATTCATGATCTAATGATAGATATAAGGACTAAGTGATATCATGGTTTATAGAATTTTTGGATTTTGGTATGTGGAAAGAGTTAACTTTTGACAGCATTCATGTTTTCACTAAGGTTTAATTGGTATTCATTTTTTAAGAGAATACATGATTAAGGTATTCACATGATTGGAATGTGACCAACAAAACATATCTTATGATATATGGGGATCAACGATGGTATTAAATCTTTGGTAATTGTTTTCCCTATATTATGAGAGTGGACTGCAGTATTATGGATAAGCCTAAAGATTGGAATGGATTATGTTGGACATAAGATAGTATTGTTTAAGGATAGAAGTTTTTCGATATTATTTATGGGATTTTATAGTAATATAGTTTTAGAAAAAGGAAAACCTGCAGGACGGGCGACAGCCCATCGCGTCGGACAAGGCCGTGGGAATAGAACCCACAACCGAAGTGCGACTGGATTTTATCACCTACCACTGGCCTACAGGAAGTCCCTGTTTAGTAGAAACTAGTTTTATTTTATTAAGTGGTATGATATATGAAGTATAAGTCTATTTTAGGAACCATATATGATTAATCTCACTAAAGAATGAATTATGTATATTTAATAACTTTTGCTAACCTTTTGTTTGAGACAGATGGAATGACCTGTCATACTAACACTTCACGAATAACAAATTTCAACTTCATTTATTAAAGAGATGAAGTGGAAATTGTTCAAGGCACGAACAACAGTGAGATTGTACCAAAATAAAGTAAGTATTTATTCTAATTCAAATTCTTCAACTTTAGGGAAACGATCTAGAAGACCAAAAATGTTGTCCTAGTGCTCTTATATCTGATTAATCAGATGGTACCTTAGATCGTCACAAATTTATGGATTTGTGAATGCTGGCTTTTCCATAGCCATGTTCTCTACCACTCTCCATCAGAACATGATGGTTAGATTTCTCTTCCATATCCATATTTTCACCTATGTGGAAACCCGGTGATTATTTTATTTTGGTAACCATTAAGTTTCATACTTTTGTTTTTAAAGATTGGTTTTGGTATTCCTTTTTACGATGTGGGTTTCGATTAAAGAAACTTTCTAATAGTAAACCATTTATAACCCCGATGACTTTCGAGGGCAAAATTCATTTTAAGGGGGGTAGAATGTAACACCCCGAGATTTTATGAAAAATATTCTTTTTAATTTCATTAATGTCTTGTATGCTACATCAAAATGAGCTTACACAACACACATCGTTGACTTGCCTTGCATTACATGCAGTCGAGACCTTCCTTGATAGCGTGTGTAGTACGCAATACCGAGTTTCACTAAATAACGATATGCTATTAAAATATTATTAAAACTAGCCGTTATGAATAGTACTAACCACTTTTTGAAATTTTGTAAATGGACTTCATTTTTGGATTCGGAATATCGAAATTAGCTTAGGGTGAAATTTTGTTACTTTTCGGATAACTTTCATATTCTGATGAATAGTGAAAATTACTAAATTTTAATTAAAAAAAACCTTTTTAATCAAAATAATTAATAGTGATAAATTATTGATTTGATTGGTTTTAAAGTATATTTAGAATATATTTTTACAATTTAATACAATGTTGGTCATTGGATGTAATTTCACATTTAAACCAAACATAAACAAGTGTCAATCTTTTGATAGTTATTATCTCTTAAGAACACGCTATTTGTTTTGAAGAGGGGAATTAATTTTTAAATTAATTAATGCAACTGATATGTTTTGAATTTGGTAAAATAGAAATAATTTTTGAGTTCATAATATCAAATATATCTTAGGCCTAATTTTTTGTATTTTTCTGAAAACTTTCAATTTTTGATGAATAGTGAAACCACTAAGTGGTAGTTAAAAAAACTGAATTTTTCATAAAACATAAATTTACCGCTTCTGTGAGTGGAATTTCAAAAATCCGAGAGACACGGTTGATGTCAGTAAGTAAAATGTGGTTCAATGAGATGAAAATAATTTTTGGTGAATAGTAACTTTTTACTTTTATTTACCACGGTTAAAAATAAATAGGGTAATTAAGGGTAGAAATGATATTATTATTACCCTAACACATGTTCTAATTCTATTGGACAAGTGTAATTCGACCAAAAACAAAATTTGGAATAAAATATGACCATTTAGGCCCACATGGATTAGATTAGGACATTTATTATTAATTTATTTAAAGAAGGGTTGAAAGAGTTAAAATCAAAGTTTATTAACTAAAACATTTTTAATATAGGGTTATACATAAGATAAATTCGATTGTAAATATTAATTAGAAAGATAAAATGATTTCCTATATAATTGTATTTTATTTTTAATTTTTAGACATTAAATAAATTAATTTATTTATGACACAACGATGATGCAGTAATTATCTTATTAATAAAATATTGACATAATTGATGTTATAAATACCCAAATAAATATAATTTGAGAATTTTTATGAATTCCACTAATTTTATAGGTTACTATGTTATATTAGTATTTATTTAATCAACTTTTTTCGAACATATAATTCTGTTATGACTTTCAGAAAAATCATATATCAAATAGTGTCAAAATTGACACAAAATAGTTTTTAAATCAAATATTATATTATTAATTGTTATTTTATTCCTAAAAATCTAAGGTTCGGACAAATGACTTAGATAATGATATATATATTAATAATAAACAATTTGGGGTTCGTTTGGCATGATATAGTAAGTTTATAAACCATATAGTGTAAGAAAACAAAAAGACACAGTAAAAGATAAATTATTTAACTTAAAGTTAAATCTAATTGATAAGGTTAAAATAATAACCTAAACTTGTCTAAATCCTATTGGTTGATAGGATTTCGGCCCATCCCCACTTTATCTTCGAAATAAGACCCTTTGTAACCATTATAAATCTATTTTGACTTTAATATAAAATAATATTTTGAGATATTCCTAAGGTGCCCCTCTCCTCCCTTATAAAAGGACACCTCCTCCCCCTCCTCCTCACACCAATTTGAGCACTCAAGCTCGGCCAACCCCTGCCAAAATCCCTTCTCCACTTCCCTAGTATCATCCTAGAGGTCCTGGTCTTCTTCAAAGACCATCCTTAGTTCGTTAAGTGGAGGCTAAGAAAAGGCGCGTCAAAAAGAGGAGGTTCGGACACTTACAAAGCAAGTCGAACCTAAGGTAAGGGAAATATCACAATCTCATTTTTATCCGAGATTGTTTATACTTTAGTATTTACTAGGGTGTATTTTATCATCCACATCCATGTTTCCTCAATATGTAATATTATTTCCATCCACCTAAAATTTTTTAAATCCAATTTTACCCTTCGGTGAGTTTTTAGTAAAAGATATGAAAGGAATCTTTTGTCGTTTTTCGTACGAGGTACTTTTTGAATTTTCCGACAAAAGTACGAAGAATGTTTTTTTAACTTATATGGAATGAATGGATTTTTGAAAACTTATTTCCAAGAAGCTTACTTTACAAGTTTTCAAGTTTATTTTAAATCAAATTCTCTTAGTTTAAGGTTGTATGACATGTTAAGAAAGGAAAAATGTTTTTGAAGAAGAAAGGATATTTTCCTCAAGAATGGAGTTCAAGTGTTTTATCAAAATTATTTTCCATCTAAGATAACAAAGGGTTCTATTTTTATCCCTATTATTACATTTATTTGATTATGTTGTGATGGAATTAGTTTTATGAATTCCTTTATCTTATATGAATTGTTTTATGATGACATGATGTTTAAGATTCCCATTTGTATTACATGGGTTAAGCAATGATGTATGATTTATGATTTTGTGGCACACATAATAATGGTATCATTATGAGATGGGTGGTACCTATATCTCCCTCCAATGCATTGGGTAAAGATTTTATATCTCATGAGATAGACATGGCGGGAATGATAGGTTTTACCGGTTCAGTGAAACAGGACTGAAATGAGGGTGTCTCGGTTCAGAAAGGGACTTTGTCCACTAAGATAGTCTTGGAAATGAGTCTTGACTAACAAGAAATGATTCTCTATGATTATGTGTGTATGCCAAAAAGTTTAAGGTTTTATGTTATGATTATTGTGATTACATTTCACTGCCATGAGTTATTCCAGGTTATGAAATTATGATCTCTTTTACAGGTTAAGATTTCCAAATTTTATGTGCTTATGTATATGATGTGATTGATATTTCTATTGTTTACCCTTAAAGAGCATTTGAGCTCACCTTTTCATGTTTTCTTTTCCCCATGATATAAGGAAAGGTTTTAGGTATAAGAAAAGGAATATCTTTATGGGAGATGTTGAAGATCTTTCACTAGGATTAGAAGATTATATTCCGAGTTTCCAAAGACACTAAACTATTACGATCCTTGTTTGTGTGTTTTTGTAATGTACTAAGTATTACACAAATGTAATTTATTGTCCATGTACATCAAGCTTCAGGTGTTTACAAATTTGGACTTCCAAATGAGCATAGAAGGAAAAAATATTCTATTGAGTCCATCATGAGGCAACGCCCACCTTCTTTTAGTGGGACTTCTGATCCACTTGTTGGTGAACAATGGATCAGTATCATTGAAAAGATATTTTCCATACATCGTTGTTCGAAACATGAAAAATTTATTCTAGCTATTTACCGTTTAGAAGGTGAAGCAGATCAATGGTGGACTCTAATTAAGAATATGAGGCCCCGAGATGAAATTGTATCCATAGAATGGTATGAGTTCAAGAACTTATTTTTCAATAAGTACTTGCCTCATATTCTTCGAACAATGATGGAAAAGGATTTCCTTGAGCTTAAGAAAAAGGATGATGAATCCGTTGGTATATACGAAGATAATTTTACAAGGCCTGCAAGGTATTCATTTGGATTTATCATCCAACCTGAAAGTAAAGTTGATCGACATTTCAGTGGATTAAAACCAAGTATTCGAAGGGAATTAGCTATAAGAGACTTTAGTAGATATGAAGAAATTGTGCGTTGTGATATCAAGGTAGAAGTGGAAGTTGGTGCTACATATCCATCTCATGGTTTTGACAAGAAATGAAAGATGGAGTTCAAGGAGAAATCTCAAAATAATTGTGAAAAGAAGATAAATGTTTCATTATTCTCAATGTGTGGAATGAAGAATAGTAGAGATTGTCTTAAAGGGACTAGAAAATGTTTTAAGTGTCTAAAAGAAGGTCATCGAGCAGCTGAGTGTCGAAATAATGGAAAAAGGGTTGCTAATGATGTGAATAATGAGAAGTCTACAGAGATTGTACCACCAACACTTTAATGCTTCAAGTTAAAGGAAATGGGGAATTATGCTAATCAATGCCCTAATCCAATGGTTAATGATGATCAACATGAGAAACCTCTTAAGGCAAAGTAAAAAGGGAAGTCACATGCGATAACTATTAGCAAAATTGAGTATGACAATGATGTGGTGGAATGATAATGTGTTTATGTAATGGGATTCCAAAATAATTTTGTGGAATCTCATTTATAGTATTATGGAACATTAGAATATCTATTTAATGGTTTATTATGGTTGTTGCTAATTATATGATACTGGTAACTATGAAAAGTGATTCAAATATTTTGTAAAGAAGATGATATGTGAATAATGAAGGGATAAGGAGAAAATAAATTTTTGATAGTATTCATGAGCTCATGACTGATATTAGGAGATGGTTATATCATGGTTTGAGTATATAGAATTTTTGGATTTTGGAATGAGTTAACTTTTGACAGCATTTATGTTTTCACTAAGGTTCTATTGGTATTCATCTTTCAAGAGAATACATGATTATGGTATTCACATGATTGAGGAAAAAATGATGGTATTCACGTTCTTGCAATATGGACTTTTTAGTAATCGTTCTCTTTATACTATGAGTTTGGAAAGAAGTATTTTGGGTTAGCCTAAATATTGGAATGGATTATATTGAACATAAGTTATTATTGATTAAGGGTATAACTTTTTCGATATTATTAATGGAATGTTATAATAATATATTTTTAGAAAAAGGAAAACCTACAGGATGGGCGACAACCCGTCTCGTCGGACAAGGATGTGGGAATCGAACCAACAACGAATGTTTGACATGCTTTTATCGCCTACCACTAGCCAACAGGAAGTACCTGTTTATTATAAACATGTTTTATTATATTAAATGATATGATAGTTGATGTATAAGTCCATTTTTAGAATCATATACGATTAACCTCACCATATATGGACTTATGTATATTTGATAACTTTTGATAACCTTTTGTTTGAGACAGATGGAATGACACATCATTCTATCACATGATCTGCTAACACCTCACGAATGAAAAATTTGACTTCATTTCTTTAAGATATGATGTGTAAATTGTTCAAGACACAAAAAATGGTAAGATTATACCGAAATAAAGAATGTATTTCCTCTAATTCAAATTCTTCAAATTTAAGGAAATGATCTTGAAAACAAAAAATGTTGTCCTAGTGACCTTATATCTGATGAATCAGATGGTACCTTAGATCATCACAAATTTATGGATTTGTGATTGTTGGATTTTTCATATCCATGTTCTCTACCACTCACCATCAGAACATGATGGTTATATTTCTCTTCAATATCTATATTTTCACCTATATTTTCCTATTTGGAAACCCAGTGATTAGTTAATTTGGGTAACCATTACGCTTCATACATTATTTTTTAATGATAAGTTTTGGAATTCCTTTTTATGATGTGGGTTTCTATTAAAGAAACTTTTGAGTAGTAAACCATTTATAACCCCGATGAATTTTGAGGGTGAAATTCATTTTAAGGGGGTAAAATGTAATAACCTGAGATTTTATGAGGATTATTTTTTTAATTTCATTGATGTTTTGTGTTGTACACTACACCAAGATTATCTTGTGCTATACACAACACCGTATTAGTTTGCATTATACGCAACACTATTCTTGGATTGTGTTACACACAATTTCCTGTTCGTTTGATAGTAGTCATTCTACGCAACATTGAGTGTATATATATATATATATATTCAATGTATAAATGAAACATGGTTGGATTCTGTTATACAAAAAAACGAGGGAGTTTTTCACAACACGCAATCCTGACTTGGCTTACATTACACGCAATCGTGACCTTCCACGATAGCATGTGTTGTATGCAATACCGAGTTTCACAAAACAAAGATGTAATATTAAAATATTATATAAAATATCCGTTATGAATTGTAATACCCAGTTTTTTTATAAATTTTATCTTTCAAAATGGACTTCATTTTTTGATTTATAATCTCGAAGGTAGCTTAGGGTGAATTTTTGGTAGTTTTCTCAAAACAGTCAATTTTTGATGAATAGTGAAAACACTGGGATACTATTTAAAAACCAACATTTTATTTAAATAATTATTTATTTTATTTAAATTTTTTTAGGTCAAAATTTATACATAATACCTATATAAGTTCAATGAAATTCATTGGTGTCATTTTTTTAATAATTTTAGATATATAAAAATTTTATTTAACTTTTCACCGTCTTTTACCCACATCATAGGATAATTTGGAAATTCGCATAAAACATAATTTTACCGCTTCTGTGAGGGGAATTTCGAAAATCTAAGAGACACGGTTAATATTAAGGACTAAAATGTGGTTCATTGAGATGAAAATAGTTTTTGGTTAATAGTATCTTTTTACTTTTATTTACCACGGTTAAAAGTCAATAGGGTAATAAAGGGTAAATATGATATTATTATTACCCTAACACATGTAATAATTATATTGGATAAGTGTAATTCGACCAAAAACAACCTTAGGAATAAAATATGACCATTTAGGTCTACATGGCGTAGATTAGGACAATTATTATTATTTTATTTAAAGAATAGTTAAAATAGTTAAAATCAACGTTTAATAAATAAAACATTTTTAATATAGGGTTATACATAAGATAAATTCGACTATAAATATTAATTAGAATGATTTAACGATTTCCTACATAATGGTATTTTATTTATAATTTTTTGACATTAAATAATTTAATTTATTTATGACACAACAATGATGGAGTAATTACCTTATTAATGAAATATTAACATAATTGATTTTATAAATACCGAAATAAATGTAATTTGAGACTTTTTATGAATTCAAATAATTTTATATGTTAATATGACATGTTATTATTTATTTAATTAACTTTTTCGAACTACTAATTTTGTTATGATTTTCACAAAAATCATGTACCAAATATTGTCCAAATTGACTTAAAATAGTTTTTAAAACAAATATTATATTATTAATTGTTATTTTATTCCTAAAAATCTAAGGATCATCCAAATGACTTAGATAAAGATATATATATTAATAATTAACCACTTGAGGTTAGTTTTTCTTGTTATAGTATGTTTATTAACCATATAGTGTAAGAAAACAAAAAGACACGGTAAAAGGTAAGTTATTTAACAAAGAGTTAAATCTAAATGATAAGGATAAAATAGTAACATAAAAATGACTAAAACCTATTGGATGAGATTATTTATACCCATACCCACCTTATATTAGAAATAAATCAATTTGGATCTACAAAAAACCGAATATGACTTTTTTTAAAAATAATACTTTAAGTTTTCCTAAGGTGCCCCTCTCCTCTCTTATAAAAAGGGAACCCCTTCCCTCTTCTCTTCACACCCTTTTGAGACTTTAAGCTCAGCCATCCCCTGACAATTTATCTTTTTCATTTCCATAGAAGCATTCTAATGGTTCTTATATTCTCAAAAGACCATCTCTACTTCATTAAGAGGAATCTTAAAGGAGGTGCGTCGAAGAAGAGGTAATCTCTTCATCCGATTTTCTCAAGTTTCTTTCTTCTTCAACTTCTTCTAATTTAGTTGTATAACTATTAAGTAATAAAAAAAGTATTACTTATATACATATATATTATTATAAATATTAAACAATTGTATTTCACCTTCTATCCATCCTACAGAAAACAAAATCACCGTGTGTACGTTCGTACAGAATGTCGTCTCCACGCCGTGGTGTAATCTGTTTTCCACCACCACCTTACATGGATGGGTATAATGGTGTAGAGAATAAATATATATGATTATTGTAAAGTGATATTGATTCTGAAATAGTATACATTCACTTCAATACAATTCCACCATCATGGGAATGATATCACCGCTCGTGAGTACGTACGGACTACCGTCTCCACGACGCGATGAGATTCATTCTCCATGTTAACCATTCATGAATGATTATAAAGTATATATAATGAATAATAATGAAATATATGAAATAATAATGATAATTTATATATATATATATATATATGTTATCTACTTAATTCCATTCAATTCAATTAGGAAACGAAAACAGCGTTCATGCGTACGTATGACCTACCGTCTCCATGAACGATGTATTTTATTCCATTTATCGATCTATCATATATTTTTATATTATGAATATATATTATATATAAAGCATGTTTTACATTATGTAATTATGTACATCAGTATAAAAGTAATAATATCAAGAACATCAAGTCGAAACTCGTACGATAAATGACACGATTTTACCCAAACGGTGCTTCAACATGGAATTTACAAAAGAACGGTTAATATAAAGTCATAAGTGAACCATATATGATACCTTAACAATGAATATGATTATATAATAAGTCTAATACATTATTTAAATAATTATACAGGGGTTTCGGAAACATACAAAGCATATCGGACATAAGGTAAGGGATAACTTTTTCAATCTCGTTTTTATCTAACATTGTTTATTCGTAAGTATTTACTTGGGTTATGTTTATCATCCATGTCCATGTTTTCTAAAAAAATTTTCATAAAATTTTTAGTAATTTTAAAATTATTTTTAAAGTCATTTTTACCCTTTTATTACTTTTATAACAATGTTTGGAAGGAATCATTCTTTTTTTACCATATGAGGTACTTTTTGACTTTTTCGACAAAAGTACGAGAAGAATGCTTTTTTAACTTATACGACATGAATGGATTTTTACGGTTTCATAACTCCTTATTTTCAAGTAGATTACTATACAATATTTCCTGAATATTTTCAACAAAATCCTTTTCTTTTAAAATTTCAGGGTATTTTGTAAAAAGAAAATGATTTTGAAGAAGAAAAGACAATTTCCTCACGAATCCATTTCAAGTGTTTTATCAAAACCATTTTCCATCCTAGATGGAATTATTTCATTTGTGTCTGTTTCATGTATATTGTCTCTATTATTTAAATGGTTCCACATTTCATATGATGAAATGATATCAATTTTTTATATAGATTATGTTATGATGGGATGATGTTTATGCAACCCATTTTTATTCGTTGGGTTATTATGAATGATGTATGTTTATTTTGTGGCACAAGTACAAATTATTTTATTATGAGATGGGTGGGACCTATATCTCCCTCCAATTAATTGGGTAATGGTTTATATCTCATGATATAGACATGGATAGAATGGTATGTTAATCTGGTTTAGTGATATAGGACTGGAACGAGGAGTGAACTCAATTCAGAATGGGACTTTGTCCACTAAGATGGTCTTGGCATCAATGCATTGGCTAGTATATAAATCATAACATGTGCTTAATGGATTCCACAAATACATATTTTATTCCAATGATATTTTATCATTATTGATGTTCCCTTATGATATATGCCTTACGTACTTCCAAATTCATGTCTTTGCTCGTGATTTTGATGTTTAGATTTTATGTTCATGTTTTTGCAATCAAATGATTATGGATTGTTTTATGTTCTCTATGTTTACCCTTCCTGGGAATTTGAGCTCACACCTTTTTATGTTTTCTTTTCCCCAGGATTTGAAGTAAGGTTTTAGGTAAGAAAATAAACGGTGAAGATCTTTTTGGGAGATGTTTAAGATCTTTCACCAAGATTAGAAGATTATATTCTGAGTTTCCAAAGACACTAAACTATTACGGTCCTTTGGTGTCTGTTTTGTTATGCATTAATTATTCGAAAAAAGTAATGTAATGTCCATTTATGTAAAGCATTGGTTATCTACAATTATATTGGTCCATTTTCAAAAAAAATAGGTTATCAGTTATTAATATTTCCATAAAATTAATTTTCGACTTTTTTCTAGGTAATTTTACACCTTCTGTTTTTAGTTCAATCCCCAATCAATCCATGTTAACCTATACCATAGTCAATAACTTTCACTATATTTACTATTACTTCTGTTCAAAAAATAATTTTATTATAATAGATAGTATAAATTATTCTAATTAATATTATGTACACATTTTTTAAAATTAAAATTCATATAAGTTTTAATAGTTAATTTTAATTTAATTTTGTAGATGAAATAAAAAAATTCCAAAGAGAACTGTTTTAAAATTTTAAAACATTTATAAAAAAATTCATTATAAAATTAAAATCAATGATATAAGTTGGATTAATTATTTTATAATTGTAATAATAATTATTTTTTGATATATATAATATAATTATGATTCTTTTAAATTTTTTAAAAAACGAAAATTATTTATATTAACTTGTATTTTTATTATTTATTAAAAAAATAACATTATAGAAAATTATAAAAAATTAATAATGATATAATTTTATAATTATTATTTAAATTATGTCTATTTAAAAAAATGTGAAATTGTAAGATATTTATTTTAAAATAAGTGTGTCATAGGCAACAAAACTTCTTTTTAACTAAATGTATTTTTCCAATGTAATGTAATATTTATTCTTATACCTTGTATAAATATAGACAATATGGTTATTATACATTTTATAATATATATATATTATATAATAATTACTGTAAAATAATTTAAGATTAGATGTTATTTAATATATTGAGTTAAAATGAATTTTGTGCATGAGAATAGATTTTCTAACTAGTATTTCTCTTCTTTTGAATTACTATTTTATTTTCAATTCAAATTATTTTGTAAAAAAATATTTATTTTTATCCACATTTTAAAACCATATATTTACTTACATTAGTGATATCATTCATTCCCACCATTCAAATGACTCGGTGATAAATTTCAAATAAAATAATACTATTTTATTAGTATGTCATGTTTCATTAAAAAAATTGTTTCATGTAACAAAAGCTAAAATAAGTGTTTTATGTAACATAATCTAAAAATTATTTTATATATAGTAGAAATAATAAAAAATATTATATTTTTTATGAAAAATATTTCAAAAAAAATCAGGGTGTTATAATTAGTTAGTGAGAATATTACTGATTGTTGTTTCCGTAGTGTATCCCATGCAAGTTAAGGAGTATGTGTTTGAGGGGAAGATGTGATTTTACAAAAAAATTATTCTATAAGATAGAGGATTTTATTTTTCCATAAAATATAGTATCTTCATTTTGTATTGGTCATTAACGACATATGGGATTTTGTATGAGTTTTCAGTGCTTCATCTATTTTTGGAATAGTTACACCATGGAGAAGGGTTGTGGTGTAGTATTTTATGGTCAATATTTTCATTAATGTTCAGATAGAGGATATAGAATGGAGTCCAAGAGGGGAGGTTTCAATGGTTCTATTGTTTTTTGGGCAGCTGAACCATGGAGAAAGGCTGTAGTGCATCGTTTTTCTTCTAAAAAGGATTTTGCGGCATCGTAATTATGGGTGAACTACAATCCTTTACATGATTTTTTGAAAATGGTGTGTACACCTCACAATGTTTCTCCAATGATGATTATAAAAGCCCCACTCAGGCATTTCCTCTTCGCTTTCATTGTGGGCTTTTCCATTTTTAGTAGTTTTTTTCAAGTCTGTAGTATTGTAACGTATTGTTATGTTTTGAATACATTGTATGAAAATACAAACCCCTTTGAAATCAACCATTCATACAATATTTCAATTACTTATTAGTTGATCGAAGTGAATCCAAATGATTCCTTTTAAAACCATTTTATTTCATTTAAACCCTATCAAGGATATATCGATTCTTTTACGTAGTCGGTGAGTTCCCCTCTTTTATTATCTCTAATTTATTCCTATTATTCTTACAAAGAAGGAATCATTCTAGGGAACCATTGGTTATTTCAATGTATAGTTAAGGAATGATGTCGGATAATATACTATTTGTTGATGCATATCTATTTCATCCTTCTTCTATTTTTTGTTATCTTCTTCACAACTCAACCATATGTACCAGTTCTAAAAGCATCATTTGAGTTAAGGGATCCTTATTCTTTATTATAGTTCTAACATGAATGATAGTTACTACATTTGATTACATTTTGGGTGGGTTGTAGACTATCCCAATGAAGATAATGAAATATGTAAATTGAAATAGAATTGTAGGTTCAACGAAAAAAATATTTTATCACTTTTACTATACTTACTATCTATATTATACATTCTCTATGATTTATGAAAATCCACGATCTTGGTGCCTTTTTTGTTGTAATGGATATATTTTTTGATCTATTATTATGCTCTTTTTTTAATTATATTAAAATAAATACGATACATTATTATATATTCCTAATGTGATAGTTACCAATTTAAATACCTTTCTATGATAAATCCCTTAATAGGTAACATGAAGTTCATTAAAATTATCATGCCTAAATATAAAATGAGTTATGTAAATATCTAAAAAGTAGTTGTCACGATTGTTTGTGGTATGTGGGGATGATGACAGTGATTCTGGAGTGATATTTGGTGGATTTTGGGGAGGAAGTTAATTTTATATATGGAATCTATGATGGGATGCCATAGTGATGTGAAATAAAATCAATGTTGGGATTAACAGAATGGGGAAGACAGTTTTTTTGTATTGTTTTTGTGTTGTACATTGTTGTACTAGTTTCCCAATAGTAATAGAATATATTATTAATTATTAATATAAAATTATATGGTTTCAGTTGACTAATGATGATTATTATATATGGGATGTGATGATAATATGAAATTAACTGAATGGATATATGAATTCGGATGGTAATGGGAAAATCTGGAGAATTGATTAAATCTAGAAAGTATAATAAATGAGTCATCTGCTTCATGCCATGTTTTCATAGAGTTATTAATTTATGAATGATAGTATAACTGATATTTTTTTTATTATTTGTGCTTTTCTAAGTTCGGATGGTACTCTTATTTTATACTCATGGGTTAGAATTGTGTGTTATGATATACATACATATATGTATATATATATGTTATAGTTTTCGGGAATAATAGAAGCCTCAATTGATTAATAATAATTATTTTTTATGATAACTAATTAATCAATGATTTAAATGATGATAACCTCAATGATCAATGGATGTGAACCATTTAAAATTTAAAACAGTTTGAATATGGATCAAAAGAAAAGGATCATAATATATTGTTTATAACTAATTAATCAATTAAAGAATTACATTATAAGAAATTATATCATCACATATGTATTTTTCAACATATCTATGTTGTAGAAACCTTTCATTACAGGAATAAATATTATATTTCCTCCAATGATAATCCATAGATGTTCCATGAACTTCAAAAAGTCCTGTTAGGATTCTCAGGGATCTAGCTATGTAAATCCTATTAGTTGCATCATTAAACATTAATCTACCCAAGAACTACTTCAAGGAAGGGTTCAACTCAATTTCTATATTCATGAGAGTGGTGGGGGAGTAGTATCACTCTCCATTATTAACAGAATTCATAGTGATAGATATATCTAATGGTTTGAGAGGATTATCTTCAAATCTCATTATACACATCACAAAACGAATTCTTCATATAGAAAAATAATATAATTTGGATTATAAATTTCTAGGTTTATAAAAAAAAAATAACCTGTGAGCCTTTATTATTTCTATAATCTTGATAAAACCCCATGTCTATAATAATAATAATAATATTACAATATTTTAACATGCGCAAAATTCATTAATTAAATGATTTAATATTTATTCAAATAATAATAAATATTTATTATTTCTCACTATACTATAATACTTGGTAATCCATACAACTATAATATTTATCATTCCTTGAATAATGACTAGTAATCTATTAAATTAAAATCAATTCTTTTTTAACACTAAAATAATAAATATTATATTCACTAAATAGTAAGTAAAATTTTATTAAATATTGTACTCACATAATATTCTCTCAAATAATGGCTGACTTAATATATGTGATCATGAAAACATGAATAATTGTTAAATGGAATACGTGAATAGTATTTATTCTACATGTTAAATAGTAAATAATATTATATTATTTAACTTATATTCATGTTACACATAATGTGTCACCCAGTAGGTCCGTTTTATAGTTTCATTAGGGGAATCATCTTAATGTATGAGGATAATGCTTAATAACATGCCATGTCACTCATAGAGAATGAAGAAACTATTGAAATTAAATAATACCGCATACATATACTTAAAGGTAAATATAATCCCATCATCATGAGACCTATAATCAATAAGGATTAATGCTATTGCCATCATCCTATGTGATTGATGTCACTTTCGTTGAAATTCCAGAAACTGATAATGTTAATAAAACACTATGGAAGTGGATTTTTAGGGTATTCCATTAACATCAAAGGGACTAATATATCAACATCCACTAAACAATATAAGGTATAAATACATTCTCCAATTATTCATTAATTAAATATTACTAATGATTCACACATCTTATTATACCTCACCATAAGCACAAGTTATAATAGTTATCATCACTACATGAACGTATGTGATTTATAATATAAATTAATAATTATATATATGTCTAATGATCAAAACACACATCAATAGAATGTAATATCTCATGAAACATATCAATTTTGATATTCTAATGTTGTTTCCTTTAGTTATCAAGATTAACATACAAGGATATGACATCGTTTTAGGTGAATATTCGGTATATTACAAAAATACATGCCAAAGGACCATAATGTTTTAGTGTATTTGGAATCATGGAAATAAAATCTCATATCCTTGTGAAAGATCATCCTCTTGTACTATGAATATCTCTAAAATTATTACTTCTTTGTAATACCTTAATTCCAGTCCCTGGGAAAGGAAACATAAAACGGGTGAGATGTGATGCATAGTATGGGTAAAAAAGTGATACATTTAAGCATAAAAATGAACATAGGGGTATGAGAATGTGATCATAAGTTTATAAGATCATACCCTGCATATCAAAAATCCTAAAAATGAGTCATGGGATAAAGCTATGTAGTTCAAATGACATAAATCATAAGGAAATAAATAACATAATCTGTGATGGAATAACTGAGTAATAATTCATAAAATTTCTGGAAAAAAACATGACAATATAAAATATTATTTCAAAACTAATTACAAAGACCTTTAGAACCTGTATGGATTGGGACAAGACCAATGTACATACTATGGGATTGGGTAAAAAAGCAATTTACCCTCTTAATTTTATGATTAAATAGAAACTCATATATATTATTTTCTCCGGAATGGGATAGAAATCTTGTACCATATTGTTTTTGGGCTTTGGCTATAACCTGTTTTCCCTCTTCATTTTAGGATTGGGCTATAACCCATGTATCATCCTATCTTCGATGTTGGGATAAAAATAATATACATTATTTCATTTTATCTCTTGGGACATATCCCCTATAACTTCTAGTTTAGGGGATTGGGATATAATGAACCGACATAGGTTACCCTAAAAAAATAACACCACGTGACATGCCACATACCCGAAGGGTGTTCTTAATTCACATGGTATAGTAACAAGCACCTGAGAATCGAACAACAGAATATTGTGAACAATTTTTATAACCTAAAAAACACATTGAATATATATATATATCTTTGAAAAAAAAAAGAAATAATAGAAGATGGACTAGATATATATTCCATAACTGTAAAAAAACAGTAGAAACATACAACTAATAATGTATCTAAAAACTACAAGACAAGTCCAACTAAAAAGGAATATAAACCAAAATGAACATCTATATTATGGTAGGGATGGACTACCACCATAACACCATTATCTACCAAATGAGATGACATGAACCTCAATTCCTCCATGGGGTGCCATGCCTTTCCCTTCAATAGAAGTCAAACAATGTTATACGCATCACTGGAGAGGTTTGTAGGATATAAACTAATAGGATTATTAGGATCCCACCCTTTTTTTCCAGAACATTCATTTATATATAAAAAATTTGTATCTCATTTTAAGTAAAAATGGTATGATAAGTTGTAAATATGTTTTATAGAAAACATGGTAGACATTTCTCTTTTTCCATTTGTTCAAAATAGAAGCAAGTACATCAATTTCAAAACACAATTTCTATATCATTTACCACAATAAAAAACATTAATATAAAGGAAAACATAGAATGATAAGTAATAAAAACAAAATAAAATGTCTCACAACACCAATGAATACTAAATTTACATGTTTTAGACTTCTGATACCATAATCAATCAGCTGAAAAAAATTTAATATTATAAAAACGTTCCTAGGAAGCAGAGAAATAACCCATGAGTAAACCCACCAAAAATTTCAATGTCAGTCTCCTAGAACAAAGGTCCTATGAAACACATGATAGCCTTGAGAAAATCCTCCTTCATAATCACAAACCAATTGATGATGGCCTCATGCTAAACCTTTCACCTATGTTCCTTGGGTAACCCATACTCACGTTTTCACAAAATATGTTAATGATTTGAAAACTATTTAATAATTATATCAAAACCATTTCAATTCAAAAAAAATAATGATTTTCTAAAAAAAATCAATAAGAATTGAAAAAATATTTTTCATTGAAAAATAATTTCAGCATATGAAAATCATTCATGAAATTTGTTTATTATGAAATAGTTTGTAATGAAAAATAGGAAGATACATTGTCATAGGCTAGAGAAAGAATAACCTGCCTCAAAACACAGGTCACACAAGACTACAATGAGACAAAACAACAAAAAACTACAATTTACCTACATATACAGTATAATGAAATCCATACACCTTTGGATTGATTTAATTTTAAACATAAAGGGTTGGAATAAGAGATTAAACCCACACACATCAAAGAAAAATGCATGTTGCACTATGACCAACTGATGAAAAAGACATAAAAATGATATCACACATAAGATCTAGGAAGAAACAAAGAATAATAACAAAGCATCGGCCAACGAATCTAATGATTCCAACCAATAGTGATATTGTGATCAAAGGAAATGATTTAACGGAATGCTTACTCAATAGGAGAGAAGTAACGTAGATGAAACAAAGATACAATGTTGAACAGATTGATATAAGATGATTGTTTTCTCTAAAAACATAATAGGATGAGCCTAGGATTGAGAGACAAGAAGTCTAGAAGATGATCCAGGAGAATATAGCAACTCATCAACTTTAAAATCTTGACTTAGACCATTCCACGATGTGAAATAAGTAACATTCCATTAATCCCATGATGTAAAAGTACGCTTAAAAATAGGTCACCACGAATTTAAAATATTTTATTTAAAGAATTCATGGTGTGAAAAATTGTTTTATATTGTGCAACTTTTACAGTGTGAATCCCCTTTCACAGCACGCACACTATAATAATTATATATCTGTTAACCAAGTAATATGTTGTAAAATCTTCTTTTATCCTATAGAAAATATGGTTAATGTTGAAATTACAACAAAATATCATACTTCACCAATATTGGAATATTCCCTATATCAAAGTAGAGGGAAAACCATGGTTATGTTAAGGGAGTACAAGATAAAATGCTCAATGGATGTTACAAACACCCCACCATAATGACATTCCATCATTGAGAATTCTTGTGGAAGATTTAATCCCCTGAAAGAGATGAGTCCACTACTCCATCATCAACTATTCACATTCCCATGTATCTTGACAATATTATCCTAGTTTCCATAGAACATTGACCAATGGAAATTGTAACGCCCGAGACTTTTATGAGAAATATTTTGTTTTTATGTTATATAAATCATCAAAGGAATATTTCACTCCACACAACACTGGATTGGCTGGAATTACACGCAATCGCGGCCTTCCTCAATAGATTGCATCGTACACAATACCAAGTTTCACTAAACAACGATATGCTATTAAAATATTGTTAAAACTAGCCGTTATGATTAGTAATAACCACTTTTAAACATTTTATAAATTTTATTTTTCAAAATGGACTTCATTTTTGGATTCGTAATAACGAAATTAGCTTAGGGTGAAATTTTGGTACTTTTCGGATAACTTTCATATTCTGATGAATAGTGAAAATTACTAAATTTTAATTAAAAACAACTTTTTTAATCAAAATAATTAATAGTGATAAATTATTAATTTGAGTGGTTTTAAAGTATATTTAGAATATATTTGTACAATTTAATACAATTTTGTTTATTGGATGTATTTTTACATTTAAACCAGACATAAACAAGAGTCAATCTTTTGATAGTTATTATCTCCTAAAAACACGCTATTTGTTTTGACGACGGGAATTAATTTTTAAATTAGTTAATGTAACTGATATGTTTTTAATTTGGTAAAATAAACATCATTTTTGAATTCATAATATCAAATATAGCTTAGGCCTATTTTTTGGTATTTTTCTGGAAACTTTCATTTTTTTGATGAATAGTGAAACCACTAAGTGGTAGTTAAAAAAACTAAATTTTTCATAAAACATAATTTTACCACTTCTGTGAGTAGAATTTCAAAAATCCGAGAGACACTGTTAATATCAAGGACTAAAATGTTGTTCAATGAGATTAAAATAATTTTTGGTGAATAGTAACTTTTAACTTTTTTTACCACTGCTAAAAGTAAATAGGGTAATTAAGGGTTAAAGTGTTATTATTATTACCTTAACAAATGTACTAAATCTATTGGATAAGTGTAATTCGACAAAAAACAACCTTACGAATAAAAAATGACCATTTAGACCCAATCTGATTAGATTAGGACATTTATTATCAATTTATTTAAAGGAGGGTTAAAATAGTTAAAATCGAAGTTTAATAACCAAATCATTTTTAATATAGGGTTATACATAAGATAAATTCGACTATAAATATTCATTAGAAATATTATAAGATTTCCAACATAATGGAATTTTATTTAGAATTTTTAAACTTAAAATAATTTAATTTATTAATGATAATACGATGATGCAATAATTATCTTATTAATGAAATATTGACATAATTGATGTTATAAATACCCAAATAAATGTAATTTGAGACTTTTTATGAATTACAATAATTTAATATGTTAATATGACATGTTAGTATTGATTTAATTAAATTTTTTCTAACTAATAATTTTGTTATAATTTTCACAAAAATCAATTACCAAATAGTGTCAAAATTTAAATAAAATAGTTTTTAAAAAAAAATATTATATTATTAATTGTTATTATATTACTAAAAATCTAAGGTTCGACCAAGATACTTATATCATGATAGGTGTATAATTAATGGACCACTTGGGTGTGTCTTGGATGTATATGGTATGTTAATTAACTATATAATATAAAAATACAAAGTGACATGGTAAATGTCAATCTAATTAACTAAGTGTTAAAACTAAACGATATGGATAATATAATGACCTAAACTTGTATAAATTATATTGGATGAGAGTATTTATACCCATAACCACATTAGATTCGAAATATATCAATTTTGAGCTATTAAAATCCGAATTTGACTTTATAATAAAATAATATTTTTAGTTATTACAAAGGTGCCCCTCTCCTCCCATATAAAAGGGAACCTCCTCCCTCTTTTACTCACACCACTTTGAGCCTTCAAGCTCGTAAAACCCCTTATAAATTCTCTTCTCCACTTCCCTAGAAACATCCTAGGCGTACTGGTCTTCTTCAAAGACCACTATTAGTTCCCTAAGAGGAGGTCTGAACGAGGCGCTTCAAAGAAGAGGTAATGTCCGTTACCGATTCTTTCAACTTTATTTCTTCTTCCACACATTCTTCTTTAGTTGTTTCATTATGAAGTTATAACATCAGTATCACTCATATACTGATATTATATTATACGTATTAAACAACCCTATTTCACCATCTATCAATCTAATGGAAAATGAAATCACCGCAAGTGCATACGTACGGAATACCGTCTCTACGCCGTGGTGTAATCTATTTTCCACCACCAACTTACATGGATGGGTATAATGGTGTAAATAATGACTATATATGATTATTTTAAAGTGATATTGATTCTGAAATAGTATAAATACACTCCAATACAATTCCACGATCATGGTAACGATATCATCGCTCGTGCGTACGTACAGAATACCGTCTCCACGATGTGATGCGACTCGTTCTACATGATCTTCAATGAATAATGATTATTTAAATGGATTTAATGAATTAATATGATATATATTAGACAAATACCATTCTGGAAATGAGGTATCAATAACCTAAAATGAAAAATAAGAATTTATTCGACAAAACATGCATAAGAACAAAAAGTAATAAACACCAGAATAACACGTAGTAATGAAATATTACTAATAAGAAGCTAAGAATATGACCATATATGATATCATAAAAATATATATGTTTATGGAATAATTCAATAACATTATTTAAATCATTATACTTGAGTTTCGGACACTTACGAAGAAAATCGGACCTAAGGTAAGGGAAAATATCAGAATCTCATTTTATCCGAGACTGTTTACACTTTGGTATTTACTGGGGTGTATTTTATCATCCACATCCATGTTTCCTCAACATGTAATATTGTTTCCATCCACCTACAATTGTTTGAATCCAATTTTACCCTTCGGTGAGTTTTTATTAAATGATATGAAAGGAATATTTCGTCATTTTTCGTACGAGGTACTTTTTTACTTTTTCGACAAATGTACAAGAAGAATGTTTTTTTAACTTATACGACATGAATGGATTTTTAAAACATTATTTCCAAGAAGCATCCTTTACAAGTTTTCAAGTTTCTTTTTAATCAACTTCTTTTAGATTAAAATTGTATGACATTTTAAGAAAGGAAAATGTTTTTGAAGTAGAAAGGATATTTTCCTCAAGAATGGAGTTCAAGTGTTTTATCAAAATTATTTTCCATCTAAGATAATATAGGGTTCTGTTTCAATCCCTATTATTACATTGATTTTATTATGTAGTGATGGAATTATTTTAATGAATTTCTTTATCTAATATGAATTTTTTTTATGATTTCATTATGTTTAAGAATCCCATTTTTATTACATGGGTTATGCAATGATGTATGATTTATGATTTTGTGGCACACATAAGAATGGTATCATTATGAGATGGGTGGGACCTATATCTCCCTCTAATGAATTGGTTAATGATTTTATATCTCATGAGATAGACATGGCTGGGACGGTAGGTTAAACCGGTTCAGTGAAACAGGACTGAAACGAGGAGTGAACTCAGTTCAGAAATAGACCTTTTCCACTAAGATATTCTTGGAAATGAGTCTGGACTAATAAGAACTGATTCACTATGATTATGTGTGTATGCCACAAAGTTTCATGTTTTATGTTATCATTATTGGGATTACATTTCACCACTATTATTTATCCCATGTTATGAAATTTTGATCTCTTTTGCAGGTTAAGATTTCCAAAAGTTATGTTCTTATGTATATGATGTGATTGATATATCTTTTGTTTATCCGTACTGAGCATTTGAGCTCACCCTTTTGTATGTTTTATTTCGCCATGTTAGGAAGAAGGATATTATGTAGGATATTCAAAAAGGGACTCTCGATATGATGAAATAAATGGGAGTCAAATTAGATGCTTTAGGAACCAGTTGTTTATGTTTCCCAGTTTCTAAAGACTCTATACCTATACGGTCCTTTCCTGGTTTTGTTATATGTTTTAATAAGTGTGCTTCAATTCTGAAGTAATAACAACGTATGTAAAGTATGGGTCGTTATAGTAGGCATCAGAGGAAAGGTATAGTCAACCTTTGGAAACTAGGATGTGAAAGCCTTAGTAAGAACCCTAAGGATAAGGCTAAGCATAGAACACAATCTTAGTGTTTTATAAATGGCCATGAAAAACATATGATAAGACCTTAAGTGTGAAATTTTATTCTTGATTATGTGGTTTCTTCTATTATAATTAGTGTTGCTCACACTATTATTCTTGGTTGTAGTCAACGGTTGGAACCCGAAGGAACCGTGTTAATGCGGAATACGACGTGCAATGCAATGATTGTCCCCCTGAGGAACCAAACATTATGGGAGCTGGAATGAAAAATCTTGTAACCATGCTCACACAACTTTCTCAAGCTATGAATTTGCAGGACTTCCAAACGAGCAATGGAATGAGCAACATTCTGGTGAATCCTTCATGAGGCAGCGTCCACCTTCATTCAGCGGGTCTACTGATCCATTAGTTGCTGAACAATGGATTAGTACTACTGAAAAGATTTTTTCGGTTCTTCAATGTTCTGAACATGATAAAGTCATCCCTGCAGTGTATCGTTTAGAAGGAGATGCTGATCATTGGTGGAATCTTATTAAGAATACGAGGCAAATGGATGAAATTGGGTCCAAGGAATGGGACGAGTTCAAGAACTTATTTTTCAATAAGTACTTCCCATGTATTCTTCGAACAAAGATGGAGAAGGAGTTTCTTTAACTAAAGAAAAAGGATGATGAATCTGTTGGTACCTATGAAGCAAATTTTACAAGACTTGCAAGGTACGCTTCTGGTATTATTATCCAACCTTAGAGTAAGATCGATCGATTCTTTAGTGGCTTAAAACCAAGTCTTCGAAGGGCCTTAGCCATAAGGGACTTCAATAGCTACAAGGAAATCGTTTGATCTGCACTCAAAGTTGAGATGGAGATTGGAGTAAACCATCAGTCATATGGGTTTGATAAGAAGAGGAAAATGGAATTCAAAGGAAAATATAAAGGGAACACTGAAAAGAAGATGATCTTTCCCTTATGCTCAAAGTGTGGAAAGAAAAATGGAGGGAGTTGTCTTAAATGGACAAGTAAATGTTTCAAATGTGGAAAGGAAGGTCATCGGCCATTTGAATGCCGCAATGATGGGAAGAAGATTTCTAATGATGAAAAAAAGGATGGGATACACATAATGAACCTACTACACATCAATTTTTCAAGTGCAAGGAGATGGGGCAGTATGCCAACCAATTCCCAAATCCATGGTTTGATGATGATGGTCTACGTAAACGAACTCTTATGGCTAAAGACAAAGGAAAGTCACATGTAATTTCTATCAACGATGTGGAGTACGATAACGATGTGGTGAAAGGTACACTTTCCAACCACTCTAATGTAGAAAATGTTTTTTATTTGATTCTGGATCCACCCACTCTTTTATTTTTGATGAATTTTCTAAGAGTATCACCGTATTACCTCAACAATTAGATGTTGAGTTAGTTGTGACAACCCCTAATGGCACAACAGTCACATCAAAAGTTTATAATTCATCCCGATTAAAGTTTATTGGAAATTGCTTCCTACAAATCTTGTGATCCTTCCGATAGTGGAATTTGATGTGATTCTTGGCATGGATTGGATTTCTTTATATGGATATCATATCAATTTCCAAAGAAGGGAAGTCACATTTCATATTCTAGATCAATTATTGATCATCTATCGATGCAAGGATGAATATAACCTTCCTGTGGAAATTTCTTCCATCTTATAGGTCTTGATTCCACTAAATGAGGGATATTTATCTTAGATGGCTGGAGAGAAACTCACGATTAAGAATATGCCCGTTGTACGGGAGTTTGATGATGTCTTTCAGGAGGAATTGGCGGGTCTTCCAACAAATCGTGAAGTTGAGTTTTCAATAGAACTCGTACCGGGTGCTTTGCCTATTTCAAAGACACCTTATAGAATGGCCCCAATTAAGTTGCAGGAATTGAAGAAGCAACTCGATGAGAATCTTGATAAAGAATTCATACGCCCTACTGCGTCACCTTAGGGAGCACCTATTCTCTTTGTTACGAAGAAAGATGGATCAATGATACTCTACATTGATTATCAAGAACTTAACAAGATCACTATCAAGAACAAATATCATCTCCCGCGCATTGATGACTTATTTAACCAACTACTAGGAGCTCAATACTTTTCCAAGATTGATATTCATTCAGGGTATCATCAATTAAGGGTCAAAAGGGAGGATATACAAAATACGTCTTTCCGTACAAGTTATGGACACTATGAATTTATAATGATTCCATTTGGTCTCACTAATGACCCTCATATCGTCATGGATCAGATGAATAGAGTCTTTAGAGACTATCTTGATTAGTTTGTGGTAGTCTTTATAGACGATATTCTTGTCTATTCAAAGAGCAAAGAAGAACATGAAGATCACTAGATAATTATATTGAAGACCCTGAGAAAGGAGAAGATTTATGCCAAATTTTTCAAGTGTGAATTTTGGCTTCAAAAAGTTTCATTTTTGGGTCACATAATCCCCAAAGAGGGGATATCTGCGGATCTATCAAAAACAGAGGTTATCGAAAGATGGTTGGGACCAACAACAGTAACTGAGATCCGAAGTTTTTATGGTTTTGCTGGATATTATCGATGTTTTGTGAAAGATTTTTCACGATTATCTAATCCACTCACCAGGTTGACTCGGAAAGGAGTTATGTTTATTTGGACGGAGGAATGTGAATAGAATTTCAAGGAGTTGAAAAGAAGGTTATCAAGTGCACCTGTACTCACACTGCCTTGTAGTGGATAAATCTTTGTGATATACAGTGATGCATCCAAGAAAAGATTGGGGTGTGTTCTTATGAAAAGTTATATAGTGATAGATTATGCCTCACGGTAGTTGAAAATCCATGAGAAAAATTACCCAACTCATGATTTGGAGTTAGCTGTGGTAATCATTGCATTAATGATTTGGAGGCATTATCTTTATGGAGAATGATGTGAGATTTATACTGATCATAAAAGTTTAAAGTATATTTTCACAAAAAAGGAGATGAATATGCGCCAAAGAAGATGGATAGAGCTAATTAAGGATTGTGACTGCTCAATTAATTACCACCCTGGGAATGCAAACAAGGTGGTAGATGCATTAATTCAACAAGGCCATGCCAGTTTATCCATGATGAGGATCAGAAAAGATCCAATATTTATGGATTTACAAAGGATGGATGTTGGAAGTATAATAAAAGGGGGGAATCGTATCTTTCACAAATTAATGTTCAACCATCTATACATGTTAAAATTAATGAGGCACATAAAGAAGATGTAGAGTTACAAAAGAAGGTGAGAAATGTTCCTGAATTCAACCTTGATTGTGATGGGATAATAAAGTTCAGCAATCGGGTTTGTGTTCCTCCCATCCCAGAATTAAAGAAGGAGCTGTTGGATGAGGCTCATAGTTCTTCATTATCTATTCATCCTGGAAGTAGGAAGATGTATAGGGACCTAAAAGAGTACTTTTGGTGGGATGGCATGAAAAGAGATGATGCTGAATATGTCTCTCGATGCTTGGTTTGTCAGCAAGTTAGAGCAGAGAGACAGAAGTCTAAGGGGGTGTTACAACCATTACCCACACCCGAATGGAAATGGGAAAACATCACTATGGACTTTGTCACTGGACTTCCTAAAACATCCAAAGGCAATAATTCTATCTAGGTCATAGTTGATCGTCTTACAAATTCTGCACACTTCATTGCTATTAGAGAGGATTTCTATCTAGATCAGCTTTCCAGGATATATGTAAAGGAAGTGGTAAGATTGCATGGAGTAACACTTTCTATTATATCTGATCGGGATCTGAGATTTACCTCACAGTTCTGGAGAAGTCATCAGCATACTCTGGATATAGAGTTGAGTTTCAACACTGCTTATCATCCTCAGACAGATGGTCAGTCTGAGAGAACAATTCAAACTCTAGAGGATATGTTAAGAGCTTTCTCTATGGATTTGAAAGGTGGTTGGGATCGACACCTACCTTTGGTGGAATTTTCTTATAATAATAGCTTTCACTCCAGTAATCAGATGGCTCCTTATGAATCTCTCTATGGAAATAAATGCAGGACTCCAACTTGATGGGATGAAGTTGGGGAAAGAAAGCTATTAGGACCTGATCTTGTCGACGAGATGGCAGAAAAGGTCCGATCTATTCAACAACACATAAGTGTAGCTCAGAGTCGACAGAAACTTTATGTTGACAACCGAATAAAAGACCTAGAGTTTGAAGTGGGTGATAAAGTGTTCTTACGAATATCTCACTGGAAGAGGGTCATGAGATTTGGAAAGAATGGGAAGTTGAGCCCTAAATATATCGGTCCTTTCGAAATACTGGATCGTGTTGGAAAGGTATCTTAACGATTGGTGCTTCCATCTAATCCCTCTCAAGTTCATGATGTGTTCCAAGTATCTCTTCTGAGAATGTACATACCTGATCCTTCACATGTACTCAGCTCAGAAGTTGTACCATTTGATCAAGATCTTTCTTATGAAGAATAGCCAATAGAGATTCTGGATCATAGCGAAAAAGTCCTACGAAACAAGACCACTTGACTGGTGAATGATTTACGGAGGAACCACCAATTAGATGAAGCTAAATGGGAGCTTGAGGATATTATGAGGGAAATGTATCCTCATCTATTTGTTACAAAGTGAATAATTTTGAGGTCAAAATTCATTTTAAGGGTGGTAGAATGTAACGCACGAGACTTTTATTAGAAATATTTAGTTTTTATGTTATATAAATCATCAAAGGAATCATTCACTTAACAAAATACTATCTTGTATTGCTTTACACGCAACCACGGCCGTCCTCAATAGCTTTCCTCGTACACAATATCGAGTTTCACTAAACAACGATATGCTGTTAAAATATTATTAAAACTAGCGGTTATGAATAGAAACAACCACTTTTTGAAATTTTTTAAATTTTATTTTTCAAAATGGACTTCATTTTTGGATTCGAAATATCGAAATTAGCTTAGGGTGAAATTTTGGTACTTTTCGGATAACTTTCATATTCTGATGAAGAGTGAAAATTACTAAATTTTAATTAAAAACAACTTTTTTAATCGAAATAATTAATAGTGATAAATTATTAATTTGAGTGGTTTTAAAGTATATTTAGAATATATTTTTACAATTTAATACAATGTTGTTCATTTTATGTAATTTCATATTTAAACCAGACATAAACAAGTGTCAGTCTTTTGATAGTTATTATCTCTTAAAAACACGCTATTTTGTTTTGACGACGGGAATTAATATTTAAATTAGTTAATGTAACTGATATGTTTTCAATTTGGTAAAATAAAAATTATTTTTGAATTCAAAATATAAAATATATATTAGGACTAATTTTTGATATTTTTATGGAAACTTTCATTTTTGATGAATAGTGAAACCACGAAGTGGTAGTTAAAAAAACTGAATTTTTCATAAAACTTAATTTTACCGCTTCTGTGAGTAGAATTTCAAAAATCCGAGGAACACGGTTAATATCAAGGACTAAAATGTGGTTCAATGAGATGAAAATAACTTTTGGTGAATAGTAAATTTTTAATATTTTTACCACGGTTAAAAGTATATAGGGTAATTAAGGGTAAAAGTGTTATTATTATTAACCTAAAACATGTCCTAATTCTATTAGATAAGTGTAATTCGACCAAAATAAACCTTAGGAATAATATATGACCATTTAGGCCCACTTGGATTAGATTAGGACATTTATTATCAATTTATTTAATGAAGGGTTAAAATAGTTAAAATCAATGTTTAATAACTAAATCATTTTTAATATAGGGTTATACATAAGATAAGTTATTCTATAAATATTCATTAGAAACTAAACATATTTACAATATAATGGTATTTTATTTGTAATTTTTAGACTTAAAATAATTTAATTTATTTATGATACAATGATGATGCAGTAATTATCTTATTAATGAAATATTGACATAATTGATGTTATAAATACCAAAATAAATGTAATTTGAGACTTTTTATGAATCTAAATAATTTTCATTGTTAATATGACATGTTAGTATTGATTTAATTAATTTTTTTCAAACTAATCATTCTATTATAATTTTCAAAAAAAATCAATTACTTAATAGTGTCAAAATTGACATAAAAAAGTTATAAAAACATATATTATATTATTAAATGTTATTATATTCCAAAAAATCTAAGGTTCGGCGAGGATACTTATATCATGATAGGTCTATCATTAATGGACCCCTTGGGGGTCGCTTGGATGTATATGGTATGTTTATTAACTATATAATATAAAAATACAATGTGACATGGTAAATGTCAATCTAATTATCTAAGAGTTAAAACTAAAAGATAAGGTTAATATAATGACCTAAACATGTCTAAATTCTATTGGATGATATTATTTCGTCCCATCCCCACCATAGCTTCGAAATATATCAATTTGGAGCTATTAAAAACCGAATTTGACTTTATAATAAAATAATATATTTAGTTATCACAATGGTGCCCCTCTCCTCCCTTATAAAAAGGCACCTCCTCCCTCTTTTCCTCACACCACATTGAGCCTTCAAGCTCAGAAAAACCCTGAAAAATTCTCTTCTCCACTTTCCTAATAACAACATAGTGGTCCTGGTCTTCTTCAAAGACAAATTTTAGTTCCCTAAGAGGAGGTCTCAAAGAGGCGCTTCAAAGAAGAGGTAATGTCAGTTACTGATTCTTTCAACTTTATTTCTTCTGCCACTTCTTCTTCTTTAGTTTTTTCATTATGAAGTAATAACATCAGTATCAATCATATACTGATATGTTATTATAAGTATTAAACAACCCTATTTCACCATCTATCCATCCTACGGAAAACGAAATCATCGCACGTGCGTACGTACGGAATACCGTCTCCACATTGTGGTGTAATCTATTTTCCACCACCACCTTACTTGGATGGGTATAATGGTGTAAATAATGACTATATATGATTATTAAAAAGTGATATTTATTATGAAATACTATACATACACTCCAATACAATTCCATGATCATGGGAGGGATATCATCGCTCGTGCGTATGTACGGAATACCGTCTCCACGATGTGATGTGACTCGTTCTACATGATCTTCATTGCATAATGATTAAATAAATGAATTGAATGAATGAATATGATATATATTACACTAATACAATTCTGTAAATGAGGTATCTATAACCTAAAAAGAAAAATATGAATTTATTCGACAAAACACGCATAAGAACAAAAAGTAATAAACACCCGAATAACAAGTAGTAATGAAATATTACTAATAAGAATCTAAGAATATGACCATATATGATATCATAAAAATATGTATGATTATGGAATACGTCAATAACATTATTTAAATCATTATACAGGAGTTTCGGACACTTACGAAGCAAATCGGACCTAAGGCAAGGGAAGATATCACAATCTCATTTTATCCGAGATTGATTATACTTTGTTATTTACTGGGGTGTATTTTATCATCCACATCCATGTTTTATCAATATGTAATATTGTTTCAATCCACCTACAATTGTTTAAATCCAATTTTACCCTTCGGTGAGTTTTTAGTAAAAGATATGAAATGAATATTTTTTAATTTTTCGTACGAGGTACTTTTTTTACTTTTCCGACAAAATTATGAGAAGAATGTTTTTTTAACTTATACGACATGAAGGGATTTTTAAAACATTATTTCCAAGAAGATTCCTTTAGAAATTTTCATGTTTATTTTTAATCAACATATTTTAGTTTAAAATTGTATGACATTTTAAGAAAGGAAAATGTTTTTGAAGTAGAAAGTATATTTTCCCTAAGAATGGAGTTCAAGTGTTTTATCAAAATTATTTTCCATCTATGATAATATAGGGTTCTGTTTCTATCCCTATTATTACATTGATTTTATTATTTTGTGATGGAATTATTTTTATGAATTCCTTTATCTTATATGAAATTTTTTATGATGTCATGATGTTTAAGAATCCCATTTTTATTACATGGGTTATGCAATGATGTATGATTTATGATTTGGTGGCACACATAAGAATGGTATAATTATGAGATGGGTGGGACCTATATCTCCCTCCAATGCATTGGGTAAAGATTTTATATCTCAGGAGAGAGACATGGCTAGGATGGCTGGTTAAACCTGTTCTGTGAAACAGGACTGAAACGAGGAGTGAAATCAGTTCAGAAATGGACTTTGTCCACTAAGATAGTATTGGAAATGAGTCTTGACTAATAAGAAATGATTCTATATGATTATGTGTGTATGAAACAAAGTTTCATGTTTTATGTTATGATTATTGGGATTACATTTCACCACTATGATTTATCCCATGTTATGAAATTATGAACTATTTTTCTGGTTAAGATTTCCAAAAGTTATGTTCTTATGTATATGATGTGATTGATATTTCTTTTGTTTACCCTTACTGAGCATTTCAGCTCACCCTTTTGTATGTTTTATTTCCCCAGGTCAGGAAGAAGGTTATTAAGTAGGATATTCCAAAAGGGACTCTAGATATGATGAAATAAATGGGAGGCAATGTATATGCTTTAAGAACCAGTTGTTAATGTTTCCCAGTATCTAAAGACTCTATACCTATACTGTCATTTGCTAGTTTTGTTATATTTTGTAATAAGTGTGCTTCAATTCTGAAATAATAACAATGTATGTAAAGTATATGTCGTTATAGAAATTACTTCCAATGTATGAATTTCACTTGAGAGTCAATGATCTCAACTCATTTCTCTAGAGTAGATGCACTTAAATCTAACACTATTTCTTCAAAACTCATAATTTGAGTAGGTTATGGGTGATATTTTTTAAGTTGAGATATATGGAAAACATCAAGAATACCTATCTAGTGAACTGAAAATGCTAACCAATAAGAATTTTTTTGATCCACACAAAGACCTCAAATGATCCAATCGATACTAAAGCCTACATTCATGACTTTACAAATCGACGACAACACTCTCGAGGAGAAAATTTCAAGAAAACAAAATCCAATAAAAAAATGTCCAAAGGTAGAGCCACCCATATAATATTATTTCAATCAAATATGTTTTGTAACCCAATATTAATTTATATAATTAATCTTCAAAAAAATTCCTAAATCAAACATGGCCTAACTAAAGTTACCATGGACACCTCATCCCAATAATGTGATCATCTACATGGGCGACCACACAATGCCGAAAAGGGATCAATTTTTTCCGATGACTAATAAATATTATTATAAAAAAACACAACAATACCCTGATGGATATACAATGATCCTCCATAATCCAAGACACAAGTGGTGATCATAGACTCTAGAATATAAATTACTAACTCTATTGAACCATCATTCTGTGGATGGTTAGTTGTTCTCAACTTGAACTGAGATTCCATAGACTCTTGAAAAATCCCATAGAACCTCATGGTAAACCCTGGATCCCTTTCCTATATAAAAAATGACCCCCATGTTACCTCACAATCATATAAACATATATAATAATTAGAACACCATCCATAGTGGTATCCTTGATTTGAATAAAATGAGAAGAGTTCATCAAAAGATCAACAACCACCCAAATAACATTCATCCCAAAGGGATACCATGGTAATAAAATAGAAAAATCCATGGATACCTCATACCACTTCCAAACTATCACTAAAAGAGGCTGAAGAATCCATGACGGTTTCATGTTCCATGCCATTATCCATTGTTGGTGTAACAGTGAGACAAAAACTCTACGATGTCACACATTATACACTACCACCAAAATCGTTGCCTTATGTAATAATACATTTTTTCAGTAGCCAGATGAATGACCAAGGAATAGATGATACAATCGAACAATACTAGACTCTTAATAGATGCTAGTAAGACAACCCTTTTCCTGAAGTGATGCATACCATCAAAAGAAATACACCATCCTTGAATTGTCTCCTCTCCATAAAGCCTTTCTCGAGTCTTCTGTAAGTCAACATCCTACTGCTGAATATGAAAAATAAACACCAATAGAGATGGTTATTACTGAACACTATCCAAAACCATGCCTAAAACAACCATCTGATCATCTATATGAAACTGAAAAAATAACCCCATAAGGTTGCACTCATCTTTCGATTCCAGAACAGCATGTGACAGTACATACCTCCTAAAATAATCTACAGAACATTCCACTTTTCAAGGGTGTAGGTGATATGAAATTCAAACATCTGAAGATATACTAATGATTACCTATTTGTATTATTCAGGCCCATCAATGAAATGATATAAATTCGACTCTTATGATCAGATAAGACCATGAACCATTAAAAAAAATATTTCCTCCAACAAATAATCGTATGAATTACTAAAATAATGTTTAAATCACGAGTTTGGTAATTCTATTCAGGTGGTCGATACTGATGAGATCAATAAACTTCCATATGGTCATCCTGCAAAAGAAAACATACCAAACTAACACCAGATGAATCGAAAAATTAACATATCCCATATCAGGATCAGATATTATTATAATAGAAGTTCATTTCAGAATCATTTTTAGTTCATCGAATGAAGTCTGACACATTGAACCCTATGTGAATTTTATTACATTCCTATAAAGAGTAGTTAATGTTTATTCCAGATTGGAGAATTCATTTACTACCCATCAGTAGTATCTAGAAAGGCCAAAGAAGCTTCAAATCTCAAATTGAATATGTGGTTCGATCCATGGTAAAATAACATTTACCATCTCTGGATCAAATGAAAATTAATGATAAGATATTAATTTTCCTAATAACATCACATCGTGAAACCAAAAAATAAATTTCCAAATCATTTCATACAAATGGTGACTTACCATAATTCGTTGAAGAAAACATAGATGGTTCTCCTGCTTACCCTTTTATTTTTAATAGACATAATTTCACCCATGAACTCTACCACAAAAGTTTACATATATTTATGTAATATATGATTCATCAAATCCGGAAAACCCACTCTAGAATTACTCTGAACAAAAGGAATAATAAAATATTCACAATGGCCTTAACTACGCCTAAAATTTATCTTCTATATATTAGATTTCCAAACTCTGAGCTGATGATAACCTAACTGATGATCGATATTTGTAAACCACTATTCCCTCATTAATTGATCAAGAAAATCATCCACACAAGGGAAAGGTTATTTGTTCGTAACCATTAAATTGTTTAACATATGATAGTCCACACATAAACAATGTGAACCATATGATTTCATTGATGATATCACAAGGGTAACAAAAAGGAAACTTCTACGATTAACAAATCATCTTTCTAATAGGTTTTCCAACTAAATCTTGACCTATTCCATCTTTGATAGATCTATATAATAATAAGGTATCAATAATGGCTATGTACCTCGAACTATATAAATTGAAATATCTATATATCCTTTTAGAGGTAGACTATAGAAATTTTATAGGAAATCAATCATAATGTCTCGATCATCAACAAGAAGATCTACAATAGAAGAAAAATCATTAGGCTAAAACAAAATACCACCAAAAAAGCTCTTTAGTTCACTGTGGGAATGTCCTGTGTGTCCTGAACTTGGGTCCCCCCTAAAACACGAGATAAACCATCATCTAAAAGAAATGAAATGTACTGATGACAGAAATCAACCTCATCTTTCTGATATACTAGCCAATCCATACTGATGAAAACATTAAACATATATTGATCAATAAACTGAAATCCCCAGAACAAATCCATATTTTCTATCATTAAAGAACAAGATTTACACTGGAATCCCTACTATTTACTCTTAACAAAATGAATTTTTAACTCCATTTTCAATGACATTAGTTCTTTTTAATGATTAAGGATATCAAAAAAACATGCAGATATAAATGAGTGGGAGGAAGTACTGTAAAATAAAGTAATTGATACAGAAGATGGAATAATGAAATTACCACTCACAATTGCTGGATATAAATATAGCGACCCAAGACTTTTCTTACATTAATATTACATCATTTCAAATATAAACAACTTAATAGTATTAAACATAGAGGATCCAATGGTTTAGTGTCTTGGGAAAACTAGGACCACACATAACAAATACAACATATAGCATAAACATTTATTTAATTTATTATTCTCTATCTTTTTATTAGAAACTGTCCTCTCCTTAGTAAATTTATCTACCTGAGGATATACATCATAATGGGTGAGCTAGAAACCCCGTAAAGGATAGATAAGAACAATATATCATGGGGTGAGCATAATCATAACATAGGCAAAAGATCATGAACATGAGAGGAAGCATAATTATAATACGTGGAAATACATGAAAATGAAACATCATGTCTTAGTAGTTAAATACCACACCTACTTGTGAACCATGCTATAATCATGTTCATGCATCATTTCACTTTTACTCATGAGGTTCATCACTTTAACTAATGCATTGGGGCGCTGTATAATTCCAGGCGCACCCGTCACATCATAACATTATCATTATCATTCTTTCCACATGGAACATACATCAAAAGTGAACATAACTAACCCATGTTAAGGAATGGGTTTAATCTCATAATAATACATTCATAAGCTTTGGGTTCCCAAAATAAAGAGGGAACAACATAATTGATACAAGAACCATCAACCATGAATGAGTGGTAAAAGTCGAGTTCTTAAAAGAAGAGTTCATTTGTAAAACACTTGAATGGACATAAACTTCATTAGAAAACATGTATATCCCAGAAAATTAAATAAAATGATGAAAAAATTATCTTTAAGGAGTAACCATATCAAAAATGGAGTGAAAGAGTGAGAACCTGAAGCAAGAAAATTGGGTTTGAGATTTCCCATTACCTTGTACACGAATGCTTCCTTCTCTTTAATGTCCTGTATAATGTCATTATATTGATTAATTAGAAATGAAGAACCATTTGTATATTAATATGTTTCATTCTGGTTTCGTTATTTCATATTATGTTCCTTTGGATGACTTATAGAGTTTAAAAACATTGTTTGGGGATGTTCGTTTTTATGGGTTTTCATGGGTGGTTCACTTGTATTCTTAAATTGATGTTTGGGTAGAACATGATTAAACATCCAGAAATGATATTACATGACATTAATGATATTACAGTAGTTTTAATGATCTTATAATGAATTATATTATATCCATGTGGATCAATCATAAGATAATAATTAAATGATTGTTATTTGGGTCAATTTGGGCGGTTTTTGGATCACAACGAACTTGTTTTAAATTTTCACTTAGTAATGTGGCCACAGGTTATTTCCAGAACATTAAATAGAACATAATACATATATAATATTCTGGTTCATCCATAAAAATATTTTCATGACCAGATCTGAATGTAGAAATGAAAGAAGAAAGCATGTCGTTCTTGAAGGTGACAAATTAACACCTCACGAACAATGTTCTCTTTAATAAAATAAAAGGAAGAGGGAAAGGGGGTTGGATGATAAAATATCCCATTAGAATAATAAAATTATAGTATATGTATAATTATGGAGTTACAATACAATTTGGATGATGATAGGTGGGGAGAGATTAAGAAATGAACTTGAACTTGAAAGGAAATTAAAGGAGAAGAGGGAGGGAAATTACCTCTAGAATCCTCCTCTTCAGAACCACCATAAGGGCCTATTCTTGGTCTTTTTATGAGACCAGAACCTATTGTACGTGGGGGAGGGTCTAGGGAATGTTTTTGGGATGATTTTAGAGATGTATTGGAGCTTGGGAGGTGTGAAGAAATAAGGGAGTAAAGGGTGTCTTTTATAGTGGAGGGGAGAGGGGTTTCCTTAATATACAATTCATTAGTTTATTAATTTACCCTAAGACAAGGAATTGTGAGCATTGAATGAAAACGAATAGTAATTTTATCATGTTATCCCGAAAAAAGTGTGCTTAAATTAGCAGAACATCATCGATGACTCAATTAATCCATTATTTAGCATTTATTTTGAATTATCAGATTCTACTATTCACAAAATTCTAGTATCTCAGAAAAATATCAAAAATTTACCCCTACCATTTATCGAAGTGCAGAATCCAAAAATGATGTCAATTTTTCAAAAAAAAATTCTGAATATTATTAATTTAATATTTAATTAAAATCATAATTTAACTAAAAAAACAGTTTTTAGATTAACACTGATTTTATAGTGCTTCAAAAAATTACGTAGGGTCTTAAAAAATTATCTATAATCTATAATCCATTTATTCAATAATTAATGAACACATTTTAAGAAAAATCATTTTCTTTTAAATTAATTAATTATTTATAATTAATTATTTATGACTTACAAAATACCAAAACGTTTACTAAGGTCAAATTGTCACTTTCTAAGATGTCTAAATTTTATTTAATTATTCATAAGTAATGTTACTCTTATGTTGGATGATTTACTATTAATAAGGGTCGTATTACAATTCATAAGGGTGTGTAACTATTCCTAAGGATACGTTACTATTCACTGAATATTATTTTTGATTCATTAGACTCCAAAAATCATCTTGAGCACAACCGTGTATGTCGAATTTTTAAAATTCCAAACCCAAAAGTGAAAAAATTATGTTTAATGGTCACTTGTCACTTAGTAGTTCATTATGTTATGTTTTCATGTTATTTTATAATAGAAATATAAGAAAGGAATATCCATTGAAAAACATTGGGTCGTTACATTTTTCCCCCCATAAGAAATTTCGCCCCCGAAATATCACTTTACAAAAACAAGTGACGGTGTTTGTCCTTCATTGCCTCTTCTGGTTCCCAACATGCTTCCTCAAACTTATGGTTCCTCCACAACACGTTGGCAAGATGGGTTGTCCTGTTGCATAGAACCTTGTCTCTCTAATCTAGAATCTTTACTGGCTTCTCCTCATAGGAGAGATCATCATTCAGCTGCACCACCTCTGAGTTTAGGACATGTGAGGGGTCTAGTATGTACTTCCTCAGTGGTGATACATGGAACATATCATGAACTTGAGCCACATTCAGTGGAAGAGAAAGATGATAGGCCACATCTCATATACGATCATGGATTTAAAAAGGGACAATATACCTTGGTCTTAGCTTCCCTTTCTTCCCGAATCTCATGACTCTTTTCCATGGAGATATTAGAAGGTAGACTTTATCTACAACGTCGAACTCCAAGTCCCTTCTACGATTGTCAGCAAAGATCTTTTTCCGACTTTGACCAGCATTGATGTGTTTTTATATGACTTGAAATTTCTCTGTCATCTCTTGAACAAGATCAAGTCCAAGTAGCTTTCTTTCTCCAACTTCATCCCAACAGTTTGGAGTTCTACATCGCTTTCCATACATAGCTTCATATGGAGCCATCTGAATACTCGAGTGGAAGCTATTGTTTTATGAGAACTCAAACAATGGGATATTCTGATCCCAACCCCATTTTAATTCATTAGATCAGACTCTTATCATATCCTCAAGCCTATGAATAGTCCTTTCAGACTAGCCATCAGTTAGTGGGTGATAGGTTGTGCTAAAATTTAATTCGGTACTCAAAGGATGTTGAAGGCTCCTCTAGAATTTAGATGTGAACATTGAATCACGGTAAGAGACAATTGAGAGTGGAACATCGTTTAGTCTCACCACTTACTTCACATATATCATTGCAAGTTGTTCAAGTGAGAGGTCATCCCGAATAGTGATAAAATGGGCAGTCTTGGTGAGTCGGTCAACCACAACCCATATCGTATAATTTCCATTTATCGTCTTCGGGAGACCCATGACAAAGTCCATAGTAACATTTTACCTTTTCAACATGGGTATAAGAAATGGATGAATCATGCCATTGGACTTTTGTCACTCATCTTTAACTTGATGACATACCAAGCACCTTGATATATATTCTGAAATATCTCTCTTCATGGTATCCCGCCGGAAGTGTTCTCGGAGATCACGGTACATCTTGGTACTCCCAGGATGGATAAAACATTTTGAGCTATTTGCATTATCCAATATCTACTTCTTTTCCCCATGTGATGAAGGCATATAAAGTCACATTCCAAACCGAATCAAACCATCATCTTTGATATGAAACGCTAGCATCTTCTCTTCCTTTACTGCATTCACACTCTTTTGTATCTCCACATCATCCATTTCTGCTTCCTCAATCTTCTCCTAGATGGATGGTTGCACAATCATTTGGGAAAGGTAGGATGTATCCCCTACCCTTATGATTTCCAAATCTATCCTTTGAATATCTAAGAACATAGGGTCTTTCTCAATCTGCAACATGGATAGAGTCACAGGTTCTTTTCTTCTTAGAGCATCAGCTACCTTGTTCTCCTTTCCTTCATGATAGTGAATAGAGAAATCGTAATCCTTGATTTTCTCTAACCATATCCTTTGACACATGTTGAGCTCCTTTTGTGTGAATATATACATTATGCACCTATGGTCAGTGTATATGTCACACTTCTCTCCATAAAGGTAGTGTCGTAATATTTTCAAGGAAAAAATCACGGGTGCCAGCTCTAGATCATGCGTCGGGTAGTTCTGCTCATCGATCTTCAACTGTCGTGAGGTGTAGGCTATCACATTATCGTTTTGCATGAGTACACATACCAATAAATTATTTTATGCATCACTGTATATCACAAAACTTTTTTCACTTTTTGGTAGTGTGAGTACAGGTGCAGTGATCAGCCTTCTCTTTATCTCTTTGAAGCTTCCCTCACATTCTTCCATCGAGACATACTTTACACCTTTCCTTGTTAACTTAGTTAGTGGGATTGACAATCGTGTTAAGTTTCTCACACAACGTCGGTAGTACCCATATAATCAATGAAAACTATGGATTTCTGTGACACTAGAGGTCCTGGGCCATTCCTCAATCGCCTTTGTCTTTGAAGGATTCACAGAAATTCTCTCACTTGTGATCACATGCCCCAAGAAAGTGACTTGCTTCTTCCAAAATTCACACTTTCTGAACATGGCGTACAACATCTCCATTTTTAATGTCACCAACACAAGTATTATATGTCCTTCATGTTCCTCTTTTCTCTTGAAGTTGATGATAATATCATCGATAATCACTTCCACAAATTTGTCGAGGTAATATCTAAAGACTCTATTCATCAAACCCATGAAGATTTTAGGGGAATTAGTAAGTCCAAAGGGAATCACCAAAAACTCCTAGTTCCCATACCTCGTACGGAAGGCAGTCTTCTATATATCTTCCTTATTGACCTTTACCCGAGGATATCCCGAACGAAGATCAACCGTTGAGAAGTACTGAGCTCCTCTTAACTTATCGAACAAGTCATCAATCCTTGGAAGAGGATACTTGTTCTTTATGGTTGTCTTGTTGAGTTCCTGATAATCGATTCACAACCACATGGTTATATCCTTATTCCTCAAAAAGAGCATCGGTTCACCCCAAGGTGATGCACTAGGGAATATGAACCCTTTGTATAGATGCTCTTGTAGCTGCTTCTCTTACTCTTCCTGTTCTATAGGAGCCATCCTATAGGGACACTTCGAGATTGGAGTAGCTCTGGGAATGAGTTCAGTTGATAACTCTACCTCACGGTCTGGGGGAATTCTGGGTAACTCTTCGGGAAATAAATCGTTGTATTCCCTCACGATGGGAGTTTCCTCAAGGTTGGCACTTTCCTTTGACTCAACCATTTGGGTGAGGTATGCTTCTTCATTGGGAATCAACACCCACACCATTGAAGGATTTTTCAAAGGAGATTCATGATCTTCCTTGAATTTTTATAAGAGCAAGGGATGGATCAGAATATGAAAAGATATTTCTTTTTCTCGACAGTTGATATGTTCTCTATATAACGAGAGCCAATCCATTCCCATTATAGCGTCGAATTCCACCAAGGGAAGTATTACGAGATTTCCCAGAAGAATCCTCCCACGAACGCCAAAGGGAGAGGAGTCAAACACTTGGGTTGCAATGATTGAACCACTCAGTGTTTTTATCAATATCTCTACTTCAAGGTTTCATGGCTTCGATTCTATAGTTCTAGAAAACATGCAAGATAAAAAGGAATGCATAGAACCAGAATCAAATAAGATTTTTTCCATTCTTGTGTGAATAGAAAGTATACCTTGTATGACTTAATTATCATGGTCCTCCTCCTCAGTAGTGATGGAATAATCATTCCCTTGTTACTTTGGCTTTGGTGACTGCTAACGATGATTACCCTCGAGAGCTCGAGGTTTAGTGCACTGGTTTGCATAGTGCCCTAGCTCCTTACTGTTGTAGCATTGAACCATGATTGGTTCTCTCCATTCATCCGATAAATTCACCTTCTTTTTCATGTCTTTTGGACACTCTTAATAATGGTGTCATTTCCCACACTTGAAGCATTTTCCCGTCCCTTTGAGCCAGTTCCCATGGTGCATCTTCCCACATTTTTGGCATGTGGGTCATTGATTTTTCTTCCCGCCTTTGTCATTAGATCCCCCAGCTTGAAACTCCATCTTTATTTTCATATCACTATAGCCATGTGACCATTCTCCAAACTCCATATCCACTTTGTGAGAACACCGAAAGCTTCTTTATAACAGCCAAAGTCTCAAATTACAAGAGCCATTTTAAGGTGTGGTTTCAATCCACCAATGAATCTATCAATTTTTTTATCCTTGTTGATAACAAAACCTGAAGCATAACTTGTAATCCTTGTGAAATTTGCTTCAATGGTTGTGAAAGATTCTCCTTATTTTTTCATGAGCTCTATAAATTCTTTCTCCATCATCATGTGAAGAGTTCATGGGAAGTAATTATTAGGAAACATTATCTTAATGTCTTCCCATTTCATCTCTTCAAATTCCTCCCTTGGCTTGGTGTTCATAATCAAATCCCACCATTGATCAGCTTCTCCATCTAGAGAAGAAACGGCTAGTATCACATTCTCCATCTCAAACAATGGAGAACAGAAAAGGTCTTCTCTATGGAGTTAACCCACTATTCCGCAACTAGAGGATTAGAAGATCCACTAAACGTCTATAGACATTACCACATGAAACATTCGATTTCCTGTTGATCCTTCTTTGGTGAAGGAGGAAATTCACCATTATTATGGTTATTGTTCATAACCTGAGATAATTTGGTAAGCATCGCCATGATGTTTTGAACTCTACCTCCCAAATCATTGGGGATTTCCTTCAGGCAATCGTTGCATTGGCCCTCGCAAGAGTTTTTGTCCCGATTTCTCTTGGTTCCCACCATTTTCTAAAATAGAAAAGGTTAGAACAAAACCTAAGTAAACAATTCATGAATATATAAATTATTCATTTGAACAATTTATACTAATAGCATAACATATGGGATCCCTATGTAAATACTCTTATCTGAATATTTGTACTCAATCTCATACTATATGTTTTCTCTAGGGTTCACTAATCCTAATTCCCCAATTCACTAAACCTTGCCTCAGATACCAACTATAGAAACCCGAACCTTTTCTTACATTAATATTAAATCATTCCAAAGATAAACAACATAATAGTATTACACATAGAGGATCCAAATGATTAGTGTCTTGGGAAAACTTGGACCACACATAACAAATACAACATCTAGAAAAAACATTTATTTAATTTCTTCTTCTCTAGCTTCCTATTAGAACTTGCCCTCCCTTATTATATATAGCCACCTGAGGATATACATCAAAAGGGGTGAGCTAGAAGCCCTGTATGAGGATAGATAAGAACAATATATCATGGGGTGAGAGTAATCATACCACAGGAAAAAGATCATGACCATGAGAGGAAGAATAAATATAAGACTTCAAATGTGGCAATGCATAAAAATTAAACATCAAGTCTTGGTGGTTAACTAACACTCATACATGTGAACCAATCTAGAATCTTGTTCACACAACATTTCAGATTTACTCATGATGTTCATCACGTTACCCATTGCATTGGAGCGCTATATAATTCTGGGCGCACCCGTCACATCATAACATTATCATTATCATGCTTGCCACATGGAACATAAATAAAACGTGATCAAAACTAATCCATGATAAGGAATGAGTTTCATCTCATAAGAATACCTTCATAATCATTGGGTTCCCAAAAAAAATAGGGAAAAACATACTTGAAACATGAACCATCAACCAGGAATGAGAGGTAAAAGTCGGGTTCGTAGAAGAAGAGTTCTTTTGGAAAAAAATTGGAATGTCATAATCTTCATTAGAAAACATGCATATCACAGAAAATTAAATACAATGATGAAAAAATTATCTTTAGGGAGTAACCCTATCAATAATGGAGTGAAAGAGGGAGAACCCGAAGAAAGAAAATTGGGTTTGAGATTCCCCATTACCTTGTACCTGAATGCTTCCTTCTCTTTAATGTCCAGTATAAGGATATTATATTAATTAATTAAAAATCAAGAACCATGTGTACATTAATAGGGTTCATTCTGGTTTCATTATTTCATATTATGTTCATTTTTATTACTTATAGAGTTTAAAAACATTGTTTGGGGATGTTCGTTTTTATGGTTTTTCTTGGGTGGTTCACTTGTATTCTTAACTTGAAGTTTTGGTAGAACATGAGAAAACATATAGAAATGATATTACATGTCATTAATGATATTACAAGAGTTTTAATGATATAATAATGAATTATATTAGATCAATGTGGATGAATCATTAGATAAGAATGAAATGATGGTTATTCGGGTCAATTTGGGCGGTTTTTGGATCACAACGAACTTGTTTTAACTTATCACTTAATACTATGGACATAGGTTATTTCCAGAACATTAAATAGAACATAATACAAATAAAATATTCTGGTTCAACAATAAAAATGGTTTCATGACCAGATCATAAGGTATAAATGGAAGAAGAAAGCATGTCGTTCTTGAAGGTGATAAATTAACACCTCACGATCAATGTTCTCTATAATAAAATAAAAGGAAGAGGGAAAGGGGATTGGATGATATAATATCCCATTATAATCATAAAATTATAGTATATGTATAATTATGGAGTTACAATACAATTTGGATGAAGATAGGTAAGGAGAGATCAAGAAATGATCTTGAATTTGAAAGGAAATTAAAGGGGAAGAGGAATGGAAATTACCTCCAGAATCCTCCTCTTGAGAACCTTATTAAGGGACTATGCTTGGTCTTTTGATGAGACCAATAGCTATTGGACATGGGGGAGGGTCTAGGTAATGTTTTTGGGAAGAGTTTAGAGATGTCTTGGAGCATGGGAGGAGTGAGGAAATGAGGGTGTGAAGGGTGGATTTTATAGTGGTGGGGAGAGGGGTTTCCTTAATATAAAATCCATTAGATTATTAATTTCCCATAAGACAAGTAATATTGAGTCTTGAATGACCATGTATAGTAATTTTATCATGTGATACCGAAAAAATTGTAGTTACATCATCATAACATCATTTATGACTCAATTAATCCATTATTTAGCATTTATTATGAATTATAGGATTCTACTATTCATAAAAATTCAAGTATCTCAGAAAAATCCCAAAAATTTACCCCAACCATTTTATAGGTCTAGAATCCAAAAATTATGTCCATGTTTCAAAAATAATGTTCAAAATATTATTAATTTAATATTTAATTAAAATCATAATTTAATTAAAAAAACAGTTTTTAAGATTAACACTGATTTTATAGTGCTTGCAAAAATTATGTATGATCTTATAAAATTATCTAAAAACTATAAGACATTTATTCAATAATTAATGAACACATTTGAAGAAAATACATTTTCTTTTAATTTAATTAATTTATTATAATTAATTATTTATGACTTACAAAATACCAAAACATTTACTAAGGTCAAATTGTCACTTTCTAAGATGTCTAAATTTTATTTATTTATTTATAGGTATGGTTACTCATATTTTGGATGATTTAATATTCATAGGGGTCATATTACTATTCATAAGGTTATGTTACTATTCCTAAGGGTACGTTACTATTCACCGAATATTATTTTTGTTTCATTAGACTCCATAATTCATTTTGAGCACAACCGTGTATGTCAGATTTTTAAAATTAAAAACACAAAAGTGAAAAAATTATGTTTATAGGTCACTTATCCCATAGTAGTTCATTATTTTGTTTTTTTCATTTTATTTTATGACAGAAATATAAGAATGGAATATCCATTGAAAAAAATTGGGTCATTACAATAAATCAACTTCCACTAGAAACTCATCTACATATTAATAATAATTCTGTTTTAAGGCTTGTGACTAGTTCCTTGTATCCATTGAAGCTTTTGTCCTCACTAAATTAGACCTTAAAACTAACGAACCCCAGAAATAATGAGGTGTATCTATATCATGAAGAAATAGTTGTAAGTGACCAATACATCCATCCAGTTGCACGTCATTATGGTTGTATGAAAATAATTAACGGGGTGTCCTCTCTTTCCACAATGATATAAATTCATAAGAACAATTCCCATTGTAAAACAAGGTGTAATAGAGGCTATCATCTGAGACCCACCTCCACTACTCCTATGATTATTTTTCATCATCCTCTTATTCCCACGGGCGCCACTAAAGCTTCCACTCAATGGAAGAGAAGAGGTCAAATATCCAACCTAGACATCCATCTTCATTTATTCCATAATAGATATATATACCATAATTGTACAGGTTGAATGATTAAATATAAAAAAATGGTATCAGATATCCATTCACAAACCCTGTAAGCACTTTTGGGCCTTCCACTACTCATTTCGTACCACATCCAAGGTAAAAGAGAAAATCTCAAAAAAAAAATATTTGTGTATGAGGACACAAAACGATATCCTTGTTTTAAAGATTGGAGCTACTATTACATTATTGGCATCATGGACTTTGGAAAAAATTACTAAAAGAATAGGGTTTTGAAACCCTTCCAATCCAAGCCTACTTTTATGTCTTTTTGGGAGATAGAATCCCTCCATTACAAACCAAAACCCTTGAGTCTAAACACTACACACGTCACTCTGATATTATCAGGTGTCCAAAAAGTAGAATATTTTATTGATCATATCTAATCAGTCCTTTACCTCTTGAGATTATATCAATTTTTAATGGATGTTGGCTCATTTCAAGATAACTCATGCAATCGATCTCTCTCTCCTCTAGCTTCAACATATACCAAATATATTGTGTTATAGACCCATTATAATTCTTGATCAATATCAAATATTTCCCAAATGATAGGCTAGATGATATTATAATCTATGGGTGCATTCTATAAGGATTATAAGTTACACCTTCTTGGGGAAATCGTGGAAGTCGCCTTAGAGTCATATCTCTTGCACCGAAACATAAAAATGACCAAAAAACATGGAAAATTATAGGTCAAACTAGAAAAAAAATATGGAAAAATATAGATTTCTAAAACAAAAACCAATACTAGAGAGACACATCCAAATGTAACATGGAAAATTGAGTCTCGTTAAGATAAGAGTGGGTTAGGTAATTATCACGACATACATCTCATGTCCCAACAATCCTACCTCCAGTATAACAATTGTCCCAAAGAAGGATTCTTGAGGATAGGTGGCCTTTGATACCAAATTGTAACAACCCAACACGGGATACCCTCAAACCTCCCAACCTGATCCTTCACATAACTAAAGAGCATTTCCAAACCCCATTGGATGGCTATAAGGACTCATGCATCATTCAAAAAAATATAGGGAAATATTTCTACCTACCTGATAAACAACTTGCAATATATATATATATATATATAACAAAAACCAAGTGAGGAATATGAATAAGATATATATTCCCCAACTACTAGAAAATAGTGGAAATAAAAATCATTAAAACTAGCTAAAACTCCATGAAAAGTCCAACATTATGGGACTAAAAGAAAATAGCTATGCTAAATGATATCAGGGATGGACTCCCCAATATCACCACCAGGTAAAAAACCAGATGACAGGAACCATACCCCCACAATATGGTGGCTTTCTTTTCCCTACTCTATGAAAAACAATGTTCTATGCACTACCCCAGAGATTCACATGGTCTGGGTTAACTGGAATGGTAGTATACCACCTAGGTTTTCTATTACAAACTCCTATATAACAATTCTAGTATGCTCATTTTTGGTCAAAATATTACATGATAGGTAGTAAAGTAGTTTTATAGAAACAATGGTAAACATATACCCTTTTCCAATGATCCAAACAAAAGTAGGTATATCAATTTCAGATAACATTTTCCATGTCATTTTCCAAAATAAAAAACATTCATATCAATGCTAACATATAAAAAAAAGAAATAAAAAACAAAATCACATGTAGAACCACATAAAGGATTACAAGAGGTCTAGTCTGAAGACTACTCAAAACACAATCAATGAATTTCCCTAATCCGGATCCTATATTAGCATGCTTAGGAATTAGAAAAATACCCTATGACTAAACGCCCATAAATATTTATAACATCCTCATATAACAAAAATGTTAGAATCATAATAAATCTGCAACAAGTTTTTTTTATAATCACAGAATAGTAGAATATGGACTCAAGCTAAACCATCCATCTAGGTACCCAAGGTAAACACTGTTCGCTTTTAAAAAAATTATTTCTGTTCTTTTAAATCCATTTCAAACACATATGAAAACCATTTCAATGTTATGAATATAACCCTTTTTGATTCCATTCGTTTGTAACTAGGGAAAAACGATTTTAATAAGAAACTAATTTCAACACACATAAAAAAATCATTCCAATAATTTAGTATGAATCAGTTTGTAAATAAAAATAGTAAGATCTGGTATGATAGGTTTGTAATGGAACCACCTAACTAAAAACATAGATCTTGTACACTCGCTATGGGATCAACCAACAATGGAACCCAACAACACTAACAAAAAACAATAAATCCTATCCTAACAAAATATGATTTTTTTAATTCAAATCATTAATGGTCATTAGAAGATGGAAAAACACATAAAACAATGATGAAAACCCTCCGCACTATGACCAATTAAATTATACGCCTCTAGAGTGAGATCACAAAATGGATCTGTGATGAAACTAATAAGAATAACTATATATATTTTAACAAATTAAACTACACCACAAAATGGTGTTACTATGATTAAAGGTAATGATGGAATATAAGGGTTACTCTCCCAGAGAGATTCACCGCAACAGAAACATAGATCCAATGCCGAATGGGTTGATCTAGGAGGATATGTGTCTTGGAAAATCTCATAATGGGAGACTTGATTCATTTTACAAGCGGTCTGTTGAATGAAACATGATAAAATAGAAGCTTAGTAAAATTAAAATCTAGATGCAGGAAATTTCATGATGTGTAATATAGTTGCATGCTGTGAAATCCACAGTCTACAAGTACGCTAAAAACTCCATCTCCTAGGATTTAAAATACAATATTTAAAGAAGTCATGATGTGAAACCCTATTCCATGATGTGTATCATTCAAAATGTGAATCTCATTTCGTAGCTTGTACCAAGAAATAGTTACACGGCCTGAAATCTTCCTACATCCTATGGAAAAGGCTCATTAAATTAAAAAATCCAACAAATCTCTGACTTCAAAATTATAGGTATCCTCTCAAAATCAATGGAGGGGAAAAACAAAATAAGGAAAATGAAGTACCTGATAAAATGGTAATGGGATGTTACATGGGTTGTAACTAGTGTACTCTCATTATTTTATGCGTGGGATACAACAAATGTACATTTTTTGGGCTTTTCTTATAACCCTTGTACCCCATTTCATTTGGCCCTCAGCTAAAACCAACTTAACCTTCTGTTTTTGGGCATGGGCCACATCCCATTTGTTCTTTGATCTCATATAAATGATTTCATTATACAATGATTAGGAGAGATATATAGGTCCCACCATTTACCTAAAAAAATCATACATACATGTGACACATGAAAATAAATCCTGAATCACGTCTTGACTCAAAAATTCTGATGATTTTCACAAAAAATAATAATACCCCATGAATTGAAATGGATGTCATTAACATTTCATCACATCATAAGTAATGGAGGATAGAAAAGTTTCGTAACCGTTCCATAAACCGTAACCCATGAAATGAAGTGGAATTCTAAAGCATATAATCCATGGAAGAGATATTGATTTAATGAACATATATCCCATTAAAGAGAAATGGGTTTCATAAAAATATAACTAATTAAAGAGAAATGGAATTTATAAATAACATGTACTTAAGCATAACCCATTAATATAATTAATATGAATAATAAATATACATCCTTTCCTTGAAGGGTATTAGTAACATCAATTAGTGTCATATTAGATGGAAAATACTTTTGAAATATCCTTCAAAAACATTTCTTGATGAAAAATTTCTTTCTTCAATGAATAGGATTTTAAATACATTAAACCATTTGAAGACCATTTCAATGGGAAAATAGTATGAAAATTTATAACTAAAAATTGAAATCATTTTGAAAATATCTTTCCATGGAAACATATAAAACTGGTTTAGTACATTTTAAAACCCCCTTTTCTAAAAAAATTCTTCAAAAACATATAATGAATGGCTAAAAACGTTTTCGAAAAAATTTATTTGAACATAATTTGAAAACATATAAAGAAGCCTTGATATCATTTTGAAAACCACTTTATATGAAAATATATTTTAATATCCTTATATTAAAAAATTGTACCATTAAACATGAAAATAAATAATTAATGTATTGATTTTGGATAAACTGTTACATGTCATATGAGGTAAAAAAACATTACATATCATGGAAAAAATGTCAGAAACATGACTCATTTCGAAATAAAAAACAAGATTACATTGAAAAATATTTCAAAAGGGAAAAAGTATAAAAATTATTTTAATGGTCATATGATATTTTTATAATATTATTGGAAACCCTTTCTAGAAAACATGGCTTTAAAGGAACACATATTTAAAACCAAAGACGGGGTAATGTCAGGCTTCCATAAAAACTCTTTTTTAACTATATCTTGTACCCAAAAGTGATAAAATTGTACCAATATATGAATAAATTATTAAAAACCATTGGATTATACATTTCAGGAAATATCATGAGAGATGTATCAAAATATTTCCTCAAAGGGATCATAAACATAAACAATCATGAAAACAAATAGGATTATCATAATATACTATTTTGACATGGTAACTGGGGATCATACTAACCTAATTAGAAAAATAATATAAAATAATATTAATATATAATTAAAATAAGTTAATTCCTGCTATTGAATGTAAAATTTATGTATATTGAACGTAAAATATAAATTAGTTTCATCATATAACATGTGTCTCGAAGAAGGCATATGGAGACAAAATTATTTCACCGTTTTGATAACATATAAAACTAATAACACCTTAAATAAAGATCATAAAATTGATATTTTAAAATGCATAAATTTATTTATAATATTAATTGAATAAAATAATTGTTATTATATTTACCAAACAAAAGAAAAGAGTGGAAACCATATCATGTATCCTACAGAAATAAAAAGTGAGATGAAATCACTTTACCTTGTGTCTTTAATCTCATCATACACATTTAAACCACTTGTATTATAAATTTCAATTTATTATAAATATTCTTCCGCACCATATTATTATATATAATACCATATATGGTTTTATTAAAACCTTGTATTACATTCTTGTTAACTATCCTTTGATAATGATTCACTTTGGGTAATATTCACATTATTCCTCATATGTGTCCAAATTTTTTATATCACATTTTCTTACTCAAATATAATTATTTAAAGAATATAAACCTTTATATAAATATCTTGTATATAAATTATCTATTTATTATAATAATCTTTGTAATATATATGTATAAAATGAAATACACCATTCCTGGAGACTTTAGGTCGTATGTACGCATGAATGTTATTCATGTTTAATTGTTGTGATAATGAAAAAGAAAAAAAAAATAAATATATAGATATATATATATATATCATTATAATATCATATATATTTTATATATTTAGTAAAATTATTCTTAATACAATCAATCTTGTGTATTAGAAAATCAGATTGCCATGAGGGGCGGTAGTCCACACTTTCTCAAATAAATATTTTGTATTTACATAAGATAGAAATCATAAAGATATGTTAAAAATTATAATTACTAAAAAATAAATACATTATAAATATAAAATATATAAAATATAAATATAGTTTCCATCATAATGGAAACCATAATAGGTGGTAATAGAAAAATTGATAATCATCGTTTCATAAGGAATTAGTTCACCATACACAGAAATAACTTGTTTGTTTCCCATTGGATATAGGTATGTGAAAGTGAAAGTTGAAAAATTTACATAAAAAAATTCTAGTATATTTATTGTACATGTTTTTTTTATAATAATATAATACATAGTGTATTGGGGGGTGGGTAAGGGAAATAAAATAAATGACTTAAGAGAAGACATTACCTCTTAATCGACTAACTTCTTTTGGTTTGTGCCAAAAGGCTTCCTTGAATTTCCTTATACCAAATGGAAATATTATAGGAGTAAGGGAGGGATTTTAGAAATTATATTGGTTAGATATTTTCCTACCATATTATCTTTGAGAGGAGTGAATATGTGGGAGAGGTTGTGGCCATTTATAGGGATGGAAAATGGCTCAATTGGAATTTCTAAAATCGTGTTATGTGTACACATGTTATTACTTAAAAAAAATCATACCAAATGATCATTAAATAATAATTTTTGATTTATGGATGAATTATTTTAGGAAAAGGGGCTTACGTCCTGATTTTATGTTATTTTCCCTATAATATTAATTTTTAGTGTCTAATTAATTTTAATTTGATGTAAATTGGCGGGACTAATTTTAATCACATTTTCATATTTTTTAGAGAAACATTTTAGTGATATTATCAGAATATTAATATTATACTGATTAAAATGGTGTTGTAAGTTTTTACAAATTCAACTCATATAACTATAAAAATTAAGTTTAATTTTAATCCCCCAAACATGATGAAATTACCAGTCTTTAATACAGAAAGAATATCAAAGGATTATTATGTTTTTATATTTAATGAACTACATTATATATAGATATTTATAATTGATATAATGTGACCATAAAATAAATTTAATATATAATTTAACATTAAAATTTTTTATACGAAAAGTCAGTTTTAATCGAAAATCAAAATTTTTACTATTCCCCAAAAAATGATGTTTCTCAGAAAAATATCCATAATTCACCATATTCTAAGTTTTTCATTATAAATTAAAAAATGAAGTTTATTTTATCAACTTCCATTATTTAATGTCTCTAAAATTAATTTCAATATTTTCCTAGAAGGGCCTGAAGTGTAGTTCATTGTATTTTTAAACATATAAGGTCTTTACAAAAAAATTATATATTTCATTATCAAAAAGATTTATTTACATAAAACCATTATAAAAAATATATGAAAATTATTTATTATTATTAATATTACTATGTTTGACGACTAGTTTATAATTATCTCACGTAAATAATTATAATATGGAAATGATGTTTCATATAATCATCTGGATTGTCTGAAATGTAAGCTAAGTCAGTGTCGTGTGTAACATATGGAAATTAGTTATTGTGTGTAATATAAGTAAAGTCAATGTTCTATGTATTATACGCTGAGATGGTGTTGGGTAATGCATGCCAATACGATGTTTCATGTAGATAAACCCAATTTGGTTTCATTAGAATGTAATAATTGACTTAGTGTGTGTATATATATATAAATTACTATATCATGTATCACATGAAATGAAAAACCTCATAATGATTAATTAATAAAAAGATGATTCAACAAATATTGGTTTGTAACATTTTACCCCCATTAAAATGTATTTCACCCTAGAAATTCATCTGGGTTATCAAGAGTTTAATACTTGAATTTTCATTTCATAGGAACCCTCATTTTGAAAATGAATATTAAAAATTCCGTTAAAATGGATTTTGGATCAAAAATAGTTACACCATGTTATATATAATTGGGTATATAATAACATTAGTTGGAAGTTAAATCATGGACATGGAACAAAAATCATACCTTCATCTTCTAATTGAGAGTGATACAGAACAAGGTCAGGATAAAATTAAGAATAAGAAAGCCATAAGCATGTGATGACCTAATGGAACTTAATATTCATCAAAAATGAATGTACAAAGATAACATTGTTAGTTTCAAGGTTTTTTTCCCTAAGGATATATAATATTTATGATATTATATACTTGAATTATTTCGTGACAACCTCACCTTTTTTTCCTTGATCCGCATCAACACATTCTCCAAAAAGGATGATTAATTTTTCTTTTTTAAATGCCTAATAGATCATGAGACCCATGAAATTCCATCACATATATTATCTGTAATCACCAACATCATGTTTTAATAATATATTATCCAATATTCTTAAATCTCCATGTCGTAATATATTATATTAATCTCGAAAACATCATCCAAAGAATAACATAATATTTCTATGAATGGTTTACCTTATAAATCATGCAAATGATGAAAATCCATAACATTATAAAGAAGTCATAAAATCTTTTTAACATTTATTCCCCTATATATCAAAAAGTAGTTCATGGTTTTTGAATTCCAAAAATTTAAATGTATTCAACGTAAATTCTCTTGGAACATGGTAATACCTTGAGTTACCATAAATATTTTAGGAAAACATGAATGATTCCTTATTCCATATATTATAGTATATATTATTTAAATCCAATATGTCGTAAAATTAATCCATTATAAAATAAACAATTTTTTAAATAACCCATTCTAAGCTAACATGTACCATCTGATTTAGTTATTGATATCCAACATATTATTATTCAAATATCATTATCTCAATATAAAAATTTATTTAAGGATTAAATTCCATTTAAAATATGGCCATTCAATGAAGTCACTTTTCTATGTCATCATTACTTGTCACTATTTCATTTTCAATATTTAATGAAGACTTATACTAAAACCACATATACATTTCATGATCCACATAACATAATATATGAATTCTAGAACATAAATACTTCATTAATCAAACATCGTTATTAAACTATTACTCAATATTAATCAACATATTACATAATACATGTTTCCTATAATATAAAATAAAAATCTTGTCTTAAGGATCCTAAATCTCAATCCAATCGTGCGTATTATTTTTAATGTAAAAAATAATGGAAGAACATCACAGACCTGTCACATGTCATCTATAGTCTAATTATCTAATACTCGTACCAACTTCCTAATTTTTTTAAATTGGATTCCACTTGGGAAATTTCACAAATTATTCTCATTGTTTCCACATAATCATCATTTTATTTTAACAACATTATTTGTATTTCTCTCCACTGAATAAATCCAAAATGTATAGTGTGATAAACATTTATCATATTGGGATACGATATAATCATGATAAATTACATATAGGGTCCCTAAATCATGGAACCTACTTCATTAATCTATGATACCTTAGTCATATCCTAGGAAATTCATTGTAATACTTTATTTTAATCCTTCATACTGGTACATGAAGCACTTTGTGAATTCCCACGACATATCCACATGGAGTGTCATACTTGGATTACAGAATATGCCATTTTTGGGTACCATATTACCCAGAGTGTGGTTGGGAACATATTTTTAGAGTTTATAGACCAAGGTATATATTTTAAAGATACACATAAACATATAATATAAGTAAAATTATGTATTTATAGGAAACCAATAACACTATCCTTTACCAAAATTCTAGGACATTTTCTTATACGTTATCCTATTCGTATAGTAATCCATTAATACATATGTAAACATGAAAATAATAATAAACATTGAGGCGTCAATTTTTTTCTGATCATAGTCTCCAAATTATGGATAAACTTTTACATTAATATTTACTATGAAGACCTATGCTTAATATATATGGATGTTACATCATTTTAGATGAATTCTTGATTAATTATAAAAAAACATTCCTAGGGACCATAATAGTTTAGTGTCATTGGAAACAAGGAAAAATAATTCTATTCTGGTCAATGATCTATAACATATCTCATAATGATCTCAACCTTTAGTATTCCTCTCTAAAACTATTATTCATAACATGGGGAAATGAAACAAAAAAGGGGTGAGATCACATTCTTATTAAGAATAAACTAGGGATAAATGTAAGAATAATCATGATCATCAGGATATAATGTCATGATCGTGACATTAGAAGACAATACTATACATATCCAAGATCATAAACATGTTTTATGGGATAAATAATGGTAGTTAAAAATACATGAATCATGGTGAAATAAAAACCATTACTTAGGAATCCATAATTGATAAATAAGACATATAATTTGTGGAATACACATGAGAATAACAAATATTATGTGAATTCTACCAACCTAGCGCTTTATAACATGTAAGGCTTGGTATACCACCCATGTACAATTCACGGGCTATGATTAACAACCCTTTTACTCTATTAATTTTCGTCTAGGGATAAAAAACATGTACCCAATTAATTTTAGTCTGGGGATAAAACAAAAGTACCTTTCTGTTTTTGATTTTGGGATAACACATGTTTACCCACATTCTTTTATTTTTGGGATATAACCAATGTACCATCTAGTTTTTGGGATTGGTATATAACCTGTGAGACCTCTTTATTTTATTCTTGGGATACAACCCATATACCTTCTTGTTTTCAGGGATTGGATAAAACCCATGTAACCTAATTATTTTAGTCATGGGAAACAACCCATGTTCCATCTTTTATTAATACTGATATATAACCTATGTACAATCTTTCACTGAGGCTTGGGATACAAACATTGACCCTTATATTATTCAGGATTATTCCACAACCTATGTACCCTTTGATCTCATATTAAAATTATCATTACCCATTTTATTTGAATGATTATAGTTCCAATCGACTAAATAAAAAAATAATATATACATTAGTCATAGGAAAATAATACATGCATCAGATCCTGACCCATAAAAATATATGGGTTTCATAATAAACATTAATAACCCATGAAATTAAAACGGTATCATTAACATTTCATAACATCAAAAAATATATAGGATAGATTGGTATCTTAATAATTTCATAAAACAATAACCCATGATAAAATGTGCGAATAAAAATCATATATCTTATGGATAATAAATTAATTTCATAAACACATACCCTACAAAAGATTATTGGGTTTCATTAACATATATCCAGTCAAAGAGAAACTAATTTAATAGTGACCACACAATTAAGCATAACTCAATAAAAGAAAGAATAAGAATGGGAAATTTATTTAATTTCCTAGTAGGGCATGAGTAACATCAATATATCTCTTCTTATATTGAATATAATTTTGAAATATCTGTCAAAAACATTTCTTGAGGAAAATATACATTCTTCTTTCAATAATATTTTTAATACACTAAACAATGTATATTTAATTTTCATATAATATACAATGAAAAAATATAAATAAAAGAATAAATTTGTTTCAAAACCATTTCCATGAAAAATTATAAAATATGATCAAAAAAATTTAAACCCCTTTTTTTAAAATACATTGAAATCATATAAAAATTAATAGAAAACTTTTGGAAAAACTTTTATATGAAAATAAATGGAAAACATATGAATAAGGATTGAATGAATTTTGAAAACCAAATTCCATGGAAATACCTTTTAGAAAAATTATTTTAAAAATTAACTGTTAAAAAATAAAATAACAAATAAACGGATATATGGTGGATATATCCATACATATTGTTTGAGGTAAAAATGAAATTCCTTTTTCATGGTAAAAAGTTTATAAACTTGCATTATTCAAAAATAGAAATGAATATTCCATTTAAACAATTGTTAAAAGGAAAAAATGATAAAAAAACTCTTTTAATGTTAACTGGATATTACTATAATATACTTGAATACCTTTTTAGAAAAGATGGTTTTAAAGGAACACATATTTCCAACCGAAGAGAGGGTAAATCCAGGCTTCCTTAAAAACACATTCTTCACTTTTTTATGTAAAAAATAATAAAAAAACTAATATATGAATAAATAGTTAATAAATATATGAGAATAAAATTAACTAATTTTATTGTGATATGAATCATAATATTTCATTAATTAAAGTGTAAAATAATCAATCTTGAAATGATAATAGATTGTCTTAATATACTATAATAACCTTGTAGCTCAAGATCATACACACTATATAAGAAATAGAAATTAAATTAGTAAAAATGTATCATTAATATAAGTAAATTCTAGATATAATATGTAAAATTTATGTTTATGAACCTGAAAATATAATTTATGTGCATAAATAAACTTCAGTCTCAGTGAAGGAAAATTGAGACCACACTATTTCACCAAATTGGTATCTTTTGAAACAACTAACTGATTAAATGAAAATAATAAAATGGATATGTTAATACACATAAATTTAGGTAAAACAACCATATAACACAATATTGTTCATTACATACACCACCCAAAAGAATAGAGTGGAAAACATATCATGTATATCACAAAAATAAAAAGTGAGGTAAAATCCCCTTACAATGTGTCTTGACTCTCATCGTACTCATTCAAACCACAGACATAATAAATAAAAAAATTATAAAAATTTTACAGAAAAATATTATCATATATAATTCAATACATGATTTGATTATGTCCTTATATTACCTCCTTGTTAACCATCCTATGTTACAGTTTGACTTTGGGTAACATTTTTTTTATTCATTAATATTGTCTTAATTTGTTTTTTCTTTTTCCTTTTTAATTGTATAAAGATTTCCAGAATTTTTAGCATGATAACAATATCTGGTATATACATTATATGAGTTTTATAATAATCTATATTATATATTTGTATGAAATGGAATATACCATTCATAATGATGGTATACCATATGTATGGATTAATGTTATTCCCATTTATTTTTCATTTTGAATGAAAAAAGTAAAATACATGTATATATATATATTGATAGTTTTATTATATAATATAAATCATATTTATTAACTCAAACCATATTTAATACAACCCATGTAGTGTAGGAATGAATCATATCACATTGAGGGGTGATAGTCCACACTTCCTCAAACGACATTATCATAATTATATAAGATGGAACGAATATTGGTTTGTTCAAAATAAAAATTATTTAAGCACAAATTAACTAAAAATATAATATATATCATATAGAAACATTTTTTATAAAATAATGGCCACCATGATTGGTGGTAAGGGGAAAATGAATAATCATTGTTTCGTGAGTTAGTAGTTCACCGTATAAACAAACAATATGTTTGTTACCCATTAGGTGGAGGTGTCTATAATTGTACCAATAACCATTTACATAAACAATTATTACTATATTTATGATACATTTTCTATTATATAGTAATTTTATGTAGATATATGTATGGGTTGAAAATTAAAAATAAAATAAACGACTTGAGAGAATATGTTACCTCTTAATCAGTAAACTCCTTTAGAATTGTTCCAAAAGACCTACATAGATTTCTGTCATCCCATATTATATATTCTATGATAAAGGGAGTTATTTTGGGATGTGTTTTGGGAAGATATTTTCTGAACCAATGATGTTTGAGAGGTGTTGGTATGTGAGAGAGGTGGTGTTCGATTATAGGAAAGGAAAAGTACTCACATGGGATTTTTTAAAATTATGTATGTCTATACATGTAATTACCTAAAAAAAGTGATACCAAACTAACCAAAATTGATAATAGAGGTTTTATGGATGAATTATGTGTTGATGCCAAAATAGAGAGGAGGGGAACTTCGGGTGGATCAAAGAGCTCCGAATGAAGCCGGGACAAATAAATGCGGATCCTAGAGCCAGGTCGGGGGGCACACACAAAATTAAAAAAAACACACGCAAGGGGCCTTCGGCGTCCAAACCTGTGTGTGTTGGCCTTCATTGCGGTGCCAAAAACTCCTCCCTTCGCGACCAGCAACTTTGAACCCGCTTCCACGCCCAAGGTGTTGACAAAAGGGGGTTTGTGCGCGTGGGTCCCCTTCCGCACCGATGGTGGTGACGAACAGCCCTTTGCCCGTGGGCACATCCCGCGCCAAAGGTGCCAACGAATTCCATTTGGGCGGCCGGGCCTTGTTACACGCTGAAGGATCTGCCGAACACCCATTTGTGCGGTTGCCCCCATTTTCGGGCCCATAACGGCAGCGAATGGGGTTTCTGCGATGGTTTCTTGTGCGTCGGACCCTTGCGCGACACTCCGAGGAATCCGGCTATAAAACAAAAATTATCCCCTCCCTTCGGGGGCTGGTAACCCGAAGATGAAGTGACTCTCTACTACACGAAAACCATATCTTCCATAACCGAACAAAAACCCATGGCCTTCAGGTAATATTTGTTGCGTGATATGTTGTGGGCGCCTTCGGACAGGCCCTCTGACCCTCGTACATTTTCAATGTTCATTGTGTGCAAGGGTCTCGTCTTGGGTGCGGGCCCCCTTTGCAATAGGCCGTCTTCTTACGTGCCCTCGATCCGGCTTGCGCGCAGCTTGCGACTTGCACACAACACCCCCGACTTGCGCTCAACACCCCATACTTGCACGCATGCCATCTTTTTTCACGCAAAACCTCCCTCTTGCATGCCACAGGTCGCACTTGTGTTCCTATCTTCCATCTTGCATGCCACATTTCCTATTGCGTGAGGACTTCATATTTTACCTTGTCTCATTATCTAAATTGAACTCCATGTGCTACCTTCACCATGAGGCACCTTGTTCAAACTACTCTTACGTTAGACACACCTCTGTAACGCGCTCATTAACCATGTGGCCCCTCATGTTTTCATGGAGTAATTTCAACTTCCCTTGGACGATGTGGCCCATTTTTTTGCTTCGCCTCCTGATTTTTCACATAGGCACACTAACAACTATTGTTTCTTCGCATATCCACACTAACATGGACCCCCAACCGGAACACCTCCTGACACCCCCAGTCCCGGCGTTGCATGTCCCCTCTCTTCACTAAGGTGCAGAGGGTACCAGTTATGCAAGTCCTTGGGGTGCGGAGCGATCCTGCCTCATCTAAGTTGCATGATTTTAAACTACAAAGCACTATCATCCTCAACACTTGATTTTAAACTGTGACTTACCCCCATGCATCCTACGAGGGGAAAGGGAAACCATATTCATGTAAGCCCCTTGAATTTCTTGTAAGAAGTAGTACCCCTACATCTCCTTTATTTTTCGGTGCCAAAAGTCGGCAAAGGGCGTGGTGGGGAGATATGATCCTCATTTCTTCGGTGCCAAACCCATCTTCCGCTGGGCTTTTCCACCACTTGGGCCTCCATCCTAGAGTAAGTCGCAACTTCATTGGGCTTCTAACCACGCATAATCCCCAATTTTCTCTTTGGGCTGCGATCACGTGTAAGCCCCACTCCATTTCCCACGGACACACCTTTCGCGACGTGATCATTAGGTATTTATTGTCTCTTGTTTCTCACACTGACCATGAATCACGTGGGATTAGAACAAGCACTGACCATGACATCTTTTTTGGGCATCCTAGAGTGTAAGCCCCACACACCAACCTAAACTATGTGATCTTTGATCCCTACCAAGGCATGATATGTAGGAAGCCTCCCCGAGGTCCAATCCCACCACCCATTGGTCACTCTGACCCCCTTCATGTTGGTGCACCAAGCTCTCCACCTGAACTAAATGGTATTTGATCCTTTCCAAGACAAGGTACGTAGGAATCATCCCTAAGGTTGAAGCCCACCGCCCATGGGTCGCTCTGACCCCCTTCACGTTAGTTCACCTTTCCTTATACCTGAACTACATGTTTTTTGATCCTTTCCAATGCAAGGAACATAAGAACCCTCCCTGTCATCCAAGCCCACCACCCATTGGTCGCTCTGACCCCTTTCACATTGGTGCACCAAGCCCTCCACCTGAACTCCATGGTCCTTGATCCTTTCTAAGGCAAGGTACATAAAAATCATCCCTAGGGTCCAAGACCACCACACATTGGTCGCACTGACCCCCTTCACGCCTGTGCACCTAGCCCCCCACTTAATCTATGTGGTCTTTGATCCTTGACAAGTCAAGGTTTGTAGGAACCCTCCCTGTGGTCCAAGACCACCACCCATTGGTCGCTTCGATCCCCTTAATGTCGGTTCATCAAGCCCTCTACCTGAACTATGGGGACTTTGATGCTTGCCAAGGCAAGGTACGTAGGAAGCCTCCCTGAGGTTCAACCCCAACACCAAGTAGTCCCAACACCCCTTCACGTCTGTTATTCTACACCGTTCATCTGGACCCCAGGTCCTTATTCACATCGGTTCCCACTAGCGTGCTTGGTATTAAACTATATACCCCATCCAGTGGTAATCCATTTTCCCCATGCAGTGGTAAGTCGGTTTGTCCCTCAATCAGTGGTAGGTCGTTGTATCCCGATCAGCAGTCAGCCATTGCGTCTCCTATTCAGCAGCAATCCTTGGTAATCCCCTTAGATGGGACCCAAATATTTGGCCCATCCTAGGGTCATCAGACCATCCCAGGATATTAATGACATGAAAGCCCCACACACATCATCGAGTTGTTTTCCTATGTGTACACCTCAATTAAAACTCATCGCCCGATCTTTCCCTTGATCCTATGTGTCTCTTGAAGGTCATGTCCCAGCCTAGTGGTTCCACTTTCTCTGTGTCCCATCCACACATCCATTCTCATGGCTCGCCTCTTTAGATGTCTCGTCTCCCTCTCGAACTATTCCGAATTGGATTCCATGTCACGGGTATATGTAGGAAGTCTCACTAAGAATCAAGCCCAACATTACCATCATCATCATGGTGGTTCCATCCCATTTTCCACCCATTTCACTCAGCACCCCATAATCCATCTTGATTTATACCTGGGCCACCACATCCTATTAAGATAATGTCAACCCACCTACATCAGAGTGTCCTCCAGAGGTTAAACTCATCTGATCCACTATAGTCAATGTTCTGATCAGTCAGATCCGTCTCCACTAGATGTTATACTAGTGGCATACCCTGTGTTAAACACGAGAAGAAGAAGAAAAATTTAGTGAAATTCCCATAGAATATAATTACTCACATTCTACGTGGGATTCATTGGGATTCCGCACCCTTGGCAAGCTCTCTAATAAGGGTAATTAACCCAGATGTGCCAGTTTCCAAGAGTCTAGACATGCTAGTGATGCCCAATGTGACTACTCCACTGGAAGAAAGTGACTACCCTGAATGGACCACTTGGAATGTCCTAAAAGAAGAAGTGTAATTAACTGATGTCCATGATCATATGGAACTGAGAATAGCTTCACAAACGACGTCTTAAATCTATAAGGGAGACCTGGACTAGTTGACGAGATCTAAGTATGGATCCATGGAAAGAGGAACTGACATCCCATCATCCCATTTAGATCACGGAGTAGATGTCCCTAAATATGGAATGAATGCTAGCAACCATTGGAAAGCTAGAATGCGGGGCAACAAAACCACACCTTTTTCCCCACAGACAGACGCACGCCCATTGTCCAAAGCATTAGAAATAGAAATGGTGAACCTGACGTGAAATTATTCTCTTTAATATGGAGATTAGTAGATATATAGGCATCAATCGAATGATGTGTCACTGGATCCAGTTATCCGGCGCCATGTCCTGCCAAGAAAATAGTAGGCCCGATGTGAAACTCAGCAGAAGATGGGGCAGTAGAACATTGTACATCCCTTTTTGCAACGTCTTAGTGTTGATCCCTCTTACCGGTCATGGAATATGGAATGGCGATGTGGAATTTGTCATCGATTCCTTTTTCATTTAGCACAGACGAGTTAATCTCAATGATCCCTATATATCATGTTGCTACTCTCGAAACATGATCACTGCCCGCACACCGATGTAGGGGCAGGGGAAGTACCAACACATCAGTCTCGTGTGGCTCCGCCTCTTCTGCAACGTCCTCTACACCCATGGCCCTAGGGTTTCCATGCCCCATATCCCTGTATGAGGTTATTCAGTGGATGGTAATAAATGACCTCATGTGCTGTTACAAGGAGGAGGGAATAATTATGACTCGTGATATGGCCCACCAAGATCTGGAGGTTTTTGTGCCTCATCACCAATGCCACCCCCGAGGTCCGCGCATGGATCCGATTCTCCCCATGTTGACAAATAACCGTTTCAGGAGCCTCTCCCCAGAACACTTTGATGAATCTCTGGCTTATGCTGATGAGGTAGCTAACGTCCAGCCCAGCCTGGCCAGAGTCCCATTCTAGGTGCTCCCTGTGAGGGCTTCCACCCGGCTGCTCCAGCACTACCTCCCGATTTTTCTGAATGAGGACCAGGTAAGCCACACAAATGCACCACTGGATCTGGTTCATCTGACCCGACGCCAGCATCGTGATAAAGTCGAGGACACCTACCAAGGGTCATCATCGTCGATGGATACTATGGCTAGAGCCACCGGCAACACATATCCTATGTTCCCTGTATACATTGAAAAGGCGAACTTATATGCCCGACCAGTATCGAGGCCCCACACTCCCCAAAAGAAGGCTGGGTCGAGTCTCTTGGTCGCCGACACAAGCATTGGACACCGCGAGCTAACATGCATCAATGCCCCCGTGTATGGAGGTCCTCCCGGTACCACTACCACAGACAACATGGGCCTTCCCCACTTAGAGGCTCGACATGGAGGTCTTCCCCATGCCATCCTCAATCCAATTTAGGGTCTTCCTCATGGTAGTGATTCTCAATGCAGGGGTCTCTCTCATGCCCATTATACCGGGTATGGGGTCATTCCTCCCGCCACCGACCGCCGGAACAGGGACATTGCACATCCAGTCTCCCTTAAATGTGGGGATCCTCCCTACATCTTATTAATATCTGGTGATGTTCCTCCTCTCCCCATCAAATAGAGGGATGACAGTCAGCCTCGATCCCCCCGCACCCACCATGGAGGCCCTACCCATGTTTAGCTAGCTCAGTACATGGAACCTCCTCATACTGATGCCACCAGGGGAAACAAGCATGGTGGTATTACCCATGATCCTTCCAGTTTTAGAAGAGCTCTTTTCTACTCTAGCGCTACTGATGGAGGTCCTCCCCATGTCCCCTTTGACATATGTCCTGGTGCTCCTCACACCCCGACTTTCTCAGGTAGAAACCCTCTCCGCCTCTGCACCAGTGCAACCGAAGTACCTTCTGTCAGAAATCAGCCATGTCCTGAGGAGCCATCTAGGGGAAAGAAGGTGGGTTTCCACCACCATAAAAAGAATTTTGGGTAGGTACGGATAGGGATAATACTAGTCCGCTTCACAGACTCTGAAGTGGAATATGACACATCTCGGGAAGCCTCTTCTCTCTCATTCGAGTCAAGATCTGGGGCCGGATCAAGGCACATCAGCGTAGTACTCTCAGAATGTGTGTTCCATGAAATTCCTACCACCCTACATAGGTATTTATAGGAGTAAAAAAATCTAGCAATCCCACAGGTCAGGGTGGTTTGATCACCACCTCCGTCACCAGAAATGCTCTCTACGTAGACCAGAGATCACATAGAACTATTCTGGGGGCCAGTGGCAGGTGAGCAGCAATGCGGCCTATCACGTGGAGCCCTATAACCTAAGCTACAAATTGTGGCCATATGCCCATCTTATCATGACATAGAGGCCATTTCACTAAACTCTTCAGAGGACATCCCGAGATTCGGCGGCCATTCAGCCCGTTCGTCGTACTCTCCACCTACCGGCCTGCCATCCCAACGGTCTGACTCTGTACCGTTTCCAGATCTCAGCCACCATGAGTTGATGAGTGGGGGAATCAAATTCCATACCTTGAATTCTATTTAAGGAGCTTATGGAACATCATCGTAGCGGATCACTTCCCCGAGATTTTCTGTCCTGTGGCAGCACCAAATTTTTGTTAGCTGGAATCCCTCACCCCAGAGGAGGTAGAATGTTTCCACCATACCCTATGTGTGACACAACTTAGCCTTCATCATCAGCGAGTGGTTTATCCTTGGAGCCAAGTTCATTTTGAATATATTGTCTTGCAATGTCGTCTAGTTTATCTAGCTACGCTACCAGTGGCCCAGCGCCCCGAGTCACTAGGCCACCGTAAGGTCCTTCAAAAGTAATGCGTTTAGGGTTTAAAGATACTCCACAAGATCATCATGGAGGCTTCACTCCATGCGCATGTCCATGGCTGGGTATAGTACACCCCCTCCTCATTAGTCATATCCGGCAGTAGCCTGACTTTCTATTCCATAATGAGGATATGCCCCTAGGAAGGGTAGTGGTCAACATGGCCGACATAGTGGACTAGGAGGACGAGTTGGATCTTCTTTATGTGGAAATACCCCTCCTGAGGGTGTGCCACCACTATTAGACCTATCAGGCAGGGTTACCCGTCAGCAGAGGAACCTACTAGGTCTCCATGTTCCCACTGAGACATTAGTACTCAGCCGAAATTCTGATAATGTTAAAGAGCACATCAGAACTACCACAAACTCTGACTCATCCACCTGAGTGCAGAAGAAGGAGGATGAACCTAAGAAGGACACATTGCACCAAAAACATTCTGAGAAGAAGAAGTTGGTCGATGAACTCATCGATAAACAGGTTGTAGAGCGACGACCTGATTATGATGATCCTAAGCCAGAGAAGTAGTGGAAGGAATAACTTCCCCTCGATGAGCTGACTCCAGGAATCTGTCACTGTCTTGCCCCTGCAGATAGGGTTCAGGAAGGAACATATGAAAAGATGGCATGGTATGTCTTGCCAAACCCTCCCGAACTGCAAGACAATCCAAAGGACCTAGCTCGAGCTCCTCCAGCCGCCCCGAGGGTCGTGCCGCCTGCTGCTTCACGAGCCGATGGGCCTTCATACAATGTTGAAGAACCCTCGAATGATCTCATTGTTAGGGATCCCCATCAAGACAAGAACCCCCACCCAGATGATCCAATGGCGGCACTCAATGACCACCTTGAGGCATTGGAAACATGAAAGGTGGCAATCCCGCCTAATAGAAATCCATATCCAGCATTGGTGGATGACATGGCGGCACATTCACGTTTCAAGAATCCCACCTTCTCCCCCTTTAATGGGATGGGGGAGATGATGCAACACCAGAACCATTTTATGTGAAGTTGTGGGCCCATATTAGGGACACCTGCACAGCTAGAGGCCACCAAACTCCGATGATTTGTGCATACATTGGGGGCCTACATTTTTCCGGTACAACCACCTCCCTACCAGATCTGTAACTAGCCAGGAGGTCTTTTTTAGGAAATCATTGTACTAGTTCATCTCCACCACGCAGAAAACGATCATCACATAACTCTTCGAGTACAAATAGAGGCCTGATAAGTGTGTCATAGAATTTATTTCCCGATGGAAAGGGCATAAAAATTCTGTAGATGTGCCACTGACTCATGGATAATTACTAACGATGCGTGTTGGGAATGTCAAGATAGAACTGGTTCCATCTTTGATCAGCCAGAACTACCCTAGGCGATTTCGAGACTTCTCTGATAAGGCCCAGATCTTGGAAAAAGCCCTGCAATAGGCTAGCCAAGAACGCTCGTTGCACCCTGTAATTCCATCGACAAGGGTCATCAGAGTTGAGCATGTCATTGTGGAAAACATAGAGGCCCCAATACAGCTAAAATTATTACCGGCGGATCCACCTCCCCAGCCTCGTAGAGGCCCGCTACAACAGGCACAACCTCCATCCCATCAACGTCATCCTTAGAATAGGCAGGTGCCCCCGCAAAATGTGTCGCCACCACCTAGGGAGGATAACCAGGCTCCGCCTCCTCGACATGCTCCTCCAGCCCCTCTTTAGGGCCAGGAATCAAGGACTACCTTTCTGGACATATGGAACCAAACCATATTGTTCAATGAGAATATTGTCCAATGTAATTTCTGAAGAGCCTTGGAACTAGGGATTATGTGTTTACCAGAGTGCAGAAGACCAGAAGAGTCAAACCTCACTGATCACCACAACAACTGACCCTATCACCAAATCATGGGGAACACCGTCAAGCAGTGATATGAGTTAAAATAATAGCTTCAAGACAAGGTTGATAACAACATAGTCAGGTTGGGCCATACCCCAACACAAGTGGCATGCATTTTTATAAGGCCAGACAGTAGTAATGACAGTGAGGATGAGTGGCAGCAAGCTTCTGACCGCGAGTACCGGAATTATAATGACTGTATGGCTCGTAAAACAGTTATGTATTCCCATGGTATCATTCATGCTTGACTGAATCAGTCAAAAACTTCTGAAACCATAGCCAATACTTCTTCATCATCAGCTTAGTCGGACTTGTCCCAGAAGATTAAGCATCGATAGTGCAAGGGAAAGCAACACACCCTCCCAATTCCATTATCGTCCCACAATCTCGATGATTCCATGCCTATGAAGATGGGGATTCCTCTGAGAATCTTCCCAGAAATTGATTACTCTTCGAGTGATTGTCAAGGTTACACTTCGATTAATAACGCGGAGTTGGTAAATCCCTATATTACCCCTGATGATGGGGAGTTCCAGGATAACCTCGCCAATGTCCCCAGATGAAGCCAAAGTCAGTGGAGCTGCGTACATAATGGTCTTCGAGGAACATCAGTTGGAACTTCCATCCAGCCATGCATGCCACTAAGACCAGAATGAAGGCCCATCACAGATCTTAGAATGCGCATCCTCCTCACCTAGTGTCATCAGTCCCACCCACACCGCTGTTTGTATTATTGGATCAGGCAAAGCCACTTCAACCATGCCGTGACCAGCCTCTACCTACTATAGTCCGGTCTCAGCTGTTCAGCCGCCATTTGGCAACTACTATGTGGGAATCGACTAGTGATTAGTTGTATATGTCCAGCATCAGTTAGCCGCCAGCCAAGCTGGCAGGGCCCTCCATGCCTCTTCTCACAGAACTACCCCCTGTAAGTAGAAGCTCGCGCCTATCACAGACGTATGATATCCTCAAGAACCTTGTTGGAATCCCTGTGAGGATTTCGATCCTCAAGGCACATCGCATATTTAAAAATATGCGTGAGGCCCTCTCTGAGGCTTTATTAAGCCCCCTCCAGTTTGAGACGGATGTAGCGGCTACAGAAGACGTTCATGGAAAAGCGGTCAAGAATGCTGAATGTCAGGACATCATTTCGTTCTACGGAGAACATAAAGACTCTCCCATACAAGGGAAAATCTGCCCACTGTATATCACTAGCCAATTTAATGACATGGTGTTTCGTCTGTGTCTTGTGAACACCACCTCCAGGATTAACCTTATCCCGACACGGAAACTGCAGAAGTTGGGGATATCTGAAGATGACCTAACTCCGACTGATTTACGAATCCAAGTATATGAAAGGTTAGAGCAGACCACAGTAAGTAATATCTGTTTAAAAAACATGTTTGGTGTCCTAGTTTTCAGCACTGAGTTTATGGTTTTCTATCAAGACACCACGTACAATTCATTGATGGGAAGACCTGGGCTCCACCTGCCCACGATAGTTCCCTGTTCATATCACTAGTGCCTTATGTAATCCCACAATGGTCGATTGGACGTGCTTCAAGGTGGAAAATCTCCTTTTTACTCTTTTGAATCCCTCTACCTAGATGAAAACTATTACAAGAGCAAGGAATATCAGATTCAGGACAGTGAGGTCGAACCCATCGCTGTTGCGGCTGAACCGTGGGTAGTTCTGGATGACGTTTATGTCTTCCCAATCTATCGATTGGAGGCCATGGACCCTGACATGGGGAAATGTTTTAATTGCCTGGTAAGAGGGGGATAATATACCCAAATTAAAGATACGAAGGAAGATCACCTCGTACTCCTACACAAATCAGGCTCAGGTGATCCCAGATCCTCCTACCCCCGTAAGGTATCGGGAAATCCGCCCCATGGCAACAATAGTACGCCATATGTGTATTTTTTCTAGGCTAGAATTAACGGGATCAAGAAAAATTGCCATTAATACTGTGATATTATCTAGAGTGTCCCCTTGGGACAAAGACCAGATGGGATTGGGTCGACAGCTTTCATTGTTATGGTGTCGATAGCACAAGAATCTCCCGTGGCAGTGACCACTACTGCTCAAGCTGGTACCAACCTCCCATTAGATTCTACCAACATAGTGGAAGCTCCGCTTACTGGGGATCCATCCTCCTCAAGGTAAGAATAGTAATTGGTGGAAAATACCCTTGACATTAAAGATGGAATCTCTGCCACGGTTGATGAACAGGTACATGCGATTCTTGGTAGCGAGGCAGATCCAAGACTCACATTGATCTGTGAGGTCATGTCCCTTGAGGAGGAGAAACGGTACATGTACATCCTTAAATAGAACCATGACATGTTTTCCTGACGTTATGATGAGGTTCCAGGACGAGATCCTTAGGTAGTCTTCCCCGCCTCGGTCTTCTGGAAAATCATAGCGGGTTCAAGCAGCCTCCTAGAAAGATTCAGCCTTCTCACGGTTCCATGGTCGAGGTTGATGATGAAAAGATCATCATAGCCAAATTTGTCTTGGAGGTCCAGTACCCCAAGTGGATTTCCAAAATTGTAATATTCAAGTAGAAGAACAAATAGATTATAGTCTGCATCGACTTTCAGGATCTCAACCGTCATCTTTTGAAGGATTATTTTCCCCTTCCAGTAGCAGAATTGTATATCGATCCTACGACTATGTTCCAAGAACATTCATTCATTGATGGTTATTCTGGATACAAACAGATCTGAATTTACCCCAAGGATGTGGATTCAACAGCTTTCAGGGTGCCAAAAGGTAGATTTTGTTACCCAGTCAAGCCCTTCGGCTTAACGAATGTAGCTTCCACCTATCACCGGGCTATGCATCACATATTCAATCCAATCCATCGGAAATTGGGGAAATGATATGTGGACGACTTTGTGGTCAAATCCAGCCAGCTCTAGTACCATCTAAAGGACCTTGAAATATTGTTCAGATTCCTCCGTTCTCACCACCTGAAGATGATCCTATTGAATTGTACCTTTAGGGTCACCTCTGAGAATTTCATTGGATTTTTTTTCAGGTACTGGGGTATCGAGATCAACCTAGTAAAGATCAAGACCATCAGTTAGATGCCACCCTCAAGAAATATTTGGGAGCTTCAAGGTTTCTATGGCCACATAGCCTATGTATGTAGATTCATTGAAAATATGGCTGACAAGTGTAAGAAATTTTCTCAGCTCATGAAGAAAGGCTCTGCCTACGATTGGGACGAAGAGTGGCAGACTGCGTTCGAGGAAATCCAGCAGTACCTGCTCTAGCCTTTGGTCTTGATTACACCCATCTCTGGAAAACCACTGATCATGTACGTGACTAACCTGGAATGATCTCTGGGTGCCCTTCTCAAACAGAAGAACAATGAGGGGACAAAAAACAACCTCTAATACCTCATTCATATTCTCATAGATACGGAGACAAGATACACCTCCATCAAAAAGTGTTTCCTTACATTGTTATTCGCAATAAAGAAATTATGATATAACTTGAAGCACCACGAGGTACAGTTGGTGTCTTGGGTAGACCCACTGAAGTACACTAAGAACCGCCCCATGCTGACCGTCCTTCTAACATGGTGTAAAGTAATCCTTCAGCAGTTTGACATCAGGTTCGTGCCTCAGAAGGATATTAAGGGGAAATCATTGGTATATTTTCTTGGTTCCCATCCAACACTTGTGAACCAGTCCTTGGATCTCCATGTTCCTGAAGAGGCGATCCACTCTGTAGATCATGACATCCCATATTGGTAGATGCATTTCGATGGTGCTTCCAAGAGTCCCACAGGAAGGATGCTCAATGACCCCAGACTCAATAGGGTAGGCTAGGGTATTGTCTTTACTAACATGGAAGAAGCTATTCTTTCGTGCTCATTGCTATTGTCCGAAGGATGTACCAACAATGAGGCAGAGTATCAGGCTCTTATTACTGGCCCTGAGTTGGCCCTTGAAATTGATGTGCACCATTTTCTTGTGAAAGGGTATTTAGAACTAGTCATTAAGAAGATAAACAATAACTACATCGTCTGAACGCCAGAGCTCATACCATTGTTGGAGCACACACTCTAGTTAATGGCATAGTTTCCATATCATAAGGATGTTACACATGTTCCTCGATCTTAGAACGGTCGAGCTAACACCCTGGATGGCCTGGCTGCATCATATGTAGAACCCAATCAAGATGGTCTGATTATCCATGTGGCACATCAGAGATTCATTACTCATGTCACCTTAGATGAATACTACGGCCAGTGGGCAAGCCTTCATACAGCCAGAGCCTCCACGTTAGGACCCCCAGGTTCCATAGATGATGTGGCTAAATTAACCCCCGACTAGAGAGCAGCTTTGTTGAGTACCCCCAAAATGGTTACCTCCTGGCGGATCGGGCTGAACGCAGGAAAATCAGATGTCGCGTGTTGCAGTTTACCCTCCAAAGTGGTCTTAATCTTGAGAAGATCCTCTATAAGTGTGGGTTCAATGGTGTCTTCCTCAATTGCATCAATGGAGTTGAGATTACTCAGCCCATGCATGAGGTTCATCCTAGTTCAGGCAGCGACCACCAGATTGGGCAGAAGCTATCTCACCAGATCCCGATAATGGGGTAATTTTGGCCCTCTATGATCCATTATTGCATCAAGGACACCAAGAGATGTCAAAATGGCCAAATTAATGTTAACATCTTGCACAGGCCACTGGAACCACTCCAATCCACTATGTACTCTTGGCCTTATGCGGTAGGCAGACTCGATGTCATGAGACTATATCTACCCGTGACAGCTCACCAGTGTAGGTTCATCCTGACCACTACAAATTCCTTTTCAAGGTGGGCAGAGGCAGTTCCGATCAAGGAGTCAAGGCTCGTTCTATCATTGACTTTGGGAGCTCCAATATCATCTACCAGTTTGGAGTCCCTCACATCGTCCTCACTGATAACGACACCAATATCTGAGAAGCTGAGTTAACGAAGTTTTACTCCAAGTACAACATCCTTTCAAACCATACCTCATGCCATCACGTGAAGGAAAATTGATAGATAGAGGCACTCAACAAAACCCTCTCTAACATTTTGATGAAATTGGTTGCTTAAAATAAGAAGAGCTAGCCATACAATATTCCCAATGCCCTCTGGGATTATCATATGAAGACTTGTAATTCCACCCAGGTGACACCATATTTCCTGGTGTGTGGAGTTGAGGCCATCCGTCCCATCGAGATCCATTTTCTTTCGTTGCACATAGAGGTCTATGAACAGAAGGTTCCAGATATGGTAGCCAAAATTCTTCTGGATGAATTGGAATCACTTGATGAGAATAGGGTTCGTTTCCTACACAAAATAGAAAGGAATTATAATAAGATAGCTAGAGCCTTCAACAAGAAGGTTCTCCTCTGCTCTTTCCTGCAAGCTGACTTGGTATTGGCCCTCCGAACACCAATGAACCCTGGCAGGAAACCACCCAAGATGGAACCCAAATGGAAAAGACCTTACATAATTCACAAGGTTTACCCCAATGGGGCATACTTTCTAGTGACCATGGATGGTGAGCATATAACTCCTCCCACTAATTCCATGGTTTATAAAGAAATAATTTTCCTGACCTGTTTTTCTGGTCCAACATGACACTAAACTGACTGGTCCTGCATGACCCAAAACTGCCTCATCCCGCATGAAGTTAAATAGCATCTCATCCTGCAAGATGTTAAACTACCCTTTTATAACTACATGTGGCTTGATTTCCATCCACATGAGATAGGTAGTAATTCTCAAGAATTTCATCTTGAGCCCAGCCCCAAACACTTCTCTTTGACTATCCCCCTGGGTATAGTTCTCTCGGAGGATCATTGCATGATATGGTGTAGGCTTCCTTAGCCCCACTCATGCCTGGATTATGACGATCGCACCCTGTTCCCACTCCCCATTCATCTATCCTCCCACATCCTTACTATACGATGCTAAAATTCATGGCCTTCAAGAACTACGTACTTCGTGATTCACATCCTCGGGGGATACGTATGAATGCCCAGAAATTTTGTATGTTGGCCTAGCCACACTACCAGAATCTCCCCTTGGGAAAAGACATATGGTGTGGTGTAGGTCTTTTCTCCAATACACATCGAACTCATATTAGTTCTGCCATATTTCCCTCTTCCCATAGGTGTCCGCCTCTTTCACCTCCCTAATTGAATTTAAAATGTATAGATACAACTATGATTTTCCCACTCCTTTGATTGGGCCTCCATCACCCTTCCCATATAGAAGGGATCCTAATGGCAGGGATTCTAAGCCCATGGGATCCCCTACCAATTTGGTCCAACGCCCACAAAGATGATGAGAAACAGACTGATACAAGTCCCATGTTACAAATATGGTTAGCATTCAATGTCCATTTGTTATTCACATTCCTATCCGCTACAAGAACGTTGTTTTCTAGACATGTTCTACAGTTATCCTTTGTCGTTAGATCCACCCCATGATGTCCTAAACATTGAGTGTGGGTGATCATTTTCCCATGTTGTATCTTTAAGAGAAGAAATCCCTTCAGTTGATGCTAGCCATTATCCCCCCATATGATAGAGAGAGTCGAATCCGACTCCTTTTTCCCACACCGAGTTCTTCTCATGGGGGTTTAGGAGTTGTGATGAGGCCATAACCGCACAAGAGGTCATATGGCTACCAGTGGCTAGGACGCCCATCCTCATGCCCCATGTCCATTTCCATCCCCTTGGACTTTTCTGGCCCCTGGCCCAATTTCTCATCTAGTGTTGTGTGGTGTGGAGAAAAATTAAGTCCTCATTCATCTAGGGAAATTTTCCCATGCCACACATGTCCCCGTGAGACATAAATTCCTTCATATATCATCCATACCACAAGCCCATTCCCTGCCACACTTTTCATGTCCAATCTTGGCCCCCCTGACCATCTCATAACTCTTACAGGATTATATGGTGTGGTATGGGATTATGTCCTCATTCACGTTGGGTTACTCGTCATGTCGTACACCTCCCTTGTTTGGGGGTCTTCCCCCTTTTTTCTTCCTCGTTGCAAGGAATTAATCTGCAATCTGGTTGAGACTTTATGTCCAAGTCCCAGTCTCAGGCCCCTTGGCCTTTTTGGACCCCAACCCAAGTTCTCATTTAGGTTTGTATTGTGTGGTATGAGATTATATCCTCATTCACATCGGTTTAATCACCACTCCATACAACCCCTACGTGTCGGGTACCTCACCCTTTTGTGTCCTCACTGCATGACAATAAAATTTCACATTATTCTCTAGACGATCTATGTATGGATTGATTCTCATCCTCATGGGATGCGTAGGACCACCAAGACCTTTAGTCTTTGGGTCCAGCCACATCATGGCCCCTTGGCCTACATTCCCCTTGGGAGAGGGGTATATGGTGCTATATGGGATTAGGTCTTCATTCACGTCGAGTTTTTTAAAAACCACACCATTTACCTCCTCTACTAGATAGATTTTCATCCCCTTTTTCTATACTCATCTTTTCAAATTTTCCTCTCTCAAGATTATCCCCTCGGTCCTCTTCAGAGATTCACTAATGTTCCCATGGGTACTCCAGTTTAGCACCTAGAATGTCCGATTCTACCAGGAGATTATTTAACCGATTTCGTAGGATTCATGTTCCCCTTAATTATATCATCCATCACCTTTCACACCCAAAGGGACCCCTGAATAGAATGGATTCTAGGCCCAAGGGCCCTACTACCATTACAGGCCAATGTCCTAAAGGGTTTCGAGCAACAAATTGATACAAGTCCCACATTGTGAATTTGGTCGGCGATCGACACTCGTTTGTTGTTCCCACCTCAGGTCAAACGATTTGGATTTTGTGTTTCGATCGCATTCAATAGATATCCTCCATCGTCACACCAGCCCCATTATTCCCAAAATGTCAATTACATGAATCACATCACTTTCCACCTCATCATGTCCAAGTAGAATTTTAGGGTTGTTGGTTCTATTCCTCAGTGTGCATCTTCATGTTTGGAGGAAGATGCCACGATAAGGAAATCTTTCAGGGCTCCGCACCGATTTCCCTTCGACATGCGTTCTAGGTACTTCAAAGAAACCACTTCCTCCCTTTTTTCCCACACCGAGTTTGATCACATGGGTTTAGGTATCGGTTTGAGGTCTACACTAACTGGGAATGATTCCGCCCATCATTGGACCAAGATCTAATAACATAATGTAAGATCTCTTTTAGAACTACATGCAGCTTGATTCCTGTCGTCATGGGATATGTAGAAACACCCAGACATCGTGTTTTCGGGTTCATCTTAGTTGGGTGATAGTTTCTCTTACCCCATTCTTCCTATAGTCTTTCCCATCCCCTCATTCACGTCGGGTATGCTATTATCACACCACTTGCATCCCTCTTGGAACCACATCTCTCCTATAAACGTCTAATCCATGTGATGTTAAACTATTATGATAAGTCCCACATGAATTTAAATTATTGTGTATGTCTTGCATGATATTAATAGTGCATGGTTAGTCTCATCACTTTACCCTAAACTATGATATTATTTTCCTGGCCACATGATGAAAAACATCACTACATTGTGATGTCCTCACACGATGGGATGTCATGTATGGTGTCAGTTACACACCATACCATTTTTCAATTCCTTTATATGTCTTGATTCATGTATCGACACCAAGAAATTCCACCCCAGTTTTATTTCTTCACAACAAAACAGACTCATTCATCCTAAAGGACAAACACGATATATCCAATACCACTTCTTTTGTTGTAAGGTCCAAACCCGCACAACCTCATTATACCTGGCACTGGTATCCCACCATGCCATCATTAAAACTACGTTTGGCCTTATCCTAATCCTTATGTGGTATGTAGGAATTCCTGTTCACTTTGGCTTGGGCCGAGCTGAACTTTCATTTTTGTTCCCTTGACCTAAATCCTCCCCAAGGAACACATGGTGGTCGGTACCCTAGGTTCACATTCATGTCAGGGTTTATAATTACCCCACCATGTGTCTCCCACATTTACTACCTTCCGTGGTCCATGATCTATGACCATAAACTATGAACACTCCACTTCCATTCCACAAGATGTTAAAATGCCCAACATTTCCCAGAACTAAGTATGGATTGATTCGCTTCTTCATGGGATACGTAGGATCACCCAGGATTTTTTGTCTTTGGGTACAGCCCCAGGAATCAATAAATTCCATCCCTTCTTTTTTCATCCCCATGGTCCGAACTCATTTAGGAACATGTGGTTGTGAGTATCTCTTAGGCTCTCATTCATGTCAGGTTTTTCAATTGCCGCACAATGTGCTTCCCACATCTTTTCGCAAATTGGTCCAAGTTCTATAGCCCAAAACTAAGATCTCCCCATGGGAACTGTGCATCACATCTGGATATTTCTCCACCCTGCAAACAATCCATTAAATCAAGACCCCCTTAATGGTCCACCCTAGGACCATAGGTTGAAAGAGTGGGACCCTAGGACCCTTGTCCTTGGGAAGGGACATGACTCCCTCTATCTAATATGTCACATTGTTGTACTCTGATGCATTATGGAAAAGACCCCGAAGAGTAGAATTTTTATAGAGACATTCCCCTCGTTCCATGTCTACGCTCTGTGAGCCCATTATTTTGTTCCTCATAATCTTTGACATATTAAGGTACCCACATCATATCCTATTCTCATGCCACCTCGGCTCACCTACTGCTTCGGGCCAACGTCCCTAAAGACCCCAGATGACATTTGTGACAAGTCTCACATTGAAAATATGGGCACTGGTCGACCCTCATTTTCCTGTCACCATTCCAGGTTAACGTGATATGGATGCTATGTTTTGAACATGGTCAACAGTTATCCCTATCATCACAACACCATCATTGCGGTCCAGATCTCAAGCATCATGATTCACATGTTTCCACGCCCTTATGTTAAATTGGAATTCCAACATTCTCAAATTTACTCTTCAGTGCATATAGGTGACTTACATAGGCAAGTGAACATCAATGGGACATCTCACCTAGTGTCCCATCATCCCGAACACGTTCCTACCTATTCTTGGAATGTCCCATCACTACTTCTTGTTTCCCACATCGAGCATGACTCACGTGGGATTAGTCGTTTTGGTAGGATGTGTACAGGAGCAACCACTACCACACATTCTATTCTTCATCCCACAAGATGTTAAACTACACATATAGAACTGTGTGTGGCTTGATTCCCATCATAATGGGGTATGTAGGAAAATCCAAGCATCTTTCTTTGGGCCTAGTCTAATTTTCACTTTTCTTCCCTTGACCTGAAGAGCTTCCTATGTGGATGCTTGTTGTGATCCGGACTCCGAGTCCTCTTTCACCTCTGATTGATAGATACTGTTCCATATACTCTTTTCTTGGGATCTTCCCTTTCACATAATGTCAAATATATGATGTTAAACTACATGAGTTTATATTTCCTCAATGCATGCCACTAAATGGAGGTTCTACCATTAACATGTTCGGGATGCCCCACGATAAACGTTGGGAAGCGACAGTTTCTTCATCAAACAGGTCTTGTTCAGATGTATGGTTGATCCCTGATCAGGCCGATGTATCCACCTAATGTGTTTCCACCATGGTGGCATAATTACAGGATTTTTAGACACAAGTCGAACCTCCAATCATTCCACTATCCACGCTTTGCGTTCCCTTTATTCGGACATCATACTCTCTCATGTCTAAAGGAACCCCCTAATAGTATGGATGCTCAGCCTATGGCTCACCTACTGCCCTAGGACAACATTCAGGAAGGCTATTCGATGACATTCTGAGTTAGGCCCCATGTTTCGAAAATGGTCAGTGGTCATCCATTGATTGTCATCCCCATTTCAGGCTAACATGATATAGATATTGTGTTTAGAATGCGGTCAATAGGTATCTTTTATTTTTCACGCAATCCCCATAGTGTTCCGAATCATGGGCATTGTAATTTACACTTTCCATTCCCTTGTTCGAAATTATTGCAGCGCCCCTGGTGTCACCCCATTCGTGCTCAAGAGCACACTAGGAAAATTGTAATTCGATAGTTCAGAGAGCTTTATTATCCAGTCAGGTCTCTCCCTTCTCTTCCTAGAAATCTAAATTGGTTGTTCGATCATCAGGTTCCCGAAGCATGGTGGGCACACTTATATTCAAACAATTTAATAGTATGAGCATCCATTGTTTCTCACAATGGGTACAACCCATGTGAGCATAGGAATGGATTGCTTTTTATTTAAGGATTTTTGTAAAATTCATTAAACGAAATGAACGAGTAAATAAATCAATCCATGCATTCAGTTCAAAATAATGGACATTAAGGAGAAATTTGTTTATGAATTTGACCAAAACCGGGCCCTTAGGGATCAGCATCTTGGATAAATCGCTCAAGAGCTGCAACCCTTTTCCTTATGGGCTACCGGATTGCCTCCCTTCCCCTGAGAGCCTTCTCTTCATTAGTGGCGACATGCAGCTATTCAGTGACCATAGCATGTTCTTGCACCTGCCCAGTTTGCAGTGTGGTCATTTGGTGAAGTGATTTCCCCAGCTTCTCTTGGGTGCCCTCCAGCTGGGCCCTCGATTGCTCCACAAGATTGGAACATTTTTCAATGAATACCTCATTCTCCATCATCCATTCTTCTTGATGTTGGACTTCTTGTTCTACCTTTAGGAACACTTTGGTACTCCCCGACTCTTCCTGACTACGGGAAACATCAGATAATTATCAGATCTTGCGCAGATTCATGGTAATGAAATCACGAACTATCAAATGAAGTCATTGAGCATCCACCCCTCCAGCATAGAGAATGTGCAACCAGCTAAGGAGAGATCCCATTCGTTTTATCCACTCCATCTGAGGATGACTGATAAAGCACTTGAAACAATTCCACCATTTGTGACGCTTCATCTAGCTTTTATCGGACGCCTCTGAATCAGAATCTTCTTTCTCTTTAGAATACATAGGACGATAGTTGGGGAAATAAGCGAGGAGCTCAGCAGTAGGGTCATCCCCAGGAACCTCTACCACGTCATCGACCTCACTCTTAATGGGTTGGAGTTCCACCCGGGAAGCATTACCATCCCTCATAATGATCTTGGGCTCACCATGTACCGGGGTAGGATCACTTATAATGGTTTATTCTACAAAAGTTGATGTGGTCGTTTCCCATCCCACTCTAGTAGATGCCCAGGATTTGACAGTTTTTCATGACTCCGACCTTGTGATCACTGTATCAGGATTCAATATATTGATTCTCTGAATTAGCCAGTAATGAAATAAATCCAGGGGAAAGGCCTTACAGGATCCAAGTGCAGTGGTATACAATTCCTATATCAAGGAGGGGGCCCTTCCACTGGAGAGCCTTAATTTCATGTCAACTCGATTTCTGATTTGGGTTTCCTTGGACAATGTGGATGGCAGGAGGCTCTCCTTCTAGATTGTTATTGACTAGTTCAGCTAAAGCCGGTGCTCTGTTACACTTGGTCCCAAGGAGTGACACCCTTGGTTGCTCCCTAGTCTCCACAGGCGTACCCACACCCTCGGCAGGGAGGGATTCCTAGGGACCCTCTCCCACAGGGTCCTAAATATAACAGTGTTTGGTTGACGGACCGAGACTAAAAAAATGAAATGAATGATGTAGATATGTATGAGGTTTAAACCATATCTCAAGCTGCCCCTCTAGTTCTATATCAGAGCCAACAGTTTCACTACTTTCTTGGGAACCCCGTTGGTGAGTTGTAGCTTTTGAAGGTTCCTTTCCACCCAGACCCTCATCATATTCTTCTTCACATAATTTTTCTCCTTCATCTTCTCCACCTTTTTACTCCTCTACACTTTCATCCACGGATATTATTCTCTATGGATCATACACCTGGACAATAATTACATTCACCAAGAGATGCAGCTCTTCATATTTCCCTCGCTGTCATGTGTACATGTCCATGGCTATTAGGTATGCGTGCTGGTGATGAATGTTTACCTTATCCAGTGTCCAGATGCGCCCTATGTCTGGTAGATTGAGCCCGAAACACATCAAACTCCACCATAACTCTTTGGGAGACATGGAATGTCACAACATTCTCTAAGCTGACCAAAGAGAAGGGAAGATAGAATAAGCAGACGACATCAGGAGGTACCTGAGTTTCTTCTCCATGAGGTCCCTAGTTGGACCCCGAGGACATGTAAAAGACCACCCTTTCCTGGATGGCAGAGGCACGTTTTCTTTCTGTGTTTCCCCTTCTGATGAAGTACCGGTCTGCGCCGCACTATCCCCCTGACCTGTTCTCTGCCTCACATCCCCCGTGGCACCTTACCGACCTACTTGCTCTTCAGGATCTACACTAGTGGCCTTGATTTGCCGGACGAGTTTCCAAAGAATCTCCCTGGGGTAGGTCCTTGTCCACTATTCAACATACTCTGTCTATAGTCTTCCACTGACATCGGTGGGGGGAAGAGTAATGATTTTACCCAGGCATGCAATCATGAACATAAGCCACAACTGAAAGAGAATGCAGAGATTCCTCTCTCCCCATACCTTTGTATATACTTTCATGGACATCCATTGCATGCACCCGAACTGGATGGAAAATCTGGTCAGCACATAGGGTTTTTAGAAGACTTTTCGGTCAGTTCGGGCCACCAGCATGCCACCCCTGATGCTATGTAGGTGCTCCCTCTGTTCCAATGGACCCCACCCATCATATACCATTTGAGAAACCAGGGTTTGGAATGGGTGGAAGTCAAAGTGATTATGGATTCCGATCTTGAGCTTCAATCCGTCATCCCTGAGTGTCAATGGGCGGATCCCAGTGATGTTCATGAAGGATGGTTGCATACAATTTCTAGGGGGAGAATGGGATTTGGGAAGTCATACCCACCACAGTGGGTTGTGACCCAATCGTGGAAGATCTGGAATGGCATGCATATCCTCTTGGAAGTAATTCCCCTTGAAATGCACCCTAGGATACAGTATATCCTATCCAACCCTAGTACCCCTAGGAAACCCCTATTCTTTGATGCCATGATCCCGACCAGCACTAGCGTCCCCATGCGGACTCCCTTCCTTGTGTCCCACACCGGTAACAACCAGCCACTAAATTATACGGGATGTAAACCTGCATATCTCACATTATGGTCTCGACTATCATTGATGTCGAATCCCCATGATAGGTATTCTCCCGTATCCAAAATCTTCCAATATGATCCAGTCTTTCTCCCCCTAGATGTGTTTGGCCGTTGCTTCCCTTGACATGGAATTTTCATGGCAGTGTCCAACGTTGGGAAGAGGATATACCAACCTGAGTAGTATATGCCTTTTCAAATATATTTTATTTTGACTTCCTCTTTATCTAGCTCAATCAGGTGTCATGACAAACTTTGGGTGAAGGTCCTATCCCCCCAGACATTATCATTTGGGAGAAAATCATCATAATGATATCCCTACAAGGGGATCCCTCCAATAGAATGGACATCCCACATACTGATTCCCACCTCCCCATGATGGAGGTGAAAAGTATTGGTATCAGGCGACCAGTGACTGAACAGCTCCGATACCATGTCTTGTTGTCGGAAAAAGTTGAATTGAGATGTCCAAATGGCCTCGAAAAGTCCAATGGCCAAAATATCTGGCCCAAATTCCTCACATTTCTAGTGTACCAAGTACGCCCAGGAACATTTGTTGGTAACGGTGCCCTCAGATCTAAAATACCTCTCCTACCAGCCAATTGTCTCATCAGTAATGATGCTTCTGAATGTACTTGCTTAAATAGTGGGATAATCATTGGAAACTGGATCACTTCCTACATCTATATTGGTCTTTAGATTTTGTATGTAGATGGCTGTATTCTGTGTCTCTCTAGCAGGATGACCATTGTTGGTAAATTGTAATTGTGGAAGACTATCCTCGCGCATCACCCACGACCGCGGTGTGTCTGTCTCGAATCCTGGATTCAACACATCATATGGAAGACTAAAATTCCATTACCGCAGGCTACTGCTCCGAACATAGTCCTTTTGATATTTTATCAACATGCCGTAAAGAATTTGATTGTCATAAATGAACCTCCTCATGCGAATAATATAACGGTTCCTGATCATTGGGGTTCTCCTTGTTGTATCAGAAACTTCCCTATCAGCATTGGTTTTGATGAGCGGCCATTTTTGGAACTCTGAAGGGGTTGGCGTGAAGGACAGAGAAATCAGCATGCAAAACGGTGGTGGCGTGAAAAACGGTTGATGGTGCGGAAAAATTCTGGAAGGCGTCCAAAACCCAGAGTCAATTAAGGAATCATATGTGTGGAATAGGTTTTTTTCACATGAGAGAAAGCAAGCATGTCACGCCGAAAAGGTAAATGTAGGGCCATGGGGGGCCCTCAGTATATTTTTATTGTGCGTACACGGCTTCCACGTCCACACAACCCTCTTCCGCACTCAATCTGAATTTTTTCATGCCACCAAGGATTTAATTTTTATAATTTGGTTTACCCTCAGAATCTGACCTTTAGATTCACATTTAGTTCCAATTCTAAGGGGGGAATTTGTTGACTCCAAAAACTAGAGGAGGGGAACTTCGTGCGAATCAAAGAGCTCTGAATGACATTGGGATGAATAAAAGCGGATCCCGGAGCCTGGTTATGAAATGGTTTTATCATAATAAAATATAGGATTATATATAAACCCATTGGACACCTTCCTTGAATTATTAGTAATTTATTTTCCTTCCATTCTTTTTTTAATCATAAATAACAATTTTCACCCTATGATACTTACAAAAACTGGAAAATCAAAAGGAAACCAAATGGGGTTCATTGACATGATATAAATATTATAATTTATTGAATATTTCCATCTTGTCAATTCATAGCTCTTATATAATTTTTATGGAGATAGTTTCATCATTATCAAAAAATAATAATTCACTATCATCGGTTACTAAAAAACCATACCAATCTAGTTCTATTACCTCTAACATCCCGATACACTTAATTTGTGTTTCCAGAACTAATTAATCCACATAGACATATGAAGTCATTTCTTATAACAACTATCTTTTATCTTGATAATAAATTTTTTCAAATCTAATCTTTCTCCCACTATCAATTTTTAATATTTTCTCCATCTCAATAATGTTGTATTTTTTAGTGATAGTAACATTCTTGTCTGAGGGTTTTTATTGAACGTACCCTTATATTTCATTAAGATGCCCTATAAATGCACTCTTTTTGTACCATGGTGCATGTTTTTTTCAAATAATTACTTAATATAGGCCTCCAAAATCTGTTCAAATATATATCGTAAAATAGTTTTCATTGCACTTCCTAAATTGATGAAAATAATATTTTCCAATAAAATTTTTACTCAGTTTTGTCTTTATTCCATAATTGGTAATAAATAACCATAAATGGTTAATGGATGATCTGTATGACCCATCATCAACCTTAAAATGTCTATGATGTTATTGCCTTTCCATTCACAAACACCAATACATTATGGTGTGTAAGATGGAGTGAGTTGATATAGAATCCTAAAATCACATAGAAGCACAAAGAAATATTCTTTATGATATTTATCACCTCAATGCTAACAAATTTACATTATCAACATTCCACGATGATTATAGAATTTATTATTAAATTCATTGAATTTATCAATGTACATGGGATTTTACTTGAATAATTAGAAAAATACATACCTACAAAATTCATCAGTAAAATTTAATATGTAAGGATATCATCCTATATATGCTTCTAGATATTGTTCAAACACATATGTTTGTACAAATCCTAAATTCCATATGAAAATTCCACAGTTTCTACCAAATTTAGGTTTAGTAATTGTGCCTTATAAATAATCATGATATCATTAATGTGATTTTATATGAAAATATTCTAAATAACCATATTGATAGAGATTTTACAGAAAATTCTCATTTAAATGAACAATATGTTAATACCTCAAAATAATGTTTTATGAGTCATGTGAACATGAATAATTATCTATTTAAAACACTTTTTTCATTTATTCAATAAATTCCATTATATAAAATTTCAATGCCATATTATATACTATTTTTATTAACAAAGAAATATTAATTAACTAACATTAAAATAAAACCATTTAAATCTAGGAATGATATAAAAATTATATGCATTGTAATAATTTATATATAATAAAAATCCCATAAAATAAATACAATTCATTTTAGAAAAAAAATTAGAAGTCACTAATGGAAGGAGTGGACATACTTGCACAATTCTATACATGAAAATCCACTTATCATCTATAAATATTTTTCAATCCTTTCATTTAGGTGATATAGGATATGAAATTTTATAATGTTGAGATATTATCTTCTCTTTTATCTTGATTAGCAGATAAATGTTCTTCCTAGGAGGTCTCTATACATGTGATGTAGACGCCCCCCCCCCCCCTGTTCGGTTTTCCTTGGATTCTTCTACTCACGTGACCCCCTTTTTTGGTCCAAGGATGTGTCTTGGTCTCTTGTTTTTTCATGTATGGATTCTTCGTCTCTCTTTTAATAGTTTACCGTGTATGGTGGGGGTACATTTTTATTCTTGTAAATACAGATGAATCCATTTAAAAGAATAAAATTGGGAAGAATATGTGGCTATGGGGAAGATGTTGATGTTCACTTGACTTTATCAGTTATCTTTGAACTTTAATGTGAATTTTATTGGTTTTATCCCTCTGAAAATTGTGGTCATTGTTGGTCCTTTATTGTGCACCCATGATGATGAATACTTATACTTTAGTCTCTCTAGTAATTATTTTAACCATTAAATAAGATTAACCACATATACCCTATTAAATGAATATGATTCCCTAGGATCAAGCATGATTTGTGATAACCCATTATTTAAAATTGGAATTAAAGAACTTCTATTGGATAAATCTATTTACACTCATCATGTTTTGATGTTGATATGTTTTGTGCGACTCCTTTTGGTTTTTATGATGGTTTTATAGAGGATATTTTGGTATCATGTTTGTTGTCACTGTTGTGGGAAGGGAGTTGGTTCTGTGAGAATGGTGTGGTACATGTGTGCAATGAGACATAGGTTTTAGTGGTGAAGGGGGTGTGATGGAATCTCAGGTTGAGATATTGATGGATTGTGTAATAGATGGACTATAAGAAAAGTAGGACTTCATCATGGGTGCTTTATGGATATTGTATAGTGTTGTGAAGTGGGTCTGTAATCTGGTTGTATATTTTTTTGTGTTTCTGAATGCGTTGGGTATGGTTGTTGTTGGTAGTTTACTAGGTAGTTTTGATATGAAATAAGTGAAATTATTTATAAATAATGATAAGTAGTTAATGTACCTGATTTTGTATGTGTTTCCACATTCCTTATTGAAAATAAGAACATGTTTTCAGAAAATACCTACTACATTATGGACAAAAACATTGATTTTGGTGATCTGGTTCATTTTCAGGCGATTTCTGGCCAAATGCCCAAAGCAGGGGAAAACTGAGAAAAATTTCCAACTACATGGCATGTACATATATACCCCCCGGGGACATTCAGACTCAGACATGGTTTGTCTAGGACAATTATGTTCCCTAGTTACCAAAATCATGTACATGCCTTGTATGTAGGATACATCCCCTGTATAATATTTTAGAAGTGGTTGGTGGCCGAGAAGAAATCTACACGCCCAATGGGCCAGCTGACTTTTACACATTGTCTACATCAACTATACACGGTGTCTCCCCTTCTAGAAGTGGATGGTGTCCGAAAAAAGAAAGTACACACCATGTATGGTAGCACTACACATTGTGTATCTCCACCTACCAAAGAAGCATTGTGTTCTATGTCATGGACGACATGTTAGGCCACCCACCGATAAAGAATAGAAGATGAAAAAAGAATGTTGACAAGACTACATGGGGTGTACTTTTTCCACTCAATGTGTACATTTATTTTATATAAATAGAGGCCTTAGCCTCCAGTACATGGGGAGGAGAAATGATATGAGGGAAAGATATTCTAATTCCCTACTGTCGTGCTACAAATATTACAATACTCCATCATTCCATCATTCTACCATAGAAATAAACTCTCCTTGATGTTTTTTCAATGACCACATCAGGTCTCGAGGGTCATGTTTTAATCTTTCTACTATGTGTAACTAAACACCCAGGGTTTTGGGGTTATGGGTAATAAAAGAGTTTTAATTAGGAATAGTTGTTATGAATGTGTTTATATTGTTTTACCTCTTCTTATTCTTCTATAATCACATCAATTTATCACTAAAATTTTTAAGCCAGATCAATGGATTGGAGACACAAAAAGAAGAATAATTATGAATAAATTCATGATCATTGGGAGTATTCACCAACTCAAAATTGGACTAATTTAAATAATGAACTGTGAAACACTAACTACCAGACCATGGATTGAGTTTCCTAAGCTCTATACATATGTTTTCTAGACCAAGGAATCTGTGTTACAATTAAATCCCCGATTGTGGGTTTATTATGAAAAAAATAGCCTCATAAGAAATTTTATTTAATAAACCACCTATTTGAAATAAATAGCCCCATCACATTTCCCCCCATATTTACATCAAAACCAAATTTTGGTGTTTCTATTTATTATTAATGTATTTTGTTATGAAATTAAAATCCAATAAATTCTTCATCAAAACATTGAAAATTGACACTAAATTTAGTACACATCACTATGTCAAATACAAACTAGATATTAATGAAAAAATTAACTTCTTTTTCCCTATTGATCGACCACTTACTTATATTATACTTGTTACGGTAAAATGAATTGGGACACTGGTAACATACCATCAGTGAAACGAAAACCAATTTTTGGTGTAGTTTCCTAATCGTAGACTTGATCTCAAAGTGTGGGGCCTAGACTAGTGGACGAATGATCCCTATGTCAGCTCCGTGGATAGATGGAAATCCATACCTTATGAGAGTATAGAGTGGAGGAGGCTTTTAAGGGAGTGGAGGTGGCATGTATTATTGTTCTTGAGAGGTTATGTACAACCCATGACATGTATGTAAAAATGGAATCAACTCCGGTTGGAATTTTTGGAGTTCTTGTGGGCCATACGCTGGAGCAAGTGTAGCTTGATAGTTCTGGTTGTCATCCAAATCAAATGTATGTCTAGCTCCATAGATTGCATCTGGATTTTTTTATTCATTTAATTCCATGGGATTGTTATGGGTGTGCTCATCCATGAGTGCTTATCCTCACCTCAAAAGCATTTGTTCAATTTCTGGTTCAATTGTGAGAATCCCTGATGACTCAACATTCTTGGAATGAGTGAGGTATCCGCTCATACACCTATGGACCTGCACAATAATAAACACACCAATCGTAAATGAGAAAGAAGAATGATAAACAAAAATTATATTAGAAAATATATTTCTAGGAATTTATGACTTTTATTTCCACTAAAAATTCATAAAAACATAATTAAAATAAAGAAAAATTTATCTTTTCGTCCCCTAAAATAGCACCAAAATTTGGTAGTCATTTCACCAAAGTACTGTTACCAGTGTCCCAAATTGTTTTACCCAAACGAGTATAGTACCCATAAGGGGTTGATTCAGAGGGAAAAAGAATTTATTTTTGCCTTTCTTATCTATATTTTATTTGAATCTCTGTAGTGTTATGAATTTAGAGATTATTTTTAGTTATTTTATGAAGAAGTGATTGGATTTTAATTTCTTAAGAACATACTTTATGGATAAAAAACACAGCAATTTGGTTTTGATGTAAATATGGAGGGAAATGTATCATAGTTGTATATTTTTAAGATTTTTTCTATTAATTAAAATTGTTTACGAGGTTTTGTTGTTCGTAATAACCCAACACTCTATGTCTCAATTGTATCAATTTTTCCTAGGCTTGGTAAAATTATGTCTAGAGCTACGGAAACAGACTCCTTGGTCCATTAGTCAGTGTTTCAGAGTTCTTTATTTAGATTAGTCCATTTTTAGATGGTTAGTGTACACAATGATCATGAATGTATACCTCATTATTCTTATTTTGAGTCCTTGAAAACTCTTCCCTTGATCTACCACAAAATTCTTTGTGATAAAATAAAGTGATTAATGAATAATAACAAGAGGTAAAAAAGAACCAACACATTCCTAAAGACTAATCCAAAGTTCATAGTGGATGATGTTGTTGGGGGTACAGTTATGAGGAATTCCCCTGAAGTTCATTTTAAACTACTGGAATACAGGTCTGCCAACAAATTCAAGTGGCATTTTGAGTGTGGCACACAGAAATGAGGTAGGCATAATATCAATGCCACTAATATGCTCACATCCTAGTTGGACACTGTATCCAAAACGATCAACATCCTAAATATAAAGGATGCATCCTATGTACATGCATCAAACCAACACATGTGTAGTGAATGTGGTGATTACCATATCATGAGAGAATGTTTGGGACCGACAGAAGGCCCTTCGATGAGCAAGGTGAGTGATGATGCTCAAAACTGAGGGCCAAACCAGTTTCAGTAGTACCAGAACTTGGCATGGCGTGATCACCAGAACCCATGCTGGGGATAACAACATCAGTTGAATCCTCCACCCAAGTAGATGCCCAACTACAGTCATCCACAGTATTAGAACTAGTACCCAAGGAAATAATATCCCCAATAGGGCTCTTATCAGTAGCTAGGGTATCAAAACCCCCACCCTTATTGGCTGTGGAATCCACCACCTCCACTAATTGAACATCCAACTCAGTAGGAGAACACCTCATGGTTAGAGGATCTCAGGAAAAAGTTAATATATACATCTGAGACCAGATTCCAGAATCAGGAGGCTTTAATGTGAGGGATAGAGAACTAAATTGGCTAGCTGGAAAATCAACTCTCTAGAAGGCAGCATGGTACACAATCGAGTAACATTGATATGAACCTTAGGTAGGAGTCCCATTCCATTACACTAAAGAGTAAAAGGGAGCTTCAATAGAAGGAACTAGAAAATCTTGGTGTTTATACCACTGCAAATGAAGAAGGTACAATTACTGACTGCTCCTCATCCAAGGGCCCAATGAATGAGGCTTCATAGAGTAAATGAAAAGTGGTTTTCAAACTCTTAGAGCATTCCTTACCCTTCCCACCTATAATGAAGCAACGAAATATGGAAAACCGATTCAAAAAATTCATGTATGTGGTCAATAAGTTTCACATCAACATTATTTTTCCCTAGGCACTAATTTAGATGCCCACGTATGCGAAATTCATGAAAGAGATCCTCTGAAACAAAACAATGTTGGAGGATCTTGGAATCATTTTTATAACCAAAGAGTGCTCAGTAGACATACAACATTGAATGATTGTAATTCTCCATGATCTATCTAGCATAACTATCACATGTACTATGGTCCATGTGATTTTGGGAAGGCCTTATGTATTTTAAGGGTCATTGTCAATATCACTCCCCTAGGATTTTTTAAGAAGGTAAGGTAGAACGACCTGAAGCCTACCCGAGTAGCACTTCATCTTGTAGACCGATCCATCAAATATCTGAATGGGCTACTAGAGGACGTGCTATTCAAGGTTGGTAGGACTATCCCCCACCAGATTTCACCATCCTCAACATGGAGGAAGACAAGGTGGAACCACCCAATCTAAGTAGCCATTTCCTAGCCACTAGGGATGTAATGACCAATTTACACTCGGGGAGCTGATTTTCAGAGTAGGATACGGAAGGGTATTCTACAATGTCCTCAAAGCCATCATGAAAGATTAATTTTTACAGTATGAGGGATGTTATGCAGTCACCACCATGGATGATCACTTGATATGAGAAACGAATGATCTAGTATGTCTTATATTCTCATATGACTTAGTTTTTCCAGACATTCCAGTTGATGAAGCACCGGAGGACTTGTAATTCCTAGAAGTCCAAGGCGGCCACAACTGGCATCATACTGTTATTTTTAATATTCTAGAATGGGTAGTGGTGAAACAACTTGTACCTTAAATTCTATTGTCGCCTGAAGTATAATTGAATTCTCTTCTGCCTTCTCTGAAGTACAATTATTTGGTAGACTATCAATCATTTCCCGTCATACTATGTGTAACACTATCACAGAAGTAGGAGGATTCACCTCTAATTGTTTTGTAATAGTGGAAGAACACTATTGGGTGGAAAATTACAGATTTGAAGGGTATCGTCCCTACCATTTTCACCCACATGGAACTTTTCAAAGAAGGAGAAAATAAATCCTAGCATCCATAGAAATGATTGAACATCCCCATGAAAAATTTTGTAAAGAAAGGGGTAATTATATTTTTTGATGCAGGCATCATTTATCCCATCTTAGAGAGTCTGTGGTTAATTCCACTACAAGTGGTACCCAAAATGGTAATATAAATATGATTTCAAATGATAAGAATGTGCTCATCCCAACACGCACTGTCACGGGATGGAGAGTCTGTGTGGATTATAGAAAGAGGAACGACTCCATGAAGAAGGATCATTTCCCCTTTCCCTTCATTGATCATATGCTAGAGAGACTAGTGGGGCACAACTTTTACTGCTTCTTATATGGCTATTCCAGCAACAATCATATTTTTATTGTTCCCAAGGATCAAGAGAAGAGCACATTTATGTGCCCCTATAGTATGTTTTTTTACCCAAGTAGATCCTTTGGCATGTTCCATACTCCTACTACTTTCCAGAAATTCATTCTAGATATCATCCATGATATGGTATAATAGATCCAGGAGGTATACATGGATGATGTTTAAAATTATGGCAAGTCATTCCCCACTTACTTGTGGCACATGGAGTTGGTTATGGAATGATGTAAGAACACAATCCTAGTTTTGAACTATGAAAAGTGTCATTTATGGTGAAGAGTGGAATCATACTTCGACACAAAATCTTGAAAAAGGTGATATAAGTGGACCCTATAAAGAGAGAATTCATTTTACAACTTCAGTCAGATCCATCCACAGCTTCCTAGGGTATAAAGGATTCTAAAAGCTGTTTTTCTATGACATCTCAAAGATATCTCATCTCCTCACCAACATTCAAACCAAGGATTTGGTTTTTGAGTTCAATGATCCATGCACCGAATATTTTGAGCACCTGAAGTAGTACCTGGTGGATGCTCTAGTGATGTTTTCTCTCAACTAGGAAGAAAAATTTGAAGTGATGTGTGAAGGCAGCGACTATGCAGTGGGTGCAGTACTAGCCCAGTGGCGTCACCGAATATGCCAACCCATCTATTATACTAGAATGATCCTCAACGAGGCATAGATGAACTGAACCTCCACAAAAAAGAAGATGTTATAAGTTGTGTTCTCGTTTGAAAGGATCAGATCATACTTAATGTAATCTAGATTTAATGTTTATACTGTCTATGTAGAAATAAAGTACCTTCTGATGAAGAAATATTCGTAGCCATGTCGAATATGATGGGTACTCCTCCAACATGAATTTGATCTAGAAATATGAGACAATAAAGGGATAATGAATATTGTTGCTGATCATCTCTCCCGCCTGGAGATGCATCAGTTGGAGAAGGAGAAAGATCGAAAGATCATTGAGGATTTATTTGATTACCACCTATTTTTAGTCAAAAAAACACCTAGACCTTGGTATATTGATATTGATAATTTTATGGCTACAGGTGCCCTCCACCCCGACCTCACCTTCAATTAGAGGAAGTGTCTTTTCTCAAATTTCAATAGGTACTTATTAGAAGATCCACTTTTATTCTAATCTTGTAGAGATGGGGTGATCTCACAATACATCCTATAAACTAAAGCTCATAGAGTCCTGGAATTCTATCACCCCTCACCACTTGGGGGACATCATGGGCTAGATTGTACTATATCCAAGATCCTGTAGTCTGGGTTTTTCTGGCCCACCTTGCATATACATGTCTGAACCATTATTTCCCATTAAAATCATTATAAAATAACTAGTAATGTGGGACGTAGATCTAAGATGCCCTAGGACCCCATCCTCGAGGTCGACTTCTTCGACCTTTTGGGTTATTGATTTCGAGGGACCATTTACCCCATCATTCGAGAACCCTTACATCCTGATCTGCATTGATTAAGTCTCCAAATGGGTGGAATCCACTATTACATCAAAATACATAGACAATGTAGTCATGATATTTTCAATGAAACACAATTTTAGTATGTTCGACATTCCAGATGTACTGATTAGTGTATGGGGGACCCACTTCAACAACACCTTGTTGAAAAGAGTACTTTCAATGTATGAGGTGAAGTATCATATAGTGATGCCATATCATCCCCAGTCTAGGGGACAAGTGGATCTATCCAAATGTTTGCTCAAGAGGATTCTTGAAAAAAAATTGACCACTTTGTAGAAAGAGAGGTCCAATAATCTAGACGATGCTTTGTGGGCATGTCAAACCACTTTCAGAACACCACAAGGGATTTCCCCTGTCTACCTCAATTTTGGAAATACATTCCATCTGCTATTAGAGTTGGAGTAGAAAGCCTTCTAGGTCATCAATGACTTCAATTGTGATCTAAAGGCAGCTGAAGAGATGCATATGTTACAACTATCAGAACATGATGAAATCTGATTAGAGGTGTTTGAGAATGCAATGTTGTAAAATGATAAGACAAGAGCAATTAATTACCAGACGATTTCATGAAAATCATTCCAACCTAGGGATTAGGTAATCCTTTTAAACTTCTCTCATTTATTATTCCTAAGAATGCTAAATTCACTATGGTCAAGATCATTCCAAGTCATACGATTATTACATCATTGAGAAGTGGAAATTTCTAGATAGGATTGTCAACCAACCAAAGTGAATAGATAGCAGCTGAATACTTAACATCACATGGATGCCACGATGGGAACACTCTCCACCATACATCTCATGTAATTATAGGTAAGTAGGCCATGCCAATGGAATAAAACCAAGTCACTTCTAGTGAGGTAACAAAGCTGATACACGCAGTGTACCACCTATATACACAACATGTAATTTTGGTTTTTAATAATCTTCTAAACTATTATAAATATATATTTATTTACTATGTAATAAACATGGATGATGTGGGTGCCACTGGTATGGTCATTAGGTTTTTTTGGATCCATCACTATTTTGAATCCCTCCCGACCACCTATATGCACAGGGTTTCTCTTTTTTATTTTCGTGTCTACATGTTCATCATGTGTGGTGTTTTTCATATTATATATATATATATATATATATTATTGGAAAAACCATTATAGGGATGGATCAGCTGGCTAGGGTCATAACTAGGTTCCAAAACACCTAGGTTCGATTCCTGACAATCGCCCCATTTCCATCATTGGTCCTCTTAATGAAATTGCATGGCATGTCTTTCAATATACATCATGTGATCCATGTTTTCATTGATAAACTGAAAATAATTTCTAAATAAATAAATACAGGTCGGTGAAGTTGGATTATTTGCAGTGTCTCAACAACAGATCCAAAAGCCCCGGGTTCAAACTCGGCTAATTCCCAACATCATCCCTTTTTTGGAGTTAAAAATACCCCACACACAATTCATGTCCTTCCTATCATGTATTATATTCCTTGTACATTAAATATATATAAGTAATAGATAGGAGTAGTAGTTCTACCCTTTCTTAAGTGGTTGGTGGCTTCCATTCAGAATGTTTGTTTACCTGTTCGAGCCATTCCCCAAACACTGAATCAATGGTTGTACATATCTTTTCCCTATTTTAGAACACACGACATGTATTTATCGATACATTACATGTATAGTTTTATTTTTGATAAAGTCGTATATATATATTATTAGAATTATTAATAGTAATTATTATATAGTTTACTATAATAATTACATTTATATATATAGAAACTACACGAGATGTCTACTAGATTTCATTCCATGTACTCTGTCTATAAAGGACGAGCCACACCAGGCTTGAGCCCATGTTGCACAGATCCCCCCTTCTCCCCAATTTTTCCCATGTATGCAGTCTAGCCACTCGATTCTGAATCCATGGATTTCTTAGGTTTTCGATATGGATTTCTTCCACATGACGATCCTCATACTAGGTATGCCATTGCACATCCTTTATTTCAAGATTTAATAGGCATTTATGATGATTTAATATTAATGGACCATTCTAATTCTGCGGTGCACATGCATGATATCAAGAACATATGCTGTGTAATATTGTATACGGCCACTAGTAGCTCATTTGAAAATTAAAACTATAGGGTGTGTATGTTCGGTACACATCTTGTTCCATCAATAATCATTCATGGGTACCATTTTCACATGGCCACACACACACCATGTTTGTGTACACAACATGTATGTTCGGTACACACTGTGTATACCATTTCTCTATGACATCCCATGTTGAGCAGTCCACATGGCCATATGAACTCATTTATTATGCATGAAGTTTTGTATCATAACACGGTGTGTACTTCATTTTTCGCTCTACTCAGATGGTGGTCGTGTCATTGAAAACACACAACTAGGTTCACTTTGAATGTACACGACGTGTATGTTCGGTATACGCCATGTATACTTCCCAGGTCTTTTCCCAACCCACTTGTCATGTCTATCCAGAGAACACTAGATGCTAAACAGGTTCCACTTTAAGTCATGTACTATTTATATACTTGTCGTGTTCTTTTCCTTTTCTTATTTTTCTCAAAAAAAAATTTGTTATCTTTTATTTATCTTTTGTTTTGTTTCCCTTTATTTTCCATGATATGTCTGACAAAGATCCTTCACATGGGAAGCAGTAAAGCTCCGCTACTGTGGGTGATAGGCCCACTTTTCTCCAGATACGACGCCAGCCCACAGCGATACTGGCTCCAGACTTCCCGGAGTACCAGCCTCCTCCACTGGCCATCATGCCACCACTCACTTCCTATGTAGAGGCTAGTCCTATTTTCAAACCTCTTGAGCCCTCCTCAGTATCAACTGCTACATCATTGGTTGACCTACCATGAGGGCCTTCGTCTACTATAGATGATCCAACCCAAAAGCTATCCCCTACTGATGTACCACCTATGTCGGCCCCTATGACAATTCCATATCCTTTCAAGGGGTTCACAGTTATAGATCTGGCACATGGTAGAGTCTGTCGCTTATCTCGCCGCCCGATCTCATTGAGCATCCATTATCTCGACATCAGTGTACCGCAACAGATCGGTCTGGGGATTGTTGGAGGATCTCCTTGGTCACACACCATTACTCATGATCTTCGAGTTCATCAGTCCAATTTTCAGATATTTTTTAGAGTTTGATGATTCCTCTGAGTTCTATGGGCCCGAGTACTAGGAGACACCTAGCGATGCAGTCCCAGTAGTCCGATTTTGGCTTGGTGGTTGACAATTATCCCTTACTATGACTGATTTTGGCTGAGGTTCCGGTTTCTATCCTCATCATGTCACAAAACCCATATCTCAACCCTAACACAGCCCTATCCTTCTGGGATCATTATGATATGGCTGGATATTGTTGGGCATACCCACCGCTACACCCCCAATTCCAAGAAGAGTACCCTAATCACCGAACCTATCCTCCACTTCAACAACTAGGGATTTAGCACCATCATTGTTTCCATCCATCTGAATACGGGGGTTTTGACCAGCTATGACATGAATATCTGCCCATGTTTCATTTGGAAGAACTACCCAGACTGTAAGCCCTGACCCCAGATACCCAGAGTCGGTGCATTACTTCGTAACATTGGCATGATCACAAAAGATCAAGTCTCGAATGACTGATTAGTTTAGTAGCCTTGGAAATACGAGATACAATCGTAAACGTTACATTACATCATAAAGTGAAAAACTACAATAACAAAGTCAACATAGTCCACACTCATATCCTCTTTCGAAAATCCCTGCAGGTCATTCATAAAATACTTCTTCACATCCTAGAAAATATTAAAACATTGAAAGGGGTGAGCTCAGATGCTCAGTAAGGATAACAATATTGCGGAAGCATTCATAAATAAACATTAACATTTAAGGCAATTTATAACTAAAACAAAAGCCTTTTTAAACTTGAACTTCATCATAATATGGCAAAATAAAATGAGATAATGCCATCTACTTACTCACATGGATATTCTACTAGTCGAATAATCACATGAAATATCAATAACCACTTTCATAATGAGGGAATTTATAATGTCAGACATTCTGAAACATCTTGTCAAGGCCTCGGCCAAGACATCTAAAATGATTAAGGCCTTGGCCAAAACCATAAATCAAATTGGGAAAGGGCCACGGCCAATTCCACGTCTAGTTGTCTCATGAGACCTACCGATGCAATTTTTTTTAGATTATAATTACATTTAAAATTGCTCAAATATACTCCAGTGTTTTTCTAAAAACATTATGCAAGCTTCTGAAAACAAAATAACTAATTCTGAGACTGCTTGACTAATTACAGGACATGATGAGTCCATGCCCAATCCCTTCCTGTCTACCACACTCAAGAGTTGGGTTTTCTGAAAACATTTTTAAGCTTGCGTTAAATACGTATACATTTTCACTGGATTTTCATACATTTGAGAGAAATATCTCTCTCTTTTTTTAAAAATCATTTAAAAAAAGGTATGGCTTATAGAGGAATCCGAAACTCAAATAATAGTCACGGCGGCGGAGAAGTCGTTGTCTCCGCATATGTAAGAAAAAACATTCCTTTAGTCGTTTAGTAAAAATGCTTCATATAGAAAGATTCCTTTTGAATAAATTTAAAAGTCAATGGGGTTTATACACCGTATAAAAGAAAGTTGTGTATAAAACCAAATATGCCTCAATGAAAGGAGATTGAGACGAAGTCCTTAAAAAGATCATTTTTAAAATAAAATAGATCTACTATGTGTATTCACTATAGGTACACATAAAGAAAGTAAAAATACAAAATAGGACATAATAACATCATGAAATAATTTGAAAGTAGGAGATTAACCCAAAGAATGGAAGTTGGGTTAAGAAGTTCCCTTACCTCGTGTCTGACTTGACTCAACCGTTCTTTAACCTCCTGAATAATAATCTAGAGTTAATATATACCTTATTAAGAACCATTTTCAATTTCATTATCCTTTTTATATCACTTATTACAATGATATGAACATTATGTAATTATTTAAGTTAATAACGGTCGTTTTGTCGATCTTTGGTACTTGATGTAACACCCCGAACTTCCACGATACGCTTCTCATTCAATAATGCAATAGCTTGCATTGTACACAACATCGAGTTCTAAAACACCGCGACTAATCAAAGTAGCCGTTATGAATAGTAATAACCACCTTTTAAAATTATAGAAATTTTATATTTCAAAATGGACTTCATTTTTGTATTCGTAATATCCAAATTATCCTAAGTTGAATTTTTTGTAACTTTCTGAGAACTTCCAATTTTTGATGAATAGTGAAAAATACTTAAAACAAAATTTTAAATCAAAATAATTTATTGTGATAAATTATACTATTTAGTGGTTTTAAAGTATAATTAGAATATATTTTTACCATTTTATCCAATGGTGGTCATTATAATTAATTTGACATTGAAATTGGACATAAACAATTGCCAATCTTTGGATATAAATTGTTTCTTAGAAACACGCTATTTTTGTAACAGTGGGAATTAATTATAAAATTAATTAATGAAACTTATATGTTTGGAATTTTGTAAAATAGACATCATTTTTGAATTCGCAATATCAATTATAGCTTAGGGTGAAATTTTGGCATTGTTCTGAAAAACTTCAATTTTTGATGAATAGTGAAACCACTAAGTGGTAGTTAAATAACTGATTTTTCGTTTAAATGAAATATTACCACTTCTGTGATTTGATTTTCAAAAATCCGACATACATGGTTGTCATTACGAAGTAAAATGTGGTTCAATGAGATTAAAATAATTTTTTGGTGAATAGTAACTTTTAAGTTCTTAATCGCGATTAGAGGTAATTAGTGTAGTTTAAGGTACAAATAATGTTTTAATAAAATGAGATGAGCATGAAACATGTCCTACTCCTATTGGATGAGTCATGGCCGACCAAGACAACCCATGGGTCATCTTGGGGATCCTATGGAGCCACTTTAGTTGGAAAATGACATTAATATATATTAATTTAATGTTGAAATTAAATTGACACAAACATGAGTTATTTTACTAAAACAGTTTTTATGTGGGGATACACAAGTACAAATTTTGACTATAAATATTGATTATGAAGATAAAAAGATTTCCTACATCATAGTATTTTTTTTTAATTTTTAGACATTATATAAATTAAATTAATTATGACATCATTATGATGCAGTGATGACCTCATTATTTAACGATTTAAATAAAATGAGAAGAAAATGCAAAATCCAAGGCTTAAACTTGTCCAAAGCCTATTGGATGAGGATATTTCGAACCCTTATCACCTTATCCACGAATTAAATAAGTTTGGGACCTTTAGAATCCGAAAATCATTGTGTAATAATGTAACATTTCAATCTTTCAAAAAGAGCCCCTCCTCTCCACTTATAAAAGGCCCCCACCTCTCCCACCTTATTCACACCTTAAAGCCATTTGGCTCGGCCAACCTCTGCCCAAATACTCTCCCAAATCTCGCCTATTACTCCTAGAAGCCTCACTATTGGGCAGAACTCTTCCCAAGGAAGCCTTTGGCTCAAATCAAAAAGAGTTACCCGATTTTGAGATAATGTCTTCTCTAATGTTGTTTTGTTTTATTTTTCTTCTCCAACCCCCTAAACACTTTTTATTCATTTCAATTGTAACAAAACCAGTATCCTAAATATACTAGGATGTTGTTATAAGAAGTATTTGAGATACACTTACACACACCTACATCTAATAGTTAAAGAACATACGGTTTCTGTGGATGGTGAATTTCTGCCTCACGAAACGATGATTGTTCAACAATCATATAACACCTTCAAAGGTGGACATTAAGATGTGACTATATTTATATATGATATAAAATATGTTTATGTTTTACTTAAGCTTCTGTATTTCTCATTTATGGCATACTTTATGATTTCCATTATGGGTAAAATGCGATAATTTCATTTTAGGAAGTGCGGACTACCGCCCCCTCAAAGTGATTTGAATCGTTAATGCCATATGTGGGATGTATAAAGGATGGATTAAATGGTATTATACACTCTATTATACTGTAATTATATTATAAATTTATATCATTATTATTTCATTCCATTAAATACGAAATAGAAATGAAAGTAGTGTTCATGCGTACGTACGGCTTACCGTCTCCATGAACGGTGCAATTCCTTTCATACCTCTAAATGTTACGTGACATTATGAATGAATTTATATACTGTATATATATGATATATATGATATCTAAATCATGAATATAATTCTGGATATAATGGATATTTCACCACATGAACAACTTGTAATTATAAGAAGTTTATTTTCGACTCAACTACCAAAGATCGACAAAACAACCGTTATTAACTTAAATAATTAAATAATGTTCATAACATGGTAATAAGTGATATAAATGGAATAATGAACATGAAATAGGTTCTTAGGTAAATGTAAATTAACTCTAGTTTATTATTCAGGAGGTTAAAGAACGATCGAGTCAGGACAAGACGCAAGGTAAGGGAATTTCTTAACCCAACTTCCATTCTTTGGGTTAATCTCCTAATTTCAAATTATGTCATGATATTATTATGTCATATTTTGTATTTTTACATTCTTTATGTGTACCTATAGTGAATAAATATAATAGATCTATTTTATTTTAAAAATTATCTTTTTAAGGACTTCGTCTCAATCTCCTTTCATTGAGGCATATTTGGTTTTATACACAATTATCTTTTATACGGTGTATAAACCCATTTGACTTTTACGTTTATTCAAAAGGAATATTTTTTATATGAAGCATTTTACTAAACGACAAAAAGGGAATGTTTTTCTTTCCATACTTATGCGGCGACAACGACTTCTCCGCCGCCGTGACCATTATTTGAGTTTCGGCTTCCTCTACAAGCCATCACTTTTTTTTAATGAAAAATAAATACAAAGTTTTAACATGCTTTTATTTTGGTATTGAAAATGGTTTTGAAAGCATTTTTATTATATCAATGTGTTGTATTGACATCTTGTGATTGAAATGTGGAAATGTTATGTTTTCTTTACACATGTTTTATGTGATACAATTATGTTATGGTTTATGATATGTTTAAACCTATTCATATGAGGAATGCATTGGACTTAATAAGTGACGGGTGGAGCCCGCTATAGCTCCTCGATGCATTAGTAGGTCTCATGAGACAAACTAGTGTCTTGGAACGAGGCTTTGACAAAATCTTATTTGTGGTCTTGGCACGAGGCCTTGACTACGTGGTTATGATAGTCTGGCATTATGCATTCCATCATTATGAAAGTGGTTATTGATATTGCATTTGATTATTCGACTAGTAAAATATCCATGTGAGTAAGTAAATGGCATTATTTAATTTTATTTTTTCCATATTATTCTGAAGTTCAAGTTTAAAAAGGCTTTTGTTTTAGTTATACATTGCCATAAATGTTAATGTTTATTTATGAAAGCTTCCGGAATATTGTTATCCTTACTGAGCATCTGAGCTCACCCCTTTCAATGTTTTAATATTTTCCAGGATGTGAAGAAGTATTTTATGAATGACCTACAGGGATTGTCAAAAGAGGATATGAGTGTGGACTATGGATAATTTGTTATTGTAGTTTTTCACTTTATGATGTAATGTAACGTTTATGAATGTATCTAGTGTTTCCAAGGCTACTAAACTAATCGGTCTTTCGAGACATGATCTTTTGTGATCATGCCAATGTTACGAAGTAATGCACCGACTCTGGGTATCTGGGGTCGGGGCGTTACAGTTGGAATCAGAGGAAGTTTAGTACAAACCTTGGAAGCTAGATTTAGATAAACTCTGATTAGAGCACGTAGACCTAAGATGAACTTTGTGGATTAGTATAGAAGAACTTCCTAGAATTATGGTATTGTAGAGATTTTATGATTTTTCTGAACAATACATCCCTGTCTGGATACGAGCAGAAAGAGGCGGCTCTGGCACAGATGTACCTAGGGGTAAAACCTAAAAACACCGCTTTGAGCTAGACTTGAACGGGAACTGGTGCACGACAACAGGCCTTGCTGCACTCTTGGTTACGACACTCCCGGGGGATATGTTTAGGATAACTCTCATTTTCTTTACAAATCATTATGAAGGGTTTATGAGTATATACTTCCTCGAATAAAACATTTTTATGATTATGGATTATATCCATAAATAGTTCAATTTATGTTAAGTGTTTTATAAGTATGGGATTATGTATTTTGATTCATAAACTGATCTAGTTTATGTAATTGTTTAGAAATGGCGCCTAGTGGAAGAAATGGAAACCGTATCAATGCACGCAATCCATGTAGGGATTTCCCTCCTGCTCAAGATAATTATAGTGGGGATGGTGATGCTACTGGTGCCGATCAGCTAATCACCATACTGGGACAACTTACTCAGGTTATGAATAATAACCTTACTCGGATGGAGCACCCTGATCCGCAACGTTGAAGATCAATGCTAGACCGTTTCATGAGGCAACAACCACCAACCTTCAATGGGGGTACAAATCCGTTAGTAGATGAGCAATGGATAAACTCCTTAGAGAAAATATTCCATGCCTTGGGGAGTAGTGAAAGGGAGAAGGTTGTCATGGAATTTTACCGCCTCACTAGAGATGTCGATCAGTGCTGGTCGCTGATTAAAAACACAAAGGAAGATGATGACGTATCGAATATGGAATGGAGGGAGTTCAAAGAGATTTTCATAGAAAAATACTTTCCTCATGACCATCGAGCAGATATGGAAAGGCAATTTCTGAGTCTGAGGCAGAAGGAGGATGAGAATGTCGCAAAGTATGAGGCTAACTTTACAAGGTTAGCGAGGCATGCTGCCGATTATATATGTAACCCAAGGAGTAAGATTGTTCGTTTCTTTGATGGGTTAAAACCATTTCTCCATCGAGATTTAGTATCACAATCCTTCTCATTATACGAAGATATTGTCTCGTGTGCTATCAAGACAGAAAAGCAATTCTCTAAGTCTTATGACATCAAAGTAAAGCAAGAGAAGAAGAGAACGGGGGAACAAGAGACGGATAAAGGGAAAAAGGGAAAGAAGGATTTTCCATTATGTGATAATTGTGGGAAGAATCACCCTGGTATGTGCCTAAAAGGAATGGGAGTTTGTTATAAATATGGAGAAAAGGGTCACCAGGATCGTGATTGCAAGGGAAAGAAAAAGGCTGTCAAAGTTGAACGCTACAATTGTAGGGAAATGGGGCATTATTCAAATGAATGTCGTAAGCGTCAAGGAAACTTACCTCAGAAAATGCCAAGGGATCAAGGCCAATCTTATGCTGCGACTACAGTTGAAGCGGAATAATTAATGTATTGGTGCTTTTGGACTCAAGGATTATATTCTCGTTATAAGAATAATGTGATATATATAAAGATTGTAATGCAGTACTTTTTGATTAAGGTAATATGATTAAGGTAATCATATTTTTTGTATGTGAAAATAAGAGAAACTTTTCTTTGTTTGGGGAATCTGATGTTACATTTGATTTTGGAATTTAGAGACCTTTTAGAGAAAGTCTGGATGGAGGTATTTTGGGTAACTATTAAGGTTGGAATGGATTAAGTTGAACCATGGATAGTATTGTTTAAGGTTCAATCATTTATGAAGATTATTTTTGGAATATTATGATACTATAGTTTTTGGAAAAGGGCAACCTGCAGGGTGGGGCATAACCCGTCGCGTCGGACAAAGCTGCAGGAATCGAACCCACAATCATAGTGTGACAGGCCTTTATTTCCTACCACTAGCCTACAGGAAGTCTCCAGTTATTACAAAATAATTTTAGTAATCTAAATGGTATGTGTTAACATTTGGAACCTTACACAATTAAAATAAGTATAATATTTTTGAGTTCTATTATCTTTTTGAGTGAAAGATGAGTTGAAGGTTGAAACTCTAATTGTCAAGCATAAATATATATATACCTATCTCTTATTCAAAGAATAAATTAATTCTTAAACTTTATTAAAGGGATATTAAAACAAAAAAAATGTGTTATCCTAATACCTTATGTCTTGTTGAACTGACGATATTTTAAATCAACATAGATTGAAGGCTTTGAGGCCCTCAATTTGACAGTTGATTGTGATTGATGACCTCAATCACTCCCTACAAATATTTACGTTTTTCCTCCAATTATATGTCTCTAATTTCCACCAATGTTCTCCTAATCGAGATCATAATTGGGTGGTGACTTTTTCATTTCCCTTTCCCTTTTATTAAGGCTAAATTTTATTAATCTTATTTCCGATGTGGGTTTTCCTCAAAGGTATTTTCTCCTTTCATCCTTTTATTTTCAAAGAAAAATTTCAAATTGCGAGGACGCAATTTATTGAAGTAGGGGAGAATGTAACACCCCAAGCTTCCACGATACGCTTCTCATTCAATAACGCAATAGCCTGCATTGTACGCAACTTCGAGTTCTAAAACACCGCGACTAATCAATGTAGCCGTTATGAATAGTAATAACCACTTTTTAAAATTATAGAAATTTTATATTTCAAAATGGACTTCATTTTTGTATTCGTAATATCCAAATTATCCTAAGTTGAATTTTTTGTAACTTTCTGAGAACTTCCAATTTTTGATGAATAGTGAAAAATACTTAAAACAACTTTTTTAATAAAAATAATTTATTGTGATAAATTATACTATTTAGTGGTTTTAAAGTATAATTAGAATAGATTTTTAACATTTTATCCAATGGTGGTCATTAGAATTAATTTAACATTGAAATTGGACATAAACAATTGCCAATCTTTTGATATAAATTATTTCTTAAAAACACACTATTTTTTTAACAGCGGGAATTAATTATAAAATTAATTAATGCAACTTATATGATTGGAATTTTGTAAAATAGACATCATTTTTGAATTCGGAATATCAATTATAGCTTAGGGTGAAATTTTGGCATTGTTCTGAAAAACTTCAATTTTTGATGAATAGTGAAACCACTAAGTGGTAGTTAAATAACTGATTTTTCGTTTAAATGAAATATTACCACTTCTGTGATTTGATTTTCAAAAATCCGACATACATGGTTGTCATTAAGAAGTAAAATGTGGTTCAATGAGATTAAAATAATTTTTTGTTGAATAGTAACTTTTAATTTCTTAATCGCGATTAGAGGTAATTAGTGTAGTTTAAGGTACAAATAATGTTTTAATAATATGAGATGAGCATGACACTTGTCCTACTCCTATTGTATGAGTCATGGCCGACCAAGACAACCCATGGGTCAACTTGGGGACCCCATGGAGCCACTTTAGTTAGAAAATGACATTAATATATATTTATTTAATGTTGAAATTAAATTGACACAAACATGAGTTATTTTACTAAAACAGATTTTAATTGGGGTTACACAAGTCCAAATTTTTACTATAAATATTCATTAGAAATCTAATAAGATTTCCTACATCATAGTATTTTTCTTATAATTTTTAGACAATAAATTAATTAAATTAATTATGACATCATTATGATGCAGCGATGACCTCATTATTTAATGATTTAAATAAAATGAGAAGATAATGCAAAATCCACGGCATACACTTGTCCAAAGCCTATTGGATGAGGATATTTCGAACCCGTATCACCTTAGCCACGAATTATATAAGTGTGGGACCTTTAGAATCCGAAAAGCATTGTGTAATAATGTAACATTTCAATCTTTCCAAAAGAGCCCCTCCTCTCCACTTATAAAAGGCCCCCACCTCTCCCACCTTATTCACACCTTGAAGCCATTTGGCTCGGCCAACCTCTGCCCAAATACTCTCCCAACTCCCTCCTATTACTCCTAGAAGCCTCACTATTGGGCATAACTCTTCCCAAGGAAGCCTTTGGCTCAAATCAAAAAGAGTTACCCGATTTTGAGGTAATGTCTTCTCTAATGTTGTTTTGTTTTATTTTTCTTCTCCAACCCCCTAAACTCTTTTTATTCATTTCTTTTGTAACAACACCAGTATACTCAATATACTAGGATGTTGTTATAAGAAGCATTATAGCTACACTTACACACATCTACATCTAATGGTTAAAGAACATACGGTTTCTGTGGATGGAGAATTTCTGCCTCACGAAACGATGATTGTTCAACACTCATATAACACCTTCAAAGGTGGCCATTAAAATGTTGCTATATTTATATATGATATAAAATATTTTTATGTTTTACTTAAGCTTCTTTATTTCTCATTTATGTTATACTTTAAGATTTCCATTATTGGTAAAATGCGATAATTTCATTTTAGGAAGTGCGGACTACCGCCCCCTCAAAGTGATTTGAATCGTTAATGCCATATGTGGGATGTATAAAGGATGGATTAAATGGTATTATACACTATATTATACTCTAATTATATTATAAATTTATATCATTATTATTTCATTCCATTAAATACGAAATAAAAATGAAAGTAGCGTTCATGCGTACGTATGGCTTACCGTCTCCATGAACGGTGCAATTCATTTCATACCTCTAAATGTTACGTGACATTATGAATGAATGTATATACTATATATATATGATATATATGATATCTACATCATGAATATAATTCTTGATATAATGGATATTTCACCACATGAACAACTAGTAATTATAAGAAGTTTATTTTTGAATCAAGTACCAAAGATCGACAAAACGACCGTTATTAACTTAAATAATTAAATAATGTTCATAACATGGTAATAAGTGATATAAATGGAATAATGAACATGAAATAGGTTCTTAAGTAAATTTAAATTCACTCTAGTTTATTATTCAGGAGGTTAAAGAACGGTCGAGTCAGGACAAGATGCAAGGTAAGGGAATTTCTTAACCCAACTTCCATTCGTTGGGTTAGTCTCCAAATTTCAAATTATGTCATGATATTATTATGTCCTATTTTGTATTTTTACTTTCTTTATGTGTACCTATAGTGAATACATATAATAGATCTATTTTATTTTAAAAATGATCTTTTTACGGACTTCATCTCAATCTCCTTTCATTGATGCATATTTGGTTTTATACACAACTATCTTTTATACGGTGTATAAACCCATTTGACTTTTACATTTATTCAAAAGGAATCTTTTTTATACGAATCGTTTTACTAAACGAAAAAAAGGGAATGTTTTTCTTTCCATACTTATGCGGAAACAACGACTTCTCCACCACCGTGACCATTATTTGAGTTTCGGCTTCCTCTACAAGCCATCACTTTTTTTTAATGAAAAATAAATTCAAAGATTTAACTTGCTTTTATTTTGGTATTGAAAATGGTTTTCAAAGCATTTTTATAATATCAATGTGTTGTATTGACATCTTGTGATTGAAATGTGGAAATGTTGTGTTTCCTTTACGCATGTTTTATGTGATACAAATATTATATGGTTTATGATATGTTTAAACCTATTCATATGAGGAATGCATTGGACTAAATAAGTGACGGGTGGAGCCCGCTATAGCTCCTCAATGCATCGGTAGGTCTCATGAGACAAACTAGTGTCTTGGCACGAGGCCTTGACAAAATCTTATTTGTGGTCTTGGAATGAGGCCTTGAATACGTGGTTATGATAGTCTGGCATTATGCATTCCATCATTATGAAAGTGGTTATTGATATTGCATGTGATTATTCGACTAGTAGAATATCCATGTGAGTAAGTAAATGACATTATTTAATTTTATTTTTTCCATATTATTCTGAAGTTCAAGTTTAAAAAGGCTTTTGTTTTAGTTATACATTGCCTTAAATGTTAATGTTTATTTATGAAAGCTTCCGCAATATTGTTATCCTTACTGAGCATCTGAGCTCACCTCTTTCAATGTTTTAATATTTTCCAGGATGTGATGAAGTATTTTATGAATGACCTACAGGGATTGTCAGAAGAGGATATGAGTGTGGACTATGGAGACTTTGTTATTGTAGTTTTTCACTTTATGATGTAATGTAAAGTTTACGAATGTATCTAGTGTTTCCAATGCTAATAAACTAATCAGTCTTTCGAGACTTGATCTTTTGTGATCATGCCAATGTTACGAAGTAATGCACCGACTCTGGGTAGCTGGGGTCGGGGCGTTACACTTGAGTCAACAATAAACTTCTTATAATTACAAGTTCGTTTTGTGGTAGAATATCCATTATCTCCAAAATTATATTCATGATTTAGATGTAATATATATCATATATATCCAGTATATACATCCATTTATAATATTACGCAACATTTAGAGGTAAGAAATGAAATGCACCGTTCATGGAGACGGTAAGCCGTACGTACGCATGAACGCTACTTTCATTTCTATTTCGAATTTAATGGAATGAAATCATAATGATATAAATGTATAATATAATTCCAGTATAATATAGTGTATAATACCATCCGCTCCATCCTTTATACATCCCACATATGGCATTAACGATTCAAATCACTTTGAGGGGGCGGTAGTCCGCACTTCCTAAAATGAAATTATCGCGTTTTACCCATAATGGAAATCATAAAGTATGCCATAAATGAGAAATACAGAAGCATAAGTAAAACATAAACATATTATATATCATATATAAATATAGTAACTTCTTAATGGCCACCATTGAAGGTGTTATATGAGTGTTGAACAATCATCGTTTCATGAGGCAGAAATTCGCCATCCACAGAAACCGTATGTTCTTTAACCATTAGACGTAGGTTTTTGTAAGTGTAGCTCGAATCATTATTATAACAACATCCTAGTATATTGTGGATACTGGTTTTGTTACAAAATAAATTAATAATAAGAGTTTAGGGGGTTGGAGAAGAAAAATAAAACAAAACAACATTAGAGAAGACATTACCTCAAAATCTGGTAACTCTTTTTGATTTGTGCCAAAGGCTTCCTTGGGAAGAGTTCTGCCCAAGGTGAGGCTTCTAGGAGTAAGAGGGGGAATTTGGGAGAGTATTTGGGTAGAGTTCGGCCGAGCCAAATGGCTTGAAAGTGTGAATGAGGTGGTAGAGGTGGGGGCCTTTTATAAGTGGAGAGGAGGGGCACTCTTGGAAAGTATGGATATTTTACATTATTATACAATGCTTTTAGGATTCTAAAGGTCCCACACTTATATAATTCGTGGATAAGGAGATAAGGGTTCGAAATCTACCCATCCAATAGTCTTTTGACAAGTGTAAGCCTTGTATCGTACATTATCTTTTCATTTTATTAAAATCGTTAAATAATGAGGTCATCGCTGCATCATAATGATGTCATAAATAATTTAATTTTTTTAATGTCTAAATATTATAAAAAAATACTATGATATAGGAAATCTTTTTATCTTTCCAATGAATATTTATAGTCAAAAATATGACTTGTATAACCCCATGTAAAAATTGTTTTAGTAAAACATTTCATGTTTGTGTCATTTTTTACTTTAACATTAAATAAAAGGTATTTATGTCATTTTCCAACTAAAGTGGCTCCATGGGGTCCTCAAGTTGACCCATGTATTGTATTGGTCGTCCATGACTCATCCAATAGGAGTAGGACAAGTGTCAAGCTCATCTCATATTATTAAAACATTATTTTTACCTTAAACTACACTAATTACCTCTAATCGCGATTAAGAACATAAAAGTTACTATTCACCAAAAAATTATTTTAATCTCATTGAACCACATTTTACTCCTTAATGACAACCATGTATGTCAGATTTTTTAAAATCAAATCACAGAAGTGGAAATATTTCATTTAAACGAAAAATCAGTTATTTAACTACCACTTAGTGGTTTCACTATTCATAAAAAATTGAAGTTTTTCAGAAAAATGCCAAAATTTCACCCTAAGATATAATTGATATTCCGAATCCAAAAATGTTGTCTATTTTACAAAATTCCAAACATATAGTTTGCATTAATTAATTTTATAATTAATTCCCGCTGTCACAACAATAGCGAGTTTTTAAGAAACAATTTATATCAAAAGATTGGCAATTGTTTATGTCCAATTTCAATGTTAAATTAATTCTAATGATAACCATTAGATAAAATGATAAAAATATATTCTAATTATACATTAAAACCACTAAATAGTATAATTTATCACTATAAATTATTTTTATTAAAAAAGTTGTTTTTAAGTATTTTTCACTATTCATAAAAAATTAGAAGTTCTCAGAAAAATACCAAAAATTCAACATAGGCTAATTTTGATATTACGAATACAAAAATGAAGTCCATTTTGAAATATAAAATTTCTATAATTTTAAAAATTGGATATTAGTATTCATAACGGCTACTCTGATTAGTCGCGGTGTTTTAGAACTCGAAGTTGTGTACAATGCAAGCTATTGCGTTATTGAATGAGAAGCGTATCGTGGAAGCTCGGGGTGTTACATTCTCCCCTCCTTCAATAAATTGCGTCCTCGCAATTTGAAATTTTTCATTGAAAATAAAATGTTGAAAAGAGAAAATACCATTGAGGAAAACCCACATCGGAAATAAGATTAATAAAATTTAGCCTTAATAAGAGGGAAAGGGAAATGAAAAAGTCAACACCCAATTATGATCTTGATTAGGAGAACATTGGTGGCAATTAGAGACATATAATTGGAGGAAAAACTTAAATATTTGTAGGGAGTGATTGAGGTCATCAATCACAATCAACTATCAAATTGAGGGCCTCAAAGCCTTCAATCTATGTTGATTTAAAATATCATCAGTTCAATAAGACATAATGTATTAGGATAACACTTTTTTTTTGTTTTTATATCCCTTTAATAAAGTTTAAGAATTAATTTATTCATTGAATAAGAGATAGGTATATATATATTTATGCTTGACAATTAGTGTTTCACCCTTCAACTCATCTTTCACTCAAAAAGATAATAGAACTCAAAAATATTATACTTATCCTAATTGTATAAGGTTCTAAATGTTAACACATACCATTTAGATTAGTAAAATTATTTTGTAATAACTAGGGACTTCCTGTAGGCTAGTGGTAGGAAATAAAAGCATGTCGCACTATGATTGTGGGTTCTATTCCTACAGCTTTGTCCGATGCGATGGGTTATGCCCCACCCTGCAGGTTGTCCTTTTCCTGAAACTATAATATCATAATATTCCAAAAATAATCTTCATAAATTTTTTAACCTTAAACAACACTATCCAAAGATCAACTTAATCCACTCCAACCTTTATAGTTATCCAAAATACCTTTGTCCAGACTTTCTCTAAAAGGTCTCTTAATTCCAAAATCAATTTATCAGATTCCGCAAACAAAGTAAAGTTTCTCTTATTGTCACATACTAAAAATATAATTACCTTCATCATATTAAAACCTTAATGAAATCAACAAGTACTGCAGTACAATCCTTATATATATATCACATTATTCTAATAACCAGAATATAATCCATGAGTCCAAAAGCACCAATACATTAGTTATTCTGCTTCAACTGTAGTAACAACATAAGACTGTCCTTGATCCCTTGGCCTTTTCTGAGGTAGGTTTTTCTGACGCTTAGGACATTCATTTGCATAATGACCCATTTCTCTACAATTGTAGCATTCAACTTTGATAGCCTATTTCTTTCCCTTGCAATCACGAGCCTAGTGACCCTTTTCTCCACATTTATAACAAACTCCCATTCCTTTTAGGCAAGTACCTGGGTGATTCTTCCCAAAATTATCACATAATGGAAAATCCTTCTTTCCCTTTTTCCCTTTATCTGTCTCTTGTTCCACCGTTCTCTTCTTCTCTTTCTTTACATTGTTGTCATAAGACTTATAGAATTCCTTTTCTGTCTTGATAGCACACGAGACAATATCTTCGTATGATGAGAAGGATTGTGATACTAAATCTAGACGGAGAAATGGTTTTAACCCATCAAAGAAACGATCAATCATACTCCTTGGGTTACGTATATAATCGGAAGCATGTCTCGCTAACCTTGTAAAGTTAGCCTCATACATTGCGACATTCTCATCCTCCTTCTGCCTCAGACTCAGAAATTGTCTTTCCATATCTGCTCGATGGTCACGAGGAAAGTATTTTTCTATGAAAATCTCTTTGAACTCCCTCCATTCCATATTCGATACGTCATCATATTCCTTTGTGTTTTGAATTAGCGTCCACCACTGATCGGCATCTCCAGTGAGGCGGTAAACTGCCAGGACAACCTTCTTCCTTTCGCTACTCCCCAAGGCATGGAATATTTTCTCTAAGTAGTTTATCCATTTCTCAGCTACTAACGGATTTGTACCCCCATTAAATGTTGGTGGTTGTTGCCTCATGAAGCAGTCTAACATTGATCCTCCACGTTGTGGATCAGTGTGATCCATACGAGTAAGGTTATTATTCATAACTTGAGTGAGTTGTCCTAGTATGGAAATAAGTTGATCAGCTCCAGTTGTATCTCCAGATCCACAATAATTATCTTGAGCAAGAGGGAAATCCCTACATGGAGTGCATGAATTGATACGGTTTCCATTCCTTCCACTAGGCACCATTTCTATACAATGGCATAAACTAGATTAGTTTATGAATCAAAATACATAATTCCATACTTATAAAATACTTAACATAAATTGAACTATTTATGGATATAATCCATAATCATAAAAAGGTTTTTCTTTTAGGAAGTATATACTCATAACCGTTCATAGTGGTTTGTAAAGAAAACAAGAATTATCATAAGCATATCCCCCGGGAGTGTCGTAACCAAGAGTGCAGCAAGGCCCGTTGTCGTGCACCAGTTCACGTTCGAGTCTAGCTCAAAGCGGTGTTTTCGGGTTTTACCCCTAGGTACATCTGTGCCAGAGCTGCCTCTACCTGATCGTATCCAGACAGGGATGTATTTCTCGTAAAACTCACAAAATCTCTACAATAACAAAATTCTAGGAAGTTGTTCTATACTAATATTCAATGTCTATCTTTGGGATATGTGCTCTAATCAGAGTTTATCTAAATCTAGCTTCCAAGGTTAGTACTAAACTGACTCGGATACCAACTGTAATGCCCCGACCCCAGCTACCCAGAGTCGGTGCATTACTTTGTAACATTGGCATGATCACAAAAGATCAAGTCTCGAAAGACCGATTAGTTTAGTAGCCTTGGAAATACTAGATACAATCATAAACGTTACATTACATCATAAAGTGAAAAACTACAATAACAAAGTCTCCATAGTCCACACTCATATCCTCTTCTGACAATCCCTGAAGGTCATTCATAAAATACTTCTTCACATCCTGGAAAATATTAAAACATTGAAAGGGGTGAGCTGAGATGCTCAGTAAGGATAACAATATTGCGGAAGCTTTCATAAATAAACATTAACATTTAAGGAAATGTATAACTAAAAAAATCATTTTTAAACTTGAACTTCATCATAATATGGCAAAATTAAAATGAGATAATGCCATCTACTTACTCACATGGATATTATACTAGTCGAATAATCACATGCAATATCAATAACCACTTTCATAATGAGGGAATGTATAATGTCAGACATTCTGAAACATTTTGTCAAGGCCTCAGCCAAGACGTCTAAAATGATTAAGGCCTCGGCCAAAACCATAAATCAAATTGGGAAAGGGCCTCGGCCAATTCCACGTCTAGTTGTCTCATGAGACCTACCGATGCAATTTTTTTTAGAATATAATTACATTTAAAATTGCTCAAATATACACCAATGTTTTTCTAAAAACATTATGCAAGCTTCTGAAGACAAAATAACTAATTCTGAGACTGCTCGACTAATTACAGGCCATGATGAGTCCACACCCAATCCCTTCCTGTCTACCACACTCGAGAGTCAGGTTTTCTAAAAACATTTTTAAGCTTGCGTTAAATACGTATACATTTTCACTGGATTTTCATACATTTGAGAGAAATATCTCTCTCTTTTTTTAAAATCATTTAAAAAAAGTTATGGCTTATAGAGGAAGCCGAAACTCAAATAATAGTCACGGCGGCGGAGAAGTCTTTGTCACCTCATACGTAAGAAAAAACATTCCTTTTGTCGTTTTGTAAAAATGCTTCATATAAAAAGATTCCTTTTGAATAAACGTAAAAGTCAATGGGGTTTATACACCGTATAAAAGAAAGTTGTGTATAAAACCAAAAATTCTTCAATGAAAGGAGATTGAGACCAAGTCCTTAAAAAGATCATTTTTAAAATAAAATAGATCTATTATGTGTATTCACTATAGGTACACATAAATAAAGTAAAAATAAAAAATAGGACATAATAACATCATGACATAATTTGAAAGTAGGAGATTAACCCAAAGAATGGAAGTTGGGTTAAGAAGTTCCCTTACCTCGTGTCTGACTTGACTCAACCGTTCTTTAACCTCCTGAATAATACACTAGAGTTAATATATACCTTATTAAGAACCATTTTAAATTTCATTATCCTTTTTATATCACTTATTACAATGATATGAACATTATGTAATTATTTAAGTTAATAACGGTCGTTTTGTCGATCTTTGGTACTTGAGTCAACAATAAACATCTTATAATTACAAGTTGTTTATGTGGTAGAATAACCATTATCTCCAAAATTATATTCATGATTTAGATGTCAGATATATCATATATATATCCAGTATATACATTCATTTATAATATTACGTAACATTTAGAGGTAAGAAATGAAATGCACCGTTCATGGAGATGGTAAGTCGTACGTACTCATGAACGCTACATTCATTTCTATTTCGTATTTAATGGAATGAAATCATAATGATATAAATGTATAATATAATACCAGTATAATATAGTGTATAATACCATCCACTCCATCCTTTATACATCCCACATATGGCATTAACGATTCAAATCACTTTGAGGGGGCGGTAGTCCGCACTTCCTAAAATGAAATTATCGCGTTTTACCCATAATGGAAATCATAAAGTATTCCATAAATGAGATATACAGAAGCATAAGTAAAACATAAACATATTATATATCATATATAAATATAGTGACATCTTAATGTCCACCTTTGACGGTGTTATATGAGTGTTGAACAATCATCGTTTCGTGAGGCAGAAATTCGCCATCCACAGAAACTGTATGTTCTTTAACCATTAGACGTAGGTGTGTGTAAGTGTAGCTCGAATCCTTCTTATAACAAAATCCTAGTATATTGTTGATACTGGTTTTGTTACAAAAGAAATGAATAAAAAGATTTTAGGGGGTTGGAGAAGAAAAATAAAACAAAACAACATTAGAGAAGACATTACCTCAAAATCTGGAAACTCATTTTGTTTTGAGCCAAAGGCTTCCTTGGGAAGAGTTCTGCCCAAAGTGAGGCTTCTAGGAGTAATAGGGGGATGTTGGGAGAGTATTTGGGCAGATTTTGGCCGAGCCAAATGGCTTGATAGTGTGAATGAGGTGGTAGAGGTGGGGGCCTTTTATAAGTGGAGAGGAGGGGCACTCATGGAAAGTAAGGAAATTTTACATTATTATACAATGCTTTTCGGATTCTAAAGGTCCCACACTTATATAATTCGTGCCTAAGGTGATAAGGGTTTGAAATATACACATCCAATAGTCTTTGGACAAGTGTATTCCTTGGATTGTACATTATCTTTTCATTTTATTAAAATCGTTAAATAATGAGGTCATCGCTGCATCATAATGATGTCATAAATAATTTAATTTATTTAATGTCTAGAAATTATAAAAAAATACTATGATATATGAAATCTTTTTATCTTTCCAATGAAGATTTATAGTAAAAAATATGACTTGTATAACCCCATGTAAATTTTTTTTTAGTAAAACATTTCATGTTTGTGTCATTTTTTACTTTAACATTAAATAAAAGGTATTTATGTCATTTTCCAACTAAATTGGCTCCATGGGGTCCCCAAGTTTACCCATGGATTGTCTTGGTCGGCCATGATTCATCAAATAGGAGTAGTACAAGTGTCAAGCTCATCTCATATTATTAAAACATTATTTTTACCTTAAACTACACTAATTACCTCTAATCGCGATTAAGAACTTAAAAGTTACTATTCACCAAAAAATTATTTTAATCTCATTGAACCACATTTTACTTCTTAATGACAACCATGTATGTCAGATTTTTGAAAATCAAATCACAGAAGTGGTAATATTTCATTTAAACGAAAAATCAGTTATTTAACTACCACTTAGTGGTTTCACTATTCATCAAAAATTGATGTTTTTCAGAACAATGCCAAAATTTCACCCTAAGCTATAATTGATATTCTGAATCCAAAAATGATGTCTATTTTACAAAATTCCAAACATATAAGTTTCATTAATTAATTTTATAATTAATTCCCGCTGTCACAACAATAGCGTGTTTTTAAGAAACAATTTATATCAAAAGATTGACAATTGTTTATGTCCAATTTCAATGTTAAATTAATTCTAATGATCACCATTAGATAAAATGGTAAAAATATATTCTAATTATACATTAAAACCACTATATAGTATAATTTATCACTATAAATTATGTTGATTAAAAAAGTTTTTTTTAAGTATTTTTCACTATTCATAAAAAATTAGTTCTCAGAAAAATACCAAAAATTCAACATAGGCTAATTTCGATATTACGAATACAAAAATGATGTCCATTTTGAAATATAAAATTTCTATAATTTTAAAAAGTGGTTATTACAATTCATAACGGCTACTTTGATTAGTCACGGTGTTTTAGAACTCGAAGTTGCGTACAATGCAAGCTATTGCATTATTGAATGAGAAGCATATCATGGAAGCTCGTGGTGTTAAATAGAACTCCCTAACATTGTCTCCTCCTATTTACAGACCATGTTCATTGGCCGTTAGGGAAACCTAAATGTTGGTTTTTATGGAACTGACCATTCCCACTACCTCGACATTTTTGAGCCTTTCCATCATCATGGTTGATTTGGATCCCCCAAAGGATTTATTTTCTCATGATTATTTTCATGGGATTTGTCAATAAGTAGGGGCACTTATGTCCTTTCCTAGGCCCCACCACCACCTCTACTACACCTTCCCTTCCTTCCCCACCACACCCCCTCCTTTTGACATTCCTTCTTCTTCCTCCAGCCTTCCATCTTCCTTTCTTTTTACCACCCCACCTCCCTCTGCACCCTCAGTGGATCTCTTCATAACCCTCGGCCTACATGAGATAGAGTTCCACCAGGATACTACAAATCTGAATCTTTGGTGGCTCGAGTGGATGTTGGGGATTCTTCATCATCATCATGGTCTCCCAATACCACTAGCTCATACTCCTCCTTTTACTCCAGAACATTTTTCAGCTACTCCAACACCATTTAACGCTCAGGCCATGGATTATTTTCTCCTCTCTACTACTGGAATAGCTACTCTTACTACCGTTCTCGATCCGATGATTACTGAGGAGATTTTTGTTATTAGTCCATCACTTGTGGCTATGGATTCTACAACTTCTCTTATGAGTGTTTCTTCTAATCCTCATGATTCCTTGATTGCTGATCCTTATGTACCATATTTTTCTATACAAGATGATTTCTCTTCTGAGGTGACCCCCTGACTGGTTTCAGGAACATTTTATCCATTATCTATCAATATTATTGTGATTTCATGTCCATGTACTATATTGTGTTTATAGAGAGCCAACTATTTTTTACATTACTATTACATCATTATAATGATAAACAACATAATAGTATTACACATAGAGGATCCAAAGGTTAAGTGTCTTGTGAAAACTAGGACCATACATAACAATTACAACATCAAGCATAGACATTTATTTAATTTATTCTTCTCTAGGTTCTTATTGTCCCTTTTCCTCTCCTTAGTACATGTATACACCTGAGAATATACATAAAAAGGGGTGATCTAGAAGCCTATTAAGAGGATAGATAAGAAAAATATAGAATTGGGTGAGCATAATAATAAAATGGGAAAAATATCATGAACATGATAGTAAGCATAAATATATGACTTGATATGTGGAAATGCATAAAAATGAATCATCATGTCTTAGTGGTTAACCACCACACATATTGGTGAACCAAGATAGCATCTTTTTCACACATCATTTCACATTTAATAATGAGATTCATCTCTTTACCCAATGCATTGGAGATCTTTATAATTCCGGGTGCACCCGTCACATTCAAACATTCATATTGCGCTATATAATTCTGAGCGCACCTGTCACCTCATAATATTATCATTCTCATGCATGACACATTGAACATAAACCAATAATTAACATACCTAACCCATGGTAATGAATTGGTTTCATCTCATAAGAATACATTCATAATCATTGGGTTCCCAAAAGAAAGAGGGAACAACTTACATAATTCAAGAACCATCAACCATGAATGACAGGTAAATGTTGAGTTCATAAAAGAAGAGTTTTTTCAAAAACATTTGCATTGACATAAACATAATTATAAAAAATTAATATACTTGAAAAGTTTAGATAATGATTAAAAAATGATTATTAAGAAGTGAATAAAATTGGATTGAAAGAGGTAGAACCTGAAGAATGAATATTGAGTTCGAGATTTTCCAGTTACCTTGTACCCGAATGCTTTCTTCTCTTTAATGTCCTATATAATGAAATTATATTCATTAATTATAAATTCAGGACATTTTGTACATTAATATGGTTGATTATGGTTTAATTAAGTGATTTTATGTGCCTTGGGATGAGTTATAGATTTTAAAATCATTATTTGGGAATGTGTGGTTTTATGGTTTTCTTGAGTTGTTCACTTGTATTATTAAATTGAAGTTTGGGTAGAACATGGGTAAACATATAGAACAGATATCACATATTATTAATGATATTACAGGAGTTTGGATGATCATGTAATGAATTTTATAATATCCATGTGGATGAATCATTAGATAAGAATTAAATGATGATTGTTTGGGTTAATTGGAGTTATTTTTCTATCAAAATGTACTTGTTTTATTTTATCACAAGAACTATGGTCATAATTTAGTCATAGAACAATAAATAGTAGATAATACATATAAAATTTTCTGTTTCAACCATAAAAATGGTTTCATGACCAGATCTGAAGGTATAAATGGATGAAGAAAGCATGTCGTTCTTGAAGGTGAAAAATTAACATCTCACGAACAATGTTCTCTTCAATAAAATTAAAGGAAGAGGGAAAGAGGGTTGTATGATATAATATCCCATTAGAATCATAACATTCATGCAGATTTATAATAATAGAGTTACAATACAATTTAGGTGAATATATGTGGGGATAGATCAAAAAATGAACTTGAACTTGAAAGGAAATTAAAGGAGAAGAGGGAGAGAAATTACCTCATAAATCTTCCTCTTGAGATCCTCTTTATGGAAGCTAGGCATGGTCTTTTGAAGAGTCCAGTAGCTCTTTGACGTGGGAGAGGGGATAGGGAAGATGTTTGGGAAGTGGTTAGAGAAGTCTTGGAGCTTGAGAGGTGTGAGGAAATGGGGGTGTGAAGAGTGGCATTTTATGTGGAGGGGAGTGGGGTTCCATAATATAAAATTCATTATATTATAATTTCTCATTAGACATGGAATTGTGATTCCTCAATGACCAAGAATAGTAATTTTATCATTGGATCCAAAACCAAGTGGGCCTATATCATCAGAACATCACCCATGACTCAATAATTAACTTATTTAGCTTATTTTGTAAATTATGTTATTTCACTATTCATAAAAAAATTCAAGTATCTTAGAAAAATCCCAAAAATTTACCCCTACCATTTTTTGACGTGTATAATCCAAAAATGAGGTACATTTTTCGAAAATAATTTTATATATATTATTAATTTAATATTTATTTAAAATCATAATTTACTTAAAAACAATTATATTTTAAAAAAATTGATTTTATAGTGCTTTCAAAAATTATGTGTGGCCTTATAAAAATATCTAAACACTACAAGACATTGATTTGATAATTAGTGAACAAATTTTATGAAAATAATTTTTCTTTCAAATTGATTATTTAATTATAATTAATTTTTTATGACTTACAAAATACAAAAACGTTTACTATGGTCAAATTGTCACTTTCCAAGATGTCTATATTTTATTTAAATATTCATGGGTAAGGTTGCTCTTATGTTGAATGGTTTACTATTCATAAGGGAAACATTACTATTCATAAGGTTATGTTAATATTCATAAGGGTAAATTACTATTCAACAAAAAAATATTTTGGTTTTATTAGACTCCAAAATTCATCTTGAACACAACCATGTCTGTCAGATTTTCGAAATTCAAAACATATAAGTGACAAACTTATGTATTGAGGTCACATAGAACTTAGTAGTTCATTATGCTGCGTTTTCATGTGATTTTATGACATAATTATAAGAATGTAATTTCCATTAAAAAACTGTGGGTCGTTAAAATCTTCCCCCCATAAGAAATTTCACCCCCGAAATTTCACATTACACAAACATGTGAGTGTACTTCTCCTTCATTTCCTCTTCTAGTTCCCAAATTTCTTCCTCAAACATATGGTTCCTCCACAACTCAGCGGCAATATGGGTTGTCTTGTTACGTAGAACCTTATCTATTCAGTCTAAAATATTTACTGGTTGCTCCTCATTAGAGAGATCATCTTCCAGCTGCACCACCTTTTAGTTTAGTACATGTGAGGGGTCTGGTATGTACTTCCATTGTAGTGATACATGAAACACATCATTAGCGTGATCCATATTCGTTGCAAGTGAAATATTATAGACCACAACTCCTATGTGGTCAAGGATCTCAAAGGGGCCAATATACCTTGGGCTTAGCTTCCCCTTCTTCCAGAATCACATGAATCTCTTCAATAGAGATATTCGAAGGAAGAATTTATCTCCAACATCAAACTCCATGTCCCTTCGACGGTTGTTAGCATAGCCCTTTACCGACTTTGAGTAGATTTGATGTGTTTCTAGATGACTTGAACATTCTCTGTCATCTCTTGAACAAGATTGAGTCCATGTAGCTTTATTTCTCCAACTTCATCCCAACAGGTTGGTGTTCTACATCGCTTTCCATACAAATCATCATATGGATCCATCTGAATACTCGAGTGGAAGTTATTGTTATATGAGTACTCAACAAGTGGGAGATGCTGATCCCATCCAACATTGAATTCTAGAGATCATGCTCTTATCATATCTTCAAGCATCTGAAAAATTCTTTTAGATTGGCCACAAGTTTGGGGGTGAGAGGCTGTGATGAAATTTAATTCAGTACTCAAAGCATGTTGAAGGCTCCACCAGAATTTAGATTTTATCATTGGGTCATATTCATAGACAATTGAGAGTGTAACATCGTGTAGTCTCACCACTTCCTTCACATATATCTTTGCATGTTTTTCCAGCGAGAGGTCTTCCCGAATAACGATAAAATGGGAAGTCTTGTTGAGTTGGACAACCACAACCCATATCGCATTATTTCCCTTTGACGTCTTTGGGATACCCGTTACAAATTACATATTAAAATCTTCCCATTTACACATGGGTATAGGCAATGGATATATCATACCTTTGTAATTTTTTCACTCAGTTTTGAATTACTGACATACCAAGAACCTTGATATATATTCCATAATCTCCTTCTTCATGTTATCCCACCAGAAGTGTTATCAGAGATCATGATACATTTTGTTACTCCCATTATGGATATAGAATGATGAGTCATGTGAATTGTCCAATAGATCATTCTTTATCCCAGGTGATGAAGGCACAAAATGTTGCATTCCAAACCGAATCACACCATCATCATCGATATTGTACTCATGCAGCTTCCATTCCTTTACTGCATTCACCCTCTTTTGTATCTAGATATTATCACTTTTTTCTTCCTTAATCTTCTCCTAGATGGATGGTTTCCAAATCATTTGGGAAAGTTATGATGTATCCTATACCCCTATGACATCAAAATCCATCCTTTTCATATCTAAGAAGACATGGTCTTTCTAAACCCGTAATGTGGATAGAGTAGCAGGTTCAATTCTCCTTAGAGCAGTAGCTACCATGTTCTCCTTTCAAATATGGTAGTGAATAGAGAAATTTTAATCCATTATTTGATCTAACCATTTCCTTTGATGCATGTTGAGCTCCTTTTGTGTGAATATATACATTAGGATCTTTTGGTCGGTGTATATGTCACACTTCTCACCATAAAGGTAGTGTGTCTAGATTTTCAAGGCAAAAATCACGGCTTCCAGCTATAGATCATTCCTCAGGTAGTTCTTCTCATGGATCTTTAAATGTCGTGAGGCGTAGGCTATCACATTGTCATTTTTCATGAGTACACAACCCAAGAATTTCTTTGAAGCATCACTATATATCAAAAAACATTCTCCACATTTTAGTAGTGTGAGTACCTGTGTAGTGATCAGTCTTCCCTTTACCTCCTTGATGCATCCCTCACATTCTTCAAACCATGCATACTAAACCCATTTACTTGTTAACTTAGTTAGCAGGCATGAAAATCATGAGTAGTTTCTCAAAAAACATCGGTAGTACCCAACTAAACCAAGAAAACTATGGAATTTTGTGACACTAGAGGGCATGGGCCATTCCTCAATTGCCTTTTTTTACGGATCCACATAAATCCCCTCACTTGTGATCACCTGTCGCAAGAAAGTGACTTGCCTCATCCAAAATCCACACTTTCTAAACTTGGCGTACAACTTCTAATTTCTTAATATCTCCCACACATGTCTTAGATTTTATTTATGTTCCTCCTTGCTCCTGGAGTAGATGAGAATATCATCAATAAAAACTACAAAAAATTTATCGAGGTAATGTGTAAAGAATCTATTCATCAAATCCAGGAAGATTTTAGGGTAATTAGTAAGTCTGAAGGGCATCCACAAATACTCATAGTGCCTATACCTTGTACGGAAGGCATTCTTCTGAATATCTTCCTTCTTCACCTTTACCTTATGATATCCAGAATGAAGATCCACCTTTGAGAAGTATTGAGATCCTCTTAACGGTTCAAACAAGTCCTTAATCCTTGGGAGTGGATACTTGTTGTTTATGGTGATCTTTTTTGAGTTCCCAATAATCAACACTCAGCAGCATTGTTCCGTCCTTCTTCTTCACAAAGAGCACTGGTTTACCCCAAGGAGATTAACTGGGGCTTATGAACCCTTTGTACAGATGATTGTGCAGCTTCTTCATTAACTCTTGTAGTTTGATAGGAGCCATCCTATAGGGACACGTTGATATAGGACTTGCTCTGAGTATGAGTTCAATTAAGAACTCAAACTCACGATCTGGGGGAAATCCGGGTAACTCTTTAGGAAATACATCTTCGTATTCCCCCATGTTGGGCATTTCCTCAAGGTTGGAACATTCCTTCAACTCAGCCATTTGGGTGAGGTATGGTTCTTCAAAGAGAATCAACACCCACACCATTTAAGGATTTCTCAATGGATATTCATGATCTTCCTTGAATATTTAGAGAAGCATGGGATGGTTCGGAATATGAAAAGATATTTCCTTTTCCCAAGAGTTGATATATGCCCTATATAACGATATCCAATCCATTCCCATTTTAGTGTAAAATTAAACCAAGGGAATTATTACAAGATTTTCTGGAATAATATTCCCACAAATGCCAACAAGAGAAGATTCAAACACTTTGGTTGCAATGATTGCACCACTTGGTGTTTTTACAGATATCTCTACTTCACGATTTCAGGGCTTCGATTCTATTGTTCTAGAAAAATTTCAAGAGATATAGGAATGTGTAGAACCAGAATCAAATAATACTTTTTCCATTCTTGAGTGAATAGGATGTATACCTTGTATGACTTCATTATCTTTCTCTACTTCTGTAGTAGTTATGGAATAATATTTCCATTGTTCCTTTGGCTTCTGTGGCTGCTGATGCTGATTACCCTCGACCGGTCGAGGTTTATTATACTGGTTTTCATAGTGCACTATCTCTCTATAGTTGTATCACTAAACCATGAGTTTTTATCTCCTTTAATCGGCTATATTCTCATTTATTTTCAGGTCTTTTTGACACTCTTGAGCATGGTGTCCTTTTTTTCCCACACTTGAAGCATTTACCAATCCCTTTGAGGCAGTTCCTGTAGTGAAACTTCCCACATTTTTGGCATATGGGTTGCTGAGTTTTCTTCCCAATTTTTTTCATTAGATCCTCCATATTGAAATTCCATCTTTCTTTTCTTATCCCCATAGCCATGGGACCATTTTTTGAACTCTATATCTACTTTGAGAGAACATCGAACAACTTCTTCATAACTCCCAAAGTCTCGAAATGCAAGAGATTTTCGAAGGTGTGGTTTTAATCCAGTAAACAATCAATCAATTTCCCCAACATTGTTCATAACAAAACACGAAGCGTACCTTGCAAACCTTGTAAAATTCGCTTCATAAGTTGTGACAAATTCTCCTTATTTTTACTTGAGCTCTATAAATTCTCTCACCATCTTCATGTAAAGATTTCTTGGGAAATAATTTTCAGGAAACATTATCTTATAGTCTTCACATTCCATATCTTCAATTTCCTCACTTGGATTGGTGTTATTAATCAAATCCCACCATTTATCGGGTTCTCCATCTAGATGATAAAGGGCTAGGGTCACCTTCTCCATCTCGGAATAGTGATGAATAGAAAATATCTTCCCCACGGATTTGACCCACTGTTCCAAAACTAGTGGATCAGAAGATCCACAAAATGTCGATGGTCGTTGCTGCATAAAACATTCGATAGCCAGTTTCTCCCTTTTCAGTGAAGGAGGACATTCCCCATTATTATGGTTACTGTTCATAACCTGAGATAATTGGGTAATCATCTCCATGATGTTTTGAACACTACCTCCCAAATCATTGGGAATGTTGTTTGGGAAATCGATACATTGTCCCTCACACGAGTTGTTGGCCTGATTTATCTTGGTTCCCACCATTTTCTTAAATAGAAAAGGTTATAACAAAACATATGTAAACAATTCATGAATAACTTATTCATTTAAACAATTTATACAAAAAACATAACATATGGGAACCCTATGTAAATATTCTTGTGTGCATTTTCTTACTTAGTCTCATGCTAGAGGTTTTCTCCAGGGTTCACTAATCCAAATTCCAAAATTAAGTAAACCTTTCCTATGATACCATTTATAGAGACCTAGCCATTTCTTACATTACTATTACACCATTCTAAAGATAAACAACATAATAGTATTACACATAGAGGATCCAAAGGTTTAGTTTCTTGGGAAAACTAGAACCATACATACCAATTAGAACATCAAGCATAAACATTTATTAAATTTATTCTTCTCTAGCTTCTTATTGGCACTTTTACGCTCCTTAGTACATGTTGCCACCTAAGGATATACATAAACAAGGGTGAGCTAGAATCCCAGTAATATGATAGATAAGAACAATATATCATGGGGTGAGAATAAAAATAACATGGGAAAAAGACCATTAACATGATAGGAATCATAAATATAAGACTTGAAATATGGAAATTCATAAAAATGAAACATCATGTCCTATTGGTTAACAACCAAACATATTTTTGAACCAATATGGCATCTTGTTCACTCGTCATTTCACATTTACTCATGAGATTCATCACTTTACCCAATGCGTTGGAGCGCTGTATAATTCAAGGCACACCCATCACCTCATAATATTATCATTATCATGCATGAAACATAGAACATATATCAATAAATAACATAACTATTCCATGTTAAGGAATGGGTTTCATATCATAAGAATACATTCATAATCTTTGGGTTCCCAAAAGAAAGAGGGAACAACATACTTGATACAAGAACCATCAACCATGAATGAGAGGTAAAAGTTGAGTTCTTAAAATAAGAGTTATTTTGGAAAATAGTCAGATTGACATAAACATCGTTAGAAAAAATGTATATCCATTAAAAAGTACAATAATGGTGAAGAAATGATTTTTATGAAGTGTCCATACCAAATTGGTGTGAAAGAGGGATAACCCGAAGAAATAAAATTGAGTTCAAGATTTTCCCCTTACCTTGTACCCGAATGCTTCCTTCTCATTAATGTCCTATATAATGAAATTATATTCATTAATTATAAATACAGGACCTTTTATACATTAATATGGTTAATTGTTATTTTCTTAAGTGATTTTATGTACCTTTGGATGAGTTATAGAGTTTAAAAACAATATTTGGGAATGATTATTTTTATGGGTTTCTTGAGGGGTTCACTTGTATTCTTAAATTGAAGTTTGGGTAGAACATGGGTAAACATAAAAAACTGATATTACATGTTATTAATGATATTATAAGAGTTTTTATGTTCTTGTAATGAATTATATTATATCAATGGTGATGAATCATTAGATAAGAATTAAATGATTATTGTATGGGTTAATTAGAGTGCTTTTTCGATCATAATGAACTTGTTTTATTTTATCACTTGAACTATGGTCATAATTTAGTTCCAGAACATTAAATACAATATAATACATATAAAATTTTATGGTTAAACCATAACAATGGTTTCATGACCAGATCTAATGGTATAAATGGAATAAGAAAGCATGTTGTTCTTGAAGGTGAAAAATTAACACCTCACGAACAACATTCTCTTTAATATAATAAAAGGAAGAGGTAACAAGGGTTGGATGATATAATATCCCATTATAAACATAACATAACATTAGATGTATAATACTGGAGTTACAATACAATTTAGATGAAGATAGGTGGAGAGAGATCAAGAAATGAACTTGAACATGAATGGAAGTTAAAGGAGAAGAGGGAGAGAAATTACCTCTTATATCTTCCTCTTGAGATCCTTCTTAAGGATGCTACGCATGGTCTTTTGATGAATCCAATAGCTCTTGGACATGGGAGAGGGGCTAGGGAATATTTTTGGGTAGATTTTAGTGAAGTCTTGGAGATTAAGAGGTGTGAGTAAATGAGGGTGTGAAGAGTAGTATTTGTAGTGGAGGGAGATGTGTTTCCTTAATATAAAATTCATTAGTTTATTAATTTCCCCTAAGACAAGGAATATTTAGTCCTCAGTGACCATGAATACTAATTTTATCATGTGATACCATACCAAGTGGGCTTACATCAGTAGAAAATCACCCATTACTCTATAATTAGTTTATTTATCTTATTTTGTAAATTGTGAGATTTCACTATTAATAAAAAATTCAAGTATTATAGAAAAATCCCAAAAATTTACCCCTACCATTATTCGACGTGTAGAATCCAAAAATGAAGTCCATTTTTCAAAAATAATTTTTTAAATATTATTAATATAATATTTAATTAAAATCATAATTTATTTAAAAAAATATTTTTTGAAATTAAAACTGATTTTATAGTGCTTTCAAAAATTACGTAGGGTCTTATAAAATTTTCTAAAAACTATAAGAAATTGATTTTATAACTACTAAAAAAATTTTAATAAAATAATTTCTCTTTAAAATTAATTAATTAATTATAATTAATTTTTTCTGACTTACAAAATACTAAAACGTTTACTAAGGTCAAATTGTCACTTTCTAAGATATCAAAATTTTATTTAATTATTCATGGGTAAGGATACCAATATGTTGGATGATTTACTATTCATAAGGTTCATATTACTATTCATAAGTGTATTTTACTATTCATAAGGGTAGGTTACTATGCCCCAAAAATTATATTTGTTTTATTAGACTCCAAAAATCATCTTGAACATAACCATGTATGTCAAATTTTCGAAATTCAAAACATATAACTAACAAAGTTATGTTTAGAGGTCACTTAACACTTATTAGTTCATTATGTTGTGTTTTCATTTTATTTTATAACATAATTGTCAAAAGGGAACTTCCATTGAAAAACATTGGGTTGTTACAGTGTATGCTTACCGTTTTTCTCTCTCCATGACTATCACAAGTACTCTAGCATGCTATGGGTTGTACTTCTCTGCCACTTCCCATCTTTCTTTACCTGGACTTGGGAAGATTATTGTTTTTTCAGTTTTTCATTGATTCCTTTTTTTACTTCATGTTTTACTTCTTCCCTTACTTCCCCTCTTCTTGGTCCATGATTGTTTCCCAACATTACCTTCTTAGTCTTTTATGGCACTTGGGGACCATGTGTCCTATTATGTGTGGGGGAGTTTCTCTATCATACACAACTATTTTTCCCACAAACTAATTTATAAGACATCATTAATAGATGAAATAATTGAATCTATGTAAAATTTTAGATGGATTGTAATTGTAAATAATAAAGGCATAGTTAAAAATCATAAAACTTACATGCTTATTTAAATTTTTTTGATAAGTTATTTTAAAATGATTATTGATATTGTTGATTTTCTGACTTAAATTCATTTCTATATTCATTTATTAAAATTTTCATTTTAATCCATTCCATTACATGGTTGACCCTTTATCATTTCCCACATTCCCGAGAGGTATTCTAAACATTTTTTTCATATTATTTCTTATATAGACTCTCTATTAAAAGATTCGTTGGATATACCTATCTACAGTAATTTTAATGTATTATTTTATAAACATTAATTTTTTTTAAATTAAATTAAAACAATTGAGGAATTATATTGATTCAACCCCTTTTATCTTTAGACCTATCGTACATTTTATCTTCGTGAAGACCCTTGAAAGTATGAACATCATTTATAAGAATCCATATTACAAGCCTATTTACCTTCCTATAATAATTCTTTTATAATTTTTAATGATTTTTCACTTCTTCTTAAAAGAGTTAATAGGAAGTACATGGAACATTTTTGTCAATTTTCTTGAAATTTAGTGTCGGGGAGATCCTCTTTTTCATTAGGTGAAGAAATGTTTCCAAACATCTATTTGTTGAATTTATAAGTGGCCACCTTTGTAAAAAAATATTTACACAAGGGGACCTTATAAAAACTTGCTGGTATTTGAACCCTACCTATCTATGAGATATGGTGGCGATGAGAGCATTTAACAGAGCTTCTTGATGAATATTTTTCATTTTGCTCAAATATCTGAATAACATGCATTTCGGTTTTAAAATTTAGCCTCCATTTACTAGCCTCTGAGAATATATTTCACATTACTACCTACCACCCCGTAGCCTCCCAAAACCTTTGAACCTTGTTGAAAGCCCTCCTGATTTTTCTTATCTAAAATTTATCATGTAATGAATGAGAGAACATGAAATCCTATGGATATAGTTCTTATACATAATATTTATCAAAAATCTGTTAAAATGATCTTGGGTGATGGGAGTATTATTTCCTAGTGAGGTAAATCATCAAGTGGCATGTGTAATTGTAAAATGTTAACCAATGTGCATAGAAGAGAACAGAAGATTCATAATTAAACTATAAAGGAGGCATAATGGGAATATTACTTAAAATTGAAATAAGATTTTTTTCCATTATAAAATCCATTATTATGAATATAGTATTTTAAAGTATAATTTATGTTTCATACTTCCGTTTTAGGAATATAGATATTATTGATTAGATGTTGAGATTTTTCTTGTGGACAAGAAAATGACTATGTAAGGTAATGTTTGATGTAACCAATTTTTGTATACATTTTCACATACTTTATTGAAAATAATAGCATGTTTTCAGAAAATACCTACTATTTATGGGATAAAAACATTGATTTTCGTGATATTTTTTATTTTCAGGTGATTTTTTTTCATAACGCATAAACCAGGGTAAAACTGAGAAAAATTTCCAACTATACCATCGGTACATATATACACATCGTGTACATTCAGACTCAAACATAGTGTGGCTAGTAAAAGTACATTCCCATGTTACCATAAGTATGCACACGTCGTGTACAAAGTATACACTACTTTTATAGTCTTTTAGAAGTGGTTGGTGGATGAGAATAAGTCTACACGCCCAAGAGGCCGGATGACATTTACATGTCATGTACATCATCTATACAATGTGTTCCCCCTTATTAGAAGTGGTTGTTGGTAGATAAATGATATTACACGACATATATGGTGGCACTACACATAGTGTATCTCCACCTATGAGGTGGCACTGGGATCCAAGTCAAATACGCCGTGTTAGGCTACCCACCAGCAGAGAAAAAAAGATGACAAAAATGCATTGACAAGACTGCATGGCGTGTACTTTGTCCACACACCCTTTTATTTTATTTTCAATATATATACTACTTGGAATTTGGTTCATATAGAGGAGAAAATATATGAAGTAAAATGGTTCGGATGCCCTACTTTCATGCTACCGTCATTCCACTACTCCACCATTCCACCATTATACTACAGAACTCATCTCTCCTCAATGTTTCTTCAAAAACCAGATTAGCTATTGAGGGTCATGTTTTCATATTTTCTATTATGTGTAACTAAACCCCATCAGTTTTGGGGTTGTGGGTAATTAAATAATTTTAATTTTGATTAGTTTTTATGAGTGTGTTTGTTCTATTTTACTTCTTCTAATTCTTCTTTAATCACATCATTTTATCACTAAATATTCTAATCAAGATCAATGGAATAAAATTCATTGACTCAATACAATAATAACAATGAATACTTTCAGGATCATTGGGAGTATTCACTGACTCAAAATGGACTACGCAAAATAAATAACTGTGAAACACTGACTACCAGACTAAGGTGTCAATTTTCATAGCTCTAGACATAAGTTTACTAGACCAAGGATTCCTTGTTACAATTGATACTCAGAGTGTTGGGTTATTATAAAACACACAACATCATAAGAAAATTGATTTAATAAAAAACATCTTAAAAATCCACATCCCCAACAAATTTCCCTCCATATTTACTTCAAAAACAAATTTCTATGATACTCTATATCATTTTTGTATTTTTATAAGAAATTACAATCCAATCACTTCTTCATAAAAACATAATTAATCAACTCTAAATTCAGTGCACTTCACTAAGTCAAATACAAAATAGATAAACAAGTCAAAAATAACTTCCTTTTCCCTGTGGATCAATCCCTTACAGGTACAATACTCATTATGTTAAAAAAATTTGTGACACCAGTAACATCGCTTCAGTCTAAATGACTACCAGTAGTTAAATGAAAGGGGTGGGTTGATGTTTGGGTTCTTTCTATTGTGTGATAGTGCGTGTATGGGTAGCAGTAAGGGATGCCTTTTGTGGGATGGTTGTTTGTTTTGAAACCCATAGAATGGGATGAGTGTTTGGTAAATATATGTATAAACATGCATTTCCTTGTGATTTCTATGCACAACCCACACATTTTAATAACTATGTGATTAACAACCCATTTTTATCAGAGAGAGAGTCATTCCCAACAACCTAGTGGGAGGTTTGATGGATGGTTACTGACATTTCCCTGCGCCCTATTCTAGGCATTTACTGTCCATGAATCTTTATAAAGTCTTTAATGGCTTGATGTTTATTTCTAGATTTAATAAATTAATTATTCATGACACGTGGCGGTTGTGGCTGAGGTGTGGGCGGGTGGTATATGATGTGCGGTTCTAGTGTGTGTGGGTAGGTTGTGAAAGTTTTTCTTGTAAAATAGCATGGAATAATGAAACTATCCATTCTGGATGAGAAGTTATCTAGTGGGCAGTGGTGTGGGGTACCCGTATATCGATGTGATTGTACATTACATTATCTATCTTGAATTATTTGGTGAGTGTGACTTAGTGAGGTTGGGTGGATATTATACCTTATTAGCTTCTTTTGTTTCTAAAATTTTCTCATGGGGGCTGTTTCGGTGCGGATGTGCGTCGGGTTACGCTGTTCCTCCAGGACGCGTTCGCGCGTGCACCCGTCAACCCGAGGGGATGGGCGCGCGGCATGTGGTCCCGCAGTCCCGCTTTCCAAGGGCGGGCGGCATTCGTCCCTTATTCAGGGGCGTCTGCTCCTTGATCGAAACCGGGATGATGGGATGTCGGCTCCTCCTTCCTTGGACGTCTCCTTGGAACTCGTCGCCTAATCCGGGTCTCCCTCATAGACTTAATAATGTTCGTGAATCTCGTTCCCGGCGCCATATCTTCATGGACACCGGTTAATTACGCTGCTTCCGCCCGGACGCTCCAAGGAGTCTGGGCGGGGCAGCAACCTGCGGTGAGAAGGCCGGGTGGCTCTGGGTGCTGAGGGCATGTCGTAACACTGCGGCTCTGCACATCTGTCTTCCGTCCCTAATAGGGCTTCTCGAAGGCATGATGGCCTGAGGCATCCCGTACTAGGTGCGGGGAACTGTGTCACCTGAGGTTTTCCTCAGCTTCCCATGTTTAACACGGGGTATGCCGCGAGTTTAACGTCCAGCGGGGACGGCATCGGACCGATCAACACGAAAAGCGGATCAGATGACAGAACCCCTTGCGGGGAACCTCCGACGCTGGGGCCAGCACATGGGCGGCTTCCCAAATGATGTGGAGTGGAGTGAAGTGGCATGACCCCACCGGGATGTGGCGGCCCGGGTAAGGATCAGGATGGATGATGAAGTGAAGAGCTTGGACCCCAGAGGGGCTTCCTACGTACCGCGCGTTAACACGGATCAAAGTCAACGTAGTTCGGGCATACAGTTTAACGTCATGCTGGACGTCGGCAAGCCGACTCACGAAGAGGTCTAGGCCGCCGGGCGGAGGATTGAACCGAACCACCTCGCACAGAGGGGGATGGAACGGCCGGGTGGATCACAGTTTCACGTCATGCTGGACGATAAAAGGGGAAATGGAAAAGGGGGGCTGTGGGGAGGCACCGTGGAGATACACACGGGCAGTCTTCCACAGGGGCGGATTCATAGGTGAATCAACGCAAGCGTGAACCCTGGAGGGGTCCACTGATGGACGAACCGACGTAAATACGACCGGGACGACCAGGTGGTGGGCTTGGACCTCAGGGAGGCTTCCTACGTACCCTGTATAGGAGACAGGGATCAAAGTCCACGTAGTTCATTCTGTCAGGACTTACGCACTTGGGGCAGCCCGGATGCTGCAAAACTCAGTTGGAAGGGACTTGGACCGAAAGCAGAAGACACCTCGATCCCAGTCAGACCCTCTACTGGCTTCGGCAGTGGGGAGGCGCAATGGAGATACACATGTGCAGCCTCCCACGAGAAATTAGGGGTTTGTAATACCCTGCCCCCGTAGGGAAAAGCCACTCCCATTAAATCGCCCCGAAAGCGGGACAATCCCGACATCCCTGCAGAGACGAGCGGGTGGGGGCCACATCCAAACCGGGGGAGATCCTGCGTGCAGAGCACGGGATCGGATGAAGCGGACGGTTTAACGTCTTGCCGGACGAAGTACAGTTTAACGTCGTGTGTTGAGGACGAAGCGGACGGTTTAACGTCTTGCCGGACGAAGTACAGTTTAACGTCATGTGTTGAGGACGAAGCACTTGGCAGTTTAACGTCTTGCAGCGCGGACGATGGGGGCTAGGCAGTTTAACGTCGTGCAGCTTGGACGGATGTGCAGTTTAACGTCATGCTGGACGCATATGCAGTTTAACGTCATACTGGACGTATGCGCAGTTTAACGTCATGCGGGACGAATGCTGAACAGTTTAACGTCTTGTAGCTCGGACGTATGCGCAGTTTAACGTCATGCAGGGCAGAGGTTGCCGGACGATGGGTGTATGTCACTTCGCACGAACCTGGAGGGCCGCACGGGAAGACAACGCACGGTGCGGGCACCCAGGATGAGGAGCATCGGGCGCCACGCGAGCAGGTACCCTTAGGAGGTCAACGGGGACGACCCTGGCAGATTGCGCGCAAAAAGGAAGCTTTGCGCGCAATACTGCGCGCCAGCGCGCAATCGGGGCGGCTGGCGCGCACTTGGGCCAGCGCCTTGCGCGCGGATGCTTGAGAATGCTCACACCGGGCTTCGGATAGCGCGCGGGGGCAACGGCTCATTCTTTAACGAATGGCCACTTGAAAGAAGGGGGGGGTGCGCGCAATCGGGCCGGATTGCGCGCACCCCGGGGGCAATTGCGCGCAAGCGGGTCCTTTTGCGCGCAAAGACCTTAGGGTGAGTGTTTATTCAAATGAAAGGAGCCAGCGGGGATTGCGCGCGAAGGCGGACCCCGAGGCTTTCTTGCGCGAAAGAAAGGAGGTTACCTGAAGTTCGTCATTGCGCGCGGAAGGGGTTGAATTGCGCGCACGAGAGACGTTTCGACTTCCAGCAACCCTTGAAACGTTGGGGGTCGCCTTGTATTTATAGGCAATCCCGGGCGCGGAATCCAGGGTGCGAGCGCGAAATTCTCCTCGCGGGCGCGGAATCGGGCACGGCGCGCCAGGGAGTCGCGCGGACCCGCGGCGCGCAAAATTGCGCGCCGGGCCGGCGCATTGCGCGCATCCCGGGGGGTTTGCGCGCGGAACATCACCTTTGCGCGCGGGCCTCTGAAATTCCGCGCAAGGCCTTCGGGCCCTCCGAAACGTTCTTCCGACTCCAAATATCACTTCGCTTTCCGCATCCGGAGTTTCGTTTGGGAACAACGGACTTTTCCGGCGTCTACAAAAGCCCCCCCTCGGAATCTGATCGGCGAGAGGTCGCAACGATCGGGTTCCGAGGGAGACGCCGGAATGCCGAAGTCCTGGGCGGCGCGGGACTTAGGCGCGCAAACAAGGGGCGCCGGTCGCGAAATTCGCCGCTGCGGTCGCGCAAAGCGCTTTCCGCGCAGCGCGGCCCCGGCCTCGCCTATAAATAGGGGCGCTGGGTTTCTGGAGAAAAGAGGGAGGTCATTCCTAGGAAAGGAGACCTCAGACCTAACCAATGTATCATCCCCCAACTTGTTCCAACACACGAGCGGGACAACGCTAGGGGCGTTGAGATTTTATCCGAACATAGGGAAACGAGAAAGGGTGAATCGCGTGTCCCGAATCCAGACATCCACAACGGTCGGCCTTCCAGGAAATGCCCAAGACGGTAGGCGGACAGTGGATCGACCATAACAACTGCAATAGACGGACCGAAAAAGGCCATCATTCATATTGCAGGAGGCGGACCACATGTCATCATGAATACCGCTTTGGGGTTCCTTCAGACACAAGGGTGGAAAATCCAGATCAACAGGGCATGCGAAGCGTGGGGCGAAGTGACGATTTGTTCGGACAGAATCCAACGCTCTCAAAATTGCGCCACCGTGGGGGAAGCGTATTAGGCGGATGCACTAATCTGGCCGTGAGTCACCTCAATTCTCAGACAGCACCTCTCTGACGAGGAAACCGTCGCTTCCCATCCTTGCGATGGGGCATCCCGAGCTGAATCGGGGAGAATATCACAACTGCACCACTCTACCCGAAGTCAGGCCAGACGGTCGGCGACGAGGAGGGGCGGGACTTAACGATCCCTGAGGCTGGACCCGAGTCGAAATGCCCGGGCGTTCCTACGTACTCCATCAGGCTGGAGATCAAGCCACACGTAGTTCTGTGAGTGCAGTTTAACGTCATGCAGGACGTAGAATCCCGTTTAGGGTAGATCTTAGTTTAGGGTCTTAGAGCTCGGACCATAAGGGCTGGATCTTAGTTTAAGGTCTTAGAGCTCGGACCATAAAGGTGGAGGATCTTAGTTTAAGGTCTTAGAGCTCGGACCATAGGGCTAGAGGATCTTAGTTTAAGGTCTTAGAGCTCGGACCATATGGGCTAGAGGATCTTAGTTTAAGGTCTTAGAACTCGGACCATAAGGGGAGATCTTAGTTTAAGGTCTTAGAGCTCGGACCATAAGGAGAGATCTTAGTTTAAGGTCTTAGAGCTCAGACCATAAGGAGAGATCTTAGTTTAAGGTCTTAGAGCTCGGACCATAAGGAGGGATCTTAGTTTAAGGTCTTAGAGCTCGGACCATAAGGGGGGATCTTAGTTTAAGGTCTTAGAGCTCGGACCATAAGGGGGGATCTTAGTTTAAGGTCTTAGAGCTCGGACCATAAAGACTCAAAGCACGCCACATCGTGGTCATATCCCCTGGATATGCGAAGATGCACTGAGGGATAGTGTCAAGAGTGTCGAGGTTTCGCCTGGTTAGAATGGGAGGTGGAAAATGTGAATCATGCGGCCATTCACTCAAGGACTGGGGGCACCGGCGCAACGATATGGGAGTACTGCCGACCGTGGCGGAAAAGCAGCATCAATATCGCACTAACCGTTGGTGGAATGAGGCAGCAAACGAGCATCGACCGCTCAATCGCAGGATTCATATCGATTTGCTGCCCGAGGCCATTGGGGGTACCGGCCCGAGTCGGTGGGAGAGCACTGAGGCATTGTGTCCGAACCGTTCACGGGGGCTCCACCCAGGGCGTAGACGATGGGTCCGAATGAAAGGGAGCACGAAGCCTGAAAAGTGGAGGAAACCTGACCAAGCGGATCCTGACCCTCCTGGCAATAAACCAGAGTACTCTCGACACCGGTGGACCACGACAAGGGGTCGGGGAACACGCCTTGAGGGTGACCTGAAGGCGGCGGATTCCCCAGAGAAGGGGGAATCTCTAAGAGGTGGGGGGCTGGACCCGAAGTTTCAAACATCCGGGCGTTCCTACGTATCCCATAAGGATGGGAATCAAGCCGCACGTAGTTCTTGAAGCGCGGTGCAACACAATCGGGCACCAGCGCGGGGAAGAGTGCGGGTCTGACCCTCGCACACAAAAGGAGCGGCATTTGATATTTCTTGTTTGTCCTTAAAGATGAATGGTTTTTCTTTGTGCGGCGACATGCCCGTGATTGAGAAATCTCTGGCGTCGCCACAATAATCAAGCCACGGAAGGCATTGATGAATGGCGTGGTCATTAACCAGCGCCCAACATGAGTGTCCCCTGAGGAGGACATCACGATGCAGTGCCGTTTCTCGTCGGGCGGCCAAGACGATCACAGTTTACGGTCGTGTGGTAGGACCAGACAACACAGTTTAAGGTCGTGTGGTTCGGACCATGGAGGAATCCGCTTATTGCGGTACGGCGGACACGGCGGAGGTGGGAACATACCCAGCCCTGCGGTCACGCACGATTCCAGGAGAAGAGTCTTGGGATAGGGGTCTGCATATGTCCATCACCCGAGGGGCAGAGATGCTAGCCTCCGGATATACTGGGCCCAGAACGCAATTGTTCGGGCGACTCCCTCCTCCTTATGGGGACGAGGGTCCAGCTACGCATGGCCCTTGGGGAGAACATCCGCATATATCCTTGGTGCTCAGATCATGGGAGCCTCGAACGACATCATTACCCTGGTTGGTCTGCCTAACGTGTAGAGGCGTACCGGAGGTCATTATGAAGAGAGTGTCAAGATTCCACTACAACGCACAAAGGCGGAGTGTGATGAGGACTGCGCAACCAATGTTCAGAGCCTGAGAGAGCTGACATGGCGATCAAGGACGTTGCTGACGCATTCGCAACACAACATCCGATCGCGTCAGCCTAAGACGGGGCAAGCAAAACGAGCATCAACCGCTCAATCGCAGGATTCATATCGAATTGCGGCCCAAAACCCGCCGGTAAATCGACCCGGAGCGGTGGGAGAGCACTGAGGCATCGTACCCAAACCGCTAACGAGGATCCCTTTGAGTGAAGGCTCGAACAAGAGGAAGCGCGGGGCCTGACAAGCAACACAGGACTTGTCGGGATTGAATCTGACACTACGAGTCATAGACCGAAGCACCCAAAACATGTTAACAGATCTCCGGAAAGGGTCGGAGGACTCACCCTGAGAGCAACCGAAGGGGGGCAGATCCCCGTGATCAACCAAGAGACGGGGCTGGACCTGAGACACAAGCGTCCAGGCGGTCCTACGTATCCCATAAGGATGGGAATCAAGCCATACGTAGTTCTGGAAAGGCAGTTTAACGTCATGCAGGACGATGAGGGGTGTGAGGTAGTCCCACACACGGGGGAGGCGTACGGCGCGGCCAGTAGACCGACGTGAATGAGGACGTAATCCCCCGCTCACGCGATACGCCTCGCACAAAAAGGAGGGGAACTGGGGGCCAGAGGCCCAACGCGGGATAGAGATTCCCAGGAAATGGGGCTGGGCCTGAAACATGAATGTCTAGGCGGTCCTACGTATCCCATAAGGATGAGAATCAAGCCATACGTAGTTCTTGAAGTGCAGTTTAACGTCATGCAGGACGATAAGGAAAAAAGAAGGGGGGAGCAGAAGGCATCCCCAAACGTGGGGGGGCGTACAGCGTGACGAGCAAACCGACGTGAATGAGGGCATAGCCCCGCACTCACACCATACGCCGCACACCCGGGGGCAACTGGGCCAAGGGCCCGAGATGGGATGGAAATTCCCGAAGGATGGGGCTGGGCCTGAAACACGAGGGTTCAGGCGGTCCTACGTATCCCATAAGGATGGGAATCAAGCCATACGTAGTTCTTGAGTGGCAGTTTTACGTCATGCAGGACGAATGCTGAACAGTTTAACGTCTTGTAGCTCGGACGTAGTGCAGTTTAGCGTCATGCGGGACGAAGCGCAGTTTAGCGTCATGCAGGAAGAAGCGCAGTTTAGCGTCATGCCGGACGAAGCGCAGTTTAGCGTCATGCAGGACGAAGCGCAGTTTAGCGTCATGCAGGACGAAGCGCAGTTTAGCGTCATGCAGGACGAAGCGCAGTTTAGCGTCATGCAGGACGAAGCGCAGTTTAGCGTCATGCAGGACGAAGCGCACACTCAGGCAAAGTATTGCTTGAGGAACCTAGCGTTGGTGGGAGGAGTGACACGCTCACCATCCATAGTCGCTAGGGAGTACGCGCCATTGGGATAGACCTTGTGGACAACAAAAGGTCCCTCCCACTTGGGCTCCAACTTGGGCGGCTTCCTGCCGGGGATCATCGGTGCTCTTAGGGCTAGCACTAGCTCACCCTGCAGGAAGGAGCAGAGGAGAACCTTCTTATTGAAAGCTCGAGCCATTCTGCTTTGATGCCTCTCCAAGTTGTGCAAAGCGCGAAGTCTATTCTCATCCAGTGCTTCCAACTCGACTAGACGGGCTTCAGCAACTCTGTCCGGCGCTTGCTGGTCGTAGACCGCAGTGCGCAAGGACGGTAACTGGATCTCGATGGGCAGGACGGCCTCAGCTCCATACACCAGGGAATAAGGGGTCATCTGGGTGGAATTGCGAGTCGTCGTCCGATAAGCCCAGAGGGCGTTGGGGAGCTTGTCCGGCCAACTCTTCTTGTTCTGACCAACCATCTTTTGAAGAATGTTAGAGAGGGTTTTGTTAAACGCCTCGATCTGTCCATTCGCCTACGCATGATAGCGAGATGTATGGTTCGAGCGGATGTTATACTTGGCGTACAACTTCTTCAACTCGGCTGCTCGGAAATTGGTTCCGTTATCCGTGAGGATAGCGTGAGGCACTCCAAATCGATAGATGATGTTGGAGGTCACGAAGTCAGCGATCGAACAGGATTTGACCTCTCTGAGCGGAATCGCTTCTGCCCATTTGGAGAAGAAGTCCGTGGCGGTCAGAATGAACCGGCACTGGCGAGCTGTCGCCGGCGGGTAAGTCCCACAACGTCCAGTCCCCAGACTGCAAAGGGCCAGGAATACCTTGTGGTATGGAGAGGCTCCGGCGGCCGATGCACAAAGTTCGCATGAACCTGGCACGCATGGCACCTCCTGGCGTACTCGATGCAGTCATGGATCATAGAGGGCCAGAAGTATCCCAACCTCCGAATCTGGTGGGACAGCTTCGGCCCAGTCTGGTGGGCGCCGCATGAACCAGCATGAACCTCTTGCATGACTCGTGGGATCTCAACTCCCTGAAGGCAACGGAGGAGAACACCATCAAATCCGCGTTTGTAGAGGATCTTCTCCAGGCCGGGACTGCTCTGGAGGACGAACTGCGATGCGCGGCGTCGAACTCGCTCGCGCTCGGCCCGATCTGACGGAAGAATGCCATGTTGGAGGTACTCAACCAAAGGCGCCCTCCAATCACGGGCTGATTCGACTGCTATATCTGGGGTACTCGGGGCTCCGGGCATAGGGGCAACCGTGGTGAGGTTACTTACCAACGGGCCGCGATCTTCTTCCGGGACAACGGGAGCGATGAGCCTGCGGCGCGTCACGCGGACGATCAGGTTGTCCTGTTCAGGTTCCGCAAGTGACGCAGCCAGGCTGGCCAAAGCATCTGCTCGACCGTTCTGCGACCGGGGAACATGGACAATTTCCGGCCGAGAAGGGAACCGGGCCATCAGAAGAAGGGTGCACTCCAACAATGGCACAAGTTCCGGCTTCCTGACAACGTAGTCGCCATTGATCTGCTTAACGACCAGCTCGGAGTCCCCTTTCACGCACAGACGGGGCACGTCGATCTCGAGAGCCAACTCGAGGCCGGTGATGAGGGCATGGTATTCCGCCTCATTGTTGGTACAGCCCTCTGACAACAGGAAAGAGTATGGCAGCACGGCTCGCTCCGGGGTAATGAAGACGATGCCCAAGCCCACTCTATTGAGCTTAGGATTATCGAGTCTTCTACCGGTGGGGCTCCGGGAGGCACCGTCAAAGTGCATCTGCCAGCATGGATCGGCTCGATCAACCGAGAGAATGGTCTCATCAGGAAAGCCTAGATCCAGCGGCTGATCCGCGGAGGTCGGGTGAGCGGCCAGAAAGTCTGCCAATGCCTGCCCTTTGATGGCCTTCTGAGACACATACCTGATGTCGAACTGCTGGAGAATCACAGCCCACCGCGCTAGACGGCCAGTCAACATAGGTCGGCTCAGGATATATTTCAACGGGTCTACCCGAGAAACCAACTGTACCTCATGGTGCTGCAAGTAGTGCCGTAATTTCTGTACGGCAAATACGAGCGCCAGGCAGCTCTTCTCGATGGGGGAATACCTAACCTCCGCATCGAGGATCATGCGACTGAGGTAATAGAGGCTATTCTCTGTTCCCTCGTTGTTCTTCTGGGCGAGAAGGGCACCCAGGGACCGTTCCAGGGCGGTCACATAAAGGACCAGCGGCTTTCCGGATACGGGCGGCATCAGGACCGGAGGTTGAAGCAGGTACTGCTTGATTTCCTCGAAAGCGGTCTGACACTCTTTATCCCATACATAGGTGGCACCTTTCTTCATAAGCCGAGAAAAGGGCTTACACTTGCCGGCCAGATTCGCAATGAATCGGCGTATATAGGCTAAGTGGCCTTGGAACCCTTGCAGTTCCCGGACGGTACCCGGGGGAGGCATCTGGCTAATCGCCCTGATTTTCTCTGGGTCGATCTCAATACCCCGGTATCTTACCACAAATCCAAGGAACTTTCCGGAGGTGACCCCAAAGGCACACTTCAACGGGTTCATCTTCAGGCAGCGAGACCGGAGGAAGCTGAACACTTTCTCAAGATCTTTGAGATGGTCCTGACGCTGGCGCGATTTGACAACCAAGTCGTCGACGTAGCATTCCACCAGTGTGCCGAGGATTGGCTTGAATATGCGGTGCATCGCCCGTTGGTAGGTGGCACCTGCATTCTTCAGGCCGAAGGGCATGACCCGGTAGCAAAAGGTACCTTGGGGGGCCCTGAAGGCAGTGAACTCCTCATCCTCAGGGGCCATCCGAATTTGGTTGTATCCGGAGTATCCATCCATGAAGGAGATGGCTTGGAACCCTGCCGTGGCATCAATCAACAGCTCTGTCACTGGAAGGGGAAAATCATCCTTCGGACAGTGGCGGTTGAGATCGCGGAAGTCGATGCAGACTCTAATCTGCCCGTTCTTCTTCCTGACCGGCACAATGTTGGCCAGCCATTTGGGGTACTGAACTTCCCTCACGAAGTTGGCTTTGATAAGCTTGTCAACTTCGGCCTCAACCATGGCACCATGGGATGGGTGCATCTTCCTGGGAGGCTGCTTGAACCCGCGATGGTTCGCCGGGAGACCAAGGCGGTGGACGGCTACCTGAGGATCTAGCCCCGGCATCTCGTCATAGCCCCAAGCGAATACATCACGGTGCTGCCTGAGAAAGTCCACGTACTGCTGCCGCTCCTCAGAGGGCATGGCGGCACTGACCAACGTGGGTCTTGGATCGGCTTCGGTTCCAAGGTTCACCTGTATTAACTCATCGACCGTGGCGGGGACGCCCTCCTCAAAGGCTGGGGGTGCATCTTCCACGTCCTCTCCACTCGGGGAGGGATCGTCCACGGGAGAGACTGCGTTGGCAACTGCATTGGGGCTACCAGGTCCTGCTGGGCCACTGGTGCTGGCGCGGGCGGTCGCGGCCGTCTCATCAGGAGACTCGCGGACCGTCAAGACCATGGCGACGTCCAACCGGTGAATCGGGAGGACGTAAGCGTCATCCAGACCTGCCCAGGGATCGCTCGCAACAACGACAGGCTCAACCTCACCTGCCAGGATCTGCTTATCCTTGCTCTTGTAATAGTCCGCGTCCAGGTAACGGGCTTCACATGAGGCAAAAGGAGAGGCATCTCCTTGAAGCACGCCTACTCGACCATTAAGGGAGTATTTGAGGCATTGGTGGTATGACGAGGGAACCGCCGCGTGAAGGTGAAGCCATGGCCTGCCCATCAATGCGTTATACGCAGTGTCCTGAGAGACTACCATGAATTCGGTGTTGGCAACCAAGTCACCGAACTGGGTCTTCAAACGTATCTTGCCGACCGGGGTTTGCTCGGTGCGGTCGTACCCCTGGATCCTGAGGTCGGAGGGAATCAAGTCATCCTCAGACAACCCCAATCTCCGGAGCGTCCGAGTTGGAATCAGGTTAATCCCGGACCCCGTGTCGACAAGACAACGCCGGACTTCAAGGCCGTTGAACTGGCCAGTGACATACAGCGGACGAATGTGTCCCTGTATAGGAGGGTCTTCATCCTTACCAGAGAACGAGATAACTGCCTGACATTCGGCGTCCTCGATCGTTTCGGCGTGAAAGGCCTCTGCAGCCGCAACCTCTGTCTCAAACTGGAGGGGGCTCTTCAGGGCTTCAGCGAGTGCCTCGCGCATCTCAGATGACATGCGCAGAGCCTCAAGGATGGAGAGCCTTGCTGGGATGTCGGCCAAGTGCTTCAGGACATCATACTTTTTGGCCAAGCGCGAGTTCCTGGTTGCAGGAGGTTGCTCTGCGGTTGGTGGCATGACGGGCCTTGCCGGTTGGATCGGCGGCCGACTGGTACTTGGCGCATCTCGCTGTTCACTGGTCGCAGTCCGGGAAATGGTCACCGTACTGGAGTCAGGAGGCCGGGATGGACTTGTGGCAGGGCGGAGCTGGTCGCGACGCGGCTGAGGCGGTTCTGCCTGGTCCCACACCACAAACAGTGGTGGAGGCGAATCCGTCATCCCCGGATGGGGAGCCTGCGCACGTTGAGCTCGATCTTGAGCCTGCTGCCTAGTCTCAGTGGCGTGCACGGCCTGGCCGGAGGTACCGACGGCTGTGCCCCGGCGACTCCTGCTGCTGCGGTTCTTCCAACGGTGGCGACGACCGGGGACACTAGGGAGGTCCACCTGGTGTTCTTCAATGTCGGGAACCGAAAAGGGATTTACCAGCTCGACGGTATTAACCGAAGCGTACCCAACACTTTCATCGGACGAATCATCCACCACCGGGCGGATCCGAGGAGGGACCCCCATCTCCGGGGGCATGAAATCGCCGAGAGTACGGGATAGTGGCGGAACTGGCGGGGCGCGCTCTTCCTTCTTGCGCTGCCGCCGTTTGCTCTTTTTGGAAGAGGCAGGCTGGGACGACGACGCCGAAGCAGCACCCGCAGATTCTGGGGGCTCAGGCTGATTCAAGCGCGCATGGATGATTCCCCGGGCGCGAATGGTCGTCTTGCGGGCCATCCAGTTATTATACTTCTGGGACCCGCGGTCGGAGACCAGCTGCCATTCGTCCTCGTTGCCACTATCGTCATCTGATCCCACGAATACGCCCGCCACTTGTGCTGGAGCTGGGCCCAACCTGATTACATTGTTGTTAATCTGGTCTTGGAGCCAGTCCTTGAACACATAGCACCGCTGGATGGTGTGTCCCAGGGCTCGATGGTAAGGGCAGTAGCGGGGGTTATCCGTGAGATGTGCCTCCTCTGGCTTCCAACACTCAGGCAGTCGCACAATCCTCTGCTCCAGGGCGCTCCGGAAATAACCGGGGACCTGATCCTCATGGAATGAGTACGTCAGGTGTCGCGGGCCCCTGGGAGCGCGGTCTTGACGAGGGGCTGGAGGGGCCTGCCGAGGAGGTGGACCCTGATTATCTCGCCTGGGTTGTGGCGGTACATTACGCGGAGGGGCCGGCCGGTTCTGAGGCTGCCGCTGCTGGGCCAGGAACTGAGCCCGTGGAGGCGGATTCCTGTGAGGCGGTGGAGCTGGCCTCACCGGCAGCAGCTCCAACGGCCTGGGAGCCTCTATCTGGGCCACAGCAGCGGGCTCAGCCCTGCTGACTCTCCTTACAGGAATCATAGGAGGCAGCGGGTGTGCCTGGCTGGCCTGTTGCAGGGCTTCCTCAAGACGTTGAGCTTTGTCTGAGAAGTCCCTGAACCCTCCGGGGTAATTCTGAGTGATCAGGGAAGGGACCAGCTCGGTCTTGACGTTCCCGACGCACATTGTCAGCAACTGCTCCTGAGTCAATGGCATGTCAAGGGAATACGTGAGACCCTTCCATCGGGCGACGAAGTCCGCGACTCGCTCATCAGGCCTCTGCTTGCACTTGAAGAGGTCTGCGATACTCGTCTTCCGGGTCGTGGAACTGAACTGGTAGAGGAATTGTCTACGAAGGTCCTCCCAGCTAGTTATCGACCCGACGGGAAGCTGGCTGTACCAGACAAATGCTGGCCCTTCCAGTGTCTGGACAAAGCAGCGAAGCTTAGCGGCCTCCTGCTGCGCCGGAGTCCCCAACATAGGCCCGCACCTCGAGTTGAAGTGGGCCAAATGATGTGGCGGATCTCCAGTCCCATTGAAGGGGGCGAAAGTGGGATTCCCGAATCCCGGAGGCGCCGGCATGTCATCCACCCATGCTGGGTAGGGCTTGCCGTCCGGTGGGATCGCCACCTGCCGAGTCTCCAAGGCTTCCAAGCGGGCAATGAGCGCCGCCATCGGATCGTCCGGACATGGGTTCCATTCCTGGCGAGGATCTCTAACCACGAGCGCATTGCACGGCCCTTCAACCGGGTCGTCGACCGGGTCGTCGAACTCGGCAGCTCGTGGGATGGCTGGCGGAGCGGCCCTTGGGGCAGCGGGAGGAATCCGAGCGGGGTCCCTCAAGTAGTCCCGCCGCTCGGGAGGGTGTGGCGAAACATACCGCGCCCTCTTGCCATAGGCAATGGCCTCTCTCCTGTCGGCGAACACGGCATGATCACGGTTGCCCGGGAGAGTCTCATCAAGGAGCGGTTGTTCCGGTCCCTGCTGTCCTGGCCTAGGATCACCATAGTCAGGCCGCCGTTCTGCAGCGCGCTCGGCGAGGAGCTGGTCAACCAGCCTCTTCTATTCGGCGAGCTGCTGACGTAGCGTAGCCTTCTCGGGATCCTCCTCTGCCCTCTGCATGGAGGCAGATGGGTCGGCGGGCCTTATAGCCTCGCTGTGCTCTTTTCCTTTGCTGACGTTCCGGCTCAACGTCAGTGCTTCAGTGGGTGCGGGGAGCCCCAGGAGGTTTCTCTGATGACGAGTAACTCTCACTGATGGATCTGACGACGGCTTGTCTTCGGGGGGGAAGCCCCCGTCGAGAAGTTCCAAGTCGTTCCCCTCTCCCGACAGGTCAGCCATATTGACCGTTCCTGTCCCTGGGGATATACCCTCAGGTCCACCCAGCGAATCGGGCTGTCGGCGGATCACACTGAAGCGTAGGGCAGCGTACTGCCCCCATCCACGGATATACACGTGGGGAGTGGCTTCCTCGATAACTTTGCGGAGTACTTGAAAACACTCAACGCATCGTTGTTGGAGGGCCTCGTGGTGCCCAAATGACCCGGGGTGCCGAACCGCGGGGAGCATGGCCAGGTCAATTTGACGGCACTGCTCACCAATATCCTCCAGGTGCGCTTGACTCCCGGGGTATGGCATTTGTAGGCAATGAAGACGGGAGTGAGTCTCCCGGAGAGTTCGGCGGAAGCACTCGAACTCATCCGGGGTGAGCGATTCGGGTGCATCAAAGCCCAGTCCTGCGACTGGCCAAAACTTCTCAGGGAAGTGGCCCTCTGCAAGGACGGTCCAGAAGCTCCACGACTCAAACTCGGGACTCAGATCTCCTTGGTCCTCTTCAATGGCTGGGAACGGACGAGGAACTGGTAGTGGTGCCGAGGCGGGCCGCCGGGCCGACGGGCTGGCCGGCGGTGAATACGGCGAGCAGGCCGATTGGCCTCCATATCCCGGACCTCCCCCTGAGGGTGGCGGTGGCCTGGCTACCACATCACGATAGGACGGGCCGGCGAGCGAACATCCTGCCGTAGCATCGGTGCTCGCCGAGGGCGCATCAGATCGTGGTTCGACCGTCGGTCCCCAGAAAAAGTCTCCGGCTTCTCCGACCGAGACGGAAGGCACTTCCGGAGGGGCCGGTACCAACCGCAAGTTTGATCCCTGGGGGTCGACCAGGCCCTCGTTACTCCGGATATACCTTCGGAGAGACGCGGGGATCACATCGATCTCGCTCTCGGGGAGCACGAGGCTGACGTGCCGCATTCCTATCCCTGCCCTTGACTGGCGGGATTGGGGAAGGGGCTCTGTCGCCGAATCGTACTCCGCCTCTGAGTCAGAGAAGCAAACCGGTCGGATCTCTGTCCGGAACTCCGCAACATTCTTCCCTCGGCGTCGACACCTTGCCTTCCTGCCCCTGGGTGGTTCTTCGGGGCAGGGCTGATCTCTGTCCTGGCGTCCTCCGGCCGCACTGGTGCTGGGGCCGAGAGGACTGAGAACCGAGGTGCGAAGGGCACCGGGACAGATATCGAAGGGGACGCGGGGAGAGATGATTCCGGGCAGGACTCCGGGCCGGGATCGGAAGGTGGGATGACCCATGCCTCCTGGATCGGCCACACAGAGTAGATCCTGTCGGTGAATAGCGCTACCGCGAGGTGGTCCGCGGTGGCTACTGCCAGTGCCAGCAACCGGGAGAGTCGACCCAACCTGCCTTTGGGGCGGTCGGGGCCTCGATCCAGGTCGGGCATAGGAGTTCCCCCGCTCAGGATGCGCAGAGGCCTGGCGACTGGAGCCAGCAGTGGCTTGGGCCAATGCGGCCGCTGTTGCCAGAGCCCCAAGGTGGGCATCCTCTTCCGCTCGTGCCCGACGTTGGCGTCGAGACAGACGAGCCGGGATGAGCGGCGCGGGCAGGTGGAGAGCCCGCTCTTCGACTGGAGAGGCCTGGCGGCGGTGTCGCCGTGGCCTGGCGGGAGTCCTTACCGAAGATCCCTGGAGCGAATCCCGGATAGGGTGATCCCGGGCCTCTTCCACCTCATCCGCGTAGGGAAGGGAACTGTCAGAGCGCTCCGGGGATAAGCTCCCGAAGCGGTTGGACGTTGAGGTAGGCAGCGGTGCCTCCCTGCGCGGCCCTCGGGGGCGGCGGTGGTGGCGAGGCGCAGCCTCCTCAAGGTCTAGGCGAGCCATTTCCCTAGTGGGGATGACTCCCTCTTCCTCGTATCTCCGCACCAGGGTGTTGATCACCCTTCTCTGGATGACCTCCGAGGGGGAGAGAGGGCGTGGTCGTCCCGCAATTGCGGCTGCTGGGACGGCTGCGGAACGGGCGGGACCGCGCGGAGTAGCCGCGTCGGTGTTTCCCCTGTCCCTGCGCCAGTGGGCGGGTGGCGATCGGGCACTGGATCGGGCGACCTGATTTCTGAAAGCAGGGAGAATGACCCATTAATACTGACAGGAAAAAGGAATCGACAACCAACCATTAGCGCCACGACGCCTTCCGTGGGGGGAACCCAGGCCCTCGACGTTGCGAGACGGAGTGCCCGATTTCACTTCCCCAGCCCCTGGCGGGTAAGACTGAATGCTTGGCCGGGCAACACGCCGGTCTTCCAACACCTCTGAAAGCCATCGGTCTTCGTATTGAGGAGAAGAGATTCACGTCGGGTTCACCATTTTTCTGTTTCGGTGCGGATGTGCGTCGGGTTACGCTGTTCCGCCAGGACGCGTTCGCGCGTGCACCCGTCAACCCGAGGGGATGGGCGCGCGGCTTGTGGTCCCGCAGTCCCGCTTTCCAAGGGCGGGCGGCATTCGTCCCTTATTCAGGGGCGTCTGCTCCTTGATCGAAACCGGGATGATGGGATGTCGGCTCCTCCTTCCTTGGACGTCTCCTTGGAACTCGTCGCCTAATCCGGGTCTCCCTCATAGACTTAAGAATGTTCGTGAATCTCGTTCCCGGCGCCATATCTTCATGGACACCGGTTAATTACGCTGCTTCCGCCCGGACGCTCCAAGGAGTCTGGGCGGGGCAGCAACCTGCGGTGAGAAGGCCGGGTGGCTCTGGGTGCTGGGGGCATGTCGTAACACTGCGGCTCTGCACATCTGTCTTCTGTCCCTAATAGGGCTTCTCGAAGGCATGATGGCCTGAGGCATCCCGTACTAGGTGCGGGGAACTGTGTCACCTGAGGTTTTCCTCAGCTTCCCATGTTTAACACGGGGTATGCCGCGAGTTTAACGTCCAGCGGGGACGGCATCGGACCGATCAACACGAAAAGCGGATCAGATGACAGAACCCCTTGCGGGGAACCTCCGACGCTGGGGCCAGCACATGGGCGGCTTCCCAAATGATGTGGAGTGGAGTGAAGTGGCATGACCCCACCGGGATGTGGCGGCCCGGGTAAGGATCAGGATGGATGATGAAGTGAAGAGCTTGGACCCCAGAGGGGCTTCCTACGTACCGCGCGTTAACACGGATCAAAGTCAACGTAGTTCGGGCATACAGTTTAACGTCATGCTGGACGTCGGCAAGCCGACTCACGAAGAGGTCTAGGCCGCCGGGCGGAGGATTGAACCGAACCACCTCGCACAGAGGGGGATGGAACGGCCGGGTGGATCACAGTTTCACGTCATGCTGGACGATAAAAGGGGAAATGGAAAAGGGGGGCTGTGGGGAGGCACCGTGGAGATACACACGGGCAGTCTTCCACAGGGGCGGATTCATAGGTGAATCAACGCAAGCGTGAACCCTGGAGGGGTCCACTGATGGACGAACCGACGTAAATACGACCGGGACGACCAGGTGGTGGTCTTGGACCTCAGGGAGGCTTCCTACGTACCCTGTATAGGAGACAGGGATCAAAGTCCACGTAGTTCATTCTGTCAGGACTTACGCACTTGGGGCAGCCCGGATGCTGCAAAACTCAGTTGGAAGGGACTTGGACCGAAAGCAGAAGACACCTCGATCCCAGTCAGACCCTCTACTGGCTTCGGCAGTGGGGAGGCGCAATGGAGATACACATGTGCAGCCTCCCACGAGAAATTAGGGGTTTGTAATACCCTCCCCCCGTATGGAAAAGCCACTCCCATTAAATCGCCCCGAAAGCGGGACAATCCCGACATCCCTGCAGAGACGAGCGGGTGGGGGCCACATCCAAACCGGGGGAGATCCTGCGTGCAGAGCACGGGATCGGATGAAGCGGACGGTTTAACGTCTTGCCGGACGAAGTACAGTTTAACGTCGTGTGTTGAGGACGAAGCGGACGGTTTAACGTCTTGCCGGACGAAGTACAGTTTAACGTCATGTGTTGAGGACGAAGCACTTGGCAGTTTAACGTCTTGCAGCGCGGACGATGGGGGCTAGGCAGTTTAACGTCGTGCAGCTTGGACGGATGTGCAGTTTAACGTCATGCTGGACGCATATGCAGTTTAACGTCATACTGGACGTATGCGCAGTTTAACGTCATGCGGGACGAATGCTGAACAGTTTAACGTCTTGTAGCTCGGACGTATGCGCAGTTTAACGTCATGCAGGGCAGAGGTTGCTGGACGATGGGTGTATGTCACTTCGCACGAACCTGGAGGGCCGCACGGGAAGACAACGCACGGTGCGGGCACCCAGGATGAGGAGCATCGGGCGCCACGCGAGCAGGTACCCTTAGGAGGTCAACGGGGACGACCCTGGAAGATTGCGCGCAAAAAGGAAGCTTTGCGCGCAATACTGCGGGCCAGCGCGCAATCGGGGCGGCTGGCGCGCAATTGGGCCAGCGCCTTGCGCGCGGATGCTTGAGAATGCTCACACCGGGCTTCGGATAGCGCGCGGGGGCAACGGCTCATTCTTTAACGAATGGCCACTTGAAAGAAGGGGGGGTGCGCGCAATCGGGCCGGATTGCGCGCACCCCGGGGCAATTGCGCGCAAGCGGGTCCTTTTGCGCGCAAAGACCTTAGGGTGAGTGTTTATTCAAATGAAAGGAGCCAGCGGGGATTGCGCGCGAAGGCGGACCCCGAGGCTTTCTTGCGCGAAAGAAAGGAGGTTACCTGAAGTTCGTCATTGCGCGCGGAAGGGGTTGAATTGCGCGCACGAGAGACGTTTCGACTTCCAGCAACCCTTGAAACGTTGGGGGTCGCCTTGTATTTATAGGCAATCCCGGGCGCGGAATCCAGGGTGCGAGCGCGAAATTCTCCTCGCGGGCGCGGAATCGGGCACGGCGCGCCAGGGAGTCGCGCGGACCCGCGGCGCGCAAAATTGCGCGCCGGGCCGGCGCATTGCGCGCATCCCGGGGGGTTTGCGCGCGGAACATCACCTTTGCGCGCGGGCCTCTGAAATTCCGCGCAAGGCCTCCGGGCCCTCCGAAACGTTCTTCCGACTCCAAATATCACTTCGCTTTCCGCATCCGGAGTTTCGTTTGGGAACAACGGACTTTTCCGGCGTCTACAGGGGCATTAGTATGTTTCCCCATATTTTCCATAAGAGACATTGGTTTCCCCTACTGAGTACACTTTTATGCTCACCCTATGTATGAAAAATATTTTTTGGATTCCAGGTAGATTACATGGACCGTTCTGGATCATATATCTCGAACATTAGGGAGACTTTATGTGTCACTGCTTAGTTTTATTTTGGAAATTACATAGGGTTTCTCCTTGTATTCCCAACATTTTTACTTTAAAAAAAAAAATTTGGGTGAATTTTGGTTTCATTATATATATATATATATATATATATATATAAATACAAGTCTGTGTCTTAGAGTTTTATGTTTTTGATAGATCTTATTTACCGATCTCAGTTACTGTAAATATGTTAATACATTACATTTTTGTGATATTTATATACCCCTGGTGTTGGTTTCTACCTCCGGGCCTATTGGAGGTGGGACTCGTGGGGACATTATCCCTCCTTCATCTCAAGGATGGTATGTATTATCATTTTTCTATCACATCCCATTTCATAATGAAGGTGGGTTGTGATAGAATGGTATTATAGGCTAATGATTGAGAGATATGATGGTGTTTAGAGATAGGAACAATGAGGATTAAATGAGATGGTAGGGAAACACTGTTAGGTGATCTTGGTGCATGACAGTGGTCAATAATGATCAGCTAAGACACTAGATTTTAGTGCCTCCCATGATCTAATGCAAGGACTATGAGCTTACCAAACGACCATGTGAGGACACACTAATTGTGGGGTAGAGATCCTAGGAATGTACATGCATCATGAAGACTTTCATTCTTGTATGTTTTGGGTGTTTTCAGGAAATTAAAATAAACAATGAGTTAAGATGTCTCCTAAAAAAATTTCATAATACTCGGGATTATGATTTCTATGTTTTCATTTCATCTATGGATCATTGATCTCTCATACATGTGGTATGATTGGTGGAGGATATGGAAGATGACCCAATTGATCGAATGAAGGTAAATCTATTAGAGGAGGATGATCAAAGGTATTAGAAGCCTCATTAATTCCAATGGATGACTCTAGGGATGTAGGAGTGTAGTTTCTCAGACATCAATATGGGGTGTTTTCTCAAAGAGGTGGTGACCACACTCAAATTGATCCAGGCGCCAACAGAGTATTGGGATCCCATGGATATAACCCAGATGATGGGATAAGCACGTCAGTGGTGGACGCTTTACCTTGGGGATAGGAAGGAGTTGGTCATGGGATATTGCATGCTATATAGGCATCAATTACTATGGGGATGGAGATCATTTGAAGTAAAATACTTTTGTTTAGTATGATTTTTTCGTCTTGTTGGATTTGGTAGCTTCTCACTCCTTTTTAGCACCTAGTTCGGACCATGACATATGACTAGACATAGAGAATATTTCTGTGACCTTATTATTGAGTACACCAGTCTGAGGTCAGACCAACTTATTTTCTATTTCAAGGGATTGTAGACTGATGTTGGTGCCACATGAGTCCAAAAAATGATAACTTTCAACTATAGGTGTTGTCGTACAATGTCATACTTGGCATGGACTAGTTTGTTTCAGTTAATGATGCCATCGACTACTTCTGGAGAAGAGTCATGCTTTCATATGTGAAATACCAAGATGTAGCTTTCATTTTTAGTGGAACATTCATGTGGTAATCCGTTGTACAGATTCTCCGATTTCGATATTAGTCATGCTATCAGTGGGGTCGATGGATAATGATATGGTGGGGGTTCCAAGAGTTGCAAATTTTTTTCCCCAAGAGGTTTTGACTCTACCCCCCCAATGTGATCTTCAGTTCAGAATAGACACAAAACATAGGGATAGTATGATTATGATGAATCATTATCTGATGGTGACTTTTTAATTTCCGGAGTTACAGATCCAAATTGACGACCGAATGAAAAAGGTTTTATCTGACCTAGTGTGTCATTTTTGGGTGCTCTAGTCTTGTATTCAATGAAGGCAGTTGGTGTTCTGAGGAATTTTATAGACTACCAAAGACTGAATTAGGTAATGGTCAATAATTCTTACCCTCTCCCAAGGATATATGAAATTTTCAACAAGTTCATAGGAGCGACTTTGTTTTCCACGATCGATCTTTGGTCTAGATATCACCAACTGTGAAGGAGTGTGACATCCCAAATATCGATTTTTGGTGTTGGTATGTGATCTCTGAGTTTATAGTTACATAATTAGGTGTTACAGACACACCCTCCATGGACATATGGCTCATGAACTCTATCTTAAGTCAGTTCCTAGACCGCCTCTTCATAGTATTCATCAATAAAATCCTGATCTACTCGATATAAAAGAGGGATCATACCGAGCATCTCAGGATTTTCCTAGAGGTCCTTTGGCCCCACCAGTTCCATGGAAAGATGTCCAAGTGCATGGTTTGGACCCAAGAGTTCCTCTTCATTGGCCTTGTTTTTTCTTAGTAGAGTGTATCAGAGGACCTAATAAAAGAACAAGTATTTTTTTCTTGGTAGGAACCCATGAATGTGTAACTAGATCATTGTTTTTTGGGTATAGTATTCTACAATCAAAGATTCATACCAGATTTTTATAGAGTATCAGATCTGTTGATGGCTCTAACTAGAAAAGGCCATGCTTTTGTGTGGGGTGATTTGTGACAAGTATAATTCAGTTATCTGAAGAGTAATTTGGTTAGTGATCAACTTCGTAGGATGTTATAGGAAATGGTGATGTTCATGATGTTTTTCGAATCATTCCTTCTATTCAAGGGGTGTGTGCTAATGAAGAAATGGGTAGTGATCTCCTTTGGGTCCAAAAAGGTACATCCACATGGAACATTTTTTTCCACCCATGATCTGGAGATAGTAGTGGTCTTCCTCCGACTAATGTCATGGCAACATTTCCTCATTGGGGTGCAATTTGTGGTCTTCATGGATAATAAGTGCACTATGTACCACTTTTACCACTGATATCTGAACATGCGATTGTAAGGGTGGTTGGAGTTTCTATAGGAGTATGATTTTCAGATATCCTACACCTCAACCAATAGAAATTTTATTGATGACGCTTTTAGTAGAAATCCACATAAGGAAGTGGATAGGGAATATGTGGATGATTGGAGAGAAATGGATTTATTGGATAACTTAAAAATGGATGTATGAACGAACAGTGATATAGAATTTCTGTTTCGTATGATGGTGAAATTATCTATGAGGTGGAATTTGGAGGAGAATCAGTGGGGAAACTAAAGGGAAAAGGTAATGTGTAATCACATTGACCAGGGTGATGGTTTCGAGGGATGGTCATTATATGGATAGAATTAGATGTTATCCTATGAGAAGCTATTTGTTAGTGGAAATGAACAATTTTGATCTCTCTGAGTATTATATATCACCCCTATTGGTAAACACATTAGTTTACATTCTGTAATGGGTCATAAGGGAACAATATTCGTGGCACAAGGTGATGTGGGAAGTGGTAGAGTTTGTTGCAGTGTGCTTGGTGTTCCAGCAAGTGAAGGTTGAGAATCATGTTCTCAATTGTTTGTTTCAACACCTATATTTCCCCAAGTGTATGTGGGGTGAATTCTCAAGGAATTTATCTACATGAATACCTAGATATCCAGGAGGATGCGAAGATGTTTGGGTTTTAGTTTATTGGTTGAGTAAATCGGATAACTTCATAGTGATCAAGGAGTCAAGCGCAGTAGATTCCATAGCGTAGAGGTATATAAATGAGGATGTGATATTGGATGGGGTTCCGATATCCATTGTCTCGGATTGGGATTCAAATTTTACATCCTGAGTTTGGAGGATATTATTTCATGATTTTGGAATTATTTTATGCTTAACCAATTCTTTCCACCCTCATATGGATAAACAAACAGAGAGGACCATAAAAATATTCGATGAATTGTTTCAGGATTCTATTCTAGGCCTTAGTGGGACTTAGACAAGACATTTTTCCATGATATTTTTCTCTTATACTAATATATATCATTATTCAATTGGAATGGAACCATTTGAGTCCTTTTAGGTGAGGTTTTATTATTCACCCTTGCGCTAGACGAATGTTGGGGATGTTGCTTCTCTTGATTCGAACATGGTGTAGAGTTAGACAAAGAAGGTGGAGCGTTTCTATGTGAGGAGGAAGGAAGAACAAGACATGAATATGTCATATGTCATTTATAGGAGAAATATCTTGTATTTCGAGTTTGGGGACCACATATTCTAGAATTATTCCCCGGGACATGAGTAGTGGGGTTTCAACAGATAGATTAATCATTATCCCACAGTAATCGGACCATTCATGATGTTGGGAGAAGTTGGTGAGGGGGAATATCAGCTGGCACTGCCCCCATAGTTGTGGGGGGGGGGGGTTTCTCCGATGTCTTTCATTAATCCCAACTTTGTTAGTATCATCATCATGACACCAATTACATTGAGTGGGGATAGATTGATATAAAGTACGACACAATGTTTGTGGAGAGACCAGTGGAGATCTAGGAACATCAGGAGAAGGTGTTGTGTGGAAGAAACATTACCTTAATTCATGTGTTTTGGAGGCATGGCATCCTGGAGTATAGAACTTTGGAAGGGGAGGTGCAGATGAATGCATATTACCAAGAGTTTTTTTTGAGTTTTTCTAATGTGCCTTATTTGTTATGAAAATCATGAACATTAGTTTCAATGAGATAAGTTGTCTACATGTTATGTGACGTATGATAAATTCCGTACATATGAGGAGGAGAGGACCTAATCCCTAATCATGATGAATTAATGTGGATGCGATTAAACCCATGAGGCTATGTTAATGTCCCACAAATAATATGGTATATTGATATGGGGGAAAGAATTACCTAATTCCTATGTTTGGGAATTGTTAAATCTAGTTATTTAATGTAAAGACCCGTAAAAAATCAAGGAAAGTTTTTTATTAATTTTCTTTGGAATTTTACAAGAACGCAGTTTCTGACGGAACCTGATTCCGAGGCCTGGTGTTCCCGGAATCATTTTCCGAAGTGTGGCTCGGGTACGTTCAGTGAACGAACAAGCGGGTTTTTCTAACTTTTGAACCGGTGCTCGGAATCAAATTCCGAGGGCACTAAAGGAATCACAGCGCCGATATTTTCTTAGAAACGCCTCTTCCGGAGTTGTGTTTGTTCGGGTGTGGTTTTTTATTTTTTTGGGGTTAAGTGAAGAAAATAAAATAAAGTGGTGCGACAACTTTATGTTATTTCACATAAAGCCACTTAAAGCCACTTAAAGCTGCATAAGCTGAGTTTAAGCGGATAGGTTTGAACCCAAAATATCCTACCCTCTTGGTAGGATGTTTTTTAGGTGGGGCCCGCATGAGCCCCACCGTTTCTTTTCCTCTAACTAACGCACCCGTGAAAACTACTCAATAATGAAAGTCAACTGGGGTGTTTTCTAAATCTCTTAACGCTCCTATTAATTGGACTGTTAAGACGTTACCATTAATTCAACGAATTAATGGTTCGTTCCTTAACATGTTTTTCAAATAGTTAGAATAATAATAAAATAAGACCAACACCCATTCTTCTTGGGTGCGAATTCTTGAGAGGATTTAGAGAAACTGTACCTTCATCCTCCTTCGTGAAGAATGTGAAGAACACGAAGAATGCGAAGAACACGAAAAATGCGAAAAACTCGAAGAACGCCCAACCCTCAGAGATCGACGACGTGACGCCGTGTTCCGCGACGCCAACGATTCTCCTTCCACGATGCTTCTTCCGCGACGTTCATCCCCACAACAATCTCCAATCATCAACTGCTTGAGGTAGGAGATTATAGATCTTTTAAACTTCCTTTTTGGATTTTATCCTTAACAAGGATTTAATTCGTGAAATTAAATCCGTGTGTTTTCTTTAACCCTCGGAGATCGTCGGCGCAACACCCTTCCACAACGACGCGATGCCCTTCCACGACGCGATGATCCTCTTCTTCCACGACGGTCAATTCCGCGGAGAACTCCCGTCCGACGACAGCTACGAGGTAGGGGTTTTATTTAAGAATAATATTTATTCCCATGGTTGTTTCTTCTAAAACAAAGAACCCAGATCAAAGTTCAATTTTAATTCATAAAAATTGTGCCTTGTTCTGTTTTTCATGTGTTGATTGTTATTTCCAATTGTTATCACCTAACGCAGAGGGTGTTGGCCAAACAAAACGGCCTGACAACCCTCTAGAGTTTTTCGATGATGTGCGGATTGGCGGGCGATGATAAACGGGGCTGTAAGTTAATTTTGAAGGCTTTTCAGCGAAGAATGAGTCTCGGGACGAGCATTGGCAAAGACCGCGCACAAATCGGACCAATGGAGGACATACGGTGGTCCGTGGAACCCCCCGCCGGAACGGCTGCACCGGCGGCCGGAGGCGGCGGCCGACAGCGGCCGGCCGCCAGGATGCGGCGGCGCCCGGCGTGCTTTCGGGATGACCCGCCGCAGATGAAGCCACGATGGCACTGGCCGGTAACACGGCCACGCGGGACCGCGGAGGAGGGACACAGCTTAAGCCGCGTCTGAGTGTCACAGAGCGGCCTCCATGTGGGGGGGCCACCATCTGCCTTCTGCGGGACCCGGCTAGCGCTAGCGCGCCGGCCGGGCCTGGCCGTGCAGGCCGGGTCGGACCCGGTCTTGGTTCGGGCTGACCCAGGGGGGGTTGGGCCGGGTCGGTCCGGGCCCAGACCCCCCGTTTTCAAACCCTTTTCGATCTTTTGCTCGTATCTTGAGCTACGGGCCTCCGATCGACGTGCCTTTAGCGTCAATGCGATCCTTGGATTGATACGGTCACATCGGTATATAACATTCAAGGTTCTGGAATACTTTGTGTTCGGCCGGGTTGGTTCGTACACGAAACAAACCGGGCCATCGGAGCGGAAACGCTCATATCTTGAGCTTCAAATGTCAGATTGACGTACTGTCGGCTTTGATGGATTCCTCTAAGTGAAACGGATATTTTGTCTTACTCCGCCCAAGGTTTTGATCCAGGTGGAGCAAGGTCGGGTTGGTTTTGACTTAAAAACCAACCGGGGCCCTGGGACGAAACAGCCAATAACTCTCAGACCGGGCATCCGATTGACGCGCCGTCTGCGACGTTGAGTTCCTGTTGAAGATACGGAACTTTTTGATACATCAACTCTGAACTATATGTCAGTTGATGTATCAGCCTCTCGGCGCATGGAGCAGACCCTCCCGAACGAGCTTGCAGTGTGCGAGAACCCTAGAGATGGCTGTGACTACTACTGTGACGACGACGACTGTACAGATATCCTCAGTGGATTCGACAGTGATGATTACAGTACTCAACGATCCATTGTGGGTCAGTGCTACCGATCCTGTGTGGGTCTGATCCTGTGTATGTCAGCTCTCAGCGGTCCTATGTGAGCCAGCGCTTACAGATCCTGTGTGGGTCTGATCCTATGTGGGTCTTTGCGGGGGTTAGTTACCTATCGATCATTTGTGGGTCAGATCCTTTGTGGGTCTTTGCGGGGGTTAGTTACCTATCGATCCATTGTGGGTCAGATCCATTGTGGGTCATTGCAGGGGTTAGTACCTATCAATCCTTTGTGGGTCTGACGGCTTAGATAAATCAGTGGCAACATCTGGTCATCTTTATCATCATATGAAGAAGTATATCTGTGTGAGTTGAATCCTGTTTTGCTTTCCTATGTGGATTGTGTTGTGCTATGATGTTGGGATTTACGCTTTTCTCTCTAGTGTGGACTGGGTTGTACATGGGCTCAGATGTTGGAGTCGAACGAGACTTGATGACTTAGGTATATGTATGGGCATATACCTAAGCAGTGTTAGATGTTACTTTGTGATTGTATCTTTTCTTGTGGATTATCCTTTGTGGATTTTGGGAGACCTTCGGGGGTATCAGGGTCTCTACTGAGTAGCATATACTCACCCCTGCACAGGCTATGCCTGCACTACGTTGTGTTGGTTACAGACAACGGACAGCGTTGAACGTGGTTAAGTCTTGCGGAGCAGGATGGTACCTGGAGGTGGACCACTGGGCGGGACGTGCTTGGAGTGGACGGTTGGACCCGAGGAGTTGTAGAGGCTATCTGTACTCACCCTTTAGGTGGGACTTCCAGTGGATGGCTCGACGCTACGTCTTTACTTTTAAGTTGTTGTTTTCCCTTTTCAGTTGTACTTTACTTTCAGTTTGGGTTTGTATTCTGGCCCACTTACTTTCCACACTTACTGTTGTTCTCGATTTTTTAAATAGTGTTACATATAATGCCTTCTTGTTCTGTGGTGTTTGTTTACTTTACAAAGGCAATTCCTTCCCTTTTTACTGGGATTTATGCATTGGTGCTAGTCACCAGCCCCTGGCCTATGGAAGGCGGGCTTGGGGTAGTCACGGCACGGGCCCCGAGGACGGGTCGTGACAAATTGGTATCAGAGGAGTTCGGTTCTACCACAGACTCTGATCTTTTTCTATGTGAAGCAATAGTTTTTAGCGTAATGGGTGTGTTTATTAGTCTAGGGAGTCCAGTGTTGGTGCCTCGGCCGACGTATCCGTACACCAGGACCCTGACTTCTGATTTCCGACTTAATGCATGAAAACATTGATTGTGTGTGTGTTTCAAGTTTTCTTTGTGATTACTTTGTGTCACCTCACCATGTATATTGTTCTGACCATGGCGCATCTGTTTCCTTTTCAGGATGACCCCATGACGGCAGCCAACTAGGGTTCCGAGAGTTGAGCGTGACGACAGCCCACCGAGCGACGAGGCCTCGGTGCAGGGCCCTTTGAAAGCTGAGGCAACGACGGTACCTTTACCTGGCGAGCCACTGATGCTTCCAGCACCAGCCGCTGATGATGCACGTCGCCTCAGTGCACTGCATGTGTTCCAGCGCCAGTGACCGCCCAGGTTCCGTGGGGAGACGGACCCCCAGGCAGCCGAGGACCAGCTGGAGGCAGTGGTGCGAGTTTTCCGGTTAGTGAGGACACCAGCAGACCTCATGGTGATCCTCGCATCGAGCCTACTGCACGCAGCAGCGAGCCGATGGTGGATCTTGATGCTCCATGTGCACGATGAGGTATCACTTCTCTGGACAGTCTTTGAGGACCTCTTCCTCTTATAGTTCGTCCCGGCCACCCTCCGTGTGGTGCACATCCAGGAGCTTCTTCAGTTATGGCAGGGCATCTTGACGGTCACCCAGTACTCGGCGAGATTTACCAATCTCTCTCGCTACTCGACAGACATGGTACGGGACCCATTATTCAGGGCCCAGACCTTTGAGCATGGATTGATACATGGGATCAGGGCATCACTGATCTCCCTCAGCATTCTGACCCATGCAAGAGTACTGGAGCGAGCCCTTTTGATCGAGAGCTTCCTTGCTGAGTCTACTTCAGCGTCGAGACCTACCGCGGGGCGGCACATAGCAGAGTCTTCTACAGCAGGAAATTGATGGATGACTCGGGGTCCAGGCAGACCAGACCCTCACGCAGACGACCTCAGGACACTAGCTCAACAGTGCGGGGCACACAGTGTGGAGCCAGTCTATCGAGAGGCAGGAAGTGCTACACATGCGGCGGGCAGGGCCACATGGCTCGTGACTGCCCGACCCACCGTGGCGAGGAGCAGCAGACAGTTGAAGGGCCACCTAGGTAGAGGCAGAGGGGCGACAATGGCGGTCCGCAGGGAGCAGGAAGACGAGGCAGAGGAGCTGCCCGAGCATTAGGTGGTGGGCGACGCTTTGAGGCTCTACCACCACCACCACCAGGAGGTCCACCCAGGCCACAGGGAGCTGGCATGCAGAGACAGGCACAACTCCATGAAGGGAGGCCTACGACAACGGCGCGCCCGAGATGATTCGAGGTACGATCTATGTCTATTCCACCCTTGTTGAAGTTCTTATAGACACAGGGGCGAGTCACTCTTTCATAGCTTCTGCCCTTGTTCGGAGCTCGGAGATTCCGATAGAGCCGTTGGCTCGATCCTTATGGCTAGAGACTCCTACGGGAGCAGACTCGACGATTACGCACTGGTGCCGGCAGTGTGAGCTAACTCTAGGAGGCGAGAGCTTCGGCTGGGATCTTCTTGTAGCGGCGTTGAGGCCTTATGACGTCATCCTGAGCATGTATTGGTTATCTACAGTCCATGCACATATTAACTGTATTAGGCGCAAGGTGAGATGTGTATGCACCGACGGGAGTAGTTTCAACTTCACCGGTGATAAGGGAGCCTTTGCAGCACAGGATGGACTATCGCAGAGGAGAGGACATCCCGTCACTCATTAGTTGGCTAGACTCATCCTAGGAGCAGTTGACGTGTGGAGTCCTAGTTTTCCTACAGTGGTGGATCAGTATGCAGATGTCTTTCCCGACGACGTTCCAGGACTACCTCCTCGCAGAGAGGTAGACTTTTATATTGACCTGTACCCCAGGATAGCCCCGATATCGACTGCAGCATATCGGATGGCCCCCACTGAGCTTCGAGAGCTACAAGTACAGTTGGAGGACTTGCAGGACAATGGATTCATCCGACCCAATGTTTCACCCTGGGATTCCCTGATATTGTTCGCCAAGAAGGCGGACGGCAGCTTGCGACTTTGTGTCGACTATCGTCACCTGAACCATGTGACGGTGAGGAATAAGTATCCGCTACCGAGGATTTTGATATACTCGACGACTGAGGAGGAGCACGCTTGCCACTTGCGGGTTGTGCTGGACTCACTCTGAGAGAATCATCTTTATGGTAATCTCTCATAGTGTCAATTCTAGATGCGTGAGGTCCACTTCATGGGACACGTCATCTATGAGGTGGGAGTTGTAGTGGATCCTGCGAAGATCGAGGCAGTTCTAGCTTGGGAGCCACCCAGGAGCGTGACGGAGGTGCAGAGTTTCTTGGGACAAGCCGGATACTATAAGAGATTTCTGCCAGACTTCTATAGAGTTGTGGTACCACTCTCAGCTTTGACAAAGAAGGGGAAACCCTTAGTGTGGTCAGACAGATGTCAACAGAGATTCTAGGAGCTGAGACAGAGATTGACTAGCGCACCTATCATGAGGTTTCCAGAGGAGGGGATATGGTACATAGTCTACTGCGATGCATCAGGAACCAGACTTGAATTCGTCCTAATGCAGGAGAGGGTAGTGATCGCCTATGGATCACGTCATCTGAAGCTGTAGGAGCAGAACTATACTACCCATGACCTGGAGTTAGCAGCAGTGGTCTTCGCTCTGAAGACATGGTGACACTATCTGATGGGCGAGTGCTTTACAGTGTTATCTGACCATCAGAGTCTCAGGTACATATTCTCTCAGAATGACCTGAACCTGAGACAGCGGCGATGGCTCGAGTTCCTCCAGGACTATGAATTTGGGATAGTCTATACTCCTGGGAAGGGTAATGTAGTAGTCGATGCTCTCAGCAGAAGGACAAGCATTCAGCTACTCGAGGAGGCGACATAGCATCTCGCAGCATTGTAGATATCCTTTGTGGATAGAGATGTATCATCCATCCTTTAGTATCTCACAGTAACCCCTCCACTACTAAAGTAGGTCAGAGAGGTACAGTGTGGGGATGTTTATTGTGTGAGGCGGCGTGCACAGATATCCTTAGGACAGGGACCTGATGGTTTCTCCTTTATAGAAGAGCACGACGTCCTTTTCAGACGATGTACCTTGGTACCAGTTGCATTACGGGAGGAGGTGCTGAGAGAGTTTCACACTTCTCCTTTGGCGGTACATCCTGGAGTGTCGAAGATGTACCGGAATCTCAGACGACAGCACTGGTGGCTAGGCATGATGACGGCTGTGGTAGATTTTGTTTCACGATGCCTCACATGCCAGCAGGTGAAGGCAGAGCATCAGGTACTAGCAGGCTTGGTACAACCTTTGGAGGTCCTGGAGTGGAAGTGGGACAGGATATATATGGACTTCGTGACTAGACTTCCACGCACTTACAGAGGTCATGACTCTATCTGGGTGATTGTCGACCGACTCACCAAGTCGGCTCACTTCTTACCCATCAGAGAGCAGGGCTCAGTGGAGAGCTTGGGGTGTCTCTACGTTCAGGAGATTGTACGACACAATGGTGTTCCATTATCTATCGTCTCTGATCGAGATGCTCGCATTACTTCCCGGCTTTGGAAGGGGTTGCAGGAGGCATTCGGGACGCAGCTATGTCTAAGCACTGCCTTTCACCCTTAGACAGATGGTCAGATGGAGAGGACCATTCAGACTCTCGAGGACATGCTCCATGCATGTGTCCTCGACTTTGGTCGTAGTTGGGAGGACCACATACCCTTGGTGGAGTTTGCGTACGACAATAGTTACCACTCAACCATCGTGATGGCACCATACGAGGCGTTGTACGACAGACCTTGCAGATCTCTTTTGTGCTGGACAGACCCTGGGGAGTCAGCACTTGTGGGACCAGAGATGGTCTGGGCCATGACAGAGAAGGTCCAGGTGATCCAAGAGCAGATGAGGACTGCTCAGAGCCGGCAGAAGTCTTATGATAATAGGAGGTGGAAGCCACTAGAGTTCAAGGATGGCGACCACGTCTTCTTGCGTGTCTCACCTCGATGTGGATTATGAAGATTTGGCAGAGCAGGCAATTTGTCTCCACGCTTCATCAGACCATTGCAGGTCCTCAGTAGGATTGGCGAGGTGGCTTATCGCATGGCTCTACCTCTTCAGTTGCACCGGGTGCACGACGTCTTCCACGTATCTCAGCTGAGGAGATACGTGCACGACCCGATGCACATCATTGAACATGGGGAGCTAGACATTGATGATGGGGTGACTTTTGCGGAGCTTCTGGTAGAGATCAAGGATCGACAGGAGCGGGTCCTACGTGGACGATCTATTCCTCTAGTGCGCATCAGATGGCAGCACGGGAACCTCCAGGAGAGCACATGGGAGCAGGAGGCTTAGATGCGTGCTCATTACCCACATTTGTTTCCATAGTTTATGATGTATCTTTAAGGGGACGTAAATCCCTGAGGTGGGAGTGATGTAAAGACCCGTAAAAATTCAAGGAAATTTTTTTATTAATTTTCGTTGGAATTTTACAAGAACGCAGTTTCTGATGGGACCTGATTCCTAGACCCGGTGTGCCCAGAATCATTTTCTGAAGTTTGGCTTGGGTATGTTCAGTGAACGAACGAGCGGGTTTTTCAAACTTTTGAACCAGTGCTCGGAATCAAATTTCAAGGGCACCGATGGAATTGCATCACTGGTATTTGCTAGAAACTCTTCTTCCAGAGTTTCATTTGCTCAGGTGAGGTTTTTAATCATTTTGGGGTTAAGTGAAGAAAATAAAATAATGTGGTGCAACAACTTTATTTTATTTCACTTAAAGGCACTTAAAGCCACTTAAAGCTGCTTAAGCTGAGTTGAAGCGGATAGGGTGGAACCCATAATATCCTACCCTCTTGGTAGGATATTTGTGAGGTGTGGCCCGCACGAGCCCCACCGTTTCTTTTCCTCTAAGTAACTCACCCGCGAAAACTCCTCATTAATGAAAGTCAGCTTGGGCGTTTTTTAAAACTCTTAACGCTCCTATTAATTGGACTGTTAAGATGTTACCATTAATTCACCAAATTAATGGTTCGTTCCTTAACCTATTTTCAAACTATTGGCATAATAATAAAATAAGACCAACACCCTTTCTTCTTGGGTGCGAATTGTTGAGAGAATTTGGAGAAACTATACCTTCATCCTCCTTCGCGAAGAACGCGAAGAAAACGAAGAACAAGAAAAATGTGAAGAACGTCGAACCCTCGGAGATCGACGACGCGACACTGTGTTCCGTGACGCTGACGATTCTCCTTCCACGACGCTTCTTCCACGATGTTCTTCCCCGCAACAATCTCTGATCATCAACTGCTTGAGGTAGGAGATTACAGATCTTTTAAATTTCCTTTGTGGATTTTATCCATAACATGGATTTAATTCGTGAAATTAAATCATTGTGTTTTCTTTAACCCTCGTAGATCGTCGACGCGACACCCTTTCGTGATGACGTGACGCCCTTCCGCGACGCGACGATACTCTTCTTCCACGACGGTCAATTCCGCGAAGAACTCCCGTCCGATGAAAACTACGAGGTATGGGTTTTATTTGAGAATAATATTCATTCCCATGGTTTTTTCTTCTAAAATAATGAACCCGGATCAAATTTCAATTTTAATTCATTAAAATTGTGCCTTGTTATGTTTTTCATGTGTTGATTGTTATTTCCAATTGTTATCACCTAACACGGAGGGTGCGGGCCAAACAAACATGACCCGACACCCCTCCGCAGTTTTTCATTGATGCGCGGATTGCCGGGTGACGACAAACTGGGCCGAAAGTTAATTTTGAAGGCTCTATAGCGAAGAACGAATCTCGGGACGAGCACTACGAAAGACCGCATGAACATCGGACCACCAGAGCGCGTCCGGTGGTCTGCGGAACCCCCCACCGGCAGCGGCCAACCACCAGGATGCGGCGGCGCCCGGCGCGTCGTGCGGGACCTCGGAGGATGGATGCGGAATCAGCCGCGGCCGGGTGTCACGGAGCGGCCCCCGCATGGGGGGGGGCAGCCTTGCGCGGCGCCGGGCCAGCGCCCGCGCGCCGGCCAAGCCGCCCGGCCGGACCGCCGGGCCGGGCTGCGCAGGCCGGGTCGGACCCGGACCCGGGTCTGGTCGACCCGGTTCGGGCCGACCCAGTGGGGGTTGGGCCGGGTCGTTCCGGGACCAGTCCCAACGTTTTCGGACACTTTTCGATCTTTTGCCCGTATCATGAGCTACGAGCCTCCAATCGACGCACAATCAGCAGCGATGTGATCCTTGGATCAAGGTGGTCGTTTTGGTATATCACACTCAAGGTTTTGGAATACTTTGGGTTCAGCCGGGTTGGTTCGTACACGAAACCAACCGTGCCCTCGGAGCTGAAACACTCATATCTTGAGCTTCGGACGTCAGATTGACGTACCGTCGGCTTTGAGGGATTACTCTATGAGAGACGGATCTTTTGGCTTAATCCGACCGAGGTTTGGATGTAGGTGGAGCATGGTCGGGTTGGTTTTGACTTAAAAACCAACCGGGCCCCTGGGACGAAAAAACCAATAACTCTCGGACCAGGCGTCCGATTGATGTGCCGTCTGCAACATTGAGTGTTTGTGGATGATACGTAACTTTTTTATATATCAAATCTGGACTATGTGTCATTTGATGTATCAACATCTCGGCTCGTGGAGTGGATGTAGGATCGAAATATACTATGAGATGCTCAATATACAAGAGGGGGGGTGAATTGTATACTTTAAAAATTCCTTTGGAACCTTTAAAGTTAGTTAAGAATAACTATGTTTTACTTAAGCAAAGGAAAAGGCTAAGTTTAACAAAGTTAAACCAAGTAAATTCACAACACCTCTTAACACCGAATGTATACTAGGAAAGAGATTCCGAATGAGAGTTCCAGAAATATGGTTCCGGAAGTTGAATATTAACAAAAGTTACAATATGAGATTCTACCTTAAAGCGTATAGAATCTAAATGAATCAGAGTACAAGTAAGGAAGTATAAGAAAGTTATACTTTCCTTATGATACAAAATGCAGCGGAATAAAAACAAGTAGTAAAACTACTAGTAACAAGACATAAGTCTTTTAACCCAAAGAGAAGGGTATCCAACAACCTTGGATAAAGGTCCCTTGATTTATACTTTCAAGTAAGTCTGTCTTACCCACACCAGGGTAAGCCCTCGATACGAAGATCGGAGTCTCTGTCTTGTTATCCCCGCAATCCCTCAACTTCAAGGTAGTTGGAAACCTCTGTCTTCCTCAGCAAGAAAACCCTCGAACTTTAAGGTAGTCGACACCTCTGTCTTCCTATCCCCGGAAGCCCTCGAATATAATCACTAACATTCGGAGTCGCACGATGCTTTGAGAGTTAATAAGAGCCTCTCTCTCTAGAAATAACTTCAAGCAAATTAGTCAGCCTTTCAACACTTTCATCAGCTATCAGCAGCCACGAGCTCTTTCAAATGAGCTCCTATTTATAGGTAAGGTCGGCTCCTTCTCCAACGGTCATATTTTCCTTAAAGATCGGAGGGACCTGTACACGTGTCACTTAGACAACGGTTAGTTTATAACAAAACAGACGACATCGTTTTATAACAAAACAAGTGTAACAGAATGTACGACATTTTTTTAAACTCTAACATAAAAGTTCGGAATGAAAACTTCGGAGTGAAGGTTCGTAATGTAAAGAACAATAGTAAAGAGTAGACAAAATTCATAAGTGTAGCCAATAAAAAAGTTCGGAGTTAAACAAAGATATTTTTCGGAGTCTGAATTTATTCTGAGTGTATAAAACAAAGATACTCAAATTCTGTTTAATATGTGAATTCGGAATGAGAATTCAGAATAGGAATTTATCATCAGAAATCGTAATGAGAATTCGTCATCAGAATTCGTAATGGGAATTCAGAATGAGATTTCTTCATTAGAATTCGTAATGAGAATTTGTCATCAGAATTCGTAATGAGAATTCTCCATCAGAATTCATAATGGGAATTATTCATCAGAATTCGTAATGAGAATTCATAATGAGAATTCTTCATTAGAGTTCATAATGGGAATTCTTCATTGGAATTCGTAATGAGATTTCTTCATTAGAATTCGTAATGAGAATTTTTCATCAGAATTCGTAATGAGAATTCTTCATCAGAATTCGTAATGGGAATTCTTCATCAGAATTCATAATGAGAATTTGTAATGAGAATTCTTCATTAGAATTCATAATGGGAATTCTTCATTGGAATTCGTAATGAGATTTCTTCATTAGAATTCGTAATGAGAATTCTTCTTCAGAATTCGTATCCTGAATTTGGAATAGAACTTAGTCAGAGTTCATATCCGGAATTCGGAATGAAACTTCCTTATAGTTATTTATACAGAATCCGAACCCTAAAACAGAATGCTTTATATCAATGTTTCAATGATTCCGAGAAAATGAATCAGAATCTCATACTTAAGAAAAATATGGATGAAAATATGATAAGGATAATTTTTCTTATAAAAGAGATTTTCCTTAAGAAAGAAATTTTCCTTATAAAAGCAATTTTCCTTAAGAAAGCAATTTTCTTAAAGATAAGGTGTTTTTGATTTTCAAAACAAGAAGGAATTGAAAAGTCATAAGGAAAACCTTATTGACTCAACAATCTCCCCCTTTTTGGAAAGCACAAACATCCTTACGAAAAAAAACTAAGAAGAAAGAAACATATTAATGCTTATCTCCCTTGTTTTAAGGATATATATGAATACGACTAACTCCCCCTTAGGCTTTGAAACTCTAAGGATCGTATTCATATTTCCGGTGTGATATTTCATAAAAAGGTCTTCTTTAAGAAAAAAACCCCCCCTTAAACAAACTTTTATTAGAGTACTTTTTCCTTGGGTATTTTTTCTTTCTCCCCCTTTGATAAACTCTTATTAGAGTTCCTCTTTTTCTTAAGGATCTTTTCCTTCTCACCCTTTGTGATTTTAAAAAAGAATTGGAGGGAATGGAAAAAAATAACAAAGTACCTGAAAGATTAGTAATAACAATAATGGAAACGAGATACACAATTTTCATTAGATTTGGAATGTCAGTAACAAAAAGAATACAACAAAAAGATCGGATTAGGTTATTTCGGATCTTTCTCCTTCGACATGAGCCCCTTAAGAATAGTCTTGATCTTCTTCAGGACTTTATGATCTTCTTCAGCTTTCTTCTCTAAGACCACTATTCTTGCGGATTGAGCTTCAATTTTTTCTTCCTGAGCCTTCAGTTTTTCTTCCTGAGCTTTGATCTTCTCTTCCTGAGCCTTCATCCTTTCTTCAAAATCGATCCGATGATCCCTTTCAAATTTCCAATTCTGAGAAACAGAATTCAACTTCCCATTCAGATCCCTGACTTCTTGGATCCGGATGTTCTTTTCTTTAGTCAGTTTTTCTTCAAAGGATGCAGTTAAATCATTAAACTTCTTGTCCTCGGTCTCAAAAGCATCTTTAACATTGTCTTGAAACTCATCAAGCAACCTCATCTCTTCCACAGTCTTCTTCGACCAGCTTTTCATCCTCTTGCAAGATCTTTTATGAGCTTCGTAACCAACAAAGAAGGTTTTGAACTGAGCCTCAATCTCAACACACTTATCCATAACCATAGATACAGAGTCGGTTTTATGATTCAACGCATGTTGGAGCATCTGGCATCTTGAGTCGATACTAGAGAAGGTCGGAATGGTTCCCACCAACTTCTTTAAAGACTGGACAACGAAATCATGCCCCAATGTGGATGACTCCGAATGTGAAATCTTGCTTGGAGAGTTTTCTTCCTCAATATGCTCCAACATTCTCTTTGAAGAACTACCAGCTTCCTTTCTCATCCTCTTTTCTGAACTCGGAGTATCAGCAAGAATTTTCTTCCCCTTATCTTTTTTCGGAATAGAATCCTGTTTCGGAGTTTTCTTCTCACTATCAGAAACTTGAACAACAAAATATTCCTCTTCAGAAAATTCCTGAACACCAACCTCTACGCTTTTAATCTGAGCAATATCATGTAAAAGTTGTTCTTCTTCTCCATGATAGGCAAATTCTTCTTCTCCTTTCTCTTCTTCCATTGCTGGAGTAACTACCTTCGAAGATTCAGCTTCTGAAGTCCGGAGTGATAAGTGTTCTGATGGTGTTCCCTTGTAATCATCTACTTGTTTCAGCACATCTCCTGTTTCACCACTTCCTTCAGCACCCTCTTCTATTTGTTCCACTTGCTCAACTTCCGTAGAATTGTTAGAAACAGCCTCTTGCGGAGCAGCGAAATTACTTCCTGGAGTCTCAGGTAGAGATTCCAGGGAGAAAGATCTTGGAACTGGAATAGTTGCTGAAACCATTTCATTAAATTTTAACAAGGCCTGAGCTACCTCAGCCTCGGACATCTTCTTCTTGAGCTTCTTTTGTTTTTCTTGTCTTTCAAACTCATCAGCAGTTTTCTCCTTCAAGGCCTTAGCCTCTGCAGGGTCCAATCCGAACTGTGGATCCCCTTCTTTCCTTTTCTCTTTATCAGCTCTGCACTTTGTAACAACCTCATCAGGATAGGATTTCTTCTTCTTAGACTTTGGAGGTGCGGAGTGGACTTCCTTAGACTTAGGATTTTCTGCTTGTACTTCCACTTCTTTCAGCTTTCTCTTCCTTACTGGCTTAGATGATTCCGGATCAGCAACTTTCAGATCCACTTCTTCTTGAACAGGTAGATCAATAAACTTTCCAGACTTCTTGTCAAAAGCTATATTCATTCTTTTAAGAGTGTCATCGCTGACCAGCATGATCTTGCAAACTCTCGTCTTATATTTCCAAGCCTCCTTGAAAGGCTCAAGGCGCTGAACAATCAACTTGGAGAGGATTGCTGGATATCTAATAATCTGAGCTCTCAGATTCCCCTTCTTCAAATTTTCAATATTAAGAAGAATATGCTTCATCAAGTTGAACTTCCTTAGATTTATCAGAAAATATAAGATATAGATCTCACTTTTCTTCAAGCTATCTTTATCACCTTTCCTTGGTACGATAAGTCCTTGCACCCATAACTCAAGAATCCGGAAATTTGTAGATAGACTTGCAATTTTCGGAGCCTTGTCATCAGCTAGTCCGAGAGTTTCTAAGGAATTTTCCTTGTTGAAGCTACCCTTAGAGTCTGGCAACACATGAGAAATAAACTCGGCTTCACCTTCATAAGACAATCCTACCAAGCTTGCGGCCTTGGTGTGAGAAAGCTTGTAAGTCTTTCCATAAGACTTAAAAGAGAACTTCTCCCTATTATCTTCCTTGAAGAAAGAAACTGACTCATAAAACTCGACAAGTAAATATGAATATACTTCATCTTGATTCCCGATTTTTGATACTGCAACATCTTCCCAGCCATTCAACTTGATGTTCTTTGAGATAAGGGAATCATAGTTGTTGAAGAAAACCGGATGAACTAACCTTTCTCTGTAAACTAACCGCTGAGAAATAGGCTTAGTAGATGACATTTCATGAGATGCTAACTCCGCAGACATACAGATCTGAAGTTCTCTGAGAAGTTCGGAACGAAGAAGACTGAAGTTCAGAACGGCCTTAAATCAGAGAGACAGAGATTCGGGACGCGAGAGCTTTGAGATCGATGTGGGACGAGTATTTGGGTCCCCTTTATATAGGCAACGAGATGACGGTTCACCTTCCACGGTTGATCTAACGGTTAGAATGAGCTGAGATCAGATCTGACGGTTGGAAGCTTGAATCCGATCATTTTGAGGTTTTTATTAAAACAAAGAGTTAAGAAAACTATAATCCGAAATCATAATACAAGAAAATTCCAGCAAGTAAAATATGACTACGAAAATTTGAGTAGGGTAATCATACCTTTCGGATTGGCTTAGGAGGATTATTTGTAATGGGTAATATAAAGATGACTACGAAAAAAAACGTTATTACGAAAAGACTCATTACGGAAAAACTCAGTACAGAAAACAAATTTCAGAAAACTCACTATGAAAAACAAACTTAGTAAGGGTACGAAAAAACTATGAAGGTTCGGTACGAAAATATTGTTATGAAAGTACCAGTACTAAATCTTCCAATCTGGATGTTTTCTATATGAATACTTCTATTCTAGAAGTATTCTGTACGGAAATATCCATTCTGGAAAACTTTCAATCCGGAAGTTCCATTCCGGAAATCTTCATTCCGAAAAATTTGAAAACAAATTTGGACAACTTTGTTAATCAAACAATCAAATGTACTCCCCCTCTGAAAAGGAGTTTATTACTGTAAGGAGATTTTTTCAACAGATAGTTAATTAAGAAAGATTACCTTACAGTTATCATTCCTAACTTCTGTTTAATATATTCAAATCTATCAGAAGGCAGTGATTTTGTGAAAATATCAGCAAGTTGATCTTGTGTTCCGATAAACTGAAGAATAATATCTCTTTTGAGTGTGTGATCCCTAAGAAAGTGATGCCTAATATCTATGTGTTTTGCACGAGAGTGATGTGCAGGGTTTTTACTTAGGGGAATGGCACTTGTGTTATCACACAAAATTTGAGTTTTAGTAAACCTCAAGCCATAGTCTGTGAGTGTGTGTTGCATCCAAAACACTTGTGCACAACAACTTCCAGCTGCTACATATTCAGCTTTAGCAGTGGAGAGTGCTACAGAATGTTGCTTCTTGCATGACCAAGAAACTAAAGAATCTCCTAAGAAATGACAAGTTCCAGATGTACTTTTTCTATCCATTCTACATCCACCAAAGTCAGCATCAGAAAAACTTTTTAGGACAAAATCATTTCTAGAAGTATAGAATAATCCTAGATCCATGGTTCCCTTAAGGTAGCGAAAAATTCTTTTTACTGCCTTTAAGTGAGATTCCTTAGGATTGGATTGATATCTTGCACATAACCATACTGAAAACATTAATTCTGGTCAACTAGCTATTGTGTAAAGTAGACTTCCTATCATACCTCTAAAAGATGTTTGATCTACGGGTTTCCCAGCTTCGTCAAGATCTAAAGAGTTTGAGGTACCAATGGGAGTACTTATACTCTTAGTGTTGTCATAACCATAATTTTTCAGAAGATCTTTAATATACTTATGTTGAGATATGTAGGTTCCTTCTGGTTTTTTAGAAATTTGAAAACCAAGGAAAAATGTTAACTCACCCATCATACTCATTTCAAACTCAGATTTCATTAGACTTGCAAAAGAGTCAGTCAAAGATTGCTGAGTTGAACCAAATATAATGTCATCAACATAAATTTGAACAATCAAAAAAATTTTCTTATCTTTTTTTATAAAAAGGGTTGGATCTGCATTTCCCTTAACATATTTATTTTGAAGCAAAAATCCAGTAAGTCTATCATACCATGCTCGTGGGGCTTGTTTAAGGTCATACAAAGCTTTGGTAAGTCTAAAAACATGATCTGGATGTTTTGTATCTTCAAATATAGGAGGTTGTTCAACAAAAACTTCCTCTTGAACATAACCCTTAAGAAAAGCACATTTCACATCCATTTGGAAAAGTTTGAAATTAAAGAATGCTGCAAAGGCAAGTAGAATACTGATAGATTCAAGTCTAGCTACTGGAGCATAGGTTTCTTCATAGTCTATTCCTTCTTGCTGATTATAGCCTTTAGCAACAAGTCTAGCTTTTTTCTAACAATGACTCCATTTTCATCACATTTATTTCTGAAAACCCATTTTACTCCAATAACAGAAGTTTTCTTAGGTCTTTCAACCATGGTCCAGACTTTATTCCTTTCGAATTCATTTATTTCATCTTGCATTGCTTTGATCCAATCATATTTACCTAAAGCTTCATCAGTGCTTTTGGGTTCTAATTGGGAAAGGAATGCTAGATGTTCTACTTCATTTCTTAAGAAACTTCTAGTCCTTACAGGTTGATTTACATCACCAATGATACTGTCACTGGGATGATTCTTAAGAAACACCTGTTTTGGGTTTTGTAAAACATGTTCGCCAATATAGGGTAAAAAGTTTCCTGGGGTAAATGTTTCAGAAGTATCTTCTAGAACAATTTCCTTATCAGAAGGTTCTTCTATCAAAGGTTGACAATCAGTTTTTGAAAACACATTTGAAGATGTAAGTTGAAATGGTTTAAAAACAAAAGGATCTGATTCATCAAATTTTACAAGTACTGTTTCCTCAACAGTACAAGTATTTTTATTAAAAACTCTATAAGCCATAGAAGTTGTGGAATATTATTAGAAAATTCCTTCATCAGATTTTGGTTCAAATTTATGTAAGTTATCTTTAGTATTCAAAATGAATACTTTGCAACCAAAAACCTTGAAGTAGGAAAGTCTTGGTTTTCTACCATTCCATAACTCATAAGGAGTTTTATTATGAAAAGGTCTAATCAAACTCGATTTATAGTATAACAAGCAGTACTTACAGCTTCAGCCCAGAAATGTCTAGCAACAGAATATTCACTCAGCATGGTTCTAGTTATCTCTTGAAGAATTCTATTTCTTCTTTCAACTACACCATTCTGTTGAGGAGTTCTAGGTGCTGAAAAATTGTGAGTAATACCTTTCTTACTACAAAAAGTTTCAAAATCAGAATTTTGAAATTCTCCACCATGATCACTATGAATAGTTTTAAATGGAAGGTTTTTCTCATTTTTAACTTGACCTCTAAAACATTTGAAATAAGAAAAATCTTCAGATTTCTTTGCTAGAAAATATACCCAAGTAAATCTAGTGTAATAATCAACTAGAAAAAACACATAGTATTTGCCTCCAATACTTCCAGTTTGTGTTGGACCAAAAAGATCCATGTGCACTAACTGTAATGCATCGGTTGTTAAGACTTCACCGATTGACTTAAAAATAGATTTATGTTTCTTTCCATATTGATAAGGATCACAAACTTTAGATGAATCAAATATATGCTCCGGTAGATCCTTAACTAGTTTCTTCTTAGAGAGTTTACATAGGTTTCTCATATTACAGTGTCCTAGTCTTCTATGCCATAACCAAGAATGATCTTCCATTGCACTTAGGCATGGGAAATCTTGGCTTCTTAGGTCTTCTAAGTTCAAAGTGTAGACATTCTCTTGCCTATTTGCTGAGAGAATAAATTCTTCCTTGGAATTGTGAACTAAGCATTTATCATTCCTAAAATTCACAAGGTAACCTTCATCACATAACTGACTTATGCTATTGAGGTTGTGCTTAAGCCCTTTAACAAAAAGAACATTTGAAATTAAGGTTTTACCTAAAAGAACAATATTACCAATACCAAAAATCTCTCCCTTAGCATTGTCTCCGAAAGTTACCTTTCCTCCTTTCGTTTTGATAATCTTTTCAAAAAAGATTTTGTTACCACTCATGTGCCGGGAACATACACTATCCATGTACCATGTATTGTTGTTGGTACTTTCTTTATTATCCTGAAATCAAGAAGAAAATTAGACTTTCGGAATCCAAACTTGTTTGGATCAGAGATTTCCAGACAATAAAATTTTAGGAACCCACATTTTCTTAGAGATGTAAGCTTTGTGAAATCCTAGAGATTGGGTTTTGTTTAAGGAACAACTTTTTGCCCAGTGACCACCACATTGACACTTGGTACAGAATGGGGCACTTTGAGGAACAAAATAATTGTTACTGAAAATAGGTTTTGCATGGGTATAACAAAATCCGGATTTATTTCTTAAAGGTCGTATTTGGGAATACATTTTATCAAAATTTTCTTTACCATGGGTAAAGTTTGATAAACACTTCTTTAAGGAAAAAATTTCGGACTTGAGTTTTACAACCAAGTTTTTATCCTCAAAATCATTAGTTTTTGAACTAGAGTTAGGCTCGAAAACATTTTTATTAGAAATTAATTTTTCTAACTCTTTAGAAAGTTTGTTCTTTTCAGAACTTACTTCCTCATGATTTTTTGAAATACTTTCAAAATCAGTATTTTTCTTATCAAGATCTTTAGAAAGATCTGATATCTCTTTTGTAAGAATAGAATTCCTAGAGTTTTCCTTATCAAGTTTCTTATTGAGTTTGGAATTCTCAATCTCAAGAATTTCAGCAAACCTAGAGACTTCTTCATAAGTAGGTAAAGTATTTTCTTCATCAGAAGAGTTATAATACTTACTATCATTAGAATTTAAAGAAACATTGGTCAATGATTCAGCATTTCGTACCTTAGCCATAAGACAATGATTATCAATAGGTAATCTGGCTATAAGACCAAGATTCTTCTGTCCTGAAGATTCATAATCAGAAGATTCATCCGAAGAGTCACCACCACTAGCACTCCAGGTGTCATTTGCTTTCAGAACTTTCTTAGATTTAGCTTTATAATACATCTTCTTATTCCTGTCTGAATGTCTTTCCTTCCTTTCTTTCTTTTTGAGCATAGGGCAATCTGGTCTAATATATCCAGCTCTCTTGCATTCATAACAAGTAACTTCTCCATCTTTCTTATCTTTCCTGTCCTTCTTCTTATACTTGGATTGAAAGTTTCTCTGCCTAGATATCTTGTTCATCCTCCGAGCAAGATTGGCTAATTCATTTTCTGAAACTTCACTCTCACTAGATTCGGATTGGAAAAGGACTTTCTTAGACTTGGATCTAGTAACTCTCTCAGGAGTCTTAGCTTTCATCTGATTTGAAGTTGTAGTAAAAGCAATAGTACCATTTCCATTCTTCTTCTTGATGTTGTCAGCATCTCTCTTCATTCTTATTTCATGTTGTAGAAGAGTTCCAAATAATTCATCAAAAGTAATTTGAGTGACCTTCCTGTTTTCATCTATAGCTGTTCTCTTGGATTCTCACTCATTGGGCATAATATCAATTATCTTTTCCACAAGAACTTCATCATCTAAACCTTTCTCTCCCATAGATTGTAGACTGTTGATGATAGTCATAAATATTTGTTGAACTTTACAGATAGGTTCTTCATAAAGAAAGTTGAAGCCATGATATTCAGCTCTAAGCATAGCTCTTCTAGTCTCAATTACCTTGGAAGTCCCAAAGTGTGTAACCTCTAACTTATTCCATATACAGTTAGCTTCTTCACAAGAAGAAATTTGGCTATATATATTTCTGGTCATTGAACATAGTAAGTATTGCGTACCTTATAGTTAAGTTGATATTCTTGCTTTTCCTGGTTAGTAAAGGTTTTGACTTCCTTGTCAGGAATTTTATAATCACCAGTAAGCATAACAAAGTTGTCTACTCCAGTATTGATAAAAAATGTCTTCATACGATCTCTCCAGTATTCATAGTCATTACCATCAAATATAGGTGGTCTTGTAGGATTCAGATTGTCAATTGATCCAACATTAATTCCTGCCATACTAAAAATAACTTTGCACACAAACTTGTTAGTAGAAAAGATTCGTAATAACAACGTTCAGAATGGGAAAAGTTCGGAATGAACAAAGTTCGGAATGACAAAGTTCGGAAGGATAAAGTGAGCAAGAAAAACTTGTATGTGAGTACAAGTATTTCAGAGACCTGCTCTGATACCAAATGTAAGATTGGTTTAGAGTAAGAGGTTTCCAACCTCTGATACCAATTGTAGGATCGAAATATAGTATGAGATGCTCAATATACAAGAGGGAGGGTGAATTGTATACTTTAAAAATTCCTTTGGAACCTTTAAATTTCGTTAAGAATAACTATGTTTTCCTTAAGCAAAGGAAAAGGCTATGTTTAACAAAGTTAAACCAAGTAAATTCACAACACCTCTTAACACCGAATGTAAACTAGGAAAGAGATTCTGAATGAGAGTTCTGGAAATATGGTTCCGGAAGTTGAATCTTAACAAAAGTTACAATATGAGATTCTACCTTAAAGAGTATAAAATCTAAATGAATCCAAGTACAAGTAAGGAATTATAAGAAAGTTATACTTTCCTTATGATACAAAATGCAGCGGAATAAAAACAAGTAGTAAAACTACTAGTAACAAGATATAAGTCTTTTAACCCAAAGAGAAGGGTATCCAACAAACTTGGATAAAGGTCCCTTGATTTATTCTTTCAAGTAAGTCTGTCTTACCCACACCAGGGTAAGCCCTCGATACGAAGATCGGAGTCTCTGTCTTACTATCCCCGCAAGCCCTCAACTTCAAGGTAGTTGGCAACCTCTGTCTTCCTCAGCAAGTAAGCCCTCGAACTTTAAGGTAGTCGGCACCTCTGTCTTCCTATCCCCGGAAGCCCTCGAATGTAATCACCAACATTCGGAGTCGCACGAAGCTTTGAAAGTTAATAAGAGCCTCTCTCTCTAGAAATCACTTCAAGCAAATTAGTCAGCCTTTCAGCACTTTCATCAGCTATCAGCAGCCATGAGCTCTTTCAAATGAGCTCCTATTTATAGGTAAGGTCGGCTCCTTCTCCAACGGTCATATTTTCCTTAATGATCGGAGGTACCTGTACACGTGTCACATAGACAACGGTTAGTTTATAACAAAACAGATGACATCGTTTTATAACAAAACAAGTGTAACAGAATGTACGACATCATTTTAAACTCTAAAATAAAAGTTCGGAATGAAAACTTCGGAGGGAAGGTTCGTAGTGTAAAGAACAATAGTAAAGACTAGACAAAATTCAGAAGTGTAGGCAATAAAAAAGTTTGGAGTTAAACAAAGATATTTTTCGGAGTCTGAATTTATTCAGAGTGTATAAAACAAATATACTCAAATTCTGTTTAATATGTGAATTCGGAATGAGAAATCAGAATAGGAATTCGTCATCAGAAATCGTAATGAGAATTCGTCATCAGAATTCGTAATGGGAATTCGGAATGAGATTTCTTCATTAGAATTCGTAATGAGAATTTGTCATCAGAATTCGTAATAATAATTCTTCATCAGAATTCGTAATGGGAATTCTTCATTAGAATTCGTAATGAGAATTCGTAATGAGAATTCTTCATTAGAGTTCGTAATGGGAATTCTTCATTGGAATTCGTAATGAGATTTCTTCATTAGAATTCGTAATCAGAATTTGTCATCAGAATTCGTAATGAGAATTCTTCATCAGAATTCGTAATGGGAATTCATCATCAGAATTCGTAATGATAATTCGTAATGAAAATTCTTCATTAGAATTCATAATTGGAATTCTTCATTGGAATTCGTAATGAGATTTCTTCATTAGAATTCGTAATGAGAATTCTTCTTCAGAATTCGTATCCTGAATTTGGAATAGAACTTAGTCAGAGTTCATATCCGGAATTCGGAATGAAACTTCCTTATAGTTCTTTATCCAGAATCCGAACCCTAAAATAGAATGCTTTATATCAAAGTTTCAATTATTCCGAGAAAATGAATCCGAATCTCATACTTACGAAAAATATGGGTGAAAATATGATTAGGATAATTTTTCTTATAAAAGCGATTTTCCTTAAGAAAGCAATTTTCCTTATAAAAGAAATTTTCCTTAAGAAAGCAATTTTCTTAAAGATAAGGTGTTTGTGATTTTCAAAACAAGAGGGAATGGAAAATTCATAAGAAAAACATTATTGACTCAACAGTAGACCCTCCCGAACGAGCTTGTAGTGTGTAGGAACCCTAGAGCTAGCTGCGACTGCTACTGTGACAACGACGACTGTACAGAGATCCTCAGTGGATTCGACGACGATGATTACAGCACTCATCGATCCTTTCTGCGTTAGTGCTACCGATCCTGTGTGGGTCAGCGCTCAGCAGTCCTGTGTGGGCCAGCGCCTACAGATCCTGTGTGGGTCCGATCCTGTGTGGGTCATTGTGGGGGTTAGTTACCTATCGATCCATTGTGGGTCAGATCCTTTGTGGGTCATTGCGGGGGCTAGTTACCTAGCGATACTTTGTGGGTCATTGCGGGGGTTAGTACCTATTGATCCGTTGTGGGTCCGACGGCTTAGATGAATTAGTGGGAACATCTGGTCATCTTTATCATCATATGAAGATGTATACCTGTGTGAGCTGAATCCTGTTTTGCATTCCTATGTGGATTGTGTTGTGATATGCTGTGTGGATATACGTTTTGCTCTCCTGTGTGGAATGGGTTGTACTTGGGCTCGTATGTTGGAGTCGAACGAGATTTGATGACTTATGTATATGTATGGTCATATACCTAAGCATTGTCAGATGTTACTTTGTGATTGTATCTTTTCTTGTGCATTATCCTTTGTGGATTCTGGGAGACCTTTGGGGGTCTCGGGGTCCCTACTGAGTAGCTTATACTCACCCCTGCACGGGCTATGCCCGCACTACGTTGTGTTGGTTGCAGATTACAGACATCGCTGATCGTGGTTGAGGCATGCAGAGCAGGACGATACCTAGAGGTGGACCACTGGGCGGGACGTGCTTGGAGTGGACAGTTATACCCGAGGAGTTGTAGAGGCTATCTGTACTCACCTTTCAGGTGGGACTTCTAGTGGACGACTCGATGCTGCGACTTTACTTTTCAGTTGTTGTTTTCCCTTTTCAGTTGTACTTTACATTCAGTTTGGGTTTATATTCTGACCCACTTACTTTCCACACTTACTGTTATACTCGGTTTTTTACATAGTGTTACATCTACTTCTTACTTTCTCTGTGGATTTTTTTTACTTTACAAAGGAAATTCCTTCCCTTTTTACTGGGATTTATGCCTTGGTGCTAGTCGCCATCCCCTGGCCTATGGAAGGCAGGCTTGGGGTAGTCACGGCATGGGCCCCGAGGACGGGCGTGACAATTTAATGGTATATCATGCAGTTGTTTGGGTTGGAAAATCTCAGAGTATGTGTTCATTGATGTGGTGGATTCACTCCATTGAAAATGATTGTCCTTAATAGGTATGTTATGGGGTGGTTGTTCATGTCCCTCTTTTTTTGGGCTTTATTTCAATTCATGAGGGTGAGAGTAGTTTTAGAGGTATTTGATGTAATTTCATGGATGACTTTGTTCGATTACATTGACATAATCTTGTGTTTGTGGTGTCCTTGGAAGAAATGGTATATCAATTCAATTGTTTGCCAAATTTCTTTTTTTTTATCAGTAGATTAGGGTGTCGGTAGTTAAGGGAATGAGTAGGTAATAGTGTCAGTCAGTCAAGGAATCATATGGTCAAGGCATTAATATGATTATGAATATATTTGTCAAGGGTGTTGGTTGGTCGAGGGAATTGATGGGTTGTTGGTATCAGTCGACCTAGCCATTGTTTGGTCAAGGAATCGGTAGGTCAGTGCATCGGTAGGTCTTTGTCATTGCTAGTTCAATGGAGTTTGTAGGTAGAGGCATCAGTAGTTTTAGCCATTGATATGTCTTGGAGTTCGTTTGTGAAGGAATTGGAAGGTTTATGACATCAGTAGGTCAAGGGAGTTGGTAGGTCGAGGATGTCGGTAGATCAAGGATGTTGGTAGGTAAGGGTGACAGTGGGTCGAGGAATTGGTGAATCAAGGCATTGGTTATTTAGGAATTAGTAGGTTTCTTTAGTGGAATAGTTTATGTAGATCAACATTAGTGACTTTCTGCTTGTGTATTTCTATCAGTGACTCACCCACCAGCGACTAATTTCCAATTTTCTCCAATTTTCCAGTTTCTCACCTCTAACATTTAGTTTGACATAAATCATGTTTCAGAACATGTTTGAGCAATGATTATGGTGTTTAAATGGATTTAAAATATATCATTAAAATCACAACTCTCCTGGGACAGTAAATAGTAACACCAAGCAATCTTGATTATTATTTGACTTTAATGGACTTGGAATCATTTTCATCTTTTGATGTAGGATCTATATTTTTATAATGCTGGGGTCCTATATTCTCTTTTCACATCAACTGGAGTGAAATTGTCATCCAAAATGAGCTATGCACCTATGTTGTATCCCCCCCTTTTGATTTTCTATGGAGTGTCCAACTTTCCTGAACCCCCTGTTTTGGCACAACGAGGAGTTTTTGTTGCCTGTTGTTCTAGGAAAGGATTTATTTTTCTCCCTTTTAATTGTGTATAATTAGGTTCTATTGTACATATTTCCTCATGTAAATACAGATGATACCATTTTAAATAATATAATATGAAGGAATAATTATGAATGGGGAAGATGTTGATGATCAATTTCTTTAATCTGTTATATTTGATCATTAATGTGAATTGTATAGGCTGTATCCCTCTGATAATCATGGATGTTGGATGTATTTTTTTACACAAGCACGAAGCATCATACTTATTATTGATTCACTATTGTAATGACTATAAACATGAAATTATATTAAACTTGTATACTTGGATAAATGGAAACATTCACTAGAATCAAACAATATTTGTGCTCATCCATGTTTTGAAAGTGTAATTAAATAAAACTTGTTGGATAAATAGTAATACACTCATCTAGTTTTGGTGTGGAAGTGTTATTTGTGGGTCTTGTTGGGTTTTCTTCTTTATTAGGGTTGTATGGTGGTGTTTTTGGCCTCACGGTTATGGTCACATAGATGAGTATTGGATTTGGTTCCATGAAAAGGGTGTGGAATGTTTGTGCATCAGGGATGTGGTTTTAGTGGTGGTTGTTGTGGGATTTGTTTATCAGGTGTTTCATGAGGTTTGAGGGATTAACATGTTTAAATGTTGCTATATTTTGGAATGGATGGACTTTTAGAGAAGTGGGACCTATTTTTGGTGGCGTTATGGTTGTTGTACAATGTTGTTCAGTGGGAATTCAATCTGGTTTAATGTTGATGGGGTTACTGAATGTGTTGGAAATGTCTATGGTTGGTAGTTGACCAGGTGGTGTTGGAATTAAATAATTTAACTTCATAATATATAATTATAAGTGGTCAATTGAAATGGGTGGGTTTATGTTTTGGTTGTGGATGTTGTGTGGTTGTGATGTACGGTTAGCATCAATGTTAGTTTTTCTATGGGCCTATTTTTTGATTGGAATCCCATAGTTCGAGATCAGTGTTTGATACATATATGTATAAACATGGAGTTATTTGTGATTTATATATGTACCCCACTCATGTTGAGAACTTCATTCTGAACCCCCCACTGTTATGGTGGATGGTGTCTTTCCAAACATCTTCAGAGAAGGATATATGGTTAGTTACTTACTTTACCCTGCTCCCTCTTCTGATCAATTAATTCCCAAGACACTTTGGGAATATTTATGTCTTTATATTTAACTATAGAATTATTGTATTAGTTGTGTGAGATGTGTGGTGGTTGTGTCCCATGAGTTTTCATGAGGGAAATGGTGTGTGAATCAGGCGTGTGTGGGTAGTTTATGATAACGGGGCTATTGGAATAACATGGTAGTGTCAGGATGTTCAAATTTAGGTATGAGTAGATAACCAATGGGAAGTGTTGTAGGGTACTAAAATATAGATGTGCATATACTTTAATTTCCATGAAATGAGGTATATTGTTATAATTACATGGGGTGGTTAGGGGATGGATTGTATTCCTAGTTAAGTGATTTTGTGTTTTATGATTTTTTATCACGGGGCATTAGTATGCTTCTCACACTAGTGGAAGGGTTACTTTGGTATTCCCTACTAATTATACTTGATTTCTCACACTGTGTATATAAAACAACTTCTGGGTTTCTAGGGAGATTATATAGACTGTTCTGGATCATAGTATCTTGGACATTGGGGATTTTTGATGTGCCACTACTTTGTCTAATTTTGGAAGTTAGTTTGGAGTTTTACTTGTATTTATATCATTTTTACAATACCTAGCCCTATGGGATGGATTTTTGATTATATATATATATATATATATATGACTAGGAGTTGATTGTGGTGGATACATCTTATCTCATGATCCCAATTACTATAAAAATTGTAATTCGACACATTTTTTGAGATTTTTATACCCATGGTGCTGGTCACCTCAATGAGGCTTATTGGAGGTAGGACATAGGGGTCATTATCTCTCGTTCATATTGTGGAAGGATGATCTAATCGTCTTTCTATCCCTTACCTCATTCTGAACAAGGTGTTTCATGAAACAACCCATCTATGAATAATTTCATAACTATTGTGTATAGAATATTCTTTGAGTGTGATCTATCTAACCTTGTTACAAGCTGGCCCAGCCAACAAGTGATGAATAAATAAATTCACCAGGATCAACATATTCACATTTGAATAATTTATTCATAATTAAATAAGATTGAATTAAACACTAATACACATCGTGTACCTCCGAGTTACATAACATATAATCTTGTGTTATCTATTGAGGATCCTCGTCGACTCTTGAAGAGATCCTTTAATTTATTTCATTTAAAAAATAATTATATTTGATTATATTTTTTAGAAATTAAAAAAGAAGATTGATTATATCACATTTTGGATTTAAATATATGTAAATATGAATTGAAAAATGTTAAACCATTTTTAACCCAATCATGAATATTTAGATTATTATAAATAACTATCGGACCCCTCTAAACCCCCCATATAGTTTACGAGTGCAATAGAAGCATCAAAATGGGCATGAAATCTATTTATTTTTATTATTATCATTGATTAATCTGAGATTTACAAAATAATAAATACCAAGATCAACAGAATTGAGTTAAATAATTATAATATTGATCAATCCATGAACCAAATCCTAGGATCATCACATATAAATTAAAATTAATTTAATAAATTAAAAATGCACATATGATAAATTTTTCTTTTTTGATAGATCTAAAAACATCTCTATGTTATACCATCATTGTTTTTTTTGTAATCAAGGGTAGTGCCCCTAAAGTGGTTGTCTACATGTGTTCCAGGAACCTCTGATCATTTTCATAGGAATATTCAAGTTTCAAAATAGTAGGTCATATCAATGTCATTGTTTTCCTTTGATCTCCCGAAGAACCATTTCATGGAAGGGTTCTTTTCTATATCTATAGACATGGTAATGGTGTTATAGGAGGATCACTCTCTATTTATGGAAATGTTCTTAGAGAAGGAAATATCTTGGTATTTGAGAGGATTCTATGTAGATATGATTTTTCAAAATGGAATGTGAATTGGCTATATTATAAAATAATTTAATTGGGATTATATACCACTCAGGTAACAAAATATAAATTTCGCATTAACCCTTCTTTTTTCCGTAGTACCTATAGAACCCTAGTTCTTCAATGATAAAAATAATATTATTATTTTTATAGATGCACTATTCTTATGAATTAAATTAAATAGTATTAATTTAAATTATATTCAATATATAGTATATCTGACAAGATAATTGATTTCATTCTACCATTCCATTATAATATTTATCATGCATTTAATACTGAGTATTACATTATTAAAAAATATCAAGAAATTATTTTGTAATAAATATATACATATAATATTAATTAAATATAAAATTAATATTCTTCTCCTAGAATATTCTCTTGAATAACTATTAATGAAATATATGATATCCAGATAAAATTAAACAATATTTATCAACATTTGGTAATAATATTTTTTAAACATGACAAATAATAAATTATAATGTATTATTTAACTATGATTTTTGAAACACTTAGTGTGGGAACATATAGCCATCTTTCCCAATGGAATTAGGAAAATCTTCCCAATTTTTATGAGTGGTATCAATAAATCCATTGAGGCGCCCATAATGAATGAAATTAAGGCCAAAAATACATGTTACATCATATAGATTCTTACTGTGCAATATATTCCATTTATCAATAATTCTATTATTAACAAGGATACATGGTGGTTCCATCAAACTATGTGATTGAGAATTCATTTGTTCAATTTATAAAAAATGAACATTCCTATATAATCAAATGTAAGTTGAATTATTTAGGACATAAATTATCATAAAAATTTTTGATATATCATCACTTGTTGAATTAAGGGAGTGGATAATCCTTCATCACGTTATTCATTAATGAAATATCACCAGTGACACATCCAATGTATCCAACCCCATCGTGTGCATATGTTATCACGGTCTTCAACAATAAATCAATAAAACTGAATAATATTATCAATTATTAATAATATTAATTACTAAGGATGAATACTATCATATAAATATAGGAACAACCAATGAAACATATAAATGCATATTTCACACTGGAGGGTCCCATTCACATAATATCTTGTACTTGATTTTATCAAGGATATAAAACCAGAGATGTTTCCTCAAGTCCATAAGATTCCAAAAACCAATATAATATATATCATTTCTTTCCCACAAATTATTTCATCTAGAAATAGAACCTATATTTATGAGTACTACCATTTCAATTTTTGGTTCTCATTATAATGGGGAACAAATATAACCTATTGTTGACACTAATACTCTTTGTAAATTATGACATACAATGAAAAAATAATAATAACAACTATCTAGTAAATATTTTATTTGTATTCGATGAAATGAATATATTTTATGAAAAATTATATATAAGTTGGTTTTAGGTAACCATTTAAAACATAAATTGTGTTTCAATTATTATTGTAAAAGGAACCTCACCCATGCCGAAAACTAGTAGCTACAATAAAACGTCTTCTGAGTTTCTTTCTTGATATCCCAATTTTGAGGTGGATGGAGGGCTACCCACAGTTCCTCACGGTCTCTTCTAAGAGACAATTATATTCACTATTGGTGAGGAATATAAGTCAAATGATCATTATTTGTGGGGATTTATGATATGATGTAGTGGTTTGTAGAATGGTTCATGCATGGCCATAGGTTGGAAAGTTGTTTATTTATATCATGATCATAAAATCATAACATTCTATTTATGGTAACAGTTGAGATGTGATATGATGACTAATGTTGCTTTAGGAGAGATATTATGAGATAGAACATCTGACTTTGGTTTAGATCTAATGTGTTGTTAGATGTTTCTTCTTACAATATGTGATTTAATAACCCATGTGTATTCTATAATGACTCTATATGCAATGGATGGGAGCTCCATGATATCATGTAATGAGGATTGATAGTTTAAAATTACTGGGAATGTTTTGTAGGGTAACCTTTAATCAATATTATTCTATTATGTTACCATACGAGGATTCAGTAATTCGTGTTCAAGACCAAGAAAAAATCAGATGGTTATTTTTCTAGTTTATGTTCTTTTGGATATAATGTTTACTCACTACTATATTTGGATGCTCTTTTTTCATGTGTGAATTAATAACATTGGGTATGATACTACTAACTATACATGTATTGTAAAAAATTTTAAATACCATAATTTTTTCAATTTCCAAAGAGGAACATGAGTATCCTTTGGTATATTTATAGAATAGACTCTGCGGCGGTTACAGTGTTGTAACCTTCAGGTATTATTTCAGTATTTTAGTTAGAATCTGTTTGTATTTGTTTACATAATAGATGAAATGTGGTGTATTTTTTTAATTTCTATATAATCTCTTGGATTTATTTTTGTTTTATTTATACATTTTTTATCCTATGTTATATAGGGTGATTCCTTTTATTTTTATTATCTTTTTATACCATTAGTTTTATTAGTAACTCATAGAATACTCATGGAATAACACAGGGCTCATTATATCCCTTCATCAGACACATGATTACCATTGCTAACACAATATCATTGTATTAATTTTTTTTCAATTAATTTTTAACTTAACTGATTCATATACAATAAACCTATGGTTTTTCATAAGGAAAAAACCATGTCATTTCCATGATGCATCACTGTAAATCACAAACCCATCCTTCTCAGATGGTAAATTCAAGATTGGATCCTTGAATAATCATTTCATAAATTTGAAAAAACACTTTTCATACTCTTTTTTCAAATGAATTTAACCCATTTACGTGTGAGTTTGGTTAATGGGATTTCCAATTGGGAGAAAATCGGGACACAATTCTGATAGTAACATGCTAATCCAATAAAACAGTGTATGTAAAATATAATAATCAGTGTTAACCATTCACAAGTTTCCTTTTTCATTGTATTATTAATAGAGATTACATTTATGGACACAATATGGAAATTAAAAGAAATTTTGGGACGTTGTAATTCATACATGCTAAACATCCCATATAGTTTATTTAAATTAAGTGTTCTCCAGAAAATCCTCAAGTGGTTATTATGGTTTTCTCATTTTTTTAGTATAAAAAGATATCATTAATAAATAATAAGAAAATATAATCAAGATAATCATTGATCCCTCTTTTCATTATATCCATGAAAAAAGAGGGAACATTAGTGAGTCTGAAGGGAATTAATATAAACTCGTAATGCCCCTACCTGGTTTGGAATTTCTTATTTTACACAACATTGGCGAAATTCAGAATGGGGATAAATCTTAAAAAAATATTGATCTCCATGAAATTAATCAAATAAATCATCAATGCATGGAAAAGGATACTGGTATTTTATTAAAATAGCATTGATTTACCTATATTCAATGAACAGTCTCATTGATCAATCTTTCTTCTTAAAAAAATGAACTAGGGATCCCCATGGAGAAACACTAAGGTGAATAAATATTTTTTTACTCAACTCTTGTTATTCTTTCATCAACTCTACTAATTTCACAATGTCCAGTCAATAGAGAATTTTTGATATAGTCCTAACATCATGGGTTAAATCAAAAGAAAACCCAAACAACCTCATGAGATAATGTCTTAGTAAATATATAGATATACATCATTTTATTCATTTCAAATAGGCACATCTTCAATTTAATGATTCAGAGGTTTTATATTCCCTTATTCCACACAGATTTCATTCAGAAGAGGTATAAGAGATAGATATAGATATGAATCATATGGTGATGATTCTCCTATGATGATAATGGATTCTTAATTTTCATCACAAACAAAAACATAAATTTTCATTAAATGGATTCTCATATCCTATTTTGATAGTCATTCCATACTATGGATTATGTCAATGTTGACTATAACTATGATGATAATTTCATAAGATAAAGCACAATTTTATTCCATAATTAGAACATCCTAAAATGTAATTATTGTAAAGATACATCCATATGGGTTTTTGAGTGACAAGTCACTTGTTAATGTGGATTAGAAATATATAATTTTTTATGATAACTGGGATGATATTAAGGAATGTGAGGATGCAGAATAAAATAGAGTATTGAGTAAATATGTAGAAATGATTATAGTACCCTCCATCGTAACATTAGGAACTTCAACGTCATCGGTTATGATAACATAATATTATCCTTTCCCCTATATAACATTCTATGGGAAATTTTCTTATCTTTTTGTAAATTTTTTTGATTCTTTCCCATTTCATTAACATTGTAGCATTGATAATTGAAATATTAATTCTTCCCCTTATAATCATGGGCATGGTGGCCTTTTTTCCAACAGTTGTAACTAACTCGAATCCCTTATAGAAAATTCTTGAGGGGTTTCTTCCCACAAATACTATATGTTGACAAGATAAGATTTACCTTACCCCCCCTTATTTCCATTTACATAGTGTTTAAAAGCCTTATTTTTCTCTTTCATTATTTAAAGTCCATAGACATAGAGATTTAAATTTTTTATCTTGATATCATTTGAGAATATATCTTTGTATGATGATAATGACATTGATAACAATTACCAATAGAGGAAAGTTTATAACCCGTAAAAGAATCAATCAATGTTACATCAAGCGATACGTTTGTAGTCCACAACATTCCTTGCTAGCCTTGTGAAGTTAGCTTCATTATTTTCAACATTCTTATCCTCTGACCTCAGACTGATTACATGCCTTTACATATCTACTCATAGATCATGAGGAAATTATTTTTCTATGAATACGTCATAATAATACATAAATTCCTTATTTTTTACCTCTTCATACTCCTTCGTTTTTTAATTAATGTCCAATATTTATCTACATCTCCTGATGGATGGTAGAGTTCCATAAAAACATTTTGTATTTTGTTACTCCCCAAAGAATGAAAACTTTTTTCTAAGGAACATATCCATTTCTTAGATAAATATTGATTGTTTGTCCTATTGAATGTTGGAGTATAATATCTCATTAAATATTCAACCATCGATCCTATAGGTTTTGGATCAAGGATCTCCATATGGGTATTATTTTTATTCATAACATGAGTTAGTTGTACCGTTATAGTTATACTCTATTTAGCACCAATTGTGTTGCCAACTACACTATCATTATCTTTTATTGGTTGGAAATACCTAAATGGAATATGTCTATTGAAACAGTTTCCATTCATTCCCCTAATAACCATTTCTAAACAATGATATACCCTTGAATAGGTTATGAATTATAATAAATAATTCCAAATTAGTAAAATATATAGCATAAATTTTTAAAAATTACATATCCAATCCATAATAATAAAAAAATCTTCCATGGAGACATTTTTCTCATAAATCCTTCTTAATGATTTGTAATGAAAATATTAATTAATATGAAAATATCCCCTGGGAGGGTCAAACAAGTTGTGTAGTAAGGATCATTTTCGTGTACCTAGTTATGATGAGTCAAGCCCATTACACCTTTTTGGTGTTGCTACTCCTAGGTACATATATTCAAGAACCATACCAGCTTGTGGTTTCCCGATAGGGATATATTTATTTATAATACCCACATAATCTCTACATTACCAAAATATAGTGATATTCTTATATATATATACTCGAAGTATATCTTATGGTTGTTTCCCCTAATTAATGTATTTTCTAAATATAGAATCCAATTATTGTTTTAAAATAAATCTTATACCAATTATAAAACCCTGAACCCAGTTTCCTAGAGGTGGTACATTAATTTATTTCATAAGTGTGATAAAATTAAATCAAATATGGATGGACCGATATAAGGACCCAACCCTAAACATTACATTATATTGAATTAAATGAGTAAATCACATTGAGTATATTTTCAGGTTTATAGTTTTAGAGAATTAGGACATAACTATAACATCTCAAAATATTTCAAAGTAGACACTTCTACACAGTTTCAATTTATTTCATAAAATAAAAACACTTGAAAAAAAGATTCATGTCTAGGTCCATGTTTTAGACCGCATGGCTTTTACATGATCCCATCCATGACCCTATTAATCTTTGCGTCCTTTGAAAACATTTCAAAAACATGGTATTAGAATAAAAAGCTCAATAAGGGTTATAAAATTAGAAAAGGAAACATTAACCCCATTCATAAATAAAAATCAATGAAACCAATACATTTCCATCATTACATTCCTTATGAAATCAAAAGATTTATGAATAACACACAGAAATCATAAATCATAAAGGTAACTTATGGCATTCATAACATACTTACATTATAGATATCACAGCAACATTGGGAGTCACATTTGGAAAACCCATCATAGTATATTCCCTAAATATCAAATGAGAAACATTTACATTTAACTCTGTCACGTTACCTAATGCATTTTAGAGCTATCTCGAGCTCACCCGCCATAGGTTTGTCATGGAACCACCCGTATACGTAAACAATTCCCAGTAAACATAACATATTCATAACATATAACACAAGCATAAAGGAAAGACAACATTATATCAAATCAATAAATTGAAGTAGAGAATGCTTTATGAAACCATTTTTAAAAACCATTTAAAATATTTAATAAAGAGTTATTGGAAACAAAGTGTCCCATACAACTTTGAATCTTTTAAATGAATTATCATTTGAAAAAATTAATGTCCATATGTATAATTAAATATTAAAAACAATTTTTTAATACATGGAAATTAATGAGAAATATTTAAATAAATAAGTCATTAAAACATTTAAAACGATATTTTAGTTAAAGTGTTTTTAACAAAATGAGAGACACTTGAATACAAATAATTTTGAAATTAAAATTTAATTAGTACTTTATAATATCATGAGAATAAAGGTATTCATGATATAATATGTTAAAGGATAGTATATACACCATATAATAGTAAATTAGTGCATAACAACAATGAAGTATCAATGGAATGTAAATTGAGACGAAATCCCTTATAAAAATGGTATCCTTAGATTAAGGATAAATATATTACATAATAATGCGTGACAGATATAAATACACTCAATATGATTGGATATTTATTGTAAATCAATCATAGGACATTTAAACATGTTCTTTTTAATACAAAACCTATGAGGTGGATGTTTAACTCAATGAATGGAAATTGAGTTAAATTTACTCTTATCATGTTCATATCGATGACTACAGAATTTAGAAATGGAGTGATTATGTGTATCAAAAGTATATCCACAGAAAGGGGAGTGAAAATTAAAACGTAAATAAATAAACAATTATACCTCACATAATCATATCATGAAATAATTATAAATTAGACGATTAACCCAAGGAATGGAAATTGGGTTAAAAAGTTCCCTTTACCGATTTGGTAAGTTAAGAAACATACACCACATGAAAGAAGGATAAATCCATGAGGATGTAAATACCCATAAATTAAAGTATATTACGAAAATAAATACAATCATGGGTAGTATGTACACAAAACGAAGGAACATAATGGAAAATATAACATGAATCTCCCATAAATAAAAAGTGAGATGGTATCCCCTTATCATGTTGTAACCAATTGAGTCGTATGACCAAAATTTAAGAACCACTAAATGAACCAAAAAATACCATGAATATACATAGGATAATGAAAAAATATATCAAATTAATGTTCAAAATACACCACATGCAATAAATTAGTGTCCAACAATGGAAATCTCACAGAATTAAAAGTGAGATAAGAAATCCCATACCTTGTGTCTGACTTGACTTGATCCTTATTTAATCTTATGAAAAATAAAATAAAGATAATTTCTACTTTCTTAAGAACCATTTTCAAGTTTATTATTTATTTTATATCAATTATTACCATGTTATAAACATTATGTAATCATTAAAGTTAATAATGTTCGTTTTGTCGATATCTGGTAATAGAGTAACAAATGAACACCATATAGTTACATGTTTTTCACGTGGTAAAAATTTCATCATATACAAAATGATATTAATGATTTAGATCTCATATATATCATATATATATAGTAAATACATGTATTTATAATAGTACATAACATTTGGAGGTAAGAAATGAAATTCATTGTTCATGGAGACGGTAAGCCGCGCTTACGCATGAATACTACATTCATTTCTATTTATTTTTTTAATGGAATTAAAACATATTGATACATACCTATACTATAATTACAGTATAACATCATATATAATGTCATTAATTTCATCCATTATATGTCCCACATATGGCATTAACGAGTCATATCACTTTGAGGTGGCGGTAGTCCGCACTTCCTTAAATGAAATTATCGTGTTTACTCATAATCGAAACCACAAAGGTATGCTATAAAAGAAAAATACAGAAGCCTAAAGAAAACATAAACATAATATATATCATATATAAATATAGTTTCATCTTAATTTCCACCATGAGAGGCTGTAGGAGATAATCGAACAATCATCGTCTCATAAGGTGTTAGTTTTCCATCCACAGATACTGTATGTTCTTCACCAATTAGATGGAGGTGTGTGTAAGTTTAATTAAAATCCTTCTCATAAAGACATCCTAGTATATTGAGGATACATTTGTTTCAATAAAATAAAGGAATAAAAAGATTTTTTGGGTTGGAGAAGTAAAATAAACAAAAATAAGGTAACATAAATTGTTTCCTTTAATTTGGGTAACTCCCTTTGGTTTAGACAAAAATGGTTTGTCGAAGTTCCTTACGACTAATGTAAGTATTATAGGTGGAAGAGATGAATGTTGGGTGATTAATTGGGAAGAAATGGGATGAGAAAAAAGGCTTTTTATATTTGAGTAATTGGATATAAATGTTCTCCTTTTATAAGGTGGAGGAGGGGCTTTTAGGAAACTGTGAAAATATTATTTTATTATATAATTATATTCAGTTTCTAATTATCCATAAATCATTAAATTCAATGATAAGATGACTCATGATCTAAATAAAATCATCCAGTAAGAATTGGATAAGTTTTGGATGTTATTTTAATATTTATAATCTTATTTAATTAAATGATTTATTAATGAGGTAAACAATGAATCATTATTGTTTCATAAATAATTTAATTTATTCGATGTCTAAAAATTATATAAATAAAACACCATGATGTAGGAAATCCTTTTATATTTCTAATAAAAATTTATAGTCCAAATAATAACTTATATAACACAATGTAAAAATTTATTTTCAAAGAGATATTTGTTTATATCATTTTTGTCTTTACTTTAAATTAATTAATCTATAGTGTCATTATCATTCATAAGTGGCTCCATGGGGTCCCAAAATCGGCCAAAAGATTCCTATGGTCGGACATTACTCATAAAATACTATTATTAAATGTTTTAAAGTAATTTAAATTATTATAATATTCTTTTACCTTGAATTACCTTATTTAGCATTAACCGTGGTAAATAAAAGTCAAATGTTACTATTCACAAAAAATATTTTCATCTTATTGAACCACATATTACTTCTTGATATTATCCTTGTCTCCAGGTTTTTTTAAATTCAACTCACATAAGTGGTAAAATTTCATTTAAATGAAAAATTTAGTTTTTTAACTACTACTAAGTGGTTTCACTATTCATAAAAAATTGAAGTTTTCCAGAAAAATATCTAATATTCAGCCTAAGCTATATTTGATATTCTAAATTAAAAAATGGTGTATATTTTACCAAATTCAAAACATATAAGTTTCATTAATTAATTTAAAATTAATTCCCTTTGTTAAAAAAATTAGCGTGTTTTTACTAAACAATAACTATCAAAAGATTGAGACTTGTTTTTATCCAATTTCAATGATAAATTAATTTCAAACATCATCATTGGATTAAATTTTAAAATTATATTCTAATTAACCTTGAAATTAAATTAAAAATATAATCTAATTATATAAATAAATTGTATTAAAACATAGTTTTGAATTAAAATACAATATTTTTCACTATTCAATAAAATGATGAACTTTATCGGAAAAATTCCAAACATTTACATAAAGTAAATTTTGATGTTACCATTATGATAAAAGATTTTATTCGGTCAAATAGAATTTATTAAAGTGACAAAAACTATATTTAAAAATAGTTCACCATTTAAAGGCGATAAATCGTCCTTTTAATGAAAATTATGCTTTAAATTATATTCATTCATATTTTAAGACCCCAACATTTTATTGGATATATGTAAATACATTTAACTAACATGTATAATCATATTGTAGTTAGTTTTGATCATTCCCTCCAATACAATGGCTAGGAGTTAACTATCATTTAAAATAATAATATTATATTATTAGTGTGCAATGTAAGATTTCAAAGAAACCCGTTGTTTCGTATCGAGTATTCTATCGATCATAGCTACCCATATAAAGTAAAATTAATATTTAATTCAAAAATATTAATATATATGAAATATTTCTTATTCTTTTTTTACCCAGGATGTTACATCCTTCCCCTATTTTGGGAATTGCATCCTCACAATATTAAAAATGGGTTTGGAAACATCATTAAAAGTCCCACATCAGAAAAGAGTCCATAAAGCTATCACTTTAAAAGAAAGAAAGAAAAGTACAATGGTCACCTAAGATAACCCGTAATACGATTCCATGTAGGAAAACATAGATAAGTATGAGAGAAAAAACAGTCAATTTCTGATAGAGAGTGATAGAAAACATGATTAGGAGAATGATTACCACTATAAAATCACAAACATGTGATGTTTTAAACAGTCTTTGATTACCCAGTAGGAAATATAAACCAACAACGTTTTTTTTACATTCATTTTCATAATTTGGAGGAATTCATTTACTACATAGAATAATAACACAATGAAATATACTTACCTTGAAGTATATTTTCATCCTTTAATAAGTTTCTAAAAAAAACTAATATCTTCACCAAACAAAGATAATTAAAAAATACTTGCTCACATCAAAAGAACAATAATCAGCTTCTTGAGAATCTCATAATCCAAAAAGAAGAACTATATATTTTCCTTGTCTTTAGACATCAACTAAAACCAAAATGGTTAGTGAGAGATCAGATAATACACAAAAAGGATAATCTTTTACAAAAATAAAAACTACTCCTAATCTCACAAATTTGTAAAACAATACCCAAAGTTCAACCAATACCATTCAATAAACAGTTTTCAATAAAATTCTTCAAAAGTAATCCAAACTAAGATTGAATCCCAAATCTCACAAGGATTTAATTACATTGTCTTCCAAGAAAAATCTTATCATTTATCTCCAAATAACATTAGTTGCTCATAAAATCTCATATTGAAAAGTAATTAACCTGATAACATATTCTCTGTGATAGGTTAATAAGTTTCATAAATAAACCAAATAATCATATGTACAAAATAAAAAACATAGATTCTTACAAACTAAAATTTCAACCATTATTCCACAATAGAAATCTCATAGTATTCTATCTTCCATATGCATATAGTGTTTCCTCAAAAGATAGAACGTTTTTCACAACAACCTTTATCACATAATTACTAAATCATTTTTCTATACTAAGTATATCCATTTGATAAAACATAATTTCAAGAAATAAAATTATTCTTGTTCCATAAAGACATTTTACTAAAATAATAAGCCATACTAACCCAGGAATTCAAGTAGGCTAGTGGTAGGTGATGTTCCTTTTTCTCCCTTTTGTCGTGGGATTGATTCCAACAGCCTTAACGGATGCGACGGGTTGTCACCCATCCTTGGAGTTTACTTTTTATAAAACTCAAAAATAACACCAACATGTTTTAACCTCAATAGTTTCTCTATACCTTTCATTTTCATACAAATTCATTATGATCTCAATATATTAATTATTGAAGTCATTTTAACCATCAAATGATTAAATAAAACGATTCCCAAAATGTAGAACATCCTACCTTGATCATGGTGTCCATTTGGTTTCATTGTCATCTTGTTCACGTAGGTAGAAGGTCCATGAATTGCAACCATGATTTAGAGATACTTCAAAATCATTTTCTTCCTCCATCCAAATACACCTTGTAAAACATGGGTCATATGGGCGGTCATTGAAAAGCAGTTTTGAAAAATAATCATGTATGAAATATAATTTCAAAGCATCAGATAAAACATGATTTCTATAAAATAGTCGGACCGAATTTGTGTTGAAACTTTCAATTAACGGTCCTTTTAAAATAACATCAGTATGTGTTGAGAGACTATATTGTAAAAGAAAATATAAATAGGTTGCACAAGGGTATCCTTCTTCATCACCATTTTTTAAATCATAATATGATTTAGAATATTGTGATAAGGAAACATATTTAAAAATGCCTTGATAATATTTACCTTTCTTGAAAATATTAGAATATTTTGAAAATAAGATTTTTCTAAATACAACCCATGATCCACAATGATAGTGAGGTATAGTGGAGTTGTTTGATATCTCAAAAAACTTCTTTCAAGTGAGTTGTTTTCTAGAAAATCTTTCACAATCATCTGAACATGAATTTCCAATAATTATTGCATGCATGTCATCGGGAAGAGATAAGAATGTCATTTGAGATCCTCCTCCTTCCATTTGTAACTGACTTTCAATGATCTTAAAAAGTTATAAAACAAGTAATTAACTGAAATAAAATACATAGGGACTAACCATGTGTCTAACAAAAACCTTTATTCCCTAATGTTGTCTAAACTGACCTATGATACAAACTATAGGGACCCGACCTTAAACATTACATAATATGGAATTAAATGAATAAATCACATTGAGGATATTTTCATGTTTAGAGTTTTAGAGAATTAGGACATAACTATTACATAGCAAATTATTACATAGTAGACACTTCAACATAGTCTCCATTTTTTTCATAAAATAATGACACTTGGAAGAAAGTGTCATGTCTAGTTCCATGTTTTAGACAACCTGACTATTCCATAATACCATCCTTGACCCTATTCATTCTCATGTCCTATGAAAACATTTCAAAAATTTCGGATGAGCATAAAAATATTAGTAAGGGTTATAAAATTAGGAGAGGAAACATTAACCCATCAATAAATACAAATGAATGAAACCCATACATTTAATCATAATATACGTTACGAAATTATAAGATTTATGAATAACACACAGAAATCATAAATCATAAAGGTAACTTATGGAATTCATAACATACTTACATTGTAGATATCACAACAACATATGGAGTCACATTTGGAATACCTATCATAATATATTCGCTAAATCTCTTAGGAGAAACATTCATGTTTACCTCCGTCAAGTAACCCAATGCATGGAAGAGCTATCTCGGGCTCACCCACCCTAGGTTTATCACGGAACCACCAATATACGTAAACAATTCTCAATAACCATAACATATTCATAAAATATAACACAAGCATAAGGGAAAGATAACATTATTCCAAATCATGATACTTAAGTAAACAATGCTTTATGAATCCTTTTTCAAAAACAAATTAAATCATTTAATAATGATATTTGTGAATCAATGTGTCCCATAACACTTTCAAGGTTTTAAATTAATTATCATTTGGAAAAATTAATGTCCATATAAATAAATAAATCCTAAAAACAATTTTTTAAATCAAGTACATTAATGAGAAATATTTAGATGAAAAATTATTTAAAACATTTAAAACGATATTTTAGATAAAGAGTTTTTAAAAAAATAAGAGACGCTTGTATACAAATAATTGAGAAATAAAAATTTAATCAGAACTTTATAATATCATGATAATAAAGGTATTCATGATATAATTTTCCAAATAATAGTATATACATTATATAAGAGTAAATTGGTGCATAAAAATAATGAAATCTCAATGGAATGAAAAATGAGATGAAATCCCTTATAAAAACGGAATCCTTTGATTAAGGATAAATCAATTATATAATAATGGATGATAGATATAAATACACTCAATATGGTTGGATATTCAGTGTAAATAAATCAGAGGACATTCACTCATGTTATTTTTAGGATGAGACCAATGACTTGGATGTTTAACTCAGTGAATGTAAATTGAGTTAAAATTACTCTTATCAAGTTCATATCGATGACTTGAGAATTTATCAATGGAGTGATTATGTGTATCAAAAGTATATTCACACGAATGGGAGTTGAAATTACAACATAAATAAATAAACAATGATTCCACACATAATCATAGCATGACATAATTAAGAATTAGAAGATTAAGCCAAGGAATGGAAATTGGGTTAAAAAGGCCCCTTTACCGATTTGGTGACTTACGAAACATATGCCACATGAAATATGGATCATTAAATTAATATTAAAATACCCATAAATGAACTTATATTACAAAATTAATACAATCACGGGTAGTATGTACACTGCACAAATAAAAAATAGTGGCAAATATTACATGAATCTTACAGAAATAAAAAGTGAGACGAACACCCATTACAACATTGTAATCAAACGAGTTGTATGAAAAAAAGTTAATAAACACAAAATGAATCACATAATACAATGAATATACATAGTATCATGATAATATATATCAAATGTAAGTACCAAATACAGCAAATGGAAAAATTAGTGGCGAACAATGGAAACCACATGGAATTAAAAGTGAGATAAGAAATCCATTACCTTGTGTCCGACTTGACTCTAACATTGTTTAATCTCCTAAATAATAAACTAAAGTTAATTTATACTTTTTAAGAACCTTTTTAACATTTATTATTACATTTATATAACTTAATACCATGTTATCAGAATTATTTAATCATTCATGTTAATAATGTGTGTTTTGTCGATATCTGGTAATAGAGTCAATAATGAACACCATATAGATACAAGTTGTTCACATGGTCAAATGATCATTATATCCAAAATAATATTCAAGATTTAGATATCATATATATCATATATATAATATATATCCAGTATATACATGTATTTATAATTTTAAATAACATTTGGAGGTATGAAATGACATGCACCGTTCATGGAGACGGTAAGCTGTACGTACGCATGAACGTTACATTCATTTCTATTTCATATTTTAATGGAATAAAAACATAATTATACATAGTTATATTATAATTACAGTATAATATCATATATAATATCATTAACTCCATCATTTATACGTCCCACATATGTCATTAATAAGTCATATCACATTGAGGGGGCAGTAGTCTGCTCTTCCTCAAATGAAATTATCGCGTTTACCCATAATGGAAACCATAATGGTATGATATAAATGAAAAAATACTGAATAATAAATTAAAAATAAACATAATATATATCATATATAAATATGGTGTCATCTAAATGGACACCATGAAAGGCGGTGGGAGATAATCGAACAATCATCGTCTCGTGAGGCGTTAGTTTCCCATCCATATAAATAGTATGTTCTTCACCCATTAGATGGAGGTGTGTCTAAGTGTAGTTTGAATAATTATTATAAATACATCATAGTATATTTGGTAAACTTTTTTTCTATAATATAAAGGAATAAAAAGAGTTTAGGGTGTTAGAGATGTAAAAGAAATGAAACGAAATTAAGAGCAACTGTTACCTTTAAATTTGGTAACTCCCTTTGATTGATCCAAAATGGTTTTTTGAAGTTCCTTATGCCTAAAGTAAGGCTTATATGTGGAGTAGTGGGATATATTTAGATTAATTGGGAAGAATTTGGATGAGCCAAAATACTTGATAGGTGTGATTAATTGGACAGAAATGGACTTCTTTTATAAGGAGGACGAGGGGCTCTTTTGGAAAGTGTGAAAATATTATTTTATTATATAATTATATTCGGTTTATAAAGGTCTAAAAATAATTAGAGTCTACAATAATATTACTCATTGTCGAAATAAAATCATAAAATAAGAATTGGATAGGTTTAGGATTTTATTTTAATATTTATAATCATATTTAATTAAATGATTTAAATGAGGTAAACATTGCATCATTAATATGTCATAATTAATTTGATTTATTAGATGTCTAAAAATAATATAAAAAATATACCATGATGTAGGAAATATTTTTATCTTTCTAATGACTATTTATATTCAAAAAAGTAACTTATATAGCACCACGTAAAAATTAATTTACAATGATATATTTGTTTATGTCATTTTTTTCTTTACATTAAAATAATTAATCTAAAGTGCCATTAACATTCATAAGTGGCTTAATGGGGTCCAAAAAGCAACCCAAAGATTCCCATGGTCGTCCAATACACATTAAATAAGGGTATGATAAATGTTATGCTAATTTTGAATTATTAGAATATTATTTTTACCTTAAATTACCTTATTTACCTTTAACCGCGATAAATAAAAGTCAAAAGTTAATATTCACCAAAAATTATTTTCATCTTATTGAACCACATTTACATTTTGATATTAACTGTGTCTCTTGGATTTTTGAAATTCAACTCACAGAAGTGTTAAAATTTCTTTTAAATGAAAAAGTCTGTTTTTTTAACTACTACTAAGTTGTTTCACTATTCATCACAATTTGATGTTTTTCATAAAAATACCAAAAACTAAGACTAAGCTATATTGTATATTCTGAATTAAAAAATGATGTATAGTTTACCAAATTCAAAACATATAATTTGAATTAATTAATATAATATTAATTCCCGTTGTTAAAACAAATAGCGTGTTTCTACGAAATAATAACTATCAAAGGATTTTCACTTGTTTATGTCCAATTTCGAAGTGAAATTAATTCCAATGTCCAATGTTAGATTAAATGATAATAATATATTATACGTACACTTTAAACCCAATTTTAAAAAATAATACAACAATATAATTAAATTTGATTAAAACACATTTTAAATTTAAATACAATATTTTTCACTATTCATTAAAAAATGAACATTATTGGAACAACTCCAAAAAAATTACAGAAAAAAATTTTGATGACCCATTATAAAGAATGATTTTATTTGGTCAAATATAATGTATTAAAGTAACCAAAACTAGATTTAATGATGTTTTTCCATTAAAAGGATAGAAATCATCCTTTTAATGAAACTTATGCTTAACATTTGATTCATTCATATTTCAGGCCCCTAACTTTTTATTAGATAAATGTAAATACATTTAAAAACATTTATAATCATATTATAGTTAGTTTTATTCATTCCTACCAATACAATGTCTAGGAGTTAACTATCATTTAATATAATATTATTATATAATTAGTGTAAAACGTAAGATTTCAAAGAAACTCGTTGTTGCGTATCAGGTACACTATCGATCATATAAATCCATTTAAAGTAAAATTAATATTAAATTCACAAATATAAATACATATGAAATATATCTTATTCAATATTTACTTGGGATGTTACAACCGATCAATTTAGTATCCTTTTTAATACAACATAAAAACATAAGAGTTACATTACATCATGAAATGAAGAACAACATGGTGTCTCTATTGAAAACACTCATATCCCATACATTATCCATACATGTTAGACATAATATAATTCATCACAACATGGTGAAAATGAAACATAATAATGGTTTTATAACATCTTCTCAGTAAGGAAGAATAATATAGAGGAGGAAATCATAAATAAGAATAAAATTATAAGGCAGGGTATGAAATTGACATTCAAGACTTTTCAACATAATCATTAGTATAATAGAGAAAAAATAAATCAAAAAATTAAATTTAAAATATCACATGGAAATTATAGTTGTCATCTAATAACATGAAATATCAATAACTAAAATCATATTATTGGAATGAATAAGATCATACATCATAACCACGCCGTAAAGTCCTCATTCAAAGACCATACAAAACCATATCGTCAAGGGATTATAAAATGACACAACTTTTTCTCATGAGACCTAATGATTTATCGAGGGGATATAGTGGTCCCCTCCCATCACATAGTAAGTACAATTCATTACTTTTGTTAAAAGGGTGTTACATAACATAAAAAGTCTTATTAAAACAAGCATATGAAATTTAAATACATTAACCATAATTCATAAATCATATATTAATAAGAAATCCATATTAAAAAAATCGTAAAAGCATCAATAAAATATGAAATATTGTAATATAATAAATCAAAATCAATCTAGCAAACAATAAAACAATTGATGTTGAAATTGATGAAAATTTCAAATAAATTAATTTAAACTCGTTGAGAGAATGATCCCTTTCTAAATTTCAATTATTTTAAATCTGTATAATATCAGATGAATTTTTATGAAAATTACTCATTACGCTTTTAATGAAATCTTTAATTATAAGGTGTCATAAGGGTTTAAAAAAGAAACTTTCTCATTATAAGTTAAAAAACACTCTTTCTTTCATTTTTTGAAAATGTCATTACGTACCTCTAGTGGAAAATAACGAAAATATCCTTTCAAAATATTTTATAAGAAGTAAAAGATTTGTGTAAATAATTTTAAACAATTATTTATAATATTTTTCATTACATTTTTAAAATTATGGTAGATGAAGGAATAAGGGTGGGGTTATGGATGGATATGCTCACTAAAAGGGCTAGTCCGGAGGTGGTGGTTTGAGTTGTTCTGTTAGGAGATGGTGTAGGTTCAGTTTCATGATCATGTGGTACCTTATCATCACCCTGGATATCTCCGATCACCCACCTGTACTTATCTTTATATTGCATTAATAAATCAATTTTTTTGAGTAATAGGAATTATATCAACACTATGGGGCCTAGCGATGTGAGAGTGTTTTCAATATCAATGTATCAAAGATTTTGGAAAACAATAGTGATGAAGGAGATTCCCATCATTTATTCAAGGGTTATATACACATGGGACAAAAAATTATTGGACTATGTTGTTTCTATTTAGATGGTTGGGCCACCCATGGCAGTGGAAGGGATGGGGACATCCAGCTAGCTCACCGTCTAATGAACCTCTTCACGAGCCAACAATCCTTGAGTACGTTCCCGTTATAGAATCAGTATGGAAAAACCTCAAAGATGTCTGGAATTTTTTTTCTACGGTCATATATTCTATATGGTTCTCTACAAAAAATACTACATAGTCATGAAACATCCTAATTTCTCGTATCGACCTTGAGGGCCATGAAGAAATCATATGTGATAAAGAAATCATCGTAAATTCCATGACCAACTCTAAATTAACTGAATGTGATAGCTGAGGTTAGCTACCAATAACAAAGTTGAAGGTGTCAATGGTAAACTACAAGGTGTATAATGACAATAGGAATATATCCCTTCATGTCTCCTCACATCTATCGATTATCGGTGTGTGATGAAAACATTTTAGAAGAATTAAGTTCTCATGGTGGAAAAGATGTCGATTGATGATGACTACATAAATGATCGTGTTTGTTTGTATGGACCAGACAAGAATCTGGAACAATGAGACATAATGATCATGTGTTGGGATGCGAATTAGATTATGAAGATGTGGTTTTCATTCACCCTTCAACCTAATGGATTCTGAATCAGATTCTGTTTTGGTAAAAGCTTGGGATGAGGAAGATGTGGAAGAGGATGATAGACGAGATGGTTGAGGGGTAGAACCTCTTCGGCGATTGATCAGAGGTGGATCATAATGCTCTGACCCAGGATAATCAAGTTGAGTTCTCACTAACACCATGTGTGCCATTTTGGGAGAAGATTCAGCTACAGATATGTATTGATGATGGATGGTGAATGAGGGTGATATGATAGTGGATGAGGTGTAGTAGCCGTTTTCTGTGAGAGGAAAGTGTGGGAGAGAGTTTCTGTAGTTATGTGTGTAATGATCCATAGGTTAACCACCCAAATATATTACTAAAATACACTACCAATAATTATATTCATGAATTTTAATTTCAAAATATGTTAATTCAGTCAATTAAAATTAGACATCGTGAATCTTGATTACACAATTTGAATTTGGTGATTTTGGAAAATCACTGAAAAAGAGAATGATCTTTTGTTCCCAATAATCCTCAAGAAATCGAAAATCATATAATATCCTAAACTAGAATTAGGTGTCCAAACATGGGGTTTTTCACTTCATGCACTATAATTAACAACAAGAGAAAAACTCTTTGGTGGTCATTATAATTTAAAGAAGAAGATACACCCCTCTCATATGAGTTCATAATATATTGACAATCTTTCACCATTGACATTTAATTATGATTAAATTTCATTCTATACTAACAGGGGAAATAATTAATAACCTTAAGAGTTCTTAGCCATGTATTTCCATGTATCACAATGGAAAATATTTAAGTGGGATTTGAGGGATAGAACCATATTCCTTAAAATATAAATGAGTCTCTTAATGTGTTGATCAATTAATTCGATGTTTTTTTCTTTAATGATATTGTAATATTCCAAAGAATCATTTTTTATCTTTTAATATTCATAAAACTATATAATCCTAGCTTCACTTGTTTGTTAGAATCCATATTAACCTTCTTAATTTTCCAAAATGAGTGATTCTTTAGTTCTACTAGAATGTGACATGGATTTGAATACCCAAACTGAATGGTGTGTTACCAATTGTAGTTTTTACAAATTACGGTACACCCATAGTTAATTATCTAACTTAATACTCTAATCCTTTTGATTTGGGATTATAGTCTCCTCAAGGATTTTTTAATTTCCCTATTGTGAAATTCAATATGCTTTCTTTTTTTTCGTCATCTATAGTTTTTGTTTTGTAAATAATTCCCTATTTATATAATATTCCTTTTACATATTGATTGTTGAAATGTGATCAACATTCACTAATGAGTATTATTGGAAATTAGATCCATGAAAAAAAAATCATTATGAAATTCATGAATACTTTGGTCATGTGATGAGGTAAAGAATTAGGTTCATCCAATTGGAAAGCATAGTCAGTGGAAACAATTACATATAATTTTCAATGTGAGATAACAAAAGGATTGATGAAATAAATTACATACTCATCTATTATTTTGTGAACCATTATGGATGTTTGGGGAATTTTATTCCTTTTTACAATTGTTTCATTTTATTGACTCAAATCAAATCTTTTACAATAATTTCATACATCTTGATGGAGTGTGGGAAAAAAGAAGACTCTATAAGAATTTTCTATTATTAATTTTGGTCCATGAAAAGCTCAAGTTGTTTATGCATTAATCATATATAACACACTTTTTACCTTCTCTTCTCGGATGTAGTGAAATACTAATCCATCAACATAATTATTAACAAGGAGTGGTTCATCCATGTATTAGTGTGAAACATCTACTAAAAATATCATTTATTGTTGATAAATATGTTCTAGCTTGAGGGATCCCATATTGAGAAAATTTAAAATGTCTAAAAATCACAAATGTCCCGTTGTATTTATGTTGAAGAGAGTCTCATCATGGAAGTTGACTTCAATGTCTATATCACCAACATCATTTATAAGGAGTCTTACAACTGAGGATAAGTAATTAGGGACAACACTATCCTTTCCTCTTTATCCATGATAATGATGTTGAATTATTTCAGATATAGGCTCCACTGTATCATTCTTGGGTTGGAATCCTTTTTAATCATCAATTATTGTAAGGACACATGGTCAATGTATCTAATTAGTTTTGAAAAAACTAGATAGGGGATAAATCATTTGTAAAAAAATAAATCCCCTAAGAGATCATACTATAGACTTCTGTCTTTAACATGATCTTCATTCTATGTGTGTCTAGAATCATATATTGGGAAGAATATGTGACCGACTCGCTGTCATAAAATAGTTCCAACATATATGTTGTTGACGGAACACATCATTTCAATCTCTTTTTTATCAGTATGGTTAAATGATACTGGTGGAATCTTCAATAATTTTATTAAATGTGTTGAATTCCCACCGATATACTTCAACAAATTATAAGGGATTTTCTTTAGATTTCATGTGTGTCATAGGGTGAGAGAATTTTTTAAAATAAATTAACATTAAATTATAAAAAAACATGCATGGCCTAGAATTTATAGTATTCCTTTAACTGTAGAGGATTTAAATAAATAATTGATTACATTAATCTTTTTGGCATTAATTTCCATAATATCCCTGAATATTTTTTGTTCAATGATTATGCCTCCATGGACAATCAAGTTTAATTTTTACCAATATAAAAAAGAGACACTTCTCATCATAGGATTGTAGGACTATGTAAATATTATTAGGAAGGCATTGAATGATCATCCATAAATATAAAAATAATCGATGAAAATTGTAAGAATTCATCATCCAAATCATGGAATGTACGTTTCATGAAGCCTTTAATGCTTTCCATGTCATCATAAATACAAAAGGACATTTTAATTTTTTCAAATGTAACAATTGAACAAGTGAATGTTATTTTAGAGTAATAATCTAGGATAATTGTTGGAAACAATTTGTGTATTAGGTTGTATTTGTTGTCAATAGTTGTCAATGAAGATCAAAATGAAGGAGATCAAGAAGTACTCCAATGAAATGGAGGACTGGACGATCAAAATGAAGGAGATCATGAATTACTCTGATAAAGTTTTGGAATGGTAATTCAGAAGATTTTTGTACTGATCATAAGTTCAAAAAACATGTATCAAAGGTGATATATTGTTTACAACAATGAAGAATGTGTTGTGTAATCCATCAGAGGATGATTAATGAAGAATGGGGTTTAGGATGAATACCATGAAATTCCTCCTTATTATATGAGAACCATGGGTTTTGATGAAGACCATGAAATTCTTCATTATTTCATGAGAACCATGGGTTTTTTATGAAGACCATGCAATTAATCATGATTGCATGAGAACCATGAAAGAGACTTCTTGACGAATTGATTCATATGGTGTGCATGAAGTATATTATGAATGTTGATGAAGAAGACAATGGGCAAATTATTGGAATTCTAAGATGGCCGTGCGGGGATTGGAATTTTGAGATAGCCATGTACATCACATTGTCATAGAAGATGATGATGCTAAAGATATGCCTTCAAAGAATACATATCACAATAGTGGAGTTAGTGATAAATGTAGAAGTGTTCCGGAAGGATACAGATCACCAAGAAGAATTGATTTTGAGGTGATTGTGCTTGTTGACAAAGCAAACAAACGACATACAAATTTTTTGACATAGAAGATTCCATGGTGGCTTGTCGAGTTCAAGTACTGTGGATAATGATCCATGTTTTATTCAAGAAATATCGACAAAGGAATTGATGATCTGGAGGCGGAAAAAAATGGCGGATAAAAGGTGGCGCTGTTTCCCAGTGTATGCCAAATTTTTGTACTTGAAAATTGACAAATGAAGAAAAGTGGTTTTGGAAGAGATACTTGTGCACCATGTACTTGAAGGAGAGGAAACGTGAATACCATATGTTTTTCAAGATCAGAACATGGAAAAATGGAAAAGGAAAGTGGGTCGTGCAAGTGGTGGGTTTTTCGCACAGGTGACCTACGTGTCGTGAAGAGACTTGTGCACCATTTCCTAGAAGGATTGGAAACCTGCACACCTATTTTTTTTCAAGAACAAAACATAACAATATGGAAAAGGAAAGAAGGTAGTTCATGTATTGGTTGGGTCGTCAAAGTGAGTTGTGCGACAGAGGCTAGGGGAGATGAGCTGGGCGCCGAGACTTGCATACGAGGGGTGACTTGCGTGCCACCGCACAGGTTGACCAAATGCCTATAAATACTAGACCACCCTTCCTAATTATCCAAAGAGTTCAACACATAGAAAAATCAGAGCTCCCATTGCGCAGGTGTGGGAGTCGCGCAAGTATTGTGTGGTCGCGTAGGAAGACTTGCATTCCAGTGATTGATGATGTGCGCCAGTTGTTGGTTGTGCACCCAAAGAGGTTTGGGAAAGAAATGAAGTGTTTCGAACATGTTATAAGTTGAGGAAGTAATTTTCACGCATGTGGTTTTGTGATACCAGCACGCCAGTTTAGACCCGCGCGCTGAAGACTTGTTCACTGTATTGGGACATGCGCGCCAGGCTTGGAGAAGAGCGCTAGGTATTGTTGGAGTATGCCCATACTTATTGGAGCTGCATGAAAGCCAGAAGATACCCCGGAACCTTTGGTGCAATGTGAGATTGAAGAGGAAATATAAATTATACATGCATGATCACATGCATTCATGGAGAACTGGTTATGAAAATGCAATGTAAGATGATTTTCATTTATTGAGCAATCACATAAGTGATTGTGATTCAGTCAAATGAAGACAAGGGGATCTAGTTCATTCAGTAATTGCACTAAAGAATAAGGATTGAAATGAAAATTGCATCAACTCTGAACCCCGATGCAAGCTATGTATAATGCTGAACTGGAGAAAAAGAATATCGTGTCTATCTATTGAAGAGACCTTCATGTCTATAAACTGAGTGGGACATCACCAACGGCAGTGAGCCCGAGGGAGTCAATGGGAGTGGCCCAAGGGACGCAGTGTGTTATCCTTGAATATTTGTAAAGTCAGTGAGCCTAGGACATAGTGACTTTACCTGAACCTTTGTAATCCACAGCTAGTGAAGCATAGTGGATTTTGGTACGACCGAAAACCGGTCGGCGTATGCTCCTTGGACGTAACCCTTAGTGGTGAACCAAGTAAAAATAGTTGTGTCATCTCATTGAATATGAATGTTTCATTACTGATTATATCTATCATATAGGTTTAACTAGTTCCTACCAACTTGGGAACACGATCCATAAGTTTTAAAAGAAAAAGATGTCACCCTGAGTCACCCCTCCCCTCTCAGGGTGTCCCAGGGTCCTACAATAATTATAGTTCTATTTTATCCAGAATATCTATCAATGAATGAGTTCAAATTATGTCATGTTATTATCTCCTACATTTTATCCATAATGGTATGGAGGAAATGATCATTCTAGGATTCTGAATATAGTATTCTCTAATCCATGCCTAATATACATACATTGATGGCTCGATTTAAGATTGTTTCATTTTAATAATTTTTTCAACTATTGGGATACCTTTCATTGGAACAACCAATAGTAGCCTCACCCACTCTTTAGTAGATACTTAAAAAGTTATTCCACCATCTAGATTTTGTATTACACCTTATATATTTTTTTCATTTGTTGGATGAGACGCATATAGGGGTAGAATTTCGGCTTTTAGCCTTATTCTAGTATAATATTATTAGTGAAAACGGAAATATAGATCCCTTTGATGTCATCAGCCCCTAGGTAATTGACTTATTATGTCCTTGAAATACTTAAATCATCTTTTCCTCATTTTCTTATATAAGTTCTTAGCTAAATATGACTATTAGTGCACTAGTATTCACTAGGAATGAATATTTTAGTGTACTTGGGAGGTGTTTCAGATTTGATTTAAGTGGTTGAATGACTTAGAGTATGATTGGTGTGATATTTTTCCATATAAAAGGTTCTATATAGTTTATTTAATCAATCTCACCCTCTTATCTTTTAGTAGGAGAAAGATCCTCAATATTATCTTCAGTGGCCACGATGTAATCTCTTTCATGTGTGAAAAATATTGATTTATAGATAAAAGTATCAAATTTTTTTTACCCTGGTTTACCAAAACATTTTTTTCATTTAATTAAAATAGGATTCTACGATGATTCACATCAATATGTTCCTTCCCAGAAGATAGGAATGTTTTCCAAAGGATAAATAAATGTCTCCTACAACATCCATGTCCAAACTGAAAAAATTCCAGATGAAAAATGAACATGATAATTTTCACTGAGATATAATCAAGAATATATCATGGATACATTACTGATCATTTGGATAAATGGAGGTGTACTCCAGTAGTTTTTAGTTCTATGGGACCTAATTTCTTGAATACACTCATCGACATTAGGGTTATGATGTACCTAAATCGCACAAAGTCTCTCATGATGTAACATAATATAATGGTTCATGAAATTTAAGAGATTATAAGATCTCACATTTTGGGTGGATTTCTCTATTGAAAAGCAATAAATCATTCATTATGTAATGTGATGAATCATTTGTCTTCCATTATCATTTTATCACATAGCAGATCCATAACAAATTTCACATAGGTAGGAATTTAGGCCAATTTTTTAAAAAAAGGAATATTGAAGTCTAATTTTTTGGATGTATCCTGAAAAATCATATAATAACCTTGGAAATATACATTCTTCATTATTTCTATAAAATTTAGATGTGTTTATATATTGGTGGTGCAATGTATCTGTATTTATTCAGTTTCTCTTTTTTTTTGTGGCTTTTTTGGTAGGTGTTACCTCTTTAGGATTCTCATGAACATTTTTATTTTCATTTTCAACAAATTATTATTCTATTGTTGGGGAATGATATTTGGGTTCCCTATATTTTTTATTATCCTCCTCAAAATTGGAAAAATTCCATAACATTCATATTCCTTAAAACCACTACCTTTTCCTATTCTGTTGGGGATGGCTCTATATTACCCGATACTATACCTGGTAAACTCTATAATATGGTCACAGATATTTGGACCATTTGATGGTCATGGTTAAAAAGAGCCACCCTTTTATTCTTCATTTTCTTCTCTTGAGGACTCATCCTGTGATTTTTCCTTTAAAAAATTTATGAGAAAAGATATTCCAATTTTGATTAATGAAGAACACACTGTTGTGGTGGTCTTGGTGGAGTTGGTGGAAATTGTGATTTTTCTCTTGGGGAGAAGGGTTCTTTCATTACATGTTGTTGTGGTATAGGAACAATATTCATTGTAGTATATCCAATTCATCATGGGTTATATAATGGTCTCTTAACAATCTAATGATGGCAGTACCCATTATTATTTTTTGTGGCTACTTAATCAGCCGATTTTGATAATATTGTCACGGTTGATGATATTTTTTGATTTATAATTGTAATTAATGTAATTAAAATCGTGGATTTATTGTTACTAACCACCTTTTATTCTTACTGGATGTAGATTTTTTACCACACATTATATTGGATTGTATATCCATTACAGGATCATAAGGGGGAGGTTTTGCATTAGGTGGCTTAAATAATTCCAGCTTCATGGTCATGTCCTCTACATGTGAAGCTAGTTGATTATTTTCTTCAACATTGTGGATTGCACACTAGGGAGGTCCATGATATCTCTATAACATATTTGAATTATGATTGACTTCATCCCAAATTACTCAACAAGCCTTATGTGTTTTTAATATCTTCCCTGCATTTTCAGCAAAAAAAAAAATTGTGATCAGTTCGTTGGAGGCATGTATTGTATATTGGAACTTGTATATTCATATCAATCAGATGATATAGGCAACACCATGTGAGTTGAATGATGTGATCCCATTCTTCCAATTCAAATTCACTATCAGTTTGAGAAAAATTCTACATTTTATTCAATAGTTTCTATGTTTAGATAGATGGAAATTACATTTCAAAAAAATTATTCTATAATTCATCCCAATTCACAAGGGACTCAGGAGATATAATTTCAATCAAATCCTTAGGTCAGTCATGCATTGATATCTGAAATGAACATGGACTTATATTATAAAATAATTTTCCCTACTTTTGAAGGGTAACACCAAATTATAGTAAGCTAGACATATTTTCATGGGAATCCTTACATTGTAGGCCACAAAACTGACCCAAATTATGGATCATATTAAAAAATCTAGGATTAATATCGATAGTGTGTTCTTGAAAAATAGGACATAAAATACTTTTTGTAGCACCATTTATTGATGAAAAATCATAATATATAATGATGCATTCTTGTGGCATGAGATGTACTACATGTAGTGTGAGATGCATATTTTTCATGTTTTGTGGGTTGGGACCAACATGATTGATGTGGTCAAACATTTTTTGAATAGAGGCCTTCATAAATGCACTATTTTATATTTGGTTCTAAATAATGATGTTTTTTTCATCAACACACTTTTAATGAGTTAGAGGTCCCTGAGTCATGCATTAGGCAACAAGGAGATGAAATACTATCATCCAAATAAAGAAAAAAATATATATATGAGAGAAAGGGGTATTAGGTTAGATAATATCAGTTTTTAAATCATATTTCTAGGCCATAGAATAGTTTTTGGTCCCTAGAATAGTCCTCATAATTTAATACACGAGCATGTGTTGTTTATTTCATTTTTGTTTCAGTCATATAAGATTATTGTTACCAAACTAAACAATCTATTAAATCAATGTAAAAGGAAAGTGTGATGTTGATCAAATGGGATTGAACTAGATGATAGGAAGAAAGGCGTCTATCCCTATGTGTATGAGTCCTCAAAAATTTCTCATGATTGAGAATAAAATACTGCAATGTAATTTTGGATTATGATCAGAGTCAGAAAAGTGATCAAGATCAATTTAAATGTTCGGGTTGATGAATAATATATGGCTTAACATAGAGTAGTCCTATTGATATAGATATTATGAAATCAAAGGACACTAGTTTAATATGGTCAAAACAACTAGATATATCCATGAGGAAACTATTACTTTGTCGAGAAATAGCTAACAACCTATATTCATTAAGACTATATACTAAAAAATAATATATAATAGGCCATTTTTTACAACCTGTTCCACTCAAATTAGATCAAAGTTGTTCAGTTAAAATCCACATTATAAGGGTTTCCATAAAGAATTAGAAAAAAAATTCTAGTACATAATTAGTAACCATATGGTAATGATGTTGATAATTAAATATTCTTTATGTTAATAATCCCTTACTCTCAACCACTATCCAAAGTGGTTCCTTTACTCATCATTTAAATAATTAAGTGTGGGTAAAAAATTGAAAACATTTTTATCTCACCACAAATAATTTTGGTTAGGTATTTAAGGATCTTTCAATAATGAACCAAAAATTAATAAATGAAATCAACACAAAAATCAATTAATAACTTACTTTAAAGAATTATCATTAAAGAACATGGTAAGGGTTCATAATAAAAAACTGATTGAATGAAAAACACTTATTACAAGAAATTGGTTGTTCAACAGGATGAATAATTATTACAATTTGATAAAAAAAATTTATATATTTAATAAAATAAATATAACTAATGAATTTTGAGTTGAGAGAGAAGGAATAATAGAGGGAAAAATGAAATCATGATAACACCAAAATTAAATGGGTTTTCTATATTCTCTCACTACTAGAGGCCACTAGGATGTAAATACATAGTTAATTATACAAAATGTAAACATGTCAGGTATTGTAATTCTAATCTATGATTTTATCCAAGAGATTTGGATCTATCACGTATCTCATCCTAAATTTTTATAATCAAATTGTTTACTCTTATCATGATGTGTAACAGGTCTTCACATCATGTATTTTCAATCTGATGGATCTTTAAACCATGAATTTAATTTCAAACCTTATATGATGTGAGTTAGACAGTTGTGTTGGGTCATTGTTTCATGTCTTTTAATTAATTTACTACTTTATTCAAGGATTGTAACATTCTATGAATTATTGCTACACATCATGTAAGCTGATATAATAATGTGTACTAATAAATTTACTCCAGATTCCTTTGTTTTTCCCTTTATCCTCTTAAAATCCTATTTCCTATAAAAATCAATACATTCATGTTTCATCATCAAGTAAAACATGAATATTATATAATTTTATTATTATAATATTTCTATAATATTTAATCTTATCACTTTCTCACTACATCATTGTTACCCCCAAAAGTGTAAGAGTGGACCATATAGTTCGTTCAGTGTCTTCCAACATTCTGAATAAATGTTTTTATGACACTCAGTTCTACATATATTTTCCAGAACATTACTATAGGTATAGTTCATGATACAATCAAGGTGTCACAAGATATAGAGCATCCCGGATAGTGAAATACAATATTTCTACATATATTAATTTTATCTATCTGTTAATTTTTTTAAATTATAAATTTTTTTTTCTAAATATCTGTTTTAAACACATACATTATCTCATTTATATTAACATTATGGTACATGAAAGCTTCTCAAATCTCATTACATTATTTCCCATGTTTTGTGGGCCAGGTTATTATGTTTCTTGTATTTTTTTTATTCCCACATATTCTTTGCAATAGATTATGTGTCCAAGAAAAAGTTTAAATTGAAAACCCAAGAAAAGATATGGATCAAATATTATTTAAAATAATCTATTTGGTAGTAGGTGACATAAAGTGGACATGATTAGGTTTTTCCTTGAGAGTCATCCCCTTATATTTATTTCATTTTGTTGTTTTATATTTATGACTTAAATTTAATTTACAATAAATCATATATAAGAATAGTAATTATATAGTTAATATTATTTATGGTATATGTACATTTTTTATGTAAATTGATGTAAAATAGATAAATTATGTTTCGAAATAATTTTAACTAAGATATAATCAATATTTGAAAAATCTATTCATGGATTATAATATGTATCTATATTCTATTTTGATTAGCTATATTATTTTAAATTTAATTTTGGGATATTATTTAAACTTGTTTTATAAATAAATTTATATTGGGCACATAATTCACCCTCCTCTTGAGATACTCACTCAGGCCAAAATTTACATAAGAGGGTTTTGAAAATCAATTGAACTATTATTCTAGTAATGTGTAAACAATTTTAAATATCTATCATTTATTAATTTATTTCATTAAATATTTAATATAGAACATGGATTTAAAACTATTATAATTACATGATTTAATATAAATAACTATAATCAGTGGAGAATAAAAAAATATAAATTTAAATTTAAATTATGGGTTTAGAAATTTACTCTACTATAGGGGATATTTATGATTCACCAAAAACTCCTAAAAATAATTGTATAATGATACAATACATTCTTATAACAACTATTTAAAATACATCAATTCTATTCACTATTATTTATAAGATGAAGAATTTTATAAGATATATTATAGTAAAACACCCAATAAATTTTTGATACATCATCCATTTGACATGAATGAACATAGAATGTGAATGATATGATATATAACACTAATAAAATTAAATATGATATATTTAAGAGGAAATTTAACGAGTAGATTTATGATATTAGTATTAGGTTCAATGAGTTAGTCAACAACATGAGGAACTTGGGAAATCTTGTATCATACAAAGACCAAATAATATGACTACCGAGATATCTTCCTAAGTGATTGATAAGAATATTTGTGTTTCTAATGAAATCTTTTGAAATCATTCAACTACCTTCAATGGAATTAATCTGGAAGTTAATAATTTATAAGGGAGATATTATGGTCTATCATGAAGAATATTATATCCTTATAATGAAATTAGTTTCCATGAATACTACCACTTCCAAACATAAAGACATGGACAAGATATTGAATGGAAGATCTAGTGATGAATAATGACTAACAGAAACTACTCATTTGTTCAAAAAATTTGATAACTTCTATAGGAAGAAGCATATATTTAGGAAGCTGAGTCACATTGAATATATGATAGCATATGACCTTGGGAAAAGAACAAGAAATGTGGTGAACACTCAAATGGGATTAACTATTATGAATGTAAGAGAAAATGTAATGTAATGGTTCATTGTCCCAAGTTAAAATTTAAGTAGAAGTATGAGCAATATGATAGAGGGTTTAATGAAGCAATGAAAACTACCTGTAATTTCTATAAGGATAAAATTAGTGAGTTCAACTCATATCATGATGAAAATTATAATTCTTCCAACATGTGATTCATGAAAATTGTTTCTGAGGTACCTATTATATATTCTGTAATTTATTCTAATCACTCAGTAAATTAAAATGAATATGATATTTAAAAATAATAAATGTTTGTGTACTAAAATATTCTTTAAGATACATTTAATTATCCTATAGACAAATAAATGTTTATTAAAAAACAAAATTTTTTATCTTATAGTATTAAAATTCATCTTCTTATATAAAAATAGAAGAATTATGAATTGTTATGAGATAATACCGATGTGAAATATTAAATGGGTATGTAAAAAATGACTTCGATATATTTAAAAATTTAACAGAAACCCTTAATATAATATTAGGATGAATATTTTTCTAAATATATTAATGGTGTAGGTTACCGAACATAGAAAATAATAATTTGACTAATGTTCTTGATCCCATTGTGTATCATAGAGACGTAGGTTGTGTAGCTCTTCCAATTAAAGAAATATGATCATATGGGACTAAATTATGTGTATGGTCGTTACATTCCATGTATTGGTGTTACATTCTGTGTAGTTCCCAAAATGGTGTGACCAAGGGACATGGATTGGTATAGCCATGTGATAACACATGGTTGTGTACTAACACATGGATAAAATACCCAGATACGGGGTTAGATACACGGACACTGGAAAACTACATGGGTAGGAGGCCGTTTTTCTGAACACACTATATAGTATGGGATACAGTGTGTGTGTGTGTGGTATAGAGTTGGTCTATTGGTCATGAATAGAAAAATGTTCAGGTTCCTTGATTTTTGGTACATGGCGTCTACCACCTCTAGATGTCGTGTACCCCTACATGGGTTGGAACCCGTGTAGACAAGATACACAAGAAGGTGCTTGAGTGGGGTCACATATCATATGTTCCCCGGTACATGTCATGTTCTACTGGAACATCCTATGAGGATCTTCCATAACATCATTCCTATTACTAGTTTTCATGCATGTGAGTAGTCTATCATAAGTGGTTTTCTATATAGAATGTGATGCTAGACTCTGTAACAGATTATGAGATTCAAGGCGGTGTGAATGGGAAAATAAGCACGTATATTGGTACGAATTTGATGTCCAATATCGATGTGGTTATTGTAGAGTGATTCTAAGACAATAACTCCCTAGATGGACTAGTGAGTGGGTTTTCCATACATATCTTCTTAAGTAAATACATGAATCCCAATTTCATGGCTGAGAGTTATTTACCTTTGGTTTGTTTCCTATAAGGGTGTGACTCCCCTGATAAATTAGTGTGTGGGTATTTCTATAACATTCACAAAGGTAGAGTAGGTACTCCATTGTTGGATCAGGGAGTATGTCCTCTATCTATTGGGCCAGTACTCACATGATGGAACAAGGCATGATTCTTACATATATGATGTATATATATACTTTCTACTCCTTTACCATATTATAGTGGCAGTCCTCTATTCAAGGATAATGGTACTCACAAGTCATTCCAGGGTGTTGGTTCTTGATACGTGTTGTTCTGACAGTGTCAGTACACCCTTTATATGTTATGGAGAATAAATTTAATCCTAGGATTGGTACTCAACTACTATGTTAGGTTGAAGGTCTCCCATAAGGATCGAGTTTGTAGAGTCGGTACTCCCCTATCATTCCAGGGTGCGGGTCCTCTAGCCCCTGAGTAGTACACCATAATTGGATGAGGGTGTGGGTAATTGATCTACAAAGTGGTACTCCCTTATCATATCAGGGAATGGTTCCTTTATAAGTATTACACTTTTGTTGGATCAGAGTGAAGTTTCTCACATATGGATTAGTAATCCTTGGTTTTCGAGTAGTAGTAGGGAGCATGTCCTCCATTTGAGTTGGACCTCTCAAAGATATTGGATATGGTTTCAACTATTAGATCCTTCCACATGATGTGAAGGATACCAAAGTAGAATATAGTTCTCAATCTATGGAATATGGTGTGGGCCACTCTTTACAATAGTGACAGGGGTTTTACAGGTTTGTTAGTAGAAGCACTACAGCGACTATGGGGAAGTGGCGTGGCCTGAGTCCCTCTATTATCTCTTATTAGAGAGGATACATGTGGTACATAGTCTAGAGAAGTGCTCCCTTAATGTTTTTAGTTGTGAGTGGTGGGATACCTCACATTGTTTTATTTACCTTGTGATGGGCGTGAGGTATAAATTACGAGACCTCTAGTGCTGGTCACTAGAAATGGACGAAGTAAGATCTTCTTGATATGGCATGTTATCTCGAACAAACCATTTAAAAAGGTAGATTTATTACTATAGGTGTGAATCTATCAAATGAGTTCAATCTAGGATGTATCAGCTAATGGAGTGTGTTCTCATGGTTTTATTTTGTGGCTAGAGCCTATGATGAAAATCTTATTGCTGCCTATGAAGTTGGAACCTAATGAGATATAGCGCCTTAAAAAGAATATATCGGTGGTTTTTGGGACTTATTATGGTGATTTATATTGTTAGGATTTAAACCACCTGTAGACGTGGATGTCTTGACATGTACATCTAAGATGGTTCAAGATGGAGTTTATCTCACGATTGGGATTCCCTATTTCTATAATGAGTTCACTATTTCCTTTAAGTTTATCCCGTATTCTATTGGGGGATTTGGGATTACTACTATATATTTTGTTACTCACACCGATTGGTGATTATCCATGACATGTTTTTTGACTTTTGTAGACACAGACCTTGTTGGTGGAGGAAATAAGGAACCTGATATATGTGGAGCATATAGAGCTTGAAATGCTAAGGTGTTTACCATATCCTGTTCGAGGAGATTTCCAGTAATTTTAGTTGATAGGGATCCACTATTTCAATGTTGGTTGAACACATATACAATATTCATTGGGGGTGTTGGTTTTCCCTTTAATGCTTTTAGTACATCAGTTGAACTCTGGTGGTTGGATATAGATGTATGCATGCAATGGATTCCTTTTGTTTTTTACATTTTAGCCTTTTCTGAGCTTTAAGATGTGTGTTTTCATATAGGTACATAGTTATGACTCACATATTAGTGATATTTCATCTCAGTGCTAGTCACCATCACCTGGACTATTGGAGGAGGGATTTAGGAGTAGTGGTCTGGGCCTTGCTGGGTTGGGTCAAGAAAGAGTTGTATTAGAGGTGCTTGGTTCTCCTATGGAAACGTAGTGTCTTGATCTTTTTTTGGGTTTAATATCTATAGTTTTAGGATGTTTTGAGTTCATTTATTGGGCAAGAGGATCTATTGTATCTGTGGTAGCGAAAAAATCCATTCCCAAGAACATTGAAAACAAATTTTTCGACTCAATATATAATAATAATGTTAACAAGTATATAAATAGTACATGAATCATAAAGGACTACGATTTTGTTTTTCTTGTCCTTCTTGAGTCAACTCCCTAGATATAATAATTTACAATGGTATTTATTGATTCACTTTCATGATGCTTCCATGAAGATTTCCATATTGAATTCTATGGTCTGATAGTGATGAATATTTTCCCGATAATAACGATTCAGTAAAGGGAACTGATTCTGTGGTGTTACCTTTGTGTGGTATTTTGGTGGTGCCACCACTAATAGTGTTGATAGTTTATTCGATATTTCAAGATGAAGATGTGTATAGGAAGTGTAAACTAAACTATTTCTAGAGGTAATGACCTTTGAGTTAATAGGTTAATCTATACCCCAAGGCAACAAATGATTGGATCGAGGTATTCATGTAAATTTTCTTCGTAGTGAGGACACATCCGGAACAGATGGTGGTCCCAGCGGCAAGCCTTCTATAGGATTTTTCCCAATGATAGTGGATTTCGGTGATACAAACTAATGAAGAGGAGATTCTCACTTTCAAAGAGTTCAATTGACTGTTGAGGGATGATTTTTACCCAACCACATTGAGATCCATTAATATCTAGGAGGTTCTATAACATCACCAGGGTAGAATCACATTGTTAGTGTTTTGGTCAAGGTTCATTAACATGGAGAGATACTCCATGGATATAGATCCGTATTTTTACATCATAAAACGGAACATCAGAAGGGTTTTTGTTAGCAAATTAGGGTGTTTTTGATTCTTCTGTTCATTCCCACCTACACTGAAGTGTTGGGATGAGCTCTGGTGGTGGAATGATTCCTGGCTAAGGAATAGGTGGAAATGAACCATAGTAGTAGTAATTATTATGAGTTAATTGTAGGATCTGGCATATGATATGATAAACGAGTCACAAAGCAAAAGTCATAATGAATCCCAGACGTAGACTTGTCATACCTTGGAGTAGGTGTAGGGAAGAGGATCAGATCATCCATAGAAGAGGAGGTGTTATTCTTGGTATAACCAGGGACATCTATGTACTGAATGTACAAGATTTTGTGCTACTGGGAGGGGGAAAACTGATCAGACACCTTGGAAACTACATCGCATGGATATTGGATTTCAGTGATTTGGCAGTTGAGGAAGAGTACTTGGAAGAGTAATAAGAGGTGTTATGCAGTTATAGGTGTTGCCAATGCCACCCACATGTGCTCATTCCTAGCTCAAAGAGGCAGAACACAATGGTAATGACATCTTCAGTCCATAAAGTTCTTTGACCCAGATGATATGAGGATTTATAGAGGAACCCCTTGATTTCTTTCATAATTTTGTTATATAAATCGACAGACACTGTAGTGTGTTCTCGATTTTTTCTTCTCATGCTCTAGGTTTAACCAGTGTGACATGAGGAATTCGTAGAACTCCATATTAGTAGCTACTACAGAGGGCTCGATAAGACCCTATTTGTGTTCAAGAGACCTTTTTGTTTTTTAGGTTTATCTTTGGGTGATTTTTATCAACATTGTATGTGATGCGCTCAAGGAATATTTGGTGAATTTTGATGTTTAATTGAACTCATGAAGAAGGGGAACACGTTCCCCAAGGATACTAATTTTTTATATGATCAGAACCTTATAGGTGATTTCTTTCTTTCAAAAGAATATAGTATTGAGGTATGGTGGAGGAGTACATTATACTTTCATTTTTAGGGTTATGTTGTGCAATTTATTTTTGGCGTAGGCCCTGACCTAGCCAGATATGTTATCCTATTCCACCCCTTTAATCTTGGTAGCCTTGGAATAGGGAGAGTCTTTCATAGAATAATTCCATAGAAATAGGGTAATAAATTACAATTTTTATTCTATGCATATTCGTTTCCTACAATCCATATAGATGGAGGATTTTAACAAAGGGATAGGTAAAACTATGTGTTTTTTTGTATTCCCAATTTATTTCATGAATACCCTCATGTGCTTAGCTTCTCCATGGAATTAAAAAAACATGATGAGGTTTTTGAATAGTCCATCCAAGGGTGGATGAGAGCTATGGGGTTCTGTCAATGTCTACTTAAGTTTATTGAGGCGGTGTACCATTAAAACACATGACTACAGATAGACTATGATGAATTGTGATTTCCCTCTTACTGATGTTGTGGAGACATGTGGCCGTTGACACAAAAATTTTACTTGGTAGAAGTAGGACATAAGAGTGTTTTTATATTTTTTTGTTCCCATGTGTGTGTTTCTAGAAGAATCCCAAGAATCCATAGTGATCTCACTAGCATGTTTTGCTAGTGGGGATCTCATTTTATTCACATTTTCTTATCCTTTAGATTTTTGGAGAATGAAAATACCATGTGTGTGGAAAATATAATGACCCATGTTTTGACCAAAATGACTTCATAATATTATAGGAACTATTTCTAATGTCATGAACTGATTCGGTGTAGGATGTTGCGGACTGGAGAGGCTCGACACCATGATATAAAAAATATTTGATATATTTGATCTTGTGTACAAATATTATATTGAAAATTACATCACTCTAGCTCAATGTCTAGGATTGGATTTTTTAGATAATGGTTGAGTTCATATCATCATTTTTACCTTAGGTTCCACCTAAGGTCATCTATGTTTGGTGTTTCATTCAGAGTTTGTTTTTAGTGATGTTGCATTGATAGGAATGTTAATTGAATTAATTTTATTAAATGTAATTCCCCTCACCCTTTCTAAACTACATATGTGCATCATGAAAACCAAGGATAGACATGAATATTCTCTTATCACTTTGCTTATGATGAACCACTACTGATTCATTGATGAATGGTTACATTGATCCCCATTTTCGATGCAGACCATCATCTGGTCCAGAACTAAGAAGATCTGAGAACTATTCTTTAACTAATGCTTCGACGTCTCACCATCTAGGTAGGTGGATTTGGTTTTTTGTCTCAGACCATTTTTTTCTTTTTTATTGTTTTAGATCCGTGGTACAAATTCTATAGATCCCTTTTAGATAGATCACTGGGTTTTGGTCTAAACTAGGGTAAATGAGGGTGTTTTGCAGGTGAATCTCAATTGGAATAACTGTATATGTAATGCTAGTTTTGTGGAATGCATCTTTTATATCCTCCGGTTTGGGGAATATGAACATTTTGGACTACATTCAATGTATAGGTGTTATGAACCTTGTAGTGCTGTAATTTTTGTGACCATGTTACATGGATTGTGAAAGCCATGTGAAAACAGATGGAAAATTACTAAAACCCATACAAGATACGTAGACACGCGGTTTGAAACATGGACATGGGAATACTATATGCGACGTATTTCCTAAATCCAAAAATGTTGTTTAGTATGGGATACACGTCATGTGAGAGAATTGGTTGGATGGTCCATGTAGGACAGTATCCCAACCAGGGTTTGAGAGATGAGGTTCATGTGGTTTAACTCCTCTACCTAGACTGTAACAATAAATGTGTTGAAACCCATGTGGAACAGATACATGGGAAGGAGCATGGGTGGTATGAAACACCATGTGTGTCATAGTGCACACAATGTACTATTAAGAGATTCTATGAGGAACCTCTTCCTCTAATATCTTCTTCCCCTGGAATCAAATTTAGTCTTATGAGTAGTCTCTCCTGAGAATTTATTTTTTGTAGAACAAGATTTTTTCATATATTATGGAATATGATATATGGGTTGGTTTGAGACATGCAATATTCTTGTGGATCAGTATATATATGATGTCGAAGATTGGTGTTGTTCTTTTAGAGAGATGCTATGACTATTACTCCCTTGAAAGAATAGGGTGTGGGTTTCCCTAATCTATCTTGTGAGGTAGAGACTGGACTCCCCATGTTATTGATGAAATTTCATTTCCTTTGGGTAGTTTTCTAGTGGGATGTTACTCCCTTAATGTATTAGGGTGTCATATTCTCTGTAACATTTGTAACGGTCGAGTAGGTACTCCCCTATTGGATCTGGGAGAAGGTCCTCTATCCACGGAGTCAGTTTTTCCATGTTGGATGAGGGTAGAAGTCATCTATATTTTACATATAGATATAATCTAAACTCCTATAATGTTTTAGGTAGTAGGTCCGATATTCTATGAGACCATAATCCCATATCGTTCCCAGGTGTGGGTCCTCTAAACTTATTGTTACAGAAGATTCTGTACTCCATAGCCATGTCAGGGAGTGGGTCCAAAAGTGTAGGGTCGGTACTCCCCTGTAGTGTTAGGTGGGGATTCTCCCATAGAAAATGAGTTGGCAGATATGGTACTCCCCTATCATTGTATGGTGCATGTTCTCTTTCCATTAAGTATTACTCCCCTACCATATTAGGGTGTTGGACCTCCATCTATAAAGTGTTACTCCCCTATCATATTAGGACATAGTTGCTTCAGGAGTAGTTCTACCCTTTTGAATTAGAGCGATTATCCTCAGTTAAAGAGTATTACACACATGTTTCTGAGTATTATAGTGGAGCGGGGACCCTATTTGAGTTTAAGTACCCTCAGATGTTCGATACCGATATGAGGAGTGGTCCATTACACTTTATGATAATGATTCCTAAATATTAGATAATTCTCCCCCAATGGATATAGGTGTTGGACACTCCTTACAAGATATATTCATGTTTCACAGGTATTTTGGACTAGTACTCCCTTAATTAAGGGTCATTGGAGATTCATGAGTCTCTCTATTCTATCTTTTATTGCTAATGCACGTGGTTCATAGTCTGAAAAATTTCTCCCTCGACTATTTGAAGTGTTGATGGGATGTCCTCTTCGCTTTGGTTTTTTATCTTGCAATGGGAATGGGGTAGCGATAACTGAACCTCTGGTGTTGGGAACTAAAAAACGACCTATTATGATGTTCTTGATTAAGGACATTCTCTTATACATTCCATTTAGAATATAAGTGTTGTTCATGATGGAGTGAATCTCTTGGGTGTGTGCCATCTAGTATGGTTGAGCACATTGAGTGTGTTCTCCTAGTTTAATGTTTTGGTTAGAGAATAAAATGAATATATGGTGATGGATATGACTTTACCATTTCATGATACATAGTGTATAAAATCATCATATATAGGATATTTTCGAGGGCTTCCTGTGGTGTTGTCTGATGTTATGGTTTTCACCCTCCAAGACCAAGCTATCATGTCATGTACATCCGAGGATTGATAGAAATGGGTTTTCCCTATAGATTTGGATCCCCTCTATCTAGGTCATGGAGTTTGTTGCCTTTTAATTTCTCCCATTTTTTGGGGTTATTTGGGTTCCAACTCAGTATTTTTGTACTCACCCCTATATGGGAATATGCTGCACATTTTTTGTGTCTTGTGAAGACAACATGAATTTAGACGGAGTCCAAATATGGCATAAGATAGGTATATCTTGGTGATATCGAAATATTGAGGAGCTTATTGGAGCTTTTATGGGGAGATTTTTGGCGGTTATTGTTGGAAGATATCCCCTTCTTATAAGAAGGTTGGATGTGTTTATAGTTTTTGTTGGTGGGTGTCATTTTGAAATTTTACACATTCAGTACATTTGTTGAAATCCTGTTGTGGGATATATAATTATACATGCATTGGTTTCCTTTGGTTATTATGTTTAATAATTTCGTGTTAATAGAGATGTGTGTGTGTATACAAGTACATAGGAAATGCCACCCATTTTAGTGATATAACTTTTAAAAGCTACTCTCTATCCCCAGGCCTATTAAAGGCCGACTTGGGGAGTTTTATCCCAAGCACCATTGATACATGTCATTATAGGAGAGTACGTTTGTTATTAGTTATACATTAATAAATAATCATGCAAGTTATTATTAAAGAGGAAAAAATAATTATTTTATTTCAACGATATTAAAATCTACTTAAGGGAAACCCTTTAAGGAAACGAGGGATCCAATGCTCTGATATCAATCATATCATCACCCAATAATAACTATGTATCAATATCATTCTTGGTATAAGAATTATATACTTGGAATCATGTTTGACGAGATCCAATATAAATATATGATACCTAGATAGTGGTAATTGCGATAATATTAAATCAGACTACTCGATATTTAAGAACATAATAAAGGTTGATGGTAGTCATGTATTCTTTAGTTATAATGATAAATGACATATCATTTCCAAATAGTTAAAAAAATTAGTTCTAATTTCTAAAGTACATTTTTTTATGGTTTCAATGTTAATTTTTTTAGTATCACACAACTATGTGATAATGGTTTTCATGGATATTTCAAAAACAATGATTTTAATTTATTTAATTATATTAATTCATTATTATTCACTTGTTTGAAAAATTAGAAAGGGTATTCCATTAGTAATTATTCATTGATTTCTCAAAAAAAATCTTAATTAAGTGTGTTTCATAAATAAAATTCAATTTTCAATAAGAGACTCAGCATCTGTAATAATCACCAGTTAGAAATCATACTATAAAATGATTTTTCAAGGATCTTCCAAAACATGAATACCAAAGTGACAATGTCTATAAACCCTTTCAAAATGGGAAGCAAAAAAATTTCTTATAAATTAAATCAATAAGTTTCTTCTTCCTAACGTATAATTTTGGTTCACATGGACTTGTTTAAACCATGCATTGATTTTAGTATAAATTTAATTCCCTATAGCTGTATACATGTAGGTGAATTTTATAAGTATAATTGGTTATTATTTTAATCTCAAAAAAGTTATGCTTGTTCTTATTTTACTAGGTATTAAAAATCTATTGAAATCCCATGTTTTTAAATAATTATGACTATAAAATGTAACCATGTTCATGAGTTTGAAAATAAATACATGAATTATCATGGTAAAAATATTTCTACAATCTTAAATTATCTTCTCCTAGGACCACGTAGTAAAAAATAGTTTTCTAAATAATAAATAAAACTCTTTAAGATATATCATTTAAAATATATAATGAATATGACTTATCTATCTACTTTTGAGAAGAGGCTTTGAATACAACATGATATATAATAAATGAAGGTTTAATTCGGAAAATATTAATGAAAACCCCTTATGTAAATTTGAATATAATGATGAGAATGATTAATTAATTTCTATTTTTTATTACAAAATATTTATTTGTAACATTAAGTAAAATTTTGAAAATTTCTCCTTGAAATGTTATGAATTAATTATCCTAGGAAATTTATCATCTAGAAAAATAAATAAATGTTTTTAATAAGATAAAAAAGACATTGAAATAGTCTACTTGAATAATATTTGATTATATAGATTGAGTTTATCCACATTGAATATAAATTAAAAACCTTCGGATTCTACTGTAAATCTAGAAGAAAAATCATCCAATTATGAAGAACATCTAAAAACCTAATCTTATAGAAGCCCCTAGAGTGACCCGGACATTATTTTTGTATAACTTTTATAGATCATAGATACAATCCTTGAAATTTTATTTTTTGAAATATAGATATAGGTACACAAACTACAACTTCTCTATGAAACTAGGTTGAACATAAAGCATTATATTCACAACCCAAACACAATACCAATAGTGATGAAATTAATGAATAATTATTTGTAATACATATGAAAAAGAACATAATAAATTTTAAGGAAATAATGTTTTGGAAGTTGTTGATATACCCAAATACATCTTGACTATTTGATCTAAATGGCTATTTAGAAACAAGGTCGATGAATCTGGAACAATATCAACAAATAACATAACAATTGTTGCACAAGGTTATAGTCATAAAAATAATATAGGCTATGAAGAAACATTTTCACTTATATCTAGAATATAAGCCATTATAATATTTCATGCATATGTAGAAAATTTAGATTTCAATAAATATTTAACGGATGTAAAAAGTGAATTCTTGAATGGGTATATAGTTGAAGATATTTTTTTACAACATTGTAGATTGAAAAATCCTCATTTTTCCATTCGTAATTTAAATATATCAAATGATTTATATATTTTAAAAAATTATCATAGATCTTGGTATGATAGGATCATATCATTTATTATTTCAAAGGGATATTAAAAATTTATTGGTGATCCGTATTGATTCATAAAAATATCAAATGATGTTTTATTTGTTCAATAACATTGAGATGATATTATTTTTTGATCTTCTAAAAAAATTATTTACTGAATTTTAAAATTAGGTTCAAAATGAGTACGATATTAGTTTAATCGAAGAATTGAAATTCTTTCTTGGTTCCCATATTTTCCCCAATTTTAATGTAATTATATTAAATCTATATAATAATACTAAATATATTTTAAATAATTTAAATTTGGATAACACTTAGTTTACTAAATATCCATTGAGTAACACCTTTAAATTGGGTATTGATAAAGCTAAATAATCAATAGATCAAACTATTTATAGAGTTATTGTTGGAATTCCTCCCTATATAAATTCATGCTGACCATAAAATTTGATTAGTGTGTGTATGTGTGGACATTTTTAATAAAACCCAAAAGAGATGCACTATATTTATGTAAAAATATATTTTTCATACCATAAGTATAATACCTATTTTGGCCTCTTTTACCCAAGAGGAAAACTATTTGAGTTAGTAATTTATTCAAATACATATTTTGGTGGTTATATGTTACACAGAAAAAAAAACTCTAGAAGAAGTCACTTTTTGGGAAATTCTCGGGTTTGTTGGTGTAGCAAGAAACCAAATTCCTTTTCATTTTATAATGATGAATTTGAATACATATATTCATTTTTCTTATGGGAATAGATTTTATGGATGAAACACATATATCAAGACTATAGACAACAATTTCTATATGTCACTATAAACTATGGTAATATAAGTTCTATAAAAATTTATAAGAACCATGTACCTCACTCTACACCAAAAAAAATTGATATAAGACATCATGTTTTCAGAGATCATTTTCAAAAAGGTGATATAACTCATTAATACATTGGAATATAACACCAACATATATATATATTCAGTAAACCATTTAATTATGATATAATGAACTTAATAAAACATGAATTATTCATGAATAATTTTGGTTAAGTTTAATTTTATAGGACTCGTTGATTATTTGTACCCACCATTGTGTTTTACCAACAACTAAATTTAACCGACCATTGTGTTTTATGCACCATTGTGTTTTAATAAATTTTCTAATTACTCACCATTGGAATTACTCACTATTTGTTTTACATACCATTGATCTAATTTACTCCTTTATCAATTTATTGGTAATTGTTTTTATGCCGACATTTTTAATTTATTTTTATGATTTATCTATTTAGTTAATTATTAATTCAATTATACTATTATATCAATTTTAATTTTATAAATCATAATATTTTCAGTTTTTATATTATATTTTTTTTTTCTAATTTTAATGCTTCACGACATCATGACTTTCTCTTCAGACCTGTTGTAACCATTGTTATCCTAATCATCAGCCTTCCCTTGAAATTTCATAAACCAATCCATCCACATGTCATGGTTATAGTGAATATAGTTTCATGATATTATATATAAGATTTTTTACCATTAACAAAATAATAACGAGTAATTTCATTCATATTTTATAGAGAATGTGATTCCTAAACTCGAAAAGAGAGTTTTGTTGCCTGAAACAGATGTTTTGGCCGAGTGGTTACTTTCAAGCATGCCATTGTTGCTCAGTTTTCATCAATACCATATATGTGTAGAATGATTTTTCGTATAACTTAGGACCTTTCAATAATAGGATAATGTGTTTTTTCTATTTGTTTCTAGAGTACAATTTCGTGGATAATGAAGACATGATTATAACATAGATCAATGGTGGAAAATTCATATTTTATTATTTTCAATGGGATAATTTTTTCAGATTTACTCATAAAGGAGTTGAAAATGGATATCAATTCACTATTATACTTTTCAAGTATACATGTATTTATGAACATGATTTGGCCGAGTTAACTTCTAATTGTATATTTAGAAGACCAGTTTTCACTGATCATGATGATGAATTTCAATTTCTTTTCAATTTAACAATCATACGATTTATCCACGGAATAACGGATTTTCCACAAGGAGTAATCAGGATAGTTATTTTTTATTTCATATTCAATGAGTTCAAAATATAAACCTATTTATATTTATAATGAATTACATGACAGAGATGGAAAATGAAATGGATATATAAATGGATGTGGTAGTAATGTAGGTTTTGATTTTATGTGTGCCCGAATTTGTACTAAAGATGATATAATTTCTTATGAACCTATCTCATATCAACATTTATTAGGTTATAGATATGAATATAGGTTTATTGTAGTTAAATATACTGATAGGATAGATACACATGAAAATGAAGCATCATATGAGTTGGAGGAATCCCAAAGTCGTTATTGTCACAAAGTTGTTTTTTGTTGATGGTGGTGACCTTTGTGTGGTTATAGATGATGTTCAGATGTTAGTTTGGCAATATATAATAGTTGATATATATTCTATTGAGAATAATTTGGTTTTTTAGAGATACTTTATACAAATAAGTGTCACACCTAATATTATTTCTTCAACATTTGTTGGTTCTCAATGATCAAAATCTCATAGAATGTTTTCTATCAATTGGATGGATCTTATATTTTATTAATGGTATTTTATTCCTGATAGTCCACTAAATCCAATTGTACATGCTATTTTAGATAAAAGTGATCTATAGGAATAATTAGATGATAAGATTGATGATACTGGTGAGATACAATGGTTATATCATGAGATATTTTCTGCACGATCCCTTCCTTCAATACCGGTGGATGTTTTAACAATAGGTTTATTTGATTATTCTATAGATAATATTCACTATGATTATGAATTTAGTTTGAAAAGTAATCATTCCTTGGTTACCATGCTCAGTGATAAGGTTATACTACATTTTTTGGACCTATGATTATGCACATTCATCCAATGATGATTCATCATATTCTAGAAGTGGGGGTGGAAAATATAATGTTTGCAAGTGGGATGGATATTATAAGATCTATAGTGGAGAATATTATGTATTCTATTTCATTATTTTTATATTCTTTTCTTGAAATGTTAGATAATGTTTATTCCATGTATTATTTATCGATGTATAATCCTCATAAACGTTATGTTAACTTGATCCGATCCGATTTGAGAGAAGGGCATTGTGCTTCTACTTTATCAGGTGACGTACCGGAGTGTCCTCAGGAAGTGTTGAACAAAATCATCCACAATAATGGCCATTTTCATATGATTATCTTGGAATACATGAATATCATAAATTATAATATATTTACCATTATAAATAAAAAAATTATTATCTATCTAGGATATATACTATACATGATTTGATTCATAATTTCCTGTAACTAGATGAAAATCAAAGGATGCCTCTAGTTAATCAGGTATTTACAAAGAAATTAAATAATTTAAAAGGTCATCACTAAAATTACTATTTAATTTATGAATGATAATTTTTTTTTCATTTTTATAAAGAGTGGTGGAAATAACATTTTGGATTTGAAAAAACTTATGAAACCCTTTTTCATGTTTGTGGAACTATTGTTGTGGCTTTGGATTCCATACCGATTTCACTGCATCTAATCACTCATGTTTTAAATCAATTTTTATTTAGGCCTGGTGAAACCAGAGATCTAAATGAAAAATTTCGATCCCATTTCCAACTATTTGTCTTATCTACCATAGAAGCAGTCCATCAACTCTGACATATCATTATCTGAGAGCCTCTTTATCTTATTAAAGTTCCTATAGCCATTCAAAAATTTCCTTCAGTCTCAACTACTGAACGTTATACTTTTGAAAATGGGAAGGACTAATCACTATTGATTCCCTATATATATCTTAATAGGGTTTGATGTTCATTATATTTTTAATTTATGGGCTAGTTGTATGTATTTTGTTGAAACATTTTTGATTTACATTAACTCACATTTTTAATGAAAAATATTTTGTATCGTTATTATTTTCAATTTTTATCCTATTTTATGTTTTATTTATTATATTCCAAATAGGGGTAGAAGGATCAACAATATTTTTCAGTGGAATTGATTTTTTTATTTATATTATAATTTTATATTCTGTTGATATTAGTCCATTGATACCATATTGATATTCATGGTTCTACATTATGACTACTGTGAAATTCAAATTGATATATTTCCTTTGATACCATTTTATATATTTATTACCATTACATCCATGCTTTATAATATTCCGTGATTTATGATCTTTAAAATGTGGTCAATTGTTAGAACCCTTTATTTATTTATCACAAAATCATTTTAATGATGATGCTAATGATTTTTTTATGTTATAATTATAAATATTAAGGTAGATTAAAGATAAATGGATATTTATTATAAGGAATCATCATTAAGGATGAGTAATCACAATGGATGTGTCACCATCAAATCTGACTCACCATTGTGGATTTAATAAATTAAATTCTCCATTCATGGATACTGTAGGCCATACGTATACACGAACGATACTTTAATTTAATTTTCATATAAAATGATTAAAAAATTAATTATTAAACGGAATATTATAATGCTATCTCAATAAATATGTTATATATTTTACATAATTTGATTAACTGCATCATGTATATGGTCCATGTATGGCATGAAAAAGTCGTATCACATTGAGGGGGTGATAGTCCACACATCCTCATAAGAAATTATCATATTTAGACATTATGGATATTATAATGGTTTGATGTAAATAAAAATTAAATAATACAAGAGAAAATATAAATATATTACATATCATATATAAATACTATTCCATCATAATGGTCACAATTAATGGTGGTAGGAGAAAATTGAACAATCATCATTTCATGTGGAATTAGTTTTCCGTACAAACAAATATTGTGTTCTATATCCATTAGATGGAGGTGGGTATGTGTGTAGGTCAAATCCTTAAAAAAATAATCCTAGTACATATAGGATACTTTTTTATATAAAATAAATGAATAAAGATAGTTTGTTGATAGTATGGGGAAAATAAATGAATAGAGCTTGAGAGAATACGTAACCTCTAAATCGGGAAACTCTATTTACATTAGATAAAAGGCCTCCCTGACATTCTTTCTACACTATGTAAGGATTTTAAGAGAGACACAGGGATGTTTGGAAATTATATGAGAATAATTTGTATGAGTCAAGGTTATTGAGTGGTGTGAGTACGTTGGTATAGTTGGTGGACTTTTATAAGAGGGAGGAGGTGGACTTTATGAAAGTCTTGAAATACTATTTTATTATAAATTGATTTTAGAATTTCAATATTTCGAAAGTGATAGATTTTGAATATAAGAAATGTATATGTATAAATGATCTCAAATAATTTTTTTATAAGATTATAGATCACAAAATTAACCTTATAATTTAGCTTTAACACTTAGTTAAAAACATTAACTCTTACTATGTATTCTTGTATTTTAATAATATATCGATACTATTTTAATAATAAAATTTAAAGAGAACCAAAATTGGATAATTAATGAACATTTTAAAATTATACTTTTTATTTTTCTCAGTAATTGATATTATGGACTATTATATCATTTAATAAAATAGAATTTTTTCTTCAAAAACTCATTTATGTTATTTTTGACACCCTTTAGAAATTACTTTTTGATGAAGTAATAACAACTTCATTCCTTCTAATAAATGGTATTGACTAATCCATAACATGAAAATTTAATTAAAAAAATTATTGGATGGGATATAAATGATAAAATTGAATATATTTTTATATTCATAATATCATTTATTTAAACATTTCATTAATAAGGTAATCACTACATCATCATTGTGGAATAAATTTATTTATTTATTTAATATATAAAATTTAAAAATAAAATGCCATTATTTAGTATGTCTTTTCATATTATTAATTACTCTTTATAGTCAATGTTATAATTTAAATAAATCAAAAAAAATTAGTTGGAAGATACATGTTTATGTTGTATTTCTCTTTTCATTAAATTAATTATTATAAAATGTCATTATGGAACCCAGGTGGCCCCATGATGTTCTAAATTCGACCAAATTATTTCATGATCTAAAATATCTAATCAAATAAAATTAATACATGTTTTAAGGTAGTTTTATATTATATTTATATTACTTTTTTACATTTATTTACATGATTTACTATTAAACCATGGTAAATAAAAGTAATTACTCACGTTACTATTCATACTGTCCAAAAATATAATAGTCTTCATTATATAATTCTTATATTATGATTCCAAATATATAACCCACCTTTAAAAATAAAAAATGAATAATTGGCAGAAACTAATATCAAATTAATTTCTATTTTAGAAAACAGAAAACACGTTTTTAAGAAGAAAAAACATCAAAATATTGATATGTGTTTATATCCAATGTAAATGTGAAATTACATCCAATGACCATAAATGTATTAAATTATAAAATATTAATCCAATTACAAATAAAATATTAAATAATATATATATATATATATATATATATAAATTAGATGAAATTGCAGTTTTGAATTAAAATGCTGTAATTTTAACTATTCATAAATATATTAATTTTTTCATAAAAATACCAAATATTCAACTGAAAGAAATTTTTATTTACTAATTATAAAGAAGAAAATTATTTTCTCAAATATAACATATATTATTGTGAAAAACTATTTTCAAGTAGGTTTCACCATCGAAAGGTACTAAAAGAAACATTTAAAAATATTATAGTGTTTTATGCTTAAAATTGGATTCATTCTCATTTTAAGATAATAAAATTACATAGATAAATGTAAAAATTTGAAAAATATGTAATATCATAATGTTGTTAATTATATTCATTCCCTCTAATACAAAGACTAAATGTTAAATACCTTTTAAAATAATAATATTATTATTTTATTATTTTTGGTATAACTTTGTGTTGTGTACAATGTATGTATCTGGAGAAACTAGTTGTTTTATGTCGAGTACACTATCATACATACAATCCCATTTAAACTAATATTAATATTAAATTAAAAAATATTAAAAGTTATGAAAATGTATTATCCTACAAATACCTAGGATGTTACATCATTCCTCCCTTGTGGAAATTGTGTCCTCGCGGTTTTAAAATTGCTATCAATAACTTCATTTAAAACCCCAAATTGGAAAAAGAGTCAATAAAAATATCACATTAAATGAAAGAAAGATAATTACAAAGGCCACGTTAGATATGATATTATAGGGTTCCCTGTAAGAAAACATGGACATTAATGACAAAACTGACACTCAATTACTAATATTGTGTGATAGATAAAATAGTCATTAAAAGGTTATACACCACAAAACCATAATTATGTGATGGGTCAAAAGACCGTTTAGAAATTTAAATGAATAATTTTTTAATATCCTTTTGATGCGGTTGAGGAATTAATTTACTTCCATGAATATAATCAAATGGAAAATAATTACTTGATGTATTTCTATTTTATAAGGACCATTTCGTCCTCATAATATTCACAGAATATGGGGGAATCCCTAAGAACAACCTTAGTTATAAAATATCACATATTCCATAAATTAAATCAATATCTTAAATATGTGGTCCAAATGTAAAGGCATTATTCCACATTAAAAAAATCCATACATAAACATAACCCCATAAAAAATATCCTAGAAAGGCCCTTAATAACATATTATCACATCACATAAATCCTAAAATGGTGTGTCTAAGACCTTGAACTAATGGTTATACTTCAAAAAATGCCGTTATCACAAGAGTTTTAATCACTTCACCAGATATCTCATCATCAACAGTAGTCGATGAAAAATGTTTTTGCAAACCATTTTGTTTGCTGATGATAATGATTTCCTCCCCATGTAATTATCTTCAGACACTTATTTTCATAATGTACCAAATAATTTTATCTAAATTATCTTTTTTATACTATCTATTTATTATATCATTATTTAACTATCATGAAACTTTTTGTTGTAGTCACGAACCTTGTGAACAATCTTACCACAAAATTAACAATTTCTAGATAATAACATACATTCCCAAAAATTTATTGTGTAGCACTTGGAAAATGTTTTGGAATTACCACTACAATTAATAGTTGGATGATTTTCCATTATGAGGAACCATTACCATTTAATAATCTTATCAAATGATGGAAAATATGGGTCATAAAACTACATTTCAATTTCACAATACCACGAAACAATTTTTCATAATTTTGAAATTCTTGGGAGGCCAAAACATTTCATATGCTGAGTTTCTATCCTAAGTAAAATCTATTAATTTTTTCCTTCAATATCCTAAATGAAATATAGAACATACATAGCCATTATTTTGATGTTCAATTAATATTTGGAAATAAATCATCATTCGTTTGCTTTTATTCTTTGATTTTATTCTACATCCTATGCTGGACCAACATATGGAAATATTTCTAAAGGAAAATATCCATGAATTAATCAAATTCCATGGAAGAAAGTTTATTTTTATCTCTATTATTCTTAACTAATTACCACCAATGATAAAATTCACCATCAAAATGATACATGGAAGTATTTTACGCTTGAATTTTCCAACATCCCTTGACATAAAATATATTCACCAGTGTATTGATCCATCCATCAGCTTCCACTACGTTAAATGATCTACTGAATGATGTGGATTGTTTCCTTATAAAATGTTTCACTATTAAAATATTATTATATGGTTGATTGGGATAACCTTAGGAAAATATAATACAACTCATTTATATCCAAAGTCAGCTAATCTTCTACTACATCAAATAGTTTCATTTTCCTTCTCACCACTTCATGTTGTTTATTTGAAAGGTTATTTTCCTCTCGATGCCTTCCCATTACTGCCTTCCTATTTCCTCTGAGTAAGCCACTATGAACACACATTATGTAGAATAAAAAACAGGGTAATAATAAAATTACCCATAATTTCAATATAACCATATTGTAAAATACTGTAATGGAAAAAAAATCACACCATCATAACCTTTAAAGTTATCTAAACAGACCTATGATACCAACTATAAGGCTACAAACATAAAAATTACATAATCATGAGTTATGTAATGAATTCACATTGAGGATAAATTCAGGTTTAGACCTTTAGAGAAATTGTTCATAACTATTACATAACAAAAACAAAAAAATAAAAAGTGTACACTCTCAAAAGATTGTTTTTTCTATTATAATATAAAAACATTTTAAAAGAAACCTGGTTTTTTTCATGTTAAATCATTATAACTTTTCCAAGATTCCATCCTTAACTTTATTCTCTCCTAAATTTTGTGAAAACATTTAACAATGTGGGATGAGCACAAAATGTACAGTAAGAGACATCAAAATAATGAAAACACATTACTCTACTAAAAAAATGAAATCACATTCAATGTTCTATGAGTGGGTTAATCAAACCATTTTCACATGAATAACAATCATAGTTTTTCCTCAATGAAAAACACTTAAACCAATAGTAAGTAAATAAACTCCTTTGGGTGACTTAGAGAATCGTATACAAAAAACTATTTTAATAATCTTTTAATTGGAAAAAAATTGTTTGAATTATAAATTGGATATCTATAATGGGTATAACCCTTCGTTTAAGTTATATAAAGATCAACTTGGAGCTATAATGGGGCTCAACCCTTCGTATACGCAGTTCTGGGCTCACCTGTGAGCTATAATGGGGCTCAACCCTTCGTATAAGCTATATCAGGCTCACCCATGAGCTATAATGGGTTTAAACCCATCATATAAGCTATATCATGCTCACCAGTTTCATATATTCCTCATGTACCATTACATGATAAAACATGTTCACCACAATACCCCTTTTTTGAATGCTTCTACTAATCCCATTGGAAAAACCCTTCTATATAAAAAATAATTTTTTCATTTAAGAATAAATTTTCAATACCAAGATACCGAAATAATTAAAATGGAGTTTATTTTAATTTTAAAAGTCATCAATGAATATAATGTAATCCAAATATCAAATAATAGTTATGGCAGAGGAGAAGTTTTTGTCGCTATATATGAAAAAAACATCCCTCTTATCATCATATTATGAAAGTTAAATTATTCATATGAAATGATTAACTTTTAAAACATTGAGAGGAATTAAAATTTTATGTAAAATTTCTTTTATATTCCTTTTATACCCATATAAATAAATATGGATTTTATTATTGGGAAGAAAAATAGTTGATAATTATAACTTTAAATGTTCAAGGTGTCCCATACTTGTTTGAACATTTAAATATTAATCTCCACGATTTAATAAATTACATTAGTATAAATAAGATATAGATATGAAATGTCATATTGGATTATATACACATTCTAAATGTATAATGGTGCATATTATCAATAAATGACTGAACGATTGTAGATTGAGACGAAGTCCCATACATTGAGTCTGAAATGTTTCGTTCATTCATTAATTTCAAAAATAATAAACATATGTTAATATATAATTCATTTAGAACCTTTTTGAATTTTATTATCCATTTAATATCACTTATTAACATGTTATAAAAAATAGTTAATTATTTGAGTTCATATGAGTCATTTTGTCTATGTTCGGTATTGGAGAATAAATGACCTTATTTTGATGAAAATTATCCATGTGGTCATAAGTATATTATCTATAGAATACAATTCATGATTATATATAATATATATCCATTATATATTTATTTACAATAGTCCAAAAAATTTTATGATATGAAATGAAATGCATCATTCATGGAGACAGTAGGTTGTATGTACGCATGAACGCTGCATTGATTTCTTTGTCATATTAAAGGAAATAAAAAAATAAGATACATTGGTATATTATAATTAATTTATACTTTCTATGTTATATATGTTACATATCTTCATGAACTCCATCCTTAATTTTTTCTAGTTATGGAATGAATGAATCATATCACTTTTAGGGGGTGTTATTCCACATTTTATCAAATAAAATTATCAAATTTACATATTATGGAATGCATAAAGGTATGTTTTAAATGAAAATTATAGAAGAATAATGTAAATATAAATATAATATGTATCATATATAAATATATTTCCATCATAATGGCCACCATCATAGGTGGTAGGAGAAAATTGAATAATCGTCATTTTGTGAGGTAGTAGTTCATCCAACGGAGAAATAATATATTCTATATGCATTAGATATAGGTGAGTCAATGTGTAGGTAGAAAGATATCATAAAAACATACTATAGTAATCAGAAAATATTTTTTTATAAATTAATGAAATAAATATATGTTTTGGTGTTTGTTGTGGAAAATAATTTATAAGAGTTTGAGATAAGACATTACCTCTAAATCGGGTAACTCCTTTAATTTAAGTGAAAAGGCTTTCTTGATTTGTGATTTTCTGAATATAAGAATTATATAAGAATATTAGTGACATTGGGAGTTAATTTCGGTATCTTTGGTCAAGACAAGGGCTTTAGATGTGTGAGTAAGTGGGTAGAGGTGGTTGCCTTTTATAAGTGGGAGGAGAGACAGTTTTCTAAAGTCTTGAAATATTATTTTTTTATAAATTTATTTTAGAATTAAAAAAGTTAAAAATTGATAAATATTAGGGATACTATATTTATGGTTAAAAATAATCTCATCCAATAGGTTTTAGACATGGTTAGATCTCAATATTTACCTTATCTTTTGGCTTTTAGCTTTAGTCATAAACATTAACTCATACCATGTCTTCTGGTATTTTCATAATATATTATTACTTAAGTAACTATAAAATGACAAGAGAATGAAAAGTAGATTGTTAATGAAATTTTTAATATTATATAAGTGAGTTTTCAGAATTCTATATTTTAGGACTATTAAATCATTTCATAAAATAGTATTTTTTTTAAAACTAATTTCTGTCAATTTTAATTCTATTTACAATTTTTTTATGTTTAAGTCATTAAAATATTATTCCATTGAAGCAAATTTATTAAATAATCCCTATCTTGTAAATGTCATCTAATTTTTTTATGGAATCAAATGTTTCAAATTACATTTAATTTTTTTGTTTATTAAATAATTTACTTGAATATTTCATTAATAAGGTAACCATTAAATCACCATTGTATTATAAATTTTTTTTATTTAATGTCTAAAAATTATAAAAATAAATACAATGATGTCAAAAATATTATTAGCATTTTATTATTTTTTATTTCTAAGATAAAATTTATATAAACCAAATTATAATTGTTTTAGTTATGATATAGAAGTTTATCTTATATTTCCCATTTCATTAAATTAAATATTATGAAAGGTCATTATCCAAACCTTGTGGCTCCACGAGGTCCTAAATTAGACCTGAGGATGATCATGTCCAAAAATATCTCACCGAATATAATTAAGACACATATTAGGGTAGTTTATTATTATTATAATATTATTTTTTTACTCTTACATAAATGATTTGCCTTTTAACCATGGTAAATAAATAAAAATCTGATTTTTGTAATCAAAGTGTCCAAAAATAAAATGTACCTTTTTAAATAATTTTAATCATATGATTCCTTATATGGAATAAATATTTCGAAATTAAAATCACAAAATTGGATGAAATTAATTTAAATTATTTTCTGTTGTCAAAATAAGGAAAGAGTGTTTTAAAAAGTAAAAACTAACAAAATATTGACATCCATTTATGCCCATTTTAAATGTTAAATTATATAAAAATCTCATAATAGGATTAAATTATAAATAAATAATATAATTACATTTTGAAAAAATAAATAGGATAACATACCTAAAAAATTTATATGAAAAGTAATTTTTGAATTAAAATGCAGTATTTAAACTATTCATAAAAATATAGATTTTATTGGAAAAATAGAAAAATTTCAATGAAACTAATTTTTGATTTACCTATTTCAAAAAAGATGTTTATTTTATAAAATAGATCATATATAAGTGTAAAAAACTAATTTTTAAAAAAAATTCTCCATTATGAGGGTTTAAAATGACACTTAAAAAATATTAGAGTACCTTATGATTAAAATAGTATTCAATATCATTTTAATCCTATAAAAATCATTGGATAAATGTAAAAACATTTAAAAAATATGAAAAATCATAATATGGTTAATTCTATTCATTCCCACCAATAAAATTTTTAATAGTTAACTACTATTTAAAATAATATTATTATTGTGGTATTATTTTTTGGTATAACTCAGGGTTGTGTACAATGTAACATTTCTGAGAAACCCATTATTCCATGTCATATATTCTATCTTTCATAGTGTCCCCATGATACTAAAATTCAAATTAAATTCAAAAATTTTAATAGATATGAAATTTTATTAATCATCAAATACCTGTGATATAACAAATCAAACCCAAATGAATATTGAGAGAGATCATATATTCATTGATCTAGTAAATATGGATTTGGGAGTTACTATGGTTGAGGATACATCACACATTTTCCAAATTATTATGAAACAATATTATTTAGAAAATTTAAAAATTTATCAACATGAGGATGATAAATTTTTAAATAAAATTAAATATGTGAATGAAAATAAATATGTTAACCTCATTTGGAAAGATGGTACAATAAAATTTAGAAATGTATTAAATCATCCATTTATACATGATTCAAAAAATGTAATTATTGGATGAGGCTTATAGATAAGATTTATATACACACATTGGTAGCACAATGATATATTGGGAATTAAGGGAACATTTGTTGTGGGATAACCAAAATAATGAAATTAATAATTATGTGTCTAGATTTTTGGGGTAAAATTACATTTTTTGACTTTTTGGGGAACCTATATCAGTTTTTTCGGGTCGTGATCCCCATATAAAACAAAATTATGGGAAATTCCTTATAAGGCACTTTTTACTAAGAATAATTTGGGAATTACTTATGATACTCTAACCTATGAAAATTCCAAATGGATTATTTATACAATTAATACCAACTTCTTTTCATAACCTTTAGACTCTATTGGTATATGGGATTATTATTTATGTTTGGTGGCTTTTTCCTAAAATAATAGTTTTCATTAAATTATAAAAATTGATTTTAATGAAGGATTATATTGTATGATCTGTCATAATAAAAATTGATTTATTTAGTTGGTGAATGGAAACACATATTCCAATAACATGTTGATGATACAATGAGAATAGTGAATTCTCTATAGAATCGAATTAAATTAAATCAATTTAGAGAAAATGTTCATACTGATCATCATAGGTAATATAATGAATTCCAAGTGGGATATCATTTTTTCAGTAATGTATATCAATGTAATGGTGTCATATGGATTGGTAATAAAAGGATACTAACTAAAAAGTGTATTGGATCTTTTTGAATTCTTGAATGAATCAGATATTTTTCTCAACACTTGGAAATACTATCAAATCTTTCAAAATTACATGATGTGTTTCATATATCATATTTAATGAATTAAATTAAAACTTCAATGAATTTTATTACAGATAATAAAACAGAATTTGAGCATGATATATCCTACTATAAAGAACCCATATATATTCTTGATACTATAGATAATGTATTGAACAATTATATATATTGTTTGGAATTGATTCATTGAAAAAAATTTAAAAATAGAGAAAGGAATGTTGGAACTGGAGGATAATATTATGAAAAACTACCAAAATATTTTTAGAATGTAAAATCAATAAATTTTTGAGGAAAATTGGTTTGAATGTGGAAAGTATTTAACACCCAAAGTAATTAAAATATATTTATGTTGGTGTAAATTGAAATTTATTGGTATCATTAGATGCACGCAACACCATGTTTAAATGAAAAGTGATAATTTATTATTTTAATATGGACATTATAACCTATTTGAAAGTACTAAGTGCATTTTTAAAGAAGGAAATTATATAAAATATATATTTACACATTTTTATTTGTTATCTATTTATTCTCAATAAAAATTACAATTTAACTGAAAAGGTTGTGTTTTCAAAAAAAATTATTTGTTCTAAAAGGTGGTATAAGCATTCTTCATCAAAAAAAATTAAATTTATTTTTTACAATTATAGATTTTTTTGATAAAATGATGTTCATTTTTGATTTTATAATATCAAAAATTGAGTAATGTAATTGTTTTGTTTTTTTGAAATGTTTTATTTTTTATGATTAGTAAAAAAAATTGAATTCTAATTAAAAATTTCATTTCGTAAAATTTGATTATAAATTTTTAGAACATTATTATTATTCTTTAATGTAACATTTGTTAAATCATATATCTATTAATACCTTTTATTTAATAAGAATAATTTTACAAAAAAATAATATAAAAATATTGTGATCTTTGGGACATTTCCTATTTAAGAAACATCTTGACTGCAGAAATAATTTTAATATAAATTTTTCCAGTTTTGTAGATTGAATTTGGAAAATATCATTCTATATTTTGATTCATCATAATTAACACAATCTAATAGGGTCAACATAATATTTGACCCTGATTCATAGGGAAAACAATAAATATATTTACTGGAGGTAAGATATAAATATATTTTCTAAGGTTTAACTATAATAATAAGGGTTAAATAGAAATCTTATCTAAAATATTTTTTTCCCTTATTGTGTGTTTATATTGGAAAACTATTGATAATAACAAATCCTAGACAATGGTTTTATGTGAAAACTTATGTACAAAGTTTTCATTCCAAAAGTTACATTGGTGCTAGTCACCTCACTTATAAATGGTGATCCCCTCTCTATTGATTTTCAAACTACAAAACCAATTTTGGTATTTCTAATACCGTCTAAAATCAGCACCATATACCTTCCCCAAACAAAAGAATACTTTATTTGTAAAACTCCATCCTAGGTTGACTTTTTATTGAAACAATGTGTGCTTATGCATAGAAAAGTAATGTTCTTTATGAAGATGTTTTATATAATTTTTTATTCAACATTGTTAAATTATTTTTAAATAATTATGATGTAATAAACATGGTATATTCCATATAATAATTTTTTATATTAATGTCATGACCTAATATCATATTCACATCTGTAAACTGGGTTACGAAATAATATTTCGTCTATACAACAAACAATCCCCTCAGTAACTGATATCATTCATTATTCCAATACCACATATCATGGTTGGGTATGATGGGAGATAATATATATATTATAATTATGACACAATTATACATTATGAGTGCTCACATAATATGTTACTTTTTTACATTACATTTATTATAGTATATGATAACCTCATTCGTCTGTGTGATAGACCCCCACTTACTGATGTGATGTGATTCATCTTTCACTAAAACATTATAGAAATGGTGCTAGGGATAATTTTAATCATTATAAATGATATAAAAAAATTATTATTTATTCCTAAAATGTTTTTCAAAATTAATGAATAATAAATCAATATATTATTTTACATTTTTAATCACAAGAAAATGATAACATCGTTCTTGTATGTGCGGACGACTACCATTATAATGTGATGTCGCCCTATTTTTATGACCAGAACACATTAAACATTATCTATGTAAAATTATATAAATAAAAATATATGAAAATAATTGGTTAGTGTTAAATTAATACTTACATATTTTCTATAATGATCTGTGTAAAATGGAAATGTTACTCATGCATTCATACAGACTACTGTTTTGAGGATCATAACATTCATCACTTCTAAAAACCATATTTCATGATTTATATTAAAATAATAAATGATGTATAAATATGATAACAATGTTATGATTATTTTTATATAGATAATAAAACTATATAAAAAGGAAAAAAATTGAAGTTTCATTCCAAACATATAATGAGAAAACATCAAAATTATCACATGAAACAATGCAAATGATGAATTATTATTAACAAATATTCAATAATATGTTATTAAAGGATAATATATGATATAATAAATTTTAATACATTTCTTTTGAAATTTAATTACATGTTTAGAACCACTACACAATAGATTAAATTATGATTATATAAAATAAAGCTTGTGGTATAGGATTTCATCTCAATGGACATTCAATTGAGATTTATTAGACATTATGGACAATTTCACATTTATGTAGTGTATATAAAACAAATTTGACATGTAAATTAATGAATAATTTATAATTCAGGGAATTTTGTTTTTCACTTCTAATTATTTCTTCAAATTTTTTATTCAATGAATATTTTTATGTGGTAATAGTTATTTTACAATCATAGATTCTATTGTGGTTGTTAACATTATCATGAAACAATCATATTCATATAATGATTTTTCATTTGATATTAAAATTTACATAAATTTCTATTTTAAATTTATGGATATGTTTATTTCCAAAACAAAATATTATTTCTTCATGTATCGAATAATATGATTTTAAATTGATTAACCGGTGAATTATTAATAAATTAGTATCGTTTACCGAACATATATATTTGATGATAAAAAAATAGTTCATTAATTGAATAAATTTATATATATATGATGAATTCATTGGACTTCCATTTATTGTTGTTGGATATTTATATGTATCCCTCCAATTCATTTGAATTTCACCTGAGAAAAAAAGAATTCAAAATAAATGGTTTTTACTTATAGTTTTATGTTGTATAATTAATGATCATAATGTTAGAGTTATTATGTCCCTAAGAGGTGATGTCAATTTATGGGAAAAAATCATTGAGAATTTAGTTATTATTATTATTCATGAGATTTTCCATATGAGATTTTCACTCTATACATATTATTATTAGTTATTGATTATATTTCATTTGTTTTTTAGTTATTTACATTTTATTTTAATTATTCCATATATTATAATGATTATAATGTAAATGAATTGTAATTTTTATTAATTATATTTATCTTGAAATGTTGATTATGATTAATGTTTAAAGTAGTTTCCATTGTACTTAACCTTTACTGAGCTATTGAGATCACCCTTATTTTTTTTCCTTTCCCTAGGATATGAAAATAATTTCTTGATTTTGTATTCAAGAATGATGTTCATTTAATGTTTTATGTATAAATATTTATTTTCTGTTACCAATGTAAAATGGGTATTTAGTGTGTATTTGGTTCTCTAAAACATCTTAAATTTATTTTTCCTTCATAATTTTACCCTTTTAATCTACACCAAGATTATAAAATTGACATCTTATCTATGTTTCTGGAGTTAACTTCAATACACATATGTATAGATTGTAATATATATATATATATATATATATATATATCACAATGAAATTAATATTATGCATACCCTCCAATTTAACGTCTATGTTATAATAGTAAAAATTAAACAATAATATTTCAGAGTTCGATAACTCTAAGCGTTAAATTTTTTCTAAGTTATCAAACATAGTTTTTTTAAAAATTTTGAGATATTAATTTCCCCCCTATTGTGAATTTTTATAGTCAATAGTTTGAATTCATCACCATTAATCAATAGTTAATATTTTTGTATATATTTTTTGAAATCCTACACCTTAAATTGGTTAATAAAACATCATCTTCAAATGAGAGAATGGAAGTTATAAAACTCTTCTAGGATAACAGAAAATTGGATTACAAATTGTAAAACATTAGCAAGATGTGAATATAAGAAATGGATGAATTGAAAAACATGAAAAAATTATTTAAATGTGATAAATAATATTGTTCAGATGAATGTGATTTATTATGAGAAATTTAATGACCACAAAACTATAAATAAAAGAGGTGTTACAAAGACCATATATGTCACGAACCAAATCTGGTCGCCGCCAAAATCGACACCAAACCCAGCCCGTGACAAGGCCCGAAGGGCGTTCCCGATCCCCACGGGCTGGCACAAGTGCCCGGGTATCATATAATGATAATTGGGATCTATTTACCCGATTCTATAAATATTAAACAACAAAAAAACTCAATAAAACAAATCTGGATTTTTCAACTAAAACCATCTTTTACAAAATTTCAGAACTGAATTACATAAGTTAAAACTACATTTAAAGACCATTACAAAGGTAAAAAACAAATAAGGACAGCCCAAGAACCCTTTTGTCAAGGGGCACCACCCTTATGCTATCTCCACAAGACTTCACTACCATGGACCTGCTAGAAACCCGAACCACAGGAACAAAAAAAAACTGTACCCAACTTGCGACAACAAAAATAACCAAGTCTACTTACACCCAAGGGTGTAAGTAGGGTGTGAGACAAATCCCAATAGGATACCACCACTAATAGATTCCATGTGATAAACATTTAATGGCGAAAAGCATGCATGTTTTCAATGACATGAGATGCTAGTTAAAATTTCTAAAAGATGCAACATTAAATAAAAACAGTTTTTAGGTGGGATAATTTAAAGAATAAAAACATTTAAAATAAATACAATATCTACTGAATTTTCCAGCCTCTCATACCGTATACCGATGGTAATAACAAAGTATCCAGTGAGCATAAGCAATGGGAAATAACCCCTAGGCACTAGCTAGCTGTGGGTCCCAGGTACCTCGTATCTCGGTGAAGGTAACCATCACAAATATCCATTCTCATGCACGAGCCACTAGTAGGGAACATAACCATAACCTAGTGGTCCCCAATAATCATCATCATAGTTTAGTTAGAGTTGTAAGCGTCAATCTTTCTAAGTGAAACTGAGGCCAAACCTCACAGATTCACTAGCATACTAGTACACGTCCACCCACCTAGATACCCGGGTATTCCCTTTGTGATCAATCATGTTCAGAAATCCAAGAAGAATAGTTTTCACATGAAAATATCACTTCCACATCACAAATTAACCAAACAGACCCATGTACATCACACAAGTCAAAAAATTCCACTTTTCATTCAAATGAATTTTGAAATCAAACTCACTCCAAATTACCTACAACACTTTTTAAATTTCTTTAACACTTCCACAAATCAATTAAACAATTTTATAAAACCATTATAAGATATTCAACTCACATAACAGCCCACACACATGTCACACAATAACATTCTCACCTTCAAAATTCATTTTATAAATAAACTCACATGAAATATCCCACACCCGTGTTTCGCACACAAAACACAATTTAGTAAAACATTTCGACAATTTATAAAAAAAATTATAAAAATGTTCAACATCTCAAATCACCACTTTACCATTCAAAAAAACCACATTAGGTGAACACACTCACCCAAACAGTACATATACACCCTTTCCCAACTTTGTTTAACCAAATAAAACATTGGAAATTTTTATAAAACAAACCCAAGAGGCATAACCATTGTTTGCACACTAAACCCATTTCAAAACCCTCATTTAAAAGCAAAATATTACCAATACCAATCCAAAACAGAATTTTTCAGCCCTAAAACAATTATTAAACCACCCCCAAATGTTATTAAAATACATCAAATAATACCACAAAGATACACATGAAAAACACACATTTTCAAAAATCACCTTCAAGAAGTACAACATGTTTTTACTCCTTAAACTCATTAAAAAAAACCTACATTCAAGGCCAACATGACAATAAGGAATTAACAAACCAGAATTATCATCCCCTTTAAAGACTAATAAATCACTTTCATATGTTATAAACTAAACCCAATCATTACCCCAAGAGTCACACATGAAAAGTACCCAATTTCAAGCTATAATGCAACTAAAAATTACATGTTCAACCAAATCCATCAAAACTGTTTTCACAGCACATAAAACAGTTTATAAACATGCTAAATTAATAATCCATGCAAGCTAACTCATCATAAAATGTCTACACATGGAATCACATACCTTTTGAGTCGAAATCCTCAAAACTTGGTGCGAAACCTTAAGCGCACCACCGCCGCACCACAAGGAATATAAATCCATACCTAGACCACCAAAAATTGACCCAAAAGATACCAAATCAGACCTTAGGATCCAACCCTAACTTCTGGACATTTTAGAATATAATGAAAGAGGGAGGAAACCCTAAGGAGAATGAAAAATTGAAGAGAGAAACACTTACTCAAAACAATCATGAATAAAACGACCCAAATTCCACCAGATTCTGAATCTGAAAACATCCAAACATTCAAGGGATGTTCAAACAAGGATTATGAGACCATGTAGGAATTTTAATGGGGAAAAAAGAGTGAGAATTGATGGATTTATGAAGGAAACAAATTACCTTTATTAATCTGCCCGAAATGTGAGTGCTTCAGAAGTTTCGACCTAAACCGCGATGAAACTGAGTTTCAAAGAGGGTGGGAGGATATGGGACGCGCGTCTGGGTTCAAGGGGAGTGTTTGGGGCTTGGTATCACCAAAAAATCCTTAATATTGTATATGTTATTAATTAAACAAAATTTATTTTTAAAACTGGAATTGGGCTTTCGGGCAGGCCCAATCCCTTAAATAAAAACCCATATACAACTTGTTTATGGTTTTATAAAGGCTCCAAACTACAATGGTGGTGTTTCTATATCAGGGTAGACCATTTAGGAACTTGAATGGGTGAAAAATATTAAAAATTGAAAAAGTTATAAAAGAAACAAAATTTATTTTTAAATCTGGAATTGGGCTCACGGTTTGGCCCAATTCATGAAAACTCACCCATTCCACCATAAAAGCTTGAAAAACCCCAAAAACAAACCATAAATGAAAAATAAATTAAATTTAACTTTAAAATAAGTCATGTATGTGACAATTCTCCCCACCATGAAAACTTTCTGTCCCCGGAATGTGACCACAAGCCCAGATACCAAAACCATGCCCAACCGATAAACTAAGATGTAATTCTTTGCCAAGCTTTGCCCCCAAGGGTCAAAACACCTCCAGTGATCAATTAAGGAATGATTAATCTCACAACCCAAACTTACACCACATTACTGAAATGATCAATCACATTCATACATTATCCCAAAATGAAACTCCTCGAACGCTATCCGAAAAAGACTCAAGCAATTCACCCAAACGAACAACAACTTCAAACAAGGTTACACATACATTGCTACAACTAAACCAATGGGCACTCTCTAATCTCAATGGTTACCCAAAGAAGATTTAGGTAGCTTGATAGATCTGAATGAGACTACCTACCAACAATCCATGACCTTGGATAAGACTAAGTTATTGGTATGGGGAAAAACAATAGGCTCCCCACCATAAGAACCAACAATCTTAATAGACCAGCATGGGCCGGTACAGAAAGACCCCAAAATATAAAGTGTTGGGACAACAACATGGTGAGTCTTCACGGTTTGGGAAACCATGAACCAATAGTGGAGATTCTTCTATCTACATGGTTTAATTTTTTTTCATGGTTAGAACTAACCATGTGAAAGCCGCATGCTCAACTTTTCAAGCCAAATTTCCAACCATTCTTCAAAGACTCAATGGAAACCAAATGGGGAGGGAATAACATTGTGTGATGACATGGGTACAAAACCCTCCACCTATTTCCACAGAACGGGAACAACAGAAGAAATATGATGACACCATAGGTTTAAAATCTTCCTATCTTTCATATTGAGGATAGGACTTTGTACAAGGGTTTAAACGACACTAGGGTTTCCCCTGACTATGCGCCAGCTTCTCTCCGGGACCTATGGCTAGAGCTCAAAATATTGAAGCATCTTCGGCCACGCTGTTTGGCTGTTGAAACCCCTATGTGGAACTTCTTCTTTCAGTGCCACAAACAACTACACCGCATACCCTGATGGATTCATAAATACATAACACACTCCATAACTCACTTTACCAAAACCAGACATTTCACTGAAACAGGGGATCAGAATAAGCACACACATCACACCTTGTTTCTTTGGCTGAGAAACAACAGAAGGGCAGTACACGTATAAACATTGTCCTCTAAGGTAGAGAATTGGATGTTTTTCCCAAGGGATACATACTCCCAACATAACATAGAACCTAAGAGGATAGTGTGACCTTGACCTTTATAGTCAAAAGAGCACACAACATCACAATGCATCACCGAACATGACCCTTGTGATTGATAGAAACAATACATGGAACAAGACCATATTCCAAGTCCCTAAACAACAGACAAGTCCAAAAAGTGGACACAATATCCTATCAGGACCAAAATCTCAAAATTGGTGGTTTAATAATAACTCTTGCTTCAAGGAAACTATTAAGAACCCAGAGGCCCTCTTAGACACCATCATGACAATCATCCACACTAACAACCAAAGAACACTTCCACCTTCGATGAATCATGAAACTTAAGAAACCAAGGCCTCTTTCAACCTTCCACAAGAACTATCCCACTACAAGAGGATCTACAAATCAACTAAATGAATGTTTGTAGACTCAATCAACAATGATATATAAAATATTCCTTATATTGATCTACTGGAGAATTTTCCAATGGAGAAACAATACGGGTTGCACTTCAGTTCTGCACTAACCCTAAATGGGGGCATACCTTATCCAATGGGAGAACCCAAGGAACCAACCAAGATGGTTCATTGGTCAAAATATACCACAAACCAGATCCAAACACATGAAGGGAACCATCATAATGGCGCCCCAAAACATTTTTCAAAAGAAACCACTAATTGTCCCTATAACACAACTTACTGACCAAACCCAAACCCAAAACACAGTTTAAACAGGAGGGGTTCTTGGACTCAAAACATCCCACAACATCAACATTTTCCAAAAACACATAATATAAACCATTCCATACAATTCATCAAGTCTTCATGTTTCTCTTTAAAAACAGTTCTTTAAAAATAAATGGTTCATCGGTTAGCACATCCACCAATGGTACCCCATGGGCCTTACACATGCATGTTTCTGTGCCACACTGGGCATCCTCCTCATATCCATCTCGACACTCATCCAGTCATTTCATCAACCATCCATCTTCCCATATAACCCCATGCATGTGGTTGCTCACGAAAATACCAAAGTTTAAAACAAAAATTTGTTCCACTTTTCAAAACCAAAACGGTCAACCAACACATCCTTTTTCCTCAAAACCGCTAACCACGAGATCAAAATCCCAACTCACATCTCAAAAAAATTTCAGAAAGTCACAACCATTTAGAAAATAACTCACTTTCAAGATATTCACATCAATTTCAAAACATCTCATCCCATTAAATCACACTCTAATTGTTTAGAAAACTCTATTGGAAACACTTTTCAAAACGAACTTCAATATAGTTCCCGCTTTCAAAGAGGTGTGAGCACACCATTTTATATTTCAAAACAATTCTGAAAATTCCGTTTTTCCATTTCATAAACCCAACAATTCCCTCTTTATTTGAAAATCATTTCATAAAAACTTTACGTTTCTTAAAACCAAGTCACCTTAAAACCAAAATGCCAAGATTTCAAAACTAAAGAACACCAGACAATGCAAGAGGAAACTAGTTTCAGTGGGTGACTTGGACATATGGTTGGCGGCCATATTCCAATCACTTCACTATCACAGAGAGTGTTCTAGGGAATATCCCCGGCTCCACATGGCTTGCCAGACCCTGCGAGCTCATTGAGACCATTAACCCAACTCTCTTTTCATTTCCCCTAATCATCATCAAACCAAGAAAACCCAAAGACATAGACAAATCCCAACTTCCCCTGGCGACTTGAATCCTGAAATGAGGTGTGGTGATCAAGCACACTACCCATAACCAGAATTCCATGTCCCAACAATCATAACTCTAGACTATGTTGACTATTTCCCAAATAACATGACTCAAATGGAGCGAACCTCCTCTGATACCATTTTGTCACGAACCAAATCTGGTCGCCGCCAAAATCGACACCAAACCCAGCCCGTGACAAGGCCCGAAGGGCGTTCCCGATCCCCACGGGCTGGCACAAGTGCCCGGGTATCATATAATGATAATTGGGAACGATTTACCCAATTCTATAAACATTAAACAACAAAAAAAACTCAATAAAACAAATCTGGATTTTTCAACTAAAACCATCTTTTACAAAATTTCAGAACTGAATTACATAAGTTAAAACTACATTTAAAGACCATTACAAAGGTAAAAAACAAATAAGGACAGCCCAAGAACCCTTTTTTCAAGGGGCACCACCCTTATGCTATCTCCACAAGACTTCACTACCAAGGACCTGCTAGAAACCCGAACCACTGGAACAAAAAAAAACTGTACCCAACCTGCGACAACAAAAATAACCAAGTCTACTTACACCCAAGGGTGTAAGTAGGGTGTGAGACAAAGTCCAATAGGATACCACCACTAATAGATTCCATGTGATAAACATTTAATGGCGAAAAGCATTCATGTTTTCAAAGACATGAGATGCTAGTTAAAATTTCTAAAAGATGCAACATTAAATAAAAACAGTTTTTAGGTGGGATAATTTAAAGAATAAAAACATTTAAATTAAATACAATAGCTACTGAATTTTCCAGCCTCTCATACCGTATACCGACGGTAATAACAAAGTATCCAGTGAGCACAAGCCATGGGAAATAACTCCTAGGCACTAGCTAGCTGTGGGTCCCAGGTACCTCGTATCTCGGTGAAGGTAACCATCACAAATATCCATTCTCGTGCACGAGCCACTAGTAGGGAACATAACCATAACCTAGTGGTCCCCAATAATCATCATCATAGTTTAGTTAGAGTTGTAAGCGTCAATCTTGCTAAGTGAAACTGAGGCCAAACCTCACAGATTCACTAGCATACTAGTACACGTCCACCCACCTAGATACCCGGGTTTTCCCTTTGTGCTCAAACAAGTTCAGCAATCCAAGAAGAATAGTTTTCACATGAAAATATCACTTCCACATCACAAATTAACCAAACATCCCCATGTACATCCCACAAGTCAAAAAATTCCACTTTTCATTCAAATGAATTTTGAAATCAAACTCACTCCAAATTACCTACAACACTTTTGAAATTTCTTTAACACTTCCACAAATCCATTAAACAATTTTATAAAACCATTACAAGATATTCAACTCACATAACAGCCCACACACATGTCACACAATACCATTCTCACCTTCACAATTCATTTTATAAATAAACTCACATGAAATATCCCACACCCGTGTTTCGCACACATAACACAATTTAGTAAAACATTTCGACAATTTATAAAATAAATTATAAAAATGTTCAACATCTCAAATCACCACTTTACCATTCAAAAAAAACACATTAGGTGAACACACTCACCCAAACAGTACATATACACCCTTTCCCAACTTTTTTTAACCAAATAAAACATTGGAAATTTTTATAAAACAAACCCAAGAGGCATAACCATTGTTTTCACACTAAACCCATTTCAAAACCCTCATTTAAAAGCAAAATCATACCAATACCAATCCAAAACATAATTGTTCAGCCCTAAAACAATTATTAAACCACCCCCAAATGTTATTAAAATACATCAAATAATACCACAAAGATACACATGAAAAACACACGTTTTCAAAAATCACCTTCAAGAAGTACAACATGTTTTTAATCCTTAAACTCATTAAAAAAACCTACATTCAAGGCCAACATGACAATAAGGAATTAACAAACCATAATTGGCATCCCCTTTCAAGACTAATAAATCACTTTCATATGTTATAAACTAAACCCAAACATTACCCCAAGAGTCACACATGAAAAGTACCCAATTTCAAGCTATAATGCAACTAAAAATTACATGTTCAACAAAATCCATCAAAACTGTTTTCACAGCACATAAAACAGATTATAAACATGCTAAATTAATAATCCATGCAAGCTAACTCATCATAAAATGGCTACACATGGAATCACCTACCTTTTGAGTCGAAATCCTCAAAACTTGGTGTGAAACCTTAAGCGCACCACCGCCGCACCACAAGGAATATAAATCCATACCTAGACCACCAAAAATTGTCCCAAAAGATACCAAATCAGACCTTAGGATCCAACCCTAACTTCTGGACATTTTAGAATATAATGAATGAGGGAGGAAACCCTAAGGAGAATGAAAAATTGAAGAGAGAAACACTTACTCAAAACAATCATGAATAAAAAGACCCAACATCCACCATATTCTGAATCTGAAAACATCCAAACATTAAAGGGATGTTCAATAAAGGATTATGAGACCATTTAGGAATTTGAATGGGGAAAAAATAGTGAGAATTGAAGGATTTATGAAGTAAACAAATTACCTTTATTAATATTCCCGAAATGTGAGTGCTTCAGAAGTTTCGACCTAAACCGCGATGAAGCTGAGCTTCAAAGAGGGTGGGAGGATATGGGACGCGCGGCTGGGTTCCAGGGGAGTGTTTGGGGCTTGGAATCACCGAAAAATCCTTAATATTGTATAAGTTATTAATTAAACAAAATTTATTTTAAAAACTGGAATTGGGCTTTCGGGCAGGCCCAATCCCTTAAATAAAAACCCATATACAACTTGTTTATGGTTTTCTAAAGGCTCCAAACTACAATGGTGGTGTTTCTATATCAGGGTAGACCATTTAGGAACTTGAATGGGTGAATAATATAAAAAATTGAAAATGTTATAAAAGAAACAAAATTTATTTTTAAATCTGGAATTGGGCTCACGGTTTGGCCCAATTCATGAAAACTCACCCATTCCACCATAAAAGCTTGACAAACCCCAAAAACAAATCATAAATGAAAAATTAATGAAATTTAACTTTAAAATAAGTCATGTATGTGACAATATATTCATCAATAAAGATCATAATTGGATAATTTTGTTAATTCAAGATCATTTTACTAGAGTTTTAGAATTTATTTACTCTCTAGAAGAAAAACATTTATAAATATACATGAAATTTATAATTATGTCCATTAATAAATTTTCACCATAATCTCAGTTGTTTCCTGAAATGATCATTATTCAATACGAATTTTTTATAAATGAAGAATTAAAATGAACATATAACTGATCAATTTTTTTATTAGAGAAGAAAGATAAACACTTCAAATATTTAAAATTAATCCAAAACAAATATATATAACAGGGTAAAATAATTCTAATATTGTATAAACCATTATATGAATAACACATTAACCTCAATAATTAAGTTTTAAAACCAAAAATTTGAACATAATAATTCCAATAATAGACATCCATATAATTATTTAACATATTCTTAACCAAGAAATAAATACAAAAATTAGAATGATTTTATCATAGGTTTTTCAAAGATAAATTTATCATTTGTCACTAAATAATGATAGTTACTTATAAATTCTTATAACCAAATAGGTTTCTTCCAAAATAATATAACATAAAAAATATGTTATTAATTTCCATAAATAACCAGAATCACCATAATAAAAAATTAAGATCATATATGCATCAAAAATATAATTAAACATTGACTCCCAATAAAATACATCATTTTAAAACAATGGTTTATATAAACCTCAAGAAAATAAATGAACATAAAAAATATCATTATCCACCATAAAATAAGAATACATAAAACATCAAAAAGTATTTCAATGTCATTGAAAATACTATAAACCCATGATGGTATCCATACCTATTAAGATAAACACAGATGAAGATATAATAATCTTCAATGTAATTTAAAATATTATTTCATACTAGTTGTATCACCATGGGACCCTCACTCCCAGATTTACCACTATAAGTGAACAATTCATTTCTAGATACGATAAAAATAAATGTAACCATATTTTTCCCTTAAAATAGTACAATATAAAACGGATATATTGAATCACTTACATACAAACTGTCTATTTAGGATTGGAATTATAGATAATTAAGACAAACAAATAATAACATTGGTTCATTAAAAGAAATAACAATGTTATAAATTTTCTAACACTATGAAAAACTATTCATATTCCATTTTTAGTATTCATCATATCCCATAAAATACCTCACATTAGAAAACATTAAAAATAAAAATCAATTAGAATAATTATTCATAATTTGAGGAAAATGAAAAATAATATATGTGATATCGAATTCATAGTGTGGTTAAACATAGTCATCAATAATTTAAGGGAATAAAAGTGAATAATATGAATATGATGATGAGATGACATAATAATAATGTATGAGAAGAAAAATTGTAATCCCAACACATCTATACCAAGATAATAAATTATTATAACTGAAATATATATTCAATTAAAGGAAGAGTATTTGGAATCAATAATCATGAGCCATAGACTCTTAATATTATTAAAAGGAATCATTAACTACCCATAGATAATATAATGAACACATATCGATATCTTAGAAAATTTCGACCACATTATTACATATAGAATAACCTTAACATTTATAAAGAGAGTAAACATTTTTCTTACACTTGGAATAACCATCAATGTTATAATTGGATTAACTATAAAAATTACACAGAAAATAACTAACATGTTTATACATGGAATCACCATTTCTACATATTCCCATAATCTCTTAGGATAATCCTAATTGGGTCACATTGTTCCAATAACTAATTATTTGCATAGAAAAAATGGGATCACCATTCCTTATTATATAACATAGAAACCGGTCATCATATGAAATTTTGATGAAACAAAAACTTTAATAAAGTACATAATGATTCATTTCATCATAAAACTCATAGAATTTTCCATTAATATATATTCTAAATGAGTAACACATGTATATGAAATTAGTTCCTTTAATATCTATTAGGAAACTCATAATCCATAATAAGATATAATGATAATGGAATCATTATAATATATGCTTAGTAGAGGATATGTAATATATAGGGTTATTGGATTGATGAATCTAATTACCATTAATAGATCATTAGACATATTATTGTGGGAAATTACCTTTTTAAAAACATGAAAAAACTTATTTTTCCTATAATTTTCATTGAAAATAACCATGGAATCATATATTTGATGATTTATGTAATATAAAGGTCATTAAGATTTTTCAATAATTTATTATTGAATACATTAAAAATATCAATTCTTTTTCTAAACTGTTGTAAAAAAGTTTCTAAAGTGACCCATTTGGAAAATGTCAGGAAATTTTGTTTTAAATAATTCTAAAATGGGTTCAATGATCATATAAATCAAATTATGAAATAATTTTATATTATTTTTTAAAAAATATGTAATGATAAACTATATATGGAAAAGAATTAATCTCGATAAAATGGGAGAAACAAAATCAATTTCACTTACAAATGACCATAAATGTATTAAATAATAATATTTAAATCCAATTACACATGAAAAAATTAATGGAAAATATAAATATATAAATAAATTAGATGAAAATATAGTTTTGAATTAAAATGAAATAGTTTTAACTATTTATAAATATATAGATTTTTTAATAAAAGTACACAAATTACAACTGAAGAAAATTGTGATTTATGACTTATAAATAAGAAGATTATTTTCTTATATACAACATATATTAGTGATAAAAACTATTATCAAATAGGGTTCACCATCAAAAGTTTCCAAAAAAATTAAAAACTATTACACTATTTTAGGCTTATAATTGGATTCATTCTCATTTTAAGACTCTCAAATTAATTGGATAAATGTAAAAAATTTAAAAAATATGTAAAATCATAATGTAGTTTATTATATGCATTCCCTCCAATATAAAATCTTCGCATTGACTACCATTTAATATAAAAATAGTATTCTTTTATTATTTTTTGGTATAACATAGTGTTGTGTGAAATGTATGTTTTCGGTGAAACTATTTGTTGCGTGTCGGGTACACTATCATAAATACAATATCCATTAAACAAATATTAATATTAAATTCAAAAATATTAACAGATATGAAAATGTATTTTTCTACAAATATGTATGTTGTTACATCATTCCCCCTAACGGAATTTGCATCCCAGTAATTTTAAAATTGGGCTCAACAACTTAATTTAAAACACCAAATAGTAAAAGGAGTCAATTAAAATGTCACATGAAATTAATGAAATATAAGTACAAAGGTATCCTGAGATATAATATTCAAGGGTTCCTGGTAGGAAAACATGGACATTAATGTCAAAACTGACTCTCAAATACTAATAGAGAGTGATAGATAACATAGTCATTAAAAGGATATCCACCACAAAACCATAATTTTTGATGGGTAAAAAGACCATTATGAAATGTAAATGAAAATTTTTTTATGATACTTTTGATAGAGTTGACGAATTAATTTACTTTCTAGAATATGATCATATTGAAAATAATTACATGATGTATTTCTATTTTATAAACTCCATTTAATCCTTATAATATTCCTAGAATATGATGTACATCCTTAAGAACAACATTGAGTATAAATGATAAGATAACCCATAAATTATATCAATATCATACAACTGGGGTCCGAATGTAAAGGCATACATCCACATAAATAAATCCATACATAAACATAACCCCACAAAACATCTCATAGAAAGGTCCTTAAAAACATATTATCACATCACATAAAACATATGATTTTGTTTGTAAAACCTTGAACATATGGTTATCCTTTGAAAATTACCGAGGTCTCTAGAGAATTCGTCACTTTACCAGATATCTCAACATCAATAGTAGTCACAACAAAAGTTTTTTCCAAACCATTTAGTTTCTGATCATACTGATTACCTCCCTATGTAATTATCTTCAAAAACCTTATTTGCATAAGGTTACAAATTATTTTAGCTATATCCAATTTTTGTAGACTAGATATATATTATCTCATTATAGGACTATCGTGAACTTTTTATTTGTATTGAAGAACCTTGTGATCAAACATACCACACATGAAATACTATAAAGATCCCAACATACATGCCCAAAAATGCATTTTATAGAACTTTGAACACATTATGGGATTACAACTATAAATAATCGTTGTATGATTCCCCATTAGAAAGAACCATTAACATTTCACAATTTTATCATAACTTGGTAAATATGGGATAGAAAACTCTATTTCAATTTCTCAACATAACAAAACTAGTTTTCATAATGTTTGCATTCAAGGTAGGACAAGCCTCTTTGTATCCCAGGTTTCAATGCTGAGTAAACTCTATTAATTTTATCTTAAATATCCCAAACGAAATCTAGAACATACCTAAAAAATATTATGATGTTAAATTCATATTGGGAAAATAAATAATTATCTGTTTTCATTCATTTTATGATTTGATTCACCATCCTATGTTGGATAAACATAGGGAAATATTTCTCAAAAAAAATATCATTGAATTATTCGAATTCCATGGAATCAGGATCATTTTTCTCTCTATTATTCTTAACTAAGGACCACCAATGATCAAAATCACCATCAAAATTATTGATGGAATGAGTTTCCTTTTGATTTTTCCAATATCCCATGACTTATAATATATCCACCATGGTATTTATCCATCCTTCAGCTACCACTGGGTCAAATGATTTAGTGAATGATGTGGATTGTTTCATTATAAAATTTTCCATTACTAAAGCATTATTATATAGTTTATTGGGATAACCTCATGCATAGATAATACAACCCATTTATAGACTAAGTCAGATGCTCCATCACTACATCAAATAGTTCAATTTCGCTTGTCACCACCTCATGTTATTTATTAAAAAAGGTTATTTTCCTCTTGATGCCTTCCTATTACAACTTTCCTATTTCTTATATGGAAACCATTCTTAACACACATATTTTAGAAGAAGAAACATGGTATTATTAAAGTTATACATCATTTCAACATAACCATAATGTAAAATACTATAACGAAAAGAAATTCACACCATCGTAACATATAAACTTATATTATCTAACCTATGATAACAACTATAAGTCCACATACATAAACATTACATAATCTTGAGTTATTTCATGAATTCACAACAAGGATCCTTTAAGGTTTAGAGCTATAGAGAAATAGGTGATAACTATTACATAAAAAAACAATGAAATACAATGTGTACACTCCCAATAGTATCTTTTTCCATCATAATATAAAAAAATTTGAAAATAAACTTGTTTTATTTTTATTTTTATTCATTATAACTATTCCATGATTCCATCTATAACATTATTCTCTCTTAAATCCTATGAAAACATTTTAAAATGTGGTATGAGCAGAAAAAGCACAGTAAGGGACATCGAAATAATGAAAACCCATTAATCTAGTAAAAACCTGATATCCAATTTAATGTTCTATGAGTGGGAAAAACAAACCATTTTCACATGAATAACACTCATACTTTTTCCGGAATGAAAGGTACTAAAACCAATAGTAAGTAAATAAACTCTTTTGGGTGACATAAAATATCATATAACAAAAACCCTTTTAAGCGACTTCTAATATGAAACAACATATGCTTGACTTTTAGATTGGATATATATAATGGGGATCACCCTTCATATAAGTTATATCGGGCTCACCATTGATCTATAATTGTTCTCAACCCTTCGTATAAGAAGTTTTGGGTGCAAATATGAGCTATAATGGGGCTCAAACATTCGTATAATCTATATCAGGAACCCTCATGATCTATAATTGGGATCAACCCATCATATAAGCTATATCATTCTCACCCGATTCATATATTCCTCATTTAAAATTTTCTAAATAAAAAATGTTCATCACAAAACCCCTTTTTTGAATGATTCTTCTAATCCCATATGAAAAAAACATCCATATAAAAAAAATAATATTTTCATTTAAGAATAAATTTAGAATATGAAGATCCCATAAATGGTAATAATGGGTTTATTTTCATTTTAGAAGACATCAAGGAATATAACGAAATCAAAATATCAAATAAAATTTACGGCGGAGGAGAATTCATTGTCGCCTTATACTAAAAAAAATTCATTTTATCATCAGGAAAAAAGGGAAATTATTTATATAAATAGATTACTTTGGAAAAAATTGAGAGGAATTAAATATTTATTTAAAATTTCTTCTATATTAATTTTATAAGCGTATAAATAAATATTCATTTTATTATTAGGAAGAAAAACTATTGATAATTAAATCATTAAATTTTCAATGTGTCCCATACTAGTTTGACCATATAAATATTAATCTCCATGATTTAATAAATTACATTATTATAGATAAAATATAGATATGAAATGTCATATTTATTTATATACATCTTATAAATGGATTAAGGTGCATATTATCAAGAAATTCCTCAATGATATGAGATTGAGATGAAGTCCCTTACCATGACTAGGACATGTCTTGTTCGTTCTTTAATTTCATGAAAAATAAACATAGGTTAATATATAATTTATATAGAAAATTTATAAAAAAATTTTATTAAATTTATATCACTTTTTATAATGTTAAAAAAATTACTTAACTATTTGAGTTCATATCGGTCATTGTGTCGATGTTCGGTATTAGAGTAAAAAAGGCATTATTTTCATTAAAATTATCCATGCGGTCATATGTCCATTATTTTTAGAATATAATTGGTGACTAAATATAATATATATCAATTACATATTTTTTTACAATAGTCTATAAAAATTTATTATATGATATTAAATGCATCGTTCATGGAGACAGTAGGCTGTATGTATGCATTAACGCTACATTAATTTCTTTGTCATATTAAAGGAATTAATAATATAAGATATATTGGTATATTATAATTTATTTATAATTTCTGTGTTATATATGTTACATATTTTCATTAACTCCATCCTTTATATGTTCCATGTATGGTATGAATGAGTCATATCACATTGAGGGGGTGTTATTCCACACTTCCTCGAATAAAATTATCATATATACATATTATGTAAAGCATAAAGATAAGTTTTAAATAAATATTATAATAGAATAAAAGCAATATAAATATAATATATGTCATATTTAAATACAGTTCCATCATAATGGAAACCATGAGAGGTGGTAGGAGAAAATTGAACAATCATCATTTCGTGATGCAGTAGTTCGTCTTACAGAGAAACAATATGTTCTATATGTATTAGATGTAGGTGTGAGTAATTGTAGTTCAAAAAATTATCATAAAAATATCCTAGTATATACAGTAAATATTTTTTGGTTATAATTAATGTAATAAATATTTTTTTTGGGTTTTGATTTATAAAATAAATTAAAAGAGTTTGAGAGAAGATGTTACCTCTAAATCGGGTAACACATTTTTATTTTAGGAAAAAGGTTTTCTTGAATTGTCTTATACCGAATGTAAGGATTCTAGAATGAAATAAGAGACATTGGAAGTCTATTTTAGTCATCTTTGGTCATGAAAAGGGTTTTATATGAGTGAGTAAGTGGGTAGAGGTGGTGGCATTTTATAAGAGGGAGGAGGGGATCTTTTGGAAAGTCATGAAATATTATTTTATTATACATATCTTTTAGAATTATAAATGTTTAAAAGTGATAAATATCGCGGATAATATTTTTATGGGTCTAAATCCTCTCATCGAGTAGGTTTTAGATATGGTTAGGTAACAAAATAGACCTTATATTTTAGTTTTTACCTTTAGTAAAAAACATTAACTCTTACGATTTCGTCTTTTATTTTGATAATATATGGTTACTAAAAAAACAATAAATTGACCAGAGCACCAAAAGTAGATCATTTATGAAATTTTAAAAATTATATAAGTGAGTTTTATGAATCCTATATTTTTAGGAATATTATATCATTTAATAAAATAGTATTTGTTTTAAAAACTCATTTATGTCAATTTTGATTCGATTTAGATTTTTTTGTTAAAGTCATAAAAACATTATTCCTTAGAACCAAATGTATTAAATAATCATTGGCATGTCAATTTCATCTATAACATTCTTTTATGTTATCAAAAGTTTCAAATAACATTTATTTTAGTATTTATTATAACATTTATTTGAATATTTCATTAATAAGGTAATCACTGCGTCATCATTGTATCATAAATATGTTTATTTATTTAATGTCTAAAATTTATAAACAAATACAATGAAGTATGAAATATTCTTATATTTTTAATATTTTTTTAGTCTAATGTACCATTGATAAAATCCAATTAAAATTATTTTAGAAAGGATATTAATGTTTATATTATATTTCCAATATCTTTAAATTAAATATTTTAAAAGGTCATTATCAAAACTAAGTAGATCCATGGGGTCCTAAATTAGACCAAAGAATTATCATGTAAAAAACATCTCATCTAATAGAATTAGGAAACATGGTAGGGTTGTTTGATATTAATATAATATTTTTTTCTACTCTTATTTAAAAGATTTACCATTTAACCATGATAAATAAATAAAATTCTGAAGTTTCTAATCATAGTGTCCAAAAATAGAAGGTAACTATTTAAATAATTAGAAAAATATGATTCTAAATATGGAATAATTATTTTGAAATTAAAATAACAGAATTGGATGAAATTAATTTTAATTATGTTTTATTTTCAAAATAAAAAAACTAGTTTTTAAAAAGAAAAAACAATCAAAATATTGGTATCCATTTATGCACGATTTAAATTTGAAATTAAATATTATTCCCAATATTTGACAAAATTCTAAATAAATAATACAATTACACATTTAAAATGTAAATAGTATAATCTAACTAAAAAACAAATTTTATAAAATTTAATTTTTTAATTAAAATTCAGTATTTTTAAATATTCATAAAAATGTTGATTTTATAAAAAAATGCCAATCTTTCAATGGAAGTGAATTTTTATTTCCCTACACTAAAAAAGATTTTTGTTTTATCAAATATAACATATATAAGTGTCAAAAAATATTTTTTAAAAAGTCTTCCCCATCAAGAGGTTGTAAAATGACATTTTAATAACATTATATGACCTTATGCATAATATAGTATTCAATCTCATTTTAAACCTCTAAATTTAATTGGATAAATGCAAAAACATTTTAAAAATAAGAAAAATTGAAAAATTGTTAATTTTGTTCATTCCCACCTATACAATGTATAAGCATTAACTACTACTTAAAATAATAATATTATTGTAGTATTATTTTTTGGTATATCTCAAGGTTGTGTGAAACGTAACATTTTAGTGAAACCCAATTTTCCATGTTAGGTAATCTATCTTACATAGTGTCCCATTTTTACTAAAATAAAATTTAAACTAAAAAAATTTAATATATTTCAAAATTTATTATTCTTCAAATACTTGTAATGTTACAAGTAAAACCCAAATGAGGATAGAGAGGGATCCTATATTCATTAATCAAGTAAATATGGATTTGGGAGTTACTATCGACGGGGAGACATCACGCAATTTTCAAATTATTGTGAAATAATATTATATAGAAAATATAAAAATTTATCAATATAATGATGATAACATTCAGAATAAAATTAAATATGTGAATGATAATAAATTAGTTAACCTCATTTGTATTGATGGTATTCTGAAATTTGGAAAGGAATTATGTCATCCATATATACATGATTCAAAAATAGAATTATTGGATGAGGTTCATAGATAAGATTTCAATACACACATTTGTTGCACAGTGATATATAAGGAATTTAGGAAACCTTTTTGGTGGGATAACTAGAATTATGAAATTAATAATTATGTGTCTATATGTTGGTTGTAAAATGACATTTTAGGGCTTCCTAGTGAACCTATTTCAGTTTTTTCTGGTCGTGATCACTATATACCACCAAATTATGGGAAATTATTAATAATGATCTTCTTAATAAGAATAATTTGGGCACTAAATATGATACTCAAACCCAGGTAACTTCCAAATGGATTATTTAAAAAATTAATGACAAGTTCATGTCTTACTCTTTTGACTCAATTGGTATGTTGGATTATTATTTATGTTTGGTGGATTTTTCCTATAATAATAGTTCCATTATAGAATACAAATGGATTTTTATGAATGTTTATATTGTATGATATGTCATATTCAATATTTTTTGATTTAGTTGGTCAAAGGAAACTCATCTGACAATAACATGTAGATGATACAATAACATTGGTAAATTCCATAAAGGATTGTATTAAATTAAATCAAAGTATAGATAAAGGGTAATACCGATCATCCAAGGAAATATTATGAAATCCATATAGGATATCATTTTTTCTGAAATATATATCAATGTAATGGTGTCATATGGATTGTTAATAAAAGGAAACTAATTATCAAGTTCATATGATCCTTTTTAATTCTTGATTGAATTTGATAAATTTCCCATCATTTGGTAATGATATAAAATCTCTTAAAAGTACAAGATGTATTTTATATATCATCGTTAAGGAATTAAAATCTAATTTCAATGAATATTCACACATCTAATAAAATATAATTCATACATGATATATCCTACTATATGGAACCCCTCTATATACTTAATATTATAGATCATGTATTAGAGAATTATATATTTATTTTGGTAATGTTTTATTGCAAAAATGAAAAAATGGTCAAAGTAATGTTGGAACTTGAGGATATTATTATGAAAAATTGAAAAAATATTTATATAATGTAATATCAAATAAAAATTTAAGAAAACAATTTTTATGTCGGATTAATTTTACACCCAAAGTCATTAAAATATATTTTTATTGGTGTAAATTTAATTTTATCACTAGGTTTCAAGGCACGAACATCAGGTTTAAACAAACAATGATACTCTATTATTTTAATATGGACATTGTAACATAGTTGAAAATTTTGAGGTTATGAGTAAATAAAAAAATTTATTAAAAATTTATATTTACACATGTTTATATCATATATATTTCTTTTCAATTAAAATAACAATTTCACTTAAAGGGATGTGATTTCTAAAAAACAATATTTATTGTAAAAGATGGTATATTCAAGCTTCAAAAACTAAATATAAAATTATTTTTTAATAATTTTTAGAATTTTTTTGTTAAAATTATCATCATTTTTGATGTTATAATATAAAAAATAGATTAGGGTAAATATTTGTGTTTTTTTAAAATGTTCCATTTTTTATGAGGAGTGAAAAATAATGAATTCTAATTAAAAATGTCTATTCATAATAATTGTTTATAAAATTAAAAAAATATAATAATTATTATGTAATGATACTTTAGTTAAATAATATATTTATTAATACGTTTTATTTAATAGGAATCATTTTTCAAATAAATGTTAATTTAAAAATATTGTGTTCTTTTGAGCATTTTCTCTTTAAGAAACACGTATTCTCATCCTGACTATATGAATAATATTATTATAAATTTTTCTAGTTCTATAGATGGATTTTGAAAAATATCATTCCATATATGGATTCATCATAATTTATTCTATATAATTATTTCAACATTACATTTTACCATAAATAATAGAGAAAATAATAAAAATATTTATTAGAGGAAAGGTAAAAATATATTTTCCAGGGTTAAACTATAATAATATTGGTTAAGTAGAAATAAAAATTTTTCTAATATATTTTATTTCCATATCTTGGGATCATGTTTTCTAATTATTTATAATAAGAAATCCTAGACAATGGTTTTATGTGAAAACAAATGTACACATTTTTCTTTCCAAAAGTTACATTTGTACTAGTCACCTCACTTATAAATGGTGACCCCCTCTGTATTACTTTTCAAAACATAAAACCAATTTGGGTTTTCCAATACCTTCTAAAATCACTCCCCAAATACATTCCCCAAATATTTGAATGATTATTTTTTGTAAAAATCCATCATAAGAAGACTTATTCTTCAAACAAGTAGTGATTATGCAAATAATAGGTAATGATCTATAAGAAGATGTTTTATATTATTTCTTATTAAAAATTGTAAAATTATTATTAAATAATTATGATGTTAAAACATTATAATATTCCACATCGTAATATTTTTTATATTAATATCATGAATTAAAATAATCTCCACATTCATCAAATGGGTTACAAAATCGCCATTCATCTATAAAAAAACAATCACATCAGTAACTGATGATATTCATTTTTCAATTACCACCTATCACTATTAGGTATGATGACAATTAATATATATATATTATAATTATGACATTATTATACATTTTGAGTCCTTAAATCTTATATAACAAGATTACATTACATTTATTATTTTATATGATTACCTCGCTCGTGTGTATGATAGACCACCACCTACTGAAGTGATGTGATTCATCTTTTACAAACACATTACAAAGATGGTGATAAGGATTATTTTAATGATTATATGTGATATAAAAGAAATGATTATCTTATCACTGACATGTTTTTTAATATTAAATAATAAAAAATCAATATATTTTTTTACATTTTCACCCACATAAAAATGATAACATCATTCGGGTATGTGTGGACTACTACCTTCATAATGTGATGTGGACCTCTTTTTATGAAAACAACACATGATAAATTATCTTTGTAAATTTATATAAATAAAATGATATTACTATAATTATTTTTTGTTAAATTAATACTAATATCATTTCCATAATGATCACTGAAAAATGGAAATATTACTCAATCATTCATACAGACTACCGTTTTGCATTATCATAACATACATCATTTATAAAAACTATATTTCATGATTTATATTATAATAATAATTGATGTATAAATATGATAATTAAGTATTGATTATATTTATGTAGATAATGAAACTATATAATATGAAATAAAATTAGAACTCTAACGCCAAACATCAAATGATGAAACAAAGTGTTTAACACCAAAAACAATGAAAATGATTAATGATTAATAATTAATGGGTGATAAGATATTATTAACAGATCATATATGATATAATAAATATTATTATAGTTCTTTTGAAATTTAATTGCATGTTTGAAATCACTAAACAATAGATTAAATTATGATGTTATAAAACGAACTAAGAGGTGTGGGATTTCATCCCAATGGTCATTCAATTGATACTTGTTAGACTTTATTAACAAATTCACATTTATGTAGTGTATATAACACCCATTAGACATGTAAATTAATGAATCATTCATAATTCACGGAATTTTATTTTTCGCTTTTAATTATCTCAACCAATTTTATTTTGAAGGAATATTTCCAAGTGGTAATTGTTATTTTACAATCATTAATTCCATTTTGGCTATTAAAATTATCATGAAACTATCACATTCATATAATCCTTTTTAATTTGATATTAAAATTTACTTAAATTTCAATTATAACATTAGGGATATTTTTATTTCTAAAGAAATATATTATTTTTTAATATGTTGACTAATTTGATTGTAATTTCATTAATTGGGGAGTTATTAAAAAATTTGTATCATTTAATAAATATATATATATTTGATTGTAAAAAATCAATTAATTTAATCAATTATTATATATATGATGAATTCATTGAACATGCATTTATGTGTGGGGGATAGTTATAGATATACCTCCAATGCATTGGAATTTCTTGTGAGACAAAACACTTTGTCAAATTAATGGATTTCTACATGTAGTTTTATGTTATATAATGAATGATATTAATGTCAGAGATATCATGTCTCTAATAGATAATGTCAATTTTTTAGGAACTAAATCATTGAGAATTTAGTTATTATTATATTTCTCGTGTTTTTCCATTATTTTCATTTTTCAATTAATTATGCCTTATATTATAATCATTGTAATGTAAATAAGTTGTAATTTTTATTCATTTTTGGATATTGAAATGTTCATTCTATTTATTTTTAAAAGGAGATTACTTGGTACTTAACCCTTACCGAGCATTTGAGACCACCCTTATTTTGTTTCATTTCCCTAGGATATGAAGAACGATTTCTTGATTGTGTATTCAATGATGATTTTCATTTTAATTTGTTATCTGTTATTTTTTACTTTCTGTTACCAATGAAAATGGGTATTATATGTGAATTTGGTCCTCTAAAAATTATAAATTTAGTGGTCCTTCCTAATTTTACCATTTTTATTTGTGAAAAAATTATAAAATTTTCATCAAATCTATGTTTCTGGAGTTAGGTTTAATACATATTTGTATTGATTTTAATATACACACATATATATATACATATTTCACAATGAAATTAAAATTATGTATACCCTCCAATTTAATGTCGTTGTTATAATACATAAAATTAAATAATAATATTTCACAGTTCGATAACTCTTTGTGTGAAATATTTTATATGTTATCAAACATAGTTGTTCTTTTTTAAAATTCTGAGATATTAAACACTACCCTATTATAAATTTTTAATGTCAATAGTTTGAATACATCCTCATTAATCAATAGTTGATATTCTGAAATATCATTTTTTAATCCTACACAATAAGATTTTTAATAAATCATCATCTTTAAATGACAGAAATGAAGTTATGAAGATCATTTAAGATAAGACACAGTAGGATTAAAAATAGTAAAAAAATTTCTGGATGTGAATAGATATAAACAGATGAATTAAATAACATTAAAAAATTATTGGAATGTGTCAAAGAGTATTGATCAGAGGAATTTGATTTATCATATGAAAGTAAATGACCAAAAAACAATAAATTAAAGTTGTCTTAAAATGAACATATATACATTGATTATGATAATAATTGGATAATTTTTTTTATTTCATGATCATTTTACTAGAGTTTATGAATTCTTTTACTATATAGATGAAAAAAAATTATAAATATATTTTAAATTTATAATTTCATCCATTAATAAATTTTCCCCATAATCTCATTTGTTTCCCCTAATGATGAGTATTCAATACTAAGATTTTCTGAATGAATAACTAAAATAAACATATAATTGATCAATTTTTCCATTAGAGAATAAAGATAAACTTTTCCAATATTAAAAAATTATATAAACAAAAATAGTTATCACATGGTAAAATAATTCTAAAATTGTATAATCCTTAATATGATTGACACATTAACCTCTAAAATTATGTTTTTATACCAAACATTCAAACAAAATAATTCCAATGATAGATATCCATATAATTATTTAACATACACATTACCAAGAAATAGAAAAAATTAGAATGATTTTTTCATAGGTTTTTCAAAGATATATTTTGAATTTGTCCCTAAAAAACATTAGTTACTCAGAAATTTATATAACCAAATACGTTTCTTCCAAAATAAAATAATATAAAAAATATGTTATTAATTTACATAAATAACCTGAATCTCCATGATGGCAAAATAATATCATAGAAGCATCAAAACTATAATCCAACATTGAATCCCCATAAAATACTTCATTTTAAAATAATGTATTATAAATAACTCAACACAAAAAATGAGCACCCAAAATATCATTATCCACCTTAAAATACAAACACAAAATACCTCAAAAAGGATTTTTATGCCATTGAGAATGCTATAAACCCTTGATGGTATCTATACCTATTAATATAACATCAGATAAAAATATAATAATATTTATTTTAATTTAAACTGTGAGTTGATAATAATTATATCAACGCGGGATGCTCACTCCCAGATCTACTAGTAAAAAAGAATAATTCCTTTGCAGATGTGATATAAATAAACGTGACCCAATTTATCACATAAAATATTAGAACATCAAATGGAAATGTTGAATCACTTACATACAAACTTTCCATTTAAGATTATAGTTTTAGATAATTATGAAAAATAAATAATAACTTGAGTTCTTTAAAAAAAGGTTCACAATGGTCAAAATGATCTCACAATATGAAAACTATTCGTATTCCATTTTTTCTCTTTATCATATCCCATTATATAAATCACATAAGAAAACATTAAAAATAAAAACTATTTAGAATAATTATTCATAACCTCGGGAAAATGAAACATAAGATCTATGATTTCACATTCATCATAAGGTTAAACCTAATCATAAATAATTTAATGGCATATGTGTTAATAATATGAACATATGGATGTGATGACATAATAATAGTGTATGAGCATAAAAATTGTAATTCCAATACATCCATACCTATATAATAAATAATGATAAATGACATATATATTCAATAATGGAAAGAGTATATGGAATCAATAATCATGAGCCATGGAATCATAATATTATTAAAAAGAATCAATAACAACCCATAGGTAACATAACGACCCTATATAGATATCATAGAAAATTTTAGCCACATTATTACATATATAATAACCATAACATTTATAAAGAAAGTAAAACATTTTATTACACATGGAATATCAATTAGAGTTAAAATTTGATTATCTATCACTATTATACTTAAAATTACTATCACATTTATACATGGAATCACCATTTATATATATTCCCATAATCTCTTTGGATTAACCTAATACGGTCACATTGTTCCAATAACTAATTAATTGCATTGAAAAAATGGGATCACCCTTCTTCGTTATATAACATAACAGCCTATCCTTATAAAAAATTTTAAGAACCAAAACATTAATAAAGTATATATATCAGTCATTTTTTAATAAGTCACATATAAGAATCCATTAGTACTTCCATAAAATGATTAACACATTAAAATGAAATTGGTTTCATTAATATCTATCTTGAAACTCATAATCCATCATAAGATATAAAGTTAATGTTATCATTGAAATATATCCATAGTTGGGGATAAGTAATACCAATAGTTATTATCATTGATAAATTGAATTACCATTAATAGATCATTAGATATATTTTGGTGGGAAATGAATTTTTTCAAATTGATTTTTTTTTAAAACCTGAAAAAATAAATATTTTCCTTATAATATTCATTGAATAAAACCATGGATTCATATAGTTGATGATTTATGTAATATAATGCTCATTTTTATTTAATAATAATTTATTATTGAATACATTAAAAATAATTATTCTTTTCAATAATTTTTTTAAAAAAGTTTCTAAAGTAAAGTATTTGAAAAATGTTAGAAAAATTCCATTTAAATAATTTTAAAATGGGTTCAATGATCGTTTAAGTAATATTTTGAAATAATTTCATATAATTTTCTAAAAAATAATTTATGATAACTTATATATGGATAAAAAATAACTTAGATCTAATGGATGAAACATGATAAATGTCACTTAAAAATGAAATACATAATTTTTTATAAAATTGAGATTGCAGAATGAATATATATAAATTAAAACCACATTTAAATCCAGATGTGAATAAAAGGAATTTCATTTGTGAAAATATGATCATATAGTTTCATTTAAAAAAAATCAAAAATATTTTTCAATGAAATGGGATTTAAACATAAAAACCATTCCACTTTGGTATCATTTCATTCATAATCCCCATGTAATAATAACGTTTAATAAATTTTTTAATATAATTAAATTAAGTAAATTATTGATATATTTTAAAATTTTAATATAATTAAATTACGTGAATTTGAGTTGAATTTACCTTATAAATATCATGTATTGAAATTTAAAATTAATCTATTTATTGATTAGGGGTAGTGAATTAAATTAAAAAAAAATATTAAAAAAATATATATTAATTCTAATTTAGCCATGGAATACTAATGTTAGTGAAGGGTTATAACCCAATACAATGAATTGAAGTTATTAAAAACATTACAATTATTTATCATTCAATTCAAATATTATTGGAGGAAATAATAAAACATGATATGTGAAATGTCATAATGATTAATTTAGTCATGACATGTCATGTAATTGGGTTGTATATGAACTATATAGAATAAATTTGGTACATAAAATAAAATTTTCTTCAATTGATATTTACTGAGTTCAAATCACTTACCATGAGTATATATATTCCACACATACTCATTAACTATTATATAATTTAACTTATATAAAATATTTTACGTCTTATGAAAATTTTATATGATTAATAATATTAAATTGACCATTTATTTCAATTATCATTGTGATATTTTTTTCTTGTTAATCTTTTATAGAAATATTATGTGTTTTGAAGGAGTTTAGTTCAAAAGAACAATATGAATTATATAGGATGTGTTTGGTGAAATAGATAATTAATGCATAATATCATTAGAAATTAATGGTGAAATATTTATCAATATTATAACTAAATTATACTTTCATAACCAACCAGGAAATATGGTTATATAAAATGGAAAATGAAACTGTAAAAGAGATGGTTGGCCATACACACACACACACGTGTAATGTTTCCATATTTGAAAATGAAATTTTAAAATAAAAAAATTATTATATTTTATATCCATAATTATAATTATAAAATTAATATACGATTATTTTCTTTTAATACGAACATATCATCCACATAATGTGTTGATGAAAAATGAAACACATTTTTTCTTGGAGTTGGTAGTCCCCATGTATGCATAAATGAAGTAAAATATTTTCAGTGAATAGAAATATATGATAATTAATTATATATTACCTTTTAAATTATTAATATATAATTAAGGTTATATATTAAAAATAATTTCATCATTTTAACTATAAGTGATCAGTTATTATGGAAAATATATTACATATGTGTGTGAGGTGGTAGTTAACCATACATATGAATAATGAATTCAATTCCCATTTGATGGAGACTAGATATTGATATCAGTTATTCTATTATTGTAATAATAATTAAGTATATGGATGACACTAAAGTTATTATATAATAATTTATAATGGAAATTTTAAGGAGTTGGAAGAAGAAGGATAACAGAAATACTTGATTAACAATGTTAAATCTTATTCATAGAACCTTATTTCTGTGACACCTTAAGACCACTAAGGATAGTATTATATTATCACTATGTCATCTAGAACATGAGTATGAATTTTATAAATGTATTTTTTATGAAAATTCTTGATCATAATGTAATTTTTTGATTGATGTAGATAGAGGGATATACTTTGTTTTATAATATAAGAGAGGGTTACAAATATAATTTCTTTAAATTTTAAAATAATATAATGTAATTATTATGTATAAATATATCCAAATTATTAATTTTGGAATATAATATTTATATGTATTTTAAAACTCATAGAAAAAAAATTATGACAATATTTCTGTATTATTACGCATATCTATTTTTTTAACTCCACATTAAACAATTTCGCACTTACTAGAGAAATGTGGTTTTTTCTCTTTGAGATTCATTATAGTTAAAATATCTAAAAAAATCATTTTAAATCGAACATGGTTGATATTATAATCCATATCCTTTTAATAATGATTAATTTATGTTTTTAAAAAGTTTATAAAAATAAATAAAAATTTATTTATTATAAAATATAAATGATGTCGATGTTTTGAATTATTTATTACAATGAATTCAATAACATCATGAAAACAAATGACATTTAAAAAAAATATTTAATTAAAACCATTCACTATTATAAAAATCTATATAACATATGGATCTCGATAATTAAATACATTTATACTTATTTAAAGAAACTATTTGGAGTTATTTTTACCATTCCATATATGTATTATTTACTTCGTTAGAACTCTGCATGAATTTAATGTATTTTTTCCTTCACTATAAATTAGAAATAAATATTAAATATAAATATAAATCAATTAATTTTAAAATTAATATTTATTATATAATATATTATCTTTTTAAACCCATGGGAATAGTATATTATTTATTAAACAAGAGTTTATCATTTTTTACATTTCTTTATATTAAATATTATAATGCTCATAATCAGGACCAAATGAAAAAAATAAATATATAGAATCTTGGATGTGTATAGAAGAGATGGAAACATAATATAAAATTAATTAATGTTTTAATGGTGTTATATAGTTCTTATCAAATTATTTTTTACTATTAATTTTGTTATTTAAAATTTTCAATTGTTACAAAATTTACTGTTGTTACAATTCATAATGACCAAAAATAAAAGGGACATATTTAAGAAAATATATATCAAAATTAAAAATATGGAATAATTTATTGAAAATATTATTCAAATAATTATCATAATTTATTTTAAAATCCTATTAGAAAAACATGAGAACAATATTTTTCATAAAAATTACTTTCTAAAATAACAACTTTTATACAATATTCTTGTATAAAATTTCATCTCAAACCCATAAATGAATTATTTAAAAAATAATGGTTTTACAATAAAAAATATAATTTTACATTGAATTTTTTTTAAAATAAATTACAATTTTAAATAAATATCAATATTTTTTAATATTCATTGAAAAATCCATAATTTTAGAAAAATACACAAATTTCACCAATGGATTATTATGATACGATGATTTAAAAATATATTTTTTTAATAAGAAATCATTATGAAATTTTCAATATTTATTAATAATATTCACTCATAAAATACAATAATAAATTTTTTAATGAAATAATATTTTTCCATAAAATGAATTAATAAGAATTAATTACATATTTCCAAATATAATATTTTTTGGTTCGATTACAATGGATGGTTCGTTTTTTCAAGCTATCGAAGGTATATTTTATTTTTAAAATCATGAGATATTAAATTCATCATCAATTTTAATCCTTAATAAGGGTTGATTAATTAACTAAACCATATCTCGTGGGATGTTCATAATATGGAGAAATTAAAGGCACACTCAGAATGAACAAGAATGATTGGCGAGATAAAATCAATCAACTCCTTCCATGATTATTACCCCCAGATGCATATTTAAAAAAACCACCTCTAATTTTAGTATCCATGTTGTGATTTAATATTTTAAAATAACTTAATATCATTCATTCTATAAAATTAGAATTCTATACTATACATAGATTTATATCCTTATGGTTCTCACTATTGTTTCTCATCCACATCTCTAAATATTAAATATACGCAACTCTATTACTAGATAGAGAGAACCAAAATTTTCATATATGAATATTACATATAATTAGAGTTATATTCAATACATAACATTAAGATACACTCAATAATATTAATTAATTTATGTCTTCAGAAATGTTGTTACATAATCAACTAGTTCATAGAATAAATATATCGACATGCACTTTGTTCATTGTTAAAAGATCCATTTTGTCAAACATATTAACTTATTTTTTTAATATCCTCGGGAAAATAGGATATAATGATTTTTTAGTTCATATTATCAATAAGGATAAATAATTTAGTTAATGGTAAAACATTATCAATTTGGTATTGTTAAAAGAGAGTGACATTTGAAAATCATTCTTGGATTATCAATGATCCTAATGTTGGGTCATGTTATAAAACATTAAAGATCCTAAGACATGAAATACAGTGCAATAAAAATAACATGATCCATTAGTCCATATAACTCGACTAATAGATATATTTTTTTTCAAAACATAATAATATAACTTTATGAAAAACTATAAATTTAAATAGGTTCATTGATTAATATTTAAAAATTAAATCAGTCCCTCCAGAAAATATTTATGTAGAAAAAAATGTGAATTCACAATATTATGGACATTAAATCCAGGTAAACTCATAATATTAGGTCAAATAATTGAAAATTTTATAAATAATCATATAGACATGAAATTCAGGTCCACAAATTAGTTATATACATGAAAACCAGGTTTTCACCTAATCTTATGGACACAAACATTCGGACATCCAATAATATTGTGAAAACAGAATACCGGTTCTCCCATAACATATTTTCAAAATTATTTACCCATATTTATACATTTCATTTGAGTTATTTAATAAAAGAAATCATCAACAATCCATTAATATAAATTACAAAAGATCGTAAATCATAATATTATATAATAATTCATAGAAAAGAATTGGGTTTCATAAACAACTCATCATCAATATTATTAACCGTCATGATAAATAAGAGTGATTGTATCATTGAATAATATGATTATTAAATTTTATGTAACATAAATAGATGTTATCATTGATGAAAAACTACATCAATGGATCATAATTTGTTTTTTAAAAATAAGTGTTTCAGTTGAAAATAACTTTTATAAAACATAACAATTTCCCAAAAATTAAAGAAAATTTTTTATTTAAAAATTATATTGGAATCATGTAATGTAGGTTTTTTATTATTTATTGTCCATAATGGATTAAAATTCTATTAATGAAGAATATTTTAATATAAAATATTCATTTCGATCATTTATATAAAAAGTTAAAACGTACCTCATTTCGAAAATAAAAGAATATTCAATTTATGTTTCTTTTTAAACAGTATTGTGAAACAATTTCTTTTAAACTATAACATGATAATATTCAAAAACAATATTGAAAACATTTATAGAATAAATTGATGTGGACAGAAATTATTTTATACTTTAGATGGAAATAATGGGAATTTTCATTAAAAACATATAATTATTATATTTGTAGTAATTAAACCAGATAAAATTAAATAAAATCATGTAGTCTATAGAAATAGTTACAGTAGAAAAAAATTAGAGAATTTTCTTAGAGTTAGATGAAAACATTTCATCATCATTAACTTAATCATAAACAATCTATTTAAACAATTAAATTTTAATGTATATCTCTTATCACATTGGATACTTTTGTACTATAATAAATAGGAAATAATAAAAAAATTAAAACAAAAATTATCCTGAAAAAATGAAATTCAGTATATTATATTTAATGAGGATGTTTATACATAACATACAAATCCAAGTTGTGAATTTGGAATATTTCTCCCAAAAATAACTGTCAGACTAGAAATATCGTACATTAAGTTCCACATGAATAATAAGAACTGTAACCTCTGGTATTGTAAATTAATATTTATTTTACTTCTATAAAAAAATAATTTATATACATATAATGTCATATATAATGAATTTTATTCATTTCAACAATCATTTTTGCACAATTCCTTACTAAATGTTTCACACATATGAAAGAGCGGAATTATCATTTTCCAATATATTGGAGGGTAAGAAGGTATATGTGATATTATCATTATAAAAAGAAAAATTATGTAAAAATATACTATATCAAAATTTAAAAATAATCATAATTATGATTCGTGAATTATGATGATGTAAAATTAATTTTATCACTATGTTGATATTGTAGGTCATACGTTCACACAAGCGATATATTTACATCATATTTTATGGGATAGATTTTGAATAATATTTATTACATAATCAAAATAATATTTTAATATGTTTAGTATAAATTATTATTATTTTATGATAAATACCATTGAATTATAGTTGTGTACAAAGTAGTAGAAACAAAGGGATTGGTTATGGAGATATATTTTTTTTGAAATAATTTTTTTAGATTTACTCTTAAGGAGAAAAGGATTAGTCTTTTGACATATAAATAACCTATATAAATTTTATATGGATTTATTCAAGATACGTTTCATGTTACATTAGATATATATTTGTCTTAAAATTTTATAATGATGAGAAATGAGAGGTTCCATTTTATAATTGAGGGAAGGGGAAAACATGGGATTTCGTAAATTATTAAAATATAATAAGGCCTTTATCTATCCCAAATTCCTCCAGAAGGCCATGGATTAGAATATAAGATATTATGGTTTTTAAATCACATCGAACATAAATATTTTTATAGGTTTATGTGGTATTTTAAAATTTAACATTTTGTTTATCCTTTCAGTCAACTCATTTTACCAATAAGCACGATAATAATTTTATCACATAATGGGTTAAAATATTTCTTATAACTAAATATTCAGAAAAATCTAGATATGTATATAATGATTGACATAATATTATACTAAATGTCCTCTTAATTTGTTTTTATGATTTTTAAGTAATTTAATAAAATTTTATTTTTATAAAATATTATTAATTTCAATTTTAATCTATTTATTTAATTTCATATTAAATACAACAAAAAATAGGTAATTTTTAAATAATCAATATACAATTTATTAATATGTAATAGTAATAAAAAAAATCATGTAACTATATAACTATTTTTAAAATTATTTTAATAAATTATATATCGTTTGATATATTTGTTTATTAGTTGAAGATATATAATTTTTATATTATATAAGATTTTATCATAATTAAATAATTAATAAAAATAGGAATAAATTCCCCCCATGAAAATAATTTTTTATTCTAATAATATAAAGTTATATTACTTAATAACTTTATTATTTAAATATGTGAAAAAATAATATATATTTTAATGTAAGGGAGATTAATTTTGTATATTAATTTTCATTAAATAATATATTAGTCATTTTAAAGGAAAATCATCCCTTGGTGATAAAATTATATCATACGGTCATAAGGGTAAAATTACCTTCATATTAGAAGAATTAATTTGAATAATGGTCATGTTTACACATAGTTTTATCCTACATTGGTATTATTTACGCATTATCGATGCGATAAATTTTACCATGTTTATTATGAATATAATAAAAAATGGGTAAAAATTATCAAATATGAACCAAAAAATTATATACATATATATATATATATATTACACATTTCATTATTTAACTTCATTGATGATAGGAATTAATTTCAATATATGTGTACAAATTGTGATTTAAAGTATATTTAGTTATATAAAATTTAAAGAAAGAAATTTGATTTACTCATATATCATGCTAAGGAAAAAAATATTATATGGATGTCGAATAATATTACTGAATATCTAATATATATATATATATATAATTAATTAATTTATAAAAGTGACAAATATTATATTTTATGATAAAATATCATTTCGTTCAAAATAAATAGATATTGTGAAAAATGATTTTTATGTATAAAAATTTTCATACACTATATTAAAAAAGATAATAATTATATTAATTGGATTTTTAATTAAATAATATCAATTAGTTTACATAGATATATTTTTAAAAAAAATATTAAAATTGTAAATTCGTGATACATGAATTCAGTTGTTAATAAAAATCAATATTCCCCGCTATTCAATGAACAAACAAGAATTTAACATAATTTTCCATAAATATTCTGTATCAATAATGGAAATTAAAATTTTTTTAAAATATTTTATTTATATCTTATATAATTTAATAAATATATACGAATTTATTATAATATTATTTCACAAAAAACAATAATCATATTATTGAAGAAACATATTTTTCCACGAATACAATGGATTTACAAAATAATGTGATCTTATTTATTAATAATTTACAAATAAATTTTTATTTAGAGCTATCATTATATGTATTTCATAATTTTTTGGTTAATCATATTCAGACCCTCCAATTCAATGATTATTATAATTATAATAAATTAATAATATTTCATGTTTCTTTAATCGTGGTGATGTGTGTTCTATACTCTCTCGAACATTGTGTTATATTAAAATATCAGGGTGTTACAATTGCATAAGTAGATAAAAATAATACCCTTAAATAATAATTTATCCAAATTTATGATCCAAATATTTATGAAGAATTAGACTAAATTTCTAAATTTATCTTAAAATTTATGTGCCAAACTACATAATGTAGGACTAACATTCCCATGCCAAATATGTTAATACATTGATCATATATTCTCTTGAAACATGGTAATAATGTAATGGTCTGGGTTTTTGGGGGTCCATTACATTATAAAAATTTGATGTTGGGTGTTCTCGGTATTCTGGGAAAAGTTATCGAGGCTCTCGGTAATGGTAGGAGGCCTACCGGTAGCTCGGCCTACTGGTGGCTCGGTCTACCGGTCCCTACAGCTTACTGGTAGCTCAGTTACCAGTTGCTGTCAGACACCGGTAGCCCTCAGCTACCGATCGCTGTCAGCCACCGGTAGCTTGGATAACGATATCTGTCAGCCACTGGTAGCTCTCGACTACCGGTGGCTCTAGCCCACCGGTAGGTCGGCTAGCTCTCAGCTACCGGTGGCTCTTGCATACCCCCACAGGTTTTCCCGTATGGCCTCCTTTTTGAGAAAATTGGGTTCTAAACCCTATTTTTCCCTCTTTAAGCCTATTTTAAATCCCATTAATGCAAATAAATTGCATTTGATTAAGTGAGATACCCTGGTGTGCGTCAGTTTAAACCGCCCCTAAAAGGCGAGGAACCCTTTAATGACGTGTGGGGCTGTGTGGTCAACCCACGACCCCTCTCCTTACTCGGTTTCATGTTGTTATCTAAACCATCCCAGGCCCTTATAAACTAAAAGGTTCTCCCTCAGATTCCTTTTCTCGATCACCCTCCCATTGATTCTTATGCCCATCCTTGAGTTGGCGAGGCCCCACCCCTGCAAATCGCGCATCTTCTGTTCCTGGTTCGTGAAGATAAACTTCGATCGTCGATCAATCATGTAGTGGTTTGACCTTCATCTCTCCATTATGTGCATCTTACTGGGTGGGAATACTTTTGATTCTATATAATTGGATGATCCAAACATTAATGAATATAGTAAATGAATTCTAATGAATGAAGGGGGAGGGGGTGTTATTGATGATGTTGCTTTGTTTTCATGATATTCCTTGAATAATTATTTCTAAATCATGCACGCATACGCCTACTGAAAATCATGGTTGTTGGTGGTCTTTCTCTATGCACTAAGGAACCCTTACCTCTAGCGATGTTTAAATGGATTGCATGGTAGTTGTGAACCCTTGCTTTTTAAACAAATTTGGTTAATTACATACATCCATCTAAATAAATTGAAAGAACCAGGATCAATCCTTTATGTGATAACCGAGGTTAAAGCACATCGAAGTTGAAATCATGGAGTGTGTTAAATATTTTAAATTTGAAAATACCAGCATGAGACTTTTGTATGTTGGTGGTAGTGGTTTTATTCTTTTTCCTTCACGAGCCGATTGCTGGGTGATGTGGGTGGGGATGAGATCCCGTGCTATTATGCTTCCAGTGGTCATAAATTTTTGAGGCCGTGTGGTTACTTTGTTTATATCAAGAATTGGGGTGGGATCCTCTATCTTTTAGAAACCGTTGACTCCTGGATTTTGGGAAGATGTGGTTATACCTTGGGGTATACATTGGTTCCAGTACATCGTGGGATCTTCCTTATCCCTTTGTTGTTATTGCTTTGCAAGAGAACCGGGTGTGAATGCTTAAATTGCTGTTGGTTATAACTTTTTCCCTTGGTTGTGCTTATGATTATAGTTTCCCAGTAGTGAAAGTTCTTTTTAAATATTATTACTAAACATGAATGCATGTATGGGACATGGGTAATTGGTTTGGTGTGATTTGTAACTCGGGCATGGGAGTCATTCACTTCTTATATGAATGAATATTAAGGATAGTGTTCTTTAGGCTGGCTGAAGAAAAACCTAGATTGGGTGAGTTCTTTTTAACTATATATATACTTGTATTTTTCTGTTTCTTATTCACGCCCCACCCAAGTTGAGCACGTAGTTCCGAAAACCACCATTTCATGAGGGAGGGTGGTTTTCCCAACACTTCTATTAGTGGCTGGTTGTTATCTCCTTTCTAATCACATTCCTGAATTTCCCAAGACTCTTTGGGAAGAATGTGATGGATTGAAGTCCATTATTAGCCCAGGAATCTTCGGGTAGGGTGGTGTGGTGGTTAGCCCAGCTGTGTGTGGGCAGGTGGTTTCCCAAGTGTGTTTGGGATGAGGTCGAGGTGTCTTGGGGAGTGGCAGTGGATCTTCTAGCCCCGGTGTCTTCGGGTGTGGAGGTGGTTGATCTAGACTAGGTGTTTGTAGGCGTGGTTACCTGTGACGGTTGTGGCCCAGGTGTTTGTGGCAGGGGTTTGGTAGTGGGAGTGCGTGAGGATATGGCCCAGGTGTGTGCGGGCGGGGTGTGGAAGTGGGAATGCAGTGAGAATGGAAGGATTGGTTCGATGCGTATGATGTCTTCAATAACCAGTGGGAAAGTGGCATGGGGTACCCAAACATCAATGTGCTTTATTTATACATTACATGCTTGCGTTATTTGGTGAGTATGGCCGGTGAGTGGGATGTATGAACTCCTTGATAGTGTTGGTTGTATGCTTCTCACGGGACTATAGTACATCTCCCCACTTGTGCACGAAAGTCTTTGATTTTTACCTGCTGAGTATACCTGTATGCTCACCCTACGAATATAAAACTGCTTTCAGGTTTCCAGGAGGACTTCGGGGATCGCGCATGACCATACTTGCTTGGACCTTTTGGACAATTGTTGTTGTTTCTTTTCTTTTCTTGGTAATCTTTTTACCTTTGGGGTTTCGTGACTTGTATCTTTACCTTTAAACATGCATATGGGAATGGTTTATCTTTAGTCATTTTTTCACTTTCTGTTTGGTGTTGTGGGATGTACTAACTTATCTCCCGATCATATTAAAATAAAAAGGGTAATACCTTCAATTTAGTGTGTGATATTATACCCTTAGTGTTGGTCTCCACTCTGAGACCTATTGAAGGCGGGTTTTGGGGGTCACTATCTCTCCTTCATCTTAAAAAAAGGAAAGGCCTAGCAATCTACTAACCTTTCCATACTTTTGGTTAAGGTGGGTCGTGACTGAATGGTATCAGAGAGAAGGTTATAGAGATAGGACAGAGACTGGAGATAGGAACAGTAAGGATTGCATGGGATGGTATGGCAATAGTGTTGGGTGACTTTGGTGCATGAATTATGCCAGGGAATACTAGCTAGCATGTGGGATTTTGGGGCCCCCCATGATTTGATGCAAGGACTCTAGACCTACAGAACAACCAATTGAGGCCATGCTGATTGCAGGGTAGAAACCCTAGGAAGGTTACATGCAACATAATGACTTGTGTTCTCGTGTTTCATCGGTGTTTTGGGAATTTAAATAAATAAGAAGATTAAGAAGTTTTAAGAACAATATTCTTCACTACTTGGGCTTAGTCATTCCTTGTTTACCATACAAATATGACACCTGGGAGACGACCAAAAGTTGTACAGGAGTTTGAGGCCCAGGAGGTTGACATGGCAGATCAGCAAAGGGCTGATCGAGAAGAGAAGGACGACTAGTGGCAGAAGATGCTTTGATAATTCCAGCAGAAGACCCTCAAGAAGTAAGTGGGAATCACCTCTGACATGAAGAAGGAGAGCTGGCTAGAAGACCAGGTGATAGATTTCGTCCTGATTCTAGCCACGACCGAGTACTGGGTTCCTCTGGCTGTCAGCCAGATGTGAGGAGCTGCACGTTAGTGGTGGACGCTTTACCTGGGGGAGAGGAGAGAGGATGATGTGGCATGGCCTGATTTCCAGAAGTTTTTCTGAGTGGAATTCCTCTCTTCTACAATGAATGCGGAGAAGTGGCAAGAGCTACTCTCCCTACAGTATGGGAGTATGTTAGTAAGGGAGTTGGGAATCAAGTTCAAGGACCTCCTACATTTTACTCCAGACCTCTTTCCAGACGAGGAGTCTTGGGAAAGAAGTTTTGAGGAGGCGCTCCCACCCTCCCTTCAGTACGTTGTTACCCCCTTCACCTTGACAACATACGTGGAGGTCCAGAAGAAGGAAAAAGTGTTGCAGAGGATGCACATGCTGGGAGGTGTATCACGAGGGGGGATCCAGCTGGGATCATCGAAAGGGAAGGTTTTCAGCACCAGACCACGAACTTTAGGACCCTCATGGTTCCAACCAGCAGGGAGTAGGGCACAGTAGTTCTAGTTCCAGTCCCCCAGTCCTCTTCCTTTCCTTCCTAGCCTAGGACCGGTGAGATTCATTAGTGGGATCCATGAAAATATCTAGAATCAATTCCCGGACTGAGTATAGTACGGAGGTGGTAGACAGGCCCAACACCCGCCCCAGCAGCAGATTCCAGCTAGGCCCTTCCAGCAGCAGCAGTAGGGGAAGCGAGCTCCCGCTCCTTCGAGGGAAGATGTTGTAGTGGGAGGCCGACCTTAGGGCGCTCTTCAGGGACCTCGACCAGGGCTTGGTCAGGGAGGTGGCCGACAGCCGACGGGCATAAGAGCTAGGTGTGGGATGTTTCATGCCGCGGAGGCAGCAGTCCCAGTAGGACCAGAGGTCGTTCGAGGTACGATCAGTTTGTTTATCACCCTTCCTTATTCTTTGTTCGATACCGGAGATTCGAACTCCTTTATTGCCCCTAGTCTAGACCATGCTCTGGGCTTAGATGCCAAGAGAGTTCCAGTTCCCCTGGTTCTGAGCACACCAGTCAGAGGTTAGACCAACATGTTATATGTTTTCTGAGGATGCACACTGATGATAGGGCCACATCAATTGGTCAGGGATTTACTACTGCTACAAATATAGCCATACGATGTCATTCTAGACATCGACTGGCTATTTTCTGTGGGTGCCTTCATCGGCTGCTTTCGAGGAAGGGTTGTGTTTTTATACTTGCATGGCTAGTGTGTTACTTTCTCTGGTGAGCGTAGCAGTCAAAAGGGAAGTAGGCCAGTGGAACCCCTCATCTCCTTGTTAGCCGAGATGTTAGTAGAGACAGTAGATGCTGAGATGGTTGAGGTGCGAGGAATCTTCAGAGCGTTTATGGATTTCTTTCCAAAATAGGTAACGACTCTAACCCTCGATGTGATATCGAGTTTGGGATAGAATTTCAGGCCAGATCTCGTCCGATTTCGAGGGCTCCATACCGGATGGCACCTTCAGAGCTACGAGTGTTTCGGATTCAGATCGATGATCTGATGAAGAGGGGTTATGTTTGACCATGTGTGTCACTGTGGGGTGCTCCAATATTTTTCGCATAGAAGGAAGATGGTGGTCGCATGTTGTGCATTGACTAAAGGAGGCTGAATCAGGTAATGATCAAGAATCGCTACCCTCTTCCTAGGATAGACGATCTCTTTGACCAGCTGAAAGTGGCAGGATGGTTCTCGAAGATCGACCTACGGTCATGATATCAACAATTGATGGTTAATGAGGGAGGCATCCCGAAGATGGCATTCAGGTGTAGATATGGACACTTTGAGTTTGTAGTCAGGCCTTTCGGTGTTACGAACGCCCCGAATATGTTCATGGGGCTTATGAACTGCATCTTCCAGGAATTCCTGGATCAGTTCGTAGTTGTGTTCATCGACGATATCCCTATCTATTCAAGATTAGAGGAGGACCACACAGAGCACCTGGGGACGGTTTTGGAGGTCCTCTGACAGCACCATCTCTATTGGATGTTTTCTAAATGCATGTTCTAGACGTGAGAAGTGCACTACATTGGGCATGTAGTGTCAGAGTGGGGGGTAGCGGTGGACATATCAAACGTTGAGGCAGTTGTTTCTTGGAAAACACCCAATATTGTGGCAGAGGTCCGCAGCTTCCTCAAGCTGGCTGGTTACTATCGAAGGTTCATACCCAAATTCTCCTGAGTTGCAGCCCCTTTGACAGCCTTGACCAAGAAGGACCAGGTTTTCGTGTGGAGTGTGCAATGTGAGGCAGCCTTCAGCAATCTAAAGGAGAAATTTGTTAGTGCCTCAGTGGTGAGACTACCAGAAGAAGGGGAGGCGTATGAGGTGTTCTGTGATGCTTCAGGGCAGGGCCTCAGATGTGTGTTAATGCAGCAACTAGGGGTGATATCTTATGGGTCTAGGCCGCTACTCCCTCATGAGAGTAATTATTCTACCCACGATCTGGAGCTTGCAGTGGTCGTGTTCACTCTAATGTTGTGGAGGCATTACCTCATCGGAGAACGCATTGTGGTCTTCATGGATCACAAAAGATTGAGGTATATATTCTCCCAGCGGGACCTAAACTTACGACATCAAAGGTGGATGGAGTTCTTCCAGGATTATGATTTATAGATTTCCTACACCTTAGGGAAAGGAAACGTGGTGGTTGATTCCTTGAGTAGGAAGTCACAGAGGGATGTGGTCCGAGAGTCGGCAGACACATGGAGGGTGATGGAGGAGTTGGCTAACCTTCACTTGGGTGTGAGGATGGATAGTGGTAGAGGTTTCCTGTATCAGATGACCGTACAATATTCTCTATTATGTTAGTTTGAGGAGTCTCAGTGGGGAGTCTCAGAGTGCGATGTGATGTGTGACCAAGTTGACCAGGGCAATGCTCCGGTAGGGTGGACAAAGGATGGTCAGTACTAGATGATTTTTCAAGGAAATTTGTTTGATCCAGAGGTGATGCGTGGTACGGTTCATAGTGAGTTCCACAACTCACCCCTAGATGTGTACCTGAGAGTTTCCATGACGTACCAGGGTCTGAAGAAATAGTTCTGGTGGCCTGGAGTAAAGCGGGCAGTGGCAGAGTTTGTGGCCAAGTGCCTAGTGTGTCAGTAGGTGAAGGCTGAAAACCGTGTTCCTTGTGTCCTGGATAGTCTCTGGATTTCCCCGAGTGGAAGTGGTTGGAGATCTCGTTTGATTTCATGACGGGAATACCCAAGGTTCAAGGGGGATACGATTCCATCTGGGTAGTAGTTGGCATGTTGAGGAAATCAGCTCATTTTTGGGATATCAAGGTGTCGAGTGTGGTGGATGTTTTGGCCAGAAGGTACGTGAATGAGGTGGTGCAATTGCATCGAGTTCCAAGGTTCATAGTCATAGATAGTGATGCACTGTTTACCTCATGAGTTTGGAGAGGATTGTAGCATGCTATTGGCACCCAGCTATGTCTTAGCACTGCTTTCCATCCCCAGACAGATGGACAGACAAAGCGCACCATCCAGACCTTGGAGGATATGCTGCAGTCATGTGTTTTGGACTCTGGGGGATCGTGGGTGCGACATTTGACTCTGGTAGAGTTTTATTACAATAATAGATATCACTATACCATTGGAATGGCTCCGTTCAAAGCCTTGTACGGGAGGCCATGCCACTCACCTGTTTGTTGGACCGAAGTCGGAGAAATGGCCATCCTTCTCTCGGAGGTGGTGCAGAGCATGACAGAGAAGGTTCAACTTATAAGGGAAAGGATGACTGCATCCCAGGACCGAAAGAGGTCATATGCTGATAGCAGGATAATGCTCTTGGAGTTTGAGTTTGGAGACCACATGTTCTTGAAGGTCTCCCCTCGGTGTGGACAATGGAGGTTCGACAAGGAGAGTAAGCTTTCTCCCACATTCATTAGACCCATCGAAGTGTTGCGGCAGGTTGGCAAAGTGTCTTATCAGCTAGTGTTACCACCGATGCCACTGAGGATACATGAAATCTTCCATGTGTCCCAGCTCTGTAGGTATCTACACGATGATTCACACGTCCTCAGGTGGGGAGTGCTAGACATCGAGGATGGCGTGACCTTTGTGAAAGACCAGTGATGATCGAGGATCGTGAGGAGAAGGTTCCTCATGGGTGAACCTTTCCCTTGGTTCGTGGGTTATGGAGACATGGTGGGCTTGAGGAGAGTACGTGGGAGAGGGAATCACATATGCGTTCCCAGTACCTAGAGTTGTTTTGAGTTTTGTACTGTTCTACTTATACTTGTTGTAGTGGAGCGTTTTACCTTGTTGGCTTTGAAATATGTGGTTTTTCATTCCTCTCTGAATTTGTGTGAAAAGTACTAGATATGGGGAGGGGAGGATCAGACCCCTAATCAGGACACATTAAGGTGGATGTGATTAAACCCATGTGGGCGAGTCAGTGCTGCCCAAAGCAGATAATATCATGACATGGGAGAAAGAGATTCACAACCCACACGACTGGGTAGTTTGAAATGGTATGTAGCTTTATTCTTAAGAAGAAGGTGTTTTTAGTTAACAATGGTATTTCTCCTGAGAAGTATCTTTCGAGGTGGTCGTTCAGACCCTCTCTTTCCTTCTGGTTGTTTTGATTCTCACGGGTTGTTTTGATTCTCGAGGGCGAGAATAGTTTGAGCGTTATTTGGTGTAATGGACCAGGTTTTTGGGGGGTCCATTAATTTGTAAAAATATAATGTTAGGTGTTCTGGGTAGTCTCAGAAATTTATCGAGGCTCTCTGTAACGGTAGCAGGACTACTGGTAGCTCGGTCTACCGGTAGCCGCAACCTACCGGTAGATCGGCCTACAGTTAGCTCGGTCTACCGGTCGCTCAGCCACAGGTCGCCCTCGGCAACCGGTCACTATCAGCCACCGGTATCCCTTGGCTACCTATCCATGTTAGACACCAGTAGCTCTTGACCACCGGTGGCTGCAACCTACCAGTAGCCCACGGCTACCGCTGGCTCCAGCCTACCGGTGGTTCTTGCCCACCCCCACATGTTTTCCAGTAGCACATCCTTTTTGCGCAAATTGGGTTTTAAACCCTATTTTTGACCCCTTTAAGCCTATTTTAATTCCCATTAATTCCAATTAATTGTGTTTGATTAAGTGAGATACCCTAGTGTGCATCTGAATAAACCTCCCTTAAAAGGAACAGACCCCTTTAATGATATGTGGGGCCGCGTGGTCAACCCACGACCCCGCTCCTTACGCTGTTTCGCGTTCTTATCTCAACCGTCCCCGACCCTTATAAACTAAAGGGTTCTCTCTCAGTTTCTTTTTCTCGATCACCCTCCCATCGATTTGTCTTCTCGTCCTTGAGCTGCTGAGGACCCACCCCTGTAAATTGCACATCTTCTGTTCCTGGTGCGTGAAGATAAACTTCGATCGTCGATCAATCAAGTAGGGGGTTCAGCTTGGTCTCTCCATTATTTGTATTATGCAGGGTTGGAATACTTTTGATTCTATAGAATTGGATGAACCAAACTTTAATGAGGATTTTAAACTAATTCTTAAGAATTAATGGGGAAGGGGTGTGATCGATGATGCTGCTTTGTTTTTATGATCTTCCATGAATAATGATTTCTGAATTGTGAGGGCTTACGCCTACTGAAAATCTTGTCTGTTGGTGGTCTTTCTCTGTGAACTAACGAACCCTTAACTCTGGAGATGTTTAAATGGATTTTATTGTGGTTGTGAACCCTTGTTGTGAAAAGGAATTTTCTTAATTACGTAAATTCGACTAAATAAATTGAAATAACATGGATCAATCCTCTCTCTGATAACCCCAATTAAAGCATAACAAAGTTGAAATCATGGAGTGTCTTAAATATTTTAAATCTGAAATTACCAGAATGGGCCTGCTTTGTGTTTTTGGTAGTGGTTTTATTGTTTTCCCTTCACGGGCTTATTAATGGGAGATGTAGGTGGGGATGGGATCCCCTGTTGTTATGCTTCCAGTGGTCGTGAATTTTTGAGGTTGTGTGGTTACTTTGTTTATATCATGAATTGGAGTGGGATCCTCTATTGTTGAAAAAAGTTGACTCATGGATTTTGGGAATATGGGGATGTACCTTGGGGTTTACTTTGGTTCCAGTACTTCGAGGGATCTCCCTTCTCCATTTGTTGTTGTGTCTTTGCAAGAGAACCTGGTGTGAATTCTTAAATTGCTGTTGGGTGTAACGTTTCACCATGGTTGTGCTTATGTTGTTAGATTCTCAGTAGTGAAGAACTTTTTAATCATTATTACCGAACATTAAAGCAAGGATGGGACTTGGGGATTTCGTTTGGTGTGAGTTGTAACTTGGGGATGGGTGTGGTTATCTTCTCTTATGAATGAATAGAAAGGATAATGTTATTTAGGCTGGATAAATAAAAAACTAGATTGGGTGAGTTCTTGTTACCTATACATATACTTGTAGTTTTTTGTTTCTTATTTACTCCCCACCAAAGTTGAGCACTTAATCCCAAACAACCCCATTTCAGCGTGAGGGTATTCTTACCAATACTACTATTAGTGGATGGTTATTAGCTCATTTCTGCTCCCTTTCCCGAATCGCCCTAGAATCGTCGGGTAGGCTATAATGGCCTGAATTCCATTATTAGCTCAAGAATATTCGGGCATGGTGGTGTGTTGGCTGGCCCTGGTGTGTGCGGGTAGATGGTTTCCCATCTGTTTTCGGGATGAGGCCCAAGTGTCTTCAGGCATGGTCGTGGATCTTCTTACCCAGGTTTCATTGGGTGTGGAGGTGGTTGTTCTGGCCTAGGTGTTTGCTGGTGTGGTTACGTGAGACGGTTGTGGCATAGGTGTTTGCGGTGGGGTTTGGCAGTGGGACTGTGTGAGGATATGGCCCAAGTGTGTGCGGGCGGGGTGCGGTAGTGGGAATGCAGTGAGAATGGCGGGATTGGTTCGATGCGTATGATGTCTTCAATATATAAGTGGAAAGTGGCACGGGGTACCCAAACATCGATGTGCTTTATTTATACATTACTTTATTGCATTATTTGGTGAGTGTGGCCCATGAGTGGGATGGATGAACTCCTTGAAAGTGTTAGTTGTCTGCTTCTCACGGGACATTAGTATGTCTCCCCACTTGTGCATGAGAGTCTTTGGTTTTTCCCTACTGAGTATACCTGTATGCTCAACCTACATATATAAAACTTCTTTCAGGTTTCCAGGAGGACTTCGGGGATCATGCAGGACAATTCTAGCATGGACCTTTTGGACAGTTTCCATTTTTTCTTTTCTTTTCTTTGGATTCTTTTTACTCTTGGGGTTTTGCAACTTGTCTCTTTACCTTTGAACATGGATATGGGAATGGTTTATCTTTAGTTGTTTTTGCACTTTCAGTTTTGTGTTGTGGGATTTACTATCTTATCTATTGATCCTATTAAAAGAAAAAGGGTAATGCCTTCCATTTAGTGTGTGATCTTATACCCTTGGTGTTGGTCACCACTCCTGGACCTATTGAAGGCGGGTTTCGGGGGGTCATTACCTCTCCTTCAACTTAAAGAAGAAAGGGCCTAGCAATCTACTGACCTTTCCATCCTTTTCGTGAAGGCAAGTCATGAAAATAACCTAAAGTACCATAAAAACATGATGAAAAACTAAATTCCTCCAATAGATAAATATATCCACATCACATAAATAAATTAATTTATTATAGCATATATTACATAAAACCAAAATGTTTTAAAATCCATCCACGCTAACATTAAAAAATTGTCATCAAATTAGTTATCATTTCCATGTTCATCAATGATATCCCATTTACTTCATAATTATTTATTTATATACGTTAAAAATTATTATTTCAACATTGCGAATATATATGTGTTATATACCCCTCAATCATGATATTTTTTCATTTAAAATCACCATAGACATAAAATAATTTTTCTAGTTAGTTAGTGCTATTAATTATATTCTGTCAAATCAATTAATAAAAATTATTGATGAAAAAGTAATAAATTTTTTATGTTACATATAGTTAAAATTGAAATGATAAAAATTCATCAACAACGATATTCATCAATTCCAATACATAAACACCTCAATCATCCCCTACATTCTTAACCCTTTAACTATTCTTTATCATATTATTCTATAACAACTATATCCTTTAATTTGTCTTTTCTAGTATCATCGGCATCAATGGTTAAAAATATACCCATATAGTATTTTTTTCCTCTTACTAATCATTCCCCATAAGAAATTTATTTAGATAATTCCCATATTTTATTTATTTAAATAATTCTTCCATTAATGATACCTTTAGAAAATCATTATTCTAATAAATTATGTAAACCAACCCTTTCATATTCCTTTATAAATACCTGCTTTATACTATTATTTTCCAAAAACAAAACATATAACCCTCCATTTGAGAAATTTCGCTTGATGCTTCACATAATATACATGACATGTATGAAAATCAATCTTGTTCCCTATATGGTATTCATGAAACTCAATTGTTCTATTATTATGTGTATTTATAAACTCACCCATGTAAATATTGTTAGTCAAATAATGAGATGCGTGATATGGAATAATATGTAACATTCACATTAAAACTCCAGTTTTACTTGGATTATGATAAGGTTAATAATTAAATTCTCAATATCATTATTTTATTACAAAAATATTCATTGTTCTAGACATTGAATACAAATAATAACAATAGTGTAATAAAAAATAATCATATTTCTATACCACATAATCATGAAAAATCATTATTGGGATGTATAAATAAAATCCCTTTATATTCAATTTCTGACACATTATTTTTTACCTAATAAATTTTAATTATAATTTATTTGAACCCATCATAATGGTTTATAAATTAATGGTGTGATAACCAAAGCATATCTACCAATAGTGTCATAATAGGACCATAGGGAGTACACACTGATCATGCACTAGAATGGTGGATGAGATATACTCAAGAAAACATTTTGTGGATATTACCCTTAGATTCATCTGTTACAGAACCACATAGAATTATAGTTTCTAGAAATTGATTTTTTTTCAAGAAAAACTATAGTCCTATTGTTACCATAAATTATGATATACTCATAAACTTTTGACCATCCTATGGGCCTTCTATTATTTTTTAACACTTTATTTTCCAAAGGTCCAATAAATCATTCTCCTATACCAACTATAAATTTACAAAAATTTGATACAAAATATATTACCACTTGTTATAAGCATGTTAATTACATAACATAATGATCAGCACTAGAAATGTATAGGTCTAGTATCATCAGAATCAAGGACTATTAAAAAACTATTTAACATATGAATTATAATATCTATCACCATGTTATTCCTAACTAAAACCCTCCCTAGACATTTCATAATTAATTCCATTATTATAAACTTTTTAAAAACTATCATATGAAATGAAAACATAATATTGTCAGCATGGCTAACCAAGGTAGATATCAAGGATCACCTAATCATTAAATTATAATATGTGTATGAGATTATGATCTTAAAAACCAATACCCATTACTTGTATATAATATATTATAGTCCAAATTAATTGAATAGTTATTGTTCATTCAAAATATTTGTATTGTAAATGAAATATGGAACATAATCTATTAGATCCTAACATTGGAATAAGACAATAATTTTTTTAATACATATAAGAATATAAAATCATTTTACGGTAGTAATGGCTCAATTCTAGTAATATCAAAGTGTATTGGGAAAACTCCCCATTCTATAATAGTAGTCCTGGTTTACTCATATTATTATAATAGTGGGAATAGTCTCTTAATGATCTTTTTTTTCTCACCCATTAAAGTGTTATTTACATCATGAGATATTAATATTTACTAAAAGAGATTGAGGGATATATAATTACTATAACACTTCTGACATAATTAAAATTATGAAAATGTGTGATATATGATCATAAAATATTAATAATATCATAAACCATTAATAATAAATGGGTTTAATAAAAATTTCATTGTGGAATAACCTATATAAAGAAAAAGAGTTTCGTAGATATTTTCATAATTCATCATATCACAACCCATGAAAGACAAACATGGTTAATCAATATATTTTCACCATAATAATACCCAATCATGTGAATAGATAAGGATAATTTAAATATTATATCACCATAAAATAACAACTAATTTATTTTTATTGTCATTTCTATATAGAAATACACAGAAAATATCATACAAAACTATTTACTAGAAAATTCCCTTTCCAAATTAAATAAGTACTTTTAAAACAAAAAATTAACAAAATTTTCAACAAATAAATATGACCGAATAAAACCCATAGAATTATATAATGGAAATTTTATGGCCATTAGAATAAATTAGATTAGAAAATTATTTATTTGCATTTACGGTAACAAATCATTGATTTCACACAATAAACAAACTAAAAATGTACTCAATTCAGAGAATGGAATGAAGATTCAATTGAATCATTTTTATTAAAATTAATACTTGTAAAAAATAATATAAATCATTAACATAAAATAGTAAAACATTCTAGAAAATAGTGTTTAAAAAAACAAGAATATAAATGATGGGTTATTTCAATTAAAATTTAAAACATAGTCAAGTTTCTATAAATGCATTCATTATTTTTCATGAGTTTATAAATAGAGTGAAGTAAAATGAAAATGTATAATATCTAAAAATAATAATTATAGAATTAATTTACTTTATTTATTTATAGTTATATCATGCTATTTCATCATTGAAAAAATAATCGTAAACAATCCCGGTAGACAATGTCATCATAACATAAAATGATTACCACATTCATTATATTGGAATAATAATCCAAATAAATGAAATAAAATACTATATATATGTATATCACATAATTTTAATTATAATCATCATAATCTAAATTCATGTGTAGTATATACAACACATCAACGAAAAAATTGGCGAATATACCAGGTGTCTCATATAAGTAAAATTGATATTAAAATCTCTTACCTCATGTATCATATTTCAAAGTATTAATGAAATAATACAATATTATATATATTTATTATAAATATTTTATAGTCCCATAACCATATATTTCATACCATTTATAATTTACCTTTTACATCTTATCCCCCATTAATAAAAAATTTATGATTCAAATCAGAGTCCTATATGATAATATCATCCTCCATGTTTCATATTTTTTTTCAGTAGTGTAGTCCTTGTACATTGATCATGGTTCCAGAATTTTGGAATATTAATAATGATATGAAAAATAAATAAAAGACAGACACACACATATATTATCATCCATTAATGGTATACATATCAAAATTAATTACACCATTTATATAGACAGTAGTCTTAATGTATGTATGAACAAGGTTTTTACATTTCAATGGATGGAATTTTATAATAATTGATAATAATTCACAATTTGAATTTTTTTATATAATATAAATTATATGTCTTCAAAAATCTAACCGCGTTACCATCAACAGAAATCATAAACAAGAAAATATTCATGTACCTTTTTGGAGGTGGTAGTCCATACATAAGTATGAGAAACACTGTCATTTTGCAATAGATATGACGGTAATATATTAGATATTATATTAACATTAATGAATAATAATTACGTTTTAAATATAATATTTATATATAAAGCACATAATAATACCACTCTATAAAACATTGAGATAAAAATAAATTTTATTGATACATGGAGACAATAAGTCGTACATATGCATGAAAAAAATTCACTCCCATTTGTTAGGAAATAGGGTGGATAATGGTTTTAAAATAATATTAATAAAAATTCAGTATATTTAGTATATTGAAGATGTTAAATTATTATTAATGGATTATATTTTGTGGAAGTAATAGATTAATTTTAAAAATAATAATGTGATCATATTAGGTGATTATATAATCGTTGAAAGTAATATTTTATATCATCTAATTATGATCTTAGGGTTTGTCTTTTGAAAAAAAAACCTATAACATATATTTATGGGTGTTGAGAATATAATTTATAGGGTTTTATTGAGATATAAGTTTAAATTTTTTGAAATTAATATAATTTAAGGGTGATATTTTATAAGTGAAGAGTGGGGAACTCTTGAATTTTATAAAAGATTTAAATAAAAGCAAATTATTAACCAAAAAAATTATTCAAAATGGACAGAAGATCAAAATAAGATAGGGGTTGGTAGATATAAAATCATCCAAAAAATGTTTTTATAAGGTTATGTGGTATTTTAGGGCTTATCATTTTGATTAACCCTTTAGATAACTTATTTTAACAATCACCATGTTAATGAATTTTCAGTATTACAGGATGAAAATTGCCACCTAAATTGATAAGGGATAACATCTTTTACCATATAATATCTACATTTTCTTATTTAATTTTTACTGGTTTTTATAAAATTTAATAAATTATTATTTTAATAAAATAACATTAAATACACTTCTGGAACTATTTAATTAATTTGACTTTAATGAAAACATGAAAAATTTGGGTTCCAAATATAATCCTTTAAAAACCTTAAATTTATTATCTGTATGTTTTACTCAAAGAACAAAATAATCAACCCCAATTTTATTTTTTAAAATAATTTTAAAAACATTTATTTTATTTTTCAATTAAATTAATTAATATTTTGTTGGAATTAACTAAGAATTTATGGTAGTTATTCAAAACGAAAAAATTATTAATAAACTAAAATGATAAATAAGATTAATATATCATTCAAATATTCATTTATAAAATATTCCTAACCTTATATTTCTCTTATGATAATAGATTGTGACATTTTTATCATTGTTTTTACCTAATTTATTATAAATGTATTATTAAATGAAATATGGAACTATGTGGAAATATATTCAAGACCAGGATGAAAAAAATGAAAAAAACTATTCATGGTGATATGGGGATGTTATAGTTAAATTTTAAACCCTTAACTGAATGATTTGAGATTAATTTACTCGGTTTACACTTACCAGAATTGAAAAAAAATATTATGATAATTATTCTGGTTCTAAAAAAATAAAAGTAGAACATCTAAAAATGTGAACTTATATTTCTATATTTTGAAACTATATTTAATTATAAAACCCTTATTAGTGAATGAAATTAATTTTAGAAAGAAATACATAAATAAATGAATATTATTTTTTCGTTAAATTTATTTTGAATAGAAAAATATTTCTATACCAAATTCTATGAGAATATTTATTCTAATTTACATTATTGATTATTAATAATAAAATATATATAATTTCAGTTTTAAAATATTTTTTAACATTAATTGTATTGATAAATGATTTAAAAAATATAGTTTAAAAAATGAATATGTTTACACTATTTATAAAAAATCAATCTTTTCAGAAAAATATTAAAAAATAAATATATCAAAATATATACCTGTTTACATAAAAAATCTATATTAAATAGAAATTTTATAGAATAGTGAAACATAGATTATTTTATTTCATAAATTAATAATAATAGAATTTGAAAGAAATTTATTTTTGAAGAATAATATAAATATACTAATAAATTCAATGATAATATATTAAGTAATAATATATCCATTTGGACTGATTTTTAAATTTTCGAGTATTTGATAATGGTTAATACTAATTTATACCTACAAATTTAATGGCTTGGTTATAAAAATATCAAAAATTATTAAATATATTTTATTATTTGTTTTAGCATGGTGTTGCAGGTCATATAAATTATCAAAAATAATTTTTTAATTTAAAATCTCATAGTGTAACATTCATTATCACCCCATTAAGTAATTGTTTCCAAATAATTTTATATTTTACAAGGGAATATTTATTTATTGGAATAATTTCATTTTTAAAAGCATTAATTAAACATTATCTAAAAATGTGGTAGACATAAATAACAATGTGATTTATAAAAACACAAAACAACATTTCCAAATAGGAGTTCATTAGAGGGATGTGAAAGTACGCTCATTGAGGAGATAAAAAACACAATAGGAATAATATATAGTGGTAGATAACATGGTTAGGAGATAGTTAATTCCCAAAAAATAATAAATCTATATTGGGTGACAAGACCATTGATTCATTACAAATAAAGGTAAATGTGTAACATTTTACTTCAATATATATTTTCTAAATTTAAGAGATACTTTTACCATCATGATAGTGAATATAATATAATATAATTTATTTATTTCCTTCGATATCATAAGCATTATTTAATTATTTTTATGTTCTTTGGCCAATTTCATCTTCATCTATAATTGATGAAATGGATATTGAAATTGAATTTTATTAATAAATGGAGAACTTATATTTACATTTCAAAAATCATATGATCTAGAAAATAGCGAAACATCATTTATACTACTACAAATATTTATAAATATCCAAATGATTATTAAATGTTATATAATATGATAAATTAAATTTTAACCATAAACTATAGTACCCTATTTTTATTATAAACCATTCCAAAAGTAGATAACCATAAAATCCTTCTAAAAAGTCTTAATAAAAAAAAATTGAAATATATAAATAATCACAAAAAATAACAAATATCAATTTATTTTGAAGACCCTAAATAACTTATATTTTCTCTAAATGTCAAATACTAAATGTAAGAAAACCATGATCGTGTTTTACCATCAATACTGAAAATAACCTAAATTACATAATAAATTCAATGAAATAAATTATTTTACCCAATATTTATTCTATAATAATTAGTTTAACAATACAATTTATTTTATAACATATTAAATAAATTCAAAATGTTTTGAACTCCATCAAAGATAATATAAAAAAAATTCATAATATTAGAAATTAGTTCCATAGTCATCAATGCTATCTAAATTACATTATTATTTATATTTTTTCCTAATAAAGAATTATTATTTTATCATTGGGAACATATTAAGGGTAAACTTTTGGTAAGTAATTTTTTTATTAAGATATGATCATTGCATTAAATTAATTTTATTGTAAATCAGTTTTTTTAATATATTCATGAAAATACATAATGAAAAATTAATTCAAATCTATTTTTAAATCTCTATGGATTATTATAGACATCATTACAATGATAAAATAAATTTTTTAAAAAAAATCTATTATTCCAATATATAAATTGTTCTATTATTCATCTTCCATTTTAATCAACCACTAGAATTTATGTTGTTCTTGTGCTTTTGTGAAATTTCTTTTGGTCTTTCTTAAAACATACTATATTTGTAAGTAACAAAACCACCTTCCATCGTTTTTTATTGTGAAACTCAATTATTATCTTATAATGTGTTCCAAGAAACTCACCGTAGATAAACAAATTTTGTTATAGAATGAGATAGATAATTTGGAATAATCATCATGTTTAATATTATATCTCAAATTTAACTAGTTCTATCATTATAAAAACTACTCCATTATCAATCACATTTAGTGGTAACACAATTAATCTCAGTTCCAGCCATTGATTAAAACAAAAAATCATACTATGGAAAAATGTATTCATAGTGGGAAATCAAATTATATTTTAAAATTATTTATATGATGTCTAAATATTGGAACCATCTATTGTATATAAGAAAAATTAGTTTAAACCTATATAATGTTTGGTTATAATCATTTCAAATCCTTATGAATAGTTTATAAGGAAAATTTATTTTTCCCAATAACGTCCTGTAGTACTGTCAAACCAAGTTCAAGTAAGGGTACAATCATTGTTCTCTATAATTATGGTTTAGATATAATCCTACAAATATATTCAGTGTTATTTCCAAAAGATGAATTTGTGGAAAAAACACATATATATATTTTTTGGGAGTGGGATACTATTCTTAGAAAACAAAATGAAATTATTTACCATAATATTATACATTCTCCATTACATCATATAATCATATGTTAATTCACTAAAATTTTCTCAACCTTGTGTATAAATGATTGTGAAAACATTCAATGATGCTGACTACAATATCTCATTTTTTCAAATAATGATATTACATATTGTTATGAGAATATTAATTTCATAACATAAAGATATAAAAAATAATATATGTTTAGTATCATTCAAAATATAGACAAATAATCTGCTGGTCTAAAATTGTTATATATTTTATGCCACTCCATCCATCATGACTCTCACCCTCACTAGACATATTATTTATAATGACTCATATTTCCCAAATTTTATGGCTCATTTTTTTCTTTAATGTTTGTTATGTTTGTAATAATTAACTATGATTTAATAAATGTTTTCGGTGTGTCTAAGGATTTATTAGAGCCTAAATATCTAAAAATATAAAAAATAAAATGAACCGCATGGTTATAGTAGGGTTAATCCTAACCAAAAACCTCACCCTTAAAATCATCCAAGTGTATGGTATAGGGCATAATATTTCTATACAATGATGTGAGCTAAGATTAAATCCCATAATTAATGACATATATTAGTGAAATATAAATTTATAAAGGAAATCTCATGGTTAGGATAATTATGTTCCTCGAGGTTCAAGTGTAGTGACTTATAAATGGTTGGCACACAATTTGGACAATCCAAGAGCCGACATGTGTATTACCATTTTAAGGGATGATTTTACGATTTCCCACCTTATTTTTTAGATCTTCCCAAAACCTCTTAGTTTTATCCTTTATGTGGATATCCTCTCCCTTATCATCCCGTGAAGATCTCCTTGCTCCATGATAGGTTTCTTGATAACTCCTCAGTATGGCCTTTGACTCCATCACTGAGTGATGAATTCATTCTGAAATGAAATTATCTTTAATTCTATTTCATCATTTAATATTTTGCCTTCTAATATCTTTTTCTGTTGGTGTCATATAATATTCCCTATTCCTGTTTAACTTGTTTATTTTGGCATCATCTCTTGTGCATATTTTATTCTAAGGCCTCTATTGGATGAGTGGTCATCCAGGGTCATAAGGTAGGTGGTAAAGTAATTTTCACTCAATATTTTGGTGTTTTTCATATCTTTTGGGATTTCCATTAATTATTTTCATTATTTTATTTTTTTACCATATTTAATTACTCATTTCGACAACATTATAATTAATAAGGATTTAGAACCTGATGATTTATATTTATTTGGTTATTCCAAATAAATTTCTTTCATTTATTTAATTGTTTAATTGACCAAAAAACTTCAATATGTTTGCCTTCACCTAAATAATTAAATTGAAAATTTTTTATATATTTGTTCGATTGAGCATAGAACCATAAATGTGTTTATTATAAATGCTTTGTTGAATTTAATTACCTTATAATAAAATTGATTAAATAAATTAGATGTATGAAAATGAGAGGAATAGTCATCTAACATGTATTATATTTATGAACATTAAATATATAAATTGTTATGAATTCGTCAAAGGTGATCCCTCATGTTATTATTATTATAATTATTATACCATTATTAATATATGTGAACAATAGTTATGGGTTTCTTCGATGTTTTCATTTCACCACCCAACATTTAATTTTTTTCATGATGTATCACACCATTTTAATTTTATTCAATTTATGGGATAGATACGCCACGTTATTATTCTTTGGGTGTTGGGAATAACCAATCACCCCACCATCTTGAGTGTGGGGAATGATGTCTCACGTTCATATAAGAATATTCGATTATACCCATGACGAAGATAATGGATCATTATACTAGTTTTTGATGTATGAGCTATACATTGAGTCTAACTAGTGTCTACAATCCATATATATATATATATCTAAACATCTTCATTTATTGAGTGAATATACATGTATTCACGTTATATATTTTACTATGTAACTACTATATATATTTTTACTGATTAGACTCATTTTTTCATTTGCCGATGTGTGTAGAGTGAACCATGTGTCCAATTGGAACCTGAGCTGACTATTATTTGTTATTCAATGTTGATTATAATTCCATTAACATTTACACTGCAATGTTATGCACACTTGCAACATTGTTATAGACTTGGTTGGTGGTTTCCTACTGAGTTTTTCTCACATCCATATCATGCCATAGTTAGTACACCATTATACTTCATTTTTCATGTGTGGATAAGGGGAATCAACCTAATATAATTTTTTTATGCATTTCTTCTACAAAATAGAGGATGTGAGCTAATGAAAGAGTGTATTATCATGATGCAAGTGGAGATATATGTTTACCATTTTTATTTTTTATATAATGTGGTATAATTTGTCTCATTGTATCCCTTATTTCACTTTTTAAAACCAGAATTCCGTGAAATCACTATGTTTATGACATAACATATTTGATTATGATTACAATGACAATTTCTTATTGTTTACCATACCTTGTTTTATTAAAGTATTTATTTGTGTTATTTTATCTATCGTGTTATTTTATTACTATTTTACACTTATTTAACTTTTCTGTGGTTCCACTATGATATTATGGTATAGTATCCCCACTATACCGCCTTGTACCCTTGATACTAGTTTGCACCCTCTGGTGTATGGGGAGGCATACATGAGGCCATGCGTCCCACCAACTCTAGGGTTGATTAATTAGATCTCAGTTTGGGACATTAATATATTCTTTCATGTCTATTTTTTAATTTATCCCAATATATGTGTATTAGGGAGAGAAGAAAAATATAATAGAATTTGGTCACTAGGTTAAGCATATGAGAAGCCATCACACATAAATGAATAAAAACATTACAGGGATGGGTTCTTATTGTTATTGGATTACACATTTTATAGTTGATACAATTTCAGTATTGGGTTATGAACATTTTATATAGTGTTATTAATATTAGTATTATTATTTTTAAATACCTTTTCCCATTCCCTTTTTGGTAAATGAGTTAGTATCTTATGCATAACTATAAGCACATTTGGACAAATATGCCATCAATTTTTACATATCATGTCTTCCTTTTAGTGCATTTTACTACATTGTATAGTGTAGTTCCTTGATTAATATATTCTAAAATGTTCTAATATTTCTTACACAGATGAAATAATTGTATTAATTAATGTTCCCAAATCAATATAAATAGATTTCTCCTATATATATATTGGTGATGAAACCATTATTGGGTAATTAAACTATGATGTGGGTCATAGACCTATAGGTTCCATGGACTCAAGCATAATTATTTGATTCGATTACATGAATTCCAGTGTTAATTTATGGAGTATGTACTTTTATAAAACATAAAGGCGATCCATGTAATGATATCATTATGTATTACCATTTTTATCCTAATACTAGGTGTATGTGTCAGGTTATGATTAAATTACATTCCAATTACAATTTGTTAGGTGTATGATTATTATAAATTGGTTATAGCGATGGATTTAACCTGGCCATGTATATATGTTATATAAAATAATATGAACATAGATGAATTTGAATATTTAACATTTGAATGATTACTGCTAAATCGTATTCCAATGATAAATTAAAGGGTTTTTTCATCTATAATTTTAAATTGAAAATTCATATAATAAAGGATGTAATTTTCATTTTTAAATATAGTCACAAACCCAACATTACTAGTTCGTTTTTGAGAGTTATGGCCCAGTATGGTATCTCTTTATCATAGGGACATAGGTTTTGGAAAGGGTAGAGTATTGAATAAATTTTAATATAGGTAGGTAATGCACATGTCCTTTTATCTACATATAATTATTTTAACTATTAAAATTCTCTTATGAGGAATGTATTTTTCACTGTAGAATAATTACCCCATGAGAGACTTAAGTCATATTCGTTGAATGTGGTGATGACCACAAACTAGATGTGGTTGGCCTTGATCCAATTGTAATACCTCTTGTAATCCCTCCAATGAAACCTCCTTATATTATAACTATGGAAACTTCCTCCGAGATTTGAGAGGAATTCTTCTGCATGATGTAATCTATGAAAGGGGTTAATAACAAATAATTTGCTATGTTATAGTTGACTCAAGTGTTTTTGTAGAAACATAATCCCACTTTCTAGGGGGATGAAATACCTTATTTTATAGACTCATAGTCAAAGGCCATTCCTTCTATACTCAAACATCTGAAAATACCTCTATTGTTGATGGCCAATCTCACTGAATATGTGATATGAGATTATAACAAACGATGGTGGGTTTTCATTACCCAGGAAGGTTGAAAACATTATATGATCAACAAGTGATTCTAAATGATCATTTCTGTGTAGATCCTTCTTTATGAAACTATGTACTGATTAGGCTAGAGAATTCATGAACATTTAATAAGGATACATATATGAGGCCCCAACCTACAAAATTACATAATTATGAGTTAAGTAAATAATTTTACCTTCTACAAAATTGATGTTATTTTTAGGTTTACAGTTTTAGAAAATTAACCTACGACATATAGATAATAAATTAATAAATATAACATTGAATCTTCTTATTAGTATCCATTTTCTCATAATAAAAGAATTTTTAAAAAAATCATGAATTATTTTCATGGTAAATCCCCAAAACATATAATATTACTTACTTATTTCCCTTGATTATTCATAACCCTATTAAAAATATAAAATAGCATTGGATGAGAACAAAATCAAAATAAGGTGTAGAAAATGAAAGCAAAGTGTTTTTCTAAAAAATCATTAAAACTCACATTAAATTTACCATTATAAATACCATTATTTGAGACAATGAAATAAAATATATTCAAAAGATCAAAAAAAAAATTCTCCAAGAGATTATCTAAAACCCATAAAATAAATTAAAAATACATTAGGTGACTTAGAGAATATTATTTATAAAACTCTTTCAAAATACATTGAATTCGAATAACCATACGACTGAATTCCAATATTTTCCGTACCCAATGAATTGGATGAATATAATGAGATAATTAAAGGCTATCTAGACCATGTAATGTTAAGTTGTAATGCTATTTCATGGTTCTATCTATTAAACCTCATGTTAATCTATAACTTGATTTCATGGAACTATATGGGAAACCAAAAGTTAATCTATAATTGGATTTTAGGGTGTTATCATAGCCACCACATTTTAACCAATAATGGTATTTAATGGTGCTATTTGGGACACCCCCTAATGTAATTATCAGGTAAAACTTCCTAAATATTACAATTTCCTCATAAAAACCTTTGTAAAAACTTTTAAACTTCTATTTAAAACACTTTCTAATAAAAATACAATATTCTTTAAAAAAACTCATTATTGATAAAAAAACACCCATTTAATTGAAAATTAATTGTCAATAAATAACTATTCTAAAAAATATTTAATTTCATTTACGGAGAATGAAATCTGAGAAAGGTAGTCATAAATAAAATTTAGGTCCATATAGTTTGAAAAGTCAATGTCATCATTTATGTTATAAATCAAACATTCATGTTATATTTTTTCAAAATATATTACATAAAACATATATAAGGTTCTATTTGAAATTATGTTAATGAAATTAAATATATGAATAATTTTTTTCTACCCATTTTTATTTATATAAGTTAACATGTAAAATAATATTAATTATATTGACAAGGATAAAATATTTTGGTATTAAATCCTTAAACATTCAATGTTTCTCGTACCACTGTGTCTATTTATGTCACAACCCCTCCCACCATAGATGCCCCTCCTAAGATGGCAATGGTGAAAGGGAGATAATGACCCATGAGTCCCGCCTCCAGTTGGCCCCGAGGTGGAAACTAGCACCAAGGGTATGAGTTTTCACAAATATGGGAGGCATTACCCTTTTTGTTATTTAATATCGGGAAATAGGACAAGTCAACCACCAAAAAAGAAAAGAACCAGTGTATAGAAATAATCCCAAACCAATCCCACATGCATGTTTAAATATTTCTGAAACAAGGTACAAGTACAAGAAAATTCAAAAGTACAATACCAAAAGAAACAAGAGTACAACAACTGAAACAACTCCAACTGTCCCGACTAGTAGGGTCCCGCACGGCCCTGGTAGTCCTCCTAGAAACCTGAAAGTAAACGTAGGGTGATCATACAAGTATAATCAGTAGGGAAACCTAAAGCTGTTGTGCACAAGTGGGGAGACATCCTAATGTCTCGTGATAACAACAGGAGAAACCCAGAAATTAATTATATCCACCCAACCTCACCAGCCACACTCACCAAAAACACAATAACAACAAGTTGTATAATATAAGAACAATAAAATTGGGTACCCCGAAGCATTTCCCAAAAGTTAGTTTCTCTTCTTAACAGCAGTCATCTTAACTCTGCCAAACTCTTCCCACCCGCACACACCTGGGCCTCATGAACCACACATCCTTCCCGCACACACCTAGGCCTCACAACCACATATCTCGCCCGCACACACCTAGGCTTCACAACCACGTATCCCGCCCGGACACACCTGGGCCTCATCTAGAAGGTTCTTGGAAAAAATAGTAAATCCTGCCCGAAGAGTCTTGGGCTAAACCACCCCAATCGAAACCTTCCCGAAGAATCTTGGGTGTAAGGTCGCCTCAAGCCATCACATCCTAGGGAATAAGGAGAAAGAAGGAGCTAGTAACTAAGGGTAAAACACCCTCTCCCATGAAACGGGAGTGTTCGACAGTATGTTCTGAACATGGGTGGGGTGCGATAAAACACAGAGATACAGATATATATATACATAACAAACACTAAGCCCAACCTATGGCTTGTAATTAGAGAACTGAGCACGTGCCTCAGCACTGCTACTACGAAGCATGCATACAACAAACAACCCCAACCCCATTTAGGTTTTCATGTTTCAACAGAATTATCTTATTAGTTCCTTAACAACTGGGAAACTATCCACAACCAACCATATCAATCGTTCATAAAGCATATCCCTGCCATCCACAAATCAAGTTAGGAAAACACAAGCAACAGAAACAAGTCCTTTCTTAACAACCAACCAACCCATTGATTATTATTACCATTCAATTACCATTCCCCACCATTTATTAACTCTTCCACTTTTTATTTATTATTCACAACCCATAGTTCATTCACATTCAAACCCATCCCTTCAGCCCCACTGCCAACCACCATATCCACAATTTCACTGAAACTCATACATCATTATCCCTTTAATACCATTTATCACATCCCCGCTGCCCATCACCAACATAGAAATCACACCAACCCAAAACCAATCCAACCATAGCCCTACTTCTCCCCTGATCCACAACAATCCCACAACAATCCAACAAAACACCCCCAAATCATGCCACGTATCCAAGACAACACCAACATGTTCATTATTCCATTTTGTTCAACCGGGGTGATCACACAAGGGTTCCAGATTTTAAATCATCCAACATTATGTGATTTTCCAAATTCTACATTCTACAAAGTTTCATTCACAAAAACGGTCTAGAAAGATTGGGAAACATTTAATTGCGCAAGAAAATTCCCCCAAGGACCGTGATTTTCAGTAGGCATAGGCCTATTCAATTCACAACATAATATCACGGGATATAAAGATAAACACAAAAACATCCCCATCCTCGGTCTTTAACTAGTTATTATCTTCGTTTAAAGGTTCAACCATTTCTCATGAAAACAAGAGGATACCCACCCCACATGATGCACATTTTAGAGAGATGAAGGTAAGATAACTACCTCAACAGGTTCTGATCAAAATGGTCCCCCATATCAACTTTAGAAGACGTTCGTCGGCGTCCGTCACTTCTTTCAAATCTTGGAAAAACCGCCTTTGGTGGAAGATGGAATGGAAAGGCCGAAGGGAAGACAACAGATCCAATATAAGATGTTCTTCCCCATCGTTAATATCCTGTGGCCGCTGACAGATCGTAAATTGGAGCTCGGACGAAGATGTTATGGAAGAAAAAGAGCCTTCGAGTCTCTTTGGAGAGCTCTGCTCAGAGGAATGGGGAGAAGAGGAGTGATTTGAAAAGGATGAGGGGACCCCTCCTTTTATAGGTTTGAAAAACAAAGGTATACAGTGTGTACTTTATGGTACACGTTGTATACTCAGCCATTTCACATGGTCACCACGCGGCTTCCAACACGGCCTTCAACGCGGCACGCAGCCGTTGACTGGTCAACACATGGTTTGAAGGTAACACATACGCGGGGAGGGACTACACGACATTTAGTATTGGATACATGGTGTGTACTCGTTTATTTCACATGGTAAGGACACGGCTACAACACGGCACATGGCCGTTGACTGGTCAACACACAGTTTGAGGGTAACGCGTATGTGGGGAGGGACTACACGGTGTGTAGAATGGGGCACACGGCATGTACCCATTTATTTCACACAGCAAGGACACTGCCTTCAACATAGGGTATACCCGGCGATGGGGTACACAGCGTGTACTCACACTACATGGTGTGTAGTTTCAAAATTTTGAAAAGTGTGGGGAAAGTCCATTTTACCCTCCAGAACACTTCATGACCCTCTTTTTGACAAAGGAATGAGCTGGAGTGGTCCGGGCCATTACATCTGATACCTCTTAAAACATTCTCGTCCCTGAGAATTCAAAATCCATCCCAGAGGAACTCAACATGATACCTATTAGGGTTCTCGTTATAATAGGAACCCATCCAACGTCTCTAATCTTATGTGTTAGGAATTCCTTATCCTATGTCGAGATATTATCCAATTTAGGCGGCACTGACTTGCCTGCACAGGTTTAATCACATCTGCATTAATGCTTCTCGATAAAGGATTGGGTCTTCCCACTTCCATGTATTAGGATTCTACATCTTACTCTGCCCCCAACACCATACAACCCAAACATTTCCCAAACTTGTGGTTTGGGGAAAATTCCTTCTCCTATGTCAAGATATTATCCGCTTTAGGTGGCACTGACTTGCCTAAAGGGGTTTAATCACACCCGAATTAATGCGTCTTGATTAAGGATCAGGTTTTTCCCTTTCCCCACACATATGGAAATGTTACACATTTCCAGGGAACAAGGGAAAAAAAACGTCACACAGCCAACAAGCCAAGCATTCCATATATCAAATGTGAAAATTATAACATCAAAACAATGCTCATAAGATCAAAGTAAAAAAAGTAAAAACAACTCCGGGTACTAAGCGTGCATCTGCGCCTCTTTCTCCCAAGTGCTCTCTTTGAGGCCGACATGCCTCCACAACACACAAACCAAGGGAATGGTTTGTCCATGGAGCACCTCCTTATTACAATCCTCGATTCTAACTGGTCGTTCCTCAAAGGTCTCGTCATCTCCCAAATCTAACACTCTGTAGTCGATAATGTGAGAGTCATCGTGTAAGAATCGACATAGCTGGGAGACATGGAAGACATCATGAACCTTCTCCAACTGAGGTGGCAGGGCAAGCTGATATGCCACCTCGCCGACTCGCCTCAGCACCTCAAAATGTTCGATGAACCTAGGTGAGATCTTGCTCCATTTCCCAAACCTCTGCTACCCCCGTCGAGGGGAAACCTTCAAGATCACGTGATCTCCCACCTCGAACTCCAAGGGCCTCCTCCGATGATCAACAGAAGACTTCGGTCAGTCCTGAGTTGCTTTTATCCTCTCACATACAAGCTGGACTTTCTCTGTGGCGCTCTGCACTACCTCTAGCCCAAGAGCACTTGTCTCACCAACCTCTTCCCAAAAAATGGGTGAATGACATGGTCTTCCATAAAAAGCCTCAAACTGTGCCATGCCAATAGTAGAGTAAAAGCTGTTGTTGTAGGAAAACTCTAATAAAGGCAAGTGTCATACCCATGATCCTACGAAATCTAGAACACATGCTCGTAGCATGTCCTCCAACATCTAGATAGTCTGCTCTGTTTGCCCATCAGTCTGGGGGTGAAAAGCAGTGCTAAGGCGTATCTGGGTGCCAAAAGCATGTTGTAACCCCCTCTAGACTTGTGAGGTAAACTGAGTATCCAGATCTGAGATTATAGTCTTCGGAACACCATGAAAACACACCTCCTCATCTACGTACCTCTGTGCTAAGGTACTCATAGGGCTCAACTCCTTAATTGGGAAGAAGTGAGATGATTTCGTCAGACAATCCACCACCACCCAGATAACATCATAAGGTCCCTGAGATCTAGGTAGTCCTATGAATAAGTCCATTGAGATTTTATCCCACTTCCACTCGTTGAAATATAATGGATGCAACAAACCACTGGAAACACGGTGTTCAACCTTCACTTGCTGACATACTAGGCATTTAGCCACAAACTCTGCCACTTCCCGTTTCACCCTGGGCCACCAAAACTGTTCCCTCAGGCCTCAGTACATTTTGGAAACTCCTAGATATACCGCCAAGGCTGAGCTATGGAAATAACGGAGAACTCCCTCACGCATAACCTCTAGAACAAACAACCTTCCATGGAAAATTATCTGATGTTGGCTGTCTTCTGACAATCCTTTTAGAGCGTTTCCCTGATCGATATGATCCCACATCACTTCTGCCTCGGAGTCCCCCCACTAAGACTCCTCCACCTGCTGTAACAAAGAGGATTGCACCATCATCTAAAACAAACAGCCTCTAACACCTTCTACCCTAGAATCCAAGTGCAATGCAGCCAATTCTCCCATCGCTTTCCAAGCATCCGCAGATTCCCGAACCACTTCCTTATGTGACTTCTTACTCAGGGCATCAGCCACAATGTTGCCCTTACCTTCAGTGTAAGAGATCTCGAGGTCATATGCTTGGAGAAAATCGAACCATCTCTACTTTCGCAAGTTCAGGTCACATTGGGAGAAGATATAACGCATGCTCTTGTGATATGAGAAGACCACAAAGTGCTCCCCAAAGAGGTAATGTCGCCACAACATCATTGTGAACACTACTGCTGCAAGATCTAGGTCAGGGGTGGCATAGTTACGCTCATGAGGGAGTAACTGCCTAGACCCATAATATATCACTCCCTTCTTATGTATCAGCACACACCCCAGACCAAGGCCAGACGCATCACAAAACACTTCATACAACAACCCTTCCTCTGGAAACCTGAGTACAAGAGCACTGACCAACTTCTCCTTCCGGTAGTCGAAAGATTTCTAGTACTGGTCGCTCCATAAGAAGACCTGGTTCTTCCTAGTCAAAGATGAAAATGGAGCAGAAACTCGAGAGAAGTCTGAAACTAACCTCCGATAGTAACCCGCCAACCCCAGGAATCTACGAACTTCCACCACGCTCATGGGTGCTGCCCAAGAAAAAACTGCCTCCACCTTCAATGGGTCCACTGACACTCCATGCTGAGACACTACGTGCCCAAGGAAGTGTACTTCTTATGTCATGAACTTACACTTCGACAATTTCCGATAAAGCTGGTGGTGTCAAAGGACTTCCAAGACTGCCCTGAGATGCTCAACATGCTCTTCCTCTGATCTTGAGTAGATCAGGATGTCATCGATAAACACAACAACGAACCGGTCCAGATACTCTCGGAAGAAAAAGTTCATAAGTCCGATGAACACAGCTGGTGCATTTTTAACTCCAAACGGCTTCACTACAAACTCGAAGTGCCCATACCTGCACCTGAATTCCGTCTTCAAGATGTCACTATCATTTACCCTCAGCTGATGATATCCAGATCGTAGATCAATCTTAGAAAACCAAATTGCTCCCCTCAGTTGGTTGAAGAGGTCATCTATCCTTGGAAGGGGGTAACGGTTTTTGACTGTAACCTGATTCAACCATTGGTTGTCTATGGAAAACCTGAAACCACCATCTTCCTTCTTCACGAACAAAACTACAGCACCCCATGGCGACATGCTGGGTCAAACAAAAACCTTCTCCATCAGATCTTCAATCTGAATCCACAACTCCCGAAACTTCGAAGGTTCCATACGATAAGGGGCCATCGAAATCGGACGGGAACAAGTCTATAAGTCTATCCTGAACTCAATGTCACGTCGGGGGGGTAGAGTCACAACCTCCTCGGGAAAAACATCGGGGAACTCCCAAACTACCTCCGGGACATCCATAATCTCTGTATCAACTGAAACCACTGATAACCTGCCTAACCAAGAAAGGAGAGGCTCCAAACGCCGGCTTCCCACTTGATTTCTCCTCTCGCCAACAAAAGATACACGATGCCCATCCACATTGGAGAACACAAATCTACTTCCGAAGCAGTCAATAATGGCACTAACAAAAAACAACCAGTTGATGCCTAGGATGACATCGTATGGGTGAATGTTTAGCAAATGAAGATCCCCACAAGATTGAGGTGGTCCCAATATCAGCCCACATCCCCGAAAAACACAAGATACGCTGGTTTGGCCTCCAACTGGTGTACTCATCACCAGTAGTACATAAATTCTCTCTACGTCTAGTCCCAAAGCATGGGCTTGACCAGGTGCAACATAGGAGTGAAAATCTACCAAATCGAACAAAGCATAAACGAGAGTGCTGAACAAAAAATTCATACCTCGCACCTCCTCTAGTCCTGCTGGAGCTGCCAACTCTGATGTGGGAAACTATCCACGCCCAGCTCCTCTGCCTCTCTAATGTCGTCCACCTCCCCGACCATGCCTTGGTCGAGGTCCCTATGGAGCTCCTTGAGGTCGGCCTCCTCCTGCAAAGTCTACCCTCAGGGAAATGGTCCTGCTGCTACTGGAAGGGCTTCACCGGCAGCTGGTGCTACTAAGGTGGGCGTTGAACCTGCCCACCTCAACCATACTGAACTCGGGTCGGGCACCGACTGTAAATGTACCTGAATCCTCCACAAGAAAAACAATTCGGTCTTGGGCTCGTGAAAAAGGGACGAGGACCCGAAGATCTGAACTGTAACTGCTGGGGCGTGCTCCACACTGGCCTAAACCTGGAAGGTCCCGTCGCAGGAGACCTGCTGCTAACTGCATTCCCCTTCGAAGAACCTAGCTGGATCCCCTCACGTGGTGCACCTCCCAGCGAGTGCATCCTCTCTACAACCTCTTCCTTCTTCTGTACTACCAAGTATGTAGGATGGGTGGAGGGGGTAAAAGCATACTGGAGAGAAGGAAGAAGTGCCTCCTCCAATCTTCTCGCCTAAGACTCCTCATCCAGAAAGAGATCTGGAGCAAAGCACAGGAGATCCTTGAACTTGATCCCCATCTCTTGTACTAACATAGTCCCCTTCTGAAGGGAGAGTAACTTCTGTTGCTTCTCCGCCGTGATCATGGAAGAAAGAAATTCCTCTCAGAATTCCTTCTAAATGTCAGCCCACGGAACCTCTGCCTCTATCCTCTCTCCGAGGTAGAGCGTCCACCACTGTCGTGCCGCACCTCTCAGCTTAATGAATACTAGGGGAACCCAGTACTCCCTCGGAGCACGGATCAATGTAAAAGCGATCCCTAGCTCCTCAGGCCACCCCTCCGTCTCCGTATCTGAGTACTACCCTAGTACTTCTTGAGGGTCTACCGCTGGAATGAACGAAGATTCTTCTGCCACTGGCTATCATTCTCCTCTTGGTCAATCCCTAACTGATCGACCGCCTGAATCTGCTAGGCCTCGGCCGTATAAGCCACCTGGGGACAATGTCGAGGTGCCATAGTTGTACGGTAAACAATTATTTCCTACGCCCAAGTAGTAAGGAAATTTCTCAGGGTTTCATTTTATCATTTTATTTCAATTTCTTTCCCAGAACACCCAAATCAAGTAAAAAACAATCATGATGATGGATGTAACTTCCCTAGGGTCTCTAACCTACAATCAATGTAGTCTCACATGGTCATTCGGTAGGCTCAGAGTCCTTGCATCGGATCACAGGGGGCCCAAAAATACCGTGTCCTAGCCGGTCTTCCCTGGCCTAGGTCATGCACCAAGATTAACCAACACTTTTTCCCGACCATCCCATGTAATCCTAACTGTGCCTAACTCCAGAATCCATCCTATCTCTCAACCGTCTCCTCTGATACCATTCTGTCATGACCCCCTCCCACCAATGATGCCCCTCCTGAGATGGCAATGGTGAAAGGGAGATAATGACCCCTGAGTCCCACCTCATGTAGGCCCCGGGGTGGCGACTAGCACCAAGGGTTTGAGTTTTCACAAATATGGGAGACATTACCACTTTTATTATTCAATATTGGGAAATAGGGAAAGTCAACCAACAAAAAATAAAAGAACAAGAACATATAAATAAACTCAAACCTGTCCCACATGCATGTTTAAATATTTCTAAAACAAGGTAAAAGTACAAGAAAGCTCAAAAGTACAGTACCAAAAGAAACAAGAGTACAACAACTGTAACAACTCCAACTGTCCGGACTACTGGTGTCCCTCACGAACCTGGTAGTCCTCCTGGAAAACTAAAAGTAATTATAGGGTGACCATACAAGTATACTCAGTATGGAAACCAAAAGATCTCGTGCCCAAGTGGGGAGACATACTAATGTCCCGTGAGAACAACAGAAGAATCATAAAAAGGAATTCTATCCACCCAACCTCACCATCCACACTCACCAAAAACACAATCACAACAGGTAGTAGTATATATGAAGAAGATTATTGGGTACCCCGCACCATTTCCCACTGGTTAGCTTCTCTTCCTAACAGCAAATGTCCTAACGCTGCCACACTCTTCCCGCCCACACACACCTGGGCCTCAAGAACCACACATCCCGCCCGCACACACATGGGCCTCACAACCACGTATCCTACCCGCACACACCTGCACCTCACAACCACGTATCCCACCCGCACACACCTGGGCCTCACAACCATGTATCCTGCCCGAACACACCTAGGCCTCGTCCGGAAGGTTCTTGGGAAAAATAGTAAAACATTCCCAAAGAGTCTTGGGCTAAACCACCCCAATCGAAACATACCCGAAGAATCTTGGGTGTAAGGTCGCGTCAAGCCATCACATCCTAGGGAAGAAGGAGTAGGAAGGAGCTAGTAACTAAGGGGAAAACACCCTCTCCCATGAAATAGGAGTGTTCGGCACTAAGGGCTCAACATGGTTGGGGTGTAATAAAACACAAAGATACAGATATATATATACCAAACACTCAGCCCAACCTATTGATTCTAATCAGGGAACTGAGCACGTGCCTCAGCACTGCTACTACAAAGCATGCATACAAAAAACAACCCCATCCCCATTTAGGTTTTCATGTTTCAACAGAATCAGATTATTAGTTCCTTAACTACTGAGCAACTATCTACAACCTACCATATAAATCATTCGTAAAGCATATCCCTACCATCCACAAATCTAGTTAGGAAAACCCAAGAAACACCACCATGTCCTTTCTTAACAACTAAGCGACCCAATGATTATTATTCCTGTTCCATTACCATGCCCCACTGTTTATTAACTCTTCCACTTTTTATTTATTATTCACAACCCATAGTTCGTTCACAATCAAACCCATCCCTACAGCCCCGCTGCCAACCACCATAACCACAATTACAATGAATCCCATACATCATTATCCATTTAATACCATTTATCATAGCCCAGTTGCACATCACCAACATAGCATTCACACCAACCCATAACCAAACCATCCACAACCACGCTGCTCACCCGATCCACAACAATCCCACAAAACACCCCCATCACATACCACATAACCAAGCCAACACCCACATGTTCATTATTCCATTTTGTTCAACAGGGGTGATCACACAAGGGTTCCAGATTTTAAATCAGCCAACTTTACGTGATTGTACAAATTCCACATGCAACAAATTTCCATTCACAAAAAAAGTCTAGAAATATAGGGCGACATTTAATTGCGCCAGCAAAGTCCCCTAACTACCGTGATTTTTAGTAGGCATAGGCCTATTCAATTCAAAACATAATATCACAGGATATAAAGATAAACATAACAACTTCCCCATCCTCGGTCTTTAACCAGTTATTATCTTCTTTTAAAGGTTCAACTGTTTCTCTTGAAAATAAGTGGATACACACCCCGCATGATGCGCAATTTAGAGAGATGAAGGTAAGATCCCTACCTCAAGTGTTTCTGATCACAACGCTCCCCCGGATCAACTTTAGAAGACGTTCGTCGGTGTCCGTCACTTCTGTCAAATCCCGGTAAATCCTCCTCGGGTGGAAGTCGGAAAGGAAAGGCCAAAGGGAAGACAACAGATCCAAGCTTATAAGTTATGCCTCGCGGTTACGATCTCATGGCCACAGACGAATCGTAAATTGGAGCTTGGACAAAGATGTTATGGAAGAAAAAGAGCCTTCGAGTCTCTTGGGAGAGCTCTACTCAGAGGAATGGGGAGAATAGGAGTGATTTGTAAAGGAGGAGGGGACCCCTCCTTTTATAGGAGTGAAAAACAAAATTACACGACATTTAATTTATGGTACACGATGTGTACTCGTCCATTTCACACGGTCACCACACGGCTTCCAACCCAGCCTTCAACGCGACACGCATCCGTTGACTGGTAAAAACACGGTTTGAAGCTAACACATACGAGGGGAGGGACTACATGGCATGTAGTATTGGATACATGGAGTGTACTCATTAATTTCACACGGTAAGGACATAGATCCAACACGGCACACGACCCTTGACTGGTCAACACACGGTTTTAGGGTAACGTGTACGCGAGGAGGGACTACACGGCTTGTAGTATGGGGTACACAGCGTGTACGCATTTATTTCACACGGCAAGGACACATGAATCAACACGGGGTATACTCAGCGATGGGGTACACGGCGTGTACTCACACTACACGACATGTAGTTTGAAATTTCTGAAAAGTGTGGGAAAAGTCCATTTTACCCTCCAGAACACTTCATGACCATCTTTTTGACAAAGGAATAAGCCGGAGAGGTCCGGGACATTACAATATATATCATAATCCACATGAAATAATATCATTTAACAAAATATTAAATAACATAGGAATAAATAAATTCATTATATTATATGAAAATGGGGTTGTATATACACCGCATAAAACAAGTTGTTCTAATCACATCAAAATTTTCCTGAATGAAAGGATATTGAGATGACATTCTTTACAATTATGGTGTCATATAAATTAGAAAACCACAAAGTAAGAATCATAGAATAAATATTTAAAATTACAAGAAGTAATATAATTAATGGTAGTTTATTTTAATAGGGGAATTATATACACCAAAAAAGTAATTAAGTCATGATTCTGGAAATTATCATATAGGTGTGAAAAGTGAGTTTAAAATACCTTCCATTGAGTCAGAAATGTCACGTGTGTCACTCTCATATTGAATAATAAACTTATATTAATTTATTACATGTATACTAACATTTTTAAATTTTGTTTTTCTTTTATTTATCTTATTAAAATTTTCTATAAAAATACTTAATCAATTATGTTTACATTGGGGTTTTTTCAATATTCGTGTTATTCGTTGAAATGACTAATATTGGTTGTCTGTGGTAAAGTATTCATTATATAAAAATATCTAAAATAATAATAATTAAATAGTTATATTATTAATACATAACTTGTACTTATAATCAAAATATTGAATGTTGGTTTCGAAAAATTATCCATCATTACAAGAATGAAGTTGGGTGGTCATACGTACGCATGAGTAACATTCCCATTTTTCAATGAATGTTATAAAAAGAAGGTAAGGAACTTTTATCATTAAATAATGATAATTATATCATGTGTACTATATAAATTAATAATATATTCTTATATATATAATTTTTATGGTGTAAATGGAATCAAATTGCATCAATGAGGTGGTAGTCCACTCATCCATCAACGACATTATCACTTTTTTATGTGAGAATAGTGTAACAAAGAAAATGATGCAATATATTTAACAAAAGTTGATATGTCAATAATATAACATAGAATTTATCAATTAAATATATGTTTAATTAAACAATTCCTTATAAAATTCAATATAATATTTTATGTGTCACATCACATTGAGGAGGCGGTAAACGACATGCCCATAAATGATATTAGCATATTTTAACAAAATGGAAAACATGAATGTGTGTTTCATCTAAAAATTATATAATAAAGTAAAAAATAAATATCATATAAGATTGTATTTCCATCATAATTTACATCCTTGATTTGTGGTAAATGAATAAAAAGGAATGACATCATTTTGTGAGGTAGTAGTTCACTGTACACATGAACGATATGCTCGTTACCCATTTGATGGATGTGTGTGTTTGAGTAATTTAAACCCTCAAAATGAAAATATATAAGTATATTTATGATACTTATTTTATTGTATAATAATGTAATAATTTTCATTGACGGTTTGATAATGAAATAAATCCATAATGATCATTGAATAATGTTACAATTTTCGGGTAACTCTTTCTGGTTTACACCAAAGGAATTGATTGGATTCATTTCATCCCATGATGAGTATTCAAGCATGATGTTATGGATTTATCGAGATTTTTTGATATATTGTAATTATATATAATGTCGTTGTTTTTCTGAATATGTGGGGAGGATGTCTTCATTTTTATAGGGGTGTAGTAGTGGAATTCTTGTAAATAAAAGGTAAACATTATTAGGATTTATCCCTTAGATAATGTGCATAAAATCAAATATAATGGATTAAATGGGATATATTGTGGATCCAAACTCACAAAAAATGAAAATGTTATTGAATTTGTGTCATTGGTACCTATTATTTAATATTCCTTATTTTTTTCATTTTGGTTTTTCATTTATGAAGCAAATTTTCTAACCTATGTAATTAAGCTATTAAGGGTAGATTAACATTAGGCTTATTATAATGTTTAGTCCCATTGATTCTTTAATATTAAATCTAATTTATAAAATTAAAATCCAAAATTCATTATAAATTAATTTTCACAGAAACACAAGTAATGTGAAAAAACATTATTTTATCCCTAACTATGAAAATAATTATTTTTTTATTTATGGGTAAGGATATAAATTATTAAATTTTAATTAAATAATTAATGGAAATTATTTGATATTTATTAAGACAAAAAAATCAATTTTCCAAATATAATACTTTTATAGATTTAAAATAATTTAAGAAAATATCTTTTATTTTATTATTTATTAATTAAGTAAACAATACCTTAGTATTTCTTAATAATTAAGTGTAATTATATCATACAAAATATAGTAAATATAAATTATTATGATATATATTACTCATTTATATTACAAAATTTATATTTATATCCATATTTATGTATCTTCTTCCCTGCTCAAGATATCTATAAATTTAATGCCATTGAATGTTCTTTTTTATCCGTTTTCATGACATTACTTATTATAAATGTAAAATTCATGGAATAGTATACCAATAACTCATAGTAATATATAATAATATAGTTATAGTAAAAATATTTCCATACAATGGGGCTTGTATAATTCTTGGGTCATCTATACACCTTATATTGTATGATAAATCATTAAGTAAACAAGATATTACTATAATCACTATAATTAATTTTAATTACATTCACAAATATATTTTTATGAAAAATTAATTTTATCATATTATAAACCAAATTTAATAATGATTCCAACTATTTATATCTATTATTCATATTAAATCTACATATTTTTATAATATTAATTTAAAAATAATCTTGTAGACACTATGTCGTAGTGTGTTTTTAAAGAGAAATTCTTAAAAGAATGAAATGTTTTTATACCCAGTTTCATTTTGAAATTGAATCTATTTACCTAAATTATATTTATAGATTTATAATTTATGCTAATATAATTTTTGAAAACTTTATTATACAATTATACTATATAAATAAATTAGATGAAAACACTGTTTTTAATTAAAATGTAGTGTTTTTTTACAATTTATCAAAAAATGAAAATTTCTATAAATATAAAAAAAAGTAATCCAATGAAAATATTATTATTATTATTTAAAAAATTAAATTTATTTTGTGATATAAAAATTTTAAATGTGTAAACAAATTAAAATAGGTTCTCTATTAAAATGAGGAAAAACTGCATTAAAATATACTGATTTTTGGGAATAATACTGCATTTATTGTAATTTTATTCCAATCAAATATGAAGGATAAATGTAAAAAATGTTATGAAAATATGTAATCACAATGTATTTATTATTAATCATACCATTTAATATGAAAAACATGAAATAACATATGTATTAAATAATTAAATTAATAATATATTATTATTTTGACTAATTGGACCTTACATGTAATAAATTTTATCACAGAAACATTATATTATGGGAAATGAAGTAAAATCATTGTGTTGAATTTATTTCAATATAAAATATGAATTTTGCGTAACTAAATATATAAAATAATTTCTTTTTATTTGGTAATTCATATTTCATAAAATCATAGGATGATACATCTAACCCTCATTAAAAAAATTGGGGGTTGAAATTCCTCTTATATATCAAATGATTAATATTCCAAGAATTATATTATTGAATCCAATATTGTACATATATTTAATAATACTTCATCTTAATATGGGGTAGTGGAAAATATAATGGTCATCAGAAGTTACACGTAACTATTATTCAACATTTTGAGAACATTGGTGGATATTGAAAGATTGATTTGTAAGGGAAAACTAATTCTCGTTTTCTAATAGAGTGTGATAAATAAAATCATCAAGTGGATATCAATGATGAAAAAAACACAATAGGTTTGGAAAATGCCATTGATATAATTATAAATTATTGTAATAAGATGAAATTTTATTTCCTCAAGATCCTTTTATGAAATTTGAAGGATTACATCAACATATATACCATTAGAATAAGGAAATTTACTTAATTGGTTAGATTTTTTATATAAACTAGTTTGTTTCCATCATATTATATTTATTTTCTCCATTCAATTAGTATTCAAAAATATTTTTCATTCATGATGCACTAGAATAAATCTCTAAAAGATCAAATAGTTCTTAAAAGGATAACAATATATTTATCCTTTCTTTAGATATTAACCAAAACAAAAACAGTCATCCCATGGGTAGATTATTTTAACATTCATGTAACAAGATTATAATTTAATTTAGAGTGTTAAAAAGTAAATGTTTAATTTTTATTAAACTAAAGACTTATATTAACATGAAAAAAATAAAATCCCCCAAAAAAACCATAATTTATTATTAATCACAACATATAAACCCTCAGAAATATTTTCTAAAACATTGAACTAAGACTTAACTTTCAAAAACATACCGAGTTTTCTGGATATTCCCTCACATTACTAGAAGGTTTAGTTGCAATTTTAGTTGTAAGAAATTATTTTCCCAAAACACAAAATCCCATCATGATGATTTATATCCTATGTTAGCGTCATTGGGTACACATTTTCATAATTACCCAACTCATTTAAAAAACCACCTAACTAATGGATGGATAATTTTTTCCACATTATTTTATTGTTTTGGTATATTTTATTTATAGTCAATAATTTTGTGACCAACTAACCACACCGAAAAAATATTCTTGATCTTTTCATTAATTCTACAAAACGTTATTTCCCATACATAGATCATTTTGGGGTCTTATATTTAGTATTCATGGTTGGATTATTTTCAATTTCCTTCCATGCTAACCATTTTTTAGTCTTTTCATCTCATGGAATTTAATTTTTGTGAATATCAATATCATCATTCTTATCCCAATGAAATTATTTTTCATAACTTTTAATTTATAGAAATTACAAGGTTCTTTATAGTCATTTTTTGAATCACAATTAACATCTATTAATTTTAAATTCAATGACTCACATATAATATGAAACATAGCTAGCCAATATTTTGTTTATTTCAAACATATAAACCAAATATTCATCTTTTTTCTTTAATTCCATGATTTTATCCCCATCCTAAGCTGAAAACCATTTATGAAATATTTTATACGAAAATTCAATTAAAATATTCACATTCTAAGGAATCCAGATAATCTTTCTCTCAAGTATTATTAACTCAATACCTCCATCAACTAGAATCTCATTAAAGGGATCGATGGAAATAGTTATCTAATAATGATATGGACCTTTCATAAATTCAAATACTTTCTCTAGGGAATTTATCATTCCCTCTGATACAACTAGGTATGTTGATCTACAGAATTATGTGTTATGTTCCTTAATTAAGTTCTCTACTATAGAAATTTTCCATCATGGTACAATAGGTTCATATCCTTTATGAACACCACCACAATTTATAGATTTTATCAATTGATCCATTTCTACATCAAATTGTTTTGTTCTAATTACAACAATCTTGTGATGTTGATTCGGAAAGAAATTTTCCTCTCGGTGACATAAAACTACAATTTCCTTGTTCTTATGTGGAAAAACGTGTGAAAAAAATAGTTTATATAAAGAAACATGGAAATATAAAAAATTTATGTCATTTAAACTTGACTATAAATTAAAATAATTTATTGGAATTGTATTAATACTATCCTAACTAAAATATTTTTATAAACCATTAAATTAATAACCACAATAAGTTATCAACCATGAACATTAAATAATGTAGAGTTATGTCAATAATTTTAATTTCGATTACATTGAGGATATTTAGGGTTTATATTCTTAGGGAATTAGGCCAAAAATAATATATAAAAATTTAAAATATCAAGTGTACAAAACTGATCAATAAATTATTTTATATAATATAAATGTTTTAAAAAAATACATGACTAAATTTCATGGTAAATGTCTTTGACATCCACCTTGAACACTTCCTTTAACTTATCCATCATTAACCATGTGAATTATAAAAAAACATGGGATGACCACAAAATCTCAAAATTTGATATGAAAATAAAGGAAACCATTAGTTAAGTAATATCCTAAAAACTCGTATAATGTTTACATTTATCCTTAAAGTTATTTGAAAATATGAAGTAAAAAATAAAAATTAATAAAAAACACATGCTTTCTCAAATAAATTCATTAGACTACATAGAAATAAATTAAAACCTATTTAGGTGACTTATATGATCATATTTATAAAACCCATTCAAAATCATTTCAAAACTTATTCAACATATATAACCAAATGGATGACTTAAAATATAATCATTAACTATTTCATTGGAGATCTATAATAGGATCACATAATTATATCAAGTTCACCCCATGTTGTGCTATAATGTTTTTCCCTTAGCCATCTTGGTCACCCCATGTTATGTTGTAATGGGAACTCTGGGTGATATTTATGCCACCCCATGTTAAGAAGTAACTATATTTCCTAGTGCTTTTTGAACTACCCCATTTTAAGCTATAACAATCCTTTTTGGCGCTATTTGGGCCAACCCATCATGAAAATATTAGGTACTAAATTGTGAATAAATGTATTTGTTCATAAAACCCATGGAACCACTCTATTAATATCATATAAAACACCATCAAATAAAAATAAATTTTTATTTTAAAACCCCATTTAAATACCAAAGTAATTTTTTATTTGAAAATTTATTTTAAATACCAAAATACCAAATATAATTTTTTTTTCATATAATGACATGAAATCATTCAAAGGAATAATGAAATAAAATTAATGGCCATAGAAGTATAAAATTCAATATCGTTCTGTTTGTTAAGAATGAAACATCTACTTTTTCATTTTCAAAACATTCCATACAAAATGCATAAAATATTCTATTGAAAACCATTTTACAGAATTGAAATAGAAATAAAATTTCATTTATAACCCTTTTATATCCATATATGAAAAAATGTAAAATAATACAAATAATAATTAAATTGTGAAATGATTTTGAGATTAAATATTTCAACATTAAATATTTCCCATACCACTTTTAACATTTAGATTATAAGACCCGTGAAATAATTAAGTTCATAAAAAAAATTAAATAACACAATAATAAATATATTAATGACATGATATTTCAATGGGGCTGTATACACACCTCATAAAATAAGGTGTGTATACAACAACAAAATATACCAAAATAAAATGAGATTTAGATGAAATCCCTTAAAATTATGGGAATAGATGAATTTGAAACCCCAAAAGTAATAATCATAAACTGAATCGTTGAAATACCATGAATTTAAAATAATTCATGATAAAATATTTCAATTGTGGAATTAGATACACAATTTAAAAGAAATATGTGGTGAATATGATATTTCTCTCACATATTTATAAAGTGAGATGTAAATTACTTACCTTGAGAAAAAATTGTATCAATTTTTCATATACTCCTAAATAATAAAAATATATTAATTATTTATATTTTTCATAAATTTTTTCATGTTTATTATCAATTTTATTTCACTTATTACATTTTATTATGAAATTATATAATCAATTAAATTTATTTTAGTTTTTTGACCACATTTGGTTTATGTAAAAGAAACAAAGGTTTGTTGTCTATGGTCAATGTGTTATTATATAAACATCTAAATAACTATAATATATATAGAATTATAATATTTAAACATCAATTATACATTTTAGTGAAATATGAAATAATGGTTATGAAAAATACACAACATTACAATCATGGAGACAGTAACACGTAGGTAAGCTTGGGTAATGTTCCCATCATCCAAAGATTTTTATTAATATAAAGTGTGTAAAATTTATATTTAAATAATGATAATTATATTATAATATATCATATTATTTAATCATATTCACAAATATATATATACATATAATTATTTGGATGTAATAGGAATCATGTCCCTTCGAGAAGGCAGTAGTCCACATGTCTCAGAATGATTTTATAACTTTTTTTAGTGTGTGAAAAATGTAATAAATTAAATGATAATTTATTTTTATTTTTTAATTATTTTAATTAATATCATATATATTGAATGAATTCAAAATATTCTTTATTAATGACAACCTTAATACATTATATATAATGTGTGAACTTATCTCATCTCCTTGAGAAGGATATTTTCCACACATCCACAAGCAATGTTATTATATTTCCACAAAATGGAATGCATGAACAAATATATTATATATGATTTATATAGGAATGAATAAAACAAAAATATTATATATATATATATATTATTTTAAAAGTTTTTCAATCATAATTTCCAACAACGGGAGGTTGTAATTGGAACGAGAATGACTTCAATTTTTGAGGTCGTAGTTCGCTATACAGATGAACTGTAAGTTCATTATCCATTTGTTTGAAATGAGTATCTTATTAGGTAGAAACCCTAAAATAAAAATATATCATTATATTGAGGATACATATTTCAATATATTATCAATTAATAATAATAATTTAATTGTTTGAGAATTTAATAAAACAACAATGATCATATAAAAATGTTACCACTTTTTTGGATAACTGCATTCGGATTTCACCTAAGAGAATCATTGAATGGAATTTTTAAAAAATATAGTCTTCAAAATTGAGTGTTTTTTTGTTGGGAACTTATTTTTTAATGGTTTACTAGAGGAAAAATGGCTTTATATAGGTGAAAAGGTTGGGATAAGGGTTTCATGTTTATATAGGAGGGGAAGTGGTATTCCTGAAATATAAAAAGGAAATCACTATTGGGAGTTCTTCATTACATCATGTCATTTTAAAAGGTAGAATAATGTATTAAAGGTTAATAATTAGATGAAAACTAATATAAGAAAAAAATAAAAAAAAATTAATATTTTTCTTAGACTTTATGTTTCTATATTTTTTTCATTTTTGTTTTACATTTAAATCGCTAGTTTTATAACATATATAATTAGTAAATTATATAAAAATAAAGGTGATAATTATTATAAACTTTAGACCCACTAATTATGAAATATGGAATCTAATTTATAAAAAATGATCATATATTATGGAATTTATTTTTAACATAAACTCATGTATCACACAGAAACAATACTTTTACCCTAACTATGGTATAAAAGATTTTACAATTTATTGGTCAAAATGTTCATTATAAATGATAAATTAGAACATCAATGGAACATATTTTATTCTTAATAAATAATAAAAATCACAACATATAAGATGATATTTTAAGAAATATTAATTCAATTAATAAAATATCGTTTATTTAATTAAATTATTACCCAAATAATCATTTCATTGGAATTTTATAATAATTTAATGTAATTATATCATCTATAAAAATTAAATAAAAATTATTATTATAGGAATTCATCATTTATATTTTTTAAAAAATATTTATAAAAAAATATTTAAAGCTTATTCCCAACTCCAAATCATTAAATGTGTTAAATTAAAAGAATGTTCATTTTTCACTTTTTCATTACATAACATTTTATATTGGTCAAGTTCATAGAATAGTATAAAAATAACTCTACAAAAATAGAGAATATTGTTTTTATGGATGAAATATTTCTATATAATTGGTTTTGTAAATGTTTTTTATTCATTTATATGACTAATATTATAATATTACTAATTACGTAAACTTGGTTTAACCTTGAACACTGTAATTAATTTTAATTACATTTACTATTTATTTAGTTAAAATATTTATTGATATTATTATTACAAAATTTCATAATGATTCCAACTATGTTTATCAATTTTTCCGAAATAAATTATAAAAATTGGCTATAAATAATTTAAAATTAATCCCACTTAAGCTTTGAGAGAGTGGGTTTTTAAAAAGTGATGTTGAAATGTTTGAAAAAAATATCAATGTAATTTAACTATAAAATTTAATCATTTAACCAAAATTAGATTTATTTATGTATATTTATACTAATTATACTATAATACAAATTTAGAATATAATATATCTATATAAATAAATTAGATGAAAAATTAGATTTAAATTAAAATGCACGGGTTTTCATTATTCATAAAAACTGAAACATCTCTAAAAAATACCAAAAATTTATCCAATGTAATTTTTGATATTCCAGTTTCTAAAATGATGTATTCATTTCATTTAAATATTATTAATGTTTGAAAAATAATATTTAAAACAATTTCATCTTAATAATAGGTAAAACACCATTTAAAAATATGGTTTATTTACACATAAAAATGGATCTATTATTATCTTATGCCTATCCAATATATTGGATGAATGTAAAAAAAATTATAAACCTAATATAGTTTGTCTTATTCACACCCAAAAAATATAAATGCCACGTAATAACATCTATTTAAATTATTATATTAATAATATATTATTGTTTGGTTTTATTGGGTCTTGAGTGTAACACAAGATATCGAAGAATGTCATTGTTAAATGATATCAAAGATAAAATTGGATGTTTGTATTGTGAAATATAGACTATTAATAGAATGTAACTCAATATACCAAAATTTTATCTAATTTCAACGACTCATATTTCATAAAATGTATAGATGTTAAAAAATATCTTTCATGGATTATTCTTCTCACATTATTGATATCTAATAATTTTAAATGAATCTATTTGGTGATGAACTAATAACTGTCGGCTGTTTCGAAGATGGTCTTTCATAATCCATTTAATCACTAGTTAACTAATTTTTTTACAACTATTTGGGAAATAATCAACTAGGACCTCATAACAGATAGATATCTATAGGAAGACGATGATGAGAACTACATAAGTTTATCACACAGACATGCTACTGGTTATTATAGTAAATGGATGAAGAGATATAAGGTTTCATGTGGGGTGGAAATAGACACATGGATCCTAATGATAGTTTCGTTATTTTACACATGTGTGTTAAGCCGAGACAAATGAAACCTCTTTGTATGCATGATAAAATTGAATGTAGAAAATTCATTAGTATATGGATTATCTAGCTCTTCTATAGAAATTTTTCATATGTGATTCGTGAGAGGGGATCTACACCTACACCATGTTCATGAACTGGAAAATTTGTATATTTCCATGATGGAAAATGGAATATAACTAGATAATCACATTTGGGTGGTGTTCAACAAAGAGGAAATTAGACTCATGAATCGTTGCACCAGCAAGTGGGAATAACTAGATATATTATTCTATATCATAGGGGTATGGTATGATCTATTTACATGTAGTAAAACCTATTCATGAGAAATTTTTTCATGCCATATACTATTCGTGGTACTTTTCTATAAAATTCCACCTATGTATCTACTTTATTTGAAATAGGTGTATCATAGGATTTTTTATCTAATGCAGTTCATGAGAGTCTGGGCGTCAATTTATAGTATTATCATGGAATAATGACACTCAATAACATATTGCGTATTGGATAAGAGTGAACTAACTACTGTAATGATTTTTCAATATATATTGGTTGATATATTATCATGTGTAATCTTTTAATCATCAATATTACATGGTTTAATGAAATTATTGAAATGGAATGGTTAGTTCACTATCGATCCCATATTGATTGTTATCACTAGAGGGTGATGTTTAGATCACCCGTGGGTGGTAACATATCAACATGGTAGAATTGGATCTCAATGAATTCCTTGCCTAATATGAACATCAAGGGCTATATATGGAGAAAAACTTGATTATCTATTTTTTCATGGGTTATTAGGGAATAAAATGTATTATTGTCCCTCATTTAGTGGATTGATTCATGTATGTATTCTCAGATGAATTTTCTAGGACACCTTTTTCGAGAGAGGTATAAGTCACCATTGAGATTGTGTCAGAAGACACATTAATGTCTATTTATCTTTATATGATGGAACATATATTGTTAATTGTCCCCAATAAAGAGTTTGGGGAGTTGGTGGATAAAGTCTTTATCTCACATAGCACGTTGACCTGGGGGTCACTAGTCCTTTTTTTCTAAGAAGGCATATAGTACCCTCTTTCTCTGTGTGGAATACATATATCTGAACCAAATTATTGTAAAAAAACTATATTAAATTCCTTGAATAGAAGTCATATATGAGTAGTTTAGATACGTGACAGTATAGTAGAGTATTTATTAACGGTTTCACTATAATCTGATAAATGTCATATAATCACAAATACCTAGTTAAATATTCCATAGTATGTATGGTTTTTATGAGTATCTAGTTAATTAATTTGTTCTTATGAATTTTCTAGTTGTTATCATATATCTAATGAATCATATTTCCCACCTGTATCTGGATACATTTTTGGATGTATTTTTACATGAAATCGTAGTTTAATCACTCTATTGGCATTACCATTCATCACATCGTTATATCATGATTATTATATTAACATTTCACCATCATTACTTTAAGCTCAGCAAATTCCATATTTGGATAGACTAATTTAGCTATCAGGGTCAATTATATCAGAGATAAGAGTATCAGAATACCTAGAGAAGGTTATATATATATTTTTCTAGGGTAATACCATTAAAATAGTTGATATATGGATTTTATTTGGATTATATTATTATTGAATACAGTTCATCCATGGATATATCATGCCTTTCCTTGCATCATGCTATCGTAACTAATAATGTTGTCACATTCATATGTTCAAAATCTTGTGATGTATCCTTATTTATATGAAAGGTCATTTGACATATGTTATCATCCTTATCCGACCAGATCATGGAATGATCTCTAATATTTATTATAATGCATTTGGAATCAGTATACGAGATATTCTGATAAAGTGTGGGGGAGTCATAGCGTATGGGTCTCTTACGTTGAGGCCTGATAAGTGGAATTACCTGACGCACAATCCTATGTTTGAATCTGTAGTTCATGGTTTATGTTATTAGAGATATTACTTTCTCGAGATAATTTTAGGGTATTCATTGATAATAAAACCCTCAAGTAAATTGATACAAATCATGTTCTCAATATTAGGTAGTTCATATGGATTGAGTATCTTTGGTGATTCAATTTCTAGATTTTTTATAAACCATGAAAATGACATGAATTAGTTGGTGATCTAAGATTAATGACACAAAAATTGATTATTCAGAAGGAAATTTGTTAGTTGAAGCTCATGGATAATTTTCAGAGATTCAGGTTGATGTTTAATAGGATTATGGATAGACTATCCTATCATCTTTAAAGTGACCACTGCCCTTCATAAATGGGTGAGATGGTGTAAAATCACAAATCATGAGGTATTAATAAAAAATTTAAATTATCTCATATGACGATATATATTATGTTTGGTCCATGGATAAGGATGAGACTTTATACTATTTTTAGCATGTGTCCATATGAGAAGAAAAATGGGAGGATTTTTTGAATGAATTTCATACCATATCTAGGGATTTAAATCATGGTATCGCCAAGAAGATTCACACATTATGTTTCTAGTATTTGGGGGCTGATATGAATTTGTAGATAACATATTTATCCCACAGTGATTCACTTATCAGTAGGTGATGAATTAACATTATTGACTAGTAGGTGTTTTATACCCTGTTTATTCCTGAGTGAAAATGGGATGACATTTCCATTGAAACCATGAATTTTTTTCTATATTGACTCATGGAATATATATATATATTTGTTTCATTAGTCTGTTGAAAAAGCTCAAACAATTGTTTACATTTTGAGAGAGCATTTTTGTAGAATAGATAAGAATGCTATACATCTGGGATGTCATACTTATTCATGGAGGTCTACATTCAATTGTAACTGACTGTGATACCCTATTTACTTTATGGTATTTTAAAGGGTTTTAAAATGTCTTTCGTACATAGGTGATTATGAGAATGACATATATCCCTCAGATCGATAGATAAACAATGTGTATGATTTTGGTGTTGAATGATTTTTTAGGATCTTGAGTCATTAACATTGGGGTCTAATGGGATAAATAAATTCCCATGGATGAGTTATAATATAATAATATATTTTAGAATAAAATCCATATCTCCCCTTATGAAGCCTTTTATAGAAGTAATTTCACATTAAATTCATGAATGTTATAGGTATGGGATATAGATTTTTAGGATGACGTCTCATCTAGTATACTTCAGACTAGGTCCAGTTGATCAGGAGTCACATAGTGAAATCAAAGTCTAGACTACATTTATATGTAAATCTACACTGAATAACTATTGAGATTGTGGTTGGGGATCATATTTTCCTACATGTTTAACCTAGGTTCGATCCTTAATGAATTCAGTGGAAGGAAATCCCTAACATAGATTTTTCGCTCCTTTTGAGATTTGGAAAGAATTAGGCCATTATATTTCCACATAGAACATCCATAGAGATAGAGTTTTTCATAACATATTCCATATATATTATCTAAACAATTAATATCCAGAATTTTCACATGTTCTAAAGGTCGGTGAGTTTTATTTAAATGTGATTTATTCCTCATAAGAGTATCTAGATTTATCATGTATCAGATCATGAAGACTATATCTGGAAGTTTAGATCTGTTAGTCTGGTTTTCCAAGATGGACGATTGAGTACCTCTCAAAACATATGAGTCGGAAGCTGACATGTGAACCAAGTTGATGAAATTTTCCTCAGATTGTCCCTCTTTTCCCATTGAATTCCAACTTGTTGATTAGTTTCATTAAGGTGGATAGATTATAATGCCCTATCTTTTTATAAATGTGAGGATCATTATTGTAATCATTTTTTACCATGGTAAACATTCCATATAGCCAAAGAAATTTTTTGGAGTGTCTTGTTCTTTTTCGGAACCTAGTGGTTTTGAAATTAGAATATGATATTGCGTTTAATGATTAGAATAAAATTAGTGAAAATTATTTGACTCAAATATACAAGGTAACTAATTAATAAAAGAGGCTGCTTGTTTTTTCTACTACCTTATGATCCAGACCACATTCCATGGAGAATTGAAAATAGTTTTGGTAGATACATTTTACATTGGTTTTATGGGGTTAGGAAGACTGTGCACTTATCTCGTATAAGTGTTGTTCAATGGAAGTTCCTTGTGAATATATGGTGTATGGTGTGTGTATGGTTTGGGAAATCGTAAAAAAATCATACATCCCCATTTTATGGGGTAATTTTCCAAATTATTCTATACTTTATTAAATATTAACCTCACCTCTTGTTACCCCCTTCTAATGAAAATCCCTTCACTGATCCTCCTATGAGGCTCTCCCTCTTCCATGATATGTATCATGGTAAAAACATGATATAAACTATTATTTAATCATCATCATAACCTTGGGATACTCAATTGATAAATCTTAAATCATCTTCATTCCTTTTATTTTTTATATCCTCATTTCATGTACAATTATGGTTCAAGATAATTTTCTCAATTCAGAGAGAATTTGTTTATTTTACAATATTTAGATATTCATTATTTAATTAAAGGATGAATCAATAGGAGTGGTCATTTACATAACTATGGTATATGGTTTTGTAATTTCTTTACCATGTTTATTTTGTTTTTTTAGCTTCTTTAATGAAACACAAGCCAGAAAATTTCCATTAATTTTTTAAAATATGTTATGTATATTTTAATTAATTATAACGTATTTAATTACATGTTTGGACCAAATTATAATGGTACATGATTCTGGCATTGTATATATAAACACCTTTTTATATTTCAAATGAGTTTGAATTATTTAAATAATTGTATAATTTACTAAACACCATGTATGTGATTGATGTGACTTGAAAAATTAAATTCATCTATTGTCATATAATAGTTAAATGGATCATAGCTCATTTTATGTTTTTGGATTAAATCTTCATTGGAGTATCCATGCCTTATAATTAAACAGATTAATTCATCTAATTTAATCAAATTGTATGGAAAGGTCATGATAAATAAATTATAATTATGAACCCGAATTATATGAATTATGAAAATGGTTATAAATGAATTAATGGTCAACACTCAGGTTATTTTTTTCTTTATTTTTATTTCTTTGTTATTTGTTTAGATCAAAATTTAAGGGTTTTTTCAGCATGAAATTTCATTCTCCCTTACATTGGGTGTGTGTAATGAAATATCACGCCATTAAACATTTATATGGATGATGTTCATGATCCTCCACATTATTATGCATCGAGTGTTATGAATGAAGTCACACCCAACAACCTAATGTGATGGAAAACAAGACCCACATAAATATGAGAATATTCTTTTGTACCATTGTTGGAGCCATTTCCATATTAGACATGTTATGGATTCTTAAGTTATTCCCTAGGTCCATATAGCTACTAGCACCAACATATATGTATCTAATCTTCCCCACATGTAGTGGGAATATACATGTATGATTATATATTTAATACTAGTAAATATAAAGTTACATTTTAGACTCATTATAGCCAATGTCTATATAGGTAGAGTCAATCAGGTGTCCCGATGGATCCTCAAATGACTATTATTTATTATTCGATACTATTTATTATTCATTTTACTAACACACTAATATAATTTGTACATTGGTCATATTATTCAAGACATTAATGGTAGTAGACAAAAAATATTATCTCACACCATACTAGGGAATCCATTATTATCTAACAATACATCAGGACTTTATGTGTGGATATGTAAAATTTCCCAACTATATATGATTGATTTTTTCTCTTATAGCACTGATCTTGGGATCTGAGTACCAAGAATTTTATTGCGATTATTGTAGAGATGCCTATTTTCCATTTTTTCCATTATTATAGAATATACTATATAAATATCTCATATTTCCCATGATTCCCTTTTCATATATTATCATGCCCTAAAATCATCATGTATATGATTCATCATATGAGAATTTTATTACTATTACTATTTCATGTAGTTTAAGATACACCAATTGATTATTGTATTTTTTTCATTATTCCATTTATAATAATATGCTTCTTCTATTGTATGTTTATTTTTTATCTATTATTATAGTCTAAAATTAGTGTATAGTCTCCCAACACTATCACCTTTTACCCCAATAAAACATCAATATCGTCTAGCATGTGGGGAGTTCAGCTTAAGGACACGTGACACACGAGATCGATGAACCAGTTAAGTGGATCATGAGTCTATGTGTTGCATCATACATAATAAATTTTATTATAAAATATGGGAATGAAATCATAATAAATTGTGACCTTATATGCTCAGAAAATTTTAAATTGGATATATATAAAAGATCCCTTCATAATTAAATGATAATAAGATTACTAGAACTTGTTCCTAGCTAATGAAAATGATACCATACATATCATCTATGACAATCCTAATCCATGGAATAAATAATTATATATTAAAAGACATGAATAATCAAATAATCAAGGATCCTAACCCATGATACCATTACATTGTAATAGGACATAAGTTTGGGCATACACATAAAAATATAATATAATTTCCTTAATAGTAATTCCTCACTTATAGGATGATCATAGTGGACTGGTTCAAGTCACTATTCTATCATAATAATCTATGTTAACTCCTAAGATTATCATAGTGGGAAATTTCCCTTACCCGATGGGGATAAATCCCCATTCGTGTCTACATTATCCCATAATATATATATGTTTTCCTAATGCATTAAAGGTATATTTATTTCCAGGAAAACCCATCACATAATGAAAATCATATATATGTGTTCCATAATAACATAAAAATTTAATAATATCATAACCCATGAAAAATAATCATGTTTCATTCACATTTTGTTAATTCAATTATGGAATTACCCATGGAAAATATATATTATTAAAAAATATCATGTAAAAATAAACATAAAAAATCCATTGAATGAATAAATATTTTTCCAATTTATAATTTCCCAGTAGAGAATAAGTTTAATTAAGTATTTTTTCATTTAATGGATACAAATTCATTTTAAATATAACTAAGAACATTTATTGGGAAAAGAATAATCCCACTCTGAACATAAAATTTTAAAACTATGATATCAAAAAATATATTCTAAAAATCCTTTTATTTGAAATTATGATTTGAACAATAAATGAAATAATTAATGAATTTAGAATTTATGATATAGGGAAATTATCTTCAAGCTATATATGTTAATGGAAAACATTAGTTCCACAGTTTTTTAAAAATCTAAAACCAAGAAGATTAATGAAAAAAAGAAGATTTTGTTGAATCATTTTCATTAAAACTCAAAAATTGGTGACAAATAATTTGAATATTCTTAGTAATATATTATAAAATTACTATTTGTTTTATGAAAACAAGAACATCGAATAGAATTATTCCTGACCAAATTGAAATACCATGTGAGTTTAACATAAAATCGTTATTTATTTATGTTAGGTCATTAAAGAGAGGAAGTGAAATAAAAAATGTAATATCATTAAATAAAAATAATTAAATACACATCAGAATTTTCATGAGGGGTAGATCACAATATTTTATCATCTGAAACAAAATGATAAAAAATACAAATAATTATTAATATAATAACATAAAATAGTTATGAATTTTTTAATTTTTGGATCACAGTCGCCATGTGTGAAATAAGATTATTGTGAAACATGTAAAAAATAATTCCAATGATAATAATAAGAAACTGCATTCGTAGACATAATATACATGAAATAAAAAAATTTGTCCTAATTTGGAATGAGTCTCGTAGATGTATACGTGATACGAAAATATCATACCTCGTTTCTCATCATTCTTCAAAGGTGTACGAACATAATTTTTAAAAAATAAATATTTTTTAGAAATATTTAAAACATCCATACTCATACCTCCAATACCTGGTTTGGTTTACTTATGAAATATTATCACCCATTTATTAATAATTTTTTATTAAAATCAGTATTTTGGTTTACAATTTATTCATTTTTTATTCATGTATTGGTTAAATAGTCTACCATAGTACTTCTTATCAAAGTTACGTTATATCTAAAATTTTAATTATTATATAAATATGAAAGTTAATGATTATTTATAATGAAAAATGAATTTCCCCATTCATGGAGACTGTAGGCCATACATATTCCCAAACATTGATTTTAATATTCCATAATTGAAATGAATAAATTTTATATAATAATTCATATATAAGAATTATTATTATATAATATGAAAAATATATATTCCTAAAATCTATAAATTTTTCAGTCGTTGTAAATCATAAATGGAAAAGTAATTACATTTTGTTGTTGAGGTGGTTTTCCATATATACTCATGAGCGATGTTATCATTTCCAATAGATTAGCATGTATGAATTTAGATTTAATATTATCATTAAATTAGAATAATTTTTTCATAAATATATTTTATAAGATTTAGTTCAATTATAATAATCATGCATAAAATATAATGAAAAAAAATTATTTATATCACTATGTGGAGATAATGACTTGTACATATGCATGAGTGATACATTCACTGCATATTTAAAGGAATATTAGCTGGATAATTGTAGTTCATTAATAAAATACATTTGATTATATTTAATATAACAAATTTATGATTTTATAACAAAACAAGCATATTTATTGGCGATAAATAAAGAAGTAAAATATAGAATGTGGTGGGTTAGGTCAATTAGAACTCATTTAGAATTACATATTTAGATACCCTCTTATGAATCTTAGTTTTGGTAATTTGGGATGAAAAGATACAATTAAATGAGAAAATGCTATATAAAGTAAAATTTCTTATGGTTTTTATGAAATATAAGACTTAATTTGTGGCAAATAATGGAAATGAGGTGTTCTATAATATATATGAGAAGAGGTGCACTCTAGGAATTTCTTAAATGAATAAAATATAAAAAAAATTATTTCTCTATAAAAATTATTTATAATGGAAAATTATTGAAATATAGGGTTTTCTATAGTTTAAATATCATCAGAAAAGAACATTCCTAGGATTTAGTTATATTTAAGGAGAATTTTTTTGTTTTACCCCTCACTCAACATGATTTAACCATAACCTTGGAAATGAAATTTTTTAATCTTAAAGACTGAGAATTATATAACAAATTACAAAGGGATGAAATTTTAGACCTTATATTATCTAAGATTTATTAATTCATGTTTTTTTATAATTTTCTATTAATTTATTAGGAAATTATTTTTATAAAAAATCATTAATGTAATTTTTGACACTATTCATTTATTTAGACACTCTATATATCAAGTGAAATGTGAAATTAGAATATAAAACTTTAACAGATACCTAATATGTCATATTTATATATAAAACTCACATAATATAGTAATTCATCCATTTTTCATTGCTTTTAAATTTTTTAAAATCATTTAATTTTTTGTTTTATTAATTCAATTAATACCATGTCATCATTGTGTGTGCATTTAGTGAAATTATTCAATACCGAAATATATATCGTAAGTTACTATCATAACATAATTTAATTTATGTTTCAAATAAATAATTCAACTAAATTCAACCCATTTTACCCTTGTGATAAAATATTTTAGATATTGATGTTATCAGTGTGATATTTATGACATTATCATTACATAAATAAATTTAAAGTTAAAAAAATAAATATGGATCCAAGAAGGCATTTATTTGATAAATTGATGAATATGGATTTTCTACACAAATAAATTAATATAATATCATGTTTTTTTTGAAATTATAATCCCTTATATAAATATTTTAGACATATTTTCCCAATTTCATCTTTACTGAGGTGGAAAAAATTTACTATGGTCACTATAAATATTAACATAAAAATTATCACAATATCTACTAAAATTTATCCTCCTCATTCTGAATACAAAGTATATTTTTTACTATTGAATTACTAGTGGAGGTATAATTTAATTTAATTTAGATACATAAAAGGTAATGAATAACCATTTTTAGATAAATAAATATTATGTATAAAAATATTTTTCAACCAAATTCAAAAATAATATTTTGTCCAATGAACATAATTAAATTAATAATATTACATGATAACTTTCTTTACATTGAAAAAATTTAAATAAGTTCATGATACAAGAATACAAATTTCAATAAAAATAAATTTTTTAGGAATCATCATGAAATTACTATTTTCTGAAAAATCCATTCGATTCAATCTAATAGATTTTTGAAAAGATGAATTCAAAAATTAATCTCATTTTATCAAATATATTCTATAATATTGATCAAAATGTAATATATTCTCAAAAATAAAAATAAAAATAATGTATGAATGAATCATATTTTATAAATATATCATTAGTATTAAAAAAATAATTATTATTTCTTAATAATTAATAAAATCATTTGTATTGATTATGATATTTTTAAATATTTCATACCATTATTATTATAATTTATATATACTAATAAAATAGATATGTTATAATTTTCATTTTTACATAATAATATTTTATTTTTCATTTAAAATTAGTTTTTTTTCACATATGATATTGAACATAATGTTCACAATTTGAAATCATATAATTTTACATTATCTACCACTTTAATAAATATCCTAATTACAATTTTCACAAGTTTTTGGTAAAACATGTTATTAAATTTGAACGATCGTTTTTTTGAAAATAGGCATCCTAATATGTGTTTAAAATTTATTCTATAAAAAAGTGGGAATGATAATTTCTAGGGTCATATAGAATAAATAAAAAACATGGTTTCAAATTGGGAAAATTTGGGTGAAGTGATCATATAGTCATGAAAGACCAAAGTAACACCCAAGGACCTATATATATTGTTAGATAACATATTCAGGATAAATATTATTACCGCAAAACCATAAATTTATGATGGGTGGAAAGACAATTGATTCATTGAAAATGAAGGTAAAAGAATTAAAATATATGTCACGATCCTTATCATACATTTTAGGGATTCATTTACAATATATATAAATATAATGATAAAATATAATTACAAGATTTCATTCAATATCATAAGAACAATTTCATTGTTTAGTTTTTCATCGATCAATTTCAACTTCATATCTTGCTCTATGAAACCAATATTCATTATTAATTATTTTCATACATACATAAATAAAACTAAATTTTACCATATTATAATATCCATAAAATAATTATAATTCACTCCTATAGTCTCTGGATATTAATCAAACCCAAAATTATTAATATATGCCATCTAATATGATAAATTATAGTTTATATCAAAAAATAATTCATAATGTTTAAAATAAAATATTCCATATATAGTTATATATAAAATTATTCCAAGATACATCTTACCAATATCAAAATCTAAATGTTTTAAACCAAATATGACATAATTTACTATATATACATAACATTATTCCCCCCAAAACGTATTTTTTCTCCTAAATTTTACATACCATGTATTTGAATACATGGATCTTATATTCTCCTAAAACATTGTTATAACATGGACTACCATAATACCCTAATTAAAAAACATTAATTTTATAAATATCTATCTCAAAATTCCATAAATAAAATAATATATTACTTAATATATTATATAAATCCAAAATTTTGTAAACTATATTAATGATATCAAAAAAAACATTTTCATAACTGTAGTAACAATAATCAAGGTTATCAAATATATCTCGTTTACATTATCAATAATAACCTTATCATAAATAAAGAATATTATATCCCCATTAGACACATATTAATGGTTAAATTTCCCTTAGTAATGTGTTTTTCAATAATATATCTTGTTGTATTTAAATAAATTTTTTGGTCAGTTGTAGATTTCAATATATTTTTTAAAATACATAGACAACAACTACTCCAAAACATTACTCAAATGTTTCATGAACCACTAATGAAAATAATTTTATAACCTAATTATTGATTTAAATTACATAAACACTTCAATCATCCCCCTTCCTTCTAATTGTGTTAACTATAATTAGAAAACATATTTCATAATACCTCCACATATTCATGATTCATTTGAATTTACACCAACAACAATAATAGATACATTATTAATTAAAAAATTATGATCATATTTTTGATAATTTCCATGAGGATATTTATTTTCATAGCTCATATATTTCCACATTTAAAAAATTCATCCATTGATGATATCATAGAGAAACCATTTTTATGATTCCTTATGTTGACCAAAATTTCATTTTCCCCTATCAATTAATTCCTATATTTTTTTCTCTTCCTCAACCAAGAAATATATTTTCATTCCATTCAGAATGTTTCATAAACTTTTAATTCATCGTGCATGACACGTAAGAAACTGAATTGTCATCCATCCACAATCATTATGAAAAACCATTTTTATCTTTCTTTTCTCTATCTAGAAACCTATATAGGTTATTATTTTTAGATATATAATGAGATATATTATGATTAATAATTATAAGGACTCTCCTTCCAACTTGGATTATACTTGTTTTATGATAAGTAAAACAATTTGATTATCTATCATACATAATGATTACACAATTCCTCTTCATTTCATCAATTGAATAAGGTGAAATGTAGTACCCTAGGTTTCTAGTATGTAACATTCACATGATTCTTTTAAAGGTTTTTATGCTGAGGGTGATGAATGGAAGTCAGGAGATATTTGAATAAAGTTTTGAGGAAAAGGGGAAGTCGCATGGGTGGCACACTGTTTGTCTAAACATGAATCCAAACTGTGTATAGTTGGTCCTTTTGAGGTAGTGGCTCTCGTATAGTTTGAGAATGGTTAGAGATATAATGTGAGGAAGCTGTGAAATAGTCTTCCTAGGTATTGTTTATTGCATGGTTACCACATGTTTTTCTAACCATGAAAACTAACTGTGTGATTACTTATTTGTGATCCTAAAAAGTGGATCTCACATATTTTTTCCACTATGTGGCTCGCTTTTTTCTCCTAAGCAGTCGAAACTTGTGTTTTAGTTTCTCCTAATGTCAGTGAAGGTCCTACCATCATTTTAGAGGCTATCCAAAGGTTTCCCATTGTGAAACGAAGCTGATTTCTTCATGTATGTGATTGTTTATCTTTGTTTTTTTTCAAATTTTTAGATACACATAGATATACTTCTCCTCTTCTCTCTATTTCTTAGATATATACCCATTATGGGTAGATATATATTTTTAGATGAAAAATATTATGATTTTCTGTATCGTACATGTAAGGATAATAGATCTAAGGCTGGTACTTGGAGAATCGACCAAGTTTTCATGAGTATTCTTTGTTTGATGTGGATTTCATCAAAACCATTGAGGTAAGATGCTTCTATCTTGACCCCTCCTTCAAGAATTGATTGTCTTAGTTTCATATTGGTTTACATGAATGGGATTGATTGTGAAAATCAGGTAATAAATATTTTTCCATGATGATTTCTTGTTTTAGTGAATTTGTGATATATTGCTGAATTGTTGTGGAATGTGATTCAGACTCTTGAATTTCAAATGATGATTTTAAATTATTTATTACATGAAATGGTTAAATGGTTTGATGAAAATATGGTTTTCAAAAAAAGGATGTTTTATTGAAATGGTTTGGTATTGAAATGACTTTGATGGAATTGTTTTTAAATAAAAGGTGTGATTTATTTAAATTTTTTGGTACATAAATGACTATAATGGAATTGCTTATTGATTAAATGGGTGTTTTTATTGAATTTTTTTTTTGGAATTATCCTTGGGCATATTTCTGTGTGAGTTAATATTTCATTTCTGGGGCTCGGTTGAGATATGAACTTGTGCTTAGTGCTAATGGTTAAATGGAACACATGATATAGAAGTTTATATTACATATATGGGGCCTGGTTGAAATATGACCTCATGCTTGGTGCTGAAGGGTTTATGGAACATGGGAAAAAACTACCTTTTGATGACCTAATAGATCGATGAGAATCCGCTCATGAGTTTGGAACAATAATAATGTAACATTTTCGGTTTTTTGAATGGATTTGTTCAATGGGTTGTTATTAAAAAAATGGATATTAAGAAATGGTTTTAAAGAATGTTTATTTATTTTATTTAAAAAATATCTTATGTGGAAAATTGGTTTCAATTTCACTTTTATTACTTTTGGTAATGAATGGTTTTGTAAACATTTTTATACTTAGTTATAAACTATTTTTCAGATATTGTTTTATATATACGGTTTTATATAATTGTTTCTAACTCTTATATCTTAGTTTTATGAGTAATGAAGTCTTTTGGGAAAACATACTACATTTTATACTCACACCTGCTTTGGCACATTGGTGATTTTTCAGATGTGATCATTTGAGACATGTGTAGAGGTAATGTTTCCTACATTTTTAGCACTGCCTCATGATGTTTGGCCTATTCGGAGATTTTGGACCTAGCAGCTTGTAAAGCATAGAGTCTTGTGGCCTTTTGAGAGTCTTGTGTCATTTATATGTTATATACTTTGATACTTGGTTATTCCTCAATTGTTTCATACATTGATTATGTTTTGAGATACATTAATTTATTGAGTTTTCTTTAATTTTATCATTTATCGTATAGTTAATGTTGGTTATAGTTGGTTAGTTTATTAGTTTATTTCGTAAAGTGTAAATCATCATATACTTGAATCGGAAACCCTTCAGCATTTATTGCTATTTGTTGGTGTCTTTGGTCTGTATCTTAAGGCCAAGTAACAGATCTTTATACCCTTAATCCAATGAGAATTGGTGGCTCATTACAAATGGTTTCTGCCTATTAATTCCCTTATGTTGAAAATAAACAGTGTTCTTGGTCTTGGATTTATAATTACTTTTCATCTATTACTTTGGTTGGAATATTAGTTATGTGTAGGATTGTGGGGACATGGAATTTATAGCATAAAATTAATTATCTAACCAGTTTATGTTGAACTACAAGTTACCAGGGTGTTGGGTACATAAGTGTTTTTGATAAGATTCTAGAATGATGAAAATATGATTGATATGGGTTTAGACAATGAGACAAGAATTAAATACATTTTATAGGAATTACATCCCACTAGGATTTAATACTTCATTTGGACTTATGATTTATGATATTTGGAAATATTTTTTTAAAATAATCCATATTTTTGTTTCAAATGAATGAGATTTTCAAAATGAAAATGGTTATGTTATTTTGAAAATAATTTTATTTTCAATAAAATTATAAACATGGAAAAGGATGTTTGTTGAAATCATATATGTTATAGTTGATGTTATAGAATTTTAAATACTAAGCCATTAGTTTCTAGAGAGTGAGACTCATGCATTCTGTTGTTGGTTTTAAATATAGGAGATGATAGTCTTTATATGAACTAGTCAGTTGGGGCTGTTGAGAATTTGGTTGCACCCGATCTATACGAAAACCAATTTTTTAGAAAGAATCAATATGGATTTTCAAACTGTTGGGTTGGTTCTTCAACATGATACCCCATTTATGATATATGTCACTATGGAAAAACCATGTGGAGAATGTATGGTTGTCTTCCCTAGAGGAGTTGAGAAGTCCATCACTATGATGAGTAGGAAGTTTGGAACCTATTCTATATGTTTAAAAACATGAAATTATGATTTCTATGATAAAAATCCAATCTCTTCTCAGAGAATTAGAATGCAGAGCCTTATTGTGTAGAGCTTGTTCTATAACTATCAGATGGAGTTCAGCTGAAATGGGACGTCTCCATATTGGACGTGGATGTCTATAATGAAATCATGGGTATGGATTGGTTAACAATGTTTAAGGCTCACATTGACTATTATAGGAAAAGAATGTGTTTTATGAAAGAGTATGGAATATAGAATCTCTTTAGAGGAGAGAGTATGGAAAAGAAAGGGGAAAAGAGCGTGTTGGAACCAATGGTGGGAATAATATCTTACCAATTGGATGTCACCAACCGAGTTATAGGAATTGAATGTGCAGTTGGAGAATTTGGAAATCATGGGTTTCATTCGTCCAAGTACATCTTCGGGGGAGGCACCGGTTTTGTTCATGGAAAAAGCTGATGGAACCCTTTTTTGTGTCTCTATTATCGTAAGTTTAACCAAGTTACAATAAAGTTTAGATATCCACTTCCATGCATTTATTATATGTTTGATCCATTTAGTGTAGATCTTTGGTTCTCAATAATTGATGTGCATTCCGGATATCACCAATTAGGAGGTCTTATGGAGTTTATTCTAATGTTAAAATTCAGAAGAAGATATGTCCACTAATAATATGTCCTCATGAAATTCAGACAAACTAATTCACCATCGGTCTCCATGGATTTGATGAATTATATATTTCAGCAATATCTAGATTCATTTGTTATGGTGTTTGTGGATGAAATCTTGGTGTATTCAATGAATATTTTTGACCATGAGAAACACCTGGAAACATTGTTTATAATCTTGAGAGATCACCATATGTATGGAAAATTATCCATGTGTAATTTTTGGATACTTTAACTATGTTATCTGGGCCATCTCATTTCTGAAAAAGATTATCAGGTTGATCATGTAAAGATAGAAGTTGTTATCTCAAAGAAAATACTAATGGATTTCTTTGATATACGATGTTTTTGTGGTCTAGCATGTTACTACTAAAGCATTGTTCATGATTTTTCATGTCTTTATTCACTAATGAAATCTCTAACAAAGAATAACACTCCTTTCACATGGATATAGGAATATCAAAAATCATTCTAAGAGCTAAAACGTCATATTTAATTCCCACCAATCTTGTTTTTTCTAAACTCAAGATAGGGGTATGTGGTGTACTATGATGCTTTAGGATCAGGGTTGCGTTGTGTTCTCATGCAAGAAGACCATGTGGTTTCTCTTGGTTCAAGGCAGTTGGGGATGCATGAGAGTAATTATAGAACATAAGACTTTGAGTTAGCGGCTATTGTCCATGCATTAAAGACTTGATGTCATTATCTCTTTGGTGAGAAATTTACTGTGCTCATGGACCACAAAATCATGAAACACATTTTCTCATAGAGATATTTAAATTTGATTCAGTCAAGATAGAGGGATTATGTAACACCCCAAGCATCCACGGTATACTTCTCTTTCAATTATAAAAAAGATTGTGTTGTATGAAACTTCATGTTCTAACACACCACGACCACTAAAATTAGTCATTAGGAATATTAATAAATAATTTTTTAAATATTATAAACATTATTTTTCAAAATGGAGTTCATTTTTTGATGCGGAATATTAAAATTAGCTTAGGGTAATTTTTTGGTAATTTTATGAAAACATACAATTTTTTATGAATAGTAGAAAACACTCTGTTATTGTTTAAAACTGACCTTTTATTTAAATAATTAGTTATTTTATTTAAATTTAATTTAAGAAAAATAGATAAATAATACCTATATAAGTTCAATGTAATTAATTGGAGTCATTTTATAATAATAATATATATATATATATATATATTAAATTTTACTGAACTTTTTACCGCGTTTATCCACCGTCTATGCGCATTTTCCAATTTGCATAAAACATATTTTTACAACATATATTAATTGAATTTCAAAAATATGAGATATAAGGTTGACATCAGTATGTAAAATGAGGTTCAATTATATGAAATTGATTATTGGGGATTAGTAACTTTTGACTTTTATTTGTTGTGGTTAAAAGTAAATACAGTAATTAAAGGTAAAAAAAGATATTATAATTAGCCTACACATGTCCTTATTCTATTAGATACGTTCATTTCAACAAAAAAAAATAGGAATAAAATATGATCCTTTTGGTTCACTTGGATTAAATTAGAACATTTAATAATATTTTGTTAAAAGAATAGTTAAAAGTGTTAAATTCATTTTTTAATATCTAAAAAACATTTTTAATATAGGGTTATACATAAGATAAATTTCACTATATGTATTCATAAAAAATATAAAAATATTTCCTACATAATGGTATTTTATTTATAATTTTTAGATATTACATAATTAAATTTATTTATGACACAATTATGATGCATGAATTACCTTATAAATTAATTATTAGAAAAATTGATATTATAACAATCCAAATAAATATTAAATGAGACTTTTTATGAATTATAATAAGTTTACAGTTTAATATGAAATTTTAGGGTCGATCAAATATTCTTTTTTAGATTTTATAATTTTTTCACGACTCTAACAAAAACAAAATACCAAATATGGTCAAAATTGACATAAATTAGTTTTTAAAACAAATACCATAATATTAATTGACATAATATTTCTATAAATATAAGGTTTTGTCAAAAGTCATAGATTAGGTTATATATATCAACAACTGACCACTTGGGGTTATCTTGTCTTTTTATTGTATATTTAGTAACCATTTCTTATAATAATAAAAAATAAATAGTAAAAGATAAACTATTTAATTAAGAGTGAAACTAAAATATAAGGATAATATAGTGACATAAAACTATCTAAAACATATTGGTTGACTGGTTTTCAACCCATCTGCATGTTAGCCTCGAAATAAATCTTTTTTAGCCATTTTAATTGAAAATATGATTGTATGATAAAATAATATTTCAATCTTTTCCTAAAGTGACCCTCATCTATCTTATAAAAGGGTACATCCCCTTCTGTCAAAGTCACACATCCAAAACCTATTGGCTCAGCCAATGCCAACTCAAATATCCTCCCAAGTACATGAACTTTGACCTATTTTCATTATATTGATCAGAAATCCTACCTACGGATCCCTTTTGATTAACCGAAAAAGAAACACATAAAGAAGATATAATAATTTCATGACCACTTTCAAAGTTCTTTTCTTCTTCAACATGTTATTTATTTTTTGTTTCCATATAAATTCAATAACTCCAGTACATTATACATTTTTTGATGTTTTTATAGATATGTTATAACCATATAATTATTCTATCCATCCCATTAATGACAATTCACCAAACGTTTATACGTACGGATTACTATCTCCATGTCGTGGTGTAGATTGTTATTCAAACACTTAATAACTTGGATGGGTATAACAATGTGTATAAATGATAAAAATAATAAATATATCTTGTTAATTGTTCTGTATATATAATATACCATCTAGTTATGTACAATTTCAACATCAATACAATTATATTGTCACTCATCTATACGTATGGATTACCGTCTCCATGAACGGGATAAAATTCATTCATCATCATAACAATGCAAGAATAATTTTAATTTTATGATTAAAAATAATGTATAAGAACTTAATAACATTCTAGAGATTCATCACATACATCATATCCATAAAAAACATGGATTATATAACTGATCATGTAAAAGAAAACAAATCTATTAACTACCAAAACAATGATACTACCAAAATGTTAATAACAATGAAATAATAGAAGATCATATATGATATTATATTTACATATGTGGTTCTTATATAATTTAATGACAATTATTTAAAAATTATACCAGAGATTAATGTACAATCAATCATGGAAAAGTACAAGGTAGTGGTTAATTTTACAATCTCTTTATTATCTGAAGTGGTTTATGAATGAGTATCTACTAGGACATGTTTATCAACCACATTCGTGTTTCTTAAACATATATTTCAATACATTTTTACTATTTACTAGAATTTGGGTTAATTTCATTTATACCCTTGGATTACTTTTTATAAATAGGTTTGAATTGAATCATTCTTTCACTTTCCAAATATAGTACTTTATGACCTTTTCAGCAAATTTAGGTAAGAATGTTTTTTAACATATACTACGGGTTTGGCTATTTTCTGATTTGATAAAACCATAGAGGCTTCCCTTAAAATCATATAATAATATTTTTAAAATAAATTTATTGTTTTATTATTACGTGGCTTCTAAATTATTTCTAATTAGAATTATATATGTCACTTAAATATTTTTCATTTCATCTAGGTCAAAATCCATTAATGGATTTTACACATGTTTGAGTTGATTTATTATGATACATTCTTCATTTTGGTATTGAAGGTTTTTTTATATGTTTTACTATGGATGTGTTATATTTATACCATTAATGGTTTATGTTTAAAGTATTAAAATTTTATACGATAGTTTTAAAATTAATGTTTATGTTATGTTTCAACCATTTCATAAGAGGAATTCATTGGACTTAGTAAGTGATGGGTGGATCCCGCCATAGCTACTTTATGCATCTATAGGTATCATGAAACAAATTAGTGTCTTCGCACAAGGCCTTGATAACATGTTATTTTTAGTCTTGGCGTGATTCCTTTACTATGTGGTTAGGATGTCTAGCATTATGCATTCCCTCATTAAGAAATCGAATTTTGATTTTACATGGTATTATTCAACTAGTGGAATATCCATGTGAATAATTAAATGGAATTATTTGATTTATCTCTTCAATATTATACTGAATTTTTAGTTTCAAAGGAATGTGTTTTAGTATTATACATTACCTTATATTTTTATTCTTATATATAATATTTTTCTCTATATTTTTATCTTTACTAAGAATCTGAGATCACCCCTTTCTTATGTTTTATTTTTCCCAGGATGTGTAGAATTATATTATGATTGACTTGAAGGGATAGCCTAAGGGATATGAATGTGTTCAAAGGAGCCACAATGTTGTTTTTTTCATTTCATAATGTATTGTAAAACATATGCCTGTATCTAGTATATCCAATGATACTAAACTGGTCGGTCATTTGCGATTTGATCCCTTGGAATCATTCTAATGTTATTTAATAATACATTGAATCTGGGTAACTTGGGTTGGGGTGTTACAATTGTTATTAGAAAAAGTGTAGTTCAGTATTTAGAAACTAGATTTATAAAATCGCTGATTAGAGAAAATTACCCTAAGATAGACATTGAGGATTAATATAGGGGAACTTTCTAGAATTTTGTTAATCTAGAGATTTTGTGTATTTTACAAGAGATACATCCATTTCTAGATATGACAAGGTATAGGCAGCTCTAGAACAGATATACATAGGAGGTAAAACTCCTAAATGGAGTTTTGAAATTAATGTTGGGTATCAAGATACACAACAATGGGCCTACTTTCACTCTTGATTACGACACTCCATGGGTATATTCTTAGGATAATTTACATTTTCTTTAGAAACCATTACTAAAGATTTATTTGTAAATACTTTCTCAAAGAAAACAGTTTTTATCATTATGGATTATATGAATAAACTATTCAGTACATGTTAGGTATTTTACTAGTTAGGAATTATGTATTGTGATTCATAAACTAATCTAGTGTATTCCATTGTTTAGAAAAGGATCTTAGTTGAAACAATTGATACTAAATCAATCCACATAATCCATGTAGATATTTCCCACATACTAAAGATAATTATAGTGGAGTTGGTGATGCAACCGGTGCTGAGCAACATATAACCACATTGGACTACTCACTCGGGTTATGAATAATAAACTTACCCATATGGAGCACCCTGATCCACAATGCGAAGGATCAATATTATACCTCTTCATGAGGAAACAATCACCATCATTCAATAGGACTACAATTCCATTTATGGCTGAGCAATTGATATGTTCCTTAGAGAAAATATTTCATGCTTTAGGGAGTAGCGAAATCAAAAAATTGACAAGGCTGTTTATCACCTCATAGGATATGCAGATCAATAGTGGCCATTAATTCAAAAAACCAAGGATGATGATGAAGTATCAAATAATGAATTGAGTGAGTTTAAATATATTTTCATATAAAAATACTTTCCTTATGACTATAGAGATGATATTGAAAGATAATTTCAAATTTTGAGGAAAAAGTAAGATGAGAATGTCGCAATGTATTAGGATAAAATTACAAGGTTAGCATGGCATGAAAATGATTATATACGTTACCCAAGGATTAATATTGATCAATTATTTGATAGGTTAAACCCATTTCTCCATTTAGAATTAGTCTCACAATACTTCTCATCATATGAAGATATTGTCTCATGTGCTATCAAGATAGAAAATGAATTCTATTATTCTTATGACTATAATGAAAATAAGGAGAAGACGAGATCTGATAAACACTCTCGAAATGGAAATTAGATGAAGAAGAGTAAACTTGAATTTCCATAGTTCCTTAAATGTGATAAGAAACACCCCGGTACTTGCATGAAGGGAATGGGAGTCTGTTACAAGTGTGGTGAAAAAATCCACTAGGCTCGTGATTGCAAGGGAAAGAATGAGGAAATCAATGATGAATGTGACAATTGTAGAGAAATGGGACATTATGAAAAGTAATGTCCTATGGTCTAAGGAAACTTACCTCAGAAAATCCCATGGGAGAAAGGATAAGATTATGTGATCACTACTGATGAGTTTGATGCTCTGAATGGTGTGGTGGAAGGTAATATAGTGGTTTCCTAAAATTTAGCCAATGCTTTATCTGATTATAGATCATCACATTGTTTCATAACTTCCCAGTTTTCTATGAAAAAAATATATTTCCAAATTTATTTTACAAGGGAGTCGTCAGTCAAAAGTCCTTAGGGAAGTATCATTACTATAAAGTTTTGTTAATCAGTTCCCTTTCAAGCATATAAACATGCTTTATCTGTTGATCTCATCATCACAACCATGCATTAATTTGATATAATTATCTGCATTTATTGGCTTTCGGACCATGATGCAAAAAATTAATGTAATAAGAATGAGGTTACACTTTTCGATAACTATGAGGATCACCTTATCTTTAGAGTAGATTCATCTACATATTATTCTTATCTAGATCCACCACTAGTAGCTCTACAAATTATAATTATAAGGGAGAATGGGAGTGAAATAACTATGGGTGAGGAAAGGAATGTTCAAATAGCGGATGTACCTATTGTGCAAGAATAAGATGATATGTTTCTAGATGATTTACCTGGACATCCTCCAGAATGATAAATTGAGTTTTCCATTGATTTAATTCATACTTTTAAGACCCATATCGTAGAACCCTTATAAAATATCCACTGTTTAATTAGTGGAACTACAGAAAAAACTATAGAAATTAAGTAAAAAAGGATTTATTCTCCCACTACTATAATTTTCGATATTTGTGATGGTCTATTTGCGACGGGATTCGGTTGCAAAAACTCATTTTCTACAAGGTCCCATTACAAAAATCTCATTGTAGAAAACAGTATCACATCTATATTTTTGGAAATGGGAACATTTCGTAAAAAAACTACTTTTGATCGGAATTGATACCGTCACAAATAGATCTCTGATTAAATTCATTATATATACAACAACCTTTTCTGATGGGCCCGTCATAATAAATATTTAAGACAGATCGATGACCCGCCACAAATAGATTTTCTGTTATAAACCTGTTGCGACTGTAAAACAACCCTTTTCCAAGAACTTTTAAATATATATATATATATATATATAATCTATTTGCGACAGGACCCCGTTGCAAAAGTCCCCATCCCAAATACATAATAAATTAAAAAAATATAATTATGTTTAATGAAAAAATATTATTAATATTATTATAATAAAAAAATTTAAAAATTCTAAATATTTGAATGGACATAAAAAAAAACATATAAAATATTATTATTAATGAAAAAATAATATTAATATTATAAAAATATAAAATTTATATTAAAATTCCCAATATTCAAAAATAATTATAAAAAATAATAAACGTTTATTATTGTTATTATTACAAGTAAAATAAACAAATTTTAAAAAATATAATACTGATAATAAATATTAAAATATTAAAATATTAAAAATAATAATAAATTGCAATATTCACAACAAATATAAAAGAAAAAAACGTTAAAAAGTAATACTAGATTAAATGTTCAATTCAAATGTTTTTAACAGAACAAAAAATTCACTGGGGTGATAGTCTTTTTGAGGAGCTGGATGTGTTGGAGGAGATGATGGAGGAAACTCCATCCCTAAAATACAAGTCAGATGGCACTTGCACTCCAATTGCTCGTGCTGCTTCTGCTGACATTGATGCATGTGCTCCTCGTGATACTGTTACTACCATCAATGCATGTACTCCTCATGTTTTTGTTGTTTTTGTTGTTACTGCTGACGTATCTCTTCCTACTACTTCAACAAACTCTCAATATGCTAAGTATGCGCTTGCAACTGCTACTGATACAGGGAGATTGAAGACGATGTCTCTCCACAAGCTCCTCTTTAGTTGGATGCCTACATCGCCGCAGTACCATAATAATTTCTAGGAGTCAAATGATAGCCTATACCAACTACTTGTCCCTTCTTGAAGTCATACGTGGTCACTTGCATCCAAACTGACTCATCAAAATGGTGGGCACTAGTCTAATTAGTTGTCTCGGCCTAACTATTCGCTCGTATTTGAGAGCTCACAATCTCATATGACTCCTCTAGTTACAATTTTAAATTAAAATAGTGAAATATTATATGCAGTTATTTTTTAAACTGAAAAAATAATAATCGAAACAATCTGACACTGGTGATCACCTCTAATCTCTCCTGTGGAGGGATCACTGTACATCATCCGATAAACATCATACTCTGTAATATGAGGATGCTCGACTACCTATATGATTATAAAATAAAGTGTTTATACTTAATATTGTATAAAATATTAAACAAATATACATACCAAATGCTCTCTAGCGTACTGAATGTACATCTACCAGCTCGATGTGTCACCTCCAGTCTCGCCTGGTTCTGCTGGCCCAATAAAGATATCCTCTGAAATCCACCACTCAACCTGTGTGAACATAAACCATCCCAAACGTGAGATGAAATGTACTCTATTCAGTGGCCTTTATATGAATCATAAAATACTATCACTCCTAATTTCTTAATGGTTGTCCTTATCAAATTGTTCCAAAATTGATCGAAACACTCACGTATAGACACCTATCATGCCTCGTCGATAGTGCCATGCATGCTATTATCTATAGGATACAATAAACCCTACAAATAATTTATAATATCATGTTATTAATGAAATAAATTTATAAATAAATATAACTTATTTTCGTACAAGACAATGATTGAACATTCCAAAACGTACATCATTGGGAATCTGTTCCCATGTGATCAATTGATGAGAAAAATAAATGAGAAATTTAGCACTCCCCTTTCAAACAACTACATTAGAAAAATATTTCAAAAAGAACAAATAACACTACAATGTGTATATAATTTAATTAATTAAATCTAAATAAAATTATTAGTTTATCATACACCACATGTGTGGATCGAATCCAAGATGTGGACGTCGCTCAGGGATAGGGTCAGGAATAATATGTCGGTCAAGACTGTGCACCCTCTACATACCCACTAAACATCAAGTAGGATGAGGGTCATATGATCCCAAATCCTCCTCACCCAAAGGTATCTCAGCCTCCTCCAACTCAAGAGAATGATCAGGGTCCATCTGAAACACAAAATTATTTTTGTTAAAAGATAGTTTAAAATAAATATTACAAATAGATATATATTAGTTATGACTATAACTAGAATTTAAATATTTCAATGCTCACCATCATCATCATTATCATATATGATGATGTCAATGTATTAATATTCATCCTCAATATAATTAATATCCATATAAGTTTCAGTTTCATAATATCATAGCATTTTAAATGCATTTGTAACATCATTAAAATCATCACAACCATTGACCCATAGTTGTGTGTTGTCATCATCGATATTCAAGTCTCTTTGTGAAAAATAGGTATATTGAGTGGTCTCTTTAGAAATTTCAATTCTTTGTAATTAATTGTAACCAAATTTAGTTTGAGTAAAATTATTTTCCTACGATTTCATTTTTATTATTCTCCACTAATCACTTAGGTCTCTTGAAGTGGCATAGTATATTGTGTAATATATTTGATGTGCATGTTTTTCCAGTAAAAATGTCTCATTTACTGTAAGAAAACATTTATATTTAATATTGATGATTCCATGAATCAGATGAACATGGAAGCCTATCTCAGTATCCAAGAACAGAAATTTAAACATTGTTAAGTTATTTTTCGCTAGATAACATAGTTCAATAATTTTATCCAGTATGCCGTACTAGTCTACTAAAGTTTCTATATGATGGTTTCCTCTCATGAAAACTCCAATTATAATTGTTTTTTTGATTCCCCATATAGACATCTATTAAATTTAAATCGATTCACCACATATGCAATATAAGATTTCTTCATTTTGTATACTTGGATACTCAATATACATAGTCGCATATCAATTTTATCAGCATATTGAGACACCTAAAAATTTGTAATACTATTATCAATAAAATAAATAATAAACAGAATTGATGTATTAAACCATTAATAATTTATGTTACTAGTTTCTAAAACCATTAAGAAAATGTTTTCTATTGGCATTCTTCAAGAGAAGTTGTTGTAATTTGTAGAATCTATTTCTTGATATGATTATCTTATAACCTACAATTAAAATATCTTTCCTTACTATGACATTAATTATTGAATAAGGGATAGAATCACTCACAGTTAAAATGATGTCATTTATTTCCAGTTGAGCATAACATATGTTTGATCTCTAAGACGTTCATCATCTGAAATTCATCGTTCATGAACTCCACCGAAGGCAAGATCTGGGTGATTAAATACTGATAATTTATTGTCCATTTCATTATCATCATTCCTATCATTCCATCCCATTTTCTTGTGTTTTGAGGGATATTCGGATTCAAAATAATGAGAGCAGAAAAAACCAATTTCCTATTGAAAATAAGCTTCTGAAATTGTGCCTTCAATTGATGCTTTGTTACATACTTTTTTCTTCTATTTTTGCATGCATCTCTTGAATGGGTACATCCATAGAATCTGTACTAGAATTGAACATTTCGCATCATGGGGAAAATGTGATATCAGATGTTTCATTGAGTTAATGAACGTCAGCGAGAAGATTTTTTTTAGATTACATATAATGACAACAAAATATTTTTATAGTTTACATACTGCATCCTAGTCTGTTATCGCCAAAAAATTGTCTCCAAAAAATATGATATGTCTGTTGTCGAAGCCCAAATCATCGAATTCAACCATTCTATGATTGTATTTGGTATAATTCATTCCATTATAACATGACAATCATGGATTTTTAATCCGGTAAATTGATCATTCATAACACATCTGCCAAAATTTGAATAATAGTAGTCTAGAAGTATCAAATTTTCAATCCACTAACAAAATAATAAGAGTCTCTCTTGGGACAGTGTATAAGCTGATTTTTTCCACTTTATCATCCGTGATCTGACATATTTAAATAGTTCATGTTCCGGTCATCTGAAAATTTTGGCAAGATCTAATCATGGCTTTACATTATATTTGGTCATACCTGGTGTATCCAAGAGTATATGAAATAAATTATCTAAATAGTTCATCCCAATATGCATGAAATCAAACATGTGGCGGACCTAAAAATTAAAACAATATGGTTGATCCCAAAAAAAGTCTTCGTTTTACACTATTACACTCTTTCCCAAAGCCATCATTTTTCTGTTAGTTTACTATTTACCCAAATGTGATGGGTAGTAATAAAAAATCAACTGATTTTAACTCTGTACCAAAGGAAATTTTCGTAGGTTCATCCCTTTCAATTATGCCTTATTTGAAATGATATTTTTTCCTCTAAAAGGGATGATCGGTTGGAAGAAATATGAGATGACATTCCAAATAGAATGATATTTTTTCTATTGGCGAGCATAAAGGCATTGTTTTCTTTCATAAATGAAGGACATGATTTTGGACCATGTTTACTCCATCCAGATAACATAGAATATGTTGCAAAGTCATTAATCATCTTCATCAATGCAACTATTAATATGTAATTTTTTTTCACAACAACATTATATATACTACAACCATTACTCCACAATTAATTTAACTCATCAATCAATGGTTTCAAATAAAACCCAATATTCTTTTTCGGATGTCCTTGGATTAATATGGTCAAAAAAATATAGGTATCTTCATCAATATCCATAGAGCTAAATTGTACATAGTTATAAATTCATACAAACATGAATACAGATTATAATAAGAACCAAAGGGACGAAACCCATCATTAGAAAGACCCAATCACATTTTTCAGGCATCTAAATGAAAATACGGATGCATTTGAACAAAATATTTCATTGAATCACCATCATATTGATGATTCAAGATTTTATCAGTTGAAATCTGGTTTTTATTCCCTAACATCATTGAAAATGTGTTTTAAGACATAAAAAGAATGCTGCAACATGGGTGTAAGGGGGAAATATATAAACTGTTTCACATCAATCGATCCAAACATCCCTAATAGAATTTCATTATACCCCTATTTTCCACATGTGGGAAAAATATCCAATGACACATTGTAAATAGAATATAAGATTCAGTAATTTTAACATGCATGAATCTTCTGATAACTAATGCTGAAATTACGAACCATCCTTTTTCTATCATTTTAACTTAGAGGCCACACATTTCCATATGGTAATAGTCTTTTAATTAATGATAATATCCTATCAAAACAGTTGTTTTAAATTGAATTATATGATTTAATAGCCATAAATTTTGAAACCTCTTCTAATTTTCTTATATTGCAACCCAGATATAATTCATCCTCCGAAGACCACAAAAAATCATAATATTTAGATGGTTCCAACTCAAGAGTTAAATCAATAGCATCCTGAGTATCAGTTTGTTGAACAGATGGACCTGCAACATCATGTACTAAATTTTGAAACTATGATGGATCTGGAATCAAGTTATTAGTATATTCTCTGGAATATTGCTCACCGTTTTGATACAAAAAAATTTAATCTGGTTTAAAACCAAACCGCAATAGATAACCCTCAACCATGTCAAATGTGTCAAACATTCTCAGAGAAATTTTTTTACAAGGTTAATAAATTATATCTTCTCAAATAAATTATGGTTATAAGGATGAACATTATTAGAATGTTTCAACACCCTCAATATATAAAAGATCTTAACCAGAAACATTTCGATTTCTGTGTCGATTTATCACAGGGAGATCATCTAATAATGACTTTGGTCGAATTTTTTATTCCATATTTTTCTATAAAAATATAAATTCATTGCTGTTTTTGAATAATTTGAAATTAGAACAAACTATCCAAAAAAAGATAAATAGTTGCATCAAATTCTTATCACAAATTATTACTATTTATTACTATTTATTACTAATTAATACTAATTATTACTATTTATTACTTTATATTATTAATTATTACTATTTATTAAAATTTATTAGTATTTATTAGTATTTATTAGTATTTATTAATATTTACTACTATTTGTTATTATTTAATACTAATTGTTACTAATTATTACTAATTATTCAAAATTATTACTTATTATTTCTAATTATTACTAATTATTAATAATTATTACTATTTAATTCTAATTATTCATAGTTATTGTTAATTATTAGTAATTATTCATAGTTATTCCTAATTATTTCAAATTATTACAAATTATTACAAATTATTACTAATTGTGACTAATTATTACTAATTATTACTAATTATAACTGATTATGCCTAATTATTACTAATTATTACTAATTATAACTGATTATTATAAATTATTACTAATTATTACTAACTATTACTAATTATTTAAAGTTATTACTTATTACTAATAATTATTACTATTTATTATTATTTACTACTATTTTTACTATTTATTACTAATTATTAATAATTATTAATAATTATTCTTGTTTATTCCAAATTATTACTAACTGTTTCTAAATAATAATAGTTATTCTTAATTATTACTAATTATTTCTTATTATTTATAATTATTACTAATTATTACTAATTATTAACTATTTATTTCTAATTATTACTAATTATTTCTAATTATTACTTTTTATTACTATATATTACTTTTTATTATAATTTATCAGTATTTATTACTATACATTTCTATTTATTACTATTTATTACTAATTATTACTAATTATTCATAATTATACTATTTATTCCTAATTATTCCTAATTATTACAAATTATTAATAATTATTTCTAAATATTACTAAATATTACAAATTATTACTAATTATTAAAAATTGGTACTAATTATTACTAATTATAATTAATTATTATTAATTTATACTAATTAATACTAGTTATTACTATTTATTACAATTTATTACTATTTATTACTACTACTAACAATTTATTTATATTTATTAATAATTATTACTAATAATTACTATTTAATTCTATTTAATTCTATTTATTACTATTTATTAATATTTATTACTATTTATTTTAATTTGTTTCGATTTATTTCTAATTATTACTAATTATTACTATTTATCACTAATTATTAATAATTATTACTATTTTGTAGTATTTATTAGTATTTCATACGATTTATTATTATTTATTATTATTTATTTATGTTTATTACAATTTATTAGTTTTTGTTACAATTTATTAGTATTTTTTGCTACTTATTAGTATTTATCAGTATTTATTAGTATTTATTACTATTTATTAGTATTTAGCACTATATATTAGTATTTATTACTATGTAATTCTATTTATTACTATTGAATATTATTTATTACTATTTAGAAGTGTTTATTACTAATTATGAGTATTTATTAGTATTTATTACTAGTTATTACTATTTATTGCTATTTATGAGTAATTATTTCTAATTATTACTATTTATTACTAATTATTACTAATTATTAGTTATTATTACAATTTATTAATAATTATTACAATTTATTAGGAGTTATTACTATTTATTTGTATTTATTACTCTTTATATTTATTTATTAATATTTATTAATATTTTTTAGTATTTTTTAATATTATTTACTATTAATTAGTATTTGTTACTTTTTATTACAACTTATTACTAATTATTGCAAATTATTACTATTTATTACTATATAGTACTATTTTTTACTATTTATTATAATTTTTTACAATTGTTGTGTCACAACCCGTCCTCGGGGCCCGCGTCGTGACTACCCCAACCCCGCCTTCCATAGGCCAGGGGCTGGCGACTAGCACCAAAGGCGAAAATCCCGATAAATGGGAAGGCATTGCCTTTATAAAAGTAAACAAAACACCACAGAGTACAAGCGGAAGCAAAACACTAAGTACATAAGGAAGTGCTGAAAAGTAAATGGGCCAAAATACAAACCCAACTGAAAGTGCAGCTACAACTGAACGAAAGTACAATAGAAAAAGACAAACAGCTGGAAGAAGGAAGCAGCTCCTGGGTCGTCCCCCACAGATCCTACCTGAAGGGTAGGTACAGATAGCCTCCTCAACGCTCTTGCCCGTCAACCTCCTCCGGATAATGACTCGTCGTGTAGTCCACCTCCGGGTACTGACTCGCCGTGTAGTCCACCTCCGGGTACCGTCCAGTCCTCAAGCACTCGACCTCTGTCAACACTGCCCGTCGTCTGCAACCAACACAACGAGGTGCGGGCATAGCCCGTGCAGGGGTGAGTATATCGATACTCAGTAGGGACCTCGAGACCCTCAAGGTCTCACTAAAAACAACAAATATAACCACATAGAAGATCTCAGCAGATAATCTCTACTTAGGTATATGCCCATAAATATACCTATGTTATCAAGTAACCCATCTAAATCATGAGGAAACACAAGGATCATGAAATCAACGGATAACCACTACCCAGTTATATGCCCATACATATACCTAAGTTAATAAGTGACCCATCTGAATCATTAGGTAAACACAAAGGTCAAAAGTCTCAGCTCAAACCGGGATTTTCATTATCGAAACCATAACTGCTGAAGATACACGTCTCTGGAGTGTACAGTGATCCTATCACGACTCTGAGGTACTTCTCACTAACCGAGTACTGCTGAGGTACTCCTCCTGTCGAGTACTGCGGGTTTGCAGCCAACTACCGGGTGCTCCATCCGCTGTGGGTCAGTCGCCAAATACTGGGCGCTCCCCCTAATAGCCTACAGAGGTACTCCTCCTGTCGAGTACCGCGGGTTTGCGGCCAACTACCAGGCACTCCGTCCGTCGTGGTTTTTTCGCCAAATATCCTGCGCTCCGTCTATTGTGCTAGTCGAGTCACTCCAAGTCGAGTCGGTCAAGCAGTCGTCAGGTCTCAGCCGTCTACACGGTCTTCGTACTCCATATGCTTGTCTCCGGGAGGGTTCGCTCCACGAGCTATAGGTCGATACTCCATGTATCACTACGTCCCACGAAGAAGTATCTCAAAGTACCGCCTCATCATAGGGGTTTCAACGCAACAGTCGGCGCGTCAATCGGACGCTCGGTATGTGAGTTATTAGCCTTTTTGTTAAATGGACGTCTGGTCTGAAAGATATCAACTTTTCCGTTCTAGGGACCCGGTTGGATTTCGGGTGCAATCCAACCTGGCCACTATCCATATACATCCAAAAATCGAGTGAATTATGTCAAAAGTTCCGTCTCATCAAAAGAAATTCAACGAGACAGACGGTGCATCAATCGGACGCCTGGTCTGTGAGTTATTGGCTTTTTCGTTCCAGGGGCCCGGTTGGTTTCGTGAGCGAACCAACCTGACCACACTCCGACGGCATCCAAACCTCGAGTGGAGTAATCCAAATGATCCGTCTCACTTAGAGGAATCCAATAAAGTCAATGGAACATCATTCGGATGTCCGGAACTCAAGTTACGAGCATTTCCGCTCCGAGGCCCTGGTTGGTTTCGTATACGAACCAACCCGGCCGAACCCAAAGTTCTCCAAAATTCTGATTGTAATATACCGAAAATAATGTCCCGATCCAAGTATTGTGTTTCCACTGACGGCACATCAATTGGAGGTCTACAGCTCAAGATATGACCATTTGAACGAAAATGGTCCGAAAACGGGGGGTCTGGGCCCAGACCGACCCCCCATGGGTCGGCCAAACCGGGTTGACCCGACCCAGGTCTGACCCGGCTGGGCCCGACTCAGTCCGGTCCGGCATGACCAGCCGGCCGCGACTGATCGATCACCGCGGAGCGGCGGGGGTGCACCCCCCCCCCCTTCGCCGCTGATTGACACTGGCGGCAACCGCCGCTGACAACTTCCAGCGACGCGCCGCCGCCGCCTTCCGCGGACCACCGGACGCGCTCCGGTGGTCCGTTTCCCCTGCCGTCTTCGCCTATGGTCCCCCCGGGACCCCACCTTCACTGATAAGGGATTCAAACGCAAAAATGGCCTGCTTCGTCATCGCCCGTCAATCCGCACATCAAAACGATTAGCGTCGTCTTTGCAGTTTTCCAGCGCGACCCGATGGCGCCGCGCCCCTTCGCTGCGGCCCGACTCCGACCGCGGTTCTTTGGATTTCTTCAACGCGACGCGACAGCGTCACGTTCTTAAACATCTTTCCACAGAGCGGCGTGGCGACGTCGCGTAATACTTCCTGTGTGATTCCCGCGTGGTGCGACGACACCACGCCATTCCATTCCATCCACAAGGAATCAAACATGAACATAGGAGGGGGGTTCGGCCGTGTTTGTGTGGTCCGGACCCCCTCTCATTAAACGATAACATCTAGTCGTAAAATCACGATGATCGATAAACTAGAATCATGAACGTAAATAATTATATAAAATAATCCCCTACCTCGGTTCAGATACGGTGCACGTCAATCGAGTTGCGGAAGACGAGCGTCGCGGAAGTCGGGCGTCGTGGAAAACGAACATCGATTCCGTTGTCGTCGAGGTGCGTTCGAAGGGGAAACGTCGTTGGAATAAGACGTTGCGTTCTTCCACGGAGATGTTCTTCGTTGAAGAACGGTGTTCTTTGTCGGAGGTGATCTTCGTCGATGTTGAAGAAGAAGAAGACTTCAATCATAGCCCTTTCTCTCCCAAGTCTCCACCACAAGAACAACTAAGCCCAAAATAAAATAATCCTCCCACTTATTTTATTAACACAACATAGGTTTTGAATTTCAAGAGTTTGAAAATTCAAAACCCACATTTAACTCACTTAAGTTATTAACATAAGGTGTTATAAAATTAATGAGGTGATAAGTTAACAAAACTTAAATGGGGTGGTTTAGAGGGGTTAGGAAAGTGAAGGGTTACGAGGAGTTTGGGAGTAAAGGAATTTGAAAAGGTGGGGAGGGGTTCGTGTGGGCCCCACTCTTTCAATTATCCACACATGGGAAGTTGGGTGGATGTGGGCCCCACCACCAACTTACCATGGGAGAAATTGACCACATTGTTATGAAATAAAACTGTTTCAACAATTTTATTTACTTTTTAATTAAACCTCAAAATTTAACTTCTTCACCCGCACAAACACAACTACGGTAAAGGTCCCCTTAAGCGATTACCAGCATTGCGAGTTCATCAGTGCCCTCGGAATTCGATTCCGAGCACCGATTCAAAAGTTAGAAATTCCCGCATGCTCATTCACTGAACGTACCCGAGCCAATCTTCAGAAATTAATTCCGGGCACAACGGGCCTCAGAATCAGGCGCTGTCATAAACTGTGTTCTTGTAAAATTCCAAAGAAAATTACGAAAAAGTTTTCCTAGAAATTTCTGGGTCTTTACATTACTTCCACCATATGACTTTATGTCCTCGTAAAGCTTCAACACAAACTAGGGTCACAAAAGTGGTACAGAGCACGCATCTGAGCCTTCCGCTCCCATGTGCTCACCGAAGGTTCCCGTACTGCCAGAGTAAGTGCACCCGAGGAATCAATCGTCCTCGTAGGATCCGCTCCTATCGATCCATGATCCCCACTAGAACCTCCATGGAAGTAACCCCATCGCCATTGTCCTGCTCCTCATGGTCGATGATATGCGAAGGGTCGAGTATGTATCTCCTCAGTTGAGATACCTGGAAAACGTCGTGCACCTAGTGCAACTGAGGTGGATGGTTCAAGAGGTAAACCACCACGCCTACCCAGTTGGGGACCTAGAAAGGTCCGTTGAACCTCGGAGATAACTTGCATCCCGGGCCTCATCTCCGTAAACCTCGTCGAGGTGAGACCCGTATAAGGATGAGATCATCATCCTCGAACTCTAGAGGCCTCCATATCCTGTCAGCATAAGGCTTCTGTCGGCCCTGTGGTGTCCTCATCTGCTTTTGGATGACCTGGACCTTCTCTAGTCTCACAAAAGCTGATATGATTTCTTCATTTCCGATAAGAGAAATCTGGTCTCATCCCCTGGATGAACCACATTCATTGCCTAATACAGTCAATCCTGACATTAATGATGCATTTATTCCATGGATGATGTCGTAAGGCCTCGACGTAACTACCAAGAGATCCAACTGTCACTCTCGCCTCCAAGGGTCAAGTTACACTGTCGGCATCAGTGTGAGGTCACTAGGTCTCCTCCAGTATAAATCTCGAAAGTGAGTGTAAAGTCAATAGTTTTAACCGGGACCACTCATTATCAACCAAAAGAAAGGACAGGAAAGAAAACATCACAAGGATAGGTGTCTTTATTTTGTTGCAGCTCATAGTACAAAGACACGAAGCAAATACAAACAAACATCAACAAAACTAGAAGCAACCGGATCCATAGCCTCCAGGTCTGGAGCTAGTCCCGCTCCTGTCCATCTGCTTCCGGAGCTCTATAGACATAGGCCTCAGCTTCCTGAAGCTGAGCTCTCCCATGTCCTCATGTCCCCTACGGTCAGGGTGGGCCTCCTGGTGGTGGGGGTGGCAACACCCCGAAGCGTCGTCCACCTCCAGCTGCACGACTAGCTCCTCTTCCATTGCCGCCTGCTCCTTGCAGCATGCCCTGATCGAACCTCTGCCTCTGGCTGGGAGGATCTTCATTTAATCGCTGGTCATCTGCATCGCGGGTCGGACAGTCACGTGCCATGTGACCAATTCCGCCGTAGGAGTAACATTGTCCACTCTCGGCACGACTCGCTCTAACTCCACCCCGGTTCCCCCGTACAACTGAACCTGAGTCGTGCAGTCGGCCACCGGTAGGTCTGGTCCTCTTGGACCTCTGCGCCATCTGTCTACTGTATACTGCAGAAGACTTTGCCGCAAGTCGTCTTGTGGTGGGTCGTGCTGCTGGAGACTGCTCAGCAAGGAAACTCTCCTCTAAGAGGGCTCTCTCCAACAGCCCTGTCTGCATCGGAATGCTGTGAGAAACAACAGAAGCTCTAATCTCTCGCCTGAGACCCTACTCGAAGGTTTGGGCCCTGAAGAACGGGTCTCATGCCATATCTGTGGAGTAGCGCAAGAGTTCTGTGAACCTCGCTGAATACTATGTCACTGTCATGCTACCCTGCCGCAACTGAAGTAGCTCCTGTATAGGAACTGCTCGAAGGGTGGCTGGTAAAAACTCTGACCGGAACAGGATCTCGAAGTCTTCCCAAAGAAGTGTCGCCTCGTCATGCATCTGGAGCATCAGGCTCGACCATCTTCCTGCTGCTTCCTGAAGAAGGCTGGCAGCAAGGATCACCATGAAGTCTGTTGGCGTCCCCACTAGCATGAAGACTCTCACCACAGCCTCCAGCCAATCCTCAGACGCCTGCGGGTCCATCCCTCCATGGAACCTGGGTGGCCTCTGGCGCTGGAACTCATGCAGTGCGCTCAAGTGACGTGCACCCTCTGCTGCTGGGGCTGGTGGCATCGGTGGCCCAATGGGTAGTAGTACCGCTGGTGCCTCCGCTGGTGCCTCAACTGGAAAAGGGCCATGTACTGAGCCCACTTCGCTTGGCGGGTTATCAGTACGAACCACTCTCGGGGCTCTAGCTGGTCATCCACGGGGAGGCATCCTGAAAGGAACAACGTGACACGGTAAAAGGATTTATACCTGGTGAGCTGACCTAGTTTGATCTGATATTCAAATTAAACTTCTGGAAACACACACACAGTCAGTTTTTTCGTGCACAATGTCAGAAATCAGTTGTCAGGGTCCTGGTGTATGGATACGTCGGCCGCCCGCACCAACACTGGACTCCCTGAACTGAAAACCACACTCGGTACTCTTAACACTATTGCTTCATAGAAAGAAAATATCAGATTTATAAGTTATGTGGTAGAACCAACTTTTTTTATACCAATTTGTCATGACCCGTCCTCGGGGCTCGTGCCGTGACTACCCCCATTCCCGCCTTCTATAGGACAGGGGCTGGCGACTAGAACCAAAGGCGAAAATCCCGATAACTGGGAAGGCATTGCCTTTATAAAAGTTAAAAAACACCATAGAGTACAAGAGGAAGCAAAACACTAATTACAAAAGAAAGTGCTGAAAAGTAAATGGTCCAGAATACAAACCCAACTGAAAGTGCAGCTACAACTGAACGAAATTACAACAGAAAAAGACAAACAGCTGGAAGAAGGAAGCAGCTCCTCGGTCGTCCCCCTTGGATCCCACCTGAAGGGTAGGTACAGATAGCCTCCTCAACGCTCTCGCCCGTCAACCTACTCCGGTTACTAAATCGTCGTGTAGTCCACCTCCAGGTAATGACTCGTCATGTAGTCCACCTCCGGGTACCGTCCAATCCTCGAACACTCGGCCTCTTTCAGCACTGCCCATCATCTGCAACTAAAACAACGAGGTGCGGGCATAGCCCGTGCAGGGGTGAGTATATCGATACTCTATAGGGACCCTGAGAACCTCAAGGTCTCACTAAAACCAACAAGGATAACCACATAGAAGATCTCAACAGATAACCTCTACTAAGGTATATTCCCATACATATACCTAAGTTATCAAGTAACCCATATCAATCATGGGGAAACACAAGGATCATGAAATCAACGGATAACCACTACCCAGGTATATGCCCATACATATACCTAAGTTAATAAGTGACCCATCTCAATCATGAGGTAAACAAAAAGTTCAAATTTCTCAGCTCAAACCAGGATTTTCATTGTCGAAACTGTAACTCCTGAAGAGACCCGTCTCTGGAGTGTACAGTGGTCTTGTCACGACTCCGAGGTACTGCTCACTAACTGAAGACTGCTGAGGTACTCCTCCTGTCGAGTACTGTGGGTTTTCGGCCAACTACCGGGTGCTCCGTCCGCTGTGGGTCAGTCACCAAATACCGGGAGCTCCCCCTAATAGCCTATAGAGGTACTCCTCCTGTCAACTACCACGGGTTTGCGTCCAACTAACAGGCACTCCGTCCGCCGTGGTTCTGTCGCCAAATAACGGGTGCTCCGTCCACTGGGCTAGTCGACTCACTCCAAGTCGAGTCGGTCAAGCAGTCGTCAGGTCTCAGCCGTCTACACGGTCTCCGAACTCCGTACGCTCGTCTCCAGGAGGGTCCGCTCCACAAGCTATAGGTTGATACTCCATGTATCACTACGTCCCACGAAGAAGTATCTCAAAGGACCGCCTCATCATAGGGGTTTCAACGCAACAGTCGGCGCATCAATCGGACGCGCGGTCTATGAGTTATTAGTATTTTCGTCCCCGGGGCCCGGTTGGTTTCATGTGCGAACCAATCCGGCCGTAACTCAACTATACCCCGAACACTCATAGTGTATACTCAAAGGGACCGTTTCTCAACGTGATCACCAAAGCCGCTGACGGTTCGTCAAACAGACGTCTGGTCTGAAAGATATCAGCTTTTCTGTTCCAGGGGCCCGGTTGGATTTCGGGTGCAATCCAACCCGGCCACTATCCAACTGCATCCAAAACTTGGGCGAAGTACGTCAAAAGTTTCGTCGCATCAAGAGGAATTCAACGAGAGAGACGGTGCGTCAATCGGACGCCCGGTCTGTGAGTTATTGGCTTTTTCGTTTTAGGGGCCCGGTTGGTTTCGTGAGCGAACCAACATGACCGCACTCCGACGACATCCAAACCTCGAGCGGAATAAGCCAAATGATCTGTCTCACTTAGAGGAATCCAATAAAGTCGACGGCACGTCATTCGGACGTCCAGAACTCATGTTATGAGCGTTTCCGCTCCGAGGGCCTGGTTGGTTTTGTGTACGAACCAACCCAGCCGAACCGAATGTTCTCTGAAACCTTTAGTGTAATATACTGAAACGACCGTCTCGATCAATGGATCGTGTTGCCACTGACGGCACATCAATCAGAGGTCTACAGCTCAAGATACTGGCATTTGACCGAAAACGGGTGGTCTGGGCCTGGGCCGACCCGACCCGACCCCCCTGGGTCGGCCCGAACCGGGTCGACCCGACCCGACCCCCTGGGTCGGCCCGAACCGGGTCCGACCCGGCTGGGCCTGGCCCGGCCCAGCCTGATCCGGCTCGGTCTAGTCTGGCCCGACCGGCCAGCCGCGGTCGAGCAGTCGCCGCGGAGCGGCAGGGGTGCGCCCCCCCCCCCCCCCCCTTCGCAGCTGATTGACACCGGCAACAACCGCTGCCGGCAACTTCCGGCGGTGCGCCGCCACCTCCTTCCGCGGACCACCAGACGTGCTCCTGTGGTCCGTTTCTCCTGCCGTCTTCGCCTAGGGTCCCCCCGGGACCCCACCTTCACTGCGAAGGGATTCAAATGCCAAAACGGCCTGCTTCGTCGTCGCCTGTCAATCCACACGTCAAAACGATTAGCATCGTCTTTGCAGTTTTCCAGCGCGACCCGATGGCGCCGCGCCCCTTCTCCACTGCCCGACTCCGACCGCGGTTCATTGGTTTTCTTCGACGCGATGTTTCGGCGTCGCGTTCTTAAACTTATTTCCACGGTGTGGCGCACCAACGTCGCGTAATTCATGTCATGTGATTCCCGCGTGGTGCGATGGCACCCTGCCATTCCGTTCCATGCACAAGGAATCAAACATGAACATAGGAGGGGGGTTCGGCCGTATTTGTGCGGTCTGGACCCCCTCTCGTTAAACGATAACATCTAGTCAAAAAATCACGATGATCGATAAACTAGAATCATGAATGGAAATAATTAAATAAAATAATCCCCTACCTCGGTTCAGATATGGTGCACGTCAATCGAGTTGCGGAAGACGAGCGTCGTGGAAGTCGGGCATCGTGGAAAACGAACGTTGATTCCGTTGTCGTCGAGGTGCGTTCGAAGGGGAAACGTCGTTGGAAGAAGACGTCACGTTCTTCAGCGGAGATGTTCTTCGTTGAAGAACGGTGTTCTTCGTCGGAGGTGTTCTTCGTCGATGTTGAAGAAGAAGAAGACATAAAACTTAGCCCTTTCTCTCCCAAGTCTCCACCACAAGAACAACTAACCCCAAAATAAAATACTCCTCCCACTTATTTTATTAACACAACATAGGTTTTGATTTTCAAGAGTTTCAAAATTCAAAACCCACATTTAACTAACTTAAGTTATTAACATAAGATGTTATAAAATTAATGAGGTGATACGTTAACAATACTTAAATGGGGGGGGGGGTGTTTAGAGGGGTTTGGAAAGTGAAGTGTTAAGAGGATTTGGGGAGTTAAGGAATTTAAAAAGGTGGGGACGGGTTCGTGTGGGCCCCAGTCTTTCAATTATCCACACATGGGAAGTTGGGAGGATGTGGGCCCCACCACCAACTTACCATGGGAGAAATTAACCACCTTGTTATGAAATAAAATTTATTCAACAAATTTATTTACATTTTAATTAAACCTCAAAATTTAACTTCTTCACCCACACAAACGCAACTACAGTAAAGGTACCCTTAAGCGATTACCGGCATTGCGAGTTCATCGGTGCCCTCAGAATTCGATTCCGATCACTGGTTCAAAAGTTAGAAATTCCCTCTCGCTCGTTCACTGAACGTACCCGAGCCAAACTTTGGAAATTAATTCCGGGCACACCGGGCCTCAGAATCAGGCGCCTTCAGAAACTGCGTTCTTGTAAATTTCAAAGAAAATTATGAAAAAAATTTCCTTGAAATTTCCGGGTCTTTACATGTTGAGTGTTTATTACTATTTATTAGTATTTTGTACTATTTATTAGTATTTTTTACTATTTATTAGTATTTATTACTATTTAGTACTTTTTATTGGTGTTTATTACTAATTTTTACTATTTATTACTAAATATTACAAATTAATACTATTTATTAAGAACGGTTAATATTTATTACTATTTATTCTTAATTGTTACTATTTATTACTATTTATTACTAATTAGTTTTAATTACTATAAATTACTGAAAAATATATCTTTTAATTATTAATCACCTATAATTATTTATATACATTAATAATTATCCTAAATAATTAATAATTATTAAAAATTACATAGAATTACTTCTAATAATTTAATTTTATTATTACCGATAAATATTAATGAAAAATCAATTTCGATATAAAATAATAGAAATAAATAAAAAATTATTAAAATTAATATATATAAATGAAATAAATAGTAAGTCAAATAAGACATAAATTCCTTTATACTTGATCTCTTATAATTATAGGCGGCTTCACTATGTCTTCATAAAAAATCAAACTCTAAAAAAATTTCACTCTATAATTAGAGTTTACAGATGCAGAGGAATATGGAATTTAGGATGAGAGAAGGAAAAATAGAGGGGGGATATATATGTTAGATTATTTGTAACAGGAGTATTAGTGACGAGATTCACATCGCTAATATTTGTTTTTTCAATAGGGACCGTCGCAAAAAGTATCATGCCGACAAACTATTTGTGAGGGGACAACATCGTATCTCAAATAGGTTTTTACCCCCACAGGTATTTGTGATGGGTCCCGCCAAAAATGCCATTTCACACGGATTGGAAGGAAAACCGCGCCAATCAGTGCATAATTTTTTGGGATGGGTTGGTCAACCCGTCGCAAATGACCTCTTCAACAGGTTATTTGCGACGTGAATAAATTCATTCTCAAATAACAGTTTTCCTGTGATGTCCCTAGTGTTTCTCCATGGGGATCCCCTATTATTTTTGATAAGAATGAAGATGGATCTATGTGGTTATATATTGACTACTGGGATATCAATGTTAAAACAATAGAGAACTAGGATCCCATACCTCGAATTGATGATTTATTCAATCAACTTCACAGAGCACAATATTTATAAAAGATTAACCTTAGATCTATATATCATTAATTGAGTGTGAAGAAAGAAGATATTCTGAAAATATAATTTCATACCAGGTTTGGGCATTATGAGATTATTGTAATGGATTTTTGACTGACTAATGTAACCTCTCTTTTCATGGATCTAAAAAATATAGTTTTCGAAGAATATCTTGATGACCTTGTAGTGTTATTTATTAATGACATCATAGCATACTCCAAAATCTATGACGATCCTGAAAATCACTTTTTTACTATTCAAAAGCCTCTTAGAAAAATGAATTATATGTGGGGTTTAGCAAGTGTGAATTCTGGCTTTAAGTGATTTCATTTCTTGGACATAATCTCTCTAAGGATAGAATCTTTGTTGGTCTTTAAACGACCAAATCATTAAAATAATTTCAATCACCGACAAGAATATCTAAGGTACACAGTTTTATTAGTTTAACAGGTTATTATTGGCATTTCAACCATGATTTTTCCCTATTGGCCAACCCATTATCCAAGCTCACACCTAAGGGGGTTAAATGTTTTTGGACAAAAGAGTGTGAATATTGTTTTGAGGAAATGAAGAGATGATTATTATATGCTCCTTTCTCGAATCTACCGTCGGGGAATGATGGGTTTGTTATTTGTAGTGATGCTTCAAATAAATGACTTAGTTGTGTCCTTATACAAAATGATAGGGTTATTGACTATGCATCTCAATAGCTAAAAATTCAGGATCAAAACTATCATACTCATTATCTGGAGTTTGAAGCAGTAATAATTGCATTGAAGATATGAAGACACTATCTCTATGGTAAAAAAATCGAGATAAATATTGATCATAAGAGTTTGAAGTATATTTTCTCACAAAAAGAACACAACTTAAGGCCAAGAAGATGGCTTGAACTACTCAATGATTATGATTGCACAATAAACTACCACCTAGGGAAAGAAAATATGGTGGCAGATGCATTTATCAGAAAGGGTCATGGATATTTGAAAAAGATGAGTGTTGAAATGGATCATATGTTCATGGATATAGTAATGATGGATATGGTAATTATCTTGTATGGTGAAACATCAATTCTTATTTCAATGGTTTCCAGTCCTTCTTTACTACAAATTAAAAAATGTTATTAGACTGATGATGAGGAGTTTCAAAAGAAAATTAACGTTTTGAACGATTGGAGATTGATCGACTTCGAATATGAAGATGAGATTTTGAAATTTGGAATAACACTTTGTGTTCCTGGAATACCTGATCTAAAAATGTAATTTTTGGATGATGCTCATAGCACTAATTTGTCTATACACACTAGAAGCACTGTGTAGTATAGATATTTGGAGGAACATTTTTGGCTGGACAACATGAAGATGGAGATTGATAATTATGTGTCAAGATGCATGGTTTTTTAAAATTTGAAGGTTTGAAGACCACATACTAGAAGATTCATGAAACATATTCTCATACCTTAGTGGAAATGGGATAATATTACGATGCACATTGTTATGGGGATTCCAAAGACTTTTAGAAGGAATGATGTAATATGTGTCATTCTTGATCTTCATACCATGTTCACACATTTTGTTTCTATAAGATAAGATTTACCACTTCAACATTTATAATGACTATATATTAATTATGTTGTTAGAATTAATGGTCCACCACTATTGATTGTTTCTGATCGTGGTGCACGTTTCACTTCATTATTATCGAAATGTTTTTAGAGGGTCCTCGATACTGAACTTCATTTGAGCACTTCCTACAACCCTCAAACTAATGGACAATCCGAATGGACTATTCATACCATATAAAACATGTTGACAACTCTCCCACATGACTTTCAAGGAATGTGGGATCAATATTTACCTCTGGTAAATTTTTTTGATAACAATAGCTTCCATTGAAGTATTCAGATTGCACCATAGGAAGAGTTATATAGAAAGAGATGCCGTATAACAACTTAATGGGATGATGGTGGTGGAAAAAAACTCATAGCACCGTAACTTTTTGATGAGTCAATGGAATAGGTGAAGTTTATCTGAACCCATATCAAACATTCTCAATGTAGGAAAAAGATCTATACTAAAAACTAAAGTAAGGATTTGTAATTCCAAGAAGGAGACCATGTTTTCTTGAAGGTATCTCTATGGAAGGGTGTTATACAATTTGATAATAATGGAATATTATGTCCACGATACATTATACCTTTCGAAATTCTAGAACGAATTGGAGTTGTAGCTTATCATTTGGCAATGCCTCTATGCTCTCTATAGTTCATGATGTGTTCCATGTATCAGGGTTGAGAAAATACATGCCTGGCCCAATGCATGTAATCAACTATGAAGATATAGATACTTGAACCCAACCTGTCTTTTTGAGAAGTGAATATCAGAATTCTTGACACCAAAGAACTTATGTTTAGAAACCAGAGGACTCGTCTGGTGAATGTTTAATGGAGAAACAAAAAGATGGAAGAGGCAACATGGGACCTCTAGGAACATATGATGAAGAACCACCCAAATCATTTTATACAGTAATAATCTATAAATTTCGAGGACGAAATTATTTGATAGAGGGAATAATGTTACACACCAAACATCCATGATACACATCACTTTGAATAATACAATATCTTGCGTTGTACGCAACATCGGGTTCGAACACACCATGACAAATCAAACTGGCCATTATGAATAGTAATAGACCAATTGGGAGATTTTATAAATTTTATTTTTCAAAGTGGACTTCTTTTTTTCATTCATAATATAAAAATTATCATAGAGTGAATTTTTGGAATTTTTCTAAAAACTATCAATTTTTGACGAATAGTTAAAAACAGTCCATTATTGTTTAAAACTAAGTTTTTATTTAAATAATTAGTTATTTCATTAAAATATATTTTACATAAAAATAGAAACATAATACCTAAATTTTTTCAATTTAATTCATTGGATTCATTTTATAATAATATTAGATATAAAAAAAGTTATTTACCTTTTTACCGTCTTTTACCCACCTTCTAGGAGGAGTTGAAAATTGGCATGAATTGTAATTTTACCACATCTACGAATTCAATTTAAAAATCCAAGAGACACATTTGACATTATTATGTAAAATATGGTTCAATAAGATGAAAAATTTTCGGTGAATAGTAACTTTTGACTTTTATTTACCACTGTTAAAAGTTAATAGGAAATTTAATGGTAAATATGATATTATAATTACCCTAGAACATTTATTAATTCAATAGGATAAGTTTATTTCGAACAAAATCAACCTTAGGAATAAAATATTATCCTTTTATTATATATCGATTAAATTAGGACATTTATTATTATTTTATTTAAAGAAGAGTTACAAATGTTAAATTCAATGTTTAATAGTAAAACCATTTCTAATACAGGGTTATAAAAAAGATAAATTCGACTATATTTATTCATTGAAAAGATAAAACAATTTCCAACATTATTTTATTTTATTTATTATTCTTAATATTATATAATTAAATATATTCATGGCACAATGATGATGCAACAATTATTATATTAATTAATGATTAAAATAATTGATATTAAAAATATAATAAAATATATAAATTGATACTTTTTAGTAATTCCACTAATTTTATAGGTTAATATGATATATTAGGGTTAAATATATAGTCTTTGTTTGAAGTGATTAAGTTGTTATGAATTTCACAAAAACAAAATACAAAATAGTTTCAGAAATGACAAAAACTAGTTTTTAGAAAAAATACTATATAATTAAATGATATGATATTCCTAAAATTCTACGGATTGTCCAAAAGACTTATATAAGGATTGATATATGAATAATTAACCACTTGGGATTCTGTTGGATTTTTATTGTATGTTTTTTAATGATTTATTATAATTGTACAAGAATACATTGTAAATGTTAAACTATTTAAAAAATAGTTAAATCTAAACAATAAAGTTAATATTGTCACATAAACTAGTCAAAAACCTATTGGTTGGGAGGTTATCGACCCACAAACACCTTATCCTAGAATAAAATCCTTTTGGATTCATTATAAATTGAATACGATTGTATAATAAATTAATACTTCCAGCTTTTCTAAAAGTAACCCTCACCTCTCTAATAAAAAGGTACTTACCATTCCCTCAAAATATCACCTCAAAATCCATTGGCCATACCAACCCCTACTCAAATGTTATGTGAATTACCATCACTTTTACATAGAGTCCATGCTTTTATTAGAAATACATCCTATAGAGTACTTTTGATCAACTAAAAAGGAATTCCACAAAGAAGAGGTAATAATTTCAACACCTCTTTCTAAGTTATTTTCTTCTTCCAATTCTTCTTTAATGGTTGTTTCCACAAAAAAATAATCATTCTAGTACCTTATACATTTTGTGATATTATTATAAATATGGTACATATAAATTAATTATTCTACCCATCCTATGAATGACATGTCACTGTAAATGTGTATGTATCACATAACGTCTCCACATCGTGATGTAGTTCGTTATTCTAATACTTCATTACTTGGATTTAAATCATAATCAATATAAATGATTTGAATAATAAATATAACATGTCTATGATTCTGTATCTATGATATATCATCCAATTACATACGATTTCACCATGAATAGAATGATATTGTCGCTCGCACGTACGTATAGATTACCGTCTCCATGAATGCGATGGAATTTATTCCCCATCATAAACATTCAAGAATAATTTTCATTTTATGAGTAAAAATAATGTTAAAGAACTTAATATCATTCTGGTGAAGAATAAAATACATACTATCTGTAACAAAAATATCTTATGTAAACAATTATATAATGGAAAATGAATGAGTTAACACCTGAAACAATGATACTACATAAATATTATTAACAAATAAATATTACAAGATCATATATGATATAATATTTATGTATTTGGTTCTTGTATAATATAATAACTATAATTTAACAATCATACTAGAGGTTAACGTACCCTCAATCAAGGAAAAGTACATGGTAAGGGTTAATTTTACAATATCTTCATTATCTAATGTTGTTTATATGTGAGTATCTACAGGGACGTCTTTATCATCCACATCTGTGTATCATAAAAAAAATTTCAAAACATTTTTACTATTTACTAGAATATGGTATAAACTCATATAGTCCATTGTTTTATTATTTATAAATTTTTTTTGAATGGAATATTTATGTCGCATTCCAAATAAGGTACTTTATGACCTTTTCATCAAATTAATGTAAGATTGTTTTTTTATGTTATTCAACAGGTGAGGCTAATTTCTACCGTTATAACACATCCGACGATTCCCTTTAAAAATTATATAAATATTTTCAAAATAAATGATTTCTTTTATAATTATCTAACATTAAAACGATTTCAAAATAGAAAGAGACATTTCTCTCAAATTTTTTTAATTTCAACTATGTCAACATACTGTGATGGATTTTCCACTTTTTAAAATTTGATTTCATATAATTCAATCTTAAATATTTTATTAATGGAATTATGATATGTTTGAATGTGGATTTGTTATTTTTCAACCACTCATCGTTTATAGTTAAATTATTATCGTTTTGTATGATATATTTGATATGATTTTTTTTGTTATGCTTTATCCTTTTTGTATGAGGAATGAATTGGACAAAGTATGTGATGGGTGGAGCCTTCAATAGCTCCTCGATGAATCTATAGGCCTCATGAGACTATGTTTTTTCTTAGAAGAATGCCTTATCGAAATCTTATTTGTAGTCTTCGGCTGAGGCCATGACTATGTGGTTATGATGTCCGGCATTATTCATTCCATCATTATGAAATTGTATATTGATATTACATGTGATTATTACACTAGTAGAATATTGATGTGAATATGTAAATGACTTCATTTGATTTACCACTTCTATATTATGCTGATGATTATGTTTAAATGGATTTTCTTTGAGTCTTATACATTCCCATAAATGTTTATGCTTATTTATAAAAGTTTCCACTATATTTTTATCCTTACAAACCATCTGAGTTCACCTCTTTCTTATGTTTTATTATTACTAGGATGTAAAGAAATATACTATGATAGACCAATAGGAATTGTCTAAGGGAGATGATTGTGTTAATAGGTTACAAAATGTTGTCGTTTTTCATTTCAAAATGTACTGTAAAACTTCTGTTTGTATCTAGTACTTCCAAGGCTAATAAACTGATCAGTCTTTCAGGATTTGATCCCCTGTGATCATGCCAATGTTATTTAATAATGCACCGACTCTTGGTAAATAATGTTGGTGTGTTACAGAGAATCTCTAGATGTTTTAGTTTGAAATGATGTATACACCAGGAAGAGGGAATTCAGGGGAAAATTCATCAAGTATAAATTTATATGCTCAGTTGGAAAAAGAATCTTTAGAAGAATGGAAGTTTATGTCAGTCAGAGCTGACATTCACATGGAATGTAAATACCCATGATATGTTGCAGTTATATATTCAGCTATGGTAGTTCCATGTTTGGTTAATATAGTCAAAGAGGCACAAAAATATTATGCATAATATTTGTTTATGAGTTCAAAACTAAATGGTTGGAAGATCATTGAGGGCTAGAAACAATATGGATGTTCAGTTTTGTCTTTTAGAGATCGGACGGTTTTACCTATGGCTTGTTATGAAACAATCCTTCCTTCTATCCACCATTCCAGATTTTCTATATATCTATGTATGTAGAATATGTATAAGACATTGATGGCACAATTTTGGATGAGTAGAATGAAAAAGAAGGTAATCGAGTTTATCTCATGTTTCCTAAATTTTTAGTAGGTTAAATCAGAGCATTAAAGACCAACGAGTATGTTATAGTCTTTGCCTATCACAATCTATAAATGGGAGTAGATTGCAATGGATATTATTAAGGTTCTTCCAAGGATAGTTTGAAAACATGATTCCATATGGGTGATAGTGTATCGGCTTTCCAGGTCTATTGATTTCATCCCAATTCATGAAACTCATATGGTGGAGAATATTTTAAAAATATACATCCAAGGAGTGGTAAAGAGGCATGGTGTACATTTTTGAATAGTCTCAGACAAAGATGTGAGGGTCACATCTCATTTCTAGAAATCCTTAAAAAAATCTCTAAAGACTCAGTTGACTATGAGGATTGTGTATCATCCACTGAAAAATTGGAAATTCGAGCGGATGATACAAACAATGGAAGAAATTTTTCCAGCTTGTGTAATGGATTTGGGTTTCTCATGGGAGGATCATATACCATTACTGGTGTACTCATACAATAACTATTATCATTCCTCATTACACATTGCTCCATTTTAATTATTGTGAGGGCGTCCTTTTCATTCTCCGTTATGTTGGGTGGAAAAAGGTAAAGCATCACTAGTTGGGACAAGACATGTCTAAGAAACAACAGAGAAGATATAGTAGATCAGAATGATGATGGAGATGGAACACAGTCATCCGAAATCTTATGCATATCACTATAGAATACCGTTGTCAGTCAATGATATTGATCGTTTCTTCATGAGGGTATATCAAAGGTTTGGACATCATCCTTTCAAGAATCAGGGAGTGGTATATCAAATATACATAGGCCCTTTTGAGATACATGAAGAGGTTAGATTGGTGGCATATCTGTTAGTATTACCACCATGGTTCAGTTTGGTGCAAAATGTGTTACATGTATCTCAGTTGAAAAACAATCTTCTGGATCCCGACCATGGGATCAGATGGGATCATGTGGACCTAGAGCCTAATTCTTCATTTCTACATATCCTAGAATGAATTTTGGATAGGAAAGATAATGACGCGAACAGAAAAATAATAGCTGTAGTGCTTGTTTTATAACATCATTTTCAGATTCAGGAACAGACATGGGAATGCGAGAAGGAGATGAAAGGGAAGTGGTCAGATCTCTTTCATTTCGGTGACAGTTTTCTAAATTCTGAGGACCGAATGACATATGGTGGGGATAATTTTGTACCCTCTATTTATTTTATGTAACCCATAGTTGATAAGTTTCATGGTTGTCATGTTATGGGTGATAAATGGGAGAGTTGGGAGAATATTGAATAATGTTATGAGGAAACGGGGAAGTCGCATAGGTGGCACATTGTTTGTCTATCTGTGTGGCCAAACCATGCATGGTTGGTTCTATTGAAGTAGTTTATACTATATAGTTAGATTATAGTTAGAATGACCATCCAAGGATTTTGTGCGAGGGTCTACCTAGGTAGTGGTTGACGCACGGTTAACACACATTTTTTATAACCATGTAGGAACTTAAGTGAGAACCTAATAATGTGGATCTCAGATGTTTCTTCCACTATGTGGATCTTTTTTCTTCTAAGAAGCCATAACTATGATATTTCGTTTCTCCTAAGGTCATATAAGGTCCTCCAAGAATTCCAGAGGTGGTCTGATGGCTTTCCATGGAGAATTGAATGTGAATTCTTGAGGTAATTGTTCATTCTTCTTCATTCTTGTTTGATTTCTTAGATCTAATTATATCAAATTATCCTTTTCTATTGGAATCATATATCTATGCCTTTTATGGGTATATCTAGGTGTATGGATTCCAAATATGATGGGTTTTGGTCTGGGTATTTTTTTGAGAAGGTATCTAAGGTGGGTTATCGGAGAATTGACTTGGTTTTCTGAAGCATTCTTCATTCTTTGTGGTTCGTCTCAAAACCATTAAGGTAATAGGCTATTCAATAAACTCTTATGTCTATAATTTATTGTATTAGTTTCAAATTGGTTTATTTTAATGGGATTGATTGCGAAAATAATGGAATAAATCACCATTAGTGATGATTTATGGGTTTCGTTAAATTATGAAATCATTGTGAATTATTGTGAAATGTGATTTAACCTCTTGAATTTAATATGAAGAGTTTAAATTATTGATTTTATTGAATGGTTATATGGATTGATGAAAACATGGTTTTCAATGAAAATGGTGTTTTATTGGCATGGTTTGTTATTGAAATCACATAGATGGAATTGGTTTTCAATTAAAGAAGTGTTTTATTGAAATTGATTTGTATTCAAATGACTTTGATGGAATTGGATTTCAATAGAATTGGTGTTTTTTAAAAGGTGTTTTTGCACAATCCTTGGGAATATTGTTCTGTGAGTTCATATTTCATTTCTGGGGCTCATTTAAAATATGAACTTGTTCTTATTACCAAAGGATAAATGGCACATGGGATATAAAAGTTCACATTGCATATATGGGGATTGTTTTAAATATAACATTGTGCACAATGAAAAAGGGTTAATGTAACATCGGAAACAATTACCTTGTGATGAATTGGTATATTGATGATAAATTTCTCATGAGTATGGAACATTCATATTGTAGCATGCATGGTTAGTTGAAAGGGTTTGTGGAATTTTTGGGTATTCCAAAAAGGGATATTGTGTAATTGTTTTAGATATTGCTTAGTTATTTTTCTGGAATGATATATTCTGGTGAAAATTTGTTTCAATTGAACATGTATTGGTTTTTGTAATGAATGGTTTTGGAAACTTGTTTATAATTAGCTATAAACTGTTTTTGAGAAAAAAATTCTATAAAATGTATTATATTGTTGTTGCTAACTCTTCTATCCTAGTGGTGTACATAGGGACGCCATTGGAGGAATAACTAATGAGTTTTATACTCAACCCTGCTTCTTGGAACTTTGATTCTTTTGTAGATGCTATCATTCTTGAAAGGGGAAAGGGTAACATTTCCCATGTTGTTAGAACTACCTCATGATGTTTGGGCTATACTGAGATTGTGGAGTTTGGAACTTGTAAAGAATGAATTATTTTTGTATTTTGAGTGTTTTGTGTTGTTTATCCATTGTGTACTTCGATACTTCATTATTCTTCCACTTCCACATACATTGACGTGGTTTTGAGTTACATGAAGTTATCGAGTGGTCCTTAATTAGTTCACGAATTATATATCGAATGCTGGTAATGGTTTTATGGTTTATTGGTTTATATCTCAGAGTGTATATAATCCCCCACTTGCATTTGAAACCCTTCAGAACATATTTATATCCATAAGTGTGTTGGGGATGTCGGTTAAGTCTTAGTAATGGCTCATTGTACTCTCTTCAAAATTATAATTGGTGGTAGATTACATGAAAAATAATAGTGGGATGAAAAATAATTATTTTGGGAACCCATGTAATATTGAAAATATTTTATGCAATAAATAAATAAAAAATCATTATTCATTCTATAAACCCTTAGGGTTGACCATGATAATTCATGGTAATGTTCTATTCAAATAGTTAATAATGGTTAATAAATAAATTTATTGTTAATCCAGGAATATCTCATAGTAGTTCCAAACTAGCTATTTACAAATGACAATCTCACCACGTACCTGAATGACAGTTGAGATATACTCAACTGCATAATTTTTCATTTTTTACCTCAGTATTATAATATTCCCAAACTAGATCAATCAATATCATATGGATATTATAGTTTTTCTTGGATACCCAAATATACTTATTTACCATTACATAATATGTTCTCTTATACATTGGATAACCATAATGAAATTCAATAAGGATTATGCATCATATTTCCCAATGGTTCGCTAAAATATTCACTGGTAACAAATTTAGAAAAAAAGTATTTTTTATAAATTAATAATAAGTTCTATAAGATGAATATTCATTATATAATATAACTATAACCACTATAATCTTATAGGTATAGTATCATTTTAAAATTGGATACATAAGAATCTATTTTAGACCACATCTACAGCATCTCCCTGTATGTTCATCATAACCAGTACTCTTATTGGATATATAATAATTAATACAATTCTTCACAACATACTTAAATGATACATAATAAATGGTGAACATGAATTCTAATTAATGGTATTCTTGGGAAATTTCCAAGGACATTTAAGAATAAATGATAAAAATAGAATGATAACATGGAATTAACACTTGATAAAAATAGTATGCATATCATATATTATAATCATGAGTGGTGACATAAATATAGAAATTTAAAAAGAAATGAATCATAATATAATAAAATAACATGTTCCATGAGTGTATAACATTGACATTAGACTAGATTATTGGGATTACACTTAATAAATTAAAATCATTTCATTTTTAGTAAAGTATAAGATCCTAATGTTTTATGGTATTCCTCTTTCAAAATTCAATATCATTGATAGATTATATTTAAAGAAATACCCTACTTAAATGAATAATGTTTTATTATTATCGTTATAACCTAGCAGTTAAATTTTTTGGAATGAATATTATTAATATCATTTTGAAATATACATATTTTTATACCCATCCAAAATCATTTATAAGCATAAGATAAGACTGAATCCAATTCTATGAATAAAAAGTATATATTATTTTAAATATAGTTTTACTGCCATATAATGGTGAACTAATTATTAAAAAATTGAAACTTTTATAAATTCTATTTGAAAAATTAATCTTCAATTTTATAATTGGAATTTAAATGCTATCTTAGGATGATATTTTTAATTTTTCTAAATGATTTTTCTTTTATAGGGAGTAGTAAAAATACCAATTTTTATAAAACAACAAATTTATATTAAAAAGTAACTGTATGATATAAATTATATATTTTACTAGTATATGTAATATATAGAGATATATATATATATTATAATTAAAAAAATTTAGTTTATCCATATAACATATTTTTCCATCAATACATTTTATGTCTTTAAATTTATATTTGAAGAAAATTGTTTTCTTTAACATATTTCAGGATTAATTTTATAATAAATAATTAGACATATATGTTTTATTACTTTTAAAAATCTATTTCATAATATTATTTAGAATGTGAAAATTTAGTAATTATGGCATTTTTATTTTTCAATAATCTGAATAATGACCTTTGTAATTTTTATTACCAGGGTAGTGGGAAAATTCAGAATTTATAGTTAAAATTATAACATAAAAAATATTAAATTATTAGAAAAAATTCCAAAAAATTACTAAATGATTTATATTCATCCTTATCACTAAAGGAAATAATTTATTTTTCTAATAGACACTTTTCCATAAAAATGACTTTGATATTATTAAAATCAATGAATGTTATAAAATATAAATTTCAATGGCTTAAATATCTCTTAACATTTCACATTGAAAAAAGGTAGGTTATTAACTAATACAAGAATCCATTTTAAACAAAATAAAATTATATTAATAATATAAATATATTTCTATACATTGTGATCCATTTGGATTATGTTATGATATTTATAGTATTGTATTCAAAAAAAATATGTACAATTATATTTTTTATGAATAAATAATTTATAATATGATGTCATTTGAAATAAAACTTCAAAAATAAATATTATTTTGAACTGTGAATGATTAATATACCTCAATATATTTTATTTTTAATTTTTAATATAGAAAAAATTACCTTAAATAATTATACAATGGTGATTGAATAATTATTTTATTAACGAACCAACAAAATAAATAATATTAAAAATATTATAATAAATAAATTTTATTTAATTAAGTATATCCAAAAATTTTATGGATTAATAACAAATTATGGGGTGTATAAAATGGTTTGGTTAAAATTTATATTATTTCATTGTGTTTATTGGGATCAATGTAATGGATTGTGTCGAAATTTACACTAATGATATTTTGTCAAAATAATATTCTATTAAATTAGTTGGAAAACATAAAATAATATTTTAAAATATAAATTTGTTATTTATTGGTCTATAATGTCAAAAACTACTCATTTATGGTCCAAATGACTTTATATAAATAAAAAGTTAATAGATTTTAAGAATATATTAACTGTAACCATAAATTAATTTTTAATATGTTAACTATGCTAAATTAAAATAATACAGATTAAATTAATACCAAAATATATAAATTTTGATAGATGATTATATTTAAACCATATCAAATATTATATTCTAATACAGGGTCATATGATCGTAATTTTTAAGAAAATTTATTTATTATAATCTAATATTTTAATGGTTTTTATGGGTTCCTGTCACATAAATTATAAAAGGGAAGTCTTTCTTTCATTTTAGTTCACCCCATTGAGCCTTTTTATTGACCAAACTCTATCAATTTTTCCCAAAATCATTATCTATATTATGAAGGTTTTGTCCCATCCATAGGCCAGCCATGGATCCTATAAAAAGAGATTCAAACAAATTTCCCAAAAGAATAATATCTTAATCCACATTTAGCTATATGAGTGTAGAAGGTAAAGGTTTCATGTCTCACTTTTACATATGTGGGATTTATGTTTTATTCAACACTTATTTATTGGGTGTAGTGTATATAATTCCCATTTATATAACATAAACTAATCTCATTATCTTAATGCTATTAAATGGTTCATTAGATAATTATTATTTTTATAGGGGATGTTATCTGAATGATTATAAGTGATAAAGATTTAATCTCAATTTGTATTCCAATTATAATTATTTTCTATTATATACCTATTAAAATTCATTGTTTATACATTTTCAACTAATTTATTGGAAATTAAATTTATCTAAAATATACATATTATTTAATGATGTATATGATTATATCATAATGTGTATTACATTTTTACATACGTTGTTTACATTAATAGTTTTTCGATTAATGTCAGAAATAATGAATAATTTGTGTCATCTATTCAATATGTTATTTGTTGATAATGAACTTTTTTATTAATATAACTATTTTTTAGAATAAGAGTAGTTCATTGTATGCATGACAAGGTTGGTGGAAAAAAATTTGTATCCCCTCGATGAATATGTAGAATAATGACCTAAATAAATGAAGATATAGTTAGATGTATTTTTATTCAGAAAGATAGAACTGTATTGTGAATGGTCCATATTGTAATGGTTCATGTTCCAGATTCATGATGTCAAATAATAAAGAATTTATGAAATTTAGAATTTATCTATAATTATTATCTAGAAGCTGTTCATTATGAAACAATATATGGATTATTTTCCTACTCATTTTATTGAGTCAATGTAATGTACGATCATTTATTTCCTATTATATAATGATTATTCTAATTTGTTCATGTTTTATTCAACATTACATCACCCCTACTAAAAATTTGAGCTTATAACATTCTTATATTTTTTTCATGTCTCCAAGAAGTTTATTATGTTTGATATAAAGGGTTATGCCAAGGGTATTAATGGTGTTATCAATGAAATTATTATTTTTTATTTATAATGTAATTTAAATTTAAAATATTAGTACTTTTTTACCAAACCTACTAATATATTTGGCCTGTTGAAATGTGATATCATGTATCTTCTTAAAATGTAAAAATGTAAGGCATCGACTCTATGATACTGGGGTCTAGGTCTTTACTGTTGGTATCATAGAAAGATTAATAGAAACTTTGGAAACATGATTTAAAAATTCCTAGTTCCACAAAAATGACTCTATAATATAAATTGTTGATAAATACATAACAAAATTCTTATTAAACAATGATTATAAAAATGAGATTATATAAGCATAAAATTTTCAATTATGATTATTATTTCACCAGTTTTTGGATTATAAATTACGTTTCATAACAATATGATCCAATATATTGTTTTCTGTCATTTTTAAATGGTTCTTAGTATTATTAATGTGAGGGTCACAAATGCATAGAATTTGAAGAGTAATAAAGATCATATTTTTTTGGCAGAATCAAATCATTCCAATAGTAATAGTACCAGAATCATATTAATCATATAAAAACATAATATCATTTTATTTCAAGAAATAAAAATATTTATATGGGTATTATATATTCCACATGATTAATTTGAAGAAGTGGGTACATAAAAAAATGTTTGAGGAAGTAAATAAGGGAACTAATGAATTTACAGCCTGCGAAAACTATGAAAATCACCCTGGGAAATGATAGAAACCTAGGGGTTTTTGTTATAAGTGTAGGGAAATGGTTCAATAGGAAAAAGAATGGAAACAGATTAATGAAAATAATTCTATTCCTTGTTTCAACTGTAGTGAAATGTGACATGACCCAAATAAATTCCCAAATCAAAAAGGAAACATACCTTGGTTGATGTTAATAGATCATGTTTATGCCTATTCAATTAAGAAAACAGAGAAGAATTATTAATGTGATTATTATTAAATTCAAGAATTATCTTATGATATTATTTTATCAATGATATTATAGTTACAATTAACCTGATATATATATATATATAGTAATGCAGTATTAATTCTTTAATGATTTGACAGAACATGTCGAATGGTACTGGTAACCCATAGAATTGATTCTATGGAATGTTGATCTCTTTAAAACAAATGACCGAATGAGGATAATATTATTATGTTCTTACAATTGATATAATAATAAATATTTATTTATGGGATAATATTGGTGACCATGAATTTTTTTATTGATGGTTACTGTTATCTTTGATGGGTTTACTACATGTTTGGATTTAAGGAGTATATTTAACAATGTAAGATCATATTTCAGGAAGAATTATTGATTTTATTATGGTTTAAAGGGATAAGGGAATTAAAATATTTATTATGTTATAATAAAGGACAATATCTATTAGAAACTAATGTTATTTTGATTTTGAAATTCAGTGACCATCTATTATATTTTGTTTAGACTGATGTATTTTGATGAGTCAAATTTTGGGAACGGTCATAGGTAAACATTTAATAATATTGTGTGAGGTTAAAATAAGATTTATTTGATAATATGTGTTAATATTATTGTTTCAGTAATCATTTAATTGATTAAGGAATTACTTATGGACTATATGATTCATTAAGGTGCTTCACGCATGAAAAAAGAATTTTTAATATCTTTATCTTATCATAAGTGATGAAGTGAAAATAGATAAGAAAACCCAAATTATGAGATTATGGTTATGATATATAAATGAATAATTTATGTTTATTTTCTCAAGTTTTTGTTAAGATAACAAGATAATACCTCAACTCTAGGAAATTGATTTTAGAACACAATTGTTATCCGTTTAATTTTTTTCTATGAAATTAAAGGTCATTTATCTTATCACATATTTACAATTATTTTGTGGATGGCTTTATAATAACCGTGTTATCTATCACTCTCCATAAAACTATGATGTTTAAATTTCTCTACTATACCCATATTTTCAGGAATGTAATCCTTTTCAACGTTTATAGTCTCGTGGTGACCACTAGATTTATCATTACATATTTTTTGGAGGATGTTTTATAAACCCATATTTCAAATGGTGGATTTCCAAAAATGATATTTTCTGTGTCAATAATGTAATTTTTAAATGAAATATCAAATTGTGAGGATTAATTTTTTTTTATTTATGTAAGAATGTAACACACCGAGATTTTTGTAATACACCTCATTAAATTAATTATCTGTGATAAATTACGTTGCATGCATTACCTAACATAAATGAATAATGAAAAATAATTAATTATTTAACCAATACATTAAATTATTTTCAATGAATTTTATACACCACATTATGAAATTTAAATATTTTTAAATTCATCTAAAATATTTTATAGTCATATGATAATAATGAATGCAATTTTTCACATAAAAATTCAATATTTCTCTAAAGATAGTTTAACCACTATTTAATATTAAACCTTAATTAAAACAAAATTTTGACACATTTATTTACGATATCTAAAAAATATAACTCTTTTTAAAATTCATATTGTCAATATTATCTTAGGGATAATTTTTCCTATTTTTTTAAAATATTTATTTTTTGGTGAATAGTAACAAATTTCAACATTTATAAAACTATAAATTTATATTAGAATGTATAAAAATGAATTAAATATGATTTCAAATAAAATTAAGTACAATTTTTTATATATAATTAATTAATAAAATTTTACTCATACTTAGATCATATATTGGATGAAGTACATTTTTAGGTATAAATTTTAATTTTTCAAGATAATAATTTTTCCTGGTAGTTTATAGCATTAGTTTTAAATTAAATAATACACATTCATTGTTATTAATTTTCAAAAATATATTACTTATTGGGAGTCATTAGTTACAAATTTAGTAAACAATTACTTTTTAGGAAATATTAATCGTTACCATAGTAATTTGTATTACCATTGTGATGGGTAAACTGGGTATGGGTGAAAATAATATTTACATTGTTATAAAATGACCCTAAAACATTATAAAAAATTTTGGATGAGTTTTATTTGAACCATAACACCTATGGTATTAATTTGTGTTATTTATCGGTCATTAGTCCTTAAAAATGACTTTTATATCTTTATATTCAACAAAATCCACAAAAATTCACTTTTTTCCATAAATATCACTTATGTGTTCAAATCTGGAAGAAGGTAGAAAATAAATTAATATAATTGACCATGTTGAATATAATAAACTTATATTCAAGATATATATTTATTTATGAAAAATGGGATCCATTATAATTATGTTATGATATTTATAATAATTTATTTAAATAAAACGAAAAAACATCACATTCATATTTTTTATAATTGTATTATTTTTAATATGAGGTTATTTAGAATATATCATTGACGATAGATATTATTTTTAAATATAAATGTTTTTTATACATCATGGTATTCTATTTTTCATTTTTAGTGAATAAATATTTACATTAAGTAATTATACAATGATGTTGAAATGTTTTTTTCATTAGTGAAACAATCAATAAAATGATATTAAAAGTATTAAAATTAGTATAATTGGAATTAATTATTGTTATCTAGGAGTTTTTAGTATTAATATTTAATATTAGTGGTCGATTAACTCTTTTTTTTTGATTTTATATTGATTTCGTGGTTTTCATATATTTAACGATAATGAATAGTGTCATAATTGATAGTAATGATAATTTATCAAAATAATATGTTACTAAATTAATTAAAAATCCTAAAAAATACTCTAAAAATAACAAGTTTTTATTTTATTGTCAAAAACATCATAAATTATTTATTTATCGACTAATTTACATTGTCTATTTAAAAATTTATATCTCTTTAATATTAAATAAATTATTACTATAATCATAATTAAAATAGGTTAATTAAGTTAAATCAAAATGGTAAGGTTTTTAAAAACCAAGACATGTTAAAATTTTATTTGGCTTATAAGAGTACGACATTATTTCAACTAATATTTGAATCAATCCCCACTTTCTAGAATAATTATAAATATGAATTTATTATAATTTAATATTTTTAGAATTTTCAAGGGTTACACTCACCTAAATTACTAAATGAACCTCCGTAATTCATTTCATTTCACCACCTTGGGCCTTCTTTCTCAACAAACCTCTACCAATTTATCTTAACAACAACATTATTTTTGTTTTATATGATTATTACATCTAAAATAACAAACCTAAAACTAAAAACATACATATAATTGATGTTCTTTAAATAGGGGGAGGTTGAATCAAGTCAAACTAAATGAAAAATAGAATCTAATAGTTTCCCATAACACATTTACAATTGTGAGAATTATGATTTACTCTTCGTTTATTTATTTTGTGTGGTGTATATAGTTCCCATTGATAAATCATATAATTAATCTCATCATCTTCATGGTATTCCAGGCTTAATTTGATAATTATTAATATTTTTTGTATTATGATTCAATTGATTTCAAGTTATATGGACTTTATGTCGAATTATATTCCATTTAGAAATATCTATTATTATGTACCAATTAATATTTATGGGGTGTATACACTATCCATTTATTTTTTGACAATTTAATTTATCATAAATATTTAAATATTCTATGATTTATGTGTATATACCTAAAACAAAATTCATTTTTTATTTACTGAGTTCACATTGATTTTTATTTGATTAATGTTGAAATATTAACAAATCATTGTATTTTTTCAATAAAGACATTTAATGATAGGTTCAATTTTTATTAATTATATTGATTATTTGATACATGACGTATAAATTATACATAAGACACACATGTGTCTTGGATATAGGTTTCCCATCATTGCATCAGCTTTCCTTGGAGATTAATCTGTTATGATAATTATAAATTTGTTTTAACCCTAATTATAAGAATGCCCGGTGAATGGTCTTGATGTTAGTGGTTCGTCTTTAAGATATATGATGTCCAATAATTTACCATTTATTTCATTAATAATTCAATTAATATTATTATCCAAATTATTTTCACTATGAATAAAATATATGGATGAGTTTCATACCCACTTTTTTGATTAAATTTAATGTGTGCTAAATTTTTTACATTTCAATGTTAATTATTATTATTTCTCTAAGATAGATTCCACAAGAAATCACTATTACTGATCATTTTAGGTAAACCATTCCATATGGTTGATTTTCCATAGTATTATAATATGTTTATTATTATTGACATTTAGGGTTAAACCAAAGGAAATAATGGTGTTCTGAAAGAAAATACTATTTTATTTAAAATGTAATTTTAATTTCAAATATGTATGTGGTTTACCAATACTACCAGAAAATTTATTCCTTTGGGATATGATTTATTTTATCTAATTACAATTAAACAATGAATGGAATCAGTTCCGAGCTACTGGGGTATGAGTCTTTTTATAATGTCTCACATCCAATTTTCATATACTATGTGGGTTTCAATCCCCATTTTAGCCTATTTATTGAGGTAAATTCAAATTACCATTCTAGTCTATAGATTCCCTTTAATAACTAGGTTCACTCTCAATTCCAGTATTGGAAATCTCATGATATGTCCACCTTTACCCAATTTATGTGAATGTTATGAAATTCAGTACCACCCATCATATAATTAAAAACATAAATATGTGTACCTAAACATCATAAAACATTCATCATATGATCAACAATGAAATAGAAATATATTTTATAAAAATATCTTCATTTATTATCCTATTTAAAATAAATTATGTTAATTTTTTTTGTCAATTCATTATAGCATAACCTGTTGAAAAGGAATGGGTTTCAAAAAAGTCTTTTCATAAAAATTATTAACCATATTCATAATATATAAGGATGATATAATTATTTCATTTACCCAAACTAGAATTATTATAATGATAGAATATTATGATTGATGATTATAAATACCATTAAATGTTTATTATAAACAGTTTCGTGGAAAATTACCTTATATTAATAAAAATAACATTTTATAAATAAAAAAGAAAAAATATTTTGAGAATAATTGTATTTAGAAATAAAAATGGATATTTTTTTAAGGAATAGTTAAATAATAGTGGTAATGATGGTGTGAAATTTCATTTATATTGTATATGAAATAATAAAAAATACTTTATATAATTTTTAAAATGGAAAAAATACCTCATTCGGAAATAGATAAGTATGTTTAATTGAGAAATTTTTTTAAAAATAAAAATACGGTAAAAATGAAATTAGACATTCATATTAAAAAAATTATTCATTCTTTAAATCATTTTTGTATCAAAAAATGAACATGGGAGGGAATTATTCACAATAAAATATTAAAACATATTTAGTAATCTAAAAATATTTCATTATTTTTCATGATTTAAAGAAAATATAACTAATAAAAAACTCCTAATCTCATGAACTATCTAGAGAGAAGAAATTTATTGAATTTATTTATTGGTATATCATTATATGTTTTTCATTAAAAACATAATCCCAAATAATAATAATAAACAATTAGAAAATAACATAAACTTGTTACTACTTTGGTACCATTTAAATCAATAGTCACATGAGAGAATGGAAATTATAAGGATATATATATCCCATAATTTTCCAGATAATCATCATAAAATGAAATAAGTAGAAGTATATACACCACATAAAAGTAAATTATGGTAAACATATAATATATCTTACATAAGTAAATGCATGATGAAAATTAGCTACATCATTTGTTTTATATCATCACACACATTATAAAATCATGTATAATAAATATATAATATTTATTTACATAATATAGAACCATACAAATATCTATCATAAAATTTCAAATTCACATATGGTATCTAATCACTAATTTATTAATAATTTGTTAATAAAATTATTGATCTTGTGGATAAATGATTTATTTTCCACTCATGATTTAGTTTGATAGTATGTTAATTTTATGTTTTCCATTGTTCCATTTTCTTTATAATTATAAATATGATATAAATATATTATTAATTATATATATAAACTCATCCAAAAGTTTGTAGATTGGAAAATGAATAACTATATCCATTAAGATAGTATATTGTACATATACAGTAATGATATTTTCAATTTTTATGAGTAGAATGAATGAATGGTAAATAATAATTAACCATTAAAAATTCATTATTATATCATATAAATAATATATTTTCATCATAACGAGACTTATTTCCATCCATTTAAATAAAAAACAATAAACAAAACACATGTAGTTCTGGAATTGTTATTCGATAACTAAGCGTGAGATACATTATTAGTTCTCATTATATTGCAGGGCATGAATGTAGATATGATATTGTTATTAGATTATAAAAATTTTGTCAAAAAATATCACATAAAAATATTAATCTTTATATATTATCCATCCATAATATTTGGTGATGAAAAATTAATTTTATCTCAACATGGAAATGGTATGTCAACCTTATGGTTGATCGATACATTCATGTACAATTATATGGGAATAGGGTGGATAATTTTGGTTCTATATTCATAATAATATATTATTCTATTTAGAATACTAAACTTATTATTTTATTGTAAAATAAAACTAAATATGTGGTGGAAAAAAATAATTCAACAGGGAATATGAATGATTTTGGAGATAAATATTCTTTTAAGTAACTCATTTATATCTCCACTTAATGATCTTAGGTTTGGTAATTTTTAAATAATATAAACAATTAAATGTTTCTATGGTTTTTTTAATATTATTTGGATGGTTTATTCAAGACAAAAATATCATCATATTGTAAAGAAGATATAGTAGGGGTTCCCCTTTATATGTGACTGGAGGGGAAATCATTGTACATCATGATATATTAAAATATAAAAAATTCATTATCTATATAAATGATTCATAATGGTTAGATATTTTATTATGACATTTTATATGGTTATATTTTTTTGAAACAGTAATATTTTACAAGTTTACATGTCATTTTAATAATTATGTTTTGGTTTATGCAGTTAGTTAACATATTTTTACCATAACCATCATAAATATAATTTCACAGATTAAGGGTTAAAATTATCTCATAAATTGAAAATGGGTGATTTTTTCAACCATAAATCATCTAAAATTTCCATTTTAAAGTGTTTCATTATTTTAAAATATTCTATTAAAATTATTATTGCAACAAAATATCATCAATCTATTTTTTGGTACTATTAATTAAATTTTTTTATAAATGTAATTAGAAAAATATGGTATTATAATATATCTTATTAACATATCTATAACATGTCAAATTTTTCTAAAAAAATCATCAACAATGATTATTATTCAATTTTTTATTAAATTTCAATTTTTTAAAATCATTTATTTAATTTCTATATTTATTGAATACATACTATATTATTGACGCATAACTATTTAGTGTAATTATTGAATCCATAAAAATTAAATATATATTACTATAAAGAATAAATTTACGTTCTTCTTAATTTCAAAATTTATTATCTATGAAAATTAACTTCTAAACAAATGATAAAATTGTGGATATATTAAATTCATGATTTTTAAAAAAAAATTACAGTATAATTTCATAAAATAATAAAAAGTAAATCATTAAACATATAAAGGAAAAAAGTATCCTTATATTGATTATTCTAATGGATATGGATGAAATAAAATAATAAATTTGTATAATGGATAGTGTTACATAAAACATAAATCCTTTTACCTAATATTAATCTATAGTTTCGATGAATTACTCTAACCGAGGTAAAAAATCATTCTATTGTTTCTACTCATTTTAAAAAAAATTGAAATTGGCCCATATACCAAATTTTTATCTTCTAATATAATATATTGGAACCATTTTATATGATACAATTCAAATAAGGGGATGAATAAAATAGAAGATAGAAATGTGAAAACTAATGAAAAATTATTTTAAAAAAAAATGAATTTTTATATTTTAAAAAATTATACAAATTTCTATCATAAATTTTTTTCAATTGAACATAATTAAAAAATTATAATAATGTATTAATAATTTTAATTTTTAACCAATTAATAAAAAATTGGAAAGTTTTTAATTCTAGAAATAAAAATACACTTTTTAATAAAAATTGTTATTTTTTTACAATTCATTAAAAAATAAATCTTTTAATAAATTCATAAATATACACTATATACTAGTGCTTAAATTTTTGTTCAAAAAATACTATAATTGTAACATCCCATGTAAATAAAGAATAAAACATATTCATATTTATTAATATTTATGAATTAAATATAAATTTTACTTTAAAGGGGTTTCTATGTTCGATAGCATACCCGATACAGAACAAAGATTTTCTTTGAAATCTTACGTTGCACACTTGTAATAAAATAATATTATTTTAAATGGTAGTTAACACATAGCCATTTTATTGTCGGGAATGAATATAAATATCAAAAATATGATTATATATGTTTTTTAAATGTTTTTAGATTTATCCAATAAAGGATAAAGGCTTAAAATACGAAACAAATTCAATTTTAGACATAGATACTCTAATATTCACTAAAGGTCGACTTATCGCCTTTTCATGGTGAACCTTATTTAAATATAGTTTTGGTCACTCTTATACATTATATTGGACCAAATAACATTATTCTTCAGAATGGGGACATCAAAATCAACTTTGTGTAAATTTGTTTTATTTTTCCGACAAAGTTCATTTTTTAATGAATAGTGAAGAATGTTATATTTTAATTTAAAACCTCATTTTAATATAATTTTTTTATATTATTAGATTACCTTTTGAATTGGTTTTAAAGTGAAATTATAATATATTTTTACCATTTAATCCAATAATGGTCATTGGAATTAATCTCACATTGAAATTGAACTTAAACTCGTGTCAATCTTTTGATATATATTACTTAAATAAAAACACGCTATTTGTTCTGATAGCGGGAATTAATTATTAAATTAATTAATGTAACTTATATGTTTTTAATTTTTTAAAATAGACATCATTTTTGAATTTGGAATATCAAATATATCTTAGGGTGAATTTTTGGTATTTTTATGAAAAACTTCAATTTTCGATGAATAGTGAAACCACTAAGTGGTACTTAAAAAACTTAATTTTATTTTAAATGAAATTTTACCACCACTGTGTTTTGAAATTAAAAATCCGACATAAATGGTTCTAATTAGGAAGTAAAATGTGGTTCAATGGGAATAAAATAATTTTTTTGGTGAATAGTATCTTTTAATTTTTTAATCGCGATTAGAGGTAATTAGTGTAGTTTAAGGTAAAAAATAATGTTTTAATAATATGAAATGACCTAGAAACATTTCCTACTCTCATTTTATGTGTCATGGCCGACCAAGACTATCCATGGGTCAACATGGGGACCCCATGGAGCCACTTTGTTAGGAAAATGACATTAATAAGTTTTTATTTAATGTTAAAATTAAAATGTCACAAACATGAGTTGTTTTACTAAAATAATTTTTAAATCGGGTTATAAAAGAAATATTTTTCACTATATTATAAAGATAAAAATATTTCATACATAATGATATTTTTTTATAATTTTTAGACATTAAATAAATTAAATTATTTATGACACCATGATGATGCAGCGATTACCTCATTATTTATTGATTTAAATAAAATGAAAAGATAATGTAAAATCTAAGACCTAAACATGTAAAAAACCTATTGTATGGGATGATTTAGAACTATTATCACCTTATCCTCTAAATATATATGTTTGGGTCCTGTTAAATCTGAAAATCATTTTATAATAATGTAACCTTTTATAACATTCCAAGAGTGGCCCTCCTCTCCTCTTATAAAAGGCTCCCACCTCTACCACATTAACCACACCTCTCAAGAATTTGGCTTGGCCACACCCTTCCCATATTTTCTCTCCGCATCCCTCTTTTACTCCTAGAAGCCTCACTTTGGGCAGAAGTCTTCCCAAGGATGGTATTGAGCTCAAATCAAAAAGAGTTACCCGTTTTAAAGGTAGTGTTTTCTCTTGTGTTCTAACGTTTTATTTCTCTACTCCAACCCACTAAACTCTTTTCATTCCTTTATTTTGTAACAGAACCAGTATCTAAAATATACTATGATGTTTTTATAAGATTTATTTTTTCTACACTTACACACACCTATATCTAATGGTTAAAGAACAAACTGTTTCTGTGGATGGAGAATTTCTGCCTCACGAAACCATGATTGTTCAACACTCATATAACACCTTCAATGGTGGCCATTAATATGTCACTATATTTATCTATGATATAGAATATTTATATGTTTTACATAATCTTCTGTATTTTTCATTTATGGCATACCTTTATGGTTTCCATTATGGGTAAACGCGATATCTTCGTTTTAGGAAGTGCAGACCACCACCCCCTCAAAGTGATTTGATTCGTTAATACCATATGTGGTATGTATAAAGGATAAATTTAATGATATTATATATGATATTATACTGGAATTATGATATAACTTTATATCATTATGATTTCACTAAATTAAGTACGGAATAGAAATGAAAGTAGTGTTCATGCGTACGTACGGCTTACCGTCTCCATGAACGGTGCAATTCATTTCTTACCTCTAAATGTTATGTACTATTATAAATACCTATATATGATGGATATATATAAAATATATGATATCCAAATCATGAATATCATTCTGGATATAATGAACCATTGACAACATAAACAACATGTAATTGTAAGAAGTCCATTTTTGACTTAAGTACCAAATATCGACAAAACGAACTGTATTAAATTAAATGATTACATAACGTTTATAACATGGAAATAAGTTATATAAAAGGAATAATAAACTTGAAAAATGTTCTTAAGAAAGTATAAATTAACTTTAGTTTATTATCCAGGATATTAAAAAGCAATCGAGTCACATCGGACACGAGGTAAGGGACATCGTCTCAATCTCCTTTCATTGAGGCATATTTTGTTTTATACACAACACTCTTTTATACGGTGTATAAACCCCTTTGACATTTACATTTATACAAAATTAATCTTTTTTTATGAAGCGTTTACTAAATGACAAAATGGAATGTTTTTTTGTCGTACGTATGCGGTGACAACGACTTCTCCGCCACCGTGACCAATATTTGAGTTTCGGCTTCCTCTATAAACCATAACTTTTTTTGAATGAAAAATAAATACTATGTTTTACTTTTCTTTTACTTTGCTATTGAAAATGGTTTTCATAATTTTTTAATATCAATGTGTTGTATTGATATCTTTTGATTGAAAAGTGGAAATGTTATGTTTCCTTTATGCATGTTTTATGTGATACGATTATGTTATGGTTATTGGGAATTGTTATAAATATGGGTGGTTCTGTGATAAACTAAGGGCAGGTGAGCCCGATATAGCTCTCCAATGCATTGGGTAATGCGAAGGAGTTAAATTTTAAGGTTTCTCCGAAGATATTTTGGGAATATACTGTGATGGGTATTCGAAACATAACCATGAGGGTTACTCCCTATGTAAGAATGTTATGAATGCCTCAAGTTACCTTTATGTCTTATGATTTCTTTGATTTATTCATGATTTGATGATTTATGTGATTATGTTTTATGAGTAAGGTATGATCCCATGCATGGACTTATGTTTTCATTTCGTACTTTTATATCCCTTACTGAGCTTTTTATGCTCATCCCATGTTTTTGAAATGTTTTTCATAGGTCAAGGGAAATGTATATGATGTGATGATAGTGTCAAGGATGTGTCAAGAAAGAATATTTCTTTTATTTTAAATATGATTCTGTTAATGGGAAAAATGCGTACTATATTTTATGTAACCACTTTGTTTAAATGTGGAATGTAATGCATGTTTTATGATCTAATTCTCTAAAACTCTAAACCTGAAAAGATCAACAATGTGTATTCTTAAAGTAACTCATGATTAAGTAAGGTTTAAGTCTGGGGCCTTATAGTTAGAATCAGAGGTTGGTTTAGATAACTTTAGGAGTTTTATTTCTATTAAATAATTATCCAAAAATATTTTTTTTGTGGTCAAATTTAAATGATAGAGAATTTGAAGATTACCATGTTGGTTCATCTATGACATGTTTGTTTAGAATGGTTTTCTGCAGAGGAAATAGGGAATCCGTGATAGGAAGTCATACAGATGGAAATGACCTTCCGAATCAGCGTCCTAAGATGGTCGGAATTGGAACTGAACAATTTGTTGTAATAATGGTGCAGTTGACTCAAGAGATAAATGGTGGTGGTATCCATGCAGGATATCAGCCAGATCAAACGCAGAGGAACATGTCAGTGGTGGAACATTTCATGAGGCAACATCCACCATAACTCAGAGGATCATCTGACCCTGTGCAAGCTGAAGGGTGGATTAAAGCACTGGAGAAGATTTTCGATGTCATGGGGTGTTCATACAATCATAATTTTAATCATGTTATTTACCGTTTAGAGGGTGAAGCAGATCAGTGGTGGTCGATGGTTAAAAATATTAGAGACGCTGATGAGATTGATGCCCTTGACTAGGATGAATTCAACGGTATGTTTCTTGATAAGTATTTTCCTATGCCTGTTCGACTTTGGATGGAAAAAAAATTCCTGGAATTGAGGTAATAAGAAGTCTCAGTGGCTGCCTATGAAGAAAGGATCACTCGATTGGCAAGGTATGCTCCAAATTTTATCTGAGACTTTGATAGTAAAATCAACCGTTTTTACTCAGGATTAAAGACAAAATATCGAAGGGCATTAGCTTCTCGCAATTTCAAGAGTTATGAAAAGTTTTCTCGATATGATGAGAAGGTGGTAATGGTGTTTTCCGATGATCAAGTGTTCTATAACAACCAGAAGAATAAGAGACCGAGGTGGCCGGAGGAAGAAAATAATTCTTCAAAAAGGTCTGATGGTAAGAACACTAAGTTTCTAGTTTGTGATAAATGTGGTAAAATTCATGCTGGGTAATGTCTTCTGAATTCTGTAAAGTGATACCGATATGGTAAGATGGGACATAAGGCTCATGATTGCACTAAAAAAGATCTGGGTGATGGTAAGACCAAATTTGATTTACAGTTTGTGAAATGTATTAAGTGCAATGAGATGGGTCACTAAGAAAATGCGTGTCCGAAAAAGAGCTAGAGTGATGGGAAGCAGTTAGAATACCAGAAGAAAGGGGTGGTGAAATCCTTTGAAACTACTTCAGCATATGTCAGGCCATCAAATGAAGTTGTATCAGGTACTTTGTTTTCTTTTTCAGATTAGGCCAGTGTGTTGTTTGATTTGGGTTCTACACATTATTTCATCTCTGAAAACTTTTCTAGTAAAATGGGAATACCATCTCAAGAAATGACTCCTGAACATGTGCTAAAAACACCTGGTGGAAATTTTTAGGGAAAAAGAATATATAAGAATCATCATATCCTTATCTGTGGAAAGAACCTACTTGAAAACCTTATTCTTTTACCTCTAGTGGAGTTTGATTTTATCATGGGTACGGATGGGCTCTCTATTTACCATGCTATGATTGACTGTAGAGCTAAAGAAGTTTCTTTTCAGAAAGTCTTTCAGTTTGTGTACATGAATGAACCCTTACATTTGATAACATATCAAGAGACTATGAAACTTGTAAAAGATGGAAATGAATGTTACCTTGCACGTATTGTTGAAAACAAGGGAACTGTTCATATTAATGATGTGCCAGTGGTAAATGAGTATCCTTATGTTTTTCTTGATGAGTTGCATGGAATAATACCAGATCAGGAAGTTTAATTTACTATTGACTTAGTTCCTTATTCTAAGCCAATTTCAAAACCCCCTTATCGAATGGCTCAAACTGAACTTTTAGAGTTGAAGGAGCAATTGCAAGATTTATTAGAGAAAGGTTTCATTCGTCCTAGCACATCACCATGGGGTGCTCCTGTTATATTTGTTAAAAAGAAAGAATGTTATATTAGACGTTTCATTGATTATAGAGCCATGAATAATATCACTATTAAGAACAAGTATCATTTTCCTCATATCGATGATTTGTTTGATCAGCTCCAGGGAGCTTAGTTTTTTCAAAGATTCACCTGAGATCGGGGCACCATCAGTTGAAGGTAAAGGAAGCAGATATTCCGAAGACCGCATTTCGAACAAGATATGGCCATTATGAATTTTTAGTAATGCCTTTTGGGCTAACCAATGCACCTACTGTATTCATGGACCCTATGAATAGAATTTTCCATGGGTTATTGGAAAAGTTTGCGGTTGTTTTCATTGATGATATTTTGGTGTTTTCTAAAAGTTAAAAGGGGTGTGAAATACATTTAAGGGTTATTTTACATACCTTAAAAGAAAATAAATTTTATGGGAAATTCAGAAAGTGTGAGTTTCAGTTGCAACAAATTTCTTTCCTTGGTCATATTATTTCCAAAGAAGGGATAACTGTTGATCCTGCAAAAACAAAGGTTGTTGATGAATGGACAAGACCCACAAATGTAACTGAGATTCGTATCTTCCTTGGATTGGAAGGATATTACCGAAGGTTTTTTAGAAATTATTCTGGGTTATCTAGTCCAATGACTAAGCTCACTTAGAAGGGTGTTAAGTTTATCTGTACAAAAGAATGTGATGATTGTTTTTAGGAACTGAAAAGAAGATTGTTGAATGCTCCATTTTTGGCACTACCTTCCAGGAATGGTGATTTTGTTATCTACAGTGATTCTTTATTGAAAGGAATTGGTTGCGTCCTAATGTGAAATGATCAGGTAATTGCATATGCTTCACGTCAGTTGAAAACTCATGAGGTAAATTACAGTACACATGATTTTGAACTAACTGCTGTTTTTTTGATCTAAAAATTTGGAGGCATCATTTGTATGGAGTAAAGTGTGAAATATATACTGATCACAAAATTTTAAAGTATATATTCACTCAGGAAGAATTGGACATGAGACAGAGGAGATGGCTGGAATTAATCAAGGATTATGATTGTACAATTCATTACCATCCTAGAAAATCCAATAAAGTGGCTGATGCTTTGAGTTGAAAAAGTAATGATTCATTAACCATGCTACGTTTGGAACGAGATCCTTTGGTTTTTGATTTGATGAACATTGGCATGGAAGTTGTTTGTGTAGTATGTCATTCTGTTTTGTTGCAGGTATCAGTGAAATCTTCTCTATCAGACAGAATCAAGCAAGCACAGAAGAAAGACAGTGAGATGCAGAAAATGGTAGAGCTGGTTCAGAAGGGTAAGTTGCCTGAATTCAACATTGATAATGATTGTGTTTTGAGACATGTGAAGAGATTGTGTGTGCCTTGTGATTCACAGTTGAAGAGAGATTTGTGATGTGAAGCTCCCAGTTCTCCGTTTTCAGTTCATCCAGGCAGTACTTAGATGTATAGAGATCTTCAGGAGTATTACTTGTGGGACAGAATGAAAAGTGATATTGCTGATTTTACTGTGAAGGGTTTGACTTGTCAACAGGTTAAAGCAGAGCGGCAGTTACCAGAAGGGATGCTTCAGCCTTTACCAGTACCATAGTGGAAATGGGAAAATATATCCATAGACTTTGTTGTGGGATTATCGAAGACATCTCGAGGTAATAATGCAATCTGGGTTATTGTTGATCACATGACTAAATATTCTCATTTCCTTCCTATTCGAGATACTTTCTCTCTAGATCAACTTTCCTATTTGTATCTTAAGGAGATAGTCAGGTTACATGGAGTTCCCCTCTCCATTGTATCAGATCGTGATCACAGGTTTACTTAAAACTTTTGGAAAGTCATTCAGAAGTTATTGGGTACTGAATTAAATTTTAGTACAGCTTTTCATCCTCAATCAGATGGGCAGTCAGAAAGAACGATTCATACTTTGTAGGATATGGTACGTGCTTTTTTGATGGATTATCAGGGTAGTTGGGACCAACGTCTTTTTTTGGATGAGTTTTCTTATAATAACAGTTTTCATTCTAGTATACAGATGGATCCGTTTGAGGCATTATATAGGAAACGGTGTCGAACTCCAGCTTTATGTGATGAAGTGGGTGAATGGAAGTTGATGTGACCGGAATTGGTAGAAGAGTTTTTAGAAAAAATTTAGCTAATTCAAAAACACATGAGAGTAGTACAGAGCAGGCAGAAGAGTTATGCGGATAACCGGAAGAAGGATCTATCTTTCGAGGTGGGTGATCATGTTTTTCTCAAAGTTTCACAGTGGAAAAGTGTGATGCAATTTGGTAAGAAAGGAAAGTTGAGTCCAAGGTTCATCAGACCATATGAAATTATGGAGAGAGTTGGATCAGTTTCTTACCGAGTGGGTTTACCTCTGAGTTTATCTTAGGTACACAATGATTTTCTTGTTTCGATGTTGAGAAAGTATATTCCAGATCCATCTCATGTTTTGCGCCCAAAGGTAGTTTAGTTGGAAGAGAATCTCTCTTATGAAGAACAACCAGTCCAGATTATTGACCGAAGAGAGAAAGTGTTGCGAGATAAGGTAATTCACCAGGTAAAGGATTTTTGAAAAAACTATATGGTTGAAGAGGCAACGTGGGAATCTGAAAATGCTATGAGGGATAAATACCCCCACTTATTTTGATAAGTGAATAGAATTGCGAGGACACAATTCCCAAAAGGTGGGAAGGATGTAACATCCTAGGTGAATAAAGAATAAAACATTTTCATATTTATTAATATTTACGAATTAAATATTTATTTTACTTTAAAGGGGTTTCTATGTTCGATAGCGTACCCAATACACAACAAAGAGTTTCATTGAAATCTTACGTTGCACACTAGTAATAAAATAATATTATTTTAAATCGTAGATAACACGTAGCCATTGTATTGGCGAGATTTAATATAAATAACTAAAATATGATTATACATGTGTTTTAAAAGTTTTTACATTTATCCAATAAAGGATAAAGGCTTATAATATGAAAAAAATTCAATTTTAGGCATACATACTCTAATAATCACTAAAGGTCGACTTATCGCCTTTTCATGGTGAACCTTCTTTAAATATAGTTTTTGTCACTCTTATACATTCTATTGGACCAAATAAAATTCTTCTTTAGAATCGGGACATCAAAATCTACTTTGTGTAAATTTTTGGTATTTTTCCGATAAAGTACTTTTTTTAATGAATACTGAAAAATGTTGTATTTTAATTCAAAACCTCCTTTTAATCTAATTTATTTATATTATTATATTATCTCATGAATTGGTTTTAAAGTTAAATTAGAATATATTTTTACCATTTAATCCAATTGTGGTCATTGGAATTAAATTCACTTTGAAATTGGACTAAAACTAGTGTCAATCTTTTGATATATATTGTTTCATAAAAATGCGTATTTGTTCTGACAGCGGGAATTAATTATTAAATTAATTAATGTAACATATATGTTTTGAAATTTTTAAAATAGACATACTTTTTGAATTCTGAATATCAAATATAGCTTAGGGTGAATTTTTGGTATTTTTCTAAAAAACATAAATTTTTGATGAATAGTGAAACCACTAAGTGGTACTTGAAAAACTAATTTTTCGTTTAAATGAAAATTTACCATCTCTGTGTTTTTAATTTCAAAAATCCTATATACATGGTTTTCATTAGGATGTAAAATGTTGTTCAATGGGATTAAAATAATTTTTTGGTGAATAGTAAGTTTTATGTTTTTAATCTCGATTATAGGCAATTAGTGTAGTTTAATGTAAAAGTAATGTTTTAATAATATGAAATGACCTAGAAACATGTCCTACCTTCATTGGATATGTCATTTCCGCCCAAGAAAATCCATTGGTCAACATGGGGACCCCATGGAGCCACTTTGGTACGAAAATGACATCAATATCTTTTTATTTAATGTTAAAATTAAAATGTCACAAACATGAGTTGTTTTAATAAAACATATTTTAAATGGGGTTATACAAGTCATATTTTTTACTATAATTATTAATTAGAAATATATAATGATTTCATACATCAGGATATTTTGTTTATAATTTTTAGACATTAAATAAATTAAATTATTTATGACACCATGATGATGCAACGATTACCTCATTATTTAACGATTTAAATAAAATTAAAAGATAATATAAAATATAAGACCTAAACAAGTCCAAAACCTATTGGATGGGTGGATTTATAACTATTATCACCTTATCCTAGAAATATATAATTTTGGGACCTTTTAAAACATTAAATCATTTTATAATAAAGTAACCTTTTATAACTTTCCAAGAGTGCCCCTCCTCTCCTCTTATAAAAGGCCCCCACCTCTACCACCTTACCCACACCTCTCAATCTTTTGGCTCGGCAAACCCCTGCCCATTTTGTCTCTCCACATCCGTCTCTTACTCCTAGAAGACTCTCTTTGGGAAGATGTCTTCCCAAGGAAGGCTTTGAGCTCAAATGAAAAAAAGTTACCCGTTTTAATGGTAGTGTTTTCTCTTGTGTTCTTATGTTTTATTTCACTTCTCCAACCCCCTAAACTCTTTTAATTCCTTTATTTTGTAACAAAAAAAGTATCTTCATTATACTAGGATGTTTTTATAACATTTATTCGAGCTACACTTACACACACCTACATCTAATTGTTAAATAACATACTGTTTTTGTGTATGGCGAATTTCTGCCACACGAAACGATGATTGTTCAACAATCATATAACACCTTCAAAAGTGTCCAATAAGATGTCACTGTATTTATATATGATATATAATATGTTTATGTTTTACTTAATCTTCTATATTTTTCATTTATGGCACACCTTTATGGTTTCCATTATGGGTAAACGTGATATCTTCATTTTAGGAAGTGCGGACTTCCGCCCCCTCAAAGTGATTTAATTCATTAATACCATATGTGGTACATATAAAGGATAAATTTAATGATATTATATATGATATTATACTAGAATTATGATATAACTGTATATCATTATGAGTTCACTCCATTAAGTAAGAAATAGAAATGAAAGTAGCGTTCATGCGTATGTACGACTTACCGTCTCCATAAACGGTGCATTTCATTTCTTACCTCTAAATGTAATGTACTATTTTAAATACATGTATATTCTGCATATATATGAAATATATGATATCCAAATAATTAATATCATTCTGGATATAATTAACCTTTGACCACATAAACAACATGTAATTGTAAGAAGTCATTTTTTAACTTAAGTACCAAATATCGACAAAACGAACTTTATTAAATTAAATGATTACATAACATTTATAACATGGAAATAAGTTAAATAAAAGGAATAATAAACCTGAAAAATGTTCTTAAGAAAGTAGAAATTAACTTTAGTTTTTTATTCAGGAGATTAAAGAGAAATCGAGTCACGTCGGACACGAGGTAAGGGACATCGTCTCAATCTCCTTCCATTGAGGCATATTTTGTTTTATACACAAGATTATATTATACGGTTTATAAACCCCATTGACTTTTACATTTATACAACATGAATATTTTTATATGAAGATTTTACTAAATGACAAAATGGAATGTTTTTTTCCATACGTATGCTCCGAAAATGACTTCTCCGCCGCCGTGACCATTATTTGAGTTTCGGCTTCCTCTACAAGCCATAAGTTTTTTTGAATGAAAAATAAATACCATGTTTTACTTTTCTAATATTTTGGTATTGAAAATGGTTTTCATAATGTTTTTTTATCAATGTGTTGTATGGATATCTTGTGATTGAAAAGTGGAAATGTTATGTTTCCTTTATGCATGTTTTATGCGATACGATTATGTTATGGTTCTTCGTCATTGTTATGAAGACGGGTGGTTCCGTGATAAACTAAGGGTGGGTGATCCCGATATAGCTCTCCAATTCATTGGGTAATGCGATGGTGTTAAACGTTAAGGTTTATCTGATGAAATTTAGGGAATATACTTTGATGAGTATTCCAAACGTAACCATGAGCGTTACTCCCTATGTAAGAATGTTATGAATGCCTCAAGTTACCTTTATTTCTTATGATTTTTAGGATTTATTCATGATTTGATGATGTATGTGATAATCTTTTATGAGTAAAGTATGATTCCATGCATGGACTATTGTTTTCATTTCGTACTTTTATATCCCTTACTGAGCTTTTTATGCTCATCCCATGTTTTTGAAAGGTTTTTCATAGGTCAAGGGAAAGGTACATGATGTGATGATAGTGTCAAGGATGTGTCAAGAAAGAATCCTTGTTTTATGTTAAAAATTATTATGTTGATGGGAAAAATGAGTACTAACTTTTATGTAACCATTTTGTTTAAATGTGGAATGTAATGCATGTTTTATGATCTAATTCTCTAAAAATATAAACCTGAAAAGATCCTCAACGTGTATTCTTGAAGTAACTCCAGATTAAGGAAGGTTTAAGGTCGGGGAATTATAATAATTTTATGAAATTATGTTTCTAAATTTTTAAAAAATATTATATTTAATCATAAAAAGGTATCAAAATAATGTTTAAAGGAAACTTCATTTTGAAGCATAATATGAATTTACTAAAAATTAAAATTATTGTTTCCTTCTAAATCATATAAAAATTATTTATTCTGATCTAAATTTTTAAATAAATCCTAATTTGGTTACTCATATTCAAACACACCAATTAAACATTATGTTAATAATATTCATATTTAAATAATATTTTTTCATTGTTTGTTTTAGTGTAGTGGTCACTATCGTAAATTTTTTCAAACTTATTTTGATTTATTAAATTTATAAAATTGATAAAATATATGTTATTATAATTATTAATATGATTTTAATTTTGATTTATAATGAATATAAATTTATTATACAATTGGTTAGAGTGTGTATGAATCATGCAAAACAAAAGGGGAATTTTCTTCATCCCAGTTTTGTTTCATTGAGACGTGTTTGATGTAATGTACACATTATGGATTGGTATGTTTTTATATTGGGAAATTGATCTAACAAATCGGGAAGAATAATAATTCATTGGGTTTAAACATATAACAAAAATGAATTGATAAATGTGTCTTTTATTCAATAGTTACCAAATTTGTAAGGGTTTATCAACTCACATTACCATCATTCGCACATATTTTATGTTATACACCATTATAAATATATCAAGTGTATATAATACCACTATGATATGTTATATAATTAATATAATTGTCTATATTGTATTTAATGAATCATTTTTTTATTTCATGGGGGTCTTGAATAAATATTTACGAAATTTTTTAGGGTTTTATGTTAGAATCTAATTTTTTATTAGGATTTACAATGATTAAATTTATGGAGATGAAATTATAGGTATATATCAACCAAATAATATTTTATTTATTCTCATATGATTATTTATTATATAGTACATTTTTATAATTCATTATCATCTATTTATGTACTCATGATACCGAAATAATGTTTTTAACAAAAAACATACTTTAGTTCTATCTTCATTGTGAAAACTTTTCTAAAAAATCATTATATTCATTAAAATGTATTAATTAATGGTTTAACTATTATAAAAGTATTTATTAATTTTATTTGTACACATTTTTTACTCTATATAGAAATATTTAAATGGAATCTTCTAATAATTTCCTAAAGAGCTACTTTTACTTTTTATTAAAAATGATAAATTAATATATTATTTAAAATACAGTTAAATAATTACTTTTTAAAACAAATATAGATTATTTTAACTTTTTCAATTCATTAATTTTTTAAGGATATTTTCAGTGAACGTTTTTTCAAAATATTTATAATTTTTTTATTTTAAATTAGTTTTTCTAAATTTAAAAGTGTAATTTTATCAATAAACGTTCCAATAATATTATCATTTAATATTAATATATAACCAAATCCTTTAATGATTATGATGATTTAATAGGTATATAATATAATGTTACCATATTTATTATATCTTTAAATGGTATCTAATTATTTTTGCTATGTATTTCTTATACATTTTCCATTCCATTCACTATGATATTATGAAATAATGGATGTTTTAATTTCTTTTATAACAAAAATATATTAATTATGATTCTGTCATGGGTGAGACAACATGAAGATAGATATTTCTGATTATCTGTCAAGATTTTTGGTTTTTCAAGAGGTGAAGGTTGGAAAACAACATCCTAGAAGATTCATGAAACCTCATCTCATACCTTAGTGGAAATGGGATGATATTACGATGCACATTGTTACGTGGCTACCAATGAATCTTTGAATGAATGGTGAATATCCATAATTATTGATCTTTATACCATGTTAGCACATTTTCATTCTCTAATAGAAGAATTACCACTTGAGAATTTAGAAATAATATATATTAATGATGTTTTATGACTCTATGGGGCACCCCTATCGATTGTTTCTGACCACGGTGCTCGTTTCACATCCATAATCATAAAAAGTTCTCAAATGGCCCTTAATACTGAATATCAATTGAGCACTACCTACCACCTTAAAAATTATGGACAATATGAATGGACAATTAAAACCATAGAAAACATGCTGAGATCTCTAGCACTTATCTTTAAATGCATGTGGGCTCAATATTTACCTCTGGTAAATTTTTCCTGGAACAATATCTTACACTGAATTATTCACATGGCACCATATGAAGAGTTATTTAGAAATAGATGCCACACAACAACTTTTTGGGATGATGTAGGTGAAATGAAACTCCTAGTCCCATAACTTTTTGAGGAAATAGTGGAAATGGTGAATGTTATTCGAACACACATCAAAGAAGCTCAATGTAGGCCAAAGATCTATGCCGAAAACTGAAGGAAGTTTTTTGAATTTAAAGTAGGAGACCATGTTTTCTTGAAGGAATATACATGGAAGGGTGTTAAACGAAACGATAATAAGGTAAAACTAAGTCCAAGGTACATTGGACCATTCAAAATTCATGAATGAATTGGATTTGTAGTTTATTATTTGTCAATGCCGCCAAGTCTCTCCAAAGTGTATGAAGTGTTCTATGTATCACTATTGAGAAAATTCATGCATTAACCAAAAAATGTACTCACAAATGAAGAAATATAACTGGAACCCGAAATTTCTTTTTTCAAAGAGCCTATTAGAATTCTTGACACTGGAGAACTTTGGTTCATAAACCGGATGACTAATCTGGTGAAAGTTTAATTGAGAAAAAAATAATGGAAGAGGCAGCGTTGGAACTTGAGGAACTTATGATGAAGAACCATTCAAATCATTTTATTCCGAAATAATCTATAAATTTTTATGACAAAAGTATTTGAAAAATATAATAATGTTACACACCAAGCATCCATAATAGGATTCACTTTGAATAATACAATAGCTTGAGTTGTATGCAACTTCGAGTTCTAACACACCATGACAAATAAAACCAGCCGTTATGAATAGAAATACCAACTTTTTTAAATTTTATATATTATATTTTTTAAAATGGACTTCATTTTTTCATTCAAAATATCAAAATTAGCTTTGGGTGAATTTTTGGTATTTTTCAAAAAACCATCAATTTTTTATGAATAGTGAAAAACACTCCATTATTATTTAGAATAGACTTCTTATTTAAATAAATAGTTTTTTATTAAAATTTATATTATGTTAAAATAGATACATAATACCTATATATGTTCAATTTAATTCACTGTAGTCGTTTGATAATAATATTACATATATAAAATTTATTTTTCTTTTTACCGTATTTTACCAACCTTCTAAGAGCATTTCCAAATTGGCATAAACTTTAATTTTACAACTTTTGTGAATTTAATTTCAAAAATCCGAGTTACATGGTTGATATTAGTATGTAAAATTAATTTCAATAAGGTGATAACAATTTTTGGTGAATAGTTACTTTTGACTTTTATTTACCAATTTTAAAAGTAAATTGGGTATTTAAAGGTAAAAATGATATTATAATTATCCAAACACATGTCCTAATTTTATAGGATATTTTTATTTCGACCATAATCATCCTTAGGGATAAAATATTATCCTTTTGGTCAACTTGGATTGGATTATGACATTTATTATTATTTTATTTAAAGAAGAGTTAAAAATGTTTAATTTAATGTTTCATAATTAAACAATTTCTAATATAGGGTTATACATAATCTAAATTAAATTATAAATATTCATTAGATAGATAAAAAATATTTCATAAATATTGGTTTTTTATTTATTATTTTTAGAAACTAGATAATTAATTTTATTTACGAAAAAATGATGATTCAATAATTACTATATTAATGAAAGATTAAAATAATAGATATTTAAAATATATAAATAAATGTAAACTGATAATTTTTAGGAATTACACTAATTTTATATGATAATATGACGTATTAGGGTTGATTAAATAATATTTTTTCTAAGTGATACTTTTTTATGGATTTCAAAAAAACAAAATTCAAAATGGTGTCGAAATTGACAAAAACATGTTTTTAAATGAAATACTATATTATTAAATGCTATAATATTCCTAAAAATATAAGTCTAAGAAAAAGGACATATATATGGATTAATATATCAATAATGAACCACTTTGGATTCATTGGGATTTTATTGTATGTTTATTAATGATTTATTATAATAGTACAAGAATACATGGTAAAAGTTAAACTATTTAAATAAGAGTGTAATTTATATGTTATGGTTAATATGGTTACCTATAATAGTATAAAACAAATTAAATGAGAGTTTTTCGACCCACACATACCTTATCCGAGAAATAAAGTATTTTGAATCCATTATAAACTGAATATGATTGTATAATAAAATAATATTTAATGATTTTCCTAAAGTGACCCTCACAACTCTAATAAAAGGGTACTTCCCTTAATCTCAAATTCACATTTCCAAATCCATTGGCTCAGCATACCCCTACACAAGTTTTCTCCCCAATACCTTCATGTCAACTTGGAAGCCATACTTTTATCAAAATTCCATCCTAAGGATCCCATTTGATCAACTCAAAAGGAAACCCCCGAAGAAGAGGTAATAATTTCACTACCTCATTCAAAGTTATTTTCTTCTTCCACTGCTTCTTTCTTTGTTGTTACCACACAAAAATAATCACTCCAGTACCTTTTAAATTCCATTATATTATTTTAAATATGGTAAAAATATATTAATTATACTATCCATCCAATCAATGATAAGTCACCAGACGTGTGGACGTATGACATTAATATCTCCATGTCCTGGTGTAGTTCGTTATTCAAACACATCATTACATGGATGGGAATAATAATGTGTATAAATGATATAAATAAAAAATATAACATGTTAATGATTCCTTATAAATGATATATCATCCAATTACATAATATTTTACCATCAACAGAATGGTATTGTCGCTCGTACTTACGTATGGATTCTCGTCTCCTTGAAAGCAATGAAAATCCTTTTCCATCATAACCATTCAAGAATAAATTTAATTTTATGATTACAAATAATTTTAATGAACTTAATATCATTTTGGAGAAAAATAAAATACATATTATCTATAAAAAACATTTATTAGGTAACCATATATATAAGGGAAAATGAATCAGTTAACATTTGAAACAATGATACTACAAAAATATTATTAACAAAGCTATATAAGAAGATCGTATATGACATTATATTTATGTATGTGGTTCCTGAATAATTTAATAAAAATGATTTAAATAACATACAGGAGGTTAATGTACCATTGATCATGGAAAAGTACAATGTAGGATTTAATTTTACAACATCTTTATTATTCGAAGTTGTTTATACGTGAGTATCTAACGTGGAATCTTTATCATCCACATCTGTGTATCTTTAAAATATTATCCAAATTTTTATTACTATTTACAAGAATATGTTTTAAAGTCATATAGACCCTTGTTTGATTTTTTATATTTTTTTGAAAGGTATCTTTCCACAGTATTATAAATGTGGTACTTTATGACATCTTCATAAAATTAAGGTATAAATGTTTTTTAACTCATACGACAAGTGCAACTAGTTTCTTGCCATTATAACACCTTTGATGCTTCCCTTACATACTTATATGAAAATTTTCAAAATAAACGTTTTTTTATAATTATGTGACTTTTAATCAATTTGAAAATAGAATGAGATATTTCTCTCAAATAGTTTTGATTTCATCTATGTGAACATCCTTTGAAGTATTTTACACCTTTTTAATGTTGATTTATTATGATACAATCATCCATATTTTATTAATGGTTTTGTGATATGTTTGTATGTGGATATGTTATTTTTCAACCATTTGTGGTTTATGGTTATATTTTTAACAATTCATATGCTAGTTTTAATATGAATGTTTATGTTATGTTTCAACCTTTTCATATGAGGAATACATTAGAACTACTATGTGATGGGTGGAGCCTTCTATTGCCCCTCAATGAATATGTAGGTCTCATTAAAGAAACTAGTGTCTGGGAACACGGCCTTATCAAAAACTTATTTGCAGTCTTGGGATGAGGCCCGGACTATGTGGTTATGATGTTCGGCATTATTAATTCCATCATTATGAAATTGGAAATTGATATTACATGTGATTATTTGACTAGTTGAATATCTATGTAAATATGAAAATGAAATTATTTGATTTATCTTTTCCTTATTATGCTAAATATTATGTTTAAAGTGTTTTTGTTTTAGTCTTCTACATTTCCATAAATGATTATGATTATTTATAAAAGTTTTCACTATATTGTTATCCTTACTAAGCATATGAGTTTACCCCTTTCTTATGTATTATTTTTCCTAGGATGTGAAGAATTTTATTATGATAGACTTATATGGATAGTATAAGGGAGAAAAATGTGTTCAATGGAAAAAAATGTTGTTGTTGTTTTTTCATAATGTTTGGTAAAACAAATTTTTATATCTAGTACTTACAAGGATACAACATTGATCTGTATTTTATAATTTCATCCCATGTGATCATGCCAATGTAATTTAGTAATTAACCTACTCTTGGTAACTAGGGTTTGCATGTTATAGAGTATCTCTAGATGTATGAGTTTGAATATATGTATACACCAAGGAAATTGAATTTAGGGAAAGATTTATTGAGTAGAAATTCATATGCTCAGTTGGTAAAAGAATCATCAGAAGAATGGAAGTTTATGTCAGTCTTAGTCGACTTGCACATGGAATGTGAATACCATGGTGGTGTTGTAGTTATATTTTCATCTATGATAGTTCCTAGTTTAGTTAATATGGTCAAAGATGCACAAACATCTGAGGCACAATTTCTATTTATGAGTTCAAAACTCAATGGTGGAAGATCATTGAGGGCTCGAAACATGATGGTTGTTCAGTTTTTTCTTTTAGAGATCAGATGATTTTATCTATGGCATTCTAGGAAACAATCATTCATTCTTAAAACCATTCAAGATATTATATACATATATGTATATAAAATATGTACAAGTCGTTGAAGGAACAATTTTGGTGGAGTATAATGAAAAGGAAGGCAGCCGAGTTCATCTCACGTTGACTAAAATTTTAGCTGGTTAAAGAAGAGCATTAGAGACCAATGAGTATGATATACTATTTCCAATCTCAATATGGAAATGGGAGTATATTGTGATGGATATTGTTAAGGGTATTCCAAGAACGGTTCAGAAACATGATTCCATATGGGTGAGAGTGAATCTACTTTCCAGGTCTAGACATTTCATTACAATTCGTGAAAATCATATGGTGGAGGTTATTTCAAAAATATACTTCCAAGAAGTGGTAAAGAGGAATGGAATACCCGTTTCAATAGTCTCAGATAGAGATATGAGGTTCACATCTCATTTTTAGAAATCCTTATATTAACCTCTTGGGACTCCGTTTACTAAGAGGATAGCGTCATATCCTCAGACACATGGGAAATCTGAGCGGATTATACAAACATTGGAAGATGTGTTTTTCGTCTAGTGTAATGTATTTTGGTAGATCATGTGAGGATCATAAACCCTTTGTGGCGTACTCAAACAATAAATGATATCAAGGCATGTTATACATGGCTCTATTTGAAGCATTATATGGGTTTCCTTTTCTTTCTCTGTTATGCTGGTTGGAAATAGGTGAAAAATAACTATTTGGGCCATGCCTTGTCCAAGAAACAATGGAGAAGATCCAGTTGATCAAAATGAGGATGGAGACGGCTCAGAGTCGTCAGAAATCTTATGCAGATCGCCGTAGAAGACCATTGTCGGTCGATGTTGGTGATCATGTCTTCTTGAGGATATAGCCAATGCTTGGACATCATCATTTCAGAGTGTAGGAAATGGTATATCCTAGATACATATTACCTTTCTATAAAATTAATGGGTCAGAGAGGTGGAATATCTGTTGGTATTACCACCATGGTTCAGTTCAATGCATAATGTGTTTCTGGTATCTTAGTTGAAAAAGTATCTGCCTGATCGAGACCATGGGATCATGTGAACCTGAAGTTGGATGCTTCATTTATACATATCATTGAACTAATTTTTGATAGTAAATAGCATGTCATAAATAGAAAAATCATAGGTCTGGTGATGGTTTTATATCAGCATTGACAGATTCAAGAACAGACACGAGAACACGAGATGGAGATGAAATAAAAGTGGTTTGAACTCATTTATTTGGGTGAGGGTTTTCTAAATTCCAAGGAATGAATAACCTATGTTGGTGAGAATTTAGTACCCTCATTTTTTTATGTAACCCCTACATGATAATATTCATGGTTGTTATAATAAAGTAATAAATGGGATAATGGAGAGAACATTGAATGATGTTTGGGGGAAAAGGGGATGTCGAATGGGCGGTGCACAGATTGTCTAATTGTGCAGTCAAACCATGTGTAGTTAGTCATTTTGAAGCAGTGTATCCCATGTAGTTAGAGAATGGTAAGAGAGACAATGCAATGAAGTCATGTGAGTGTCTTCCTAGGCAGTAGGTAACGCACGGTTAACCCCCCAACTTTCCTAACCATGCAGGCACTTATGTGAGATCCTAATAAAGTGAATCTCACATGTTTTTGGCCAATAAGTGGATCTTAGTTTTCCTCTTAAGCAGTCATAACATGGATTTTGTTTCTCCTAAGGACATATAAGGTCCTCTCATTATTCTGGATGTGATTTAAAGGTTTTTTGTGGATAATTGAAGGCAAATTCTTGGGGTAAGTGATTGTTCTTCTTCACTATTTTTTGGTTTCATAGATCTGCGTAGATAAAATTATCCTCTTTTCATATTTTATTCTATCAATGCCTATGATGTGTATATATAGCTATGTGGATGATAAATATGATGTTTTTGGTCTTTTCCATTTTATTATAAGATATATAAGGAGGGTTCTTAGAGAATATACCCGGTTTTCTTAAGAATTCTTCGTTCATTGTGGTTCTCTTCAAAACCATTAAGGTAGGGGGATCTTTTATCAACTCCTCTTAATATAATTTATTCAATTGGTTTAATATAGGTTTATTTGAATGGTATTGATTGTGAAAATAATTGAATAAATCTTCATTACTTATGATTTATGGTTTTAGATAAATTATGAAATCATGGTGAATTGTTTTGAAATGTGATTTATCCTCTTGATTTTAAAGTGATGAGTTTAAATTATTGATTTCCAAGAATTGTTATATGATTTGATAAAAATTTGGTTTTCAATAAAAATGGTTATTTATTGAAATGTTTTGGTATGAAAATCACATTGATGTAAATGGTTTTCAATAAAAGTAGTGTTTTATTGAATTTGTTTGGTATTGAAATGACTTTGATGGAAGTGTATTTGAATAAAATTTGTGTTTTTAAAAGGTGTTTTAGCTGGATACTTGGGAATATTGGTTTGTGAGTACATATTTCACTTCGAGGGCTTTTATGAAATATGACCTTGTGCTCAGTGCCAAAAGATAAATTGCACATGGGATATAAAAGTTCACATTTCATATATGGGGATTGGTTCAAATATAACATTGTGCCCAATGCCAAAGGGTTAATGGAATATGGAAAACAACCTTGTGATAACTTGGTAGAATAATGAAAAACTGCTCATGAGTATGTAACATTCATAATATAGACTGCATGGTTGGTTGAATGGGTTTGTAGATTATTTTTGGTATTCTAAAAAGGGATATTGTGAAATTATTTTAGATATTGTTCAGTTATTTTTATGGAAAGATATATTTTTGGGAAAATTGGTTTCAATTTAAATTGTATTGGTTGTGGTAATGAATGGTTTGAGAAATATTTTTATAATTAGTTACGAACTGATTTTGAGAAAAAAAATCTATAAAAAAAATTATATAGTTTTTTCCAACTCGTCTATCCTGGTGGTGTACGTTGGAATATCAATGGAGAAAATCCAAATGAGTTGTATACTCACCCCTTATTTGGCACATTGATTCTTTTCTAGATTCTATCTTTTGGGACAAGAGAAAGGGTAAAGTTTCCAATGTTTTTATCACTATCTTGTAATGCTTGGGCTTATCTAGGGTTGTGCATCATGGAGCTTGTAGAGAATGGAGTCATGTGGTATTTTGAGAGTCGTGTGTCTTTTATCCATTGTATACTTTGATAAATGGTTATTCTTCCACAATCGCATACATTGATGGGGTTTTGAGATACCTGAAGTTATTCAGATGAAATTAATCTGTTCATGCATTATATAATGATTGTTGGAAATGGTTGGTGGGTTTATTGGTTTATCACATAAAGGGAAAATAGTCCCCCACTTGCATTTGAATACTTTCAGCATTTATTTTCATCCTTCGGCATGTTGTGTAAGTCACTGAATACCTAGTAATGGCTCATTGTACTCTCAAGCTAATGAGAATTGGCAGTCCATTACCTGAAAAACAATAGTGCTAAAAAAAGTATTATTTTGGGAAACCATATAATATGGAAAATATTGTATGCGATGTATAAATAAAAAACCATCATTCATTCTATGAACCATTAGGTTTGACCTTGATAATTCATGGTCATCCCCTATTCAAATCCATCATAATGGTTAATAAATAAATTTTTTATGAAGAGAAGAATATCACATAAGAGTGCCAAACTAGGTGTATAAGAATGGAAAACTCATCGAGCCCCATAATGACGGTTGAGATATACTCCACTAAATATTTTTAGCATTATTACCTTAGGATTACAATATTCCTAAATTAGATCAATCAATAACATATGGATATTTTTGTTTTTCTTGGTAACCAACATTTATTTATTTACCATAACATAATAAGTTCTCATTTATATTGGATAATCCTAATGAAATACCACAAGTATTCCATATCCTATTTCCCAATGGTTCACTAAAATATTAATCAGTAACAAATTTAGAAAAAAATTCTTTTTTATAAATTCATAAATATTTCTATTATATTAATATTCATCATATAATATAACTATACAAACTATAATATTATAGGTATAGTATCATTAATAAATTGGATACATAAGAAACTATTTTAGAACATAACTATATCATCTCCCAGTAAGTTCCTCATAAACAGTACACTTATTGGATATATCATAATTAATACCTTTAATCATAACATAGGTAAATGATATATAAGAAATAGTGAACACAAATTCCCAATAAGGGTATTCTTGTCAAATTTCCCAACACATTTAAGAATAAATGATAAAAATAGAATGATAAAATGGAATTAACACTTGATAAAAATATTATGCACATCATATGTTATAATCTTGATTCATAGAATAAATATAAGAATTTTAAAAGACATGAATCATAAAATAATCAAATAACATGATCCGTGAGTGTATAACATTGGCCTAAGACTAAATTTTCCAGAATACACATAATCAATTAAAATAATTTACTTATTAGTAATGTATAAGACCATAATGTTTTATGGTATTCTACATTAAAAATTAAATATCCTTGAGAGCTTATATTTCATGAAATACCAAAGTTAAATGAATAATGTTTTATTATTATCGTTATAACCTAGAAGTTAATTTTTTTGGAATGAATATTATTAATAAAGTTTTAAAACATTCATATTTTTATACTTATACATAATTTTTTATAAGATTAATATAAGATCGAATCCAATTCTATGCATAAAAAGAATGTATTATTTTATATACAGTTCTACTACCATATAATGGTGAACTAATTTTTTAAAAATTGAAACTTTTATAAATTTTATTTGAAAAATTAAACTACAATTTTATAATTGGAATGTAACATTATCTTAGGATGAATTTTTTTGTAATTTTCTAAATATTTTTTATTTTCATGTATGTAGTAAAAAATACCAATTTTTATAAAACAATAAATTTATATTAAATAGTAACTATATGATATAAATGTTAAATAAAACTAATATATTTAATATTTAGTTATATATATTCTAATTAAATAAATTTCATTCATCCTTATACCACATTTTGGTATTGATACATTTTTATTATTTAAATTTATATTCGAAGAAAATTGTTTTCATTAGCATATTTAATGATTAATTTAAAATTAAATACTAAACCATATATGTTTTATTATTTTGAAAAATTTAATCCATAATATTATTATGAATGTAAAAATTTACAAATTATTCCTTTTTTATTTTTCATTAATATGTATAGCAACCTAGGTAATTTTTATTACCATGGAAATGGGAAAATTCGGTAATTTATAGTTATAATTAAAACATAAGAAATAGAAAACTACCATAAAACATTCAAAAAAATTTACTGGATGATTTATTTTCAACATTATTAGTAAATTATATAATTTTAGTTTTCTAATATATACTTCTCCATAAAAATGACTTTGATATTATTAAAATCAAAGAAATATATAAAATGTAAATTTCAATGGGTTAAATATCTCTTATCATTTCTCATTAAAAAAATGTTGGTTATTAATAAATTTAGGAGTCCATTTTATTAATAATAAAATTATATTAATAATATAAATATATTTCTAGAATTTGGGATATATTTTGATAGGGTTATGATATTTATAGTATTTTATTTATAAAAAAAAGATGTACCATTCATATTTTCTATGAATAAATAATTTTTAATATGGTTTCATTTGAAATACCTCTTCAAAAATTGATATTATTTTGAAGTGTGAATGATTAATATACCTCATTTTATTTTATTTTCAATTTTTAATATAGAAAAATTTACCATAAATAATTATAAAATGGTGATGGAATAGAAATTTTAATATTGAAACAACAATATAAATAATATAAAAAATATTATAATAAATAAAATATTAATTAATTAAGGAGATCCACAAACATTACATATGAATATCAAATTATAGGGTGTATTAAATGGTTTGGATAAAATTTATACTATTCTATTGTTTTTCTTGTGATCAATGTAATGGATAGTGTCAAAATTAACACTAATTATATTTTATCAAAATAATATTCTCTTAAATTAATCGGAAAACATAAAACATATATTTTAAAATATAAATTTATTAGAAATTTGTTTATAATGTAAAAAACTATTCACTTATGGTCCAAACGACATTATATAAGTAAATTGTTTAATATTATACTAATTGTAACCATAAATTTATTTTAAAGTTATTAACTAAGCTCATTAAAAATGATAATGCTTAAAATAATATCAAAACATAAGAATTTTTTTGGAGGATTATACTAAATCCATATCTAATCATATATTCTAATACAGGGCCATTTGATTATATTTTTATGGAAAATTAATTTATTATAATCTAATATTTTTATGGATTTTAATTATTCCCCTCACCTCAATTATAAAGGGCACTCTTTCTTTTATTTTATTTTGCCACATTGAGCCTTTTTGTTTGACCAAACTATATCAATTATTCCCAAAATACGTATTTATGTTATGGAGGTTATGTTCTATAATAAAGTCTAACCTTGGATCCTATAAAAACAGATCTAAAATGATTTCACTAAATAATAATATCTTAACCCACATTCGTCTATATGAGTTCAAAAGGTAAGGGTTTCCCATATCAGTTTTACATATATGGGATTAATGTTTTATTCACTACTTATTTTTTGGGTGTACTGTATATACTTCCAATTGATATATCCTAAATTAATCTCATTACCTTCATGATATTAAATGGTTCATTAGATAATTATTTTGTTATAGGGGATGTGATCCTTCTGATAATAAGTGATAAGGATTTCATCTCAATTTATATTCCAATTATAATTATTTTCTATTATTTACCTATTAAAATTTATGGAGTGTATACATTGTCAACTAATTAATTGAAAATTAAATTTATCTAACATATAAATATTATTTATGGATATATATGATTATATCATAATGTTTATTACATTTTTACATAAGTTGTTTAAATTAATAGTTATTTGATTGAAGTCAGAAATAATGATAATGTTGTCTCTTTTAATCAATATGGCTATTTGAAGATAAAGACCATTTTTTATTAATAAAACTATTTTTTAATATATGTGTAGTTCATTTTATGCATGACATGGTTGGGGGCCAATTATAGGTAGCCCCTCGATGAATATTTAGAATAATGAGATAAATAAATTAAGTTATAATTAGATGGATTTTTATTCATAAAGATTAAACTGTATTGTGAATGGTCCTTATTGAAATGGTTCAGGTTCTAGATTCATGATGTCCAATAATTAGGAATTTACTAAATTTAGATTTTAGCTATAATTATTATTAGAATATTTTCATTATGAAAAAAATATATGGATGATTTTCAAACACATTTTATTAAGTAAATGGAATGTATGGTCATTTGATTAATATTACATATTGATTATTCTTATTTATTCATGTTGTCTTAAACATTTATTCACCCTTACTAAAAATTTGAGCTCATCCATTTCTTATAGTTTATCTTTTTAATTTCTCCAAAAAGTTTATTATGTTTGATCAGAAGGGTCATACCAAGGGTATTAATGGTGTTATCAACAAAAATAATTTTTTTTATTTAAAATATAATTTCAATTTATAAAATATATATATTACTAAACCTACAAATCTATTTGGTCTATTTGGATGTGATATTAGGTATCTTATGGCAATGTAATAAAGTAAGGCGTCGAGTCTGGGATACGGGGGTTGAGGTCTTTACTATTGGTATTATTGAAAGATTAGTAGAAAAATTGGGAACAAGATTTATGAATGCATAGATCCACAGAAATGACACTATGATATAAATTGAAGATAAAAATAGATGAATTTTCCTATTAAACAATGTTTATGATTATGAGATTATATAAGAATAGATTTTTCTATTTATGTTAATTATTTCACTATTTTGGGATTATAATTTATCTTTCATGGCATTATGATCTAATATATTGTTTTCAGTAAATTTTAAATGGTTATTAGAATAATTAATGTGAATATCATAAATGAATAATATTTGAAGAGTAATAATGATCATATTGTTTTTATTGGTGTAATCAAATTATTAAATGAGAACTAGTATCTGAATCTAATTAATCATATGAGGACATAATATCATTTTATATCAAGAAAAATAAATATTTACATGGTTATTATATATCCCAATGGAATAATGAGAAGAAGTGGGTACATATGAAAATGTTTAATGAAGCAAATAAGGGAACTAATGATTTTCTAATGTGTGATAACTATGAAAATAATCACTATGGGAAATTATAGAAACCCTTGGGAATTTATTATATGTATGGATAAAAGGGTCACTTGGAAAAAGAATTAAAATGGATGAATGATAAAAATATTATTACATGTTTCAACTATAGTGAAAAGTGATAGGACTCAAATAAATTCCCCGATCAAAAAGGGAACATACGTCAAGTGATGTTAACAGATCATTGTCAAGCCAATTCTACTAACAAAAAAAAGAATAATTATTAATGTGATATTTATTATATTATATAATTATTATCTGATTTTATTTTTTCAATGATATTATAGTTATAATTAACCATATATATATATATGTATAGTACTGTATTATTTATTCTTTATGTATTTGAGAGAAAATGTCGAATGGGACTGGTAACCCATAGAAATGATTTTATATAATATTTACTCTTTAAAACACATGACGGAAGGAGCATAATATTAATATGTTCTTACTATTGATATAATAATAAATATATATTTATGGGATAATATTGGGGACCATGAATGTTTTTAGTGATGGTTACTATTATCTATAATCGGTTTGCAATGTGTTTGGATTTGAAGAGTATATTTAACAACGTATGATCACATTTTAGAAATAATTATTGTTATTATTATGTTTTAAAGGTGATAAAGTTATTCATATATCTAATATGCGATAATAAAGGCTACACATTATTAGAAACTAATTTTATTTTGATTTTGGAAATTTAATGACCATCCATAATATTTGTTTTCAGAGAGATGTATTTTGATGAATCTCTTTTTTGGAATGGGATTTGGTAAACACTTAATAATATTGTGTGACATTAAAATAAGATTTATTTGAAAATATGTGTTAATATTTTGGTTTAAGTAATAATTTAATGGATTGAGGAATTACTTGTGGACCATATGACTCATTAAGGTGCTTCCTACATGAAAAAATAATCTTTAATATCTTTCCCTTAGCATAAGTAATGAAGTGAAAATAGATCAAAAAAACACAAAGGATGAGATTATAGTTATGAAATATAAATAACCATGTATGTTTATTTTTTCAAGTGTTTAGTAATATAGGAATATAATACCTCAACTCTAGAAAAATTATTTTAGAAAACAATTATTATCCGTTTATTTTTCTGTCTAAAAAATTAATTATATTTTAACCGATCACATATTTACAATTATACTGTGGATCAAATTATAATGACCATGTTATCTATCACTCTCCATCAAAAAGTGATGTTTAAATTTATCTTATATAGCCATATTTTCATGAATGTAATCCAATTCAGAATTTTAGTCTTGTGGTGACCATCAAATTTATCATTACATAATTTTTTGAGGATGGTTTATAAAACATTTTTTGAGATGGTGGATTTCCAAAAATGTTATTTCATTTTTCAATCAATGATTTGTGATTTGAAATATCAAATTTTTTGGATAAAGTTGTTTTATGTTGGAATGAATGTAGCTCACCGAGATTTATGTAATACACCTCATTAAATTTAATATATTTGATAAATTAAATTTCATGAAATACATAACATAAATAAATAATGAAATATAATTAGTTTTAATACATATTAATAAAATATTTATGAAATTTAAAAACATTTATATTCATATAAAATATATTATAGACTTATGATAAGAACGAATGCATTTTTTTAATTAAAAATTATAATATTTCTATAATGATAGTTTAACAACAATTTAATATTGAACATTATTTAAAACAAAATTTTGAAACTTTTAAAAATGATATCTAAAAAAATGTACTTCATTTTAAAATTCATAATTTCAAAATTATCTGAAGGAGAATTTTCAGTATTTATGGAAAAATTTATTTTTTAGTGAATAGTATCAAATTTCATCTTTTATAAAACTATAAATTTATGTTCAAAAGTGTAACTATGAATTAAATATGATTTCAAAATAAATTAATTAAAATGTTTTATATATAATTTAATTAATAAAAATTCACTCATACTTATATCATATATTGGAAGATGTATATATTTAGTAATAAAATTGTATTTTTCAAGATAATAATTTTTCATTGTACTTTGTCGGATTATTTTCAAATTAAATACAACACAATCATTGTTTTTATTATTCCAAAATATATTTCATATTGGGATTAATTAGTTACCAATATAGTAAATGGTGACTTTTTTAGAAATATTAATAGTTACAATAATAATTTTTATTACCATGGTAATGGGTAAACTGGTTAGGGGTTAAAATAATATTTATAGGGTTAGAAAAGTACCCTAAAACAATATAAAAAAATTTGGATGAGTTTTATTTGGCGCATAACACCTAACAATATAAATTTATTTATTTATGGGACATTTTTACTAAAAAACTACCTATATTTTTATATTCATCAAAATCTAAAAAAATTTCTTACACTGTCATAAATATCACATTTTTGTTCAAATGGGGAAAAAGGTAGCAAGTTAATTAATATAATTTACCATTTTGAACCTAATACAATTATTTTCATGTTAAAAATTTATTTCTGACAATTGGGATCCTTTATAATGATGTTAAGATGTTTATAATTTTTTATTTAAAGAAAAGCAAAAAACATCACATTTATATATTTTATAATAGAATTATTTTTAATATGGGCTTATTCTGAAGATATCATTGACTATAGATATTATTTTTAAATATAAATGTTTTTTCAACATCATAGTTTTTTATTATTTATTTTCATTGAAGAAAAATTTACCATAAATAATTATAAAATTATGTTGAAATAATTGTCTCATTACTGAAAAAATCAAATAAATGATATTATAAGTATTAAAATTAATGTATTCGGAATCAATTAAGGTTATACATGAATTTTAGGTATTAATATGAAATATTAGTCATCTATAAAATGTTTTTGATTGATTTTATATTGATTAATTTTTTTTCACATATTTAATATAATTAATACTATCACGATTGATAGAAATGATATTTTATCAAAATAATATGTTACTAAATTAATTAAAATTCCTAAAAAAACTCGAAATATAAAAATTTATTATTTTTTGTCTAAATTTTCGTAAATTAATCATTTATGGACTAATTTACATAGTCTATTTCAAAAATTATAACATCTTAATATCAAATTAATTATTACTATAATCAAAATTAAAATAGGTTAATTAACATCGATAAAAATGGTATGGGATTTAAAAAACCAAGACATGTAAAAAATTTATTTCGATTGTGAGATTATAACTTTATCTCGACTTATATACGAGTCCATCTCCACTTTTTGGAATTATTATAAATAATTATTTATTATAATTTAATATTTTTAGAATTTCAGAGTTTTCCACTCCCCTAAATTATAAAAGAAATCTCCTTTATTAATATCATTTCACCACATTTGGCATTCTTTCTCACCAAATATCTATTAATATATCTTATCAACAACCTTATCTATGTTTTAGATGTTTTTTCCATTCAAAATAACTAATCTAAAACTAGTTAATATACATATAGTTGATGTTCCCCAAAGAGGAGGTGGTAAAATCATTTCCAACTATAAGAAAACTAGAATTTATGGGATTCACATAAAACATTTACATTTGTGTGATTAATGATTTATTAACCTATTGTTTATTTTTTTTTGTGTATATAGATCCCATTGTCATATCATATCATTAATCTCATTATCATCATGGTATTCAATTATTAATTTGATAAATATTATTTGTTTTTTGATTATGATTCAACTGATTTCAAACTGTAATGATTTCATCTCAATTTATATTCTTTTTAGAAATATATGCTATTAAGAACCAATTAATTTTTATGGGGTGTATTAACTATCCATTTAATTTTTTACAATTTAATTTATTTTAAAATTTTAAATTATTCTTTGATTTATCTGTTTATACCTGAAACAGTACTCGATTTTTATTTACTGAGTTTATATTGACATTTATTTTATTAATGTTTAAAATATTAATAAATCATAGTATTTTATTCAATAATGATATTTAATGATAAGATACATTTTTTATTAATTATATTTATTGTTTGATATATAAGGAATACATTGGACATAAGAAATTCATTAGTTTTAGTAATAGATAGCACATCGTTGTGTCGATTATCTCATGATATGAATCTATTATGATAACAATAAATTGGGTTTTAACCATAATTATAAAAATTCCTTGTGAATTGTATTGATGTTAGTGGTTTATCTCCAAGATATATGATTTCCAATATTTAAAAATTTAGTTCACTAATAATTCAATTCATATTATCATCCAAATGATTTTCACTATGAAAAATTATATGGATTTTCATACTCGCTTTATTGACTAAATTTAATGTGTGAGAAATTTTTTACCTTTGAATATTGATTATTTTTATTTATCCAATATGGATTCCACCACACATCATTATTATTGATCATTTTTGGTCACCCATTTCATATTTCTTATTTTTCACATGTTTTATAAGATGTTTATTATTTTTGACATATAGGGTTAAACCAAGAAAAATAATGGTGTTCTAAAAGAAAATAATTTTTTATTTAAAATGTAATTTTAATTTCAAAAATGTATTTTGTTTATTAATACTACCAAACTCTTTAGTCCTTTTCCATATAATTTATTTTATCTTATTTCAAGAAAAAAATGTATAGCATCAGTTCCGGGAAACTGGGGTATGGATCTTTTTATAATGTCACACATCTAATTTTATCACAGTGTGTGGGTTTTAATCCACATTCTAGCTTTTTATTGAGATATACTCATATAAACACCCTAGTGGATGGAGTCCCTTAAATAACTAGGTTTAATCTCAATTATAGTATTGGAAATCTCATGATATGTCCATATTTTCCCAATTTATTTGAATGTTATGTAATTCAAGACCCCCATTATAAAATTTAAACCATAAATATGTGTACCAAAAGATCAAAAAAAATTATCATATTATCAACCATGAAATCAAAATCTATTTTATAAAAATTTGATAATTTATTATGAAATGGAAAATAATTTTTTTTTTAAAATCACTTCGTCAATTCATTATAGCATAACATGTGGAAAAGGAATGGGTTTCAAAAAATGACATTTCATAAAAATAATAAACCATCTATATAATTTATAAGGATAATATAATTACATCATTTACCCAATATAGAATTATTTATATGATGGACTATTATCATTGATGAAAATAAATACCATTAAATGTTAATTACAAATAGTATCATGGAAAATAACCTTTTATTGTTAGAAATCGTTTTTAATATATAAAAAACAAAAAATATTTTTTGAATAATTTTATTTAGAAATAAACTTTGATAAATTTTTAAGGAACAGTTAAATCATAGTGGTCATGATGGTGGTAAATTTTATTTATATTTTACATGAAATAATAAAAAACTCCTTATATAAATTTTTAAATGGAAAAAACGTACCTCATTCTGAAATAGTTAAATTTGTTCACTTGTGAAATTTTTAGAAAAATAAAAATATTGGAAAAATTAAATTTGAAATTCATATTAAAAAAATAATTCATTCTTTAAATCATTTTTGTATCAAAACATTAACATGAGAGGGAATTATTCCCAATAAAATATTAAAACTTATTTAGTTATCCTAAAAGATTTCATTATTTTTCATGATTAAAAGAAAATATATCGAATGAAAAACTCTTAGTCTCATGAAATATCCAGAGAAAAAAATTTATAGAATTTATTGATTGGTATATCATTATATTTCTTCATTAAAAACATAATCACAAATAATACTGATAAACATTTAGATAAAAACATAAAGTTGTTACTACTTTGCTACCATTTAAATCAATAGTCGCATGAGAGAATGAAAATTATAAGGATATATATATCCCATAATTTTCCAGATAATCATAATAAAATTAAATAAATTGAAGTATATACACCAAATTAATGTAACATCTGGTAAACATAGAATATATATCACATAAGTAAATTCATGATAAAAATCAGTGACATCATCTATTTAATATCATCGTACACATAATAAAATCATGTATAATAAATATTGAATAATTATTTACATATTACAGAACTATGAACATCTATATCATATAATTTCTGATTCACATATGGTACTTAATCACAAATTTCATAATAATTTGTTAATAAAATTAGGGATATGTTTGATAAATGATTTATATTTCACTCACGATTTATTTTGATAGTATGTTAATTTTATTTTTATCATTGTTCCATTTTCTTTATAATTATAAATATGATATAAATATAATATTAATTATATATATAAACTCATACAAAAATGTGTAGATTGGAAAATGAATAACTATATCCATTGAGATAGTATATTGAAAGTATACAGTAATGCTATTTTCACTTTTTATGAGTAGAATGAATTAGTGATAAATAATAATTAGCCACTCAAGATTCATTATTATATCATATAAATAATATATTTTCATCATAATGACACTTATTTCCATCCATTTAAATAAAAAACAATAAACAAATGTCATATCGTTTTGGATTTTGTAGTCGATAAGTACGCATGAGATACATTATTAGTTCTCATTATATTGTGGGGTATCAATGTAGATATGACATTATCATTAGATAATAAAAATTATGTCACAAATATCACCTAAAAATAATAAACTCTCTATATTATCCATCCATAATATTTGGGGATGTAAAATTAATTTTACCTCTACATGGAAATGGGATGTCATAATTTTGGTTGACAGATTCATTCGCATACAATTAGATGGGAAGAGGGTGGATAATTTTGGGTCTATGTTCATAATAATATTTTATTCTATTTAGAATTATGAACTTATTATTTTTTTAAATATAAAACTAATTAATTGGTGGTAAAAAACAATTCAACATAGAATATAATTTCTTTTGGAGATTAATATTATTTTATGTACCTCATCTATATCTCTACTTAAGGATCCTAGGTTTGGTAATTTTTAATGAAAATAAACAATTAAATGTCTCTCTGGTTTCTTTAATATTATTTGTCTTGTTTATTCGAGAGAGAAATATCATCATATTGTAAAGAAGATATAGGAGGGGTTCACCTTTTTTATGTTAGGGGAGGGGAAATCATTTGATTTCATATTAAAATATAAAAATTTCATTCTCTAGATAAATGATTCAAAATAAATAGATATTTTATTATGAAATTGTATATGGTTAATTGTTTTTGAAACAGTAATATTTTGAATGTTTTCTTTTCATTTTAATCTTTATGTTTTGGTTTATGCTATTGGTTAACATGTTTTTAACCTAACCATCATACATATAATTTCACAAAGTTATGGTAAAATTTGTCTCATAAATTGAAAATGGGTGAATTTTTCAACCATACGTCATCAAAAATTTCAAATTTAAAGTGTTTTATTTTTTTAAAATATTCTATGAAAATTATTATTGCAATAAAATTCATCAATCTCAATATTGGTAGTATTCATTTAATTTTATTATAAATATAATAAGAAAATTATGGTATTTTAATATAACTTGTTAACATATCTATAACATGTCATATTTTTCTAATAAAATCACAAAAGATTATTATTATTAAATTTTTTTATTAAATTGCAATTTTTTTTAAATCATTTATTTAATTTATCTATTAATAGAATACATACTATATTATTGTCACATAAATATTTAGTGTAATTATTGGATCCATAAAAATTAAATATTGATTACTATAAAAAAAATTTAAGTTCTTCTTAAATTAAAAATTTATTATCTTTGAAAAATATCTTATAAAAAAATGATAAAATTGTTGATATATTAAATTCATGATTTTAAAAAAAATTACAGTATCATTTCGAAAAATAATAAAAGGGAAATTATCAAACATAGAATAAAAAAAGTATCCATATATTGATTATTTTAGTGTCTATGGATGAAAAAAAATAATAAATTTTAATAATGGAAATCAGTACATAAAATTTTAATCCTTTTACCAAATATTAATTTATATTTTCCATGCATTACTCTAACTGAGGTAAAAAAACATCTTATTGTTACTAGTCATTTAAAAATAATTGAAATTGGAATATATACCAAATTTTTTCTTCTAATATAATATATTAGCACCATTTTATATGATAAAATTTCAATAAGTGGATGAATAAAATTTAATATAGAAATGTGAAATGTAATAAAAAAATCTTTTTCATAAAAATGTATTTTTATTTGTTAAAAAATTATACAAATTTCTATAATGAAATTTATTCAAATGAACATAATTAAAAATTGATAATAATCTATTGATAATTTTAAATTTTAACCATTTAATAAAAAAATGGAAATTTTTAAATTCTATAAATAAAAAGACCCTTTTTAATAAAAATTAGTATTTTTCTACAATTCATCAAAAAATGTATCTTTTAATAAATTCATAAAAATACACATTAAACTAGTTTTAAAATTTTTTCACAAAAAATTACAATAATGTTATGAAATTATATATCTCAATTTTTTAGAAGTATTATATTTAGTCATATAAAGGTATCAAAAAAATGTTTGAAGGACACATCATTTTAAAGCACAATATGACTTTACTAAAAATTAAAATGATTATTTCCTTGTAAATCATATACAAATTATTTTTTGTGATATAAATTTTCAAATAAATCCTAATTTGGTTACTCATATTCATACACAATAATTCTATAGTATGTTAATAACATTCATATATAAATAATACTATTTCATTTTTGATTAAGTTCATAAATGTTATCGAACATACTAGGCATCATTAAATTTATAAAATTGATAAAATATATGATATTATAATTATAATTTTGATTTTCATGTCGATTTATAATGAATATAAATTTATTATACAAGTGGTTAGAGTGTTTTTGAATCATGTACGACAAAAGGGTAATTTTATTCATCCCAATTTTGTTTCATTGAGACGTGTTTGATGTAATGTACATATTCTAGATTGGTAAGATTTTATACTGATAAATTGATCTAATAAATTTGAAGGAATACAAATTCATTTGGTTTAAACATATAGAAAAAATTAATTGATCAAAGTTTCATTCATTCAACAGTTACACAATTTGTAAGGGTTTATCAATTCAAATAGCCATCATTCGCAAAAATGTTATCTTATACACCTTTATAAATTTATCAAGTGTATATAATACAACTATGATATGTTATATCATTAATATACATATTTATATTCTATTTAATGATTCATTTTATGTTATGTATTTCATGGGGGTCGTGAATAAATAGTCATGAAATTTTTTAGAGTTTTATATTGCAATGTAATATTTTATCAGGATTAACTATGATTAAATTTATGGAGATGAAATTTTAATGTATATGTCAACCAAATAATATTTTTTTCCTTCTCATCTGGTTATTTTTTATATAGTACATGTTTATCATTCGTTATCCTCCCTTTATATACTGATGATACGAACATAATTTTTTAAATTTAAAATATACTTTAGTTCTCTCTTCAGTGTGGAAACATTTCTAAAAAATCTTTATATTCATTAAAATGTATTAATGAATGGTTTAAATATTATAGAAATATATATTAATTTTATATGTACACATTTTTTCCTCTTTATAGAAATGTTTAAATATAATCTTCCAATAATTTTCCAAAGAGCTACTTTTACTTATTATTAAAAATATGAAATTAGTATATTATTTAAAATACAGTGAAATAACTATTTATTAACCATTATAGATTATTTTAACTTTTTATATAAATTTATTTTTCGATGATATTTTTAATGAACGTTTTTTCAAAATATGTATAATTTTTTTATCTTTTAAATTAATTTTTCTAAATTTAAAAGTGGTGTTTTCCCAATAAATTTTCCAATATTATTCTCATTTTATATTAAAATATAAAAAAATCCTTTAATGATTGTCATGATTTAATAGGGATAGAATCTAATGTTACCATATTTATTATATATTTAAATGGTATCTAATTATTTCTGCTAAGTATTTATAAAAAAATTTTCATTCCATTCATTATGCTATAATGAAATGATGGTTGTTTTAATTTTTTTTGTACTAAAATATATGAATTATGATTATGTCATTGGTGATATGACATGAAGATGGGGATTTCTGATTATGTATAAAGATATTTGGTTTTTCAAGAGGTTAAGGTTTGAAGAAAACATCCTAGAAGATTAATGAAACCTCTTCTCATACCTGAGTGGAAATGGGATGATATTACGATGCATATTATTATGTGGATACCTAACAATATTTGAAAGAATGATGCAATATCCTTCATTATTGATCCTTTTACCATGTTAGCACATTTTCACACTATAATAAAAGAATAACCACTTGATCATTTAAAATTAATATATATTAATGATGTTTTATGACTCCATGGTGCACCCATATCAATTGTTTTTGATCATGGTGCTCGTTTTACATCAAGAATCTTAATTTTTTTTTCAAAAGTCCCTCGATACTGAACTTCAATTAGGCACTTCCTACCATTGTAAAAATGATGGTCAGTCTAAATGGACTAATCAATGCATAGAAAACATGTTGAGATCTCTCTCACTTGTCTTTCAATGCATGTGGGATAAATATTTACCTCTGGTAATTTTTTTCTAAAACAATATCTTCCATTATTGTATTCAGAATGCACCATATAAAGAGTTATATATTAAGAGATGTCTTACACCATCTTGATGGGATGATGTTGTTGAAATAAAACACATATGCCAATAAACTTTTGAGGAAACAGTGGAAATGGTGAATCTTATCCGAACCCACATCAAAGAAGCTCAATGTTGGCCAATGAACTATGCCAACAACGGAAGGAAAAATTATGAATTTAAAGTAGGAGACAGTGATTTCATGATGGTATCTCCATGGAAGGGTGTTATACTATTTGATAAGAAAGGAAAACTATGACCAATGTATATTGGACCTTTCAAAATTCTAGAATGAATTGGAGTTGTAGTTTATCATTTGTCAATGTCACCAAGTCTCTCTAAAGTATATGATGTGTTATACATATCACTATTGAGAAAATACATGCAGTACCCAACGAATGTACTCACATATGAAGATAGAACGGAAATATTACCAACAAAATATTAAAACATTTTAAGTTATCCAAAATGATTTCATTATTTTTCTTGATTTAAAGAAAATATAATGTAAGGAAAACTCTTAATCTCATGATATATTCAGAGAAAATTAATTTATTGAATTTATAGATTGGTATATCATTATATTTATTTATAAAAAACATAATAATAAATAATACAGATAAAAAATTAGACAATAACATTAAATTTTTACTTCTTTGGTGTTATTTGAATCAAATTTCATATTAGATAATGAAAATTATAATAATATATATATCCCATAATTTTCCAGATAATCATCTTAAAATGAAATCAATGGAAGATTATAAACCAGATAAAAGTAACATCTGGTAAACATATAATATGTATCACATAAGTAAATGCATAATGAAAATCCATTACATAATCTATTTTATATCTTTATAGAAATAAAAACATCATGTATAATAAAAATAGAATAATTATTTACATATTATGGAACCAGACACATCCCTATCAAATAATTTTTTATTCACATATGGTATCGTATAACTAATTTCATAATAATTTGTTAATAAAATATAGGATCTTAGTAATAAATGCCTAATTTTTATTTCAAGATTTAGTTCGATAGTATGTTACATTTACGTTGATAATGGTTCCATTGTTGTTAAATTATAAATATGATATAAATATTATATTAATTTTATATAAATACTTGTCCAAAAATGTGTATATTAGAAAATGAATAACTATATTCATTGAGATAGTAGATTGTACATATACATGAATGTGATTTTCACTTTTTATGAGTAGAATGAAATAATGGTAAATAATAAATATCCATTCAAGATTCATTTTTATATAATATAAATAATATATTTTCATCATATCTACACTTATTTCCATCCCTCTACATAAAAATTAAAAAAATGGCATATTGTTCTGGATTTGGTAGTCGATAAGAATGCGTGAGATAAATTATTATTTCTAATCATATTTTATTGTAATAATGTAGATATAATATTATCATTAGATAATAAAAATTATGTCACAAATATCACCTAAAAATTAAACTATCTATATTATCCATCCATTATATTTTGTCATGAAAAATTAATTTTACCTCTACATGGATGTGGGATTTCATACTTATGGTAGATAGATAAATTCATGTACTATTTTATGTGCAGAGGGTCAATAATTTTGGGTATATACTCATAATAATATTTTATTCTATTTAAGATAAAGAACTTATTATTTTATTATATATAAAACTGATTAAGGGGTGGTAAAATAAGAATACAACAGGGAATATGAATGGTTTTGGAGAATAATATTCATTGAAGTAACTCATTTATATCTCTACATTAGGATCCTAGGTTTTGTATTTCATAAATAACATAAAAAACAAATTGTTTCTAAAGTTTTTTATATTATTTTTCTTGGTTTATTCCAGAGAGAAATATCATGATTGTATAAAGAAGATATTGGAGGGGTTCCCCTTAATATGTGAGGGGAGGAGAACTAATGGGATTTCATGATATATTAAAATATAAAAAAGTCATTCTATAGGTAAATAATTCAAAATGGATAGACATTTTATGATGAAATTGTATATTGTTTAATTTTGTTTAAAATCGTAAAAAATTTCAATTTTACATGTAATTTTAATCATTATGTTTTTGTATATGATGTCAGTTAACATGTTTTATCCTTAATAACCATAATATAATTTCACAGAGTAAAGGTGAAATTGTCTCATAAATTGAAAATTGGTGAAATTTTCAACCATTCATCATATGAAATTTTTTAATGTGTTTTATTATTTTATAGTATTCTATTAAAATTATTATTGCAATAAAATATCATCAATCTCATTTTGTGAACTATTCATTTAATTTTATTATAACGATATTAAGAAAAATATGGTATTCTAATATGACTTATTAACATATCTATAACATGTCATATTTTTCTAACAATATTATGAAATATGATAATTAATTAATGTTTGGTTAAATTTCAATTTTATTAAATCATTTATTTAATTATTATATTAAAGGAATACAATCTATATTACTATCGCATAACTATTTAGGGTAATTATTGAGTCCATAAATATTATATATAGAATAATATAAAAAATAAATTTAATTTCTTATCAATTAAAAATTTGTTATCGATGAAAAAATTATTTTAAACAAATGATAAAATTGTAGATATATTAAAATCTAGATTTTGAAAAAAATTAATCTATCATTTCATAAAATAATAGAAAGGAAATTATCAAAAAAATAATTAAAAAAGTATCCGAATATTGAATAATTTAATTGATATGTTTGAAATAAAATAGTAAATTTGGATAACGGAAGGAGTTACAAAAAATAAAAAGCCTTTTTCTAAATATTAATATATATTTTCCATGGTTTACTCTTAACGAGGTGGAAAAACATTCTATTGTTACAATGCATTTTAAAAAAACTAAAATTAGCCTATATACCAAATTTTTACATACTTATATAAAATATTTACAACATTTTATAGGATACAATTTCAATAAGTGGATGAATAAAATTTATGATTTAAATGTGCAATGTAATGAAAAATACCTTTTCATAAACAATTTATTTTTATGTATTAAAAATTTATAAAAATTTCTATAATTCAGTTTTTAAAAATAAACATAATTAAAAAATGATAATAATGTATTAATAATTTTACAATTAAAACATTTAATAAAAAATAATAAATTTGTAAATTATATAAATAAAAATACTATTTTCAATAAAAATTAGCGTTTTTCTACATTTCATAAAAAAATTAATCATTTTATAAATTCATATAAATAAACTATAAACTAATTTTTTTAATTTTTATTTGAAACATTATTATAATTTTAGGAAATTATGTTTCTAATTTTTTGAAAAATATAATATTTAATCATTAAAAGGTTTCAAATCATGTTTTAAGGACACTTCATTTTGAAGCACTATATGACTTTTCAAAAAATTAAAATGATAATTTCCTTATCATCTAAATATTATTTTTGTGATGTAAATTTTTAAATAAATCCTAATTTTGTTACTCATATTCATACACACCAATTCAATAGTATTTTTATAACATTCATATTTAAATAATACTATTTCATTGTTTGTTTAAGTGCGGTGGTCTGTGCCATAAATGTTATCAAACATACTATGATTCATTAAATTTATAAAATTGATAAAATATATGATATTAAAATTATATATATGATTTTCATGTTCATTTATAATGGATCTTAATTTATTATACAATTTGTTAGAGTGTTTATGAATCCTGTACGACATGAGGTGCATGTTCCTCAGCCGAGATTTGTTTCAAAGAGACGTGTTTGATGTTATGTACATATTCTGGATTGGTATGTTTTTATACTGATAAATTGATCTAATATATCTGGAAGAATAATAATTCATTTTTTTAATCATCTAATAAAAATAAATTCATTAATTTGTTTTTCAACAATTACACAATTTATAAGTTGTTATCAACTCAAATCACCGTCATTCACACATATGTTATGTTATGCACCATTATACATTTGTCATGTGTATATAATTCCACTATGAAATGTTATGTCATGAATATAAATATTAATACTATATTTAATGATTCATATTATTTTACTTATTTCTTGGGGATCATGAATAAATAGTTACAAAAAATTTCATGGTTTAATGTTGCAATCTAATTTTTTATTAGGATTGACTATGATTAAATTTATGGAGATTAAATTATATGTTATATATCAACCAAATAATATTTTATTTATTCTTATATGATTATTTCCTATATATTACATGTTTATCTTTCCTTATCCTCTTTTTATGTACTCCTTATACCGAAATAATGTTTTTGATAAAAAACATACGTTAGTTCTATCATGAGTGTGGAAAATGTTCTAAAAAAACTATATATTCATTAAAATGTATAAACAAATAGACTAACTATTATAAAAATATTTATTAATGTATATGTAGTAATTGTTTACTCTTTATAGAAATATTTAAATGGAATCTTCTAATAATTTTTTAAATAGCTACTTTTACTTACTATCAAAAATGTGAAATTAATATATATATTAATTCACATTGAAATAATTAATTTTCCCAACCATTATATATTATATTAACTTTTAATATTCATTAATTTTTCAATTATATTTTTAATGAACTTTTAACTAAAATAATTCTAAATTTTTTATAATTTAAATTAGTTTTCTAAATTTAAAAGTGGAATTTCCTCAATAAATGTCCTATAATATTCTCATTTTATATTAAAATATAACGAAATGCTAGAATGTTTATGATGATTTAATAGGGATGTAATATAATGTTACCATATTTATTATATCTTTACATGGTATTTAATTATTTTTGTTATGTTTTTATAAACCATTTTTCGTTCCATTCATTATGCTATAATCAAATGATGGATGTTTTAATTTCTTTTAGTACTAAAATATATGAATTAGTATTATGTCATGGGTGAGATAGTTATATAACATTATAATGGTCAGGTTTATTTTGTACCTCTAATTCCTTTTGGAATGATGTTTTAGTTGAGAAACTACTAAGATTGAACATATTTTAGAATATCCTAAAAACAATTGATTTGATAAACATTTAAGAGATAAATATGTTAACTATATTGATGATACACTTAAAATAATGTTGGAAATTTATAGCTATGGATTTCCATTATAGTTTTTCGTCAACTATTATGGTCATTTTAGAGATCCTAGTATACGTATGTGATTTTCAATTTTTTGTGTATTTCACAAAATTATGTCTTGTGCTTAAATCATATTACTATGGATAATTATTAATTATTGAAGATTCTTCATTCTTATTTATAATCTATTTTCATTATCAAAACATTATTCCAAAAGTCATAATTATTTTCTATGAATTAGTATCTATTAATTTTGAATGTTAGGATCATGTTATCATACTATTATTCTTATTCTATACTAACATGTGATCACTGATAAATATACTGAGCTTCTAAGTTCAACCATTCATATATTTACTTTTCCTTATGATATAATAAATTTTTTCCTGTTGCTATGGCCACAAAGGATTATATTTATGAGAAACGAAATTGAATAATATGTGTATCCTTTATATAACATATGTTTATATATATCCAAATTTAAAATGACAATAAACCCTTATAGTTATGGAATGGATCTCAATGATATTCCAGGAATATCAATTTAATATGATTTAATATTTATGTTTCTATTGTTTGGGTAGTTAATGTTTTGATGCTAATGAACCTTAGACCAAACCTATTATCTCTAATGAGCAATATAAGAAAACTGGTTAATTATAATACATATTCAATGATATCTTACTGATTAATGGAGTTATGATTAGGAACATTGAATATGTGGAGAGAAGTATGATGTAATATAATTATTATGGTGATGTTCCAATTTTATGGATACCTATACCACATAATAAAATATATTGGTGAAGTATATTGTAACCAGAATGGAGAATCAACATGAATCCAAAAAAAGGGAATTAGAACATATTATATACCACAAATATTAAAACAATTATATATTATTTATAATAAAACAATTCATGCAATAAATCTTAATATTTATCAAAGAAACTGAGTAAAAATAATTCTAATTTATGTCTAAGGAGGATATATGTGAGGTAAACCACATTTACCATTTTGTAAATATATTCCCACAAATATTTAAAAGTAATATAATATTATGAAACTAATATTGAAATAAATATGAATAGGCCATCATGTATCTTATCTAAATAAAGTATTTTTTATGAAAATAAGTAGTAAAAGAAGGTTTTCCTCGATGGTATTTCACAAATAATAATGAAGATATAAAATAATTATATTTATTATTATGGTTAGAAATCCTATATGACTGGAAATATTCATATTTTTAATATTTTTAATGAAGATACTGATGGTATTGTCTGATGAAGAAATGATGAATCACTGAAAATCAATGTATGTGAAAATATATGTCTAGTTAGAGATAAGGTAAATAACATATACTTTCTTTATATCAATGGTACTAATCCTAAAATTTTGAGTATGATATAAAAATTAATCACATTTATTGATGTTTAATTCTTTATAAATTGTTCACATATAAATGAAAATATTATAAATTCATTGAATAAGGGTTACAGAAAAAAATTTATCATTATTTTAAGTACACATCTAAGAGAATACTTGTATCCAAATATGGGAAAGTGGGAATGTATAATAGATTCACATTCTTGGGAAAATATATCAACATAGATGTTAAATATTTCCCCTCCTCGTTTTCTTTATAATCTAATGGTATGTTTCTAGAATTAGGTTACATCCCTAATACACCAAATTTTGTAAATAAATTCAATGGGACTCATGATCATTTGGGGGATGATTATAAATTTTAATGAAAAAACACCCACTAAATATGAACAATATAAATCCAAGACACTATATGGTTCTCGAGTAAATAATACATCTCAAATCATAACCAAAACATTAAAAAAATTAGAGTATAAGTGTATATTTCAGTGTGTACTAGAAAAGAATAAAAAGACAAAAAATAGATTGAAAATAATTCTGCAATCAAGAAAAGACAAACCCAAAATACACAATCATCCAAACCCACATACCATTCCTACATTAAAAAGAATAATTACAAAATAATAGAGATTCCTAGACATTACCCATATCTATTTCTATGAGACCTATAAACACACAATAATTCTAATTAAGGGGAAGTGTCTAAACTCAGAAGGAGATGCAAAACAAATTCCCAACTCAAGCAAATCGAAAAAAATAGAACAATTTATATATTATAGTTTGAATGTAGATAAAAATGTTTGACTATAAATATTAATCATGATCCACAGTTTTTTTGATAGTACATAAAACCATTCTCATTTATGTTGAATACCCATACTCTGGTCTCCTTAGTCACACACACCCATGCCACTGCATGTTATAGTTCTGTATTCATGATAGGGATCTCATTGATCCACCATCTCATCCCAATAGGTATAATTCCAGATTCCCCAATGGAATATGCCTCTTCCATAAGGTCACATATATAATTTCACTCACACAAACCATGTATTCCAAATTATATGATAACTGTTATACAGAAAACATTCATTTCATAAAATAGTTAGAAACATTTTCATTGTATAAAAATAAATATTATTAAAACTATCATTTAAAATTTAACACTATAGTTAATTTTCTATGAGTCCATTCCATTTATACAATTTCAAATAACTAAACTAAATAAGATATCCATAAAGAATCACATAATTATTTTAAAACAATTTCAAACAATTTCTATAATTAAAACAGAGCCTCCAATAAATAATTTTTGTATGGATGAGATAGAAAGAACCTACCTCTCAATGTTTGAGGAAAATAATGAATAATAGTTCAAAATTATTAATTTGATACTATATATTCTTATTTTTGATTATGGATCTCCAATATTCATTGATTCAGCTAAGAATAACTTTGAGATCATAGAGTATCGTCTCTAAACCCATGGTAGAAAAATAAATTAGAGATGCTAGTATAATAGTGTATTAATGATGTATTCAGGTGTTCATTTGGATTAACTCCATAAGAATGGATTCTTAAATATATTTCACATGGATATAGTTGATGGAATAGAAAATCATGTCCTAACCAAGTGGCTATACTACCTTATGTCCACCCCTCCCATTGTTGGCTCACCTAGTTTAAATAATAGTGTGATATCCATTGTTTTATCCTTTTGTTAATAATTACATAGTTTCTCCAGGCCACATGCATTGATTGGAAGAAAATGCACCAACATTGATTTAGACCAGTTACTCCAAAAATGTGTTTTGTGTAATTATTTAGTTAGTATTAGGTTTCTATTAACTTTTCCCAAGCCATGAGCCTCAAATAACTCCTCCAAATCATTTCTATGCATCCTAGAATTTCCCCAATTAAAGTGACAAGTATTTTATAAGATCAATTTTCATAACTTTACGGTCTTTTAAATAAAACTAATGGTATTAAATTCTACCCACTATTGTTTTTTAATACCTAGAACGTAGAAAACTAGTGCAAAATTGGATGAGTTTAGGAAACTAATTCAATATTTGCATTTCACAGTCCTATGATTCCTACTAAATTTGACTAAGTTTCCATGAAAACCCTACTAAACTATTGTTTTTATCATAAATTAATTTATCATTACTATCAGTAATCCATACCTTCACATGATTAAATATAACATATTGTATTTTTTCAGGGTGTTCGCATCGAGTAACATGGTCAAGATTACTTTGGAACTTTCTCAGCTAAGATACCTGAAACACAATGTGGAATGAACTACACATTTGTAAAAAAAATAGATATACCACCTCAATTACACATTTATGTATCTCAAAAGGTGATATTTATTGGCTTATTACATTCCCCACATACTAAAATGATGACTCCCAAGTATCAATGTGAATCTCAAGAAGATATATCCAAAAATATAAATGAAAAAGATCACCCGTGTTTATTTTCCTATGAATTCAATTGAATTTTATAAATCACCATTATCTTTTAGATATCCCGAATCATTTATGATGTCACATGAACAAGGTTGTTTCAGAAAACACAAGTCTCAACTATTTTCACCAAACAATGTGGAGAACGACATGGATTCTTGTACAATACATCAAAAGGATCCATATGTATCAAGTTAAAATAAATGATATTGTCTGAGAAAACTATTAAAGTTATATTCACCTACCGTGTGGCACAAAAATCACTTACACATTCCCAAAAAAGTTCCTCTATTTTTTTTATTAACCATTTATTACTTTCCATCCATTATAGAATGATAACCCATTTGATTATGATAATCCATTATTATATTCGACATTGTTTCAAGGGATTTCTATAAGGACATCCAAAAATAGGACCAAACCCTATGATATTAGTAAGAAAAAATAGAAATTAAGACACTAAAAATATTTAAAATGTATACAATGTATATTTATAAATTTATTCTATCATATTTTTTTCATTTAAATCGATAAAGTGGGGTGATTTTTATTGATGATCCACTATCACCATTATAGAGTATTGTTTCCTAACCTATATTAGTATAAAAATAAAAAAACACATGGATATATTCAACCACATTCAGACCTGAATAGATAATGTCTACAACACACTATCGAGATATTTATTTTCATCCGTGAATTACTAAATGATGACTAATCATCAGATATATTCAACAATATCTAATTTAGTTGCAATGCCCTAGAATATTTCTTTTAACATTATAAATATCTTCATAATCACATGTTGGAATTCCATTCTCGAATAGAGGTAGACCCTAAGAATCTATAACTGATAATACCAAGGTATAAACATACGATCTCTATTCCATAACATTAAACCTCTCTCCATGATCAATCCTTCAGTGGTAACACAACTATATACAATTTATCTCAAGGTAACACTTTTAAGATCATATGTTTGACAATTTCTAACATGCTCAACCAAATGAAGATTAACTGAAGTGGGAAGGAATATTTCGACATCATATTTCTATTTTCACTCCAGTTACACATCAATTATGACTAAAATAATCATCCTTTGATTTGAATATTTTATTTCTAAATTAGGATATAAAATTTTTCTCATGTCATTTTATACATAATTTCCTTTCATCGTTTTATATAACCAAATGATGTTTAACATTGTAATATATTCCATCCATCATTATATTCTTTATCCTAAATATATTTCTGGGAAATTGTGCATCATGATGTTATGATAAATAATAACCATAAATATCTCATAAAAATATATTATCACAGTATTTTTAAATCATTTACTTCTATTGTTAATTCCAAATAATGTGTTTAGTTTTTCATCTCATGCATCTTTAACTATCACGAACCATAGTTAACAAGATGATCACTCTAAATGAGAACTCATCCCACCCCATATCACGATCAATAAAAAAATACAACATATCCCTATCAGGACTCTAGGAGTGTGAGGATATGTTCCGATATCATTTTTCCTTATGTTCATGAAATAATTCTTAGTATTCATCAATCTGTTATATTGTAATTCCTTTCCCCATCAATGAATTCATTTGTGATTCCAAATAAATGAAATCATGTATAAAATTTATGTAGTATCCAAAAAGACAATGAAATTATGAATCTATGTGAAATTCTATAGTAGTTTACAAGAGATAACCATATTTATAGATTTAGGATCTATAGAAGTTCGATTTTTAGAAATGAAATGGACAATGAAATGGACTAATTTTTCCATAAATTCAAACAATGATAACTTATAATAAATATAATTCTCCTACATCGTACCAAATTCTATCGAAAATTGTTTCATACGATCTACATTTTCCTTCTAATACACCATAATCAAATAAATAAACACCCCCAAGAAGGGATATTGATACATTTAAAATATTTAATTTATCAAAGACAAAAATAGGGGTTCTTATTTCATCAAACCAAAAAGAAGAACAACATATTCACAATGGATATATCATATTCTGGAAGCTGTCTTTGGAATATCTTTTGTTTGAACTTTTAGTTGGTCTTATACAAAATGTAAATCAATTTTTGGGAACCACTTGTCTCCCATGAATTGATCTAATTTGTCATCAATTCATGGAATATGATAATGCATCTTTATCGAAACATGAGTAATAATATGATAAAATATAAAAGGATAGGATTTCCAATCACCTTATTAAAAATATTAATAATGCTACACATGATGATAGTTTTTGTCAAATTAACCATTTTCGTTCCTAATCTATAAATTTAACTTCTAATTATTTCATTTTTGTTGGTGACATCATAATAAATTTATGTGAAATCAATATTTCCCTTGATAGAAGATAATTCATAATCATTATTTTGTTTTAGGATGAATTATTTATAATTTTTTAGTACAAACCTCCTGAAATTGATCAATGACTATTGGATATAGTTAATTTCATATCTCCTCTATATATTCAAAATATATCCCACAAAACTGATAATAGATATTTCCAACTAATATTTCCAAAATTCCTACTCTGCTTAACCAAATATCTGAATCTCATTTGAAGAGATTATTAATGCCATCACGATATGTGAAGGTTACACATCAGTTATAATAAGTCAATAATGGAGTAGAATATTTTCATCCTATTCATACAAACCAATCATACAAATCCCTACATATCCTAGATAAATTTAAAAGTAACTTCAATCCATCTATCATAATAGAAATTGGTTTACACATAATTTCTCTACTGTCTATTTTACTCATATCGGGTTAATGTTTTAAAATAGAGGGAATCATTTAAATATAAAAATAATTATGATCAGAAACTAGAGAATAAATTAACACGTGGTACAAACCCATATCAAAAAAATCATGAATAAGGGTTCAATTTAAAAGAATCTTAACTTTATACATAAAAGGTTATGGTGGGTCATCCATGACCAATTGATCAGCTCCATAGAGTATCTTAGTCACTGTAACATTCTCTTTATTACACTTTTGATATTTCATAGGATGATGAGTCTTAGTGTTCCTAGAATCACCATGGAATTATTGATTCTGATGATGATAATTATTCATCTATTCTCATTCATTCAAAAAATAAATTTTATTAGGAAGATGACATGTGTCATTAGAACTAGAATTTGTATCCCTATAATAATAAAACTCAAGATATCTCATTTTATTATAATTTTGAAAATCTCTATGTGGTGTCATAAAATCCCCCATCTTATAATTATATGATCCACATTGGAAACATCCTAGAATAATTTATAGTATATAGGGAATGATTACTCATCCCAAGATTGGATTATCAGATATACAACCACATTAGAAGTATGTGACTCATTTTTTTCTTACATGTATTGGATTTTCTGATATTTAATTAGGTATTATCATGTTCTTAGTAAAAAAATTCATTGATATATCCATTTCCCACATTTTCACTATTGACTAATTTTTATTATCTATAATAAAATGAACGACAATTAATTAGATAAAATCTAGATGAAACACCCCACCTAAAAATTCATTCCTTCAAGGATAAATTTCCAATAACATATATTATAAGGTGTAAAAATTCCTATATTTATCGGCATAATATTTCACTGAGGGACTATTATTCTTTAAAGTAATGAAGTAAATTAATATAGAATTCTAAAAGGATTATGGATAGAATTATTTACTGAAATATTCTTTATAATACTCTCATGTAAAATGTTAGACCATGTTAGACTAAACTATTACATCCCACCACTAGCATGCTAGATCCTCCAATGTTAATATTAATAGCTTAAGTTCCAAGTAAATATTATATTACATACAACTTATTCTACCAAATTTCATCTTTTTCTGGCCTGTAATCGACTCAAAAAATGGATAGATTTTGTTTTCATGGAATTAAACCAAATAGTCAAAATTTCAAGGCTCATTCACTTTATCATAACTATCCATGGTATAAAATTTTGGGAAAATACATTGGGATACAAATTCGACCAACTATGGATATAGTGAATCATCATCTTCGTCAATATATTAAGAATTATTTGTACAACATTGTTGTGGTTCCATTTCATCTAAAAATATTAAAAATCAGTCTGACATTCTAAAAACTTAAGGCTTATTAATTCTATATTATGATATCAAATCGTATCATAATCATACATTTCCAAAATCAATCCTTTGTAATAATTATAAACATTCTTTCTAAAAAATAAAACATTATTTTCAAAAACCCAATATTTTATTATTTTTAATATTAAACATTATTTAACATTTCATAATCCATTAAACTCATTATGAACAATGTAGACTGAGTATAATGTTTTACTATGAATTATTTCCATTAAATTCATATCAGATAAACCAATAATGATAAAATGACAACTCTTCTATATTTTTTATAGAAATAATTTGTACCCAAACCAACTTGTTCACATGATATTCAATTAAATAGGTAAGGTATGTATTTTTTGGTATAAATTTAATTTTATGATGATCATATATTTTTATTCCATCCCAATTATAGAATTATAACAATTATAACTCATGTACTAAACATGATGATACTATATTTCCCAAAAAAGATATATACACTTACTAATGTTGATACCATTTATTACATCTTTTCCCTCCGCGATGGATTCAAATGTGATTGGGAAGTTATACACCATAGGTGAAATCCCCTAGACCCCAAAAATTAAAAATAAATTATATGGACATTAATAGTAATTGAGGGATTATTTTACCCTTTAGATATAAAATCCCATAAAATATAAACAAAAACCAGCCAATCCTATATATGATTCCTGAGTACATACTAGAACACAAAACATAAAAAAATTAATATCACAATACATGAGTAATCCCAATGATATACACAAAATGAACCAAAATAACATAACCTTTAAAAACACAAAATTAGAATAGATATTAGAAACACCAAACCCACTCCAAGTACAGACTCCAAATTTCATGCCAAAAATATTAAAGGTAATTACTAAATATCATATTCATCTTTCCTTTACTTGTGTCTTTCCAGATGAAATCATCAAATGCACAATAGTTCCCCTGTATTTTGTGAGTATAAACATTGTACGAATTCGTCCCATAGACATTCCAACTCATTCCACTAGGAATAACCCTTTAATCATAGGTTAAAGAAAAATATTTTCAAAATAAGATATAATAGTGCATTTTGAAATAGTACTCAACTTCTACATTAACATTTTTTATAATGAATAAATCCTTTCTCATTTATTTGGTATAACTATACCTATGTCTCCAAAAACTCACCCATGTATACCTATTTTATATTTCAATACATATTTTTGGTCTCCCATTGATCCACTAATATATCAAAGGTTTCTAATAAAACATTCCCTAAGGGATCACACTCCATCCACATGGTCACATATATAAATTCCCAGACAATAATGATGTATTCTAAGTTCCATGAAATTAATTCCATATAAAACCATTCATTTATAAAAAATTCAACAAATAGTATCATTTCATTTGAACAAAAATCACATTCTAAAATTATGATTTTAAAATTATCACCAAAGATAATTTACCAAGAAATTGTTCATTTCCCTAAATTTTAACTATATATCCCAAATTAGGATTCCATCAAGAATAAAAAAATGATTTCATAACTAATTCCTAAAATTAATTTTTATAAATGATTTTTGTAAAGTTATAATTTATTTAGATATTGTGTGATAACACACATCTCTCTCAATAGTTTTTGAAAATGTAAAATGATACAAAAATATTCTAGATCTGTCATGGGATCTTCTTCCTGAAAATTACATGTCACTTAATCACATTGATTCAAATGAGAGTCACCTCTAGATCAAAGGGTAATATCTTCTTAGAGTAGTGATAAAAATTAATTTATTATCTTGATATAATAAGTGATTATGACGGGTTTTGTGAGTTAATTGATATTGGATTCAAAACATTCAGAGTTATAATTGCATGTTTCAAGATTAAGAAATGTGATTTTGATAATCACGCACCAACCATGAGGTTCTTATCTATTAATTACTCCTCCTTGGTATTGGTCACATGCAGTTTGAAAAAATATGTTTTAACACTAATTTATCTTATATAACTCACCATATTTTTCCCCTAGAAGTCACATAATTTATTAAAATCATACACTAACCATGTGCATATCTAGTTACTCTAAACACATGTTTTACGGTTTCCTAGAGGTTGTGTGGAGTTTTTACTAATCATTAACAAAGAATCCAGCTTCACAGACTCCTAAAAAACATGATTAAATTTCCTAGATACTCCCCAACCATTTCACCATGCATATTATAATCTCAAGAGTACGTAATTAAAGAGTAATGTATCTAAAATGAGTTATTTTATAAAATATTATAAAATTTATATAATAAAAATATATGTATTAAATTTTTAATTTTATTATGGGTTAATAGGGGAAATTTTAATATTCTATGATTTTAAATATGGTTTGAAATCCTTACTAATCAAAGAAGAAAAGTTTGTCGAAATGATTATATTTAATTCCTAAAAATTTGAGTGGACTAATGATATAACATACAACATGATGTGAGAGATACATTAATTTAATTATTTACTATATTAGAATGAGTTATCTTGTGTTTTATAATATAAATTAGTAATTCATATAGTGAATCAAAAAATTCAATTGGGGATCAAAAAATGAATCCATATAATCAATGAAACTTCTTGCATAAGATAATGATGAGAAGTAAGATTCTATCTATTTTTAATGAAAAATAATAAAACATGGAATTATATATGAATTATTGTTTAAGATAATAACACAACAACATAGTTTTGTTGAATGAAGTAATGTAATGGTAAATACGATGTAAAATATTTTTTAATTTACAATCATATCTCTTGAAACTATTGGGTGGTGGTAGTTTATGTGGAGTTATACCCAAAAAACTATGTATTTCATAGTCTATGTGATGAGAGAACAAAGCATGATATATGGAATGGAGGGAAGAAAATTTTGATCCACTTTTTTGTTTTTTGAATACATTTACAACTAAAATAAAGAGGGAAATGTAGGAAAAATGGATATTTAATGAATTAAAGAATATTATTTGTCAGAATACAAGAATAAGTTCCTATAAATACTTAAATATGATTATAAAAAAATTATATAGAGAAAATAAATTAATGTTATCAAGTAGAAAAATATAAAAACTTTATATTTCTATTTTGAAAAATATTATTATTAAATATAATGCTTTAAAAATATTGAACAGGATTTCAATGTCCCAATATAAGAATATAATTCTAAATATGAGTTATAGAAAGCAGACTCTATATTAAAAATATTACCACTTTTTAATTGGAGAAATATAAATTATTAGGATGATTATTTATACATCATCAAATGAAATCTACTAATTCACATACCCAAATATAGTAGAATGTTTATTACCCTACTATATTTAATCAGGAAAGACAAACATCATTTAAGGAACCAGAAAAGGATGAATCATTGGTAAAATTCATGAATATGTTTATAGAAAAATAATAATCTAATATTAGTTTTCTTAAATAGTCTAGAGGATCAAAATTTTATCAAAACTAATTTGGTGTTAAATAAAAAATATCAAATTCATGGGAATTTGTTCGTAAAAATGGAAATATTTGTGTGAAAGGGAAATGTGTAATTTAAAAGGTTAGATGTAAAATATAATTTAGGTTACTAATTAGAAACGTTTCTATAAGAGATTTCATAGATATTATGATTTAAAAATGATTTGCGGTGTATAGAATTTATTTGAGGAAACAATAATTGAATTCTGTGGTCATATAAAATTTAAACATTATCCAAAAGGATAAATTTGTAATCGGAATTGAAAAATAAGAATTTTTAAAACGGGAGAATGATTTTGTTGGTTTGAAAATACAACATAAAACATGATATTCATGATTTTATAATTAGTTAATGAAGTGGGAATTTAGTTGAGGTGGTGTCAATCACATACAATTTTTTATATTAATAAAAAATAGATTTTTATAGTTCTTTTCAATATTAGTGATATAATAATCGGTGGAAATAGTATGACTTAATGGGATGAATTTTAAATAATGAAAATATCATAGTATTTGGAGGATATGAGATCTGAGATTCCTTTTTTATAATGATTTTACGAGTTATAAAATTTAGCTTATAAATATATTTTAATTTTAATGTATGCAAGGTAGTTTGTAATGAATCTTGAAATTCGTGAAAAAAAACTCTATTCAACATGATCATCTATTGAAATAAAATTTCGAATTATAATGATGCAAGTTTTGTTAATCCTATATTGTGTGGCTGGATTATTTGAATCATATTATGATTGATGGCAGGAATAATGGACATTCTCTGTCTTGCACTTATAGTGGGTTAAGTTTGGAGTAATCTATTATATGGTAATCTCACTATTGTGAAATGAGTTATGATATATATATATATATATATACATTCATGTCACCTTTAATTTTATTTTGGTGTTTGTTGTAGTAAATGATCATGATTCTATTGAATATTTTTATTTAAACTAAGTTGGAGATGACATTTAAAAATATTTAATAATTGATGGAACATACATTATTTATTGATTATGATTTGGATGGATATAAATGAAATAGGAGAGTACATATATAACCAAATATTAAGTGGAGTAAATTTATTTATGAATGAATCTTCTTAATTTCTATGGATTATGTTATAATTAGTGGTACTCAATGAATGAGTGAAAGTACATATGGTTATAGATGATTTTTAAAAAAGTGATATTATATTTTAAAATAATCAATCATAACACTATCGTGTGATGAAAATAATTATTTCATACCATTTCATTATATAAAATATTGATCTTGGAATTTTGGAGATACAAAATTTTTTGAAGTGCACTGTGTTGCATTTGTTGTCAATGAGGTATGTTGTTGTCAAGGAATGGATAGATGTCAAAGAGTTTCAATATGTGAATGACAAAGGATGTGATGGTGTTGGTGATGAATGGAGAATGACCATGGTACTAAGATGAATGTCACTTAGGAGATTCACTATGTGGCATAGGAGGTAATGGTTGAAATATTCTCCATACTATATCAGACGATTGTAGAACTGATCTTAATGTTTCAATACTTGTATCAAGATGATACTAAGTGACAACACTTGACGAATGAATGATGATGGAGCATCATTACATCAGATGATTGATGAGGTGTTCTTAAAGTTCCAAGAACTTGTATCAACTGGATACAATGTCACAACAATGTTTGAAGACAATGCATTGTATTGAAAATAGATGAGGAGATGAAGTGATCCATCCACAATCACTAGGTGGATGAAGTGGTGCTAATGAAGTCCATGTACTATTTCTTAGTTCATGTGAATTAGAAGAAGAACCAATGTGTTCTCTACTTGGATCAATGAAGAACATTGAGGAATTAATTGATTTAGGAGATTCGGTTGATGAAGAACCTTCGGGAATTCCATTCTTCAATGTTGATTATATGTTGAAGAAGAATGATGAATTATAATGAAGAAGAATGATGAATAAATGTTGAAGAAGAATTGGAGGAATTCTAATGAAGAAGAAGAACGGAGAAGAAGAGGGGATTTGAGTGGGATTTGGCATTTACACTTAGTTACTTTGTTTGTATACAAAGAACTTAATGTTTCCTTAAGCAAAAAGGAAGCCACCAAGGGCCAGCCTTAAGGGTTCAACCCAAGGCACATGTGGGACTAGGTCACCACGCCCAAGGGGATCCCATGGGGCCAGCCCGAGAGAGGTCGAGGCCATGTATAAGCCCCGAGGCCACACGGTGATGAAGCCCGCGCAGCGTGAGCGCGAGGAGCGCGCCCGTGTGTGTGCATAGTGGGCACCAGTGGCGCGCCCGAGTGGCAGGGGTGGGCGCAAGAGCGTGCCCGCAAGAAGAACTTGGTGCGGGGCGGCACCGAGAGGGTTGGATGTTCAATTTCTGAGAAGCGGGCAACACGAGTTTGATAAACCACGGAAAAACCGCGCTTCGTTTAGATGTGGGACGCGGGATTTTGCCGCGGAGCGAATCCTGGCCGCTCGATCGATCGTGCGCCAGATCTCGACCGCACGATCGATCCCACGCGAGATCTTATGATCCAGGCCATCTGATGTCTTTTAAACTCCGGATCCAATGGTTGAGGAGTCTTCCTCTACCTCGAGATCGGCCGAGGCACCTCCCGCGACGCCGCCTGAACCAGTGGCCTCCCCGAGCACTGAAGTCGAGCCTCCGACCACCCCCGATCGAAGTAAAGGCTCCATCTGGTTTGTCTGGATACACTGAACACGTACATGAATAAAAAAATGCATGCATGCAACGAGGGGAGCATTTTGAGTTCGGCTGAGGCAAAAGAATATGCCGAGGCCACGGGGTTTATGATTTGCATGGATTATCCTTAACTGAAGTCCATGCATGCGTTCTATGTCGCATGCACGTAGAGGAAAATAAAGGAATAAGTCCACATGAAACATAAAAGAAAAAACGTGATTTGCGGATCGTGTTTAAAGATTTTCAAGGAACCAAAAATCTCGGTGGTTCATGATTTATCCCACGCAGAAGAACTGCATCGCCTCTGCCTATATAAAGAGAGGTCGAGACCTCGGTGCAGCTTGCTGAAACTTTGAAGTCCCGTGAGAGCTCTCAAAGTCTCGCGAAGAACAGCCTGCACGCATCACTTGCGCAGCAGCAGCCCGGAGCTTTCCTAGCTCTGTTTGGTTCCTTTCGTGCACACTTGCGTGAAAGAAGGAAGGAGTCCCACGCACGCCTCCCTTGAGCGACAGGAAGAACCAGAGGCCGCATTCTTGCGTGCCCGGGGTTGATTCCCTCTCTTCCTGCACACTTGCGCGACAGGAGGAAGGAGCCTGCGGTGTTGCACCTTGCACACTCGAGGGCTTGCGCAGGTGTTTCACATGCGCACCCCGCAGCCAGGGCACACTTGCGCGGCTTCCCCTTGCACCAAGACCTTGCGCGCCTCCTTTGAAGGACATGGGAGTTCGGGTGTGTGCAAGAAGAAGCCAAGAAGGCCGTAGCCACATTTCCCCTTGTGTGTGTGCTAAGTGCAAGGAAGGCTTTCACCTTATGTGTGTGCAAAGTGAAGACACCCTACGGGTGGTATAAGTGAAAATGAACAAGAGGTTGTAGCCTTGGGTTTGTGCAAGAATAGAAGGAAGGGCGTAGCCAAGTGGGAAGAAAAGAGGGCCTTAGAACCCAAGTGTGTGCATAAGCACCAAGTGAAGACCACAAATTTTTTGTGTGTGCAATTTGAAGGAAGAAGGCCAAAGACATACCTTAGTGGTGTGTGTGCAATAGAATAAAAGGCCGAACCTTAGTATGTTCAAAGTTGATGTGCACACTTTGGAGAAGAAGACTCTCACACTAAAGAATAACACAATTTTAAGTGTGTGAACAAATTAAACAAAGAGTGTGAAGGAAGAAGTGGTGTGTGTGCATAAAGAGAATACACTCATTGAGGGTTTACTGCACCAATAAGAAGGAAAGGGGAAGTGGATGCATGCATGCATGCACGTGCACACGTGAACAAGCTCAAATCTGGTTGTGCGCATCTGAGTTGACCAAGACTAAAAGTTATTGAAGAAGATTTTGAGAAGCCATGCAGTCAGTGCATGAGGAAGAAGAGTTGCCATGCACTCAGTGCATGAAGTTGATGTGAAGTGAGACTGAAGCCAGACTGATGTTAAAGACATCAGCTTCCTGAGTATTCAGTAGTTGAGAAGAGCCTGATCAACTGAAGTGATCAGGATTTTTGAGCAAGACCAACAAACCTTATCAGAGGATGTTGAAGATTATTGAAGAGAGAGGCCAGGTCATCCTAAGAAGAAGGAGATAAATCCTGAGCAAGACGAGAAGACCTGATCAAGTGATCAGAAGTGAAGATCAAGGCCAGCAGTCTTTATCCCAAACTTCTAAAGATACTTGAAGAAGCTTAAAGTGAATAAGAGCTACTCGTGTGACTCGAGGAGCCAGGAGAAGCCCCCTGTGATACTCAGGGTGGAAGAAGTCTTCAGTGGGATTCTGGGGCAGGCCAGTGGGACTCTGGTAACACTTTGGGATGCAGTATAAAGACCCTCCTGTGGGAATCAGGAGAGATACAGTGGGACTCTATATCAACCATTGTAATACTAACAGATTATAATGGAAGAAACCATGTTGGGGCGCATAACCAACATGGCAAGCACGTAGGCCTTTGGTGCCAAACCTTGTAAATCCTTGCGTCCAGTGCCTTTACATTTACTGCATCATTCAAGGAAAGGCTGAGAGAAACAGGAAGAGTGGATCGAGGCCTTAACAAGCCATAGAGGTTTAATTGATTAAGAATCAATTAGTAAAAAGTTTTAAAGGATCACTGATTCACCCCCTCCCCCTCTCAATGATTCACACTGATCTGGGAACTTCAATTGGTATCAAAGGGAGGTTACCACTAAAAGATCCAAGGGAGTCTTTATGAAGTGCAAATTTGAGGAAATGAGCGACCCGCCTCAAATGGAGATATCTGCCAAGACTCAGAAAAATAGAAAGAAGAAACAGGCCAAGAAGATGAAGAAAGCCTGTCCTAGCAGTGACGAAGTTGGAACAATGAATGATCTTCAAAATGCACTCAAATATCATCAGAAGATAGTCCCCATGGAAGTGGCAAAGCATATAGCTACATGAATCCATGATCTTCAAGAAGAAAAATTACATCTAGAAGAAGATGCCAATTCTATGGAAGATCAATTGGTAAAAAGGGTTGGCGTAACCAACACTCCCAGAAAGTTGGTGAAGGCTAAGGATGAAACTGTTTCACTTTGCAATGATAGATATGAAGATACTTGTGAAGAATTGAAAAGAAGCCTTTCTGAGAAATAATTCTTTAAGACAATGGTCAAAGAAGTTTTCCATGAACTAGAAAAATTGCACAGAGTTTCAATGGTTGTCAAAGATGCTCAACTAGAAGAGAATGTCAAAAGGGTGAAGGAGTTAGACAATTAATTGCAGGAAATGAAGAAACTGCATGAAGACCAGATGAAACAGCTGGAAGAAAAATGGGAAGGAAGGCTAAAAACTATTGTGGATGAGAAGAACTCCCTCAACATGAAATGCTTAAAACTAGAGGTGATATTGAAAAATCTGCAATCACCCAAAGCTGAAACCTCCCAGTCAGCTGATAGAAGCAATGTTGCTACACAAGTATGCATTGAGCAGGATGATTCCAAAAGAAGGACATCCTCTAATGAAAGGGCAGCATCTTCTCAGAAGAAGGTACCATCCATCCCATCTTGTACTCATGCTTCTAAATGTGTTTCCACAAAAAGTGCAGGATGGAAGAATAAATCGAAACAAGTATGGATGAAGTCAATGTTGAAAGAAATCTCTCATGAAACAACACAACAAGTCAATAAATGTACCCTACAATCAGAAGGACTAAAGAGGTCAAGATTTGTGGGTCAGTGTTGGTGTTGTAATAAGTATGGGCACTGTGCAAAGGATTTTTGGTACAATCCACTGAATGTCAAAGCACAAAGCAAGCCCATGCAAAGGGGGAGCAAGCCAGAGGAAAAGAGGCAACATCCACAGGTCCAGAGACATATGTTTACTTCAAATAGATTTGGATTACATGACAATATCTGGGATGATTGCAAAAGTGGTCAAAAAGATACATGTCAATCTCCAACTGTATCCAGAGCTAAAAAGAAGAGAAGATCACTGAACCTGGATAAAATGGAATCCTTGTGATTCATGAAGAAAGTTGTAGATGCTCCCAAGAAGGTTTTGAAAAAGGAAAAGAAGTCCTTGGAGTCTAAATCCAAGAAGGGTGATGCATCCAGAAGGACCACCAAGAAAACATGCTTCTACTGTGGAATGAAATGACACACCATGGATCATTGTGAACAAGCCATGGAACTGAATAGAAGCAGACTGGACTCAAAAAGACAATCAATCCAGAAGAAGTAGAAGGGATTGATTGAAAATAAGTTTCCTAAGAATGGTATCTTAACAGCATCAAAAGAACCATGTGGAATTTCCTAAACTGTGGCCTCACTTCCAAATGATTTGTTAGTCATATGGAAAAATCAGTTGCAAATAGCCAAAGATCTGCAAAGAGAAGAAGATGATGTTCTGGCAATTGCTAAGGCAAAAGGGAAGAAGAATATTTCACATGAAGATGTATTGTGATCCACACCAGCACAAACATCATTGAAGATCAAATGTGCATGTGTGAAGAATGGTGAAAATGGGACATCTCGGTTGAGAGAATCATCTCATCCTTGATGTTAACATTGATGAACCAAGGAGGTTCCATATTATTCCATAATCACTTGTATTTAAATGTGCTAACATTTCAGGGTATTGAAGACGATGATCATTCTCATCTGGAGAGTGGTTTGGACAGAATGGAGTGCACCCCTTGAGGGGGAGCCAATCTGTAGAAGATGGGATTCTGAGATTTAATACCATCTTGAGAAAAGTGAAGGTATTCCAATCATACTTTCATCCCTTGTTTCTTAATTGTATTCATCATGACAATTAAGGGGGAGTATTGATTGAAGACAAATGGTTGAAAGGGGGAGCTTTATCTTTGCACCTAAACTTTCTAAAGAGTTTTGTGAAGTATGTGCAGGATTTAGCAATTAATTGTTATATCTGAAAATTTTCAAAACCCCCCGATGCATGATCTCACATGTAAAGTAAAATGTGGACATCATTGAAAAACCTTGGTTACATCACTCTTGTTTTCTACACCGGGTTAGCCCAAGTAGACTTAGAGATGATTTACTAAAGGTTCTTTGCTAAAGTGTACATGTGACATCATCCCTCTCTTAGTGATTTTCAAGAAGATGCTATTCAAAGGGAGGAAGAAATATTTTGAAAAGAACCACACCACACCATTGCATTTGATTGCCAATAAGGGGGAGAAAATATTGGCACACATATTGACACATTCATATGTACAGGAATAGTGTATTGACAACAAATACAAAGGGGAAGATTGAAGTGCACTGTGTTGCATTTGTTGTCAATGAGGTATGTTGTAGTCATGGAATGGATGGATGTCAAGGAGTTTCAATATGTGAATGACAAAGGATGTGATGGTGTTGGTGATGTATGGAGAATGGCCATGGTACTAAGATGAATGTCACTTAGGAGATTCACTAAGTGGCATTGGAGGTAATGGTAGAAATATTCTCCATACTATATCAGATGATCATAGAACTGATCAAAATGTTTCAATAATTGTATCAAGATGATACTAAGTTAAAACACTTGACGAATGAATGATGATGGAGCATCATTACATCAGACGATTGATGAGCTGTTCTTAAAGTTCCTAGAACTTGTATCAACTGGATAAAATGTCACAACAATGTTTAAAGGCCATGCATTGTATTGAAAATGCATGAGGAGATGAAGTGATCCATCCACAGTCACTAGGTGGATGAAGTTGTGCTAATGAAGTCCATGTACTATTTCTTAGTGCATGTGAATTAGAAGAAGAAACAGCTTGTTCTCTACTTGGATCAATGAAGAACATTGAGGAATTAATTGATTAAGGAGATTCGGTTGATGAAGAACCTTCGGGAATTCCATTCATCAATGTTGATTATATGTTGAAGAAGAATGATGAATTCTAATGAAGAAGAATGATGAATAAATGTTGAAGAAGAATTGGAGGAATTCTAATGAAGAAGAAGAACGGAGAAGAAGAGGGGCTTTGAGTGGCATTTTGCATTTACACTTGGTTACTTTGTTTGTATACAAAGTACTTAGTGTTTCCTTAAGAAAAAAGGAAGCCACCAAGGGCCATCCTTAAGGGTTCAACCCAAGACACATGTGGGACTAGGTCACCATGCCCAAGGGGATCCCATGGGGCCAGCCCGAGAGAGGCCAGGGCCGTGTATAAGCCCCGAGGCCACGCGGTGATCAAGCCCGCGCAGCGTGAGCGCGAGGAGCGCGCCCATGTGTGTGCATAGTGGGCGCCAGTGGTGCGCCCGAGTGCCAGGGGTGGGCGCAAGAGCGCGCCCACAAGAAGAACTCGATGCGGGGCGGCACCGAGAGGGTTGTAAGTTCAATTGCTGAGAAGCAGACAACGCAAGTTTGATAAACCACGGAAAAACCATGCTTCATTTCAATGTGGGACGCGAGATTTTTCCTCGGAGCGAATCCTGGTCGCTCGATCGATCGCGCGCCAGATCTCGACCGCACGATCGATCCCGCGCGAGATCTTCTGATCCAGGCCGTCCGATGTCTTTTAATCTCCGGATCCAATGGTTGAGGAGTCGTCCTCTACCTCGAGCTCGACCGAGGCACCTCCCGCGACGCCGCCTGAACCAGTGGCCTCCCCGAGAACTGAAGTCGAGCCTTCGGCCACCCCCGATCGATGTAAAGGCTCCATCCAGTTCGTCTGGATACACTGAACACGTACATGCATAAAAATATGCATGCATGCAACGAGGGGATCATTTTGAGTTCGGCCGAGGGAAAAGAATATGCCGAGGCCACGGGGTTTATGCTTTGCATGGATTATCCTTAACCGAAGGCCATGCATGTGTTCTATGTCGCGTGCACGTAGAGGAAAATAAAGGAATAAGTCCGCCTGAAACAGAAAAGAAAAATACGTGATTTGCGTATAGTGTTTAAATATTTTCAAAGAACCAAAAATCTCGGTGGTTCATGATTTATCCCACGCAGATGAACCACACTGCCTCTGCCTATATAAAGAGAGGTCGAGACCTCGGTGCAGCTTGCTGAAACTTCGAAGTCCCGTGAGAGCTCTCAAAGTCTCGCGAAGAATAGTCTGCACGCATCACTTGCGCGGCAGCATCCCGGAGCTTTCCTAGCTCCGTTTGGTTCCATTCGCGCACACTTGCGCGAAAGAAGGAAGGATTCCCATGCGCGACAGGAAGAACCCGAGGCCGCATTCTTGCGTGCCCATGGTTGATTCCCTCTCTACCCGCACACCTGCGCGGCAGGAGGAAGGAGCCCGCGGTGTTGCACCTTGCACACTCGAGGGCTTGCGCGGGTGTTGCACTTGCGCACCCCGTGGCCAGGGCACACTTGTGCGGCTTCACCTTGCACTGAGACCTTGCGCGCATCCTTTGAAGGACAAGGGAGTTCAGGTGTGTGCAAGAAGAAGCCAAGAAGGCCATAGCCACATTTCCCCTTGTGTGTGTGATAAGTGCAAGGAAGGCTTTCACCATGTGTGTGTGAAAAGTGAAGACACCCTACGGGTGGTATAAGTGCAAATGAACAAGAGGTCGTAGCCTTGGGTGTGTGCAAGAAGAGAAGGAAGGTCGTAGCCAAGTGGGAAGAAAAGAGGGCCTTAGAACCCAAGTGTGTGCATAAGCACCAAGTGAAGACCACACATTTTGTGTGTGTGCAAAGTGAAGGAAGAAGGCCAAAGACTTACCTTAGTAATGTTTGTGCAATAGAAAAAAAGGCCGAACCTTAGTGTGTGAAAAGTTGATGTGCACACATTGGAGAAGAAGACTCTCACACTAAAGTATAACACACTTAGAAGTGTGTGAACAAATTGAACAAAGAGTGTGAAGGAAGAAGTGGTGTGTGTGCTTAAAGAGAATACACTCATTGAGAATTTACTGCACCAAGAATAAGGAAAGGGGAAGTGCATGCATGTACGTGCACACGTGAACAAGCTCAAATCTGGTTGTGTGCATCTGAGTTGACCAAGACTGAATGTTCTTGAAGAATATTTTGAGAAGCCATGCAGTCAGTGCATGAGGAAGAAGAGTTGCCATGCACTCAGTGCAAGAAGTTGATGTGAAGTGAGACTGAAGCCAGACTAAAGTTAATGACATCAGCTGCCTGAGTTTTCAGTAGTTGAGAAGAGCCTGATCAACTAAAGTGGTCAGGAGTTTTGAGTAAGACCAACAAACCTTATCAGAGGATGTTGAAGATTCTTTAAGAGAGAGGCCTGGTCATCCTGAGAAGAAGGAGATAAATCCTGAGCAAGACGAGAAGACCTGATCAAGTGATCAGAAGTGAAGAGAAAGGACAGCTGTCTTTATCCCAGACTGCTGAAGATACTTGAAGAAGCTTAAAGTGAAGAAGAGCTACTCGTGTGACTCGAGGAGCCAGGAGAAGCCCCCTGTGAGACACAGGGTGGAAGAAGTCTTCAGTGGGATTCTGGAGCAGGCCAGTGGGACTCTGGTAACACTGTGGGATGTTGTATAAAGACCCTCATGTGGGACTCAGGAGAGATACAGTGGGACTCTGTATCGACCATTGTAATACTAACAGATTATAATTGAAGAAACCATGTTGGGGCGTATATCCAACATGGCAAGGACGAAGGCCTTTGGTGCCGAACCTTGTAAATCCTTGTGTCCAGTGCCTTTACATTTACTACATCATTCGAGGAAAGGCTGAGAGATACTAGAAGAGTGGATCGAGGCCTTAACAAGACATAGAGGTTTAATTGATTAAGAATCAATTAGTAAAATGTTTTAAAGGATCACTGATTCACCCCCTCCCCCTCTTAGTGATTCACACTGATCTGGGCACTTCATTTTTCAATAATTCATTTAGTAGTGGTAATTAATTTCAATAATATTTCTCATGTTGTTAATAGAAAGATATCTTTTGAAATATTCTTTTCAAACACCACCCTTCAACATAGGAGGTCTGTTATTCACTACTTTTTATATGATTTTATAGTTTAATATATGTTTTCAGTGATTAATAAATTATACTCTTTTTATTTTACTGAAAAATGTTAAAATTTTAGATTTTTGGTTATATTTAAAGAAAGTGAAAAGTCTATCTAACCAAAGGGACAAAAATATACTCAAAATATATTTTTTTGGAAAATTAAATGGGAAATATTATCAATGGGGATTAAGTTAGTCAGTAACTGAACGAATTTAAGGGGATCAAATTTATAAAAAAATGGTATATATTGTTCATGTGAAATTTCATTCATGGTAGGTATGAAGTTATGTCGTGACCTCTTGTGTCTTATATAATGTATTACTCACATAGAAATTGAATTAATTAATATTAATAATAATATATTTTTTAATTATAAAAGATTAAAAAACCTGAATTTTAAAAGATATGACATAGAGTTCAGAAAAAGTAAAAAGTGGGAAATGTTTTTATTAAGGTTATTATTCTTATAAAATTATGTAAAATGGGATAATATTGGTTGATTTTTTATGTTGGATGTTAAATATGGCTACATGTAAGTTATTTATGTCGTTATTTTCTTTGAAATTAGTTTTGTGTGTATTTTGAGAAACATTATTGGTGAAAGAATAAAAATTATTGATGGATGACTAGACAATAATATAATGAGGTTTTCTCTTCCATATTATATAAAAATAGAGACTTTATCATTGTTGGATAAATTTCAGTGATCATGGTTTAAATGAGATGTTCCTTTAAAATCATGTTAGAGAACTATACCATAATAGTATTTATTTTTAGTGTAATACAAGATGAATATTATTTTGTGGATGAATAGTGATAGTGTTTCCATTAATATATCACAAAACAAAGACCATGTGTGGTTTATAATGTGTAAATAGTTTCTGTTATTGAGGGTGGACTCATAAAAGCAAAATATAGGTTTGTTTCTAAGAATTGTATTTTTTATGGTGCATTATAAATTCCTTTATGGACCATAATGAGATAATTATTGGTGGTTCAAATGATATAATAATCTAATTTTTTATTAAAAATTAGCTTCTTTTATTTTTTTTATCATGTGCTATATGCCATTATTTTTATCCGGTTTTAAAGTAAATGATTAGAAGTAGGAAACATCCTAAATATAAGATTGAAACGAACTATTTTACATGTATATTGACTATATCATGGTCATTGAATTTTTATTTAAGGTTTATTTATGATTTAACTCTTCTAAAATTTAAAATAATGTGATATATAGATTACGTGACATGAAACCCAATGAAATAAGTGAAATTTCATATAATATTTATATATTATTGTTTAATGTAATAGGTATATCCTAGTAAAAATAATTGAGTGACAAACAAGGATAAAAAAAAGTATTAAGAATTTTTATAATTGATTTATTTGATTAATTTATTAACAATAAATTATTTATCATGTTTATGTTAAATCAATTTATCCTAATAAAATTTTTATTCAAAGAACCGAATTATTAAATTTTGTGCATAGAAATTATATTTTATTTCTAAAAAATATAATTATAATTGTATGAAATAAACTTCATTTTTGAAATCATCACATCAAAATTTACATGTAGATATTTTTTTTGGGATTATTCTAATAATATTTATTTTCTAGTTAAGAGTGAATATTATATGCTTTTTATTAAAAAATATATTTGATTTAATAATTTACAACTATACTGTCAAATTTAAAATAGTTTTAAAATTAAATTAGTTCCATTTTAAACCTAATAATTATATTAGGTCCATTATATTTATTATATGTTTGATTTTTGTATAAATCCATTTTCATACCTAAAAAGAAGTTTCTATATTTTTTTATTATGTTTTAATATAAAATTAATTTGTTTAAAAACATGGAATTCAATCCATAAAAATGTTTTACTTTTTTTATTCATGAGATCCTAATTTTAAAATTAGATTCTTTTATTTTTCATCATTATGGATAGTAATCATAGATAATGATTGTAACCCCGATAAGGGAAAACCGAGTAAAATATTGCTCAAACATTGGGACAATGCTTTAGAAATTCACTAAAATGCTCTTTTTTTCCTCTTGGGTGACTGTAGTTTATCCATTTCCACCCAAATCTATATTATATGGTGAATTTATTCAATTTTCATTGATATTAACCATCATATTTTTTTATGAAAAATTTACAAAATGTCAATCTCTTAACACTAAACATCAATTATATTTTCACATATATATTAAAATAACTTTTGAAAGAATATTAAATAATATTTTTTTTCAAAATGTAATTATGATTTTTAATTTAATTTAATTATAATTTTTATTAATTATACAATTTCATTAGGTTCTATACAATTTCAACACAATAATATTTTCAATTAATTATATAATAATAAAAAGCATTTTAAAAATATGAAATGTAATACAATTTTGATGAATTATATGTTTCCATGAATATAGTATATTAATTTTTTTAGGTATGAATGTTTTAATGGATTAAATTAAAATTGCATATATGTGATGATTTTGTTATGACAACATTAATAAATAGCATCAAAATTAAACTTATGATATTTTATGAAAAAAAACATTCTCTAATATATATATAAATTCAAAATATCAGGAAATATGACATAAGGGATAATATATGACCAATAAGGACATCCCATTTCCATTTATAAGATAATATATACCTTATTAATAAAATTATAGCCATTGAAGATTGGAAAAGTTGTTACCACGAATAAGGTTTCCAATCGGTAAACCATGGCTTTAATAAAAGTCATATGGTTTAATATGACACTAAAACCTAACTAAATCATATGGAAAGATTACATTTATACTTGTTACTCTTTTTTATATAATATATATTATTTCATAAATATTTTTCATGATAATTACTTAAATATATTTTATTTAATTTAGTTACCCCCACCCCCCCGAATGTCCCAATGGCCTTATTTTTTATTACATTATAGATACTCCCACTTTTAAGGGTCGAAGCAAAACCCTAACACGACCTATATGACCATGGTAGATGTCCCAACATTAGATGAAGTCCAATACATGACTCAACGACAAAGAGGAATATTATTCCCATTACGTGACTTGTAGGCCCAACCCAGTTGAACTTCCCTTTATCAGCTTCGGCATCATTGATCTCTTAATTCCCCACCTTGCATTGCTGATTGGATAACATTTACCCAGGAAAAGATACAGGGGCCTGGTCACAATGATGGTTTCCATTTACTTTCATTCAACCAATCAAGTTACCTCCTCTCTGGTTCCTACTATTATTTTTCTGTAATCCTTTTATGGGGCTTGCTCTGTATGAATTGGGCTACTCCATGGTTTGTTTAGCCCGAAACCCCTAAGGCTCAAAAGACTCTGATGACTCAAAGTCCCAAGCCTGTGGCCCGAAGGCCCAAGTCGGGTGATTAATCCAGGCTCCTATAGTGCTTCTATAGTACATGGAAATCCACCTCCACTTGGTTTCAAACCCGGGTCCCTTGGATTCCAGGCTGGGGCCCTTACCACTCGGTTATGGGCTCATTGCAATCAATTTTGTTATTTCAATTTTATCATTTACCTCCCTTAGAAACAGAATAACCTTGGAATCATCTTTACAAAAAAATGATAAACCTATCTCAAAAAATAATATATATTTTATCTTCTAAAAATACTTAGGGATGTTTTATAGGTTACTTTATTCCATGAGGACCATATCTATGTTCCTTATGTTATGTTCTACATATAGTCTCTCGAATAGTAGGTAATCATCATAGAATAATTATTTCAATTTATTTATTCATCTATAAATTCTAAATATATAGTATTTATAATAATATAAAAAATTTATTATCCACAATATAATTAAATTTTAATATGATTATGAATCCACAATTATCAACCCCCTTTTCTATCAAATTGGATTTGAATGTACTGATCATGTGTTTGTATGAAAAGAAATCTCTATATAGTGATAGAGTTAATTTTCCATCACTAACATTAATGGATGGAAATTGTGGTTTATTAAATGTTTTTCTATAATATTTATGTTCAAATTTTTCTTTTATAATTTTAATATCATATATACATCCTTACCTTTCAGTTTCTTGGAAAATTATAAGTCCATTGGTGCACACAAGTGGAGTTCCACCTACACAATATGTTGTAATAGATTTTTCATTTATAATATATATGTATGATACTAAGGATGTTTCTATTGAATATATATGTTTTATAATATTTAAAAATGATCCTGAAATAATTATATATCATTTACCTTTCTATTATTAAATATTTGAAAATGTGAAAATGCCATTCATTCATTACTACGACCTTCCATCTCGATGACCCGTGTAATTATGTTTTGGTTATATATATATATATATTATATATATTAATTTTAAATGATTATTAAAATTTTGAATATTTAGAACCATGATGAATGTAAAGGGGCACAAACTAAGAAATGAAATCATAAATGAAAAATGATGTAGTTTTCCAATGGAATAGTGAATTTAAAAATAATTTTAAATAAAAGGGTGATAAAAGGTTATAAATCATATATGATGTCATATATGTGATTATTTATCTCAATTATATTTATTTTATATAATTTTTTCTTCTATTGGATGTTTGGAAACATATGAATTATCTTGGACTATAGATAAGTGATTATTTAACAATCCCATCATTATTTGGGATATTTTATATTTAAGTCTATGTGAATGGGGGAGGTGGTATTTTTGTATATTTATATATTAAAAACATCATATTCTACTATCATGTGGATGCATATTTAAATTTAAAGCATTCTATTCTTTTTTCTCATTAATAACTCCTGATATAAAAAATATATCATTATGAAAAATTAACATTGTTTCTCCACTCTGCTAAGAATCATTATCATTCATGACTATATTAAAAATAAAATGTTGTAAATAATAATTTTACAGTTCAAAAATTATTTAATAAATCCATTTTTACTCATGTTTTACTTTTTTAGACATATTTTTAAAAGGGATAATATTTTCATCTTCCGAATGTGGTACTTTTTAAAATTTTTAAAAAAAGTGTTAAATGAATGATTTTAATAACATATATGAAATTATATAAATTTCCTACCATGATTAACACTATATTATTTTAGTATTACATTAATATTTTACCATATTATTTTTATTGAAATTTATTTTCATTATATTTTGTAAATATTATGATTTTTCTGAATTGATTTCAACAAAAAGAGTGAAATTTCCCTTATATATTTTCCAATGATATTTTTAATGTATTTTCATTATTTCATAATCCATTTATTAATTTTGTGATCTACTGGGGATATAATCTAATAATAAAATTCAATATATTTCTCTATATGTTTTTAATAAGTTTTACTGGGTAAATTATTTAACCTCTATATGCTAGTTCATCCAATATAGAAATATATTGAATATAAAGATTTTTGATAAAGATTTATTGATTATTAATATGTAAAAATAATATATGTATTATGTAATTAGTGGAGCCCAAAATTACAATGTTCACTGATTTATCTATATTTTTTATGGCAGAAAAATATAGGTTATTGGTTCAACTCTAGTGACATTTATGTATATTTCTATCAATGAGATCCTAATGGTATTTTTTGAAACCTTGTAACAATTCCTATATGGCATGCTTCTGATTACTATAATAATGAATTCCATCAAAATAAAACGATTTATTGATTTCACCGAGAATATTCAAATTTTTATAATATCCATTGTTATGTTTAAAGCATATGAGAATATTTATATGGAGTTATTTTATCATTATTTGTTCCAGCTATATTATTCTCTATTCTCAAAATATTGATAAAGTGGTATTTATTCTCTATTTCTTACATTCACATATTTTTAATCCCCTATTTATTCAAGAAATATTCCATAGTATGTAACACTTACTAATCATCATAGCTCATCCATTTTTTTATTTTACCTGGACATTATGATTTATATTGAAATTGAAAAAATTATATTCTAACGATAATAATGATTTTATAAAAAATTAATTTATTTTACTTTTTGGTTTGAAATGTATGTTAGATTCTGTATATTTCTAATTTAATATGGATTCAAAACTTTTTAGTTATTCATGATGAAATTCCTTTTTTATAGTTCCAATGTGATTATTGGGACCAATTTGTGTATAAAGATTGTATTTATTTCCAGTTGGGGTCAATGGATGTCAATGATGATAAACATAAGGAAAGTAATATTCATAAGTGAAATGGAGATTGAAATTTTAGACGATTAATACCCTAATTCTATATTACATGTATATGTAATATGAGTGATACATTATCTACAACAATTATGGATTGTTCAAGTGTTCTTTGGAAGGATGGTTGGACTGTTCTTCGGTAGGGGTAAAAGAAAAAGAGAAGATGTGTTTGTTGAAGTGTCTTGGAATTCTATGGTGGGCATGAATTTAAATGTATAAATAGTTTTCTAATAAGTATTTTTTATAATCCTTACTTATGAAAGGGTCAATACCACTAGTGAGCCAGCCAACATCAAACTGAAGCACATGTGGGACCACATGGGTCAACCGCACCCACAAGGAAGCTAGCCAGGCCTACCCGCAAGCGGTATAGTTGGCATATAGGGCATACATAGGGAGTATATGGAAACACAAAGCGAACCCGTAGAGAACATATTATGGGGCAGTACAGTGGAGGGAGAAGAATTAATCGAGGTTGTGGGCACAATGGTAATGTTGCATCTTCGTTTCTAAATAGGATGTGTTTTAAAAAAACATTGATGTGATCTCCACCATTCATCAATTCCCACTTCTCGATCAACCATCCGATCAATCAATGTAAGATGGATCTAATCCTGGCCATCCATCATCCCACCCCATGATAAATTAAACCAAGACATTTATCATCTGTGGCATTTGAATAAGATCATGCCGACATCTTCTTCCACTTGTGCTCGCCGGTGTCGTTTCATCTCACTGAAGATAATTAAGAAAAATGATATGATCACCATGGATGATCATTTAATCATCATATGGACCACTTGAAAAAACCAAAACCTGGCATGAAATTTACATCTTGCATGCATATGATATATCGAGGGTGAAGCATGTATAGAGGAAAACAGAGTTGCTGAGGCCACATAGATTCGATATGAGATTACAAATGTGATGAATGAGATATTTAAATAGAAGTGTGTGACTCAGAAACTATGATCATTCTAAATAGAAAATCCTAAAATATTTAACATATCTAAAAAGTGGGTTTCCAGATTTCAAAATTCCATGAATATCATGCATTCAAACTTTTTTCTCCATGGAGTATCTTGAAGATATTAAATGATGAAAAGCACCTCCCCTATCCTGTAAAAGAAACCTCACCCATGATGAGAGACCCTGATTCCATACACATTCCTTATAGCTTCTGTAGAAACATGGAGCTTCCACTCAGGCCTTCGGTTTTGAAAAGGTAATAATGGAGAACTGTGAGACCTTAAGTCTTCTCAAAGGAAGTATTCTATAGTCCTATGATATTGTTCTTTTCTCACTCAAGTGAGAATTGCGTAGAACCAAGCTCCACAAAGCAACGGGATGGAGCACATTGTTTCCCTTGCCTCAATGATGAAATGAGATCTATAGAACCCTCTTAGTTCGCCAATATCTTCAGTGCATAATGAACCAGTGTTCCCACATAGATTCTTTATGATGGCACAACGTGTTCTAGGAAGATATATGCTTGAGAGGTTGTACTTGTGCACCTCCTTCACAAGAAAGAAGATGTGTGGCATCCCAAGTTTCATGAGGTGAATAAGAACTCCCTTAGTTTCACATGATATACCCAATTGTATGCAGGTGTTTATTATTGAGGTGAAGAAGAAGACTTGTTTGGATAAAGGCAGTGCTTACATATATGCATGTAAAAGTTCTTTATGAAGTAGATCGAGGATATTAATGGCCATTTAAAGATGGGGACGTGTGAGGGAATGTTATTTGCATACACATAAATTCATATGTGAATAAGATAGTGTGTTTTCACAATAGATGTAGAAGAATGTAAGAAGAATGAACTAACCAAATTTTTGCACCAATTTGGGTTTGAAGAAACAAACATATAATCCAAGAGAAACACCCTAACTAAGTGAAAGTGAAAAAAGAGAATAAGATGAATGGTGGTCATGTGTGTTTGTGTGTTATTAAAAAACAATATCCATTAATGTATTCACATAAACAATTTAATATAATGCGAATGAATTCTTGAATACAGATTCACATGTGATGAAAATTAAATAAAAACAGGGTGTTCATACGTGTAAAAAAGAAGAATAAATGTAAAAAATTGATCAATCTAAATTCCTCATGCATAATAACATGCAAACATGAATAGATAGAGAGAATTAATTATGATGATTCCAACTGATATGTTTTTCATTTCGTAAACAATCACATAAGGTTTTTTGATTCTATCTAAGAAGATAAGGTGGATATTTAGTGCATTTAGTTACTACAATAGAGGAGAATATTGAATATAAAATAGCATCAATTCAGGACTCTAATGCATGAAATTCCACATGTTGAACAAGAGACAAAGATTTCAATACTTATCTGTTGAAGTTACCTTCACGTCTATAAATAGAGTGAGACTTCACCCAAGGTACTGTGCTAGGGGGAGTCAACTGATGTGATCTGAGGGAATCAGTGAGCTATACCTGAACCTTTAGGTAGTGTTCTTGGACAGTGTTACTGTGACCAATTCTTTGCAATCCACATCTATGTGAATTTTTAGTGGTATTAGGTATGACCAACAGTCAATCGGTATACACTCCCTATATGTAGCCCTTATTGGTGATCCATGTTAAAGGGTTGTGTTATACTTCTGTATGTAAGTGTTTTAATTACATTGCATATCCATTATATATGGTTAAACAAGTTCATGCCAATGTTGGAAAAATATCCATTAAAGAGGAAAAAAAGTATACACCCTACTTCACCCACCCCCATTAAGGGTTTTCTAGGGTCCTTAAATTAGTATTATAGGGAAAAGGTTCAACTATGTTGGATACAATACATGTATATTATCTAGTGGAGGATTTACGTTTTCATTCTTATTTCATCAATGATATGTAGTTTTTTTGATGATTTAGTTTCCTATGAGCATAAGTCTATATCCAAAAGACGTAGAAAATCAGAAAACAAATGAGATGAAGCTGTTGAAAAAGTTAATCTTATCTAATGAAGTGGTAGTATCTAGTTTTTCATGTCCTTCCATTATTGAAGATATATCATGCTTGGAATGTAAAGATATTGTGGTTTAGGATACCACTATAAACTAGGATTCCATGACATGTGGTGATGTTTATCAAACTCTTACAACACTTTATCATTCATGTGGTCAATAGAACTTAAGAAACTATATGCCAGATATTCATGAAGAAAAATTCATGTCTATTTGTTGAATATATCAATGCAATCAGGTTGAGATCATCCAACATGAAAGAGAAGATGATAATGTTGAAAAGGGATAATTATAGATAATTTTGTAATTCTTAAATCACTTTGTATAGATTGAAGTATATGAAATTAAATAATAGGTCAATAAGACTCTGGAATAAATTACCCATGATCATGAAGATGAGATGATGAAGATCAATAAAGTCAAGACTTAATATTTAAAAGAAACATCCATGATATTTGAGGAACTTGAATCTTTTGTACAAAACAAAATTACATTGCATGAAGATGAATTTAAATAAATAAAGGAATCTTGGGATGAGGAGTGGACTATATTGGAAGACCAGAATGTAATCCTCAATATGAGATGTATATAATTAGAATCTTAGCTGACTAATATTGGGAGGAAACATATTTAATCTCAACAATAGAATGAAATAATAACTTCTTGTGCTCTATTTTCAATGGTGTATTCTACTAGAAAAAGACTTCAAACATGTAATTAGATGATTAGGGAATCATTCAATTATCTATCATAAGTAGCTAAGAATGTAATGGTACCATCCATACCATCTTGGATTAATGTTTCTAAAGTTGTCTCTACAAAAAAGTGAAGGATGGAAGAAAAATTATAAACAAGTATGGATGAGGAAAGGTGATGAGATACATACAACCATGAATTTGGGGGATAATAAGAACTAGAAGTTGGAATATGGTTCCCCAAAGAGTAAAAAATTAATCAAGAAGAAGGCCCAACAACCTTATCCTGAATATATTTAGAAGTTAGGATGTGTGGGAAATTGTTGGTGCTACAACAGAATAGAGAATTGTGCATTATAATGGTTCTACAATACTCAAAATTTAAAAGTACCAAGGTAGCACATCTAAGATAGGAGAAAATCATATTAGAGGAAGCACCATCCTAAGGTCCAAAAACATCAGTACATTGCAAATAAATTTGGAATACTTGAAAACATCTGTGATGTATGAAATGGTAGTGGTCATGTGGTGGGTATATTATTATCTCAGGATGCATAAAAATCTTATAAGAAGAGAATACCATAGAAGAATCCATGTGAATGATCTATTCTTAATGAATCAATTCCTAATGACATATTAGTTATCTAGCTAGAGGATTTGGAAGCAATGAGGAAAATAGAAGTAGTCAGAACCACAAAATCATAACCAGAATGGAAATTAAAATCATAAAGTGTGTATATTGGATAAAATAGAGAATCATGGTTGAGAAACCATCTCAACCTAGTTGTTCACAAGGATAAAGCATGGAGGATGCACCATATTCACTTAAATAATTATAAATTGTATCTATTATTATAATTAATGGAATTGATGGTGAATAAATCTTTCAAGAGGGAACATGAGGAGAGTTCCCTTGAGTGGAGACTTATAAAGAAGCCACTAGTGTTATTTTTTTCAAATTAATATCATCATCAGTTAGAATACAATTCAATTACTATAAATATTTTCTGAAGAAAATTTCACTGGAGACATGATGTCAATTCTCAATGTCTCATAAATTTTTACTCAAATTAAAAATTATTTGACAAATGCGGAGTAACTAAATTAATTAGTTAAAAAACAAAAATGGATGTGCCTCAATATCACATATCATTCTTATTTAACTTGAATTCTTAGATCCATTTGTTAAAGTGAGTTATGGATATTTTGGTTCATTTTTATTAATATATTCTCATTAATTTAACCTAAAATGAAGGTGGAAAGGCCCTTGAATATATGTATAAAAGTTATCATCCCATGATGTATCATGACTAGTGATTTAATGGATAGATTTTATGTCTAGATCAAATCCACTCTTTTTCAGCATCAAGCATTTCTCAAGTAGATAATGAGTGAAATTGTTGATGGATCTTTGTCACATATATAGATTATTTTAGATGTATTTTTATTTTAATTTCCATTAATTATTTTTTTTGGTGGTTTCCAAAGGTTTTATAGAGAACAGGTGAGTTTTCATGAATTGGGCCAAAACGTGGGCCCAATTCCAGATTTACAAATAACTTTTGTTTCTTTTATAACATTTTCATTTTTTTAATATTTTTCACACATTCCAACTCCTAAATATCCTCCCCTGATATATTAACACCACAATTAAAATTTGGAGCCTTTGAAATCCATAACCAAGTTTTATTTTGGTTTTTATTTAAGGGATTAGGCCTGTAGGGAAGCCCATATCGAGTTTTAAACATTAATTTTATTTATTTAATAACATATTAAATTTTATATATTGTTCTGTGATTCCAAGCCTCACATGTGGCCTTTACACCCAGACACTCCCCCATCCTCTTTAAACCCTCTTTGGAGCTCTTAGGAATCACGATTTAGGGACGAACATCTTATGGTTTCTAAAATCGGCCAGATTTGATAAGGTAAATTCATTCAATAGTAACTCTCTCAATTCAAACTCTTTTACCTCCATTCCAGTTTCTAAATGACCTAATAATTCTTTTGCGAACATCCCCTGAGTTTTGGCCGTTTTCAATTTCATATCTTGGTGTTTTGTGGAGACTAATTCATGATTTCTCAAGTAAGTTAGTCCAATTCATTTCCCCTTTAAAATTTCTTAGGGTTTCATTATATTATTTTAGGGTTTCCACCCTTTTCATTGAAGTGAAAAATGACCAGGGGGTAGGGGATTGAACCTATGGTTTAACCTTGGGTTATCTTGGTCCAATTTTCTATTTTTAGGTTTGATGTACCCTTCTTAAGGTGCGGCGGTGGTGCATTTGTGTTTTCGCACAAAGGATTCAATGGTTTCATTTGATTTGGTAGGTGATTCCAATGATGATTCAATATTTGTATATTAGAATTCTGTATTAATCATATTTTCAGATTTATATCATTTAATTATTGCTACAAAAATTGGTTCTAATGATGTTTCTATTATAATTGAATTTTCAACGCCAAATTGGTGTGAAATTGGGGGTTTTCCAAAGAAATGTTTTATTGTTTTATTTTGGGGATGCCCTATAAATACTTAGTTGTTTTTATTGATCTGTAATAAGGCATTAAATACGGTTTATAATGTTTATCCCCTTTCGTTATTGCTGCAAAAATGGGGTTTAATTGTGTTTGTAAAGAAAGTGAAGTTTTGTTTCCACTTTTGTGTGAAAATGAAGGTTTTACAAAGTTAACACTTCTTGTTTAACATGGGGATACCTGAAAATTGATTTTTTGTTTCAATTGGAATTTATTGGGCTGCATTTACTCTTTTGGTAACTTACAAGTGTGAACATCATGTACATGTGGGTCTCTTAAAAAGTTTTGTGTGCAGAACAACACAGGATTTTGAGAAATTGATTTATTCAAATTCAAAGAGTTTGTTGTGTGTTTTAAGTGGTATAAAATGTGATAGATACTATATATAGTGTATGAAACTAGTAGTGGTGTTTTATATTAAAATGGATATGTGTTAAATTGTGAAATTGTTTGAAAACAAAGGGGGAAGCTTGGGTACCTAGGTGGGACAGATTTGTACTAGTACGGCTAGTGGACCAGATGGGTTTTGTACATGTTTCCCTTAGCATTTGGATAACAGAAACTCTAAATAACTCTTTGGATGATGATTGGGGACCACTAGGTTATTGGTATGTTCCCTGCTAGTGGCTTGTGCACGAGAATGGATTTTACTATGGTTACATTACACTGAGGTACGAGGTACATGGGGCTCGGGACTATCTAGTGCCTAGGGGTGTTCTCGATTTTGTTGCTCATTGGGTTTTTAGTATTTTACCATGTATTTAGGTGTATTTAGAATTATATTGTATTATCTAACATGCCTATTTAATTTTGTTAACATTTTGAATGTTTTATCTTCAAAAATGTTTTCAATTTTAAGTTGCATTTCATGGAATTTGTCACCACTTTTCATTGCATTTTAAAACTCTTTTCTTTTTTCACCTTGTGTTGCATGAACCTTGGAATTATAGGGTGGTATCCTATTGGTATTAGGCTCACACACTACTTACACCCCTTGGGTGTAATTAGACTTTTTTTAGACCCAATTAAAGGAAAAGCTATGGGTGATGTCAGTTCAGGGTGTTAGTTCTCATCCTTGGGGCAGAGTAGTGGAGACAGCTTGGGGGTGATGACCCCTTGTCATGTGGAGTCCGTGGGGCAATTTTGTTTCTATTCCATTGTGTCTTTGGTCCTTTTGTATTTCATTTGAACTTATGTATCCAGTTCTTGATATTTTTATAAACCTTGTTGGTATGAATTATTCAGATTCATTTTATAAAATCTTTTTGGTGTTTTATCTATACATATTCAGGTAAATCACTCCCAAACCTAGATAAATGAAACCTGGAAACTTTTTACTGCCCGTGGGGATAGGGAACGCCCTTTGGGCCTTGTCACAAGCTGGTTCTACTACTGGTTTTGGCAGCCACCAGATTCGGTTCGTGACAATATGGTATCAGAGGCAGGTTCAGGTTAACTCTTTATGTCATGTTATTTGGGGAAGAGTTAAGATAGTATATATTTAGGATTTTAGGGAATTGGTATTCTAGTTATGGGTAGTGCGCCTGATCACCACACCTCCTGACAGGATTCAAGTTTCCAGGGGAGTCAGGTTTTATCTAAGTCCTTTGGTTTTCTTGGTTTGATGATGGTTAGGGGAAATGAAAAGAGAGTTGGGTTAATGGTATCAGTGAGCTCGCAGGGCCTGGTAAGCCATGTTGATCCAGGGATCTCCCTTATTACACTATTCATGACTATGAATTGATTGGATTATGGTCACCAACCATATGTGCATTTCACCAACTAAAACTAGTTTCCTCTTGCATTGTCTTGTGTTCTTTAGATTTGAAATCTGGGACATTGGTTTTAATGTGGCTTGGTATTAAGAAGCGTAAAGTATTTTTTTGAAATGATTTTCAAATAATGAGGGAATTGTTTTGTTAATGAAATGGTGGAAATTAATTTTCAGATTTTTTCTTTGAAATGGAAAATGGTGTGCTAACACCTCTTTTGAAAGCAGGAACAATATTGATGTTGGTTTTGGAATGTGTTTCCAATATTGTTTTCTAAACAATATAAGGGTATTTTAATGGGATGAGATGTTTTGAAATTGAATTTAATATCTTGAAATTTAGTTTTTGTATAAATTTTTGTGTCTTTCTGAAAATTTTATTAATATTTAAATTGGGATTTTGATCTCCTGGTTAGCAATTTTGAAAAAAAAGGATGTGTTGGTTGACTGTTTTGGTTTTGAAAAGTGGAAATAATATTTTTTAACCTTTTGTATTTCTGTGAGTATCCACATGCATGGGGATATATGGGATGATGGATGGTTGATGGCATGCCTTAATGATTTTTGAGAATGATATGAGGAGTGTTCCCGGGGTGGCACAAAAACATGCATGTGTGAGGCCCATGGGGTACTATTGGTGGGTATGCTTATTGCTCAACAAATTGTATTCAAAGAAATGGTTTCAAAGAAAAACATGATGTCTTGATTAATAGTTTTTAATAGTTTTTATTATGGGTTTTTGATAATGATGTTTTTGTGGGATGTTTTGATTCCAAGAACCCCTCCTATTTGAACTGTGTTTTTGGTTTGTGTTTGGTTGGTGAGTTGTGTTATAGGGACGGTTAGTGGTCTCTTTTGAAAAATGTTTCGGGATTCCTTTGCGGTGGTTCCATTCATATTTTTGGATCTGGATTGTGGTATATCATGACCAATGGACCATCTTAGGTGGGTCCTTTGGTTCAATCGTTGGATAAGGTATGCCCCATTAAGGGTTAGTCGACAACTGAAGTAAAACCTGGATTGTTTTTCCTTTTGAAGACCCTCCAGTTGATCAATATAAGGAATATTTTTCTTGAGATTTTAAGATTGACTCTACACCCTTTCCTTTCTTTGATTTTTAGATCCTCTCGTAAAGTGAGAGTGCTCATTGAAGGTTGAAAGAGACCATAGATTCTTATGTTTCCAGATACGTTGAAGGTGGATGTTGTCTAAGGTTGTTAGTGTGGATTTGTGTCTCGATGGTGTCTAAGAGGACCTTTGGGTTCTTCGATGTTTCTTTGATGCATGAATTCATGTTAAAACAATGGTGTGGGAAATATGGTCATGATAGGATATGGTGGCCACTTTCTAGAATTGTGTGTTGTTTGGGGATGTTGTATAAGGTCCCTCTCCATGCATTGTTTATATCAGCCGTAATGCTCATGTTCGGTGATGCCTTACGATGTCATGGGCTCAATTGATCATAAAGGTGAAAGTTGGGAAATCATATGAGAGTCTTTTTTATGTTGGGAGAATGTATCCCTTGGAAAAAAGCTTAAAAATATTCTATTTTTTAGGAAGTTGACTATAGGTTTTCATTACTTCTATTGTTTCTCGCCCGAACAAAAAAGGTTTGGTTTGTGTGAATATTTTAAGGCCTTGATTCAGTGAAATATCGAGTTAGGGTAATGTGAGTTCGGAATGTGTTATGTATTGGAAAACTTATCGGGGATTGCATTGTAGTTTTTGGTTGCACTGAAAGAATAATTATCATTCATGGGGTTTCCAAAGCCTAACTGTGAGGTCGAAGATACTTCAATCATTTGACCTCCAGCCATAGGTCTCAGAGAGAAGCTGGCTCGTAGTAAGGGGAAATAACTTGGTCATTTAAACCCTTGTACAAAGTCATATCCTCAGTATGAAATTTACGAAGAGTTTAGCCCTATTGTGTCATAATATTTCTTCTATTGTCCATGTTTGGTTGAAATAGGTGGAGGGTCGTGTGCACATGTCATCGCCCAATGTTATTACCTCCCCCTTTGGTTTCCACTGAGTCTTTGGAGAAAGGTTCTATGATTGTATACAATGTTTGAGAACACGAATTTCACTTGGTTTATAGTTACCATTCCCCAGAAAACCATGTGGATAGAGGGATCCCCACTGCTAGTGTATGGTTTCCCAAACCGTGCAAACTAACCATGTGGTCACCCAAACTCTTTAAATTTTGGGGCCTTTCTTTACCGGCCAGTGCTGGTTGGTTTAGATGGTTGGTTCTTATGGTGGGGAGACCCATTATGAGTCTTATATAAGTTCTTTTGTATATTTATGATGGAAGTATTTCCTTCGTACCGATGAGTCCATTTAGGCGTCCCCTCTTAATCTGCTGATTCTGTCTCAGAAAAAAAAAATTATTGGTTGTCTCTTATGGTGGGGAGCATATTTGTGTCCCCCCATACTAGTAACGTAGATTTTTCCATGGTCTTGTCCTAGTATAGATAGTCTCCTTTGGATCTATCTAGCTACCAACATCTTTCTTGAGTAGACGATGGGACTGGATAGCGCCCAATGGTTTAGTTAATGTAAGGTAAATGAAATATTTTTCAAAGTTGTTGTTTGTTTGGGTGAATTGCTTGAGTCTTGTTCGGATAGTGTTTGAAGAATTTTATTTTGGGATAAAGTAAGAATGTGCCTGATTGTTTCATAAAAGTTATGTAAGTTAGGTTTGTGAGAGTATTCATTCCTTCACTAATCACTGGAGATGTTTTAGCCTTTGGGGGAGAAACCCGGAAAGGGAGTACCTCTTCGTTTCTCAGTTGGGTTTGGTTGTTGCTTTGGCATTGCTGTGACTTTCCGGGGTGAATAGTTTTCATGGTGGGGAGAATTGTAACATAAATAGATTATTTTAAATGTTTTTTTATTTTAATTTCCATTAATGCTTTGTTTCGGTGTTTCCAAAGGTTTTATGGAGAATATGTGAGTTTTAATGAATTGGGCCAAACAGTGAGCCCAATTCTAGATTTAAAAATAACTTTTGTTTCATATATAACTTTTAAATTTTTTAATATTTTTCATGCATTCCAACTCCTAAATGTACTCCCCTGATATATTAACACCACAATTAAAATTTTGAGCCTTTGTAAATCCATAAACAAGGTTTATTTTTGTTTTTATTTAAGGGACTGGGCCTGCCCAACAGCCTGTATCGAGTTTAAAAAATTAATATTATTTATTTAATAACTTATTCAATTTTAAGTATTTTTCAGTGATTCCAAGCCTCACATGCGGCCCATACACACAACCGCTCCCCCAGCCTCTTTACCCACTCTTTGGAGCTCTTATGATCACTATTTAGGGACGAAGATCTTAGGGTTTATAAAATCGTCCATATTTGATGAGGAAAATTCATTCAATCATAACTCAAACAATTCATTCTCTTTTCCCTCCATTATAGTTCCTAAATGGCCTAAGAATTCTTGTGCGAAAATCCCTAGAGTTTTTTCCCTTTTCAATTTCACATACTAGTTCTTTGGGGAGATTCATTCAATATTTCTCAAGTACGTTGGTCTAATTCATTTCCGCTTTCAAATTTCATCGGGATTCTATAAGGCTCCAACCTTAAACATTACATAATATTGAATTAAATGAATAATTCACATTGAGGATCGTTTCAGGTTTAGAGTTTAAGAGAAATTAAACATAACTATTATATCTCAAAAGATTTACAAAGTAGACACTTCTACCTAGTTTCAATAGAATAAAAAACTCTTAAAAAGAAACATGTCTAGTTCCATGTTTTATATAGCATGACATTCCCTTGATCCCATCCTTGACCTTATTCCACATTAAGTCCTCTAAAAAACATTTCAAAAAAACTTGGGGTGAGCATATAAAGCTGAGTAATGGATACACAAAGAATGAAAACTAGTAGTTTTCCAAACATCAAGTAAACCATGTATACTTTATCAGAGTAATACCTTCACCTTCCTGAAGTAGTAAAAAACTCTTCTATGAATAAAATATCATTACTTAACTTTTTGTAACCAAATGATTTCCATAAAACCCATATATAGAACACATAACATATATAAAGGTAACTTGGGACATAAACATACTTAAGTGGAATAATCATACGGCCGAATTCCACACATATCACTTAATGGAATAGCCATACGGCCAACTTCCATACATACTTAATGGAATAGCCATACCGACGACTTTCATACCCAATGCATTGGAGGTTATAACGTAACCACCCGTCCTGGTATTCACGACGCCACCCATCATATAGTTTATCACGTAACCACCTGCAAATGTCCAAGTACCATTATAAAATCATAAGACATAAAACAAACATAATGGAAAGAAAACATTTCCACACGTTGATCACAATATATCACTCAAATATATTGACATAAAAAATCCATTATAAAAACCATTTTCAATACCAAAATACATAAAATAGTATATGGTATTTATTTAATTTTAAAAACATTACGGCTTTTTGAGGACGAAAAGGCCAAATAATACTCGCGGCGGCGGAAAAAGTCGTTGTCATCGCTTACATTAAAAGAAACATTCCTTTTTGTCGTTTTGTAAAACGCTTCGTAGAAAAAGATTCCTTTTGTATAAAAGTAATAGTCTAAGGGGTTTATACACCGTATAAAATAAAGTTGTGTATAAAACAAAATATGCCTCAATGAAAGGAGATTGAGACGAAGTCCCTTACCTCGGGTCCGACTTGACTCGATCGTTCTTTAACGTCCTGAATAATAAACTTGAATTAATTTCTACTTGATTAAGAACCTTTTCAAAGTTCATTATTCCTTTTATATCACTTATTTTCCATGTTATAAACATTATTTAACCATTTAAGTTAATAATGTTTGTTTTGTCGATATTTGGTTCTTAAGTCAAAAGTGGACTTCTTACAATTACATGTTGTTCGTGTGGTCAAAGGTTCTTTATATCAATAATGACATTCCGGATATGGATAGAATATATATCATATATATCCAGAATATACATGTATTTATAATATTACATAATTATTTAGAGGTAAGAAATGAAATGCACCGTTCATGGAGACGGTAACCCGTACGTACACATGAACGCTACTTTCATTTCATTGTCATATTAATGGAATTAAAACTAAATGAGTGGTATGTATATTTTAATTCCAGAATTATATTCTTCATTTATATGTATCATTAATTATATATATCCATTATATACATGTACTTTTAATACTACATTACATTTGGGGATAAGAAATGAAATGCACCGTTCATGGAGACGGTAGGCCATACGTACAAATGAACGCTACTTTCATTTATATCTCAAACTTTAATGGAAATAAATAATAATTATATAGAGGTATATTATAATTACAGTATAAATAATATATAATAACTTTAAATCCATCCTTTATACATCCCACATATGGCATTAACGAATCACATCACTTTGAGGGGGAGGTAGTCCGCACTTCCTTAAATAAAGATATCGTATTTACCCATAATGGAAAACATAAAGGTATGCCCAAAATGAAAAATACATAAGCTTAAGGAAAACATAAAAATATTATATATAATATATAAATATAGTGTCATTTTAATGGACACCTTTGAAGGTGTTAAAAGAATGTTGAACAATCATCGTTTCGGGAGGCCGAAATTCGCCATCCACGGAAACAGTATGTTCTTGAACCAGTAGATGTAGGTGTGTGTATGTGTAGCTAGAATCGTTCTTATAACATAATACTAGTATATTTAGGATACTGGAGTTGTTACAAAATAAAATAATAAAAATAGTTTAGGGGGTTGGGGAAGAAAAAGCAAACAAAATGACTCAAAAGAAGACATTACCTTAAAATCGAGTAACACTCTTAGATTTGAGCTCAAAGGATTCCTTGGGATAACTTATGCCCAAAGTGAGGCTTCAAGGAGTAAGAGAGGGATGTGGAGAGCCAAAATTGGCATGGGTTTGCAGAGCCAAAGGCTTTGGGTGTGTGGGTAAGGAGGTATAGGTGGGGTCCTTTTATAAGAGGAGAGGAGGGGCACTCTTGGAAGGTAATGAAAAGTCACTTTATTTTAAAATGGTATTCGGATTTAAGTGGTCCAAAATTGATGTGTTTCTATTATAAGGTGATAAGGGTTCGAAATCCACCCATACAATAGGTTTTGTCCATGTTTAGGTCTTATATTTTACATTATCTTTCCATTTTATTTAAATCGTTAAATAATGAGGTCATCGCTACATCATCATAATGTGATAAATAATTTAATTTATATAATGTCTAAAAATTATAAAAAAAAATACTATGATGTATGAAATATTTTTATCTTTCTAATTAATATTTATAGTCAAAAATATGACTTGTATAACCCCACGTAAAAATTGTTTTAGTAAAACATCTCATGTGTGTGTCATTTTTACTTTAAATTTAAATAAAAAGTTATTTATGTCATTTCCCAACCAAAGTGGCTCCATGGGGTCCCCAAGTTGACCCATGGATTTTATTGGTCGGCCATGACACATCCAATAATGGTAGGACATGTGTCAAGCTCATCTCATATTATTAAAACATTATTTTTACCTTAAACTACACTAATTACCTCTAATCACGATTAAGAACTTAAAAGTTATTATTCACCAAAAAATTATTTTAATCTCATTGAACCACATTTTACATCATAATGACAACCATGTATGTCAGATTGTTTTAAATTCAAAACACAAATGTGGTAAAATTTCATTTAAACGAAAAATCAGTTTCTATAAGTACCACTTAGTGGTTTCACTATTCATCAAAAATTGAAGTTTTTCAGAAAAATATCAAAACATCACCCTAAGCTCTATTTGATATTCCGAATTCAAAAATGAAGTCCATTTCACAAAATTCACAACATATAAGTTTCATTAATTAATTTAATAATTAATTACCGCTGTCAGAGGAAATAGCATGTTTTTATGAAACAATAAGTATCAAATGATTGACACTAGTTTAAGTCTGATTTCAATGTGAAATTTATTCCAACAACCACTATTCGAGTTAATGGTAAAAATATATTCTAATTTCACTTTAAAACCAATTTAAAAGATAATCTAATCATCTTAATAAATTAGATTAAAAAGAGGATTTGAATTAAAATACAACATTTTACACTATTCATTAAAAATGAACTTTATGAGAAAGACACCAAAATTTACACAAAGTAAATTTTGATGTCCCGATTCTAAAGAAGAGTTATATTTTGACCAATAGAATTTATAAGATTGATCAAAACTATATTAAATGACGGTTCATCGTCAAAAGGTGATAAGTGGAGCTTTCGTGAAAATTAGGGCATATATGCCTAAAATTGAATTCTTTCTGTATTTTAAGCCTTTATCTTTTATTAGATAAAAGTAAAAACATTTAAAAAACATATATAATCATATTTTAGTTATTTTAATCCTTTCCCGCTAATACAACAGCTATGTGTTAACTACCATTTAAAATAATATTATTTTATTACTAGTGTGCAACGTATGATTTCAATGAAACTCTTTGTTGCGTATCAGGTACGCTATCGAACATAGAAACCCCTTTAAAGTAAAATTAATATTTAATTAATAAAGATTAATAAAAATGAAAATTCTTTATTCTTTATTTACCTGGGTTGTTACATCCTTCCCCCATTTTGGGAATTGTGTCCTCGTAATTTTATTCACATATCAAAATAAGTGGGGGTATTTATCCCTCATTGTATTTTCAGATTCCCACGTTGCCTCCTCAACCATATGGATTTTCCAAAAAACCATTACCTGGTAGAATACCTTATTTCGCAACACTTTCTCTCTTCGATCAAGAATCGGGAATGGTTGTTCTTTATAAGATAGGTTCTCTTACAGCTGAACTACCTCTGGACTCAATACATGAGATGGATATGGAATATACTTCCTCAACATCGAAACATGAAAAACATTGTGTACCTGAGATAAACTCAGAGGTAATGCTACTCTGTATGCAACTGATCCAACTCTCTCCATAATTTCATACGGTCCAGTGAACCTTGGACTCAGCTTTCCTTTCTTACCAAGTCGCATCACACTTTTCCATGGAGAAACCTTGAGAAAAACATGATCACCTACCTCGAAAGATAGATCTTTCATCCGGTTATCCGCATAACTCTTCTGCCTAATCTGAGCTGTTCTCATGTGTTTCTGAATAAACTGAACTTTTTCTACCATATCTTCTACCAATTCTGGTCCCATCAGCTTCCTTTCACCCACTTCATCCCAAAATGCTTGAGTTCGACACCGCTTCCCATATAATGCCTCAAATGGTGCCATCTGTATACTGGAATGAAAACTTTTATTATAAGAAAACTCAACCAAAGAAAGATGTTTGTCCCAACATCCCTGATTATCCATCGAAAAAGCTCATAGCATATCCTCCAAGGTCTTAATTGTTTGTTCTGACTGCCCATCTGATTGAGGATGAAAAGCTATCCTAAAATTTAATTCAGTACCCAACGACTTATGAAGGCCTTTCAAAAGGTTAGCAGTAAACCTGAGATCAAGATTGGATACAATGGAGAGAGGGACTCCATGTAACCTGGATATCTCTTTAAGATACAAACGGGAAAGTTGATCTAGTGAAAAAGTATCTCGTATAGAAAGGAAATGAGCAGATTTAGTCAAACGATCAACAATAACCCAGATTGCATTATTACCTCGAGATGTCCTCGGTAATACCACAACAAAGTCCATGGATATGTTTTCCCATTTCCACTCTGGCACTGGTAAAGGATGAAGCATCCCTTTCGGTAACTGCCGCTCTGCTTTAACCAGCTGACAAGTCAGACACTTCATAGTAAAATCAGCAATATCCCATTTCATTCCATCCCACCAGTAATTCTCCCGCAGATCTCTGTACGTCTTAGTACTGCCAGGATGAACTGAAAACGGGGAACTATGAGCCTCACATAACTTCTCATTCTTCAACTGTGAATCAAAAGGAACACATAATCTCTTCCCAAACCTCAAAACACAATCATTATCAATGTTGAATTCAGGAAACTTACCCTTCTGAACAAGCTCTACCTTTTTCTGCGACTCACTGTCTTCCCTCTATGCTTGCTTAAATCTATCTAATAGGGATGATCTCACTGATACCTGAAACAAAACAGAAGAACTTCCTGCACCAATAACTTCTATGCCAAAGTTCATTAAATCAAAAACCTATGGGTCTCGTTCCAAACGTAGCATGGTTAATGAAGCATTACTTTTTCGACTCAAATCATCAGCCACTTTATTTGATTTTCCCTGATGGTAATGAATTGTACAATCATAATCCTTGATTAATTCTATCAATCTCCTCTATCTCATGTTCAATTATTTCTGAGTGAATATATACTTTAAACTTTTGTGATCCGTATATATTTCACACGTTACTCCATACAAATTATGCCTCTAAATTTTTAAAGGAAAAACAACAGCAGAAAATTCCAAATCATGTGTAGGTTAATTTACCTAATGTGTTTTCAACTGATGTGAAGCACAATCAATTACCTGATCATTCTGCATAAGTTCACATCTAAGTCCCTTCAACGAAGCATCACTGTATATAACAAACTCACATTGAGGATATTTTCATATTTATGTGAGGCTCATAGTTCCCCGTTTGAATAATTCACATTGAGGATATTTTCATATTTAGAGTTTTAGAGAATTAGAACATAACTATTACATCCCAAAAGATTTACAAAGTAGACACTTCTACCAAGTTTCCATAGAATAAAAAACTCTTAAAAAGAAACATGTTTAGTTCCATGTTTTATATAGCATGACATTCCGTTGATCCCATCCTTGACCTTATTCCACATTAAGTCCTGTGAAAAACATTTCAAAAAACGTATGGTGAGCATAAAAAGCTCTGTAAGGGATACACAAAGAATGAAAACTGTTAGTTTTTCAAACATCAAGTAAACCATGTATACCTTCTCAGAGTAATACCTTCACCTTCATGAAGTAGTAAAAAACTCTTCACTGAATAAAATATCATTACATACATTTTTGTAACCAAAGGATTACCATAAAACCCATATAAAGAACACATAAAATATATAAAGGTAACTTGGGACATAAACATACTTAACTGGAATAACTATACGGTCGACTTCCACACATATCACTTAATGGAATAGCCATACGGCCAACTTCCATACATACTTAATGGAATAGCCATAAGGCCGAATTCCATACCCAATTCATTGGAGGTTATAACGAAACCACCCGTCCTGGTATTCACGGCCCCACCCATCATATGGTTTATCACGTAACCACCCGTCAAATGTCCAAGTACCATTATAAAATCATAAGACAAAAAACAAACATAATGGAATGAAAACATTTCCACACTTTGATCACAATATATCATTCAAATATATTGACATAACAAATCCATTATTAAAACCATTTTCAATACCAAAATACATAAAATATTATATGGTATTTATTTCATTTTAAAAACATTATGGCTTGTTGAGGAAGCCAATGACCAAATAATACTTGCGGCGGCGGAAAAAGTCTTTGTCACCGTGTATGTTAAAAGAAACTTTATTTTTTGTCATTTTGTAAAAAGCTTCATAGAAATTGATTCCTTCTGTATAAAAGTAAAATTCAAAGGGGTTTATACACCGTATAAAATAATGTTGTGTATAAAATGAAATATGACTCAATGAAAGGAGATTGAGACAAAGTCCCTTACCTCTGGTCTGACATGACTCGATCGTTCTTTAACGTCCTGAATAATAAACATGAGTTAATTTATACTTGATTAAGAACCTTTTTAAAGTTCATTATTCATTTTATATCACTTATTTTCCAGGTTATAAACATTATGTAACCATTTAAGTTAATAATGTTTGTTTTGTCGATATTTGGTTCTTAAGTCGAAAGTGGGCTTCTTTCAATTAAATGTTGTTCGTGTGGTCAAAGGTTCTTTATATCCAGATTGACATTCCTGATTTGGATAGAATATACATCATATATATCCAGAATATACATGTATTTATAATATTACATAATCATTTAGAGGTAAGAAATGAAATGCACCGTTCATGGAGACGGTAAGCAGTACGTACGCATGATCGCTACTTTCATTTCATTGTCATATTAATGGAATTAAAACTAAATGAGAGGTAAGAATATTTTAATTCCAGAATTATATTCATCATTTAGATGTATCATTCATTATATATATCCATTATATACATGTACTTTTAATAGTATATTACATTTGAGGATAAGAAATGTAATGCACTGTTCATGGAGACGGTAAGCCGTACGTACGTATGAACGCTACATTCATTTCTATCTCATACTTTAATGGAAAGAAATAATAATGATATAGAGTTATATTATAATTCGAGTATAACATCATATATAATAACTTTAAATACGTCCTTTATACATCCAACATATGGCATTAACGAATCACATCACTTTGAGGGGGCGGTAGTCCGCACTTCCTTAAATGAAGATATCACGTTTACCCATAATGGAAACAATAAAGGTATTCCCAAAATGAAAAATAAAGAAGCATAAGGAAAACATAAACATATTATATATCATATATAAATATAGTGTCATCTTAATGGCCACCTTTGAAGGTGTTAAAAGAATGTTGAACAATCATCGTTTCGGGAGGCAGAAATTCGCCATCCACGGAAATAGTATGTTCTTTAACCATTAGATGTAGGTGTGTGTAAGTGTAGCTTGAATCCTTCTTATAAAAACATCCTAGTATACTGAGGATGCTGGAGTTTTTACAACAGAAAATAATAAAAAGAGTTTAGGGGGTTGGAGAAGAAAAATCAAACAAAAGGACTCAAAAGAAGACATTACCTTAAAATCGGGTAACTCTCTTAGATTTGAGCTCAATGGTATCCTTGGGAAGACTTCTGCCAAAAGTGAGGCTTCAAGGAGTAAGAGAGGGATGTGGAGAGGCAAAATGGGAAGGGTTTTCCCGAGACAAAGGCTTTGGGAGTGTGGGTAAGGAGGTAGAGTTGGGGTCCTTTTATAAGAGGACAGGAGGGGCACTCTTGGAAGGTAAAGAAAAGTCACTTTATTTTAAAATGGTATTCGGATTTAAGAGGTCCCACATTGACATGTTTCGAGGATAAGGTGATAAAGGTTCGAAATCCACCCATCCAATTGGTTTTGTCCATGTATAGGTCTTAGATTTTACATTATCATTCCATTTTATTTAAATCGTTAAATAATGAGGTCATTGCTGCATCATCATGATGTCTTAAATAAATTAATTTATTTAATATTTAAAAATTATAAAAAAATATACTTTGATGTAGGAAATCGTTTTAGATTTCTAATGAATATTTATAGTCAAAACACGGACTTGTATAACCCCATGTAAAAATTGTTTTAGTAAAACATCTCCTGTGTGTGTCATTTTTACTTTAACATTAAATAAAAAGTTATTTATGTCATTTCCCAACCAAAGTGGATCCTTGGGGACCCCAAGTTGACCCATGGCTTTTGATGGTCTGCCATCACACATACAATAAGGGTAGGACATGTGTCAAGCTCATCTCATATTATTAAAACATTATTTTTACCTTAAACTACACTAATTACCTCTAATCGGGATTAAGAACTTAAGAGTTACTATTCACCAAAAAATTATTTTAATCTCATTGAACCACATTTTACTTTTTAATGAAAACCATGTATGTCGGATTATTGATATTAAAAACCCAAAAGTGGTAAAATTTAATTTAAACGTAAAATCAGTTTCTATAAGTACCACTTTGTGATTTCACTATTTATCAAAAATTGAAGTTTTTCAGAAAAATATCAAAACTTCACCCTAACTTATGTTTGATATTCCGAATTAAAAAATGAAGTCCATTTTACAAAATTAAAAACATATAAGTTGCATTAATTAATTTAATAATTAATTCCGGCTGTCAGAGCAAATAGCGTGTTTTTATGAAATAAAAAGTATCAAAAGATTGACACTAGTTTAAGTCTGATTTCAAAGTGAAATTAATTCCAACGACCACTATTGGTTTTAATGGTAAATATATATTCTAATTTCACATTAAAACCAATTTAAAAGATAATCTAATCATCTTAATAAATTAGATTAAAAAAAGTTTTGAATTAAAATACAATATTTTACACTATTCATTAAAAAATGAACTTTATCGGAAAGATACCAAAAATTTACACAAAGTAAAATTTTGATGTACTGATTCTAAAGAAGAGTTATATTTGGTCCAATAGAATTTATAATATTGATCAAAACTATATTTAATGACGGTTCACCGTCAAAAGGTGATAAGTGGACCTTTCGTGAAAATTAGGGCATATATGCCTAAAATTGAATTCTTTCCATATTTTAGGCCTTTATCTTTTATTAGATAAAAGTAAAAACATTTAAAAACATATATAATCATATTTTAGTTATTTTTATCCTTTCCCGCCAATACAACTGCTATGTGTTAACTACCATTTAAAAAAATATTATTTTATTACTAGTGTGCAATGTAAGATTTCAATGAAACTCTTTGTTGCGTATCGGGTACGCTATCGAACATAGAAACCCCTTTAAAGAAAAATTAATATTTAATTTATAAATATTAATAAAAATGAAAATTCATTATTCTTTACATACCTGGGGTGTTACAGTTTAATTCTATTTATTTAGGGTTTCCTCCCTTTTCATTGTCGTGACAAATGACCAGGGGGTAGGGGTTCGAACCTAAGGTTTAACCTTGGGTTTTCTTGGTGCAATTTTCTATTTTTAGGTTTGATCTACCCTTCTTGAGGTGCAACAGTGGTGCATTTTTTATTACTGGAAAACTGAATATTTGGGACGGGCGATTTGCGATGGGCTCCCGTCGCAAAATGTATTTTGCGACGGGGCTCTGTCGCAAATCGCATGTTGTTGAAAACGACGTCGCAAATAGGTGTTTTTGGCTTGGTCCCGTCGCAAATGGTTTTTCGTTTATATATAAAAAAGGTATTTGCGACGGGTCGTCGCAGATATATTAGTTGTGACGAGTTTCTAACCCGTCGCAAATACGAAATATAAAACAGGTATTTGCGACGGACCGTCGTAGAAATGTTTTTCCGAAAGGATTATTCCCGTCGGAAATGTGATGGTAAAAAAATATTTATGACAGGAAATCCCGTGGTAAATATTCTGGTCGCAAATACTAAAAAAAAATATAAAAAACTAATTAATACAAATCGTATAAAATTATATAAAAATAATATTATTATTAATAATATAAAAAATTATATTATTATAATAATAACAAAATAATATATAATATATAGATATGAGGTATAAATATAAAATAATAATAATATGAATATAAATAATATAATATAATATAATAATACTAATATAAATAATATAAAAAATTAATATAATGTTATTATTGTTAAATTCTACATATAATAAAAATATTATTATTAATAATATAAATAAATTGTATTATTATAATATTAATAATAACAAATATATATAATGTAATTATGAAATATTAATATGAAAATTTAATAAAAATATGAATATAAATAATATTATATTATATATTATGAAATATTAATATCAACAAATAATAATAATATTACCAATATTAATAATATAAAAAATTAATATAATAATATTATTATTAAAATAAACATACATATTTATGAAAAAATAATAATAATATTATTATTATTATTAAAATTAAAAAATTATAAACTTCTCAATATTAAAAATAAATATAAAATATTAAAATTAATATTACTAAAATAATCAGACATTAAAAATAATACTAATAAGTAATAAAATAATAAAAAAATAAAAAAAAATTAAATCATGCAATATTCGTACCTATATGAAAGAGGAATTTTAAATAGTTAATATGACAATAAATTATGAACTCAAATGTTTATTATATCTAAAAAAATCACTGGGGATGGATAATCTGGAAGACCTAGAGGAGGTGGTGGAGGAAACTTCATCCCTAAACTATGAGTCAAACGACACATATACTCCATATACTCCTGATGCTGCTCCTCATATCGATATCTCTTCTCATCCTGCTGTTGAATCATCTACTCCTTCCATCGACGCATCTCCTCATCGTGATGTTGACGCATCTGCTCCTGCCCCTGACGCAAATCCTCTATATGAGGACTCTTACCACACAGCTGCTCCTGATACTATGAGGCAGAAGATGATGTCTCTCCATGAGCTGCTCTCGAGCTGGACGCCGACATCGCAGTAGTACCATAATAAGATGTAGGAGTCAAATGAGAGTCGATACCAACTACTCAGCCCTTTTCGAAGCCATACCGGACCGCCTCCATCCATGCTGTCTCATCAAAATGGTGGGCACTAGTCTAATCATCCGTCTCGTCTTAACTTTTAGCATGTGTCTGAGAGGTCGCGACCTCATATGACTCCTTAAGTTTCAATTAGAAATTAAAATAATGAAAATATTATATGTATTTATTTTTCAAACTGAAAAGAAAATAAGACTGACCACAATCTGACGCTGGCGGTCACCTCTAATCTCTCCAGTAGTCGGGTCAGTGTACATCCTCCGATAAACATCATACGTCATAATACCGGGATGCTCGGCTTCCTATATGAATATAATATAAAGTGTTTCTATTTAACGTTGTAAAAAATATTAAAAAAAATTACTTACTAGACGCTCTTTATGCGCACTGAATGTATGACTACCGGCTCGATGTGTCACCTCTTGACTCCCCCGATTCTGTCGACCCAATGAAGATCTCCTCTAAAACTCAGCACCCAACCATTATGTTCATATTCCATCCCAAATGTGTGATGAAATGTTATCTGGTTGGTGGGCTCTACAAGACTCATCAAATTCTTTCACTACGGCTTGCTTCATAGCCGTCTTTATCAAATAATGGAAAAACTGACGGAAACAGTCACGCATAGACACCACCCATGTCGCCTAGATAGTGGCATGCATGCTCTCGTCGATGGGATACCATAAACCATGATATAAATTTATTAATGAATTAAATTTCAAAATAAATAATATTTAATTACGTACCATCCAATGATCAAACATGGTGGCCTGCAAATCAGCGGGAATCTGATCCCATGTGAGCCAGGGCTGAGAAAAATAATTGCGCAAGATAGCGCTCCCCTGTCCAATAGCTATATGCATAAAACTATGTAAAAAGAACAAATAATCTAACAATTAAGATATTAATATATTATAATGAAAGATTACTAAAATACACAGGTTACCATACCACCACGTGTGCGCATCGAATCCAAGAGGCGGACTTCGCTTCGGGATTGGATCTGGAATCATCAGTCTGGCAAGACCACGCCCCCTCTGAGTGCTCCCTATAGTTCCAACAGCCTGAGGGTCAGATGACTCAAGAACCTCATATTCCATAGGTAGATCAGCCTCCTGCAACTGAAGAAATGTTTCCGAGTCCATCTGAAACATTAAATGATTGTTATTAGAAAACAATTGAAAATAACTATTATGTATAGATATTTTTTATGATTCTAACCACCATTTTACTATGTCAATGTTCATCTTCATCATCATTTCATAGTTTTCAATGTCAATGTCTTCATCTTCCTCATCAACATCATCGATTTCCATATTAGTTTCACATTCATCATCTCTTGTCATTTCAAATTTAGTTGTAACATCATTGACAACATCGTCACCATCGACCCTTAACTGTGGGGTGTCATCCTCGATATTCATGTTGCTTTGTGAAAAAGACGTGTTTTGAGGAGTGTCCTGAAAAATTTAATTTCATTGATCTTCACTGGAACCACATTCAGTTTGAGTAAACCGATTTTCTCGATATTTAACTTTTATTATACAACACCAATCTTCCAACTCTTTTGCAGTAGCACAAAATTTTGAATAATAAATTTGATGTGCCTGATTAGCCAATAAAAATGGTTCATTTACTGCAAGAAGACTTTTATGTTTAATATCAACAATTCCATGAGTTGAATGAATACGCAAGCCTCTCTCAGTGTCCAGCCATCGACATTTAAACATTATTACATAATTCTGTCCCAAATAGCACAGTTCAATAATTTCTTCAAGCATGCCCTAAAAGTAAACATCAATATCTATATGATGTGATTCCTTCAAACAAACACCACTATTCATTTTTTCATTGATTCCCCATATTCACTTTTATGAAAGTGATAACTATTCACCACATATGCATTATAAGATTTAACCATTTTGGATGGTGGGCTACTCAATATACGCAATCAACTATCAATCTTATTAGCATGTACAGATACCAGAAATTTTCTAAAACATTTATCAATATTCCAAGTAATAATGTTATTTTATATGTAAAACCAAAAAATAATGTATGTTACCAGTTTTTGAAACCAGTAGGAAAATTGTTTTTGCCAACGTTCTTCTAATCCATCTGATGTAATTTGTGGAAATTGTTTCTTGATATGATCATCATATAAACCTACAAATACAGTATGATTAATTTACTATAACAGAATCTATAGAATAAGGTATAGGAGCACTCACTGTACAATTGGTGACATTTCTTCACAGTTGAGTAGAAAATATGTTTGAGATCTATGATGTTAATCATCTGAAAGCCATCTATAATGAACTCATCCAAAGCCATGTTCGGGATGATTGAAAACTGATAATTGATTGTTCATATCATCATCAACATTACCCTCGTTCTAGAGAATTCGGTTAAATTATTAGGGATATTCAGATTCAAAATAATGAGAGCAGAGTAAAGTAATTTTCTCTTGCAAATAAGCTTCAGAAATTGAGCCTTCAACTGATGCTTTGTTACATACTTTTTTCTTCAAGTTCTGCACGCATCTCTCAAATGGGTATATCCATCGAAACTAAACTGGACCTCCACATTTTACTTCATTTGGAAAATGTAATATCAAATTTTCCATTGTGTCAAAGAAATCCGACATAATTATTTTTTCCCGTTTTCATATAATTACAACAACATCTTCTTCCAGGTTTCCTAGTGTATCGTAGTCTGTTGTTGCCACATACATGTCTAGGAAAAAATATGATATATATTTTATCTAATACCAAATCATATAATTCAACAAACCTCTTAATCCAATAGGCATATGTCCTTACATTATAACATGACAGTCACGACTTTTTAATCCGGTAATATGACCATTTTTAACACATCTGCCCAAGTTGGAAGCATTGCCATCTAGAAGTCTCAAATCTATAATCCACTGAAAAAATAATAAGAGACTCTCTTTGGTCAGTGTAAAAGCTACTTTTGGATTCATTAATCTCTGTGATCTGACATTTTCAAACTATTCACGTTCTGGTCGCCTGCAAATTTGGGAAATATCTAATTGTGCCTTCTCATTATCTTTGGTTTTACCCAGTGTATCCAAATCTGTATGAAAAAAATTATCAAAATAGTTCTTCTCAATATGCATGACATCCAACATGTGTCAGACCAAAAAATCATACCAATATGGAAGATTCCAAAAAATGCTCTCTTTTGTCCAATTGTGTTATTTCCCAAATCCATGAATTTTCTGTTGGTTTATTGTCTGTCCAAAAGTGATGGAAGGTAATGAAAAAAAAATAATTGTAATTTTGTACCTGAGATCATTTTTGGAGGTTCATCTCCTTCAATTCTGCCTTTTCTAAAATGAGATTTATTTCTCCGAAAAGGATGATCGATTGGAAGAAATCTACAATGACAATCAAAATAGCAAGGTTTTTTTCCATTAATGAGAATAAATGCTTTGTTGTCTCCCATACAGTAAGGACATGATTTTGGACCATGTGTACTCTATCCAGATAACATGCCATATGCCAGGAAGTCACTAATTGCCTATATCAAAGAAAGTTTCATTACAAAATTTTGTTTCACAGCAGCATCATAGGTACCAACACCATCACTCCACAATAAATTTGACTCATCAATCAATGGTTTCAAATAGACATAAACATTCTGTTTCAGATGTCTTGGGATTAATAATATCAAAAAATCTAAAAGGCTCTTTCATCAACATCCATGGAGGCGATTGTAAGGAGTTATAAAGACAGGCCAACAGGAATACTGACTACCAAACAATACAAATGGACAAAAAACGTCAGTAGAAAGACCCTATCACACGTTCCAGAATTCTAAAGAAAAAGATGAATGCACTTGATCAAAATGTTTCCATGAATCATCATCAGATGGATGAATCAAGGCTTTACCATTTGAAATATTGGTTTTGTGCCATGAAATCATTTTCGCTGTGTTCTGAAACATATATAAATTCTGAAACCTTGGTGTAAGTGGGAAATATCTCAAATGTTTTACAGGAATAAATCCAGACATCCCTGATTGAGCTTCTTTATATCTCAATTGTCCACATGTGGGACAACAATCCAACGACTCATTTTCACCAGAATATAAGATTCCATCATTTGAACATGCATGGATCTTATGATAACTAAGGCCCAGATTACGAACTAGTCTCTTGCTCTCATAATAATTAGCAGACATCACATTTCCTTCAGGTAATAGTTCTTTAACCACAGAAAATATCTGATCAAAACAGTTATTTGACATTCCATTATCGGATTTAATAGCCATCAATTTTTAAAGTGATTCTAATTTTCTTATTATGCAACCAGGATATGATGTACCCTTAGTAGACCTGAACAACTCAGAAAATTCAGATGGTGCCAACTCGGGAGGTAAATCAACATCATCCTCGATTTCTATTTGTTGAATGGATGACCCTGCAACATGATGTACTAAATTCTGAAACTGTGATGGACCCGGAATTAAATTATTAGTATCTTCTCTAAAACTATGTTCACCGTGTTAATACCAAAAAATATAATCTGATTGAAAACCATAATGCAAGATATGTTGCCCAACGATGTCAAATGTATCAAACGTTCTCAAAGAACATTTTTTACAAGGTCACTTAATTGTCCTTTCTAAAACAAATTCTAGGATTGATGATGCAAATGATAAGAAAGCTTAATCACCATCAACAAATACAAGATTTAAACTTGGACCGTTTGGATTTCTGCACTGATTTATCCAAGCACCATCATCTAATAATGATTGATGTTGATTTCCTTGTTCCATATTCATATATATGTTTCTAAAAAATTTAAAACCTTTACTATTGTTAAATAATTTGATATAAGAAAAAAAATATCCTAAAATAGAAGATACATAATTACAGTTATTTCTTAGTAATTACCAATAATTATAGGCGACAGGGTTAGTTTGTAATCAACCCCACTAATTATTATTAATTTAGTAATACTTAGCAATTCATGGAAAAATGAAATATTCTTGAATAATGAAATAATATTTTTTAATCATCGTTGTGCAGATTATATTACTAATTATTCTAATTTGTCCGACGGCTCATCTCTTTTTAACTTTCTCCCGACTGAATTCAGTATGAAAAACTTTCTCTAACATATGTTAGAGCACCTTTTTCATACTGATTTCAGTGGGATAAAGTAGCAAAGATATGAGACTTGAACAAAAGGTAGCCGCCAATTCGCTGGAAATTGTGCCAATTTATAACCATATAATTGAATTTATTTTATTTTTGATTAATTATTAATAATTATTACTAATTATTAAAAATCTCAATATTTCCAAAAGAGTTTTCTCTATTCTTAATATGTTCAAATCTTAAATAGTCGTCAATTTTCAGGTCATGCCCAATAAATAAATTTCGTCAACCATGTCCAATTTAAACTCTATAATTGTCCTTAAATGGTTGATCACATTGCAAGTAGTGTTGCAATAGGACGACACACATAATGATAAAGACATGACTTGGGTTGTCCTAATGCAATGCTACTTGCGAGGTGATCAACCAAGAAAAAACAATTATAGAGTTTAAATTGGACACGGTTGAAGCAAACTTTTTATTGGGAATGACCTGAAAATTAGTGACCCTTTATGATTTGAACATGTTAAGAATAAAGAAAAAATTGTTGAAAATATTGATAATTTTAATATTTTATAAATTTTTTATAATTTTAATAATATTAATATTTTTTATTAATATTAAACATATAATAATAAAATAATTATATTATTAGTATTATTTAATTATTAATATTATATTAATATAATATTTTATATTATGTTACTATTTATGTTACTATTTATATTACTAATTATGTTACTATTTAGAAATTCGAAGATATGCATATAGGTCGGGTGGTTAATCAATCATTGAATAAAAAAACAAACGTAATTGACCGCTCATTTACCTCAATTTTCTTTCCATTTGTGTGTTGAGGCTTGACAGAAACTTCTACCTCCACATGTAATATCTGCTTTTACTGTCAAAATTATAAACCTCCTCTCCTCTATGTTGATGAGGAGGTTGATTATTTTGACAGTAAAATCAGATATTACAAGTGGAGGCAGATGTTTCTTGTCAAGCGTCAACACACAAATGAAAAGAAAATTGAGGTAGATGAGGGGTCAATCACGCTTGTTAATTTTCCTAATTGTTTAATTTTCCTAATTGTTTAATTTTCTTAATTGTTTAAGTTTCCTAATTTTTTAATTTTCCTAATTGTTCACTTTTCCTAATTGTTTAATTTTCCTAATTGTTTAATTTTCCTAATTGTTTAATTTTCGTAATTATTTAATTTTCTTAATTGATTAATTTTCCTTATTGTTTAATTTTACTAATTTTTTAATTTTCCTAATTATTTAATTTTACTAATTGTTTAATTTTCTTAATTATTATAATTGTTTCCTAATTATTATTATTTTTTCCTAATTATTATAATTACTTCCTAATTATTATAATTGTTTCATAATTATTATAATTTTTTCCTAATTATTATAATGGTTTTATAATTATTATAATTGTTTCCTAATTAAGTCTAATTTTTTCCTAATTAAATCTAATTGTTTCCTAATTAAATCAAATTGTTTCCTAATTAAATCTAACTATTTCCTAATTAAGTCAAATTTTTTCCTAATTTAATCAAATTGTTTCCTAATTGAATCTAATTGTTTCCTAATTAAATCTAATTGTTTCATAATTAAATCAAATTGTTTCCTAATTAAATCAAATTTTTTTCCTAATTAAATCTATTTATTTCCAAATTAAATTTAATTTTTTCCTAATTAAATCTAATTGTTTCCTAATTAAATCTAATTATTTCATATTTAAATATAATTTTTTTCTAATTATTTTAATTGTTTCATAATTATTTTTAATCGATTAAATCTAATTCTTCTTAATTATATGATAATTATTTTAATTAAATCTAATAATTTCTTAATTATATGATAATTATATATTTATTTCTAATTATTACCAAAACATCCTCCAGGAGTGTCGAACGAAAAGTGCAGCAAGGCCCGTTGTCGCGTAACAGGTTACCCCGAGTCAAGCTCGAAACACCTTGTTAGAGTTTTCACTCCTAGGTACATCTGTGCTAGAGCCGTCTCTACATGTTCGTATCCAGACAAGGATATTTTGATACAACCACTTAATCTAATTATACTATATAGCTACTAAACATTCTATTAAAAAAATAAAAATCAACAATTAAAAATTAAAATTAACAATTAAATATAATTTAAAAAATAAATAAAAAAATTAAAAAATTATAATTACCTTCTATATTATGAAGTAATCATCATCTTCTAACTCCTTCTCTCCGCTTCACGAAATAAAAAATTAAAACAAAAAAAAATCTACACAGAACTGAAAGTTAGAGAGAGAAGAGAAGAGAGATATGAATGTTTTGGAAAAAATGGGTGGGGTGTATATATAAGTTAGATTAGTTGTGACGGTCGTATTTGCGACGATATCCCGTCACAAATACTAGTTATTGTGATGGGATAACATCGCAAATACCTTCGCCCACATTAATTATGGGTGGCGGTTAAAAGGTTTTTTATGACGGGCCCATCGCAAATAGCAGCCTACGGACACACCATTAGCGATTGGTGGATATCCCCGTCACAAATTCCTATTTACCTCCGCCGGTATTGGCGACATGTCCCATCACAAATACAGTCTCCCATATTAATTACAGACGACGGGTAAAAAGGTTTTTGCGACGGGCCCGTCACAATTATCCACCCTTTGCGACGTGCGGATATACCCATCAAAAATTACTATTTACAGCCGCCAGTAATGGAAACAGGACCCGTCGCCAATACCGCCCCGGTGAATAATTTTTACGACGAGACAATTTACCCGTCGCAAATAATATTTATCAGAACCGGGTAGTTGCGACGGGTCGAAGGTGACCGTCGCAAATAGGCTTTACCGCGACCGGTATTGGCGATGTGTCCCATCACAAGTAACACCTGGTGAATAATATTTTTTCAAAAGGACAATTTTCCCATCGTAAATACTATTTACAACCACTGGGTACTTGCAACGGGTATAAGGCTACCCGTCGCAAATAGGCTTCCCCCGTTTTGGCGCACAAACCGCGCCATTGCAATTACAACGAGACCTATATTTCCGTCGCAAATAAATAACCATTTGTGACGGGAATATATTCCCGTCACAAATACGCTTTTCATTGTAGTTTTTTCTATGGGAATAAAACCCGTCGCAAATACCCCGTCGCAATAAGCGGTTTTTCCCGTAGTGTGTGTTTTCACACAAAGGATTCAATGGTTTCATTTAAATTGGTAGGTGATTCCAATGGTGATGTAATATTTGTGTATTAGAATGATATATTTATAATATTTACATATATATATAATTTTATTATTGCCGCAAAAATGGGTTCTAATGATGTTTCTATTACAATTGAATTTTAAATGCCAATTTCGTGTGAAATTGGGTGTTTTCCAAAGAAATGTTTTATTTGTTTATTTGGGGATTCCCTATAAATACTTAGTTGTTTTTATTTATTTGTAATAATTTATAAAATACTGTTTATAACGTTTATCTCCTTTGGTTATTGCTGCAAAAATGGGTTTTAATTGTGTTTTTAAAGAAAGTGATGTTGTGGTTCCACTTTTGTGTGAAAATGAAGGTTTTACAAAGATAACACTTCTTGTTTATCATGGCGATCCCCAAAAATTGATTTGTTGTTTTAATTGAAATTTATTGGGCTGCCTTTGCAGTTTTGGTAACTTACAAGTGTGAACCTAGTGTACAAGTTGGTTTCTTAAGGGTTTTTTTGTGCAGAACAACCCGAGATTTTGAGAAATTGATTTATTCAAATTCAAAGAGTTTGTTGTGTGTTTTAAGTGGTATAAAATATGATAGATACTATATCTGGTGTATGTGACCAGTAGTGGTGTTTTAAATTAAAATGGATATGTTTTATATCCTGAAATTGTTTGAGAACAAAGGGGGAATCCCGGGTACCTAGGTGGGGAGGATTTGTACTAGTACGGCTAGTGGACCGGATGGGTTTTGTCCCTGTTTCACTTAGCATTTGGATAAAGACAACTCTATGTAAACTTTTTGGATGATTATTGTGGACCACTAGGTTATGGGAATATTCCCTACTAGTGGATCATGCACGAGAAAGGATATTACTATGGTTACATTACACCAAGGTACGAGGTACATGGGGCCCGAGAGTATCTAGTGCCTAGGGGTGTTTCCGATTTTGTTGCTCATTGGATTTTTGCTATTTTCCCATGTATTTGGGTGTCTTTGGAATTATATTTCAGTATCTAACATTTCTATTTAAATGTGTAAACATTCTAAAAGTTTTATATTGAATTTTTTTTTCAATTTAAAGATGCATTTCTTGGAATTTGTCACCGCTTTTCATTGCATATTAAAACTTATTTCTTTTTCACCTTGTATTGCATGCACCTGGGAATAATAGGGTGGTATAATATTGGGATTATGATCACACTCTACTTACACCCCTTGGGTTTATGTAAACTTTTTTTGACCCATGTAAAGGAAAGGATAAGGGTGATGGCGGTTCAGGGTGTTAGTCCTCATCCTTGGGGCGGAGTAGTGGAGACGGCTTGGGGGTGATGACCCCTTTTCATGTGAAGTCCATGGGGAAATTTTGTTTCTATTCCACTATGTCTTTGGACCTTTTTTATTTCATTTGAAATTATGTATTATGTTCGAGATTTTTTTTATAATCCTTGTGGGTATGAATTTTTCAGATTCATTTTATCAAATCTTTTTGGTGTTTTATCTATACATATTCTGGTAAATCATTCCCAAACCAAGATAAATGAGACTCGGGAACTTGTGCCTGCCTGTGGGGATTTGTAACGCCCTTCGGGACTTGTCACGGGCTGGGTCATGTGCCGGTTTTGGCGGTGACTAGATTCGGTTCATTAAAATCTTTTATAAAAATGGACTGATTTTTTCTCTTCCATAAACATTGTATATATTGTCAATAAGGTGGAGAGAAAGTGAAATGAGGGAAGGTGAAATGAGAAAAGATATGTGTAGGGGAGAGAGAATATGGAAGACTCTCAATTTTATATTGACATGCTAATTGTATTGAAATTTGATGTACTGAAAACAATCATAAAGGGGGAGATTGTTGGGACTACTTTGTGTATGAATATTGTATATTTCGTTAATGGGTTTAAGTGGATTTAAATGTTAATCAATTTGATGAAATGAATTACCCTATGTGAAATGGATATTGAATTTATTTATGATTGATGCACTAATCCTATGTTCCAAATATCTGTATTATTAGTGATACATTTTCTACAACAATGAAGGATGGTTGGAGAATTCTTTGGAAGAATGGATGGAGTGTTCTTTTGAATGAGTAAAAGAAAAGGATAAGAAGATGTTATGAAAGAGTCTTGGAATTATATGGTGTCCATTAATTTCCATTCATACATAGTTTTCTTTAATTTATTTTTATAATCCATACTTTAAAAAGTGACCAACCCACTAGCCATCCAGCTAGCCTCAACCAGAGGCACATGTGGGACCACCAGGAATGACCGCTCCCACACGGATGTCATTCAGTCAATCCTGCAGGGAGTATAGTGGGCGTAGAGAGTGCCTCTAGGGAGAAAAGGGCGGTAACCGAGTTCTCCCATAGAGTAAATAGTACATGAGGTACCATGGAGGGATAAGAAATAATTTGGGCTGTAGGAGGGTCCAGTTGATTGATAAGAAATGATAATGTCTTGTTTCGGTTTCAATGTGGGATGTGTTTTAAATAACACTGATGTGATCTTATCCATTCATTTAATCCTGAATCTCGATCAACCATCTGATCAGCCCATGGAAGACAGATCTAATGGTGGTCATCCATCATGTCGTGCCTTGGTAAATTGAACAGGGATTGTGGGTCTTCCATGACATTTGAATAAGCATGCGATGTCATCTTATTACTCAAGCGCTCGTCGGTGCTGCTATATCATGCCAGAGATAATAAAGAACCATGATCTGTTCACCATGGATGATATTTTCAGCATTCAGAGGACCACATGAACATATTGAAACCATGAATTAAATCTAAGTCTTTCATGCATGCGATATCTCAAGTACGAAGAATTGATTGAGGAAAACAGAGTTGTCGATGCCACGTGGATTCGGGAGGTGATTTAAAATGTGATGCATGTGATCTTTAAACACATATGCGTGACTCATAAATGATGCCCATTCAAAATGGAAAAACCAACGATATATGGAGTATCTCAAATGGGGTTTTATTTTTTCAAAACTCCATTAATATCATGCATTCAAATCATGAATTCCACTACATATATTGATGATTCCGAACATGGAAAAGATAATATCCTCATCTATAAAAGAAGTCACCCCCAAGATGAGAGAGACTACTACCATCTGAATCATCAATATATTATGTTAGATAAATGATCATCAATTTGTGCCTTCAATTAAAAAAGGGAATGAATGGTGAACTGTGACCCTTCAAGGTTCTATAACTGTAGGATTATGCAGACCATAAACACATTTATTTTCACTCTCTAGTGATCTTTACATATAACCATGCTCAAAAAAGGAAATGCATGACACATCACATCTCCCTTGCCATATTGATGAACTATGATCTGCAAAACCCTCCACATTATTCACGATTATCATAGCCATGCTAGCTAGGGTTCCCACCAAGCATCGCAAAGGCCACACATCATGTGCATGGAATATTTGTTCTTTGAGAGGATACACTTGTGCACCACATTCTTGATAAAGAAGATATGTGGACACCATGGTTTCAGGAGGTGAGGAGGAATGACCTCACGTGCACACAATTTACCTTATTTTTTACAGGGGTGTATTTTTGTGGTGAATAAAGAGCCACATTTAATTAATGGAAGTGGTTACATTTATTCTTGTATAATATATTTTTGAAGAAACCCGAGGACGTGAATATGAATGTAATGAAGAGAAGTTTTTAGTGAAGATTTGGTGCATACAAATACAATCGCAAATGAAGAAGGATGTGTGTGTAGACAATTTAAGTAGAATGAAGGAAGAAGAAGAATCTAACCAAAGGGGTTAACCCTTTTGGTTTTGAAGAAACACACATTTAAACCTAATGAAACACCACAACTAGGTGATGATAACAAAGAAAAAGAGAAAAAAGGAGGTCGTGTGTGTGTGCTTAAAAAACTAAACACACTAAGGATTAAACAGAAGTATGTGAGGAGGGAAATGCATGAATTCATGAATATACATGAACCTCTGATGACAATGAAATTAAAATAGTGTGTGAACAATTTTAAAGAACAAGAAGAAGTTTAAAATAAATGATCAACCTAAATTCAACATGCATGATCACATGCATACATGAACAGAAGGAGATAATTGATTCTTATAGTGTTAATTAAGATTCTATTCATTTCTTGAATAATCACATAAGATATTTTTATTTTGGCAATTAAGATAAGGAATATATTTAGTGCATTCAGTTTCCTCACTAAAAGAGAATATTGAATTCAAAATAGCATCAATTCAGGACTCTGATTCAGGCAATGTATCATGATGAATAGGATACAAAGACTTCCATGCTTATCTATTGAAGATACCATCATTTCCTTAAACTGAGAGAGACATAACTTAAGTTAGTGAGCTTGGGGAGACAATGGAATTGATCTAAGGGAAGAATTGATCTATCCCCGAACATTTAGGAAGTGTTATTGGGACAGAGTGATAGTATCTGAACCTTTTTAATCCATATCAATGTGAAAAATTAGTGGAATTAGGTAGAACCGACAACCTGCTGAAAAATGCTCCATGAATGTATCCCTTAATGGGAACCATGTAAAATTGTTATGTTATCCTTCTGCATGGGAATTTTTTAATTAATTAAAATACCCATAATATATGGTTAAATAAGTTCCAACCAATGTGGGAACATGAACCATTAATGAAGAAAAAATATCGGTACCCTAATTCCTCCCCTAACAGGGTTGTCTAGGGTCCTTTTGTAATAAACTAACCATCAGCTATATGATTCTAGGGTCTTGGTCTATATATGTTTTTTAGGAGAAGCATTGTAGAGTCCTTCATTACTATAATTAGGAAAACATAGATTTTGGAACATGAACATTAGGTTTATTTTGAGGATAATTCTATATAGAGGACAACATCGTAATGGATTGGTATAGTAACGATTATCTGGATTCCCAAGTAATACATCCTTATTCAAATACTATATGTTTTTTTTTCGTTCAAAACAGATGTATCAATGGGAAATTTCCCATAAAATAACTTTGCAAGTACATATCTATCATCATTATAATTAACAGTGAGTCATACCTTACTACACAACTAGTTTGACTCTCTAAGGTGATATTTATGGGTTAATTCACATTTTCAATTAAAATTATAATAATGTATTTTAAAATATTTTAATTATATGAGTATATTATCAATAAAACCATGTTTTTATTTGAATATTTTTATGCATAAATTCTCAATTTATGTTATGTGTTTTTCTAATTTCGAAATAATACATTTTGTTTCATAATTCTATGATGTAATATTTTGTTTGAAAATATTTACATATGGTTCATATAAAAAGAAATCTAAAATTAGGAATTATGTTTCATAATATAATTATCTAATCTTATGTTTCATAATTTCATGATCTAATCATTTCACCACTCATAAATTAAGGGTATTTTACTCACTATACTTCTCACGATCATTTTTAATATCACTCTCTATTAGTCCATTGATTTTAGTTCTCTCTTCCATGTCTTTATTTTAACCCCTCATAGGTATTATCTTTATCATGGAATGAAAATATTTTTTAGTTCATGAATCCATTATATTTCCCACTTTATTTTTTAAATCATGATTCAATATACATCTATACAATGTGGATATTAAACAATGGTATAACTACTGATAAGTAATATATGATTTTGAGGGGAAAACATATTTTAGTTTTTATATTTTAGAACCCCAACAATTTGAAATAACATTCTTAATAGCTATCATAACAAGAAAAATTGACCATTATGTGAACAATGATGTACTATAAAAATATTATTACTTACTTTAACAACTATCAACTAGTAATTAGATTCAATGTAATGAATATGGCCATAATAATTATAAATATATGTATAATTAATTTTATAATTTATTGATTAACAATAAATATGTTCTCAGTTTTTATTTAAATAATTTTATACATCAAAAATACATTTTCAAAAAAAATATATTACATTTTTTGCAAGAAAATTGTAATTATGTTATTTAATTTTTTAATTGAAATTTTAAAAATAGAATTTTATTTTTAAATAATCATATAGATATTATCTTAGGGTGACTATTTTTTAGTTTTTTGAAAAGATTTATTTTCTATAGACTTTTGAAGAAATATTTAATTTTATTCGAAGATATATTTATTTCAAGAATTTACTAATTTTTATTTTTTTTCAATGTAAAATTAGTTCTATTATATTATAAATATTTTAATTATGTTCATTGTGATAAATTATTTATCAAATTTTGTATTAAAAAATTATACTTAGAAATAATTTTCCTGAACAAATGAATTTTATTATAGTATTTTTTAATATTAATTTCAAGAACCTCTAGTAAATGTATATTGAAATTTGGATTCAAATTTTGAAATATGTGGTCTATATTTAATAACGAGATACCATTTATTTTTCTCGTTATCAATTTTAACTATAGTAATGTATTTTCAACTCATTAAAGGTACTGAGGTAAAATAGTGTTAAATATTTTTGATGAAGCATCAAAATCACTACAAAACATTTCTTTGTCCTATTTGTTGATTTAATTTCAGTAATTTACACAAAAAACTCAAAAATATGGCCACTTGGTTCCTTATTTCTGATATTATATTTGATAATATTTTAAGTGATTAAATTTTGAAAATATAAATATCATGAATTTAAATATCTCTATTATGTTATTATATGGATAAAAATAAGAATTGAATAAATATTAAATTTTATTATGAGGATAATGATATTATTTTTTGATGGTAATTTGTTTATAATTTTTAGTGATTATATAACTACATTAAATGTTTACACAATTCTGACACAAAATTTATTCAATTAATGGAAACATAATATATAATTTAAAAAATATGAAAAGTGATAATCTTTGGAAGAAATTTTCTATTCTAGGAATTTAACATATAAATATATTGTATTTGAGTATTTTAATAGATTTTTTTAATATTTCATAGTTTTTGAAATATTTATTTTCCAAATAAATGAATATGGGTAAAAATCAAATTAATCAAATTTTATGAAATATATATTACGTTAAATTATTTTATTTAAAAAATAAATTATTTAATAAGGACCATAAGAATAATATATGTAATAAAATTTCATCACTTCCACATTTTTTATAAATTTTTTCCCTTATTAGAAAAATAATAACTCGTTATCATTGAAATTTATTTACCTCAGTTATGGTTTAAATTGTTTAAATAATGGTTTATTCAAAATGATATGGTTTAAATTGGCATAAATACTTATATAAATTTAACGTAATGTTTATATTTTTACCCTGGCCTTTTTTTTAAAACATATGTCTATTATAAGACTTATTTTCTTGAGAGCTAAATGATTGATTTTTAATATTTTGTGTAATTCCAAGTCTTCCCTTTACCTATATTATAAAATGACATGATTTTCATCTTTTCTATACATAATATTTAGTTATATATCTCATATATTCCCTACACATTTCTATTCTAAACAACCTTATATATGTTATAGAGGTTTTTTAATTTCAAAAATATTAACACTATGTTCCTTACGAAGTTGGCTAAAGGGGGATCATGAAGAAGTAGTAATAATCTTACCTGACATCATCTAGTTTATTTAGTTTTTTACATCATCTATATATGTTGAATTTATCATAAAATAATAAAAATAATAACAAAAATATTCTAAAGATTTATTATGATTATGTTACATATATTATCTACCTTATTTTCCATGAAATGGGATATGAATGCATCCATTGTGCATTTGTATTACTTGTCATCTTCATAATGAAATATAATTCATTTTCCATCAAAATCATTTATATTTTATTTATTCGAATTGTTTAAATGTTTATATATTATATTTATGACATAATTATACTTCTATAATTATATTATCAAATCTAAATTCTTATTTTTGAACACATTTGAAAATGATAACCTCGCATGTGTGTATATATGGTCTACCACCACCATGAAGCCATGTAATTCATATTCCAAATCATATTTACATAAATATTAATATGTATGCATATAAATATTATATATGATATATATGATATAAAAATTATCCTTCATATGTGAATTTGTTTATATATCATCCTTCTATCATTAGAAAAGTCAATGAATCCTTTATCCATACAAAAGACATATTATCTACATGAACAGTGTAATTCATTTTTATATCAGTCAATATTTTGTTGTTATAAATATAAATAATATATATGATATCTATATCAAATTTAACAGACTATAGATGATAGAACCACGATAAATTTACATGGAACAAAACTATTGAACTACATCATACATAAATAATGAAGCAGTTATCACATGAAAAATTGGTTCAAATAAATAATTTATATTAAAAGGGTGATAAATGGGTTTAAATAAAATATGGTGTGATATATATTATTATGGTTCATTAATTGATTTATAGTTAAAATATATTTACTATATAGGATTTTCTAACACCTAAGAAGTAATTTTAACATGAACTAATGGTTCATTTAAGAAATTTATAATTATTTAGGATTTTTTTGATATGTATCAAGTGGTGGAATTTTATTATAATTCTATTGTAATACTTGTAATACGTATTTTATATAATTAATTCCATGAGATGTTTAGTTTTCATTAACATCTATTTCATTATGTATTCTATTTTCAGAATTTTATTCTTGAATAACTATCCATGTTTACCAACTTAATCAAAAATAATTTTATTTAATGACAATATTATCCTAAAAATGATATAAGTTATAACTTTACTATTATCTAGTTATTTATTAAATTCCATTTTATACATGTTTTAATTTTTTAAAATTGGTTTAAAAATAATCAACTTTTTTTTTCAAATGAGTTATTTTTGATATTTCTATACACTTATAAAGAAATATTTTCTATTTTATACCGCATGTATAAAATTTCCCTCTAATTGGAACAATCCATGTTTTTAATATTACTTTACAAATACATAGGTTTATTTCAATGAATATTTTTTCCTAATATTTTTTGTATCATATGATTTTAAATTATAGATTTCAATGTATTATGGTTATTTATTTAAAGATATTTTGCATTTTTAGTTTTAATGTATTTTATTATATTTCAACGTTATTTGTTTATATATTATTTTATACTGAGGATATAATCTAATAATTCGATCCAATAAATTTCAATTTATGGTTTATGAATAGTTTGATCATGGAAATGATTGATATTATGTATTTATGTTCATCTAATATTGAAATTTATTGATATTAAGTAATGTTGATTAATTTGTATTATTTTTTCATATATTTAATATATTAGACTTATTATCTGATATTTCTGACCTAGAATAACCTATCCCCTAGATAGATCAATATGTCATTTGAGAAAAAATGTTTTCGGTATTTTTTTGAGTCTTTACCAATTTATGTAAATTTTTTGGCATGAATCTTTGATGGTATTTTTAGATTTCATGGATCAAGGGAACTTCAATATGGTTAAAATATATGAAATTATTAATTCCATAAATATGAAATTGTTAATTGATTTCCATGTGATTATTTACATAGTTATGATATAGTTGTAAAATTTAAAAACTCTGGTTGTTATTTATATTACATTTCATGATCATTATTTAATCCTGAAGTCCAATTCTTTGTTTTCATGTTATTGATTAAATGAAATATGTTTTCAATTATTTACCATTACATATTGATTATAATTGTTTTTTCGAGATACATTTTATTGCAAAAAACCATTAATGTTCAAATAAACACTACAATTTTTTTCATTTCTCTATTATTTTAAGAATTGTAATATTATTGATATGCATGGAAATTATAAATAGAATAATATCACCCCCCCAAAAAATATTTTTATATTTTATTTTTAAGAAGATATATCGGATTGATACATGTGTCTATTTTAACAAGACTAATAAACAATTTCATCCTTAAAGATGTGATTCTTTATATCTAGTGCCATGTAATAATGGAACCACTCGCTTTGGGCTACATGTGTTGGGGCGCTTAAAAATGATATTTTCAACATAGAAATATTAAAATTCCCAAAAATTAAAATGATTTAATATAATCGTAAATCATTGTTAATGAAGTTTTTTTATATGTCGAATAAAGAGAACACCCTATTTGAATTTGAAATTCCATGGTGAATGGTAATTTTATAAAAACTAAATATTTTAGAATATTTATATTTAAGAAATTAAATTACTTCAAATAATGACATTAATTCGTTAAAAATCCATCAAATTTGGTAACAATTAATGTTTACCAAGGTAAAAGTTTCAAAAGTACCTTATTTACAATTCATACTCATTGATATATGAAATGTAAACGAAAATAATATGAAATTGTGAAAGAATAAATTGGAAAAACAATTATATCTTGAAATTTAAATAATAGTGACTTTTGAAAAAAGATATTTTAAATATTTTGATCTAGATAGAGGATGTTTATGTAAATTCAAAAAATTCACTGAATTGGTGTTAATTTTTTTTATTTTTCTTCCAAAATATTTGACATATCATTTATTTGTATTTCTCTTCAAAGATGTACTATGTTGATGGTGAGAAATAAATTTTTACCCATTGATCGACAATGTTCTAATCAATATAAATCATATATAGTTCCACATGATTTATTTTATATCATTTATACTAAATTTTTATATTAACCTTATATTTAATCTTATTATGGAACCATGTAAAAACTCCATGTCACTATATTAGTTATCTGATCAACATTGAATTGGATGCTTGGATTATTAACTCATTTTCTTATCATTCATTAAATGAGAATATATTATATGATTGAATTCAAGATTTGTTTCTCCAACCTCTTATGGTTTTTTGGGATGGAATCCTTGTTATATATTTTAAATTACAAACTCTTCAATTTCATGATCTTATTATATTGAAATTTTGTTATTGGACATATTCAGTATGGTCGTCATTAACGTATTCATAATAGTAGATTTCTCCAAAACATCTTGGTAACTATAAATTGATTGAGAAATTTTATTCAATAGGAAAAATATCATATCCACTACCTTGTCTTCATCTGAAAAAAAAACTTAAAATTGAGCATGAGATGTTATCATGAATATTTATTATTATTATATCCTTTATAAAAATCATTATGTTTCATCAAAATAGATTTCTATATTTGGGAGATCATAACTCATGTAAATTATTCCAGATCATGATATGAGAGAAATGTTCCATTTGATATCTAATTTGAGTTTTATTTTCATTTATTTTACAATGATGTTTATTTTTTAAATCCCAAAATATTTTTAATTTAATGTCTGTCATCAAATAATTGGATTAAAAATGTAAATTGTACTGTAATTTGAAATTTGAATATTTATAAATTTATAGATATTTTAAATAATTTTTTATATAATATTAAAACTTAATATTTTGAATAATTAATTTATATATATTTGTTATTTTATGTTGAATTTAGAAATATCATTGAAATTATTGAATTTTTTTTCATGGACACTTGAGAATTTTTGTCACAAAGATTTAAATTTATAGAATTTCATTTTTATGAATTTTTTATTCATTACACACATTTTGGAATAAATATTTTTTAAAAGGCCTTATTCATAAAAAAAATTCATTGAGATAGTTGACAATGATGATAATTTTAGACTAAAATTTTTAATCTAGATATCATATAAATGATGAAAATTTAAAATGGAAAAAATTGATCATATTGGGATGAAATATTGACAGAAGATTTGGGTCCCAAAGAATTTTATTTCATTTCACTATTTCTATCTATATTTTATTAATTTTAAGGTTTATCCATGGAAGAAAAAAATAATGATTTCCACTTACTCGATTTTGAACATTCAGTTTTTAAATATTTGTAATCCTAGCCTCTACTTCACCCTGCAAATATGTATTACTTTATATTTGTATGGAGGATCAATAATGATTATTTTAGGGTAGTGTTGTGACTGTTTTATACCATATTTTTTTACATTTATTTCTCCAATTATAATTCTCATACTATATATTTTTAAAAGAAACAGTTTATGTTCTCCATATCCTTCTCTTAACCCCTACAATTCGAAACATATTTCAATCTAGAAATCTTGATGAAGAATTTAAAACTAAAGGATTATCCTTTTGGGATGTTTTCTCAGTGATTTTTAATTCATTCCCTTTAATTAATAATTCTTATCAACTATTTACAATATTAATTTAGGTTTATTGAGGGGTATTGAAGTTATTTTCGATCATTACATTATGTTATTGTCATCTTTATTACATAAGAAACAAAAAATAATTATCTAACTAATTTTGATCATAATTATTATATGATGGAGTTGTGTGTTATCAAGGGAAAAATTTTATATTATGGGGTCTGATCCTTGATAATGACACACTCTAAATTGATGAGTGTTCTTAATTCATAACTATATAATGAGGTATGTACTGTTGTGCTGATATAATATCCAAGTAATTAAATTATATTACACTGATATATGGTTATTTTTTTTAATATTTTGATTTACTAACAAATATAATTCATAAATAATTATTTACTAATGAATGAACCTGATTACCCAACTACTATGACTAAGATCATTCTATCCAACCAATTTATTGTATTTCCATTTTCACTTCATTTTTAAATTTTGTCTTTTTCATCCCATATGAAAAATATCCATTATAATTTTATTTAATAAAACATAAATAACAAAATATATAACAATTCAATAAGAGTAAGGAGTTATTGTATAAAAAAATCCTCAATATTGATGATCCAAGTCTGAAACATTGCTGCATTAGGAAAGATATAAATAAAATTTTTTACCAACCCGAAATTTGTTTTTAAATTATATGATCTTATTTTTCGTATCTATGTTTTAATTTAACTCACAAGTTCTTATGATTTTTAAAACAATTTACTAAATTCAAATTAAATTTAAAAATATATATTAAAAATTGAACTACTAATTTAATTACCATTTATTATGGTTGATATAGTTTGATTATTTTTTTGGTAGATGATGGGCGTCATATAATACTATTGTGGAAAATGGAATTATGGAATATCCAAATAGACCTAATGGAGGACCTGTAAATATTAGATTTATAAATTATTATTCAAATAGATCATTGAATTCACATAATGCATCCAAGAATACTATTATGAAATGATTGGTTAATATAATCTTAAAATTATATAGATTAGTTTCATCAGATATTGAGATTAATTTTACTTAATGAGTGGTGAACAATGTTATGAATCATCTTTCATATAATACTCACCAAGATATGGTTATGAACACTTTCTGTAGTCAACAATCCATACATATGGGATCTTTTAATATCATCCAAATGAATTCCTTTGGCCTTCACCATTATATTTTTACTTATTCATTTCTACCCACTTATTTCCCATTTTCACAAATTTTTTTAACAGTAAAAATTAATTTTTAAATAGTACAATGCTTATAGGCCATCCAAGACCCAAAAATATAATGATCAACCAAGGCGAATCCATGAAAAACAAGGTAATATAGATGATATATTAGTGGGGGATAAAATGGATTTAGATTAACAAGTATTTCATTTCTCTACAATTAATCTGACGAATATTATTAAATTATTTAAAAATGAAAATTTATTACTCAATGAATAATCACTATAATAGGGTGATGAGAAATCGGAATAATATTATAGGAAGGATTGAATTCTCAAAAAACAATTTCAAATTATTCTATTTTGGAGGCATGCGTTACAGATCTAGAAGCAGATGCTGAGTCACTCAAGGTATTAAATCCATAATTGAGAAGAAATTACAATGATTTTTCATTTCTAGAATCACCTTCTAACTCTTTATGTACTACATTTAAAGCCCTATCCATGATATATTATCCTCAATATAGTGATCATGAATTTTATTATGAGTAAATTAAGTTTAATTTGAGGTTTTAATTTGAATATAAATAGTCTCTTATGGTAATGTATGAGTAATCTATGTCACAATTTATTCAATTTTAGGGTGTGGAGGTTAATTTTGATTCATATTGTTTTAATTCCATTTAAATTTAATTATATTTTATCATTTCCATTTTAAAACATTATATGTAACACAAAGTGATGATATCTTGGTTATTAAACATGTGTCCAGAGAAGTTATTTATAATGTTATGGATAGATCATTCTTATTCATACCCCCATTATCTTTATGCATAATCACAATCATGTGGATGTATTTTACTCTATAAATGAGTACCCGAATATCCAATTTTAATGGGCAATAACTAAAATAAATATCATATAGTGGTTTAAATTATAGAAACCACACTAACCTGTTTTTTAACACCACTTCTTGACTTAAACTGAAAAGTACACATAATAGATCACCACAAGACCTAATGTGAACATCCCCAAAGGCTATAGGTTTTTGAGTAGGTATAGGGAATATAGAGGTATCGTGAAGAGGTTATATATACTGTATTAGAGTGAATGATAACATAAAAAATAAACATGTATGACATAAATAAAAAAATTGTTCCACATGATAATTAAAACATCCTAATTAATAATAATATTTAATGATATTACCATACGTCCATGTAGTCATACAATGATGACATCCCACTGAGACAATCACATATACAAATAATATATTATAAAAGAAAAAAAATAATAGTAAATGATTTAAAATTACATCTTCAAGGATATCCAAAACCCATGTATCCAGTCACAAACAAGCAGAATTGCTTTATCATCAATGTTATTTTGAGCATCTACTAAACATGATCTCATTGAAAGTGAAATATTCTCTCAGTTACCCACGTGATATGGTGGTAATAGTAGTGTCAGAGTAAATAATTTAGTTGGGAAACACAAACATGAATTCGTACATAACCAATTATATTGTGTATATTCATATGACATTCCCAAATAGAATAAATTATTAAACTATGGATAACATATAACCACCACACTAAATACTTTAACCAGTGTTGTGTGTCTCTTAGAATGTCACAGTGACTATTCTAAACAAATACATTGAGGGGAACATATTCCATTCATGAAACCAAAAATAAATGTAAATTTTTATGTTCATGACCTTGATCAAAAATACATGCATCATCCAATGTTGGGATGTCTCTAAGGAAGTAATGATTACAAGCCTCCTCTATGGTAATACACTGAATATATGGAATAACCGTTGAATCCCCATTTCTCAACCTCAAAATGAAAAATAATTCATCATGAATGAGTAAAAAAATAGATCATCAGAATCCTAGGAATAAATCCTATCCCACATATAATAAACATCAATTTGACAATTTTTTGACATCAAAGTATGTCACTAACCTAATTTCACCCACCATATTACCATACCAACTTTTTGGCTCCTAGAGACCTTGGTCATCAATATAAAGTTTGTTTACATAGATTATGAATAATATGAATGATCCTATTAGTGACATAGGATTATGAATATATATACTGATCATAATCCATATGCATTCACTAGTGGATCAAGGTCATTCAAGGAATTATATAAACTGATTGCATCTTGAGAATACTATATATTTCCATGGTTGAATCATGTTTTCTTAATAATTATTATGTAACTCATGAATCATATCCAATCAATTATATCATGGAATCCACTATGACAACATCCTATCAATCATAACAGAAAACTTCTACGTGAGGATTAATATTTTGTATTATAGGAAACCTAAATGGCCATGTGTGACATTATGGCCACATCTCATTATTCCCATAGGTTGGGTACCATGCATAATAATAACGAAAATATAGTTAGATCAAATTTATATAGGTTAAGTTTTAAAAATATCAAAGGTGTTGGTCAAAATCCTAATATGATCACCTTGATACACAACCCCTAGACCGCACATCTTCAATTTGGGTTAAAAAGTGACAGGTAGTATGTTATCAATATGTTCCCCTGTTAATAATCTATCTTGGGTCACAAGTCATAAGGAAACCTACTTGGTTCCCCTTATGTCCCATTGGTATCTTGAACTGACCCACCAGGCTCTCTTTTAAGGGAGTAAGTCGAGTGTGGAAATCCATATACTTCCACCAATAGGATTGGGGTGGAAAACATGTATCAAGAAGGAAAAAACTAAAATGGGATCCCAATAGACATTGACATAACCAACTACAAGAAATGTTGTATAGATATAATTAAATATTTATCATCTAGAGTGTATCATATGAATACAATGCACTCAATGAAAGAATTATGAAAAATAAGTATAATTGAAAAGAATAAAATAAAAAAAATAAATTCCCAACAATAAATAAAGGTACAACCTAAAACCAACTAGAAAAATGGTGATTGGAGAAATCCCAACTCAAAATAACAAAATCCACCCACTAATCACGGTCATCCTGAAAAGGTATATTTATTCCCCTATGAAACATAGTCTAACAAGGCCATCGTAGATGTGTCTATCATTTTCAGGAGAACTAACATGATTAGGAAAATACCTGGAAGGTTTTTATATATACATAAACTTTAGGATTCTTTTAAAACAAATTATAGAACAATGTAATAATAAAAAAACAAATTATACACATATTAAATAGGGGACAAAATATCAATATATATATATTCTTATAAAGAAACAAATGTGATTGAGAAATGGGATATCCATCACTAAATCCAATATAATAATAATGATTCTACCTATATCTTCAAAGGTACAACTTTGATGCCCATGACTATGATAAATCACAAAAAACACCATAATTAAAACCTTAAACCTACCACTGCACTAGACATCAATGGGGACATAATATCCACAATAGGATTCTATTTCCTTTAAAGCTTAATGTAATGGTTTCCACACTATAGATAGAGTACTTGTACCCAATTTAAAATGGGTGGGTACCAAAAATATATTTGTAATGGGTATGGGGATCCCAATAACTAGTGTGATTGGAGGTTCCAACCCTTACATCACTCCAATCATCAATCCTGGTCTCTTATGTTGTTCAATAATTCTTCAAAACATATTCCCACTCGTGAAACCATGTGTTGTATGTATAATTCTAGAATTAATGTCTTCATCATCATCAATGAGTGAAACATCCCATGACAGGCTACTGACCAACCCAAATCCAAGTCCCAATGAAGAAGATACACAATGATGTAGTTATGAATAAATGTAATTATTTTGTATATAGAATCACAAGTTATGTGATGTTTCCTAAGCACCTGGGTTTGTCGAATCATTTGTATGGAATGGATAGACATGTGGAACCACATAGGTGTATATGGGGTACACAAGGTGTACTACATACATGGGGTATGCCAATGTCATCTCTTCCATGGTTGTATACTCCATACATGAATATATACAATGGTCATTCATGTGTCAACTAGTTAAGGGAAGGAAACATTTTCTTGTATGAGTACATGGTCATGACCATATACTATGGCCATGAACATGTATTCCTGGGGTACATGCCATCCTGAATATAATATGCCACAGTGTGTATATGGGATATACCCGGAATTTTATATTTACCTACATCTTTAACAAATTTCACCATAGTAAGGGGATTACACAAAGTGTGTCCCTACAATACAAATCATTTTATGGTATTTTATAGAAATATATGTTTGCTGATGAAGATGCCAAATCTACCTCTTCTACCACATTTATATCTAATTGACCATCCAAAATTCATTTTAATAGAATGTAGGTCCTATGATCATTCATCCCCACCGCAGTGACCAAAAATCATATTTATATTCTCCCATGGGGGATCCAATGTGTATTCCTATTATGATTGGTATTTTTATCATTGAAGGCCACATACATATCCTATATCATTCCTTGATAAATCTATGTAGCACTCCAACATTTTAACGAAATATTATTTTATCATTTTTTTTAATATATTGTATTACAGAAAACCTCTATTTAGGTTTTATTGCACACAACTGTGAGTTTAAACAAATTGAAGAGACAATATTACAATAATAAAACCATTATAACATAGATGTTAAATTTCAAATTATTAAAATTGTTAACTGAATTATGACAATATATGGTTTACAAAAATATAATATGAATTCATTGGTTTCAAAGAAATTCTAAATTAAAATATATACCAATTGATTTCAAAAAAAATTTTATTATACCAAAGTAGTTTTATCTTAATAAAACATATAAATTAATATAATTGAATGAATTTAATGAAATTTATATGTCATATATTATATAAAATATTTTCTTTATTCATCCCATATATTTTATTATCATAAGATATTAACAAACCCAAATTTATGAATAAATTAACATTATTTTTAAAAAGGGTATGTTTATTGACATTTAATGGGAAACCAAAATTCAATTCAATTTTAAACACTTATATATATTATATTTTTTGGAAAATAAGTATCTTATTCTTATACTATTGTTGAATTTTTGGTATTTTTTTTATGTATCATGTTTTGATGAATAGTATAAAATAGTAAATATTAATTAAAAAGAAATTTGTATCATTAAAATTATTAATAGTGTAAAATTATATTTGTTTGGGTTTAAATTATAATTAAAAAAATTATCATTTAATCTAATGTATATCACTGGAATATATTTTACATCAATCTTTGATATAATTTTTTTGTCATTTCCATGTTTGAAGATTATTAACCCATTTTCATACCATGTCAATAGGATTAATTTTATATTAAAAAATAAATCTTCTGTGCTTTTGAATTTTAAGAGTTTAATTAAATATTTTGAATTACTGGGTATATATTATGTAAATTTGTTTCTTTAATTTTTTTGACATTATGAATTGTAACATATGAACTTTTTATGAACATGATAAAAATCTAAATAGGGTAATTACTATTAAAAAATAGTATTCTAAATATTCGAAAATTGCCATAAAATTGTTCATGTTTTATTGGATTAGTGGGTTTAGATCATAATGATTTTAATATGGGGTTATATATTGTGTTTTTTACCCTAAAAAAAAATTTCAAATCCAATATTTTTTTCCTTATCATGGTATTTGATTTTAATTTGTAATGAAATTATTGAATACATTAAAGGCATATATAACGATTATTTTATAATTGATTATTTAATGGATATATCAAATAAATGATATTCATATATAAGAATAAATAAAATATTATATAATAATGAAATTCACAAATTTTATGATTTAATTTAAAATTTTATGTATACATAAATATGGTTGTTTCAATGATATCATTTTATGATGATATTTTTAAAAATACATGTAATGAATCCTGTCAAAATTAAAAATAATGATTTTTTTTCATAAAAATAATGTTTTAATAAATTATTTAAATATAATAAATAATTTTTATAAATAAAAATTTATTATAATATAGACTAATATATTATATATTGATAATTTATTATGAAATTTATACCACATAAAGAAATTAAAAACTTTTATTATTGAAAAATTTCGTACTTTAGTTAAAATTAAAATTGGTTGACTAAGGGTTAGTCAAAATAATAAGGTTTAAAAACATACCAAGATTTATCAAAAAAATTGATGACAAGATTATATGATTTACCAATCTTATCATATAATACATGAACTTTTTGATGTATTTCGATTGATATTAAATTTCTTATAAATTTATATTTTTTGAAATTCCTAAATTTCCACTACCTCAATTATAAAAGGGCACATCATGACTCATTTCATCAAGGCACATTGAGCCCTAACTCTCTTCCATATCTAAAATACCCTGGAATTCCATGATTTTTTTAAATTAAATAGGATTATTCAATGTTCAGGCCTTGAGCCGATGTGCGATTATGAGGCATGGTGATCCCTGAATGGTCTGTCGAATAATATTTTGTTTTTAAATTGATTGCATGAGAGTTTTATTTTGAAAAACCAGAATAACAATCAAAAGAGTGCCCAAATCATAAATACAAGGACACCATATGATCAGTATGGTGGGTTTACCCTGCGTGTGACATAAATTTATTCAGTGCGGGCCTCCAGTGAGAAAACCCAAAAATGGAATATCCGTAAATAAAATAATTAATTTAAATTAATTTATTTTCAAATCCACATAACTCATGAATAGTGACTCTGATTGAATCTATGATACAACCAAGGATCTTGTGATGGTATTCCTTCTTTAGGAAGATCCTAACATTGATCCGCATAGGTCAAAAGTGGAATGTAATTTTCGGATGTAAATAAAATAATTGAATAATGATATTTTATTTTCAAATCCTTGTAACTCAAAAATATAAATTCATATTGAAAATTTGAGGGTACTATTGAGTTGATGAGGGTATTCTTCCCTTAGGTGGAGCCTTGAATTGGGTATCACGAGCCAACTATGGAATTTTGTTTTTGGGATGTAACCTTAAATAAAATAATTTAAATAAAAGTTTTCTTTTTTGAGTCCCCATAAATCAAATATGGTAACTAGGTATAAAAATATGAGACAACCATTGAGTTCATAATGAGATTTTGTCCTTAAGTATGACATAAAATTGACCAGTGCGGTTCGAGGGAAAATGTTCGTTTTTAAACAATTTTGAAGTTTATTTAAATAAATGTGCGAGTGGGTTGGACTGACATTTAAACTAGTACTCAGATCAAAAATCTAAGGGCATTGTTGAACACATATTTTCGGGATTCACCTAGAAAAAACCCAACAAAGACTGTCAATGGTTGACCAAAAATGACATTTTTTGGACATCTTTGGAGTAAAATTATATAACTCAAAAAGATAATTTATTTGAATTATTTATCATTAATATGTGGCATGCCATCAATGTGGTGTAACAAAGAGGCGACACTGAATCATATTAATGGTCCTACTTAATAAATCAACATAACAACTTTTCAACACAAATGCAATATAAAGGAATTCCATCCTTTAATATTTTAACCAGGGGGTGAGTTCCTAACATGGGATAAATGCTCTGAATCACTGTAGGATCGTTGTTGATGAATGAAGAGTGATGATCACCATTTACATTGAGAACTTACACCTCCTCTTTGAGAGATCCCTCCTATGACATTAGATAGATCACTTCTACATAAGATCACTGTAAATGACAAATCAACCATATGATTGAACATTCTCCCTGGGTAAGGGTTGTTATTTAACTCTGTTTTTTCCACGTTAATGGTTTTAAGATGACAATCACAGATTAACCAATGAATAGGTTGACCCGCGATTTGACCATTATTGTGGGAGGATCATAATTGATGGATGGTTTGGGGAAATGAAAAATTATTTAATTTATCTCTTATATACTTCTAAATAAAGGGTATTGATTATGTGACGAATGATGGAAGAGGTTTGTTCCTCGATTTTTTTTGGTTTTCCTCTCCAATTTAATGCATGGTCTTCACAATATTCATGGGATGACGAATGGTCAAATGATTCACAACTATTCATGGAACAACAATATGACTTATATGATCCCGAAATGATATGAAACATTGGAGGTGATTGGATTTCGAAGAAAGAGAGATTGAGGAAGTGCAGGAGATATCACTGATCAAATGCATTCTGGCATAAGGATTCACAATGAATATTTGAACCCTAGTGGATTAAGAACGCAGAACGAGGGATCTAGAACACCCTCCAGATCAAAGAACAGACTCCCCAAGTGCTTTTGGTGGTCCACGGTGTTTCTGAATTACGGTAGGCAAAGACGACACATATCGATGAGGCGAGTCGTAGCATCGAGCTGTAGTGGCGGTAGTTGCGCTACATGGCTACCAGAGTGGAGGCTCTGCGGCTCCGAATGTGGCATGAACTAGACCCATGGAATGCCACTATTCATGAATGAAAACCCAGTCTACATGATTGGACCAGATTACTAGGAGGAATCACTAGCTTGTGTTGTGTTATGCGAGACAGATGCTGCTCTCCCCGTCCGAGATAGAGGAGTCGGACCACTCAAAGGTGGGCTTGGCTAGTTCTGGTTGTCCATACCTAGACATGAAAGATAGGCTGGAATCCCAATGGGATTGGATGAGCAATTCTAGTCCGGTATGAGACCAATGGGCTGTATGAGACCGGGGTCAGGTCATTCGGACCGGGTTAGACCAGACCCAGACCCAACTGGCACCCGTTTTGTTAAACAGCTAGAATCATTCAAATGGAGCATCTATTTGTTGAGAAATCCATGGATTTGGAATGTTTGTAACAAGAAGACCCTATTGAGATTCTCTAATTGAGATTTCAATGTAGATGGAGGTTTACCTTTCGATTTGAATAGTAGGCCCTCCCGATACAACCAGACATTGAGTAGAGTCGGGGTAGTACTCATGAAGAGTTTTTAGAGCGGTTACTCCATTGACGAATATGGGAATGGGTACTGCTATTACTATGGTTAGGTAGATATGGGACACCATGGTAATTTTTGTGGTTTCATTTCCCTGGGTTAGTTTCCTCTAGGGTGTTACTCTCCTGAATGACTAGGGCGCAGGTTCTCGTATATATTTGGGAAGAGTATATACTCCCCTATTGAAAAATGAAGTAGGTTCCCTAACCTTTGAGTAGGTATTCCACTAAAAACATAATATGGGGGACCTCCATACCGAAATTTCATAGAGTTGGAAACTACCCTACCGGTTAGGGTTCGGGTCCTCTATTCTAGGATTGGGTACTCCCCTACCGTTTCTTGGTGTGGGTCATTCTTATGCATGGTTCTGGTATATTCGTTAATCCCTTTTCATGTTAAGTATTAGGTCCAATAACCTAGGGTTAGTACCCCACTAATATACTTGGGTATGGTTCCTTTATAGTGAATAAAATATCAGAGTCGTTACTACCTTAGTACCAGTGTGTGGGACATTCATGAGTAGTACTCCCATGTTGGAACCTGGGTAAGGGTCCTCACTTATGGAGTAGTAATACCCCATCTATGAGTAGTAATGTTGAGTGGGAACTCCATAAGTTATGTGTATCCCTCAAATGTGGGACAAAACTACAAGGAGCATGCACCCTCCACATGATGAGATTGATAACTAAGATGGATAAAGTGCACCCTCGATGAGACTGGTGTGCAGGATACTCCTAACATGAGAAATTGGGGTATCATAGGATATTCTGGAGTAGTACTCCCTCAAAACTGTGAAGTGGTGAGGGACATGAAGCATCCCTTGGGGTTTTTAGACATGCATTTGGTGAAACACGTTAATGATTGGAAATCTAGTTATGGGCACAAGAGATACACCTAGTTTAATGTTCGCGATGGTGTAGGTTTTGTCAAACATACCACTGGGAATGGTATATTTTTACATAATGTGTTGTATCTCTCAGATAGTGACATCATTGATAGATATGCTCATGGATCATGTTCCCCTAGTGTATGCGTTACCTTTAGAATATTTGGTGATAAATATGATGCTTCTTATATGTTTGGGGCCTTATGTTTTATAGTGGCTCAGATGACTATATCTGGATGTTCATATAATATGTATGGGGATATACATGAGTATAGTAGACTGTTCAGTTCTTCGTGGTTCTTACCTTGTGAATTATCCTTGTGGTTTCAGGATCCCTTATTGAATATTGTTTTACTCACCCCACCATGAGATTTTACCACACATGTCGTTTCTTGTGCAGAGGACTGATTCTTTGACGAAGTTGATGGAGGACCAGGACCAGGTGGTGTCAATTTATAGAAAAGATACAAATCACAGTAGTAAAGTTTCAGCCAACTATCCTCTACCTACCCTTCAGGTAGGGTTCTCGGTGGATGACTTTGATAGACATGGGGTCTTACATGTATTTTTTTCATTCGGTGGGATTGAATAATGACCTGATTTTCCAAATTGTACTTTAATTTTTCTAGTACTCTGGTTGTGGTTTACATAGTGATTTCATTCATTTTTTACTTAGTGTTTACATTTTAGCTTTTTGGGATGGGGTAGTGAGTGTGTTTGTGTGTACAAGTAGTTGGAAAAAAATTACCATTTGCAGGATAATTCTTTTTTCACATGCCATCAGCCCCTGGAATTTGGGATGCAAGCTTGGGGTAGTAGTAACATGGGCCCAGGGGGACGAGTCATTAAAGAGTGGTATAAAAGGATGTTGATTCTAACTTAGGACCACATTTTCGTGAGTGTGGTTTGGGTTTCATATCATCAGAGTTAAGATGTTTTGATTTGAGATCATAGGATATATGTTTTATTGTTTTTGTGGTGGTGAAATCATAAATTCACTTGGACTCTGAAAACATGCTTTTCAACTTGGTACATTAAGGCACTCATCACTAGGAAATAAATGGTACATAAATAATTTATTAATGGTTTGTGTTTTCCATGTCCTTCATGAGCCAGGTCTCTAAATATACTCTATTAACTGTGTTTCATCCTGATCTATTTCAATATTCCTTTACAACAACATCAAGATTGGTTTCCTCAGTGTGATCATGATGACGATTTTCCCTATGACAAGGCTTTAGGGTTGGGCACTTGTTCTAAGGGGTTTCCCCCAGGTGGTGTACATGCAATGCCTCCACCTGTAGAGCATGATGTTTTACTGGTAGAGTTGGTCTAGGATACACAAAGGATGAGTCCACTACACGATTTCTTGTATCTGTTTCCTTTGAAATACCATGGTGATCCAGACCCCCCTGAAGTATAATAATGACTAGAGTCGGTCACTTGAGTTTTCTCTTTAGTGAGGACACCTCCCGATCAAAAGGTGGTCCTAGCCATGAGACTTCTTCAGGGCTCAACATGGAGATGCTGGAGTGTGGTAATACCAGTACATGATGTGGTGACACTCACATGGGAGGAGTTTCAAATAATCATCAGGGAAGTGTTTCACCCAGTCACGCTAAGGTCGGTATGTATCCAGATGCTTCTTCACCTATGATAGGGTAACATGATAGTGGTTGGGTTTTTAGATAAGTTAACTAATATGTCATGATTCTCCCTAGACATGGTACAAAACAATTTTTTCATTTATCGAACCATCTTGTAGGGATTACACTTAGAGATCTAGTCATTGATGTTTCTACTGAATATTCCCACCTATTCTGGGGTGATCGACCGAGCCGTGGTTGTTGAGTGTTTTCTGTCCAAGGAACATATGGATGTGACCCACAACAGAGGTCACGAGGTAGGCGCATGTGCATAAGCTAGTATAAAACAGGTGATGGGATCATGAAAAATGAGTTATGACCAAGCCCGATCTCATACGTGTGGGATTGTGGCACATGAGATGTGTTGAGGGATAGATTCGCCATAAGAGAGGTGGCGTAATGCTTGAAATGATCGAGGACATCCCTATAGATATTTTTTAACTTGTCATGCTACTGAGAGGAAACCAGCTGACAATACTCTTTGGTAGAGATAGTTTTTTTAGCATAGAGTTCTATAAGATGGTGGGTGAGGAAGAGGACATAGAAGAGAAATAGGTGGCCCACGCTTGGCTCGGGTAGCTGGAGGATATGGGGATTGAAAAAAATATGGTCATCAGTATGGATCCATTCGATTTATTATACGAACGACCATGTAGGTCACTCTTATATTGGAAAGAACCATAGGATTCACCACTCATGGGTCTACAGTAGGGTTATTCTTCCATTGGGAGGGTGAAGGTCATCCTAGAGTGGATGTAGACTACATCGATCCAACATATGTTCTATGTGGATATGCGACAGAGACCATTGGAGATCGGAGTAGGGGCCACATATTCATACAGTTGTCTCCTCGATACAGGATTCGAATATTTTCATAGAGTGACATTTTCTGAGTACCTAGTGTAGATACGTCATCAAAATATGATTATCCTTCATTGATTGTCAATTCCTCTGGTGTGTGTTTGCGAGCAGCATAGAGATCTTCATGGGAGCACGTGGGAGTGGGAGGTTCATATTCCTTCTCATTAACACCATTTGTATGATTATCCCTTTTTTGCATACAAGGACATTAATACCTAATGGGAGTAGTAATTTCGTACCTAGTAACTACATGAATTTTTTATTTTGAGAATGAAAAGGTATTATTCAGAGACTAGGCACCGAGACACTGTGTAATTCTGATTCTTGTTGTGTTCGAAATGGTCTGTTGAAAAAATTATAATTTTAAATAGTTTGAGTGAGCCAGTTTCTAGAGAACATTGAATAACTCTAAAATGGGTTCAGGGATCTAAAATATGTGGGCACCATTGTATTCAAGGTGGTGGATTTACCCTACTCAAAGCTAATATTTATTTAGTGTGGGCCTCCAGTGAGAAAATATGACAATGACATTATAATTAATAAAATAATTAAATAAAAATATTTATTTTTTAAATACTTATAAGTCATTAACAGTAACTCATATTGAAAATTTGAGACCACCATTGAGGTTTTGAGGAAATTATTTCCTTAAGCAGAGCCTAACATTAGCCCACACATGTCAATATGGGAATGCAATTTTTGGTTGTAAATAAAATAATTGAATAAAGTTATACTATTTTGAAACACCTATAATTCATAAACGGTAACTCAGATTGGAAAAATAATTGTCATGTTATGTTTGTAAAGGTATGATTACCTTAGGTAGAGCCTAACATCTGTCGGCATGGGCAGACTATTGAATTTGGTTTTTTGGACGTAACTGTAAATAAAATAATTTAAATTAAAGTTATTTTATTTTCAAATCCTCATAAATCCTAAATGGTAACTCAGATTAAAAATATGAGACCATCATTGAGTTCATAATGAGATTTTATCCTTATAAATAACATAACCTCAACTGGCATGGGTCAAGGGAAAATGTTAATTTTTGAACTGTTTTAAAGTTCATTTAAATAAATATGCGAGCAGGTTTTTCTAACTTAAAAACTAGTGTTCGAATTGAAAATATGAGGGAATTTTTTAAAATAGAACACCATTATTCCCCTAAAAAATATTTAACATCAACTGACGAGGGTCAACAAAAAAATTTAGTTTTAAAAATTTTTGGATGAAAAATAAAATAACTAAAATGTTATTTTATTTGTTTTGTTCACTATTAAGTAGTGGTACGTCTGCAATACAGTGTAACGATGTAGAGAAACTAAATATCAATATTTAACACCATTAATTAATCAATGTAAAAACATTATAATATAGTGGAAGCATAGAGGTGTTCACTCATTCATTGTTTTATCTAGGGGGTGTGTCATTGAGGTGAGAGAAATGATTTCAGTCTCTAGAGGGTCGTCATTGAATAATGAAAAGTGGAGAAGGATGAGCAATTATTGTCAACGATGTTGAGAAAATCCCCTTTCTATTCAAGAGATCAACCCTTAAAAGTTAGATCAGGAACATCTGTGGATGGATCACCATTAGTGAAAAATCAACTCTTCAATCGAACATAATATTCTTGTAGGGGTTATTATTTGAATCTATTATTTCCCCATTCTTGGTTTTAAAAAAACAGATGTGCATCAACCCATGAATAGGATGACTCATGATTATATCATTATTTCCGATATTTATTGACTATGGGATTGATAGGGGAAATGAATTCTCTTAATTGATATGCTAAATCCTTCAAATGGGAGTGGATTTACGCCATGAAAAATGATGGTTGTGGTTCATTCATCTATTTTTTTAAACAGCTTCCAACTCCCATATAACGCTTGTTCTACATGTTATTTATGGGTTAGAGTATGGTTGGATGTTTCACAACGGTTAATGGAGCAATGATCTGACATCTAAGATCTTGAATGTATATGGCATGTCTGAGGTGTGACGCCATTAACAACAGATGAATAGAGGTGGTGCATGGGATAACAAAAATTGAATTATTTAATGTTCAATGGATATTAATTGTGATTTTAACCCCATACAATAAAGAACATGGTATGAGGGCTCCAAAACACCTTCTGGATTGAAGAACGGACCACCAGAGCATGTCTGGTGGTCCGTAGAGTTTTTCTTAGTGCGCTGGTGATGTTGGGATGTGGTCACGGTGGTAGCCTCCCAACTCGACGACCATCGTGATGGGGTTACAGATCTGTCCACAATGTGACCTGGACCCACAACAATCTGCGAGTAATTTTAGAAAACCTAGTCTGTGTGATTGGACCAGTTGACCAGGAGGGAGCGCCAGTTGGCGCTGCATGGTGTGAGAAAAACACAACTATGTTGCGTCCAGGCTAGAGTAGACGTCCCACACATAGGCGGGCCAGGCAGTTTCTCACATACCGATTTGACATCCATATGTTCCAGGCCAAGACCAACCAGTCTAGGGTTGGATGAATGGGTTAGGTGGGACCCGAGACATGTTGGTCTGACAAAGTCGGATTAGACCCGAACACAACCAGCCCCTATTTTAGTTTAATGCATATTACATTCAAAAAAATTGTCCATTTGACCATCCATCTACCGTTTTTGAACCTTGGATGAGATGTTTCTATAGAAATACTATAAGTGGTTGTTAACGATGCGAGAGGATATCCTATTTATTTGATGGGCTGGACCTTTCGATACAAGAAGACATTGAGTAGAGTCAGGATAATTCACTTAAATAGATGCTAGGATAGTTACTCCCTTGACGACTCGATGATCAGGTAATCCATATTCATCTTCTTATATAGACATGGGACTCCCCATGTCATGGGTGTTGGTTTATTTCATTAATGTTGATTCCATTGCGGGTGTTAATCCCCTGAAGGATGAGGCCACGAGTTTCAGATGTGTTCATGAAGAGTAGATACTCCCCTGTTGGACTAGGCAGCGGGTTCACTAACTGTGGAGTTAGAACTCCCCTGAAGGACTACAGTGCAGGTCCCCTATTAATAATTCATATAGAGTCAATAACTCCATTACTAGATTGGGTGCAATTCCACTTTTATAAAATTTTATAATCCCATTCCTTTTCAGGGTGTGGGTCCTCCATACGAATTGTTCTTTTACACCTGGATCTTACCTATCTTCCTAGGGAGAGTTTCCTCTAGCCTGGGGTTGGTACGCCCCTAACGTACTGGGGTTTGGGTCCTCTATAGAAAATAAACTGACAGAGTCAGTACTCCCCTAGTACCATGGTACGTGTCCTCTAGTCACTGAGTATTACTCTCTTATATGGTATTGTGATGGTCCTCGATGTACAATGTAGTACTACCTTGTCGTAATAGGGTGTAGGTATTTCATGAGTAGTACTCCCATGTTGGAACCAGAGCACGAGTCCTCACTTACATATTAGTACTCCCCCATCACCATGTGGTAATGGGGAGTAGGTTCTCCCTTGGATTTGAATCTCCCTCTACAGTGGGACATCACTACGAGAAGAGAACACATCCACTTGAATAGATAAATACCTATGTAAGAGTAAGTGACCCATCGACGAGACTGAGGTATGTACCACTATTTACTGGAGAAACTAGGGTATCATATGATAGTCTGGAGGAGTGCTCCCTTAACTCTTTGAAATGGAGAGGGGTGGGCCTCTTCAATAGGGATTCCTTATTCATTCATTGGTTGCAAGACGGTGTTGACTGGACCTCTTGTGTCAGGAACTGGTGTAATAACATATATAATGATCCTAATGGAGCACAGTTTCTATGACATACCATTATGAATGGTAGATTTTTTCTTAACGGATTGTAACAATCGAATGGTGCCATCAGGGATAGCTATGCTCATTGAGTGGGTTTTCCTGGTCTATTTATTAAATTTCAAATCATTGGTGAGAATCCGGATGCCGGTTATAACTCTAGGCGATTATGTTTCATAGTGGTTGAGATGAGTATATCTGGATGTTCATGGTATTTTTATGGTAATATACCAAAGTAGATATGACTATGAATTTCTTCCTGGTATTTACCTTGTTATTTATCATTAGGGTTTCAGGATCCCCTACTATGTATTTTTTTTACTCACCCCTGCATGGTCTTTTCCCACATGTGTTGTGTTTTGTGGAGATGACCGAAGCATTGAAAAATTTCAGGGAGGACCAAGATTAGGGGGTTTCTGGTGATAAAAATCAAATAAGTCATACTCCTATGAAATCAAGAAGCAACCCTCCACCTACCCTTCTAGTAGGGTTCTCAGTAGAGATGTTTCAGAGACATTGTGTCTTACTTGTGTTATGTGTTTCTTTTTGTGGGCTTCTATACTGTCCCGGTTTTCCACCTTGTACTTTACATTTGGTAGTACTATGGTTGTGCTTTAATTAGTGACTGCATCTGTTGTTTCATTATTTTAACTTTTTAGCAATGTTGTATGGGGTTGGGAGTGAGTGTGTGCATATGTATTTATTAAATTCCACCCATTTGCGGGACAATGTTGTCGATGATAGTCATTGGCCCCTGGCCTTTGGAAAGTGGGCATGGGGTAGTCGTCACATGGGTCCCGGGGAATACGTCCTCAAAATACCCTCAAAAATTCTATTCTTAGTTTTAATATTTGTGTTCTAGATGTTATTCTTTTCCTAATTTCCCAACTATAATTTCCTTTAGAAGACATCTAAAGGAGAAATTTCAATAAAAAGGTAATGGCTGAAATATATCACTCTCATTTAATACACTTATATACCTCCTAAAAATCTTTGATATATATAATTAAATAATATATTCATCATAAAATATATATTGAAATTTTATTATTATTATTATTAACACACCATTCTATATCCTTTTTCGCATCAAAGAAGATGTTAAAGTATCACTCGTTCTTACGTGAGACTTACCATCTCCTCGTAGTGATACAACTCATTCCGTCACCATCATTTATGAGTTGTAATTGTAACGGGATTAAATTTTTCATATGATATTTATTATATAATTATACTAATTTAATTATAATATCACAATTATATTTTTGTCATATAATATATTAGGAAAATGATTACATCACTCATGTGTACGTAAGGATAACTATATCCATGATGTGATATAATTCACTTTTCCTTTCTTTTTTAAATAGATGGTAATAAGCATGGATTTTTCTATATACACATTATATATTTAATATAAATACAATTATGGAATTATAATATATCATATTGTTTTCTAAATATAAATAAGAAAGGAAACTGAAAATGGAGTTTATGCGTATGTATGACCTACCATTTTCATGAATGGTGCATTTAAAGTTCATACATTAAAATAATTAAATAAACATGAATAAATATATAATTTCTTTTATATTTCATGGTTATAATTATATATTTTATTAAATCATGTTCCATGAAATAGGACCAAGGATATCATTTTAACAGATGTATGGAAAACAGAGCGGTGATTACCAAAGACATATATTCAACAAGGAATTGTTATAAGGAAAGAAAACCAAAATCATAATAAAATCATATATGGTATTATATATATATTAATATGATCATTTTTTAAATAAATAATAAACATATATTTATTATTCAAGTGTTTTTATTTTTTGTGAAGGAAGTCAGGACTTATGGAAAGGGAATTTCATCTCACTTTTTAAATCAGTGAGATACATTCCATATTCACAACTAGATTATATTATGTTTTATATATAATTAACATTGATATGTTATACAATGAATCTAATTTATTTAATGATAGTTTAGTTTATGATTGATTTTGTTATTTCAGGGATGTCATTATTCCTAAAGATACTGAAGTAGTAATGGATTAATGTAACATATTTATTTATATGTGACACATTCATTATACACTAGTTATTTCTTCTACATGGCATAGGATCTACCCATGAATCTATTATATGAGGATTATCTAGAATATTATCTTATCATCATATTCATATTATTTTCTTTCATTCATGGGGAATACAGTTATACTAATTATAGTTTGATGAGTATTTATTTCACAATCTCATCAATATTTGGGATTGTTTTGTTTTATGTCTTTGGTGGGGAATATTTTTCATCCATGTCAATGTTTAGTAAGTTTGTTATCAATTTTTTTACTATTATACTATGGAAGACTAATGTAATTTCAACCCACTTTTATACATGTTTTTAAAGGAATATTTATGTCATTTTCTAAAATGATGAACTTTGTGTCTTTTCTAGTAGAAGTAAAAAAATAATTTCTTTTTAACTTATAAATAATGAAAGAAATTTACTACATTCATGATTCCAAAATGATTTGAAATTTATATTTCAAAATCACATCATGATTTTTTAATATAATGTTTTCTTGTAAAATAATGCACCATTTTACAAAAAGAAAACATTTCTAATGAATAAAGGGTATCTTCCTCAATATTTTTTTCATTTGATCTATCAATTTTATTTTCCGTATAATGTTACATTATTTGACGTTACAAATGTTTTATTGGGGACATAATTCAATGATACTATTATTATTCTATCAAATTAATGTATTATATTTGTTATTGAATGATAGTTATGAAACCCATTTACTTTCCATGGGTTATATTATGATTGAATGATGTTTATGAAACCCATTTCATTCCATTGGTTCTAAGATAATGAATATATTTATGTGGAACACATATGTTGGGTTTTAATTATGTGATGAGTGGGGTGAATATTTTCATCAAATGAACTATGTTATGATAAATGTCCTATTAGCCCAAAATGGTACATGGTTGGTCATCCTAATACCACTAAAGGATGTCATATGGAAGATTAGACTAAGCCAACAACAAGAGGGTACACAGGAAGTAATCCTAAGCCCAAACCAAATAATTAAATGGAAGGACATCCCAAGCTCTATGTGGGGACATGAGTGATTATACCAATCCTAATATACTATGAATATTTTGGTAGGAATCAATGACACACAATATTCTACGATTTTGTTTTGAAACAACTTCCATGTCTTGTGTAATTATTATACTCTAATGGATCATTGGTTTTGATTATATTATTATTCATGTGTTATGAAACTCTTAATATTATTAAATTATTCATCCATATTATATTTGATATGTTGGGTATGATCATTGAATTATATATTCGTGTTTACATACCCTTATATTCATGTTATGATTACTTATCATCCTTGTTTACTATCACTACGAATCCGAACACACCATTTCTTATGTTTATTAGCTTAGGATATAAAGAGAGTTTTTATGTAGGGGTTCTAAAGTGGCTGTTCGTTATGGGATATGTTTAAGATTATTCAACAAATTAGAATATTGTGTTCCATGTTTTCACTAACACTATTCTATTACGGTCATTGGGAAAGTGTCGATAAAATGTAATGAAAATTCATCTAAAAATATATAATTTCCATACACCAGAATACTAGGTTATTATATATGGTGTCATTTAAATGGTTTTATAATCCATTCGAATCTCAGATGAGTAAACATTAGTGAGGTCCCTAGGCATATTTTTAATGATATTCCTAGGGATGTCATTTAGGATATGTTTATGCATATGTTAAATAAAAGTGTTTTTTAAAAATAATGTATAACCACTGATTAAACCTAAGGATTCATATATTGAAATATAATAATTAATTTATATGGATTTTGTGGTACTACCAATAGGATAATTTTTTCTCGCACTTCAATTTACTGTTCTAGTTATTGGATGGAACCCCAAGGAACTATGTCAATTATTAGTGGAATGGAAAATGAAATGGGTTTCCTACTGTGAAACCGAATTTTATTGTCTATGGAATGAAAAATATCATTTATACACTCACACAATATATTAATCTTGAAATAATTCTAAATGTGATGTAGACGAAATAACTTATTGTTGATTCCTTCATGAGGGAACATCGAAAATCTTTTAACTGGTCTTATAATCAAATTATTGTTGGATTATGGATTAGTACCAAAAAAATTTATATTCTATACATTAGTGTATGGAACATAAAATAGTCACATTGGATGTTTATTATTTGGAAATTGAATATGATCAGTGGTGGACACGTATTAAGAACACGAGGGTACAAATAGAATTTGTTTATATGGAATAGGAAGAGTTTAAGGGGATATTTTTTAGTAATTACATTTTTCGTATTCTTTGAAAAAATATAGAGAATTAATTCCTTTATAATTTAAAAAATGATGATTAATCCGTTGGTATCTATGAAAATAATTTTAAAACCTGTTCAAGGCATGATTCTAGGTTAATCAGAAAACCATAATGAAAAATTGGACGATTCATTAGTGGCATAAAAATAATTATATGAATGGCCTTGTCTATAAGATACTATAATATCTATAAATAATTAATTAGATGTGTATTTAATATTAAAATAAAAAATTCATAGCCCCACAATTGATATATTTTTGATATTGAACTATGTTTAAGGTCTCATTAAAACATTAATGGTGGATGGAAATCACATCTATCTGTTTGAAAATAATTTGGGAACAAACACTTGGGTGAATGCGTGAATAGGAAAAATGGTGTTACTAGTGTATAAAGGAAGATAATCACGTGGATAAATTCTAAAGTGATGGGAATATGGTTTCTAATGATGTTAATAATGGTAAATCTCCACAAAATACACCTACCGCAATTCAGTGATTCAATTTTATAGTGTTTGGGAACATCACTAAAAAGTTCCCCTATCCAAAGTCAAAAGAGTATGATAAGACAAAAAAATATTGAGGAAAAACAAAAAAATAAAATAATAGGCTATCATAGTGGATGAAGTGAATAATTATAATTAGGGGTTACATATACTTCTCTCCTTAGTTTGAACTTTCATGTTTTATTTTCTATTAATGGACCCTATGAAAATATTATTATTTATCTATTAGTGAAATTTTATGTAATTATCTAAAAGTATTATTTAATAATTAAATAAAATATTTTATTAGTAAAAAATATGAACCCAATCATCCCATTAAGTTTTTTATTTTAAAAAAAATCATAGGTAAAGAATGAAAAAACATGTGTGTATTCTATATGGTTTTTTATAAATACATGATTATGGTATGTGAAAAATAATATATAATTTTCCAAATATTGTAGAGTAATGCTATGGGGTTTTTTGGGATATTTAGTGATGTTATTTATAATGTTTTGTACCACTATAATTCTAATTGGTTATAAGGTTAACAATGTATTCAAAAGATTTTTTTAAACATCATATGTGGATATATAAGTTAAAATATTGTCTCTTTATACAAGAATATATAAATATTGGATAACTTGTTTAAAACATTTTTTGTGGTAAAATATATAGAATTACATATCATCCTATAGATCAACTGATCAATTAATGATTCAGGAATGATATATGCACTTTTATTTCATGGAGTAAGAGATAAAGTGGAAATTAATCAAGGAATGAATGAGACACTCATATGAAATGTAATGAAATCATGTAACTATTTTTTCTAATGAAAATTAAGTAACACTAGAGAAAGGATATTGAAACCAAAAAATTTATCTCAGTATGTTATTTTCTAATAAAACAAAATGTCCTTTAGATCGTTGCAAATTTTGGTCCTTATGATTGTTAATTTTCTGTCGACCATGTTCTTTATCACTCTCCATCATAACATGATAGTCATATTTTTATTCCTATAAAAAAAATTCACTTCCCAACTATGTTATCCTTTCAAGGAACATAATTATGAGTTACATTGGTTAACCATTACGTATCATATAGTCCCTTTTAAATAGTGTTTTCGTATTCATTTTTATGATATGGTATTCAATGAAAAAGAATCTTGTAATAATCCATTAATGAACCCAATGAATTTCGATGGTGAAATTGAATTTATTGGTGGGAGAATGTAACTCTCCAATATTATTATGCAATATATTTTTTAATCTTCATTCTTTATTATCTTTCATTCCACACAATACTAGATTACCTTTTATTGATCACAACTATGACTTTAAACAAAACTGTAAAACACTATTAGAAGAAAATGGCAATTAGAAAATAACTGTTAAATGTGGGATTATATACGGTGTCCCCACATATATGATTAATTACGTAGATACCAATAAAATATATATGATATTATATACCAATTGAATTTAATGAGAAAAAATATTTTTTATTCTACTTTCAATGTTGTTTTCATCTTAATATGTTATATAAAACTAAATTAGTTACCGATATTAAAAACATATATGTAATATATTTTATAAAATATTTTTTAATGTCATAAAATAGATCTAATATTCATAATATAAGAAAAAAACCAATTTTATACAGAAAAAATAAATATTTATAGAATGGAAATGTTACGTCTTTTTATTGGAAAACCAATTTTAAACCTAATTCTTGAAACATGTATATTATATTTCTAAAGAATAAATTTTTTAATATTAATATGAAAATTTAATTTCATTTGATTTTTGGTATTTTTCTGAAAAAGTTTTTTATTTTGATGAATAGTAAAAAATAACTAATTTTTAATTGAAAAAAAACAATTTTCATCGAAATAATATATATTGTAAAGTTATATTTTTGATTGGTTTAAAAGTAAAATTATATAAAAAATTATCAATTAATACAATTTATTTAATTCGAATCAATTTTACATAACATTATATATATAAATATTTTAATATTTTCCATGTTTTAACTTTAATATCTTTTTTTCTCACCCCATAAATGAGATAAATTTTAATATACTTAATGAGCCTTCTATGTTTTTTATTTTCCTAAATATATTCAATAATTACAATCAACAGGTCCAAAATATGTGAATTGGTTTATTTTATTTTGGGCATTATGAATAGTAATTTTAAAAAAATATTATTAACACAGTAAAAGTTATGTCTTTTAATTTAGTGTAAAAACCTCCGTGGTAAATATTATAAAATTACCTAATTATTGTCTTAATTTCTTTTAATGAGTGGTTTTCAACAGAAAACATCATTCGAGTGAGTGTATAACCTTATAAGCCACCTGTATGACAATACGAAATTTATAATATATTATTTAATGAAAATATTAAGATTCAATATTGATTTTTTTCATAAATAAATTAATATTTGTTTATATAGGACATATTTTCAAAAATATATATAATATTTAAATATAATTTTCTTAATTCATTAAGGTACTTTATTTAATATTTTACTAAAAAAAATTACATTAAATGTCTATATAATGGTGATGTAGTATATGTTTCCGTAATAGATATATCTAATAAATGATAATCAGAATGTTGAAATAAAATAATATGATATAATTAATGCCGTATGAGAATTTAATTGATGTATTTTCCATCTTAGGAATAGATTAATAGAGTTTTTTTATTATATAAGACTGATAAAATATTATTAAAAAGATAAGGAATGAATATTGGCAAAATTGACATTATGGATATTTTATCACAATATATGTTTTATTATATTAATGAAATATCATAAAAACATGTTTATAACTACTAAATATTTATAATATTTTATAATATATTATATATTTCTTATTCATGGTCTAACTTACACCACAAAAGTAAAAAATTGCATCCATTCAAAATTAATAATGTTGTTACTTTAGATAAAATAAAAATCGGTGAACTAATGGTAAATAAAATTAATAAGGCTTTTAAAAATACCTATTTTTTTCAAACAAATATTTTTTGATGATATTAAAACACCATCTCACCTTCCTTTTGAATCGATGTCATTTTATGGTATTCAAGTTGATATTTAATTTATTATAATTTAATATTTTCTAAAATTCCAAAAGTTACCCCACATAAATTATAAAAGGGAAACTCCACCCTCACATCATAACATAACATTGAACCTTAATTAATGTTACTAAAATTTCCATTTCTCCTATAAATTTATCAATTTATAATATTTTCATTCTTGATTTCACATAATCCCCACTTAATATTCTTTTACAAGATTTCTAATGGAGTTGTTTTAATGAAGAGGTAAGTGCTATAACAGATCACTCCTTTTTTCAACTCTTCTATAACTCATATAAATATTCGATATATATAATATAATCATCACTTAATAATAATAAATAGTTGAAACTTTTATTATTCTTTTGAACCCATCATTATACACCCCATTTCTCGTCGAACTAGAAGTGAATGTATCGCTTGTGCATATGTATGGATAATTGTCTCTATGTAGAGATACATTTAATTTTCCATCAACATTTTCTATGAGTGGGAATTATGAAGGGTTTAAGTTTTGTCAATTATATTTAGGAAAAAATTATTCTATTTTAATAAAAATAACAGATATACCATTTTTTATTCAAATATTTTTGATAAACAATTACACCGTTGCTTTGTACATATGTATTACCGTCTTCATGATGCAACATGATTATATTTTCATATATATATAAAATGGATGGTATTAAGTATTATTTTTATTAATATATATGATATATGAAATATTAAAATTATGTATCAATGATAATATATCATATCACTTTATTTTTTTAATATTACAATAAAATTAAACAATCCATCAATTTTGTGTACTCTATACCGTTTCCATGAATATTGTGTTATAATTTTTACCTATAACTATAATGTATCACCCTGATTATATATATTTTTATTATGAATTGATATATCATTTATATTATTCTGTATATTATTAAATGTTGATCTATTAAATGGTTCCATGTATAACAAGTCAAAAAAAGTACAAAAAACAAATCGGTTATTACACGAAACATTACATTAACATGGAATTGTAAATAGGAAAGTAATATAAATCCATAGTTAAATAATTTATGGAATTATATATATTAATGTGGTTATTTTTAATATTTAAAATAAAATTATTATTTTTATATAGGATTCTGTATCTTGTATGATTAAATTAGATAGATAAGATAAGGTAATTTCATCTCGCATTTTAAATATGTGAGATACGTAACATATTCACCACTAGTTTATTTTATGTGGTTTATATAATATCCAATGAAATTTTATATCATGAGTTTAATTTATTTTAAGATATTATATGTTTCTATTAATGTTATTAATTCATGGATATCATGATTCATAATCTTACTCAACTAGAAATGGATTTATGTCTCACTATTATTTCATTGGGACACATGACTTATACACTACTTGTTTTGTTCGACGTGGGGTATATACTACCCATGGATGGTAATTATGAGTCATAGAAATAATATTAAGGTATATAAAAATCTTTGTTATTACATTTCCTTAAAAGGGATGATGATTCCACTAATTGTAATGTGGTGAGTATTTATTTTTAAACCCCCTCAATATTTGGGATTTGTTCATTTTAATTATCTATTAAGGAATATTTTTCATAAATGGACATTTTTTACTAAAATATTTTCATTAATTTTTTTTAAAATTCTCATATTTATGTTTAAATTAAATATTCCCCATTTTTTATACATAGTATGAAAGGAATCCTTTTTCATTTTTTAAAATAGGAATATTGTGAATTTTCCTAAAAATGTATGAAAGGAATGTTTTTTAATATATATTGGATGAATGAAAATTTTCGCAATCATTAAATAATAATTCATTGATGTATACCTTAAAAAAATTAATGGTTTTCTTAAATAATATATTTTCTATTATTATTTAACATCATTTTATGAAAAAAAAAATGTTTTTATGGAAGGATTATTTACTCAAAGATATTTTTCATGTGATCTCCCAAAATTATTTTCTATATGAGATAAACTTATTTGATTTAAATTAAATAGTAATGGGGATATGATTAAATAGTACCAATTTTATTATTCTTATGAATTAATTATGATTATGAAGAAATGATATCTATGAAACAATTATCTTTTCCATGGGTTATATTAGGATGAAATTATGTTTACGAAACCAATTTAATTAAATGGGTTCTAATATGATGAATTATTTATATGAAAATAACGTATGGAATTAATTATATGATGGGTGGAACATATATCTCCCAACCATTAATTGTGTAATGATAAACATTCCACGAACTGAAAAGGGTACGTCAGAGGTCACCATAAGACCACAACAAGAGGGTATATGAGAGTTCATACTGAGCCTATAAAAAGAGGGTACACAGGAGGTCATCCAAATGCAGAAACTAGAAGGTACATAGGAGGTCATCCCAATCCGAATGCGGGTAACATAGTTATTAACCAAACCATAACTAACTATCATTTTTTTATGGTAATAATTGACATAATCTCTGAAAATATTAGGTTTATTACATTATTTCTCTATCTTATGAAATTCTTATACTGCCCTAGAGAATGTGATTTTATTTTTTTATGATTCATGTCTTTTTAACTGAAAATATTTATTCAATGAATGATTTATATGATCATTGATATGTAGTGTATGATCATAATGTTTTATTCTAAGGTATTCACACATTTATGTTAATGTTGGGCTTATGTATGTTCCTTGTTTACCCTTACTGATCATCTAAGCTCCCCCTTCCATGTTTTTTCTTTCCTAATATTATAAAAAATGATTTAAGTAGGATTAATAAAGTGGAATATATTAATGAGACATTTCAAATAACATTAACCAAATTAGGAGAATTTTTCTATGTTTTTAAATAAACTAAAAAATTATGGTCGATAAGAATGTGGTTTTGAAATTTAATGAATTTTCATTTAAAATGTTATAACATCAATGTACTAGAATATTGGATTTTAATTGTTTAAAAAACAATTATTTGAATTTTTTTCATGAGTCTTCCATGAATTAATCAGTTCTACAGTTCTCCAATCCTCCTGAAAATGTAAAAATTATTCCCCTTGGGCCAATGGTGATGAACACAAAGAATGGTGGGGGGAATAATAGAAAAAATTGAAATAACAATGTTGAATGATATAATTCCAAATAATTAGTATATAAAAGAGCAACTATGGTAAAAAAAAGGGGAGTAATGTATAAAATAAATAACACAAACTATTCAAGTAACCTCAATCAATAAAAACAAAATAAGATAAATAATATATTCTTATTTAAATAATTCTAGGATGTAAAAAACTGAAATAATCTACACTAAATTAGGTTTTGATTCATAATTGGAGTATAACAATTCCACAATGAATGATGAAAAGAATAGTGTTATATTCTTGAATTATATCATGATTCTCCTCTGTGATAATCATCAATCCATTTCATGGTTTTCCAATGAAAATGAAGAATTATCTCTCCCCTCATCTAATCACCCTAGTAATAAAAAAATATATAGATTATTCAATAAGAGAATATTTATATAGAGTTAAAGGGTTTCAGGTCATAAAATAAATAAATAAATTTATTTTTTTAATATACTTGACACATGTACTGACAATTTTCTTCCACCAATCATCCATCGCTAACTAACATTACATCATGCATAAGGTAAACCCGACATTCCAAAGACCAATGGTTGTCTCAGATTTAGCATATGAGGTCCCAATAAATTGGAAAGTAGTTAATTATAAAAAAATGATCTTTCATTAGTTTGCTTTTATATTTTTACTATATAAATTCTGGGGTCTTATGTCACTCAAAGACACCGTTGATTCATAGGAAACATATAAGGACATATAAATAAATTTTAAAAGGAATAATATAAATAACAAGAGTCATTACATTCTCTATTACATCATAGAATTATATGTTGAATGCTATATAATACATAAAATATTGGGGGGGGTACTAAGCCCACATCATGTTCCGATGCTCACATGATCTCTGCAAAATGATCTCACACTATCAAAGTTTTCAAAATTAAGTGATTTTCTATTAAAACATTGTACTATATTACTAGTCCATGATAGTAATTGAGTTCTCAAAAAATGTTTTTTTATACTTGATCTCCATATCTCCTTATTCAATTATTTTAATATGGTTATGATCCTGTCTTCTATTGTTTTAAACATGGATTATTTCAAAATATAAGTCTAATTGTGGGGAAAAGGAAAAAAATAAGAAACCCCATGAACCCTTTGAGGATCTCGAATGGACCGATTGACCTCATGGATATCATTCATCACAAGTAAAACAACTGTAATCTCTGTCAATGAGATACTCTCTAGAAAATTTGGTCTCCCAAAAAAATTCAAAGTCCAATTTCATTGACCAGTAAAATAATTTTTCCAACATTAGGTTATCTTCAAACATTGATGGATCACCTAAACCTTTTCTATTATTTCATGCACCATCTATGGAACAACAATATATGTATCAACAATATTAATTCCTCAATTGGGTAACCTATTGGTAATCCCATATATATTCATAAAAATATATCAAGGCAAAAGTAAGTTGATAGTTTTTATTATAGGATACCCCTACTAATTATTAGTGATCCACCAATCTTCAACTGAAGTCTCACACATTGGATCTCCACATATCCTCCCTTACCCACATATACATCTCAGTCTACCCATCAATATTGGGGGGAAACATCATTATATTATATAACTATGTCCCAAAGGCCACTTTTAGATCCCTCCATAACTATGATGTAAACTAATCCTCAAATTTGGAAATATCCACATTGGGAACCCAATGAATCATAGAGGTCTCCTATATTTATAACTAAAAATACCCCTCAATGAGACTCTGCACCGATATTGTAATAATGTGTTGTGACTAGTTAAATAAATTTACAATAAAACATATTGGTATATATAATTTCTCACTACAAGGAATCATTATCAAAAAATACATTTGTATAGGAATCATAATTTATTCCATGATCTTAATATTTTAATTTTGTTTATTTGGAACATGATCTTCATCCTTTATTTTCTTACATGTCAGACTCTGAGATACAACATCATTAATTATAACCCTCATTCTAGCCCAAAAAAATGATGTTAATGTTCCAAATCCATCATATCCACAATAAAATGTATGGACATGGAGGAACTAAGAAACAATATGAACACACCCTCCTTAAACATTACTTAAACGAATATAAATCATAGAAAAGGGTAACATTAACCTATACTTTATGAAATTTATCTAGCTCAAGTCCTGAGAAAATAGAGTCATCTAGCACCTCATAGTTTATGTCTCCCAATTGAGCCTCCCCCATTGGATGAAGAATCATATTACTCCACACTATTGACTAATGAAAAATCGAAACCCTCTCCCTATTTAGGTATATCTTTAGCATTGTCTATTACTCGGAAACCACCGCCACCAAGAGAATCTATCACTTCCTTATAATAGAATATTCAACCATGTTTCCCTTTACCTAAGTATCGACTGTCAATGTTTAAAAGTCTTACATAAATAAAACTGAATAATCTTTTTTAGTTTGAGATCTATCTATGTACAGACATACATTACAATGTCATGGTCTTAGTGAACAATTAAATTCTCTACCATAAGATAGTGCATCTACATATTCTTTGGGATGACTATCACTACCATCTCTAAAGTGTGGGTCATGTATGTTTTCCTCATGTGGTATCAAATTCCTCAACAAAAATGTGAACATTTCTACCTATACATAAACATGATTTTGTCCTAGATATGTGGCCTTGCAAAACACCACATAATAAAAATATTGATGTTAATGATAAAGGATACTAAAATTTGGTAAATGTATGGATATGATATATAGTTAAATAGATCCAAAAAAATTTGGTGAAATTATTCACATCGAAAGGAATTAGTAAGAACACATAGTTTGGTTAGAGATATCTTAATTACATAATGGGAATATCATCCTCACAAACCATCATCTGGTTATTGTCTAAACTCAGATCGATTTTTCATAATGATATCACACTTTTCAATTTGTTGAAGAGGTCACCAATAATAATCAATGGATGTTTTTATTCTTCAATACTTAATTGAAGAAATGATAGTCAATGTAATTCTTGTAACTCACAATAACATTTTTTTTAAAACAAAAATATCATTCTAGGGGACACACTTGGTATGATATAACATTTTCCTCAAAAGAATTCTAATTAAACCATTAGCTCCTAGATCTAGAAAAAGGGCGTCTCAGATTCAATAGAAGATATTAGTTTACTCATGGGGTTCATTTAGATGTATATATCAATAAAAAACTCATGGCGTAGTCTGATATCATCTTCAAGAAAGATGACAAAATAATCCTCCACTACCATTGAAATCTATTTGTGTGATTATCTGAATTCCCAACAGGCTATAATTGTAACGACCCGAAATTTTTGAATAAGTCTTGTTTCCTAATTTTGTGTGTTATTTTATTTTTCAGACTCAACAAAACTATTTCATTTGATTACATGAGTATAATTAAAATGAGACTATTGGGTTTTGACTGTTATATGACCGTTAGTCAGTATGACCGTTGGAAACTGAATGTTGCGACTATTGTCTCTAAATACAAGTGATGTTGGTTAATTAATATTGAGAGAAGATTATATTGCCTCATCCTGTAGTATGGGACCGATCGAAGCCCATCTAAAAGAAATTGGGAAAGAGGTAGCAACATTGGGCTTTGCATTGGACCAAACCCAAGTCGAACTTCATCATGTGAAGCTAGAATTGAATCACCTTCGCAAGAAGTTAAAACTAATAGAAATTACTTCTCATGAAATGTTGTTCAAGCTGCCCTCAGATTCTTTCACCTTAGCCCACCTTACACTTAGATCCTATGCTGGGGATATAAGGGGCTATGTAAGGAGACCATAATCCATTTTTATAAATAAAACTGTGATTTCTTCTTATGATGATGTTTATGAATTTTCAAATGTCCGGATATATATAGTATGCATATTTTTGATGAATTCTAGAAAAAAGATATTTGAAAATATTTATGTAAACCATAAATAATTAATTATGTGTAATGATTTTCCAAAAAAGGTCTTCTAAATTTATGTTCAGTACGAAATTAAGAGTATAATAAGATCAACTTAATTTTTTATGAATAGAAATTATGAATAGTGATTTTATGATTAGGATTAGTAATATGACTAAATGGATTAGTAATCTCACTTAATTCAAGTATTAATATAATTTTGGCACCTTGATTAATAATGTGATTCAATAAAATTTTTAAATAATGGTTTCATAAATTAGTAGTCAAATATTAGCTATTGTTTGGTGAATAGTGTTTTTTAATCAAAACATTAATTAAAAATATTTAGAAATTTTTTTTTATAAAATTAATTTCATTTTTGAAATCGGAGCATCGATATTATGTTAAGGTAATTTTTTGGGATTTTTCAAAAAAATGAATTTTCGGTGAATAGTGTATTTATTTAAAAATTAAATTAAAAATATTTAGAAAATTAATTTTATAAAATTTAGTTCATTTTTGAAATCATAGCATTGATATTTGGTTAAGGTAAATTTTTGGGGGTTTTTTAGAAAGTTGAATTTTCGATGAATAGTGAAAATACAATTTTTATGTTACAGGTATTTAATGACATCATTAAATGATGAATTAAGTATGTAATCAATATGGTAGACTTATGGTTAGTATGATAAGGTATAAGGTGTCCCAAGTGGCCAATACTATGGGCAATCCCAAGGTTTTTCCAAAACCACAATTGTGGTGTCCCTTGGCCATTATTTCATTGTCCCCTCACTGTCCCTATAAATACCCTCCCTTTCCTCATTTAGTTTTCACCCCCAACTCACCCCCAAAGAATATATGGTATCATTGCCTCCCTAGAAGTCCTCCCAAGGTTCCCTAGGCCCTCAAGGTCCCAACCGTTGAGTTTTAAGAGTTGCGTTTTAAGGTATGGGATCCAACCTCTCTCTTTCTTTTCAAATACTCTCTTTTAAGTCATTTATTTTATGTTCCATGTTGTCATATTGGAGGATTTCATATTATATTCATATTAATTTCCTTTTCATCTTCATATGATGAGATATCCACTCTTACTCTCATCGTTTTGTTTTATGAAAGTTTAAGTGGCACCGTTATGCTGCCTAAATTTTTGAAACAGATTCTTTCACCCTTCTCATTTTCAAGTTCTATTTTCATGTCAATTTCTTCAAGTTCCATTTTATTATGTTCAGTATGAACTATATATCTATCTTACTGATCATTTATTTTCATATTATGAGATACTTTATTTGATCTATTCAATTAATTTTTTTTATGTTTATGTGACGTCGTTAGGCTACCGCATTTTTAAGGGATTCTTTCACCCTTCACATTTTCGAGTTCTATTTTTTTAAAGTATTTCAAGTTCCTTTTTATTATGTTGTTGAATGATCTCAATATCTATCATACTGATATTTTATTTTTATATGATTAGATACCCTATTTTATCTCATCAATTCATTTTTTTTAATTTTATGTGACGTCGTTAGGCTGTCGAATTTTTAAGGGATTCTTTCACCCTTCTCATTTTCAAGTTCTATTTTCTTGTCATGGATTTAAAGTTACTTTTTTTATTATGTTAGGGTATGATCTCTATATCTATCATACTGATATTTTATGTTCATATGATGAGAGACCCTAATTGATCTCATCAATTAAATATTTTGTTGTTTTAAGTGACGTCGTTAGGCTGTCGAATTTGTATAAAAGAAATATTATTTTTGTCTTCCTTCCATGGTTTTAATTTCATATGGTATATCATTAAAATTTATTTACCATGTTCTTAAATACTTTATATTCTATTCCCCTACTATTTTATGTATCATTTATTAGTGGGTTACCCATGTCCCCTCTCTTTTCAAAATTTTCTAAAACCCTGTAACATAGGCGTTATGCTGTAATATTTTTTGTCTCAAAATGCCTCTCTATTTTCTAAAATTATTTTATGCTATTAAGTGAATACTCCAATATATTTCTTATACAGGTTTATTCAAATATATATCAAAATATTATATTTTAAATTATAGGATTTACATACATGAAACCCTCTTTTCTTTTCGGTGGGTTTAAAGTGACATAAAGATCATGTCCTTAAAGAAGTTTTTAAAATGTTATGATTATGAAAGGAACCCCGTTTCATTAATTATATATGGGTTATTTATGAAATTTTTGATGATGATATATGTGGCTCACATTATAATATAGAAAAATTAATGGGTGTGCCCGGATAGCTCCCCAATGCATTTGGTAATGATGTAAGCACTAGAGATTACAAATTTTACGGTGTGCCCGGATAGCGCTCCAATGCATTGGGTAAGGATGTAGCCACTAGAGATTACAATATTATCAATACCATGGTGAATAACCTTGGTATTTTCAAATGACGCCTTGGGTATGGACCTTGGTGATATGTTCATGATTTTCTAAGTTAAATGTTGTAGCCACATCTTCAAGTTATGAAACACGTTAATTTTTTTATGATATGCCTCCTGATCTCTTTATTATGACATAAAGATATTTTTCATTAAATTTGATGTATCTCAAGTTCTCATGTAAAATGTTTCCCTTTTTTCCCTTACTGGGCCTTCTTCTCACCCTTTACATTGATGTATTCTCCCAGGTTATGAGATGCTGTAATGAACATAGGATGAACAAATGAAGAAGCCTTTCAAGTGTTTAAGAACAATGTTTTATATTGTTTTCATGTATTAAGTTCCTGGTTTCCAGGACAAAAATCCTTAAATATCATTGGGAATGTAAAATATAATGAAAGATAATGTGAAAAAAACGTGGGATGTCATAGATGGTATCTAAGGATGGTATAGTTATTTGTGGAAATTAGGATATGAAAATATTAGGAAGAACCCTATAGAAATGTTTAAATATAGGAAATCTTTTGGGTATTTTGGTGAGTATTGATTAAGGGGTTTCCAAGAAAATACATCTCTATTTGGATACGAGCAGGTAGAGGTGGCTCTGGGATAGGTGTACATAGGGGTAAAACCTGAAAAAACATCTTTGATCAAGACTCGAACGAGAACTGGTACACGACAACGGGCCTTGCTGCACTCTTGGTTATGACACTCCTAGGGGATATGCTTTGATAAATTCAAAATCTTAGTATGAACCATTATTAAAGGGACAAAGATAAAATAAAATAATGATTCACATAAGAATATATGATCATGGATAACCTAGATTGGAACCTAGGGTATCACAAGATAGAGTATACTTTTCTTCTACATGTTTATACTTCTATGATATTAGTTTTCTTTTCATGATTATTTGGTATGTATTTAATCCCCCTAATTAGACTTTCATTTCTTAGTTAGTGGAGGGAAATGGAAGAACATGTCCCAACAAACTGTGTGATAGGGAATGTGATGATTTCCCTATTAATATGACAGAGATGACGAGAGATCAAGTTGAACATTTTGTGATTATGCCAAACCAGCTATCAAAAATCACTATTAATAATTTGTACCTATTTGAATGACCAAATTCATCAAGGAAGAAGAAGATGAAGTCTCAAGGACGTTCATTTGATAATGTTTATTAGGGGATTTGAAGATTATTATTATTTTGGAAGACGTTCACTATTTTGGGAACCCTATATGATCGAGGTAAATAGATTACTAAGGTATTTTCATTAAAGAATAACGGTTGACTTATATTTTGATGAATCGACGAATTTATGGTGAACATATGGTAATATAGGTTACATATGGAAATTATTAACCTATTTTGGGGAAAATATGTTTAGGATAGCTACTTTTCTTATAAGATGTTAGGTGTGGTTGATGTTCTTTGGAGATTAATGATGATGTTTATTTTGGAAGACTATGTTATCAAATCTTTATTGTATTTGGGTTTCAATATTTGTTTGGTTTATTTTGAGGAATTTTAAGGACAATTGTTTATGGAATGGTCTGTGATGAACTTTGGGTAGTACTGTGGAATTTTTAATATTTAAAAGTAGTGTCCCTTCCTATGAGATTCTTTCTTTTTGATGAATTGTTTTATCTTACCCCATCTATTTTTGGGATAATGTTTAAAGATAGAAGAAATAAATAGTTAATCTTTTATTTATTATGTGATTCTCTAGAAGATGATTCTTGTGCTTTGATGAGACCAAGTAGATTTCAATGCTCATCGTTTTGAGAAAAGATTAGTTTTGGTAGAAACTTATTAAAGGATGAATCACTAATTGAAGGAAAATATATTTCCTTGTGTTTTTATTCTATGTAGTAAATGAATTTCTCAAAACTATGCAAAGGAATGTAATAAATGTTTTATGTTAGCATATCCTACTGGGAAATTAAATACCATTTAACCCATCATATGTTTCTGATTTTCTTGTTGTAGACATTCTCCTAAACATGTTTTCTATCACTCTCCCTCAGAACGTGACCCTTTGTTTTCTCTTCTATGTCCAGGTTTTCCTACATGGAATCCTAGTATGGGTTAAATCGTATGGCCTTTGTACTTCCTTTACATTCATTAAATGTTATAGTGTTACTGACTCTTTTTTCGATGTGGGAATTTCTAAATAATTTCCAAGCCCAATTTTAAAAATTTCACAGATGCAATTTTTTAATGGCAGAATAATGTAACGACCTGAAATTTTTGAATAAATCTTGTTTCCTAATTTTTTGTGTTATTTTATTTTTCATACTCAACAAAACTGTTTCATTTGATAATATGAGTATAATTAAAATGAGATGGTTGGTTATTGAATGTTTTATGACCATTAGTCAGTATGACCTTTACAAACTGAATTGACGATATCAAATAGGGTCTCTCATCATATGAACATAAAGATCACGTCTTTAAAGCAGTTTTTAAAATGATATGATTATGAAAGGAAACCAATTTATATTATGATATATGGGTTATTTATGAAATTTTTGATGATGATATATGTGACTCACATTATAATAAATAAAAATTTAAGGGTGGGCCCTGATAGCGCCCCAATGTATTGGGTAATAACGTAACCACTAGAGATTAGAAATTTGAGGGTTTTCCCTGATAGCGCTCCAATGCATTGGGTAATGATGTAACCACTAGAGATTAAAATGTTATCGATACCTTGGTGAATAACCTTGGTAATTTCAAATGACACCTTGAGGATGGACCTTGGTGATATGTTCATGATTGTCTAAGTTAAATGTTGTAGCAACATCTTCATGTTATGAAACATAGTATTTTTATTATGATATGCCTCATGAACTATTTCTCATGTTGTAAAGTTATTTTTCATGACTTTTGATGTATCTCATGTTCTCATGTAAATTTTTTCCCTTGATTCCCTTACAAGGCCTTCTGCTCACCCTTTCCCTTAATGTATTCTCCCAGGTTATGAGATGTTGTAATGAACATAGGATGAACAACTGAAAAAGACTTTCACATGTTTTAAAAGAGTTTTTATGTTATTTTCATGTATTATGTTCCTAGTTTCCAAGACACTAAACCTTAAAGATCCTCGGTTTTGTAAAATGTAATGAAAGTTTATGTGATAAAAAGGTGGGATTCTATAATAATAACCAAATTATTAGTGTTATATTAAATCTTCTTGATACAAATCCTTACATGCTAATCCATATGACCTATCATTCCAAGGATTTGGAATCTCATATGTACTTTATGCATGAATTTATTTATCCTATAAATAAATCCTCTTATGTCATGTACCATGGAAATATATTCCATAACAATGATTATGATATTTGGTTTTGTCATGGTGGTCAAGATGTCCCTCGATAAAGACTCACTACTCATTAATAAATATCATTTTTTGTAGATTTTTTATATATAAAAATCTCTCCCATTAAAATAATCAATCCATAGATCTTTGAATAATGAATAAACTGGTAGTTTTTCCAGGAATATGAGGGATTTATAGACAATATAATAAATTTTTATTGTGTATATATTTTTAATGATTTAATTGAAAAGTATCAGATCTTTTCTATAACCATATTTTGAACTTCCTAGCCATATATCCATATAAAAGTCGTCTACCTACACCCCCAAACACTATACATTTGAACCTAGAATGACACACCTAGTGGTGGTGGTTGAATCCACCCATTGCATCATCCTCTACTATTATCTCCTCCATCTAAAGCTCCCAAGACTCGTATTTATTACCACTGCCACTTTGGATTCTACATTGATAATGCCTATAACATTCTTGATTATGTAAATGCCTATAATATCATGGTATATCTATAGACTATCTCATATATTAGACACATTAGGTCATAAAATCACAATCCCTAATACATTTCCAATCCTAATATTAGCATCACCCATCTTCCATCTTATTGGGTCCTTTGATAGATCCCAATAATGTGGAGACATATGTCTAACTCCATTCATTGGATTCTTTCCGTCATTGAGACAATAAAGATTGATGTTTTACAGCTAGGAAATTATACTCAACCACATGATGTGTGTCACTACATCTAGCAACCCATCATTCATATTATTGGAATAACTATGTAATAATATAATTCAACATCAATCAATAATAATATGAAATCTCTAAGGATAATATGTTTACAATTATTTGTCTACAAATTATTTTCAAAAACACCCATTATTGGATGAATCCTTCTCAAACCATATTAGGAGAGTACCATGTTGGTTTGGAAAATGTTATGAAAAACTCAAAAAATAACATATAAATTTTCTAATGATCATGATGATCTTTATTATACACCTAGAATAATCTTGAAGGGTAATATTAATTATTGTATAATTATTAAAATTATAACCATGAGACAATATCATCATCATGATAGTGGGTAATCAAACTACACCAGTTCCCATCTACTCTATAAGAAAATGAAAATCATGTGAAACCATTTGATTGACCATAGTTTTAACACAACTAGAGACGTAGATAACCACATTGAGCTTATCCTCGCAATTCTAAGGGTCTATCTCACCACAAAACCCTAGGGGTACCAGTCATAAGAAATTATGTTACCCCGAAATCCTATATGAATCATCTCTCTATCCTACTCGAGATATCATTTATCTAACACATTGTTGATCCTATGTATGTACCACTAGTGAAACACCTCATGAGTGGGTCTCTAGATATATATATCATCACTAAAATGATCATCACAATGACCCTATAAATTATCCTAGTAGGCTATCATCGCAGAGGTATATTGAATGATATCAAGATGTACCTAGATTGGATGAGAATAGAGGAATATTTTAATCAAGAATGGCATCAAATTCAAAACAACCAATCTTTTATGATACATATTCCTTATGTTCATTATAATCGACGTATCATTATAAAAAGTTAAAAAGTTAGTAGTTTTAGTCCAATAGAATGTATTGTAGATACCCTAACTCTATTTCCCTATGCATCCAAAAAAATCCTCACAATAGTATCTAACTACAAACAATAACCTAGGAAAAGACAACTTTTTATATTTCTCTCATGAACTGACCAATAGGGACCTCTTTGTCAGTAGAAAGTCGAGTTTGAAAACCACATGCCCACCTTTAATAGGCTTGGGGATATCCACATGACCCATGTATAGAATATTGGAATAGGATCCCATATATTATATACTCATTTTATTAATCACAACTGCATCCATGAAATAGTGTTGTGATACAATAATAGACAAAACATCTAAAATATCAATCATTCGTGTGACAACCTTTTAAAAATTCTCAAAGTACATCCTCATGGTAAAAAATAGAAAAGGGGAAATTAAATTCATAACATAATTTGAAGTCCTAGCCTATATAAAATGTTTAAAAAGTAAACCAATGAGACCCCAAATCAAAATCAAAATGGTCAACCACTGAACAGAGTACACTATTCTTGTTATTTCTATGGCCTTTTTCATCATGGTCCAAAAAGGAGAATATCAATTTTCCCATAATCTAAATAAGAAACAAGACATGTGTGAATGTACATGAAGTGGTGATCATATAAATATAGAGTATGAATCCATGAAACCCAAAAAAGGTATAAATGGAAATATGGAATAGATTTATTGACCATAAAGAAGGATTGAAAGGAAACCAAACATATATATATTCTCATCAAGAAACAAAATAGATAAATAAATTGTATTTCTATCTATATATCATAAAATATAATTATTAATATACCTTATACTGTAATGGTTCGTCTCTAATTCCAAAAACCATGTGCAACCACACAAGAATCTATGATGGGGAACCACAAAGCACTATTTCTTTGCATACTAGTGGGATGAAATTTCAAATGAGGGACTATCTCCCTATAGGAGCATGATAATAGGGGACGGGTTCCACTCTGTAGGTAGAGTACCTCTCACCAACCTAGTATGTGGGGTCTTAAATATACCTATGAAATTGATATGGGGGACCCATACCCTAGTGTTCCTGGGGTATTTCAAATCCCAGCATCTTGCTGATGATAAAATGTAATCACTAAAATAGAACAAGCATTGTTGAAATAATAGTCTCCCTCAAGACACTATGTATCATTTCCTTAATTCCATAACAAATTACAACATCACATTAAACATGAAAAAAACTCAGGTTAGGCTACTCAGGGTTCTAAATATGAGTCTCGAGTAAAAAGATACAGAAGGTGGAAATTCTAAACGAATGAATACTTTATTTGTACCGGGTCACACGTCATATGAAAGATTTTATAAAACCTATCATTTTGCCTCATACAAATTAATCAATTGTCCATGTGGGACTACGTGACATGTACCTAGGGTACATTGTTTGTGTTTCGTTCTTGAGGAATGCACATGTCTTATATCCCATCCCATTTTTCTCAGGATGTGCTCTTGTACATTGGTTTTTCTCGTCTAAAATAAATATGTCTAGGTACCCTGGTCATGTTTGAGTACATGGTCATTCCCATGTACTTGGTTCATGTCCATGTTCTCGTACTTCACAAGTCAAGCATTCAAGAATTTAGTGAAAAAGATGTATTTTTTTTTCTTATACATAATTTATGATATTTATCTCTTCTAGAAACCCTAAAATACACATTAAGGGGGGTAAATAACATGTGGTCTATTATTACACATCATGTTTGTCAATATTTTCCAAAAATATAATTTCCTTCACATTGGTTATGGATACACATCATATGTAATCTTTATCACTGATTGATCGCCAAAAATCTAGTGCAATAAAATGTAGAAGCCTCTAGTATATTTTTCTCATCATATAATGGATTGAAATCATATATTCATTATCTAATGGGGGATTAGTTGTGCCATCCAATGTCTATCAAGGTTCCAATAATCATAGAAAACACACACATCCCACAAAACACCATCTTCTATCCACAATATGTAAATCTCCAACTCATTTATGCGTCTTATTTGAATCCAAGTGATTTATCACAGTCAAATTTGTCTTAGAAATTTTTAATTGTGTCCCCACTACCCTGTATTGAAGAACACAATGAATGGTTGGTATAAGCAAAAGAATGAAGTAAAATACTAATATTGAACTTTTCAATTCAGTCTAATTATTAAATAATACACAATCAATGGTGAAAGCAAGGGTGAAATTAATAATATTAATAATAATTCTCATATAAATAACATCAGTCACTATAAACAAAACCAAATAAATAATCCATGCTTTGTAAAATAATTCATTGGTGGAAAACATGGAAATAAAATTACCTTCCTTGGTTTTTAATTGATCATTGGTGAAGAATGATTCCTCTAGTGATGAAGAATATAAAAATTCCATGTTAATAATTATCCTCATGGTTCTCAGTGATCATGTTCATCAATCTATGTCCATTGTTTTCCCAGTCTTAGGAAGAACGCTCTCTCCACCTCTATAATCTTAAAGGATTATGTGTTCAGCCCTAGATATTTGACATAACATTGTATTAATTGAGTGTTATGGGGGTTTAGTTCGTAAAATATTTGAATGAAATTAATTATTTAATTTAATTAAATCAATATATAATTATCAACTTCCCTAAAATGTGCAATGCTGGTTAACTTTATTCCCCTCCTAGTTGAAACCCCTTGTTCTGGGAACAACCATGGACCCATATTTCCCATTGTATTTCATAGTCATTGAGAAGACCAATTAATTCAAAAATAAATATATTTGTGTACATTAACATATTTTAATATTATTAAAATATATAATTTTCAGTCAAGAAACACCCAAGAAATGTGCCGAATCTGCATAAAATTCTATATAAATATAACTAAATATTCAAAGGAAAATTCTTAGAAAGCTCATGTCATTAATATTGATGAATATTTTTCCTCCAAGACATGTCCCACTATGGGTATGGATTTAAAACCACTCCCTTTCCAAAACATCATTGGTTGACCCAATCACCTGACCCATCCACTAGACGTTGTAAGGTCTAATAACCCATGTGATCACATCCTAGTGGGGGAATAGTCACTCAACCCATTGAAATCTCAATGAGTCTAATGGATATGTTATATCATTCATATAAAACCCATATCCCATGAAAACTATGTTATCATACATCTACTCCTAGATGGCAGTAGGTCACCTTCCACTAATTACACTACCTCATCGTTGTTCCATTTAAAATAAATCACACTCATCATAGGGATATAGTATATTATGTCTTAATATGAAATTTATACCCTAAAAATTGGTGATTGAGATATTAAGCTAGTATGTGATGATCCATTGTACCCTAAGTACATTGTATAGTTAGATCACAAGATATAATATTTGTTGAAAAACATGAACAATAATAATTATTCCCCAAACCATATATGGAAGTTACATACATATAGAATTCATATATAAAACATCATAAAACCAATGGGAATATTCATAAGGAAAAACTATCACAAACCAGAGGGAAATTAAATTTCAATGTAGCTTAGAAACTATCACTAAAGATAATGGAACACATACATCAGTTATAAAAATTGATGATTTGTCTAAAAAACCAAATAAATAATTATTTATAGTAAAATATATATAATTAAGTGAAAAAATTAAAAAAAATTTATTTTTTATTTTAATTACATATAAATGATGAGAATATCACTCATAGACCATGCCCCAAGAATACTATGGTCAAAAAATACTATAGTTTAATTAATAGTGAAAAAATACTGTATTTTAATTCAAATATGTATTATCATATAATCAAATTATATAGTAAAATTGTCTATTTAATTGATTTTAAAGTATAATTTTATTATGTTTTTATCATTTAATTAAATTTTAGTTATTGGATGTAATTTCACATGGATATCTAACATAAACATATGTCAAAATGTTGGTATTTATTACTTTTAAAAGACCCATTTTTTTTGGTTTTGACAATAGTAATTAATTTTATATTAATTAATGTAACATATGTGTTTTTAATTTGGAAAAATGGATTCCATATTTAGATATACGAGGACTCAATTTTTTAAATATGTACTTTTTTAGACATTATGAATAGTAACATTCATAATTATTTTAGTTACCATGGTTAAAAAGTAAATCTATTAAATAAGTGTAACAAATAATATTATAATAACATTAAACTACCACAAAACGGTTCTTAATAATATTAGATGAAATCTATCCACCCATGGGAATAATTGGGTATATTTTTGGACCCCACACAACCACATTGATGTGAAAATGAAATTTTATATGAAATAATTCATATTGATGAAAAATATTACAAAAACATGTGTTTTATACTAAAAAATACATATGGGGTTATATAAGTGATTTTATAGACTATAAATGTTTATTAGAAATATAAGAATAATCCTAAATCACATTAATTAATTTATGATATTTATAAATACATTAAATAAATTTAATTAGGACATAATGATGATGTAGTGATTACATTATTAATGAATGATTTAGATAAATGATATTATATGTAATAAATTAAATTTATTTGTAACTTTTTATTAAATAAAATAATTTTATTGTTGAATATGACTTGTTATAATTCAATTAATGATATTTTTTTCGAATGAATCAAGTTTTTATTGATTGTTAAAAATTCATGATATGAATATTATAAAAATTAAACTAAATTAGTTTTAAAAACAAATAAAATTTTATTAAATTATATAATAGTAATAAAAAATTATGATTTGGAAAAAAAGAAATAGAAAATGTTTAAAATTACCTTAATTAACAACTTGATGTTGTATTGGAATTTTATAGTAACTATATTAACCATATAGTATGAATATACAATAATTCATTCTAATAGTATAATTAGATTGCTAATTGTTAAAGTTAAGGATAAGGATAAATTATTTATATAAACATGCCTAAAACCAATTATTGAGAGATTTTAGACCCAATAGAATCTTATAATTAAAATAAATGACTCTGGGACCGATTGAAATTGAAATTAATTTTATAATAAAATAATACTTCAAAACATTCCTAAAGTGTCATGCATCCCTCTTACAAAAGTTCATCACCTCTAACCCTCACTCACACCTATCAAGACCCTTAGCTTGTCCAAACATTGCAAAAATAATCTACCAACATCCCTATATTTCTCATATATTATTTAACATTGTCATAAGGCAATTCAAGAAACCCTTTTAGCTTAAATAAAAAGGAGTTACCCGATTTGAGGTAATGTCTTCTTTCAAGATTCATTCATTTATTTTCCCTTATCCAACCCCCTAAACTATATTTATTAAATAATTTTACAACAATACCAATATTTATTCCATATAACAATTTGTTTTTATTCCAATTATTTTACATAAACACACAAAACCCTCTCTATAATGGATTTAGAACATATTGTTTCTGTTGATGGCGAACTATTGCCTCACAAAACGATGATTGTTCAATTATCCCCTACCACCTCTCATGGTGGCCATAATGATGGGAATATAATTATATATGATATATATGATATATATATATTTTATATATGATACTGTAACTTTTATTTACAAACATACATTCATTCTTTTCATGATTTGTTAAATACGATAATCTAATTTAAGAAGTGCAGACTACCACCCCCTCAAAGTGATATAATTAATTCATTACATAAATGGAATGTATAATGGAATTAATTAATAAAGATATTTAAAATATATATTATATGATATTTTAATTTAATTATAATATACCTATTTATAATTTATTTTCCATTATTTTAAATATGAAATATAAATTAAAGTATCATTCATGTGTACGTAGGTCTTACCGTCTCCCTGAATGGTGCATTTCATTTTGTTTCTCAAAATGTTATGTACAAAAATAAATAGATATATATATTGTATATATATGAAATTTAAATTATTAATTTCATTATGGAGATAATGGATCTTTGACCACATTGGCAATTTGTAATTATAACAAGTTTATTTTGACTCAAGTACCGAATATCGGAAAAATGATTGATATTAACATAAATAACTATTTAATGTTTATAACAAGGTAATAAGTGATAAAAAGGAATAATATATATTAAAAATGTTCATATTAAATAAGTAATTATGTTATTTTTATTGCTTATGACGTATAAAGAACATATGTGATGAGTCAGACTCACGGTAAATGATCATTTAACCCGCCTTTTTAGTCAATGACTTCTTTTATGTTATGCCGTTTAATTTCCATTTTCAATTGTTGGGATATGATCATATATAAAAGTATTTTTGTAAATTTTATGTCCATGTGATGAGATACCATTTTCTCTCTCATAAAATCATTTTCTATATTTTTAAGTGACATCCTTATGCTGTCGAATTTTTGTAAGGGAGCTTATTAACCTAATATATATTCATTTGGATAATCTTCGACTTCATGATTATATAATTCTATGATTATGTGATAAGTAAATTTTTATATATTATCATGTATGTATTATTTATTAATATGTTGTAATTTCTAGTTCCATTTGTGTGGAAGTACTGTGGCTCCACATAATCATGCCATTAATAAATTCTTATGTCAATGATAATATCTTTGTAAGGGGTTTAATCTCAATTTACATTCCATTGAGACTTATTTATTATTATGAACCAATTCAATTTTATATGGGGTATATAGTTCCTTTTGAGATATTATATCATGAATGTCAATATTTTATTGAAATTATATTTTTTTCAAATTATATTCTTTAATTATTTTTATTTAGGTATTTTCTCAAGTTGTAAGTGACTCTATAACTAAAACACCATTTTAAATAATTTAATGATTTTTTCTATTGAATATTATTCAATAATTTCTATGTTTTCAAACTGGTTTTAATTAGTTATTTATATGGAAAATAATGATTTAACATTTTAATCCCTTTAAAAATGTTCAAAGGGGTATGTGAAACTTTTATTCTTAAATAGTCTTTTTAAATGATTTATATGTGAAATTTAAATTGGTTTGATTATGTTAATATCATAAAATGATATTTTGTGATTTCAATGTTGAAATGTTATCTTTCCATTTTTCCTATTTATATGTTATGATTATGTAATGGTACTTGGACAATTTATGGGTGGTTTTGTGATAAACTAAATATGGGTGGTTACGCGATAAACCTAGGGTGGGTGATATCAAGATAGAACTACAATTCATTATGTAACGTTATAGATATAAAAATTAATCATTGTCTTAATAGATTTTGGAAATATACTATGATGGGTATTCCAAACATAACTCCTTAGGAAGTTGTAAAATATACAATGTATGTATGTTGTGGATTCCCAAAGATAACTTTATGATTTATGAATTTTGTGTGTTATAAAAAAATTTTGATCTAATGTGGTATGTTATAGTAATTATGTATTATTATTGAAAACTATGATTTCTTTGATTTCTATTTATTCATGGAGTAATGTGTTATTTCTTTATTTTATATTGTTTTTGATGTTTTTATGATCATCCCTTGTTTCTGAAATGATTTTTAGAAGGTATAAGTAAGGGTATGAGAAAATATTAATCAAGAATATTTTTATCATGAAATATAATTATTTTTTTATTTAAAGAGTTTTATTATTTTTTAAAAAAATTGGTTAGAGTAGAAGTGTCTACATGGTGTTATTTGAGATTTACAGTAATTGTTATGGAATAATTCTTTAAAAAATACTCCAAAAAAGATCCTCAATGTGGATTTTTAATTTTAATCATTAGTTTGTAATGTTTATGGATGGGGCCTTATTTTTGGTATAGTAGGAAAGGTATAGACAAAATTGGAGAATAGATTGTTTTTTAATGGGATTGGGATATGATAATTGGTTTATAATATTATGTTATATGATAAGTTTAATGGTTTAGAAACCCCTTTTGATGCTTACATTTTCTCAATTTTATTAATGGTATTTTTTAGATATCCACCATTGAGGAAATTAAAGGTTATTTGTTTTTGTGATGAAAAATGTTATGTATTAAATAACTATTGAGTTTCAAACATGATATGGTTATTTTTTAGGTTTTTTCTGAGTTTGTTATAAGAATTTTTCAGTTTTTGAAGAAGGAAAATCCACAAGATTGGTGACAACTAATCCCGTCCATCAAGGCCGTAGGAATCTAACCCATAACGTAAGGACGACAAGGGTGCATCACCTAACACTATCCAGCCTGATGTACCTGGTTGATAATACGTTTTCACTTTAGTTTAACTAATTTTATGGATCAATAATACCTAGATTTTTTGAAATTATGTTTATTCAAAATCATATCATAATATAAAAATTATTTGGGGATTAAGTGATAAATATAATTTTGGAAGACGTAATTACTTTTGGAAAAAAAGTTAGTCCTAAGGAAAATAGAATGGTATGAGATTTCATATGTGGAGTAATGGTTGAAATATTATTTTGGAATAATATATGTTTTTATCAAGGACATATGGAGATTTGGGTCATTTATGGGAATGATTAACCAATTATAATGAATAATTGATTAGGTTAATTACTTTTCTGTATGAAACTTTTATAGTAGCCGGTGGTTTTTATAGATAAATGTTATGTTATTTTTTATAAGAATATATGAACAAATGTTTCTGAATTTTGGGTTTTAAACATAGTTTGTATTATTTTGAATAATTTTATGGATAATTATTTATTGAATTTTCTTATTTGAACTTTGGGTATTATTTGTTGAATTTTTGAGATTCATAGTTGTATTTCATTTTATGAAGGATTATCCTTTTTTAGGATTATATTATCTTGTACTAACCATTTTGTATTTTAATAATGTCTCAAGACTGGATGAATATATAGTTAATATTTTTTTTACTATGTTATTCTCTATAAATTTATTATAGTACTTAATGTGTGACCAATACATCTGTAATACTCATAATTGGGTGAAAAGATATGTTTGTGGTAGATATTTATTAACGGATAAACCACTACTGGAAAAGTAAGTATGTTTCATTTTGTTCTTATTCAATATCATAAATAAATTACTCAAAATTATGATAATGGAACTTAAAAATACGTTTTCCCATTACTTTTCCTATTATTATAATCAAATACAGTTTAACCCATCACATGTTTGTGGGTTTCGTTTAGTTAACATTATTCTGATCATGTTTTCTATCACTCTCCAGTAAAACTTGATGGTTAGTTTATCTTCCATATACATCGTGTAACACCTGAGACTATTATGAGAAATATTTTGTATTTATGTTATATAAATCATCAAAGGAATCTTTCACTACACAAAACACTATCTTGGCTTGTTTTACACGCAACTGCGGCCTTCCTTGATAGCCTGCATTGTGCGCAATACCGAGTTTCACTAAACAACGATATGCTATTAAAATATTATTAAAACTAGCTGTTATGAATATTAATACCCAATTTTTTAATTTTTGAAATTTTTATTTTTCAAAACGGACTTCATTTTTGGATTCGGAATATCGAAATTGTCCTAGGGTGAAATTTTGGTATTTTTCTGAACACTTTCAATTTTTGATGAATAGTGAAACCACTCTGTTACTATTTAAAAACCGATTTTTTTTAAATAATTATTTATTTTATTTAAATTTATTTTTGTTCAAAATTGATACATAATACCTATATAAGTTCAATTAAATTAATTGGAATCATTTTATAATAATTTTAGACATATAAAAATTTTATTGAACTTTTCACCTTCTTCTACCCACCTCCTAAGAGAATTTCCAAATTCACATAAAACATAATTTTACAGCTTCTATAAGTGGAATTTAGAAAATCCAAGAGAAAATGTTAATATCAAGGACTAAAATGTGGTTAAATGAGATGAAAACAGTTTTTGGTGAATAGTAACTTTTTACTTTTTTACCACAGTTAAAAGTAAATAGGGTAATTAAGGGTAAAAATGTTATTATTATTACCCTAACACATGTACTAATTCTATTGGATAAGTTTAATTCGACCAAAAACAACCTTATTAATAACATATGACCATTTAGGCCCACTTTTATTAGATTAGGACATTTATTATTAATTTATTTAAAGAAGGGTTAAAATAGTTAAAATCAAAGTTTAATAAGTAAATAATTTTTAATATGGGGTTATACATAAGATAAATTCGACTATAAATTTTAAATAGATATATAAAAAGATTTCATAAATAATTTTATTTTATTTATAATTTTTAGACATTAAAAAATTTAATTTATTTATTACACAAAGATGATGCAGTAATTATCTTATTAATGAAATATTGACATAATTGATGTTATAAATACCCAAATAAATGTAATTTGAGAATTTTTATGAATTAAGCCAATTTTATAGTTTAATATGACATGTTAGTATTTATTTAATTAACTTTGGTCGAACTAATCATTCTGTTATGATTTTCACAAAAATAAATTACCAAATAGTGTCAAAATTGACATAAAATAGTTTTTAAAACAAATATTATATTATAATTTGTTATTTTATTCCTAAAAATCTACCGATTGTCCAAATGACTTATATAAGGTGATATATATTAATAACAAACAACTTGGGGTTCTTCTGGATTTTTATAGTAATCTTATTAACCATATAGTGTAAGAAAACAAGAAGACACGATAAATGATAAATTATCTAACCTAAAGTTAATCTAAATGATAAGGTTAAAATAGAAACCTAAACATGAATAAATTATATTGGATGAGATTATTTCGACCCATCCCCACCTTATATTCGAAATAAATCAATTTCTAGCTATTAAAAACAGAATATGACTTTATAATAAAATAATATTTTTAGTTTTTCCTAAGGTGCCATTCTCCTCCCTTATAAAAGAGAACCTCCTTCCTCTCCTCATCACACCACTTTGAGCCTTCATGATCGTCCAAAACCTGCCCATTTCTCCTCTCCACTTCCCTAGAAACATCCTAGAGTTCATGGTCTTCATCAAAGACAAATTTTGTGCCCTAAGTGGAGGACTCAAAGAGGCGCTTCAAAGAAGAGGTAATGTCCGTTACTGATTCTTTCAACTTTATTTCTTCTTCCACGTCTTCTTATTTAGTTGTTTCATTATGAAGTAATAAAATCAGTATCACTCATATAATTATATGTTATTATAAGTATGAAACAAACCTATTTCACCATCTATCCATCCTACGGAAAACGAAATCACCGCGCGTGCGTACGTACGGAATATCGTCTCTACACCGTGTTGTAATATATTTTCCACCACCACCTTACTTGGATTAGTATAATGGGGTAAATAATGACTATATATGATTATTTTAAGTTGATTTTGATTATGAAATATTATACATACACTCCAATACATTTCCACGATCATGGGAACGATATCATCGCTCCTGCGTACGTACGGAATACCGTCTCCACGAATCGGTTTAACCTGCCGTTCTAGCCATGCCTATCTCATGAGATATAAATATTTACCCAATGAATTAGATAAGGTTATATATATTAATAGTAAACAGCTTGGGCTTATTTTGTCTTGTTATAGTAAGTTTATTAACCTTATCGTGTATGAAAACAAGAAGACACAGTAAAAGATAAATTATCTAACTTAATGTTAAATCTAAATGATAAGGTTAAAATAGAAATCTAAACCATTATAAATTCTATTGGATGAGATTATTGCGACCCATCCCCACCTTATCTTAGAAATAAATCAATTTGGACCTATTAAAAACTAAATATGACTTTATAATAAAATAATATTTTTAGTTTTTCCTAAGGTGCCCCTCTCCTCCCTTATAAAAGGGAACCTCCTTCCTCTCCTCCTCACACCACTTTGAGCCTTCACGAATGGCCAACCCCTGCCCATTTCTCCACTCCACTTCCATAGAAACATCCTAGAGGTCCTTGTATTTTTCATAGAATAGTTTTAGTGCCCTAAGTGGAGGTCTCAAAGAGGCGCTTCAAAGAAGAGGTAATGTCTGTTACCGATTCTTTCAACTTTATTTCATCTTCCACTTTTTCTTTTTTAGTTGTTTCATTATGAAGTAATAACATCATTATCACTCATATATTGACATGTTATTATAATTATGAAACAACCCTATTTCACCATATATCCATCCTACGGAAAATGAAATCACCGCACGTGCGTACGTACAGAATACCATCTCCACGCCGTGGTGTAATCTATTTTCCACCACCACCTTACATGGATGAGTATAATGTTGTAAATAATGACTATATATGATTACTGTAAATTTATTTTTATTCTAAAATAGTATACATACATTCCATTACAATTCCACGATCATGGGAACGATATCATCGCTCGTGCGTACGTATGGAATACCGTCTCCATGATGCGATGCGACTTGTTCTAAATGATATTCATTGCATAATGATTACATAAATGAATTTAATGAATGAATATGATATATATTACACTAATACCATTCTGTAAATGAGGTATCTATAACCTAAAAATAAGAATAAGAATTTATTCGACAAAACATGGATAAGAACAAAAAGTAATAAACACCCGAATAACAAGTAGTAACGAAATATTACTAATAAGAAGCTAAAAATAAAACCATATATGATATCATAAAAAGAATTATGATTCTGGAATAATCCAATAAAATTATTTAAATCATTATACAGGAGGTTCGGAAACATAAGACGAAAATCGGACCTAAGGTAAGGGATAATCTTGCAATCTCAATTTTTATCCGAGATTGTTATTCTTCATAATTTACTGGGTAATATTTATCATCCACATCCATGTTTCCTCAATATATAATATTATTTATATCATCCTACAATTGTTTAAATACAATTTTACGCTTCGGTGAGATTTTATTAAAAGATATGAAAGGAATCTTTTGTCGTTTTTCATATGAGGTACTTTTTGACATTTTCGGCCAAAGTACGAGAAGAATGTGTTTTTATCTTATACAGCCTGAATATAATTTTAGAACATTATTTCCATGAAGAATCATTTAAATATTTTCAAGTTTTTTTTAATCGACTTATTTATGTTTAAAATTTTATGACATGTTAAAAAGGAAAAATGTTTTTGAAGTAGAAAGGATATTTTCCTCAAGAATGGAGTTCAAGTGCTTTATCAAAATTATTTTCCATCTAAGATAATATAGGGTTCTGTATCAATCCATATTTTTACATTGATTTGATTATGTTATTATGGAATTATTTTTATGTCCTTTTATCTAATATGGATTATGTTATGATGGAACGATGTTTAAGAATCCCATTTTTATTACATGGGTTGTGCTACGATGTATGGTTTATGATTTTGTGGCACACATAAGAATGGTATCATTATGAGATGGGTGGGACCTATATCTCCCTCCAATTCATTGGGTAAATATTTATATCTCATGAGATAATGATGGTTGGAATGGCAGGTTAAACCGGTTTAGTGAAACAGGACTGAAACGAGGAGTGAACTCAGTTCAGAAATGGACTTTGTCCGCTAAGATAGTCTTGGCAATGAGTCTTGACTAATAAGAAATGATTCTCAATGATTATGTGTGTATGAAACAAAGTTTCATATTTTATGTTATGATTATTTGGATTACATTCACTACTATTATTTATCCCATGTTATGAAATTATGATCTCTTTTGTAGGTTAAGATTTCCAAAATGTTATGTTCTTATGAATATGATGTGATTGATATTTCTTTTCTCTACCCTTACAGAGCATTTGAGCTCACCATTTTGTATGTTTTCTTTCCCGAGGTCAGGAAGAAGTTTATTAAGTAGGATATGGAAAAAGGGACTCTAGATATGATGAAATAAATGGGAGACAGTGTAGATGCTTTATGAGCATGTTGTTTATGTTTCCCAGTTTCTAAAGACATTATACCTATATGGTCCTTTCATGGTTTTGTTATATGTTGTAATAAGTGTACTTCAATTTTGAATTACTAACAATATATGTAATGTATGGGTCGTTATAGTTGGAATCAGAGGAAAATGATTTAGGAATGTATCCAATCCTTGGGAACTATCACATGTGAGCGTTGAACGAAGCATGGCTCTCCGCACAAGGGCTTCATGAGGAAATGGATTCCACTGGGGATGGTGGTGTGTCCTGCCCAGGGGGTGTAGTCGCCCATGGAGTGCCCTGATAGGTATCAATTATAGTCCATTGGAAGTAATTCCAGACCGTTATAGTTGGTATCAGAGTAAAGTTATAGTCAACCTTTGGAAACTAGGAAGTGAAAGCCTTAGTAAGAACCCTAAGGATTTGTCTAGCATAGAACAAAATCTTAGTGCTTTAGAAATGTCCATGAATAACCTATGATACGACCTTAAGTGCAAATTTTTATTCTTTATTATGTGGTTTTCCTATTATAATTAGTGTTTATCACACTATTCTTCTTCGTTTTAGTCAATGGATGGAACCTGATGGAACTGTGTTAATGCAGAATGCGATGGGAAATGCAATGATTGTCCCTCTGGGCAACCAAACGTTATGGGAGATGGAATGAAAAATCTTGTAGCCATGATCACACAAAATCCTCAAGTTATGAATCATGCTGGACTTCCAAAAGAGAAAAGGAAGGACCAACATTCTGTTGAATCCTTCATGAGGTAGCGTCCACCTTCATTCAGCGGGTCTACTGATCCATTAGTTGCTGAAAAATGGATCAGTACTACTGAAAAGATATTATCAGCTCATCAATGTTCTGAACAGGATAAAGTCATTTATCAATGCATCGTTTGGAAGGAAATGCTGATCAATGGTGGAATCTTATTAATAATATGAGGCAAAGAGATGAAATTGAGTCCAAGGAATGAGACGTGTTCAAGAACTTATTTTTCAATAGGTACGTCCCACGTATGCTCCGAACAAAGATGGAGAAGTAGTTTCTTGATCTAAAGAAAAAGGATGATGAATCTGTTGGTACCTACGAATCTAATTTTACAAAACTTTTATGGTACGATTATAGTATTATTATCCAACTCGAGAGTTAGATAAATCGATTCTTTAGTGGATTAAAACCATGTCTTCAAAGGGTGTTAGCCATAAGGGACTTCAATAGCTACGATGAAATTTTTTGATGTTCTCTCAAGGTTGAGATGGAGATTAGTGTAACCCATCAGTCACATGGGTTTGATAAGAAGAGGAAAATGGAATTCAAAGGAAAATATAAAGACTCCACTGAGATGAATATGAGTTTTCCCTTATTCTCAATGTGTGGAAAGAAACATGGAGTAAATTTTCTTAAGGGGACAATAAAATGTTATACGTGTGGAATATAAGGTCATAGGGAAATTGAATGTCGAAATAATGGGAATAAAATGTCTAATGATGAAAAAAAGGATGGGATTCACATAATTAAACTACTACACTTGAATGTTTCAAGTGCACTGACATGGGGAATTATGCCAATATATTCCCAAATCCATGGGATGATGATGATTATCGACATCAACAAACTCTTAAGGCCAAAGACAAAGGAATTTCACATGAAATTACTATCGGCGATGTGGAGTACGACAATGAAGTGGTGAGAGGTACATTTACCATCCACTCTAAAGTAGCAAATGTTTTATTTGATTCTGGATCCACCCACTCTTTTATTTTTGAAGAATTTTCTATGGGTATCCTTGTATTAACCTCAACAATTAGATGTTGAGTTAGCTGTGACAACCCCTAATGGCACAACAGTAGCATCAAAAGTTTATATTTCTTCACCGATTGAAGTATGTAGGAAATTGCTTCCTGCAAATCTTTTGATCCTTCCTATAGTGGAATTTGATGTGATTATTGGCATGGATTGGCATTCTATATACGGAGCTCGTATCAATTTACAAAGATGGGAAGTCACATTTCATATTCTAGATCAATCTATGATCGTCTATCGATACAAGGATGAACATAACCTTCTAGTGTAAATTTATTCCATCTTATGGTTCTTGATTCCACTAAATAAAGGTTATTTATCTCAAATTGTTGGTGATAAAATCACGATTAAGAATATGCCCATTGTATGGGAGTTTGAAGATGTCTTTCCGGAGGAATTTCCGGGTCTTCCACCAAATCGTGAAGTAGATATTTCAATAGAACTCATACTGTGTGCTTTGCCTATTTCAAAGGCACCTTATAGAATGACCCCAATTGAGTTGTAGGAACTAATGAAGAAACTCAAAGAGAATATTGATAAGGGATTCATATGTCCAAGTGCATCAACTTGGGGAGCACCAGTTTTGTTTGTTAAGGAGAAATATGGATCAATGAGACTCTGCATTGATTATCGAGAACTTAACAAGATCACTATCAAGAACAAATATCCTCTCCCATGCATTGATGACTTATTTGACCAACTACGCGGAGCTCAATAATTTTCCAAGATTGATCTTCCTTCAGGGTATCATCAATTAATGGTCAAAAGGGAGGATATAACAAAGACAACTTTCCGTACAAGGTATGGACACTATGAATTTATAGTGATGCCATTTGGTCTTACTAATGCCCCTGTTATCTTCATGGATCTGATGAATAGAGTCTTTAGAGACTATCTTGATCAGTTTGTGGTAGTCATTATAGATGATATTCATGTCTATTTAAAGATAAAGGAAGAACATGAAGATCACTTGGGAATTATATTTAAGACCCTCAGATAGGATAGCTTTATGAAAAATTTACCAAGTGTGAATTTTGGCTTCAAAAAGATGCATTTTTGGGTCACATAATCTCAAAATAGGGGATATCTGTGGATCCAGCAAAAACAGAGGTTATCAAAAGATGGTCGAGACCAACAATTGTAACAGAGATCTGATGTTTTCTTGGTTTGGCTGGTAATTATCGACGTTTTGTGAAATATTTATCATGATTATTTAATCCACTCACCATGTTGACTCGAAATGGAGTTAAGTTCATATGGATGGAGGAATTTGAAGAGAATTTCAAGGAGTTAAAAAGAAGGTTATCTAGTGAACCTGTGCTCACATTGCCTTGTAGTAGAGAAAGGTTTGTGATCTACCATGATGCATCCATGAAGGGGCTGGGGTGTGTTTTTATGCAAAATGATATGGAGATAGCTTATGCCTCACCATAGTTAAAAATCCATGAGCAAAATTACCCAACTCATGATTTGGAGTTAGCTGTGGTAATCTTTGAAAATTAGATTTGGCGGCATTACCTTTATGGTGAAAGGTGTGATATTTATACTGATCATAAATGTTTAAAGTATATTTTCACACAAAAGGAGCTGAATATGCGCCAAAGAAGATGGTTGGAGCTGATTAAGGATTACGACTGCTCAATTCATTACCACCCTGGGAAAGCAAACAAGATGGTAGACGCATTAAGTCTGCAAGACCATGCTAGCTTATCCATGATGAGGATAAAAAATGATCCATTATTTATGGATTTTTAAAGAATGGATCTTTGAATTATAATAGAAGGGGAGAAATCTTATCTTTCTCAAATGAATGATCAACGATCGATACATTTGAAGATTAAAGAGGCACAGAAAGAAGATGTAGAGTTACAAAAGAAGGTGAGAAATATTCCTGAATTCAACCTTAATGGTGATGGGAAAATAAGGTTCCGGAACCATGTTTGTATTCCTCCCATACAAGAATTAAAGGAGCTATTGGATGAGGCTCATAGTTCTTCATTTTATATTCATCTTAGAAGTACGATGATGTATATGGAACTGAAAGAGTACTTCCAGTGGGATGGCATGAAATGAGATGTTGCTGAATATGTCTCTCGATTCTTGGTAAGTCAGTAAGTTAATGTTGAGCGACAGAAGTCTAAGGGGATGTTACAACCATTACCCATACACAAATGGAAATGGGAAAACATCACTATGGACTTTGTCACCGGACTTCCTAAAACATCCAAAGGAAATAATTCTATCTGGTTCATAGTTGATCGTCATACAAATTTTTCACACTTCATTGCTATTAGAGAGGATTTCTCTCTAGATCATCTTTCACGGATATATGTAAAGGAAGTGGTAAGATTTCATGGAGTACAACTTTCCATTATATCTGATCGGGATCCGAGATTTACCTTGATGTTCTGGCGATGTCTTCAGCATACTCTAGATACAGAGTTGAGTTTCAGCACTACTTATCATCCTCAGACAGACGGTCATTCTGAGAGGACAATTCAAACTGTAGAAGATATTTTGAGAGTTTGCTCTATGGATTTCAAAGGTGTTTGCGATCAACACCTACCTTTGGTAGAATTTTCTTATAATAATAGATTTCACTCCAGTATTCAGATGGCTCCTTATGAAGCACTCTATGGAAAGAAATGTAGTACTCTAACTTCCTGGGATGAAGTTGGGGAAAGAAAGCTATTAGGACCTGATCTTGTTGATGAGATGGCATAAAAGGTCAGATCTATTCAACAAAACATTAGATCTGCTTAGAGTCAACAAAAAATTTATGCCGACAACCGAAGAAAAGACATAGATTTTGAAGTGGGTGATAAAGTGTCCTTACGAATATATACTTGGAAGAGAGTAATGAGATTTGGAAAGAAGGGAAAGCTGATCCCTAGATATATCGGTCTTTTAGAAATACCGGATCGTGTTGGGAAGGTAGCTTACCGATTGGCGTTTCCACCGAATCACTCCCATGTTCATGATGTCTTCCATGTATCTCTCATGAGAAAGAACATACATGATCCTTCATGTGTACTCAGCTCAGAAGTTGTACCGCCGGAGCAAGATCTTTCTTATGAAGAACAGCTGATAGAGATTCTGGATCGTAGCGAAAATGTCCCACGGAACAAGACCACTTGCTTGGTGAAAGTATTATGGAGGAACCACCAATTAGAAGAAGCTACATGGGAGCTTGAGGATATGATGAGTAAAAGGTATCATCATCTGTTTGTTACAAAGTGACGAATTTCGAGGGAGAAATTCATTTTAAGGTGGGTAGAATGTAACACCCGAGACTTTTATGAGAAATATTTTGTTTTAATGTTATATAAATCATAAAAGGAATATTTCACTACACACAACAGTAGCTTGGCATGCTTTACACACAACTTCGGCCTTTCTCGATAACTTGCATTGTACGCAATACCGAGTTTCACTAAACAACATATGTTATTAAAATATTATTTAAACTAGCCATTATGAATAGTAATACCCACTTTGTGAAATTTTTTAATTATTATTTTTCAAAACGGACTTCTTTTTTGGATTCGTAATATCGAAATTATTCTTGGGTGAAATTTTGGTATTTTTCTAAAAACTTTCAAATTTTGATGAATTGTGAAAACATTGGGTTACTATTTAAAAACCGAATTTTTATTTAAATAACTTTTTATTTTATTTAAATTTAGGTTAGGTCAAAATTGATACATAATACCTATATAATTTCAATGCAATTAATTGGAGTCATTTTATAATAAAATTAGATATATAAAAATTTTATTGAACTTTTCACCGTCTTTTACCAACCTCCTAAGAGAATTTTGAAATTCACAAAAAACTTAATTTTACCGCTTTTGTGAGTGGAATTTCGAAAATACGAGAGACATGGTTAATATCAAGGACTAAATTTTTTTTCAATGAGATGAAAATAATTTATGGTGAATAGTAACGTTTTACTTTTTTACCGCAGTTAAAAGTAAATAGGGTAATTAATTGTAAAAATGTTATTATTATTACCCTAACACTTGTCATAATTCTATTGGATCAGTTTAATTCGACCAAAAACAACCTTAGGAATAAAATATGACCATTTAGGCCCACATGGATTGTATTAGGACATTTGTTATTAATTTATTTAAAGAAGGGTTAAAATAGTTAAAATCAATGTTTAATTAGTAAATAATTTTTAATATAGGGATATAAATAAGATAAATTCGACTATAAATATCCATTATAAAGATAAAAATATTTCCTACATAATGGTATTTTACTTAAAATTTTTAGACATTAAATAATTTAATTTATTTATGACACAAAGATGATGCAGTAATTATCTTATTAATCAAATATTGACATAATTGATGTTATAAATACCGAAATAAATGTAATTTGAGACTTTTTATGAATTACACTAATTTTATAGGTTAATAATACATGTAAGTATTGAATTAATTAACTTCTTTAGAACTAATCTTTCTGTTATGATTTTCAATAAAATCAATTACCAAAAAGTGTCAAAATTGACATAAAATAGTTTTAAAAAAACTATTATATTATTAATTGTTGTTTTATTCCTAAAAACCTATGGTTCTTCCAAATGACTTAGATAAGGTTTTATATATAAATAATAAACAACATGGGCTTCGGTTGGCTTGTTATAGTAAGTTTATTAACCTTATCGTGTATGAAAACAAGAAGACACAGTAAAAGATAAATTATCTAACTTAAAGTTAAATCTAAATGATAAGGTTAAAATAGAAATCAAAACTTTTATAAATTCTATTGGATGAGATTATTGCGACACATCCCCACCTTAGCATTGAAATAAATCAATTTGGAGCTATTTAAAACTGAATATGTCTTTATAATAAAATAATATTTTTAGTTTTTCCTAAGGTGCCCCTCTCCTCCCTTATAAAAGGGAACCCCCTTCCCCTCCTCCTCACACCACATTGAGCCTTCAGGCTTGGCCAACCCCTCCCAATTTGTCCTATCCACTTCCATAGAAACATCCTAGAGGTCCTTGTATTTTTCAAAGAATAGTTTTAGTGCCCTAAGAGGAGGTCTCAAAGAGGCGCTTCAAAGAAGAGGTAATGTCCGTTTCTGATTCTTTCAACTTTATTTCTTCTTCCACTTTTTCTTATTTAGTTGTTTAATTATAAAGTAATAACATCATTATCACTCATATATTGATATTTTATTATAAGTATGAAACAACCCTATTTCACCATCTATCCATCCTATGAAAAATGAAATCACCGCGCGTGCGTACGTACAGAATACCGTCTCGACGCCGTGGTGTAATATATTTTCAACCACCACCTTACAATGAGTATAATGTTGTAAAGAATGACTATATATGATTATTGTAAATTTATTTTGATTCTAAAATAGTAGACATACATTCCAATACAATTCCACGATCATGGGAACGATATCATCGCTCGTGCGTACGTAGGGAATACCGTCTCCACGATGTGATGCGACTTGTTCTACATGATCTTCATTGCATAATGATTATATAAATTAATTGAATGAATTAATATGATATATATTACACAAATACCTGTCTGTAAATTAGGTATCTAAAACATAAAAAGAATAATAAGAATATATTTGACAAAACATGCATAAGAAAAAAAGTAATAAACACCCGAATAACAAGTAGTAACGAAATATTACTAATAAGAAGCTAAGAATATGACCATACATGATATAATAAAAATAATTATGATTCTGGAATAAGACAATAACATTATTTAAATCATTATACAGGAGGTTGGGACACATACGAAGAAAATCGGACCTAAGGTAAGGGATAATCTTGCAATCTCAATTTTTATCCAAGATTGTTTATACTTCATAATTTACTGGGTAATATTTATCATCCACATCCATGTTTCCTCAATACCTAATATTATTTATATCATCCTACAAATTTTTAAAATCAATTTTACCCTTCGGTGAGATTTTATTAAAAGATATGAAAGGAATCTATTGCTGTTTTTCATACGAGGTAATTTTTGACTTTTTTGGCCAAAGTACGAGAAGAATGTTTTTTTAACTTATACAGCCTGAATGGAATTTTAGAACATTATTTCCATGAAGCATCATTTACATATTTTCAAGTTTATTTTTAATTGACTTATTTATGTTTTAAATTTTGTGACATGTAATGAAAGGAAAAAAAAATTGAAGTAGAAAGGATATTTTCCTCAAGAATGGAGTTCAAGCGTTTTATCAAAATTATTTTCCATCTAAGATAATATAGGGTTTTGTGTCTATCCATATTTTTATATTGATTTGATTATGTTATTATGTAATTATTTTTATGTCCTTTTATCTTATATGGATTATGTTATGACGGAATGATTTTTAAGAATCCCATTTTTATTACATGGGTTATGCAATGATGTATGGTTTATGATTTTGTGGCACACATAAGAATGGTATCATTATGAGATGGGTGGGACCTATATATCCCACCAATAAATTGGGTAAAGATTTATATCTCATGAGATAGACATGGCTGGAATGGAAGGTTAAACCGGTTTAGTGAAATAGGACTGAAACGAGGAGTGAACTCAGTTCAGAAATGGAATTTGTCTGCTAAGATAATATTGGAAATGAGTCTTGACTAATAAGAAATGATTCTTTATGATTATGTGTGTATGCCAAAAAGTTTCATATTTTACGTTATTATTATTGGGATTAAATTTCACTACTATGATTTATCACATGTTATGAAATTATGATCTCTTTTGCAGGTTAAGATTTCCAAAATGTTATGTTCTTATGAATATGTTGTGATTGATATTTCTTTTGTTTACCCTTACTGATCATTTGAGCTCACCCATTTGTATGTTTTCTTTCTCCAAACCAGGAAGAAGGTTACTAAGTAGGATATGCCAAAAGGGACTCTAGATATGATGAAATAAATGGGATACTAGTGTAGATGCTTTATGAGCCAGTTGTTTATGTTTCCCAGTTTCTAAAGACACTATACCTATAAGGTCCTTTCGTGGTTTTGTTATATGTTGTAATAAGTGTACATCAATTTTGAAGTACTAACAATGTATGTAAAGTATGGGTAGTCACACATGGTTTCCTACATGGAACCCTAGTATGGGTTATCTCATGTACACTTTTGTTTACTTCTCTTTCTTTTATTTAATGTGATAGTATTATTGACTTTTTCTCGGATGCGGTACTATCAATTATGTTTCCAATACCAATTTTTAAATTGCAACGATGTAATTTCAAAAATGGGAGAAGCATGTAAAGACTGAGGTATTTATATAATAATTCATTTTATTTTCTATTAATACTTTTGAATAATATATTAATATTACATTAAATGGGAATATTCTTCTAATAGCATACTCGAAACACAACCACAGTTTTCTCTAAAATCATACATTACACACAACATTGATATATATAGAAAAATAATATAGTAATAATAATATTATTTTAAATTGCAGTTAAAACCTAGCTATTGGAATGGATGGAATGAATAATATCTACTGAATTTTAAACTATGGGTTAAACATATTAAATTAATGCTTCATTTGTTACATAAATTTATAAGAAATGGAAATAAAAATCAATTGAATATAAAGGATGTGTTTTTATGAATTCCTATATAAAAGAGATGAATTTTGTATTTATATAACCCTTTAGGGATTTTCTTAATGAAAAATATATTGTATATATTATATGTATTGTTTTAAATTTATCTTATTTGTTTTGTAGATATGATATAAGAAAAATTAATTTTTTTTGGATAAATGAAGTATTTTTCTAAAAATATAGTTTTACGAACTTTTGAGAGAGAACTCCTTTGAAATATATTTCTTCACTTTTATATGTTATATTTGACAAAATAACATTATTTTATATAATTGTTACATAAAAATTCACATTTTATGAAATTCTGGTATTTGTTTGATAAATAACATTTTTTAATAAATAAAAAATAATAATGCATTTTAATTCAATATTGTCTTTTCATATAATTTAATTATAAGGTTATATTGTCCTTTTAATGGTTTTTAGAGTTTAATTGGATTATGTTGTTATCATTTATTCTAATGTTTGACATATTAAATAACTTCACCTTGAAATTGGACATAAACACATGTTAATCTTTTTGATAGTTATTACTTATAAAAACCCTATTTTTGGTTTTGGTAATGGGAATATATTTAAATTAATTACTACAGATTTTGGTTTTTGAAAATTAAAAAATGGTTCCATATTTGTAATCATGATTTCAAATTTTTTTAAATTTTACCTTTTATTTTTTAGACATTATGAATAGTAACATTAGTAATTATTTTATTTACCAGGGTTATAGGGTAAATCCAGTAAATGAAGGTTAATAATAATATTGTTATAATATTGAACAATCCCAACATGTGTCTTAATCCTATTTTATGAACTATGTCTGACCATGGGAATCCATGGGTATTATTTTGGACACCATGGAGCCACATTGATTTGAAAATGACATTTTATAAGAAATAATTTAATGTAAAGAAAAATAAAACATAAACATGCCTTTATTAATAAAAAAAATTCCATATTGGGTTATATAAGTTATAGATTCAAATATAAATAGATATTAAAAATATAAAAATTTTTAATACATCATGGGGTTTTATTTATAATTGTTAGATATCAAATAAATTAATTTATTTAGGACAAATGATGATGTTGTGATTAAATTATTAATGGATTATTTAGATAAATGAGATTATAAATAATAACATTTACTTATTTTAATTCTTTTTATGCAATAAATGAATATTATTGATGAGTATGACTTGTAATATAATAATTAATGTTGTTTTTTCTAAATAATCATGTTGTTATGTATTTCTGAAAATTCATGATATGAATAGTAATACAATTGACATAAATGAGTTTTTAAAACAATTAATATTTTATTAAATGATATATTATTCCTCAAAATCTAATATTCATCCAAATAACTTATATAATGTTTAAAATGTCATTAATGAATAACTCATGGTTCTATTGGAATTTTATGGAAACTATATTAACTATATAATATTAATATACAAGGAGACATAGTAAGAGTTAAATTAGTTAACTAAGGGTTAAAGCTAAATGATAAGGTTACATTTGTGCCATAGACTTATCTAAAACGCTTTTTCAGAATTTTTAGTCCCAACCATATATTATCATTTCAATTAATTACATTTGGACATTTTAAAACCAAAAATCATTTTATAAAAAAATAGTCATTAAAAACATTTCTAATGCCCCTCCTCCATCTTATAGAAGGGCATCAACTCTAACCCATACTCACACCTATCAAGCCCTTTGTACATTCCAAAATCTACCCTTATAATACCAAAAAATGCATATCTTCATCTTAGAATCATTGAATTAGGAATATGGAAATTCAAAAAATTCATTTATCTTAAATCAAAAAGAGTTATCTAATTTGAGGTAATGTCATATCCCAATATACCTTCATTATTTTCCCTTCTACATCCCCATACACTCTTTTTTTAAATTATTTTATTACAAAAATGGTATTATAAATATTCTAGGATGTTTTTATTCCCTTGAGTCTACCTAAACTCTCACACAACACCATCTATTTTATTTAGAATGTACTATCTGTATAGATGGTGAACTACTACCTAATGAAATGATGATTGTTCAATTATCTCCTACCACCTCTCAAGGTGTCATTTATGATATAGTATTATTTATATATGATATATGTTATATTTATAATTTCATTATGAAACTGTTATTTTTATTTTCAAATATATGTTTATGCTTTTAATAATGTGCAAAATACGAAAATTTCATTTTAGGAAGTGCAGACTACCACCCCCTTAAAGTGATATGATTCGTTCTTTCCATACCTAAATGTATAAATTATGAAATTAATGAAAATATGTAACAAATATATTATATAATATTATAATATAATTATCATATACCAATTATAATTTAGTTTTTATTACATTAAATATAAAAATGATGTGAAAGTAGTGTTCATGCATACATACGGCATACCCCTTCCATGAATGGTTCATTTAAATTATTATCACCAAATATTATTCACTATTATAAATACATATTTATATAGGATTTATATGATATTTAAATCATGCATATCATTAAGGATATTAGAGAATATTGACCACATGGACAATTTGTTATTATAACAAGGTTATTTTGACTCAAGTACCGAATATCGGCAAAACGACCTATATTAACATAAAAATTTGTCTAATGTTATAACATTATAATAAGTGATATAAATGGAATTATAAATTTTAAAAATGTTATTAATAAATTATAAATTAACGTAAATTTATTATTCAGGATGAAAAAGGAACATACATGATGAGTCTAACTCATTGTAAGGGAACATTTCACCCATCTGTTTTAGTAAAATAATTATTTTATATTTTAACTTTTAATTTCAATTTTCTTATAATTGGATATGTTATTATGTAACCTTATTGTTGTAAATTTTATCTTCATGTTATGAGAGATCATTTTTTCTCTCATAAACTCTTTTTCTGAATTTTATGTGATGCTTTTAGGCTATCGAATATTCAAAAGGGACCATATTAATACAATTTCTATTCTTTGTCTTAATATTCTACATAATGATTATTTCATTACAAGAATATGTGAGAAGTAAATTTTGATATATTATATTGAATTTATACATTCATAATATATTCTGATTCCCACATTCATTTGTGTAGATATATTGTGGCTACACATTATCATCCCTTTGATAAATTAATACGTCATTGATACTATCATTGTAAGGGGTTTCATCTAAATTTACATTCTATTGAGTCATATTTGTTGTTATGCACCAATTTAATATTATATTGTGTATATATTTCGCTAAAATATATTATATCTTGAATATCCTTATTCTCGTAATATTTTATATTTGGTTTAATACTATTATTTAATTATTTTTATTTAATTATTTTCTCATGTGGTAAGGGACTCTTCAGCAAAAAAATAATTTTAAATGTTTTAATGATTTGTTATTATAATTATTTTTCATTGATTTGCATATTTTAAAAAAAAAATTTGACAGATTTATTACTATTTACATTAATGTTTTAACATGTTAATTCCTTTAAAATTTTCAAAGTGGTATGGGAAACATTGATTAAAAATAATCTTTTTAAATGATTTAAATGTGCCTTTTAAATTGGATAGATTATATCAATATATTTAACTAATATCTTGTGATTTTAATGTACAAATATTATCATTCATGTATTCTTTTTTATTTTTCATGAATATGTAATGTTATTTGGAAATTTGACAGGTGGTTACATGAAAAAGAAAATATGGGTGGTTACATGATAGACTATGGGCAGGTGAGACTGAGATAGCTCTCTAATGCATTAGGTAACATGATGAATGTAAACATTAATTATGCTTATAGATGATTTAGGGAATATATTGTGACGTGTATTCAATATGTAACTCTTATGTAGTAGTGAATGCTACAATGTATGTTTTCTACAGATTCCACAAGTTAACGTTATGATATAAGAATGCTATGTGTTATTCATAAATTTAAATAGCTCATAAGCTATGTTAAAGATCATATATTTTATGACTGAAAGTTATTATTTAAATTATTTATATGTATACATGGCCTAATGTTTTATTTACATATTTTATACCCCTTACAATTGTTTTTATACTTATACCATGTTTTTGTAATGTTTTTCACAAGTTATGAGGATGGGTTTGAGGAAGGAAGAATACAAAATAAAATCATGAAAATAATTATTATTTTTATTTAATGAGTTTTATTATTTATGAAAAAAATTAGTTATATTAGAACTCTCTGCATTGTAATGATTGAGATGTAATTTAATCGTTATAGCTTATTCCTCTAATAATCTAATCCTAAAAAGATCCTCAATGTGAATTCTGGATTTGAATCAAGATTAGGTAATATATAAGTCTGGTTCATTATAATATACCTCTTCTAATCTATGAGAAATGATGTGATAAATCAAACCTGTTACATCCCATATACAATAAAAACAAGAGACCCAGGGGTGAAAGTGATTCAATTATCAATTAATTATTATTTTAAATAATTTGTCTCAAAATAATTCAATATAATGACGTAACTCCATAAAAATTAAATTACCTAGTGGGAAGACACCATCACAAGATATCCTCTATTCAATCCACAAAAAATAACATTGATAAATGATAGATTTAATTATACTCTAATGGAATCATTTTAGAAACCTAAACTATGAGAAAAAATTAAGATAATAAGGGGAGGGGATAAATGGAGGTATACATATTAAATAAGGTATCTCAAATCCTGATAAAAATTCACAGAACTCCAACCACATGAATGGTTAAGGGAGTATGGAGGGGAAGAGGCATCTCAACCATCACACAACATAGTTTAAGAAAGAACCTGAGGGGGGAATATTAATATCCCCCATAAAAATGTATTATATAGCAAGTGGAGTCTATTATCTGGATAATGGTTTAATACATCTTGGGATAACAAACCCACAGTGGTTCACAAAACCCATTCAAATGTTTTTCTCTACTATTTAATGATCAATGGACTTACATAGTGAAAATAGAAGCATTATAAATTGATTTCACATAAGCCTAATTTAATATTCATATCATCCCAATGAATCATAAATGAACTACTTGATTCTTATGTATATTATAGCACCTAGGTATGATATTTCTTTGAGTTGTTTGGCCTATAGTGCTCCCTATCACAAGACATATCATATAACAACCAATTTTGATCCATAACACATTCAACCATTGGTTTTACCTACAAAACACCCATATCACTTTTTATTGGCGTACATAGTGTGGTTTAAAACATAAAACACATGATCTTAGGGAAAAAACATGTATAATTCTTTTATTACATTATGTATTAGAAATTCAAAACAAATCAATGAGTCATACTAACATTAATATTAATCCTATATACAATCTTTTTCAATGAAAATCCCATTAAAAACTCAAATATTATTATATATTCTCATATTGTATGTTTTCTGATGTTCATGTTCCACTATGTCTAATGAGATAATGTGAGTCAAACCTTCATAGTTCAACCCATCGTAAAAAGATTGGTTTCAAAATATAAGGTGATACACCTATAACAACGCAGGTTATGATATAATAAGTATTTTATATATTTATTTATCTTCATGAATTAGTCATTAATTTTAAATAAATAGACACAATATTTTTAATAAAATATAGGACATAATATATGTATTTCTTCAGAATCTTGTGTTGTGCACAAGACTGCTTTATACCAAACATTAATATTCAATTTATATTATCCCTTAATTTGAAATTTATCATCTAGAAATAATATTTGGGGGTATTAATAGGAATAAATATATGGTTTTTACAAAAAATTGAAAAAATTTACAACATTTATCTCTTACATTGTATAGGCACAACACAAGAATAAATATAGTTTTACACTTAAAAATCAATCTTTTCTAAAAACTATTTACAACTTTTTTTGGTACACAAACCTTAAAAATTGATTTTTACAAAATGAAAAATTATATATGAAAGCATAATCAAATTTTTTTAAAATGGTGTATATAAATAAACTATGGGTTTTTTGTGAGATCTTTCAAATTCTGTTGAATTGTAAATAATACAGAATTTTAATTGAAAACTTATTTTTCATATGAATAATTTATATTGATGGATTATTTTATTAATAGGAATTAACGTATAATTGGATAAATTATTTATCATAGAAAACAATTTAGGTCATTTTAATTAAATGAACAATGAAAATAGTTAGAAAAAAAAGCTTAGAACATTTTAACATCTTTTTTTTAAAACCCACAATCTCATTCCATCTACTGGATTAATTTTAATTTATATTCTACATCATCTAGTTAAATAATTGGGAAAATGATTAAATATTCATAATAATAATAAATTATAATTTATAAATTTTTGATATTATAATTTTTTTATAAAAATTAGTAGAAAAATAAATTAATATTTATTACATCGATTAAAGTAAAAATTAGGTTATTTACCAGTAAATATTTAATGATAAGAGGCCAAATGACTTTAAAATTTTAAAAAATATAATTAATTGGAATAATTATTCCATATACCTCGATTTATCTAATGAATTTATTTATTGGATGTATAAGATGTGAGAGAGACCACCCAATATTGTTAACTGTTTTATATTTACAAGAATTCCACTCCCCCTCGATAATAAAAAGGTAGTCACTCACCCCAAATATTCACACATTTATATCCCTATGTATCGTCCAAACCCTACATAAATAAACTCCCATAATCCCTCCTATAATTATAGAATCCTCAATTAAATTGGAAATAAAACTATGGTTTTCCTTTGGTGTAAACTAAAAAAATTATATGAATATGAGATTACCTTCTTTACTGAGCACTTTTGATTTTTACCATTCTCCAAAAATTGAATTATTATTATTAAAATATTATGAAATAAACTCTGTATCCTATATTTAATGATATGTATTTTTTTTGTTCAAACTAATCATACACACACATACATCATAAGGGTAATGAAATCATCATTCATGTGTATGGTAGACAACTGTCTCGTGAAATGATGAAGTTATTTTTTTCCTTTACCACCAATAATGGTTGATAATTATGATGAACCTATTAATTATATATTAATTATAAATTATATTTATGATGTTTTCATTGTTCTATAATTTCTATATAAAGCATACCTTCATTATATCTAATTTTTGGGATTATGATATCATCATTTGTGGACGTGTGGACTACGACATCCACAAAGCCATGTGATACATTCACATTTTTCATGGAATGTGGTAAGGATGATTTTATAAAAAGGTTGTGATATAAATTAAATATAAATAATAATAAAAACGTATATAAATTTCTAGAAACATAATATATCATTTTATTTATCGTCTATACACAGAACAAGTGGTTAGATCGCTCATGGATGGGTAGAAGACCTCCCACTCGAAGCAATTTAATTCATTTTACATATAAATAATTATATATATTGGTTTACATTTACAAATGATATTGTATTTATTATATAATAATCAAAATGGAATAGCTAGTGTTAATTTCTTTCTTTCTATAATTATCATCAAAAAATTAGAACATGGTTCATGCGTATGTACGGCCAAGGGTCTCCATCAATGTATCATTAGTTTATTTTTCAAAACCATATTTATATATTGATTTTGAATGTATAATTGATGTATAAATATTAATTTTTATTATTATTCAGGAAATGTCTATAGAATGACCTGCATGACCATTTTCAACAAACCATTTTATTTTTGACACATAAGATGAATATGGTCAAAACATTCGAAAAAAAAATTACTGATTAAATAATTGTATACAATAATTGAAACAAATTTAATGAATACTATGAATTTTTTTTTGACGAAATTAAATTTTTTAACATAATTTTATAATTTGGGAAGATAAATAATCAAGTGGCATGTCATACTCTGTTTATGAGAATTTATCTTAATCTCCTTTCATTGTGGCATATTTTGATTTTATAGACAGACATTGTTTTATAGAGTGTTTATATAACCCCATGAAATATCATATCGTGAATTTATTAAAATTTTGGTTATTTAATGTATTGTTATGTTTTGTTCCATTATGGGGATTCTGATTCAAATATTTTAATGTTGAGCAGGACACATTAATTATAGAATCCATTTTTAAAATTTTAATGATTAAATTTAGAAATATTTCTTTTATATCATCATTCATGATAGTACATTACATATTTATATAATATAATATAAAATGATTATAAGGGAAATTATATTCCAATTTTTTATAAACTACCTCTACAAGCCTTCATGTTCTTAATATTAAAAAGAAATACGACTTTCCATTTTTTGGTTATGTTGTTATCAAAATCATGTTTTGAAAATATATTGATTATTTAAATAACATGAAATGTTTTATAATGAGTGAAAATAAGTATTATGAGTGACATGTTGAAAATATAATTATTTTATGTTTTGTGGTATATTATCTTACATGGAAATTTGAATGGTGGTAACATATAAATATAATAACGATTGGCATCATGCTAAACCAATGAAGGGCAGTTTCATTGTAAAATAATGAAGGGTGGTTCTGTGATATCACTCCAATCCATTCGTTATGGAATTCAACCATATGGTAATTTTATTTTTTAGAGATACATGTATGTAATTTGAATGCATGATTCCGCTAATTATAATAATACAAATTATAATGATGTCCAAAGATACCTTTAATTGTTATTTATACATGATATGGGTTTTATGGTAATATTGGGATAAATAAAATTGTATTCTATGAGATTATTTTCAAAGGAATTTATTTAATAGTTCGCAAAGGTGAAAATTTTTTCTGTATGGTATTGTTTTCAGGGGTTTTGATGTTTTCACAGGGCTAATTTTTTTCCTTATTTGGGTATTAATTAATAATATTTTTTCCCCATCTAATTTTTTTAAATTATTTTCACAAAGAATAATGATATGAAAGGTAATGAAGGAGTCAAGTTTAATGTCATGATGAGTTTTCATAAAACAGATCAGGTTTTATGTTAATTGTTTCTATTATGGTAAAAATGAATAGAAGCCATGAGTGTTCAATTTGTACTTTATGGTTTTATTAGTAATGAGGTATTCTCCAATTATCTAATACTATAAACATTAAATGATCCTTAATTTGAATGAAATGAATATCATTAATGAAGTAAATATTATGTAATGTTTATGGTTGAAGACTTATAGTTGGTATTCGATGAATGGATTTAATAGAATTAGAGGATATGATAGTGTTAATATCAATACATTATAATATTTTAATTTATTGTTATGTTATAATGATATAGAATTTAAATATTACCATATTCCTTCCTTAAAATAATTTATATTCAAAATGGGTTTCTGTATTGAATAGAAGGAAGCAATATTGGGATGAAACCAAGATGAAAATTTCCTTCTCACTCAGCATCCTAATATGGTTTTAAATTGATTGTATTAGTTTTTTTCAACAATAGATTACATCATATAATTTATAAAAGATGGCGGTTTCCATGAAAAAGAGATAACAGATCGAGCATAGAGGAACAAACTAATTGTGGATCATTTTTTGTGACAAAAACGCAGATCATTCAAAGGATTATATGACCATGTGCTTGCTGAAGGATTAATTAATATCCATGAAATTATATTTTATTTCATGGGTTTTTTGGATCTCCAAAAAGGAAACTATTGAAATTTAACATTTTAAAGATGTAGCCAACTAGTGGGGATAAATGATTTAGAATATCAGACAATGTTATTATATTTATGCCTTGAAATTTAAAAAAATTATGAATATTTTCCTTCATAAATATTTTCCTAATGTTGTTCAACAGATGATGGAAAAAATTGAAGTAATTGAGAAAAATAAGGAATATTTTGTGGCTGTATATGTCAAAAACATTACTCATTTGGAAATATATGTCCAATATTTTAACTATGATCATGATAATAAGATAAATCAGTTTTTCTCTTGATGGAATATACGTAATCTTATTGAATTTTCTTCTTATGATATCAAAATATAAGATAAAATTTTTTATATATCATAAATTGTTATAAACTGAGTATTATAGTGATCATATGTCCCATTAAATCATGAAAATTAAGAGGTATATTTATTAGGAAATGGGAAATAATTCATCAAATAAGTTTTCAGGAAAGAAAAAAAAATTCTAATATTGTTATAATGGTAGAAAAAAGATAATGTAGAGTATATTTATATGTTTGTGAAGGGATTATCTTGTAAAAAGATTGGTTATATAGATTGTGAATAAAAGATAGAAGATAAAGTATTAAATAAATAGAAATTGGTTAGATAATATATTGTCACTCAATTTTGGAATTAGGCCAATGTTTTTACAAATTTGATTACTTATGGTGGAAAAATAATGATCATATAATTTTTTTTCTGAAAAAACGTTTTATACTATTGTGGATGATGTTGGTTCATTAAATGATTTTGTAACATCTCTAAGGAGATTAATATTTTTTGAAGGTTGGCCAAAGGATCTGGTACCACCTGCTAAAGGTGATGCAGGATGATATTTCAAAGATACTTTTCGAGATGAGATACGTTCATTTTGAATTTGGAGTTATTCCACATGGTTCATATAATTCCCCATCGATATTTACAAATCAATTGAATAGAGTGTTCAATAAATTTTTTGATTAGTTTTTATTTGTGTAAATAAATGATAATTTGGTATATTATAAATGGTAGTAGAATCATGACTGGAACTAAATTATTTTCTAGGAACAATAAAATAAATGAAACAATATAGAAAGATTATTAAAGTTGAATTTTGGTAGAAAGAAATTTCATTCATTGGATATGTGGTTTCTAAATATGGAAAAACTATTAACCCTATTAAAAATTATTTTACCATGGTAAATACATACCAATTTCACTAAGATTCATATTTTTTGGGTTAGTGGGTTGTCAAAGGCAACTTTTGGAAAAAAAATATTCATAATCTAGAAATATAAATAAAATTAATTATAACGGTATTTAGGTTCATTCGGAAGGGGTTATGTGATCTTTGTTTTCATGAATTAAAAATTATATTAATCAATTCTCATGATTTCACCTACCGTTCTTGAAATGGATAATTTTTCAGCTAAAATTATTCTTTATTAAAATTTATTTCTTGTGTATTGAATTAGAATGAAAAGTTAATCAGGTATGGTTTATGTCTTATGAGAAATAATTAGTTAAATTACACTAAACATGATTTTAAATTAAATACTAATTATTGGATTAAAAATTTAGAGGCACCATTTTTATGGAGAAAATTATAATATATATAAAATAATAAGAAATATTAAATTATATATTCACATGATAAAATTATGATTGTGTTATAGAGGATAGTTATAAATTTTCAACAATTATGATTACATGATTCACTATAATCCTGGGATAGAAAATAAAGTGGCCAAAAAAATTTATTTGTTATCCCTGTTATGTTTGGATTATGACCCTTTGGTTAATTATTTAATGATTCATTCCCTAGAGGAAATGAATGTTGGTTAATAATCCACTTTGTTTCAGTTTTTTTTTTGAAATTTATTTTTTCAAAAACAATTATTAAATCTGAATAAGTGGAAAAGGTTGAATCTGTTTAAGAGGGTCAATTTGCATATTTTAATATTGAAGAAAAATTTGTCTTATGAATTTAACATTGTTATGTGTGCATTATGATTCAACTTAAAGGAAATATTTATTGAATAAAGATCATATTTACCCATTTTTGATTCATCCAGGAAACATTGAATTGTTTAGATACATTCTTCATTATTTCCGGTGGCTGGGAATGAATTGTGATATTGGTGACTTCAACCTAGAGTGTCTTAATTTCAAGTAGTTTAAAGAATATTTATTGTTATAGAAGGGGAAACATAAATTTCTTCCATTTTCGAAGTATAAATGGGAGAATATGAAGGATATAGTTTGTTTACCTGGAGTTAATAACCCCATTTTATTATACAATGATCATAGTTTCACATACAAAAAAGTTAAAGGACTATATAAGACATTTGTTACTTATTTAAATTTGAGTATTTTTTTCATCCTCAATCTGAGGGGCAGTCTAAGAGAATGACTTAGACAATGTAAGATTTGAAATTTTATTTCGTAATGTATGAATATAGAATTTGGTATATACATATGTGATTGGTTTATTTTTTTCTATAATAATGTTTTCATTGTATTTTTCAGATGAAAACAACAAGGAAATATATATAAGTGGTGTCAAATGCTGGCTTTTTGGGATGTTCTAGGTGAAAGGATATATATGGATGGAATGTTTGTAATGTGAATAGTATAAAAAGATAATTTTAATCATAGAAACATGATCATATCTTAGTGTCTAATGAAATGTTATAAATATAACGAAAGGAATTATATTTCATTCTTGGTAGGAGATTAGGTCATTATCATGTTTTATCCATGGTAATCAATGATGTGTTATGGTAAAAATGGGATTTTATGCCCAAAATTAATTAGACTATATGAAATATATGAAAAAAATTTATCCTTATCCTACCATATGGTCTTAACTAAAATTTAATCCTAGGTATACAATGTATTTCATTTTTCAATGTTAGGGATGTTTGTACCAGACTCATGCATAATTTGAGCCCTGATGTAGTTCAGTTGGAACATAACTTATCTTATAAGAAACAACTTGTTTAGGTTATTAAACACAATGATCAAGTATTGTAGAAAAATTTATTTATCTAGATTGTGATTTCATATAAAATCCACACGGTTGATGAACCAACATGGAAATTTGAAAATTATATGACGGAATTGTATCCTCACTAATTTAATAGGTTAATCAAATTGGGTGGAAACAATTTCCCAATGGGGGAAAGATTGTAGCAACCCTGGTAATGAAACAACACATATTTTTCATATTTTTTTATATTTATGAATTATATATAAATTTTAAATTAAAAGGAATGATATGTTCAATAGTGTGTGGGACACGCAAGAAGAGTTTTTTTGAAATCATACATTTTATAAAAGACTGAGTTATAATGATCATTAATGTTCTATTGATATTAAAATTTTATATCAATGTAAATTACTAGTAATTATCTTTGGGGTATAAAGAGGAATAAATGTATTATTTTTAAACAAATATGTAAAAAATTATATTATTCCAATTTATTTTAAGGGAATAAGAAAAGAATAAATATTTTTTTACACACAAGTACTATATTATTCTAAAAAGTTATTTCACCATCTTTTTATGGTGAACATTCATTGAAATTAAATTAGAACACTTATATAAATTATATTTTAAAAAATTAAAAGCATTATTAAATGAGGGATGGGAAATTTTACAATGGGTTTGTTTTTTATATTTTCAGAACATTCAAATTTTGATATATAATAGTATTACTATATTCTAATTGAAAAAAATATTTTTATTCTTAATTATTATTTTTTATATATTTTATTTTTTATTTTATTTTATTTTTAATTATTTAAACTCTATATTATTTTAAATAATTTTGTCCATTTGAATCAAAATCACATTGAAATGGGATTTAAAAAAGATTCTAACATTTGAACTTTTTTACTTTAAAACAAGCCTTCTAGTTTGGTCTCTGAAATTAATTTCTTATAAAATTCATCCAATATTGTTAATATAATTCGTAATAATGGATTCATTATTTGTTATAATAAAAATTTTAATTTTTAAAATAAGAAAACTTTTTCCCAAAATCATTATTGAAATTAATTAAAATACATTATAGTGATTAAGGTAAAAATGAGTTTACTTAGTGGTTAATCATTAATGGTAAAGGGAAAATGACTGTGACACTTGTCCAAAACACATTTTATGAAAAAAAATTATACAATATAGGAACTATTATATTATTTGTATCATTTATAAGGGGAAAATGTTTTCATGGATACCTTCCAATACTCCCCCCCTCCACTTCAAAAAGGTACTCACAATCCCCACTTAATAGAAATCATAAAAACATTTGGGTCGTCCAAAACCATACCAAGTCACCTCAAAACAAATCTCTATGGTCCCGACCATAAACATTACATAAAAATTAATTTTGTTAATGATTGACATTGATGATTTTTCCGGTTTAGTGTATTAGAGAATTAGACTATAGTTATTTCTTTACATATAAATAATAACATTGTAGACACATCTAATCTATCCAAATTTTTAAAAATAATATAACTTATTAAAAACTCACAGTTCTTTTCTTGATATATATCTTCTTTAATCCTAAATTTTGCTTACCATTCCTTATAAACTATGAAAAACATTTCAAAAACATAGGTTGTGCATAAGAAGCTCAGTAAGGGATATAAAATATGGAACAAAAACAATAGCCCATAAACACATAAAAATCAATGAAATCATACTTTTCAATCATTAAAATACCACAAAAAATCAAAATATTTACAAATAATACAAAGAAATCCAAAATCATAAATTTAGATTGCGGCATCCCTAACATACTTACGTAGTAGATTTCAATGCTACTTAGTGAGTTACATTTGAAATACCAATCATTTTATATTACCTAAATCTCTTAAGAGAAAAAGTTTTTACCTCTGTTACATTACCCAATGCATTGGAGAACTATATCAGGATCACTATCCATTGGATTATCATAGAACCACCCATATATTTAAACAATTCCCATGAAACAAAACATTTTTATATTACATAAAACTATCATAAAGGAAAGATAACATTTCCACATTTCAATCACAATATATCATTCAAGATATTAAAATAATCAATTATTTATCAAAAACATTTCTAACACCAAAATTCATAAAATGGGTATATGGGATTGAATTTTCTTTTAAAAACATTGTAGCTTGTTATGGAAGCCAAATATGAAATAAGGATCGTGGTGGTGGAAAGGTCGTTGTCACCGCGTAAGTTAAAAAGAAACATTAGATTTTCCATTTATTGAATTGTTATGTATAAAAAATATTTTATTTTAATGAAATGAATTTTAAAAGCGGTTTATATATCATGTAAAATAATTCCATCTATAAATGGAAATATGCTTCAATGAAAGGGGATTCAGATGAAGTCCCTTACCTCGTTTTTGACATGACTTGTTCATTATTTTATCTCTTGAATAATAAACTATAGATTATTTATACTTGATTGAGAAAATTTTTCAGGTTTATTATTCCATTTATATCACTAATTACTACTTAATAAACATTACATAATCATTTATGTTAATAACTGTTATTTTGTCTATATTTGGCACTTGAGTTAAAAATGAACTTCTCATAATTAAATGTTATCTATGTGGTAAAAATTAAATTATCTCTAGAATTATATTCAGGATTTAGATATCATATATATAATATATATACATTATATATATGTGTGTGTATTTATTATAGTACATAATAATTGAATATAAGAAATGAAATGCATTGTTCATGTAGACGGTAAGCCATACGTACGCATAAACACTCATATCATTTTTATTCCTTAGTTAATTGAATGAAAACTTAATGATAAATAGGTATATAAAAATTCCAATATAATATAATATATAATTTCATTACCTTCCATGTATAGCATGAACAAGTTATATAATTTTGAGGGGCGGTAGTACGCACTTCCTCAAAATAAAATTATCGTATTTACCCATTATGGAAACTATAAAGGCATGATACAAATTAAAAATAAAGAAGAATATAGACAATAAAAATATAATATATATCACATATAAATATATTACCATCAAAATTTCTACAATGAGAGGTAGTAGAAGATAATTGAACACTCTTCATTTCATGAGGCAGTAGTTTTCCGTCCATAGAAATAGTATATTCGTAAATATTAGATAGAGGTGTGTGGATGTGTATTCTGAATAATCCTCATAAAAAAATCCTAGTATTTTTTAAATACTGGGTTTTTTATAAAATAATGTAATAAATAGAGTTTAGCGGGTTGGAGAAGGAAAATAAAATAAAAGAACTTGAGAGAGGACATTACCTATAAATTGGGTAACTCCGTCTGCTTTGAACCAAAATGATTTCATGAATTTCATTAATCCTAGGGGAATGATTCTTGGATAAAGAGTGAGTTGTTGGGAGCTTCATGGAGAATATTTTGGATGATAAAAGGGTCATGAGAGGTGTGTGTAATTGGATAGTGTTGAAGGCCTTTTAAAATATTGAGGAGTGGATCTTTAAGAATGTTTCAAAGTATTATTTTATTATAAAATGATTTTGGGTTTCAAAATATTCAAAACATATTTAATTCAAAGATAAGGTAACCAAAAGTAGAAATTAAAACATTAAATAATTATTTTTTAGGTTTTGGATATTTTTTAATCCTAATCTTTTTTATTTAACAATTTTTTACTCTTACCATTTTATCAAGTATTTAACACATTGGGAATCGAAATAGTTACCAAAAAAATAAAAATATCCAATTAAATAATAAATAATAATATTTTAGAATTATAATAATTCTTTTTCTGAATCATATATTTTTTTAGAATTATATAATATTTAATAAATATTTTATATTTTAAAATATGAATTTTGTTAATTTTGAAACTATTCATAGAATGACTTTTAAAAAAATAAAAAAACCAACATGATTAAAATATGATGAGATAGGAAATCATTTTAGTTTTATAATGAATATTTTTAGTTGAAAATATAACTTATATAACCCAATATAAATCTTCTTTACTAAAGGATATATGTTTAGGTTATATTTTCCATAACATTAAATTAAAAGTAATTAGATGTCATTTTCACACACAAGTCGCTCTATGGGGTGGCCAAATCAGCCCCATGGACTCCCGTGGATATACATATATCATCCAATTGGCTTAGTAAATATTTTAGGGTTATTTAATATTATTAAAATATTATCTTTTTACCTGTATTGAAAATATTTACCCTTTAACCATGATAAATAATATATTTACTAACTTCACTATTTATAATGACTAAAAATAAAAGTTACATATTTACACAATTTGGTCCTCTTGATTCCAAATATGGAATCCATTTTTTTGAATTTAAAACACCGAATTTTCATAAATTAATTTAATATTATTTTCTGTTGTCAAAACAAAAAAGCGTGTATTCATGAAATAATAACTATCAAAAGATTGACACATGTTTATGTCCAATTCCAAATTGAAATTACATTCAAGGACTAAAATTGGATTAAATGGTAATAATATAATATAATAAAACATTAAAACCAATTTTAAAGATAATTGAACAATAAAAATAAATTATTTTAAAAGGGAGTTTGGAATTACAATGGAGTATTTTACCCTATTCATTAAAAATTTAACATTATCATAAAATTACCAAAATATCATCAAAAGTAAACATTGATGTCCCAATTCTAAATAAAAATATTATTAGGTCAAATATAACATATAAAAGTGACAAAATAATATTTAAAAAGGGTTCACCATTAAAGGGTGGTAAATCGACCTTTACAATAATATTAGAGAATTTATGCGTAAAATTATATTAATTTAAATTTTAGGCCTCTAACATCTGTTGGATAAATGTAAAAACATTTAAAAAACATGATTAATCATATTTTAGATATTTTTATTCATTTAATCGAATTCAAATATTATAAATTAACTACTATTTAAAATAATAATAATATATAATTATTTTTCGGTATAACTCAACTTTTTGTGCAATGTAAGATTTCAAATATTCCCATTATGACGTATCAGGTATGCCATCGAACATAAAATATAATTTAAAGTGAAATTAATATTTATTTCAAAAATATTAATAAATATGAAATTTTCATATTCTATATTTTTCTCGGATGATAAATCATTCCCCCATTTTGAAAATTGTGTCCTCAAAATTTTATTCACATATCTAATAAATAGGGTTATTTATCCCTCATAGCATTTTCAAATTCCAATGATGCCTCTTCAACCATATTGTTCATCCAAAAAACATTTACCCATTGTATTACCTTATTGGAAAACACTTTTAATATGCAGTCAAGAATCTGGACTGGTTGTTCTGCAAAAAAAAAGATTCTCTTCCAACTGAACTACCTTTGGACTCAAACATGATATGAATATGAAATATAATTTTTCAAAAATTAAAAATAAAAAAATTGTGTACCTAGAATAATCATGGATGTAAATCCACTATGTAGCAATTTATCCAAATTCTATAGGATTTCATAGGTTCCAATGAACCCCATACTCGTCATTCCCTACTTACCAAAACACATCACACTTTTCCATAGTGAAACATTGAGAAAGACATCATCACCTACCTTGAATGAATTATTCTTCCGTCAGTTATCCTCATAACTTTCATGACTCCTCAGATCTGTTCTCTTGTGATTATACATTAATTTAACTTTTCCTTCAATCTCTTATACCAATTTTAGTCCCATCGACTTAATTTTATTTACTTCATCCCAGAAAGACAAAGACCGACAACGATTTCCATATAATGCCTAAAATACAGCAATATGTATACTTGAATGAAAACTTTTATTATAGGAAAATTAAACCAAACAAATATGTTGGTACTGAATTACCTGATAATACATTTGGAAAACATGTAACATATATTCCAATGCCTTAATTGTTTGTTCTGAATTATCATCTGACTGTGGATGAAAAGTTGTACTAAAATTTAATTCAGTACCCAACAAATCATGAAGGTCATTCCAATAGTTATAAGTAAATCTAGAATCTATATCAGATATAATAGAGAGGGGAAACCCATGAAACCTGATTTTCTGATTACCATAGAACTATGAATGTTGATCTAGAGACAGAGTATCTTGAATAGGAATGATATGAGCAGATTTAGTCAATTGATTATCAATTACCCAGATTGCATTATTGTCTTGATATGTTTTGTTAATCCCATAATGAATCCCATGGATATATTTTCCCATTTCCACTCTGGAACCGGTAATTGCTCACGCCTCCAATTCTGTAACTACAGCTCTACTTTAACCTCTTAAAATGCAAACACATCATAGTAAAGTCATCAATATCTCTATTAATTCCATCCAACCAGCAATACCCATAAAGATCTATATACATCATTATAATGAAGGGATGAATTGGAAATGATGAAATTAGAGCTTCACATAAAAATAATTCTTCAACATTGAATCAAATATCATAGATAATATCTCCCCAAATCTCAAAATACAATCATTTTCAATGATAAAATTAGGAAATATTCCCTTCTAAACCAACTCAATATTTTTCTGAAACTCATTCTCTTCCTTCTGAGCATGCTTAATTCTATCTGATTGAGATGATTTCACTAAAACCATAAACAAAACAGAGGAATCTCCAACACTAATGACTTCTATTCCAAATTTCATCAAATCGAAAATCAAATTATCTTGTTCCAATGGTAACATAGTTAATGTAGCATTACTTTTTTGACTCAAATCATTAAACACTTTATTTTCCTTTCCCATATAGTAATGGATCGTGCAATCATAATCCTTTAATAATTGAATACATCTCCTCTGTATAATTTTTAATTATTTATGAGTTAATATATACTTAAAACATTTCTGATAAGTATATGTTTCACACTTTAATCAAAAAATTGATGCCACCATATTTTTAAATAAAAAACAACATCAGGTAATCCAAATCATTTGTAGGGTAATTTAACTCAAGAGGTTTCTACTAATGTGACGTATATGAAATTACCTGATCATTCTACATAATGACACAACCATGTCCATTCAATGAAGCATCACTATAGATAAATAACTCCCCATTTATAGAAGGCAATTCCAAAACTATAGCATTCAGCAATATTCTTTTCAATTCCGGGAAAAAAACATCACAATAGTTCATCCAAATTAACTTTACATATTTTCGATTAAACATAGTAAGTGGGAAAGATAACAATGAATTTTTTTAACAAACCTCTAGTAATAAGCCTCTAAAGAAAGAAAACAATATACATTGGTTATATTTGTGGGTCTTGGCCATTCTTCAATAACTTTTTTTAGTAGGATCAACAGTTAGGCCATTTTCGGAAATTATGTGACCAAAAAATGAAATGTTTTTATAGGGCCCCAGCCTTAAACCTTACTTAATCTTGAGTTATTACAAGATTACACATTGAGGATCTTTTCGGGTTTAGAGTTTTAGAGAATTAGATCATAAAACTTGCATTACATTCCACATATAAACAAAGTGGTTACATAAAGATAGTATTCTTCATTCCCATCAATGGAAACACATTTAAAAAAAACATGGATTATTTCTTGACACATCCTTGACTCTATCATCTTATCATGTACCATTCCCTAGACCTATGAAAAACATTTCAAAAACTTGGGATGAGCATAAAAACTCAGTATGGGTTATAAAAACATGGAAAGGAAACATGGGTACATACATACATAAGAGTGAAATCATACTTTACCCATAAAACATAATAACTTTAACATACCTCATCAAATCATGAATAAATCATAGAAATCATAAGACATAAAGGTAACTTGGGGCATTCATGACATTCTTACGTAGGGAGTAACCCTCTTGGTTACGTTTGGAATACCAATCACAGTATACTCCCTAAAATCTCTTCGGAGAAACCTTAACGTTTCACTCCTTCGCATTACCCAATGCATTGGAGAGCTATAACGGGCTCACCCGCCCTTAGTTTATCACGGAACCACCCGTCTTCATATTAATGCCCAAGAACCATAACATAATCATATCACATAAAACATGAATAAAGGAAACATAACATTTCCACATTTCAATCACGAGATATCAATACAACACATTGATATAATAAAAACATTATGAAAACCATTTTCAATGACAAAGTAAATGAAAAGTAAAACATGGTATTTATTTTTCTTTTAAAAAGAAGGTATGGCTTGTAGAGGAAGCCGAAAATCAAATAACGGTCACGACGGCGGAGAAGTCGTTGTCGCCGCATACGTACAACAAAAACATTCCCTTTTGTCATTTAGTAAACAATTTGTATAAAAAAGATTCCTTTTGAATAAACGTAAAAGTCAAAGGGGTTTATACACTGTATAAAAGAAAGTTGTGTATAAAATAAAATATGCCTCAACGAAAGGAGATTGAGAACGAAGTCCCATACCTCGTATCCGACTTGACCCGACCGTACTTTAATCTCCTGAATAATAAACTTGAGTTAATCTCTACTTGATTATGAATCTTTTTCAAGTTAATTATTCCTTTTATACCATGTTATGAACATCATGTAATCAGTTAAGTTAATAATGTTCATTTTGTCGGTATTTGGTTCTTAAGTCAAAAATAGACTTCTTACACTTACATGTTGTTAATTTGGTCAAAGGTTAATTATATCCAGAATGGTATTCATGATATAGATATCATATATGTCATATATATCCAGTACATACATGCATTTATGATATTACAAAATCATTTAGAGGTAAGAAATGAAATGCACCGTTCATGGAGATGGTAAGCCGTACGTACGCATGAACGCTACTTCCATTTCTATTTCGTATTTTTTTTGGAATGGAATCATAATTATATAAGAGTATATTATAATTCCAGTATAATATCATATATAATATCATAGTTCCATCCTTTATATTTCCCACATATGGTATTTAACGAATCAAATCACTTTGAGGGGGCGGTAGTCCGCACTTCCTAAAATGAAGATATCGTGTTTACCCATAATGGAAACCATAAAGGTATGCCCAAAATGAAAAAAACAGAAGCTTAAGGAAAACATAAACATATTATATATCATATATAAAAATATTGACATCATAATGGCCACCTTTGAATGTGTTAAATGAGTGTTGAACAATCATCGTTTCGGGAGGCAGAATTTCGCCATCCACGGAAACCATATGTTCATTAACCATTTGATGTAGTTGTGTGAGAGTGTAGCTCAAATAAATCTTATAACAACATCCTAGTATATTGAAGATACTGGTGTTGTTACAAAGGAAGTAAATAAAAAGAGTTTAGGGGGTTGGAGAAGCAAAATAAAACAAATGAACATGAGAGAATGAATTACCTTTAAAAGTGTAACTCCTTATGATTTGAGCCTAAAGGCTTCCTTTGAAAGGATTCTTCCCAAAGGGAATCCTCTAGGATGAGGAGAGGGATGTGTAGAGAGTAAATGGTCAGGGTTTGGACGAGCCAAAGGCTTGAGGAGTGTGTGAAATGAGGTAGAGGTGGAGGCCTTTTATAAGAGGAGAGGAGGGGCACTTTTGGAAAGTAAAGAAATATTACTTTATTTGAAAATGTGTTTCGGTTTAAAAAGGTCCCACATTGATATAATTCGTGGTTAAGGTGATAAGGGTTCGAAATCCACTAATCCAATTGGTTTTGGCCATGTGTAGTTCATAGATTTTACATTATCTTTCCATTTTATTTAAATCGTCAAATAATGATGTCATCGCTGCATCATTATTATGTCATAAATAATTTAATTTATTTAATATCTAAAAATTATAAAACAAATACTATGATGTAGGAAATCGTTTTATATTTCCAATGACTATTTATAATCAAAAATCGGATCTTTATAAGCCCATGTAAAAATTGTTTTCGTAAAACATATTATGTTTGTGTCATTTTTACTTTTACATTAAATAAAAAGTTATTTATGTCATTTCCCAACAAAAGTGGATCCATGGGGTCCCCAAGTTGAACCATGGCTTATCGTGGTCGGCCATGACACAACCAATAAGGTTGGGACATGTGTCTAGGTCATTTCATATTATTAAATCATTATTTATACCTTAAACTACACTAATTACCACTAATCGCGATTAAAAACTTAATTAAGTTACTATTCACCAAAAATTATTTTAATCTCATTGAACCACATTTTACTTCTTAATTACAACCATGTATGTCGGATTTTCAAAATTTAATACACATTAGTGGTAAACTTTTATTTAACTGAAAAATCAGTTTGCTTGATTACCACTTAGTGGTTTCACTATTCATCAAAAATTGAAGTTTTTCAGAAAATTACCAAAAATTCACCCTAAGCTATATTTGATATTCCAAATTCAAAAATGAAGTCTATTTTACAAAATTCAAATCATATAAGTCACATTAATTAATTTAATAATTAATTCCCGCTGCCAGAGTAAATAGCGTGTTTTTACAAAACAATAAGTATCAAAAGATTGACACCAGTTTAAGTCTAATTTCAAAGTGAAATTGATTCCAATGACCACCATTGGATAAAATGGTAAAAATATATTCTAATTTTACTTCAAAAACAATTCAAAACATAATCTAATCATATAAATAAATTAGATTAAAAAATAGTTTTGATGTAAAATGCAGTATTTTTCACTATTCATTAAAAAATGAACATTGTCAGAAAAATACCAAAAATTCACACAAGGTAAATTTTGACATCCCAATAATAAAGGATAAGTTTATTTTGACAAACATAGTTTATAAAATTGTCAAAATATAGATTCAAAAATGATTTTCCATCAAAAGGCAGTAAAACAATCTTTTGAGAATATTAGTGTATTCCATGCATAAGATTGTATTTATTTTCATTTTAAGCCTCTATAACACTATCTTAATCATTAATAGACATAGATAAAAATATCTATTATTCATTACTTACTTGGGATGTTACATCCTTCCCCCCTTTAGAAAATTGCGTCCCCGCAACTTATTTACTTATCGAATAAATGGGGGTACTTATCCCTCATTGGATTTTCAGATTCCCATGTTGCCTCTTCAATCATGTGGTTTTTCCACAAAACCTTTACCTGGTGATTCACCTTATTCTGTAACACTTGCTCCCTGTGGTCAAGAATCTGGACCGGTTGTTCCTCATAAGATAGGTTCTCTTCCAGCTGAACTACCTCTGGACTCAAAACATGAGATGGATCTGGCATATACTTTCTCAACATCGAAACATGAAAAACATTGTGTACCTGAGATAAACACGGAGGTAAAGCCACCCGGTATGCAACTGATCCAACTCTTTCCAGAATTTCATATGGTCCAATAAACCTTGGACTCAGCTTTCCTTTCTTACCAAATCTCATCACACTTTTCCAAGGAGAAACCTTGAGAAAAACATGATCACCTACCTCGAAAGATAGATCCTTACTCCGGTTATCCGCATAACTCTTCTGCCTGCTCTGAGCTGTTCTCATGTGTTTCTGAATCAGCTGAACATTTTCTGCCATCTCTTCTACCAATTCTGGTCCCATCAACTTCCTTTCACCCACTTCATCCCAGAAAGCTGGAGTTTGACACTGCTTCACATATAATGCCTGAAATGGTGCCATCTGTATACTGGAATGAAAACTGTTTTTATATGAAAACTCAACAAAAGAAAGATGTTGGTACCAACTTCCCTGATAATCCATAGAACAAGCTCGTAGCATATCCTCCAATGTCTGAATTGTTCGTTCTGACTGCCCATCTGATTGAGGATGAAAAGCTGTACTAAAATTTAATTCAGTACCCAATGACTTTTGAAGGCCTTTCCAAAAGTAAGAAGTAAACCTGGGATCACGATCCGATACAATGGAGAGAGGAACTCCATGTAACCTGATTATCTCTTTAAGATACAAACGGGAAAGTTGATCAAGAGAGAAAGTATCTCGTATAGCAAGGAAATGAGCAGATTTGGTCAAGCGATCAACAATAACCCAGATTGCATTATTACCTTGAGATGTCTTCGGTAATCCAACAACAAAGTCCATGGATATATTCTCCCATTTCCACTCTGGCACTGGTAAAGGCTGAAGCATCCCTTTCGGCAACTGCCGCTCTGCTTTAACCTGCTGACAAGTCAAACACTTCACAGTAAAATCAGCAATATCTCTTTTCATTCCATCCCACCAGTAATACTCCCACGGATCTCTATACATCTTAGTACTGCCCGGATGAACTGAAAACGGAGAACTATGAGCTTCACATAACAACTCTCTTTTCAACTGTGAATCACAAGGCACACACAATCCCTTCCCAAATCTCAAAACGCAATCATTACCAATGTTGAATTCAGGCAACTTACCTTTCTGAACCAGCTCTACCTTTTTCTGCAACTCACTGTCTTGCTTCTGTGCTTTCTTGATTCTATCTGATAGAGAAGATCTCACTGATACCTGAAACAAAACAGAAGGACTTCCTGCACCAACAACTTCTATGCCAAAGTTCGTCAAATCCTTGACCAAAGGATCACGTTCCAGACGCAACATTGTTAATGAAGCATTACTTTTTCGACTCAAAGCATTAGCCACTTTATTTGTTTTTCCCGGATGGTAATGAATTGTACAATCATAATCCTTGATTAATTCCATCCATCTCCTCTATCTCATGTTTAACTCTTTCTGAGTGAATATATACTTTAAACTTTTGTGATCGGCATATATTTCACACTTTTCTCCATAAAAATGATGCCTCCAAATTTTTAAAGCAAAAACAACAGCAGATAATTCCAAATCATGTGTAGGGTAATTTACCTCATGAGTTTTCAACTGTCGTGAAGCATAAGCAATTACCTGATCATTCTGCATTAGGATGCAACCAAGTCCTTTCAATGAAGCATCACTGTATATAACAAACTCACCATTCCTGGATGTTAGTGCCAAAACTGGAGCATTCACCAATCTTCTTTTCAATTCCTGAAAACAATCATCACATTCTTTTGTCCAGATAAACTTAACACCCTTCTGAGTTAGCATAGTCATTGGACTAGATAACCGTGAAAAATTTCTAACAAACCTTCGGTAATATCCTGCCAAACCAAGGAAGCTACGAATCTCGGTTACATTTGTGGGTCTTGGCCATTCTTCCACAACTTTTGTTTTTGCAGGATCAACAGTTATTCCATCTTTTGAAATATTGTGACCAAGGAATGAAATTTGTTACAACCAAAACTCACACTTGCTGAATTTCCCATACAGTTTCTTTTCATTTAAGGTTTGCAAGATAACCCTTAAATGTTTTTCATGCTCCTCTTTACTTTTAGAAAACACCAAAATATCATCAATGAAAACCACCACAAACTTATCCAAGAACTCATGGAAAATTCTATTCATTAAGTCCATGAATACAACAGGTGCATTAGTTAGCCCAAAAGGCATTACTACAAATTCATAATGGCCATATCTCGTACGGAACGCGGTCTTCAAAATATCTGCCTCCATTACCTTTAGCTGATGGTACCCCGATCTCAAGTCAATCATTGAAAAAAACTGAGCTCCCTGGAGCTGATCAAACAAATCATCGATATGAGGCAAATGATATTTGTTCTTAACAGTGATATTATTCAAGGCTCTATAATCAATGCAAAGTCTCATAGAACCATCTTTCTTTTTAACAAATAAAACAGGAGCACCCCATGGTGATGTGCTAGGTCTAATGAAACCTTTCTCTAATAAATCTTGCAATTGCTCCTTAAAATCTAAAAGTTCAATTTGTGCCATTCGATAAGGGGGTTTTGAAATTGGCTTAGCATCAGGAACTAAGTCAACAGTAAACTCAACTTCCAGATCTGGTATTATTCCAGGCAACTCATCAGGAAAAACTTCAGGATACTCATTTACCACTGGCACATCATTAATCTGAACAGTTCCTTTATTTTCAATGATGTGTGCAAGGTAACATTCATTTCCATCTTTTACAAGTTTCTCAGCCTCTTGATATGTTATCAAAAGTAAGGGTTCATTCATGTAATCAAACAGAAAGTCTTTCTGAAAAGAAACTTCTTTAGCTCTACTGTCAATCTTAGCATGGTAAATAGAGAGCCAATCCATACCCAGGATAACATCAAACTCTACTAGAGGTAGAACAATAAGGTTTGCAAGTAGGTTCTTTCCACAGATAAGGATAGGAAGATTCTTATAAATTCTTTTTGCCTCAACATTTCCCCCAGGTGTTTTTACCAAAAGTTCAGGAGTCATTTCTTGAGATGGTATTCCCATTTTACTAGAAATGGTTTCAGAGATGAAAGAATGTGTAGACCCCGAATCAAACAACACACTGGCATAATCTGAAAAAACAAACAATGTACCTGATACAACTTCATTTGATGGCCCGGCATCTGCTGAAGTAGTTGAAAAGGATTTCACCACCCCTTTCTGCTTGTAGTCTAACTGCTTCCCATAACTCAAGCTCCTTGTCGGACACTCATTTTCATAGTGACCCATCTCATTGCACTTATAACATTTCACTAACTGTAAATCAATTTTTTCTTACCTTCACCTTGATCTTTTTCAGTGCAATCACGAGCCTTATGTCCCATCATACCACATCGGTAGCACTTCCCGGAATTCAGAAGACATTCCCCAGCATGCCTTTTTCCACATTTATCACAAACTGGAAACGTAGTTCTCTTACCATCAGACTTTTTAGAATAATTCTTATCTTTCTCATGCCACCTCGGTCTCTTCTTCTGATGGTTGTTATAGAAAACTTGGTCATCGGCAAACTCCATTTCCACCTTCTCAACACATCGAACAAGCTTTTCATAACTTATAAACTCACGAGAAGCTAATGACCTTCGATATTTTGGCTTTAATCCTGAGTAAAAACGATTGATTTTACTATCAAGGTCCCGGATAAAATTTGGAGCATACCTTGCCAATCGAGTGAACCTTTCTTCATAGGCAGCCACTGAGTCTTCCTCTTGCCTCAATTCCAAGAATTGCTTTTCCATCCTAATTCGAACAGCCTTAGGAAAATAATTCTCAAGAAACATACCTTTGAATTCATCCCAGTCAAGAGAATCAATCTCATCGACGTCCCTGATATTTTTAACCATAAACCACCACTGATCTGCTTCACCCTCCAAACGGTAAATAGCAAGACTAACCTTTTGATTGTCTGAACACACCATGACATCAAAAATCTTCTCCAGTGCTTTAATCCACCCTTCAGCTATCATAGGGTCAGATGATCCTCTGAATGATGGTGGATGTTGCCTCATGAAATGTTCCACCACTGACATGTTCCTCTGCGGTTGATCTGGCTGATCTCGTGCATGGATACCACCGCCATTAATCGCTTGAGTCAACTGCGCCATCACTGCAACAAACTGTTCAGTTCCAATTCCGACCATTTCTGGATGCTGATTCGGAAGGTTATTTCCTTCTGTATGCCTTCCTAGCACTGCTTCCCTATTTCCTCTGCGGAAAACCATTCTGAACAAACATGTCTTAGATGAAGAAGCATGGTAATATTTAAATGCTATATCATTTCGAAAAAAAAAATATTTTTGGATAATCATTTAATAGAATTCTAACTCCTAAAGTTATCTAAACCGACCTTTGATACCAACTATAAGGCCCCAGCCATAAACCTTACTTAATCTTGAGTTATTACAAGATTACACATTGAGGATCTTTTCGGGTTTACAGTTTTAGAGAATTAGATCACAAAACTTTCATTACATTCCACATATAAACAAAGTGGTTACATAAAGATAGTATTCTTCATTCCCATAAATGGAAACACATTTAAAATAAAACATGAATTATTTCTTGACACATCCTTGACGCTATCATCTTATCATGTACCTTTCCCTTGACCTGTGAAAAACATTTCAAAAACATGGGATGAGCATAAAAACTTAGTATGGGTTATAAAAACATGGAAAGGAAACATGGGTACATACATACATAAGAGTGAAATCATACTTTACCCATAAAACATAATCACTTTAACATACCTCATCAAATCATGAATAAATCATATAAATCATAAGACATAAAGGTAACTTGAGGCATTCATGACATTCTTACGTAGGGAGTAACCCTCTTGGCAACGTTTGGAATACCCATCATAGTATATTCCCTAAAATCTCTTCGGAGAAACCTTAACGTTTCACTCCTTCGTGTTACCCAATGCATTGGAGAGCTATAACGGGCTCACCCTCCCTTATTTTATCACGAAACCACCCGTCTTCATATTAATGCCCAAGAACCATAACATAATCATATCACATAAAACATGCATAAAGGAAACATAACATTTCCACATTTCAATCACGAGATATCAATAAAACATATTGACATAATAAAAACATTATGAAAACCATTTTCAATACCAAAGTAAAATAAAAGTAAAACATGGTATTTATTTTTCTTTTAAAAAGAATGTATGGCTTGTAGAGGAAGCCAAAACTCAAATAACGGTCACGACGGCGGAGAAGTCGTTGTCGCCGCATACGTACGACAAAAACATTCCCTTTTTTCGTTTAGTAAACGCTTCATATAAAAAAGATTCCTTTTGAATAAACGTAAAAGTCAAAGGGGTTTATACACTGTATAAAAGAAAGTTGTGTATAAAATAAAATATGCCTCAACGAAAGGAGATTGAGACGAAGTCCCATACCTCGTATCCGACATGACCCGACCGTTCTTTAATCTCCTGAATAATAAACTTTATTTAATATCTACTTTCTTATGAATCTTTTTCAAGTACATTATTCCTTTTATACCATGTTATGAACATCATGTAATCAGTTAAGTTAATAATGTTCATTTTGTCGGTATTTGGTTCTTAAGTCAAAAATAGACTTCTTACACTTACATGTTGTTAATTTGGTCAAAGGTTAATTATATCCAGAATGGTATTCATGATGTAGATATCATATATGTCATATATATCCAGTACATACATGAATTTATAATATTACATAATCATTTAGAGGTAAGAAATGAAATGCACCGTTCATGGAGACGGTAAGCCGTACGGACGCATGAATGCTACTTCGATTTCTGTTTCGTTTTTTTTGGAATGGAATCATAATTATATAAGAGTATTTTATAATTCCAGTATAATATCATATATAATATCATAGTTACATCCTTTATATGTCCCACATATGATATTTAACGAATCAAATCACTTTGAGAGGGCGGTAGTCCGCACTTCCTAAAATGAAGATATCGTGTTTACCCATAATGGAAACCATAAAGGTATGCCCAAAATGAAAAAAACAGAAGCTTAAGGAAAACATAAACATATTATATATCATATATAAAAATAGTGACATCAAAATGGTCACCTTTGAAGGTGTTAAATGAGTGTTGAACAATCATCGTTTTGGGAGGAAAAATTTCGCCATCCACAGAAACCGTATGTTCTTTAACCATTTGATGTAGTTGTGTGAGAGTGTAGCTCAAATAAATCATATAACAACATCCTAGTCTATTGAAGATACTGGTGTTGTTACAAAGGAAGTAAATAAAAAGAGTTAAGGGGTTGGAGAAGCAAAATAAAACAAATGAACATGAGAGAATGAATTACCTTTAAAAGTGTAACTCCTTTTGATTTGAGCCTAAAGGCTTCCTTTGAAAGGATTATGCCCAAAGGGAATCCTCTAGGATGAGGAGAGGGATGTGGAGAGAGTAAATGGGCAGGGGTTGGACGAGCCAAAGGCTTGAGGAGTGTGTGAAATGAGGTAGAGGTGGGGGCCTTTTATAAGAGGAGAGGAGAGGCACTTTTGGAAAGTAAATAAATATTACTTTATTTGAAAATGTGTTTCGGTTTCAAAAGGTTCCACATTGATATAATTCGTGGATAAGGTGATAAGGGTTCGAAATCCACTCATCCAATTGGTTTTGGCCATGTGTAGTTCATTGATTTTACATTATCTTTCCATTTTATTTAAATCGTCAAATAATGATGTCATCGCTGCATCATTATTATGTCATAAATAATTTAATTTATTTAATGTCTAAAAATTATAAAAAAATAATATGATGTAGAAAATCTTTTTATATTTCCAATGAATACTTATAATCAAAAATCAGATCTTTATAAGCCTATGTAAAAATTGTTTTCGTAAAACATATTATGTTTGTGTCATTTTTACTTTTACATTAAATAAAAAGTTATTTATGTCATTTCCAAACAAAAGTGGATCCATTGGGTCCCCAAGTTGACCCATGGCTTGTCTTGGTCGGCCATGACACAACCGATAAGGTTGGGACATGTGTCTAGGTCATTTCATATTATTAAATCATTATTTATACCTTAAACTACACTAATTACCACTAATCGCGATTAAAAACTTAATTAAGTTACTATTCACCAAAAATTATTTTAATCTCATTGAACCACATTTTACTTCTTAATGACAACCATGTATGTCGTATTTTCAAAATTCAATACACATTATTGGTAAACTTCCATTTAACTGAAAAATCAGTTTTCTTGATTACCACTTAGTGGTTTCACTATTCATCAAAAATTGAAGTTTTTCAGAAAATTACCAAAAATTCACCCTAAGCTATATTTGATATTCCAAATTCAAAAATGAAGTCTATTTTACAAAATTAAAATCATATAAGTCACATTAATTAATTTAATAATTAATTCCCGCTGCCAGAGAAAATAGCGTGTTTTTACAAAACAATAAGTATCAAAAGATTGACACCAGTTTAAGTCTAATTTCAAAGTGAAATTGATTCCAATGACCACCATTGTATAAAATGGTAAAAATATATTCTAATTTTACTTCAAAACCAATTAAAAACATAATCTAATCATATAAATAAATTAGATTAAAAAACAGTTTTGATGTAAAATGCTGTATTTTTTACTATTCATTAAAAAATGAACATTGTCAGAAAAATACCAAAAATTCACACATAGTAAATTTTGATATCCCAATAATAAAGGATAAGTTTTTTTTTGACAAACATAGTTTATAAAATTGTCAAAATATAGATTCAAAAATGATATTCCATCAAAATGCAGTAAAACAATCTTTTGAGAATATTAGTGTATTCCATGCATAAGATTGTATTTATTTTCATTTTAATCCTCTATAACACTATCTTAATCATTAATAGACATAGATAAAAATATATATTATTCATTACTTACTTGGGATGTTACAGTTTTTGTGACAAAAACCCACACTTTATTAATTTCCCAGAAAATTTATTTTCATTTTAGTTTTTCAAGACAACTTATAAATGAATTTCATGTTCAATTTACTTTTGTAATAATAAAATATATCATCAACAAACATAACCACAAACCAACACAAGAACTCAAGACAAATTATATTCACAAGATCCATGAATTTAGCAGGTTCATTGTTTTACCCAAAAGGAATAACTAAAAATTCATAATGGCAATATCTAGTACAAAACACAGTCTTGGTAATGTCTTCTACATTTACTTTCAACTAATGGTACCCCGACCACAAGCCAATATTTGAAAAATACTGGGCTCCCTGGAGCAGATCAAAGAAGTCATTGATATGAGGCAAAGGATACTTCTTCCAAACAATAATGCCATTAAATTATCTATAATCAATACAAAGTCTCATTGAAACAACATTATTTTTGACAAAAAACTTAGGATCTCCAAATGGTGATGTGCTATGTCAAATAAAACCATTATCTACTAACTCCTGCAGTTGCTTCATTGACTCTAAAAGTAAAATATTAGAAATTATATTAGGGGGTTTTGAAATTATATTAGCATTAGAAACTAAGTCAATAGAAAATTAAACTTCTTGATCTGGTATTATACAAGGAAATCATCAGAAAAAATACCACTAGAACATCATTAATCTACACTATTCCATTGTTTTAAAAAAATATGTACACTATAACATTCATTTCCATGTTTTACTAGCTTCACAGCTTCCTGGTATGATATAAAATGTTAGGTTTCAATCTTGTACAAAATTTTTAATTATTTCTAAAATGAAACTATTTTAGCTCTGAAGTCAAACATTGCATGATAAATAGAAATCCAATTCATTCCCAAAATAACATAAAACTCTAATATAGAAAAAACAATAAGTTTTTCAGGTAGATTCTTTCCACACACATGGACATGAAGGTTCTTATTATTTCTTTATATATCAAAATTTTCTCCTAGTGTTTTTACCATATGTTCAGGATTCAAATAATAATATGGAATTCCCAATTTAATAGAAAAGGTTTTAGAAATGAATGAATATGTTGACCCGGAATCGAACAACACATTGGTATAATCAGAATAAACAAAAAGGGTACTTGATACTACATAATTTGTTGTCCCAACATCTGCAGAAGTAGTTGCATAGTATTTTACCACCCCTTTCTTCTTGTATACCCTCAAAATTTCCTGAGTTTAGTTCTTCGTTGGACCCTAATTTTCATAATGACCCATTTTATTGCACATAAATAATTTCACTAGATGTTAATCAGATTTCCTATTACCATTACCTTGATCTTTTTCAATGAAATTATGTGGATTATGTTCAATTTTACCACATTGGTAGCACTTACCAGGATTCAAAAGAAATTCCCCAGTGTTCTTTTTACCACAATTTTCACAATACGTAAAGTTATGTTTCTTACCATACGACTTTTCTAAAGTCGTCAACCCTTTCATCTTCCACCTCGACCCCTTATTCAATTGTTAACCAAAGAACATCTGATCATTAGAAAACTTTATTTCGATATTCTCTACACATCAATCATGATTTTAATAACTTTTGAACTCATGATAAGCTAAATACCTTTGATACTTTGGCATTAATCCTGAGCAAAAATGATTGATTTTAATATCAATATCCAATATGAAATTTTGAACAAACCTTACCATTTGAGTGAATATTTCTCCATAATCCACCATTGAGTTATCCTCCATCCTAAAATACAAGAATCGTTTTTCCATCCTAAGACAAACCACCTTAGAAATTATTTCTCAAGAAACATACCTTTCAATTTCTCTCAATCAAGAGCATCAATCTCCTAACAATACTTGATATTTTTAAACATAGACCACCACTGATAATCTTCACCATCAAAATGGTAAATTTAATGACTAACCTTGTGATTTTCTGAACACACTATGACATAGAAAATCTTTTCTTATGCTTTAATCGACCCTTTCACTACCATAGGGTCAGTTTATCCTCTGAACAATAGAAGATGTTTCCTCATGAAATGATCCACTATTGACATGTTCCATTTTTTTATCTCGCTGATCTCGTGCATCGATACCACCACCATTAATAGTAAAATTCAACCGTTCCATCCCTACAAAAAACTATTTAGTTCTTATTATGACCATTTCTAGTTGCTAATTTTTAAGGCTGTCTTCCTCCTGATGTCGTCCCATCATAGCTTCCATATATCCTATACTAAAAACCATTCTGATCACATAAATATATTAGGACAAGAAACATGTTAATCTACAAATGTTATATCATTTCAATCATTCCATAAATTTATTTTTTGATAACAATTTATCAATTTCCTAATTCCTAATTTTATCTAATCAGAACTATGATACAAAATATAACGACCCATCCAAAACCCTTACATAATCTTGAATTATATTAATTATTCTGATTAAGGATCTTTCCAGGATAAGAGTTTTAGAGAATTTGGTCGATGACTGACTAAAAATTACTTTTTTATTATAAAACACATTTAAAGGGAAAAGTGAGAACCACATACAACCAGAGAAAAATGATCAGACCACCGCATCCCAGCATGTAAACCAAAAAACAATCCTTTATCAACATAGTCTTTCTCGGCTAGCAGTCCTGTGTAGAAGCATGGGCATAGAACCGATGGCAAAGCCATACCCTCTCAAGAAACCAATTCCAAGAGACCCGCATTAATGAGGACATGATGCTCAAAACCCATTCTAGGGCAGGTCCAAGAAGCGTGCTAAAACAAGAAAAAATAGAACTTCAAAGATAAGTGACTCCAAAAAACTCTAGATCACACAACCCAAGCACTCACACCAGCCAACTACGACCACCAGATTAATCTAAGTTTTTAACTAGAAACATAATGTTACCAGAATCTTCTTCCCTATATAATTTCCATGTTAGGGAAGATATGTTTAAGCCAATGTCTTGCAAAATCCGCTTCTCAAAAATATAAACAAGTTGATCCCATGTCTAAATGTACTCATTAAAACTGATCTTCCCGTGATTGAAACCCCCTACCAAAATAGTGTCTTGTTTATCAATCCAAGAATATTGTTAGTCATTAAGGGACACATCTATTGTCCATCGCATAATTCTAGCAGCCTCCTCCTCATTAGCATTTAGAAATAAGACATGTTCTATAACCTCTTCACCAGAGCTTAAAAGGAGAACCAATGACTGGAAATTCTGCTCCCCAGTCCTCAAGTAGTTAAGAGACTTCATAGCCATTCTCATATCACCCATCCTCTATGTCGATCCAGTCTTTAGAGGGGGAGGTATAGTAGTAGTAGTCCTTCTTCCCCTTCCTCCTCCTGGTCTTCTGGTTCAGTGTTTCATCCACGGAATGGCAGTGCTCATCTTCCTTGCACTCATGCTCACATCCCCGAACTATCTCTGGTCAGTAACTGTGGGAAGCACTCAATTCTGTTTCATCGATCTTCTCAAATTTTTTGTATAGGGGAATTAAGAGCTGAGTACTGGGAGTAGGCCCCCCTCTCTTCCCCTTACCCTATAGCCAGTACTCCTCCAATGAAGGCCCATGTAACCCCTACTACAGAAAACCACTAACCGGCCCCATTAGCATGGCCATATCATCATCCCCCCTATCTTCCCTCTACACCAAAACATAATGGCTTCCACACTCATGAACTTCAAAACTAACCAAGTCTTGATGTACCGGAAAACACTTCTTCACACCCAGTTCAGTTGAAGAGCGATCCAGGTCCTGCCTCCATCTTTTGAATAGCTCAGCGGATGATGGATTGGCCTGAGGTACAAAATTCTTCTTCACCAGAGACTGCACATGGGAAGGTCGACTAGACCCTACCACCAAAGCCCCCTTGAACGTATCTGCACTGATAAGCGCAACGTCCTCCATTTTCAAACATCTAGTAAGATCTCCCCCACCCATACATCCTTCCTCCACTATAGAACGTTTTTTGAAGGTCTCTCCCATTCCCTATCCCCCATATTCCATCCTGCAGTAGATTCCACTCCTCCGAATGCGCTGAGACCCCCTACGAAAAACTTCCAACGAGTGACCCAAATGATTGCATCCAGAACCGAAATCAATCTAATTTTTGTATACCACCCTTTATTTGCAGCGTAATTCCTCACCCATAGTGATCCAGACATATTCAAATGGTACCCTTGTAGTATCCACTTCGATGCAGACTCGGGGATTTATCGGATGACAGAGAGAATCTGTTCATCAATCCGAGAACATATAACTACCGAGTAAAGTTCCTAGAATGTGCATAACAGAAGGATTTTTAAATGGCATGGGAAGGTTTGGGAAACATACCCAAGTCTCTATAGTTGAAGGATCGTGCTTCATATTCCAATAGAAGGTCCATCAAAAATGAAAAAATCATAAGTCTTCCAAGCTACAAGTAGCACTTGACCACGCCTTAAAGAGGTTATCCACCAAGGAGAAGTGTATCTTAATGTGTCAATTATCAACAGACCCACGGTCGCCCTGTCCTGCAAATCACAGGAGTCGAAGACATGCCGATCGAACACATCCACCGATGGTCGCCACTAGAAAAACCTAGAAGTTAACGTGTTCTTCAAAAGAAATAGGGTTTCTAAGAACTCTTCTCCTGATAACTGGAGGATAGTATAACCCTCGAGAAAATTCGAAACAGTAGGTCCAAGAAGAACATAAGGAATAGTATGATGTAAATCAGGCTTCGCGAAGGGTGTGAATTTGGAAGACTTCCATTTTCTGGGTGACGAGTACCCCCCCCCCCCCCCACATTAGAGGGTGAGGAGCCGGCGCGAAGGCGGCCGCCGCTGACACATCAAGATCCCGGCTGGGTCTTCACGAGCATGGTCCCACCAATCAATCATGGACTCCGAATTCGGTCATTACTATTACATTTAAAATCAAAAATGATAAAGCAGACACTTCTACTGTATCCAAATTTTTCCCAATAATAAACTACTTATAAAAAACAAGAGTTATTTTCTTGATATAAATCATCTTGTATTCATTCATTCTCTTAACCGTCCTTATACCCAATGAAAATAATTTCAAAGTCATCGGATGAGAATAAAAGCTCTATAAGGGTTATAAAACAATGAAACAAATATTATTCCATCGATACATACCAATCAATGAAATCATACTTTTAAATCCTTAACATACCATACAAAATCATAAGATTTATGAATAACACATGGAAATCATAAATTATAATGTTAACATATGGAATTTATAACATACTTATGTTTTACCTTTAAAATCCACGTAGGGAGTTATGCATGGAATACCCATCACATTATATTCCCTAAATCTCATAGGATTAACATTAATTTTCACCACCATCATGATACCCAATCCATTGAAGATCGATCTCGGGCTCACCCAACCAAGGATTATCACAGAACAACATGTATATGAAATAATTCCCAATAACCATAACATATTAATAACAAATAAAACAAGCCAAAATTAAAGATAACATTTCCACATTTCAATCATTATATATTATTCAAGATATTTAAATAATTAAGTCTCTCTAGAAACTATTTTCAACACCAAAATATGTAAAAAGGGTATATGATATTTATTTTCTTCATAAATTTTTTTTCTTTTTAAGGAATCCAAATATTAAATAATTCTCGCGGTGGAGGAAAGGTCATTATCACCGCTTACGTTAAAAGGAAATATTTTCTTTGACATTTAGTTATCGCTACATAGAAGAAAGAATACCTTTAAAGGAAATGAAATTTCAAATGGGGTTATACACCGTATAAAATAATGATAGGTTTAAATCAATATATTCCTCAATGAAAGGTGATTGAGATGAAGTCCTTTAACTCATGTCCGACATAACTCGTTGGTTCTTTAATCTCGTGAATAATAAACTAATGTCAATTTCTACTTTCATAATAACCATTTTAATGCATATTATTCCTTTTATATCACTTAATACAACATTATATTCATTACATATTCATTTATGTTTATAATGGCCATTTTTTCGATATATGGTACTTGAGTCAAAAATGATGTTCTTATAATTACAAGTTATTTTTTTGGTCAGATGTACATTGTATCTATACTGATATTCATGATTTAGTTATTATATATATCATATATATCAAGTATATATATATATATTCATAATAGTAAATAACATTTGGAGATATGAAATGAAATGCATCGTTCATGGAGACGGTAAGTTGTACGTATGCATGAACAATATATTCATTTATACTTCGTATTTAATAGAATAAAAATATAATTATACATATTTATATTATAATTATAGTATAATATCATATATTATAACATTAACTCCATACTATGTGTGATCCATGTATGGCATGATTGAGTCATATCACATTGAGGGCGCGGTAGTCCGTACTTCCTCAAATGAAATTATCGTATTTAACGATTATACAAACCTTAATGGTATGATATAAATGAAAAATAAAGAAAAATATAGACAATATAAATATAATATATATAAAATATAAATATATTTCCATCATAATCCCCACCTTGAGAGATGGTATGAGATAATTCAATAATCATTGTTTCGTGAGGCAGTAGATCTCCATCCACTGCAACAATATGTTTGTATCTTTTCAATGGATGTGTGTAGATATGAAATTAGAATCACCCTAAAAAATGACTTAGTAAATTTATGATTATTTTTTTGTGGTAAAATAATGGAATAAATAGTGTTTAGAGGGTTGGATAAGGAAAATAAAAGAAAAGAACATGAGAGAAGACGTTACCTTTAAATCGGGTAACTTCCTTTGTTTTGATCCAAAAGGCTTTCTTGAATATCCTAATTCCTCAGGGAAGTCTTATAGGAGTACGAGAGGGATGTAGGGAGCTTTTTGGATCAAGGTTTACACCAATCAATGGTCTTTTGAGGGGTTTTTAGAGGGTTAGAGTTGGTGGCCTTTTATAATTTGGAGGAGGGGCTGTTTTGGAATACTTGAATGTATTATTTTATAATAAAAATATTTTTTGTTTCAAAAGGTCAAAAACATATTTAATATTAATATAAACAGCATATATGTCTAAATAAAATCATAAAATAAGAAATGGATTTTATTTGTATTTTTTTTTAATCCTTATCATTTTTATTTATCCAGTTTTTAATCTTTTTGTTTTATCAAGTATTTAACACATTGAGAATCAAAATAGTTATCAAAGAAAAAAATATCCAATTAAATATTTAATACTAAATTTTTAGACATATTATAACTATTTGACCAAATATTATATATTTTTGAATTATATAATATTTAATAAATTTTTTTATATTTTAAAGTATGAATTTATTCAATTTTTACTCTATTTGTATCTTAACTTTTTAAAATATATATAAAAACATAATTACTTTTGTAAACCTTCTTTAATTCAATGATAAAAACTATATAAAAATCTATAAAATTCATGTATTTCATAAATAGTTTCATAATAAATTTATTTTATCATATATAATATCAATTATTTGAATCCAATATTAATGATGCAATTACATCATCACCATTGTGTCATAATCAGATTTATTTATTTAATGTAGAAAATTTTAAATAAAAAACATGATTTAGGATGTCTTTCTATATTTTAAATGAATATATATAGATGAAAATATAACTTATATAACTATATATAATTTTTTTTTTACTAAAAGATATGTGTTTATGTTATATTTTCCATAACATTAAATTAAAAGTAATTATATTTTATTTTCACACACAATTGGCTCCATGGGATCCAAAATTGGACCAAAAGATGCCAATGGCCAGACATATATCATACAAGAGGGTTAGGAAACGTTATAGGGTAATTTAATATTATTATAATATTATTTTTTACAATTTTTTTAGCATATATACCTTTTAATAATGGTAAATAAAATATTTACAAAAAATACTATTCATAATGTCTAAAAATAGAAGTTACCTATTTAAAAAATGTGGGCCTCTTGATTAAAAATATGGAATCTATTTTAACAATTTTAAAACATCAAATATTCTGAAATTAATTTAAAATTAATTCCCGTTTTCAAAAAAAAATTGATTTTTAAAAATAATAACTATTAAAGGATTCAAACTTGTTTACGTCCAATTTCAAAGTGAAATTACATCAAATGAACCAAATTGTATTACATGGTAAAAATATAATATAATTACACATTAAAATAAATTTAAAAGATAATCTAACTATTATAATTAATTATATTAAATGAATGATTGTAATTAAAATGCCTTATTTTTCATTATTCAAAAAAATGAACTTTATCAAAAAATACTATATTTTCATAAAAAGTAAATTTTGATGTCCCAATATTAAATAATAATTTTATTTTGTCAATTAGAACATATAAAATTTAATGAAAAATATATTTAAAAACAGTTTACCATCAAAAGGTGGTAAATCATCCTTTTATAGAGTATTAGAGTATTTATGCTTAAAATTGGGTTTAAGCACATTTTAAGCCTCTGAATTATACTGTATAATTATTAAAACATTTAAAAAATAATAATTATATTGTAGATAGTTTATTCATTTCAACCAATTCAATGACTATGTGTTAATTACAATTTAAAATAATAATATTTTTATATTATTTTTCTGTATAACCCAATGTTGTGTGCAATTTATGATTTAAAAAAACACGATATTGTGTATTGGGTAAGCCATCGAACATAGTATCCCCATAAGATTAAAATTAATTTTTGAATAAAAAATATTAATAAATAAAAAAATATCATATTTATTATTCACATGAGATGTTACAATCTCTATAATCATACTATAATTCTAACTCTGGTGAGAAATCTATACAAATAATCCCTTTGGTGAAAACTAAAAAGTGCTAGTCGAAGAAGAGATATCATTCTTTAATGATCCCTTTTGATTTATCTATTTCTCCGCCCCTTAAATTTCTTTAATTAAATATTATATAATATTAAATTTATCCCCAATATACTGAGATTATGTTATGTTATGGTTTCAACCTGCACCTATACACACATATATAAAATAGTAAATGAAATCAATGTTGGTTTGTACAATGTCCTACCAGTTCTAAAAATGATGTAATTCATTTTTATTTTACCAAAAAATGTTTGGAAATTATTCTGTGCATTCAATTTTATATGAGATATATATATATATGATACTTATGATGTCGCAATACCTCTATAATTTTTATATAACATATAGATTCATTCTTTCCATTTAATTGGAATATGATAACATCATTTTTGGATGGGTGGACTACTGCCTCTTCAAAGAAATGTGATATGTTCACACATTTGTTTGACTAAATTATGTCTTTATTCAATAGAAAAATTAATATTAATGAAATATATATATATTTTAATGAAATAATTTACATTATTTTAATATAAAATAAATTTTTATTTATTACCTCTCCACACACTAAAACATGTTAACATCATTAGTGGATAGAATACCACCTTTTAGAAGGGATGTGATTCCATTTCATTAAAAAAATAAAATATATATAAATTATTTAATAATATTGTATTTATTTTATTAAAATCATTATGTAATGATCAATTTCACTTACATAATTTCCCTAATGATCATAGGAAAATTAATAAATTTCCTATGCATACGTATGACCTACCATCTCCATGATTGTAACATAGGATCATTTTTCAAAAAAATAAGTCATGATTAGTGTTAAAGTTATATTCATTGTATAAATGTGATAATTATTTTATTATTATTGTTTTATATTTTTTTATAAAATTACATCTTTGGCGATAGTCAACCAAACATTGCAATTTTGAAACATAATATTAATATTGTCAAAACATCCGACATAAACATAATTGATTATTTTATTGTTTAAATAATTTTAATAAGTGAAATAAAAGTATTTATAATCAATAAATTGATTTAGAATAATTTAAATAATTTAACATACTTTTTTATTCCTGAATATAAGGGGATACATGAAATATCATACTTAAGGTAATAAATGTCCTCTCAATCTCCTTCCACTAAGGCATATTTTGAGTTTTTGCACAAAACATCTTTTATGAAGAATATATACAGCCCTAGTGACATGTCATAACTTAAAATTATTTTTTGTCATGTTGCTTAATTTTTTTTTAAATTTCATACCTTCATTTGTATAATGATTCAAATATTTCAATGTGTTATTGGACACATTGATTTAAAAATATCTTTTTAAATGTTTATTGATTAAATTTCAAACTTTATTATTCCATATATATATATATATTATTTATATTATTTTTCATATTTATTTAAATTGATAGTAAAATTTATAAATGATAATTTTGTGTCGATTTTGGTATTTGTATTCCTCTATAATCCATCATGTTTTTCATAAAAAAACAAACCCATAATTTTCTTTTTTGAGTATTTTATTATTGAATATGGGTTATGGAAATTTATTGATTATTTTAATATATCTAAATCTATTTAAATGAGTTTATATACAATTTTAGGAGTGACAGGTTTAAAAAAAATTTCAATAGTTTTTTAGGATTCTAAATTTGTACTCAAACACTTGATGGGTTGTTATGTGATAAAATGATGAAGGGTAGTTCTACGATAAACTAAGGATGTTTGGTTTCATGACAAACCAATGATGGATGGTTCATTGATATACCTCAAATGAATTAGGCATGGAAGTAAACTATTTGTTTTTTCATTTTTATTTGAGATGATAATGGATTTTGATAGCAAGATAATTTCAATTATTAGAATGAAAATTTTAATGATGTCCCAAGTTACCTCTATGTGACGTTTATTCTTGATATGGGATTTTAGAAATATTGTAATTAAAAAAAGGTAACCGATGAATTTATTTTCAAAGGAATGTTTTTAATACTTCATAAAGATGAAGTGATTTAATTTATGATAATGTTTCCAAGGGATTTTACCTTTATACACAGATAAGAAATTTCCCACATTGTATATCCCTATTTGAAATTTTGTTATCCACCAATCATTTTTAATGTTTTTCAATAGATTTTAGGATAGGTGATGGAATGGAAGAAATTATGTATACATTCATTATGATTTATAATAAAATTGATCATTTTATATTTTAATATTTTTTTACTATGGTAAAAATGGGTTCAAGTGAGAAGTTTCCACTTTTTACTATATAGTTTTTTCATGTTTGAGTTATGTCCTTATTCTATAAAATTCCTCAATGTGAATGAATATAATTTATTTAATAAAAATGATGATTGAGTAATATTTATTGATGTTGACTTATATAAACCTTCCAAATAATGTTTTATTTTCTCTTAAATTAATCATATGATCATACACACATTCTCACTAAAGTCCATTCCTAACATCCTGTGTAACTCCAATGATAGATCCTTACCTGATAAAAACCATCATCATATCGCACCACATAGGAAGACACTCCCATAGTCAAAGTACATTTATATAATTAAATTATATATTGACACTAAATTTAATTCCCAGACTCCATCTGATACAACATATGATATAATCTTAGCATTCATTAAGAAATCATGATGAATCCATGTCCATTTTCTCATTATCATCTAAATAACATAACTAACATCTAATGATTGGTCCCATTATATTGATGTTACATCAAATTTGAGTTTTTTACATAAATTTTTAAATATCAATATTGGAAAAAACATAATGAACGGTGGTGACCATAATTCTTGAACTCTACCATTAAAAATGGTTATCAACTATCACATGTTTCGGGATAATGGAAATATCATCCTTAGAACATGGTAAAATTCATCTCTTGGGAAGTACATAAACATAAATACCTATAGTAAGATCTCCACTATATGGATTACTTCACACCATTCATCATGGAAACCGAAAAAGTGTTATATTATCACTTTTTTATTGATCGTATTAATACATGCTTCTCAAATCAAGTTATACCTAAATTGCATTAACTAAAAACCATCCTGGAAAAACCCCCGATCCAAATTCAGATATCTTCTCCACCCTAGAGGCACATATTTTCTTACATTAAAATACCTGGTGTACTTGATCAAAAGATATTAATCATGTTGAATTTGATATCATCTAATAAAAATATACTCATTTATTTAGAAGTCAGTAATCCTTTCTTATAACTAACATGCACAACCTTTATTCCACGCAAGTAAAGTGGGTGTATAATCCTATAATACTCAATTGTAATACCATAATAATGATCAGTGAGTCACATCCCACAAAAATTACAGATCATATGACTAAAAAAATATATTGATCATGCAATTTCAGTTCATTAATACAACCCCATTCTTAGCAACCACCTAGTGTTATTACATTCACAAGCATCCACTCACACTCTCAACACATATATAATGGGCAGTCAAAGTCAAAATCATCAGGTCACCAAATATTACTTCCTTAAAACCAAGATCAATCCAAAATCATGAAAACTCAAGGTTGTCAACCTCAACTAATACAAAGGCATAACAACTTTTTTACAAAAAAAATTTACCACACTCCAATGCATCAGTCTCAAACCCAAATCAATTATCCATTCCATTATTTTCATTGATAATATAAAGACATGAAATAAAAACTAATGTGTCTACCATCATATGATATATCCTGATAAAATTTGGTAACATAATCATTATCCTGAATCATAACACTCTTATAACTAACATACAAAGCCCAATATCAAAATTCCAATGCTCTTATCCTCGACCAGTAGGTTCTATCTCACAAATATCATATCTCACAAGAATATTTTAATTATTACAATATTAAAATCATATAGATACTCATCGGGGAAACAACCCACTCTATGCTCCCATGTAAATATCTATGGTATCACATGAGAAGTACTTTTCTTAGAGTGAACCAATCCACCCCGAGTATCGATAAATGGGATAACCCCATTAAGAATCACTTTAACATTCCATGTATTTAATTAATAATAAATTTTCATATATATTAGTATTTCTAAAATTAATATTAGTTTTTTTAAAGGGGATTGTATTTATGATATCATACCTGACCCACAATAATAGGTATATCTGAAATCTTACGTTTCACACAACACTGAGTAACACTGAAAATTAACACAACTTTAATATTATTATTTTAAATGGTAGTTAATGCTTAGTCTTTTTATTAGAGAGAATAATCATAATTAAATATATTATTATTTAAAGTTTTTTATATTATTTAAATACTAATAAAAATAAAATAAAGGCTTAAAATGTGAATGGATCTAATTTTAAACACAAATACTCTAACATTTTTAAATGTCTATTTTACTGCTATTTGATGTCAAAACCTTTTTAAAAATAATTTTTTAACTTTTATATGTATTTTATGATAAAATAAACTTTTCATTTTTATGTGGGACATCAAAAATAAATTTTTTTATTTTCCTGATAAAATTTGTTTTTTAATGAGTAGTGAAAAATACTGGATTTTAATTCCAAACTACATTTTCATCTAATTTATTTATATAGTTATATTAACATTTTAATTGAGTTTAATGTGTACCTATGTTATGTTCATATAATTTAATCTACATATGGTCATTGTAAATAATTTCAAGTTTTAATTGGACATAAAAACATGTTGATATTTTTATACCTTTTACTTCTTAAAAACTCATTTTCTTATTTTGATAACTGGAATAAATTTAAAATTAATTTCTCTAAATTTTGTGTTTTTAATTTGGAAAATTTGGTTCCATATTATGAATGAGAATAACTAAATTATATAAATGGTTACCGTATATTTTTTTAAACTGTAAATAGTAAGTTAAGTAATTTTTTTTATTTATCGTTGTTAAAGGGTAAATCAGGTAAATTAGGGTGAAAATAGTATTACAGTAATATAAATCTACACAAAAAATTTCCCTAATCATATTGGATGAGATATTTAAGTCCATGATAATACTTAGGAAGAGAATTCAGAAATTTGTAACCACTTCGGTGTGGAAATGACATTTTATTATATTTAATTTAGTGAAAAAGAAAATATAACACAATCATATATATTTTAATTAAAAAAAATTAATATTGTTTTATATAATTGATATAATAGAAAATAAATAGACATTGAAAATAGAAATCTATTTCCTACATAATGGTATTTTATTTATAATTCTCATATATTTAAAAAAGAAATTTATATATGACACACTGATGATTCAATGATTACCGTATTAATGAATGATTCAAATAAATGATATTATAAATATTAAATTAATTGTAATTTGAACATATTCATGCCATACAAAAATTTTTAGAATTACATTGTCATGTTAGGGATGATTTACTTCCTTTGGATTAATGGAATAACATTGGTATGACTTTAAAAAAAATCAATTACTAAATAGTGTCCAAATTGACCTAAATGAGGTTTTAAACAAAATACTATTTTATTAAAAGGTATAATAGTCCTAAAAATATAATATTCAGTTAACTGGCATATATAGTGTTACAAGTATCATTAATTAACAACTTGTGGTTCACGTGTAATTTTATTCTAAAAATATTAACCATATATTAAGAAGATACATGAAGACATTGTAAGAGTAAATGTTTTTAACTAGGGGATAAAGCTAAATGATAAGGTTACATTTGGGACCTAAAATTTTCAATAAACTATTGTTTTAAATAATTTCTACCCATACCCATATTATCATCCGAATTAATAACTGTTTAACAATTATAATTCTAAAATCATTTTATTATAATATATTATTTCAAGGAATTCTTAATGTGCCTCTTGACCCTCTTATAAAAGGACATAACCTCTACCCACAAACTCACTCTTCTGAAGCCCATTATATCATCCAAATATGATAAAATAATCTCTAAAAAATACCTAAAATCATTATAGAGGCCAAAATTTTGGCATAAATACATCTTATGAAGAGCTTTTGTGAAAATCAAAAGGTGATAATAAAAAAGGATGTATTTTTTATCACCCCCATCAAAATTATTTTCTTCTTCTACATCCTTTTTTATGTACTTTTCATAAAAGGAAAGAAATAATGCATATTATACATGCTGTTTTGTTATTATAATTATGATATGACCTTTTACTACTCTTTTTTCCATCCAACGAATCACAATATCACCATGTGTGCATATGTATGGCTTACCGTCTCCACAACGTAGTGTAACATATTATTTAACAAGACATAATATGGAAGTGAATAATGATGATTATAATGGAATAAAATAATGAATATAATAAGATAGTTATTATCTATAGTTAATATTCAATCCAACTATATACTGTTTACCATTAAGTGAATGATATCATTTCTCATGCATACGTATGACCTACCATCCCCATGATGCGGAACGATTCATTCTACATGATATTCATTAATATAAGATTATATACATGAATGGAATGAATAAATATGAGATATTTTATATTTATTTTTTCTCTAGTATTATGAAATTTTTATTTATAACTTACCCTTATGGATTTTAAAATGAGTAAATTTGATAATTTCATTTGAGAAAGTGTGGACTTTCTCCCCCTCAAAAGTGATCTTACTCGTTCATTCCATACATATAACATATTAAAGACGGAGTTTATAAAAACATGTAACATATATAACATATATATTATAAATGAACTATAATATACCCATGTACTATTTAGTTTTCATTCCATAAATAAGAAAATGAAATTAAAGTAGTGTTAATGCGTACGTACGACCTACCGTCTCCATAAATAATTCATTTCATTTATTATCTCCAAATTTTATAGACTATTATAAATACTTATATAATGGATATATATGGTATTTAAATACATAATAATATTCTGGATATTATGTATTTATTACCACATTGACAATCTACATAAAAAAAATTCATTTTCGACTCAAGTACCGAAAATTGATAAAATGACAGTTATGAACTTAAATAATTATTTAATTTTTAAAAAGTGGAAATGATTGATATAATATTAATAACAAACATTATTAAGGCTATCAAGAATGTGAAAATTACCCTATTTTTATTATTTATGAATATATAGAATGAATGGGACAAGTCAGATTCAATGTAATAGAAATCATAACTAAATCTCCATTCATTGAGAAAAATATCCATTCCATTGGTATTGTTTTTCCATGAATATGTTTGAATGACCTATTATTGTTTTACACTGAATATCGACTTATATTGGGTGTATCTTTAATTTTTACACATATTTATTTCATTTATTTTTCCTTCATCTATTGAAATGAACATTGTAATGGTCTTCGCCTCAATCTTCGTTCATTGAAAGCAATTTTTATTTATACACGAACTCCATTTATACTATGAACAATACTCCCCCTTTGACTTTTAAATTTAATCAATGGATTTAAAAAGGGAATAATTTTATTAAAAATAATTTAACTAAATGAAAAATGGAATGTTTCATTTTAATATATGTCGTGATAATGATAATTCGGCCACCACGAGCATTATTTGATATTTGGATTACTTTACAAGATATGTTGTTTTTAAATTGAAAAAATGAATAGTATATTTATGTATTTTGGTTTTAAAATTCTTATCATAATGGATCGATTATATCAATATCTTGAAATGATGACTTATGGTTTCTATGTGATAATATTATTTTTTGGTCATGCTTGTTCATATGTTATGATTATGTTACGATTTTTGGGAATTACTTATGTATATGGAATGTTTTTGATAATCCAATGGTAGGTGATCCCATGATAACTCTCCAATGCATTGGGTAATGTGACATTGGTAAAAATTAAGGTTACTCCTAAGAGCTTTAGGGAATATACTATGATTAGTATTCCAAACATAACTATTAAGGTTACTCCCAATGCGGATCTGAAAACTACAATTTAAGTATGTCATGGATGCCAAATGGTACAATTATGACACTTGAATTTTAATAATTATTCATAAATACTATAATTTCATTAGGTATGTTAATGATATTCTGTTTTAGGAGTATAATTTATGATTCATTAATTTGTATTTTTTTGTGAACTAATGTTTTCCTTCCATATTTTATATCACATACTGAGCATTTAATTCACATCCCTTCTTTTTGATATGTTTTTCTCCGGGTATAATAAATGGTAATAGAAAATAATATTTATAGAATATTTTTATCAGAAAAATATATCTTTATTTTTAAAGAGTTTTATTGTTGTGAAAGAAATTGGATAGATTAGAAGTGTCTACTTTGTAATATTTGAGAATTAATGTTACACTAAGGGCCTAATTATCTAAAAAAATAAACCTGTAGAGATCCTCAGTGTAAAAAAACAAAATTCTTGATCTAAAATCATGATTATGTAATGTTTATGTTTTGGGATTTAATGTTTGTAATACTAGTCTCTTGAGATAACGACAGAGGATTGGGTGTTATTTAAGCATAAGCGAAAAGTCTTATATAACCACAATGGTTAGCATATTAGGAAGAGTAATAGTTATTTTAGATAAATTTAATGAGTATAAGATAACCTGAATATGTATATCATATTTTTTAACCTCCTCATAATATAGTTTATGATGATTTTAATGATATAATCATACTGAAATTTTTTGGTTTTGTAAAAGGCTAGATCTATAAGGTGCCAATGTAACAATGGATGTGAAAAAAATTTGGTTGGTTTTATGAATAAGAAATCGAATTAAATGGGAGATTCTATGAGAACTCATTTGGTTATTCTTTAACCAACTATGATGATTCTTGATTTACCACTTGAAAATGGTTATTTTTATAAGGCATCATATATGCGAGAAACGAATCCCTATGGATGTTCAAGTATCATTTATAAAGGTAAGTATATTCAACAACATATGTATCATGGATGTGGAAAGAAACACATAGGAAAATTAATCAAAGGTATGGAAATATGTAATTTATGTGGTAGTGATGGTCATAAAGAAATAAACATCTATGGAAAAAATGAGGCTTCCAGTTAACTCCTTGAAAGGGAAAAGAAAATCATTCTAATTTATCAATTGAATGTTTTAAATGTAGGGAGTATGGTCCTTAAGAAAATATATGTTCGATGAAGAAGTTTCTTTAACGGGATCCTCAAAACCCTAACAATATATTTTTAGAAATACAAAATTATATTCCCATTAAATATGTGGAAACTGAAAATGACATATGGAAAATATAAATTATTTCTTATGTCATGTTTTTTAAATTATTGAATTTTAGGAAAAGATTCATGATTATTTTTGTAATGAATAATTGTTACAAAGAAATATTAAAAAACATCAGTAACAGACCATGAAGAATGATGGATGACTAATATGTATGTATTTTATAAATCAGATAGTTGTCATAGATTTATGGTTTATGAAATGTTTAAAATTATTAATGTTATTTTGTTTATGGGATTACGTTGGGAGACTTTTCTATAGTATGTGTAACCCTGATGTTTGTTATGTGAAAATGAAATTTGAGTAAGAATTACTTTTTCATTTATAGATATAATTATAATCAATGTTTAAGGTATATATGATCATTGATTTTGAGGTAATTGAGGATTATTACATTTTGAGATGTAAAATGATATGAATGAGATAAACATGAAGTTAAATAATGATATGGTTATTTTTGAATATTTTATCTCATTTTGGGTATTTTTTAAGAATTTTATAAATTTAGAAAACGGATGACCCGCAAGATGGGTGACAACCCTTCGTGTCAGACAAGGCAGTGGGAACCGAACCCCCAACCCATGTGTGCCAAGGCTTTATTTCCTACCACTAGACTATGTGATGTCCCTGGTTAGTATGACTTATTCTTTTTTTGTAAGTTGAATTTATTGAACAAGAATAAGTTGATTTTGGGATGTTATGATTCATTAAATGGACATCCTTAGTACATGATAATTATTTGGTGATTAAGTGATAAATTTTATTTTTGAAGACGTTCACACTTTTGGGAAAACTATATACCTAGGGAAATTATAATATTATGTCATTTCATTTAAGGAGTAATGGTTAACATTTATTTTTCAAGAATGTAAGATGATTTTGGACATATGGTGAATTGGGTAGTTTATGAATTTGGTTAACTTATCCTGGAGAATATGTTTTTAGGTTAATTAATTTTAAGTATGATACTTTAAGATTAGTCAATGTTATTTGGAGATAAATGTTAAGAATAATCGTGGAAGACTATGTGATCAAATACATCTGAATTTTGTGTTTCAAAGTTATATTATATTACATTGAATAATTTTAGAGGATAAATGTTTATTGAATGGTATTTTTTGGATTTTGGGTATTTCTTGTGAATTTTGGTGACTAAGAGTAGTATTTATTTTTATAAAGGATTTCCCTTTTGGGGGATTATATGATATTGTACAAGACATTTTGGTTTTGGTCGATGTCTAATGATATTAGAAATAAATTTTTCATCTTTTCTGGATTATGTGATCCTCTGGAAATTTGATTATAGAGCTTCTAGTGTGACTACATCTTCTTGAATAGTCACCGTTGGAAGAGAATATGAGTTTGTAGTAAATATTCAATAAAGGATGAGACGTTACGTGAAAAGTATGATTGCTTACTTATGTTCTCAGTAATGATCGTAAATAAAGTCCCTATCTTTATTAATAAGACATTAATTCAAAAAACCTTTTTCCTTTACTTTTCTTATTGGGATATCAAAGACAGTTTAATCCATCAAATGTTTATGGTTTCATGGTTTTTAACTTTCTCCTAATAATGTTTTCAATCACACTACATTAGAAATTAAAGGATAGTTTCTCTTTCATATACTTGATATCTACATTGAATCCACTTATTTGTTATATCAGATGACAATTTTACTTCACATTCTTTCTTTTTAAGTGATATTTTTATGGAAATTTTATCCATGGTGGTATTCTCATCTAATTTACTAATACTAATTTTAAAATTGAGTAGACCAATTTTCCACATGGTGGGAATGACTTAACATCCAATTGATTTATATAATACTACATTTATATATATATTATTATTTTTTATATTGATATAAATTTTAGTTTAAAGTGGATACTATATATGATATATTACCGAACAAACAAAATGGTTATCTTTAAAATCATATGTTTCAAAAAAAAAACGAGTTATACCAAAATATAATAAAATAATATTATTTTTCTTTTATTGGTAGTTAACTCTTAGCCATTTTATTGGCTTGAATGAAAAATAATTAACTATATTATGATTTTAAATATATGTTAAATTTTTATACATTTATTTAATTAATTTTAGAGTCCTAAAATGATACTTTTATGGTCATAGGAAGTAATTTAAATTTTTAATTGTGTATAAACACATTTCAATCATTTGATTGTTTTTACATCTTAAAAACAAGTTTTTTAGTTTTGAAAATGAATATTATTTTTAAACTAATTTCGTACAATTATTTATTTATAAATTATAAAATTGGATTCCATATTTGGAATAAGAAGTTCAAATTTATGAAAATATTTTCCATAGGATTTTTAGACATTATGAATTGTAACATCAATAAATATTTATATTTACTATAGTTAAAGGGTAAATATAGTAAATAACAGTAACATGTAATATTATAATTATATAAAACATACCTGAAATGAGTTCTAATCCAATAATATGAGATATTTCAGACCTTGATCAACCTTAGGATGATTTTTTGGATTTTATGAGCCACTTTAGTGTGAAACTGATATTTTATAATATATAATTAAAAGAAAAGAGAATATAATATAAACATATATCATTTAATAAAATAATTATATTATACTGTTATATAAATACTATCTATGACTATAAATATTCATTTTAAATATAATAATATTTGGTACATCATTTTATTTTATTTATAATTTTTAGGATTTATAAAAATAAATTTATTTATGACAAAATGATAATGCATTTTTTACCTAAATAATGAATGATTCAAATAAATGATATTCTATATATTAAATTAAATTTAATCTGAATAATTTGATTCCATCATTGAATTTTTGGTTGATATTAACATGTGAGTGATGAGTTAATTCCTTTGGGTCTATTGAATCATGTTTTTATGACTTTAAAATAAATTACTAATAGTGTCAAAATTGACATAAATGAGTTCTCAAAATAAGAACTATTTTATTATTTGATATAATAGTCCCAAAAGAAAAATATTTAGAAAATTTAATTATATAATGTTTAAAATGTCATTATTGATCCAATTTTGGTTTTATTAGAATTTTTTAGTAAATATAGTAACCATGTATTTTGACGATACAAGAAGATGGGATAAGAGATAATGTTTTTAAATAATGATTACAGCTAAAAGATAAGGTTAATTTTGTGTCCTAAACTTGTATAAAACCTATTCATTGAGATTATTTCGACCCATACTCATTTATTTCTATATTTATAACTTTTCAATTATTTTAATTTGAAAATAAATATATATTAAAATAATATTTCAAAACTTTTCTAAAGTGACCATAAAAATTATTATAAAAGGACAGTACCTCTACCAACTTACTCACACCTATCAAGACCATTGGCTCATCCAAATTCTGAAAATTAACTATAATAATATATATATTCCTCCTAGAGGACACACTATAGAAATAAATCCATCATAACAAGTCCTTTTTGCGAAAATTAAAAGAAGATACTCGAAAAAGATGTATTTGTTTTATCACCTCTTTCAAATTTCTTTTCTCCCTATACACAATCTTTATATGTTCTTCCATACTAAATTAGTAAATATAGATTAATATAAATGATGAGTTGCTATTATAGTTATGGTAAAAGATTATAACTCCTTTTATCTATCATATGAATGACAATATAACAATGTGTGTGTACGCACGACTTAACATCGCCACACCTTGGTTTAGTTATTTATTATACAAGAATTAATTTGAATCGGTATAATGATGAGTATAATGGACTTAAATAATGAATATAATATGATAATTATTATGTATAAAAAATATACCATCCTAATCTATAATATTTAACAAATTAAGTGAATGATATTGTCGCTCGTGTGTACGTACCGCCTACCTTCTCCACAATGTGATGTAGTTCATTATACATTGTCTTAAATAAAACACAATTATATACTTGAATAGAATAAATTAATATGATATATTTTATGTTTTTATTAACACTATTCTTCTGTGATTTTTATTTATTAAATACCTTTATTCTCTCCATAATGTATCAATACGATAATTTCTTTTGAGGAAGTGTGGACTACCGCCCCCTCAATGTGATAAAACATGTTCATTCCAAACATAGAAATTATAAATGATGGAGTCAATAAACATATGGTAAATATATAATAGTGATATTATACTTGAATTATAATATACCTATGTATCATTATGTATCCATTAATTTAATATAACAATGATATGAATTTTGGGTTCTTGTGTATGTATGACATTCTTTCTCCATGAAATATGAACTTCATTTATTATCTTTTAATGGTATAACACATTTTAAATACATATATACTAGATATATATTGTATTTAAATATTTAATAATATTCTAGAGATGATGTTCTTTTGACCACACGGAAAATTTAAATCAAACATGTTCATTTTCCACTCATGTATCGAATATCGTCAAAACGACCAATACAAACATAAATAGTTATGTAATTTTTAAAAATGGTAATAAGTGACAAAAAAGGAATACATAAATTGAAAAATTAACTCAATCAATTATAAGTTATCCTAATATTATTATTCACAAATATAATAAATGAACGATACAAGTCGGATTTGAGGTAAGGGAAATCATAACCAATTTCCATTCAATGAGTTAAATAGATATATCATTGGTTTTTATATTCCAATAATATCTGTGAATGTCCTTTAATTTTTTTACACTATATACCAACATATATTGGGTTTATTTTTATTTTCCACACATATTTTTTCAATTATTTATCTTCAATATAATGACATGAACTTTATAAGGGACTTTGTCTCAATCTTCTCTCATTGTGGAATATATTGTGATATAATAGACCTTCTTTTATACAGTGTATAATTATCTGATAATAATATAAATTTAATTCAAGATATTTCAAATGGAAATATTTTTTTATGAAGTGTTTTACTAAATGGAAAATGGTATGTTTTTTTAATGAATGTGACGACAATAACCTTTCCCCCACCAGAAGCATTATTTGATATATGGATTACTCTACTAAAGGCAATGTTTTTAAAAAGAAAATTAAATGATATATTTTGTTATTCTGGTTTTGAAAATTGTTTTGATGATGGATTTATTTTATCAATATCTAGAAATTATGTCTTATGATTCATTGTGTAAATGTTTTTTTCCATTATTCATGTTCATGTGCCATGATTATGTTAGGATTCTTAGGAATTTATTATATATACGGGTAGTTATGTGATAACATAGGGGTGGGTGAGCCTGTTATAGCTCTCAAATTCATTGGGTAATATGACAAAGGTAAATATTTAGGTTTCTCCGAATATATTTATGGAACATATTGTGACATGTATTCCAAACGTAACCATGAAGGATACTACATATGTGGCTATGCAAGATACATTGTAAGTATGTTATGGATCCCAAAAGGTATCGTTATGATTAATAATTTCTATGAATTAAACATAAATCATATTATTTTATGAGGTATATTAACAATCATATGTTTTATGAATAAAAAATATGATTTCATTGATTTTTATGTATTCATGTACTACTGTTTTATTTCCTTATTTTATATCCATTATTGAGATTTTTATGCTCAAAAAATGTTTTTGAAATGTTTTTTACTATGTATAAAGAGGGGTAAGAGAAAAGAAAAATTCAATAATACGTTTATCAAGAAAATAATTATTTTTTTACAAAGATTTATTTTTCTCAAAAAAAATAGATTGTGTAGAAGTTTCTACTTTGTAATAGTTGATATGTAATGTAATAAATATAGACTAAATCTCTAAAACTATAAACCTAAAAGATCGTTAATATGAAATAAAGTAACTTTTTTATCAAATATATATATTATCTAATGATTAAGGTTGAATCCTTAAACTTTTTATCAGTGACTGGTTTAGATATCATTAGTGGTTTGGTTGTAAATTAAGCATAACTTACATTTCGTATATAACCAAAATTGTTAGCATATTTGAAAAAGGCATAGTTATTTTAGATAAATTCAATATGATTAAGATAACATGTATAAGAATATCTTACTGATTAACCTCATTATATGATTGTAATTGTTTATTTTACTAATATTATCACACTGACATTGTTGGTATTAGTAAATGGATTGATCTACCATAGACCAATGTAACAATGGATATGAAGGAAACTATGGTGGTTTTTTGGAAAAATAATTCTAATTAAAAGGTAGTTACAATGACAAATCTTGTGATTCTTCTTATCCAACTATCTTGAGTCATTATTGGTCATTTTAACCTTGGTGATATTTCTAATGTATCATATATGAGAGAAACAAATCCCTATGGAAGTTCAAGAAATAATCATAATGGTATGTATATTCAAAAACCTATGTGTCATGGTTGTGGAAAGAAACACCTAGGAAATTTTTCAATGGGATAGAAAGATGTTATTGATGTGGTAATAATGGTCATTAAGCAATATCCTTCCAAGGAAAAAGGAATTGTTTTGTTGGCTCCAGGAATGGAAATGAATTTCATTCTAAGTTATCAATTAAATGATTTAAATATAAAGAGTATTTTCATTAAGAGAATAGATATATAAAAAATAAGTATTAGTAATGGGATTAAAAGGACCCTAAAAATATATGTTCAGAAATACCTAAGGCCATTCCAATTGAATATGATGAAATAAAAAATCACATATAAGTGGTTTGGATTATTTCATGTCTCATGTTTTGAAATTATTGAGTCATGGGACATGATTCATGATTTTCTTTGTAGGAAAGATTTATTATAGAATAAGATGAAATAACATGTTTAAGGGATCGTGATTAATTATTGATGATTATGATGTATACATTTTATAAATTTGAGTGTTATGATAGATCTATGGAACATTAAATGTTTAAATGTACTAATGTTTTTTTTTAATGGGATTAATTTGGATGGATTTTTTTAGTATGTGTAACCTTGAAGTTTGTTAGGTGGAAATTATATTTGAGTAATAATTAACATTTATTTTGTAGATATAATTATAAATAATATTTACATTTTATATGGTCTTTTTTTGAGATAATCATGGTTTATAACATTTTTTAAAATAAAAATTAAATGAATGTGATAAACATGAGGTTAAATTATTTTATGGTAATTTTTGAATATTTTATCCCATTTTTTGAATATTTTAGAATTATATTATTTTACAAAAGTAAATCTGACATGAAAGGTGAAATACCATCATGTAGGAAAATGCCTTGGGAATCGAACCCACAACTAATTTGTGATAAGGATTTATCATCTACCAGTAGCATCTGTAAAGTCCCTGGTTAGTATGACTTATTATTTTTAGTTAAATGATTATTTGGATCTATAATGTGTTGATTTTGTAAACTTATGTTTTATCAAATGGATATCCTTATTACAAGAAAATGATTTTCTGATAAAGTGCTAAATTTTATTTTCAAATATGTTATCTCCTTTTGGAACATTATATGGCTATGTAAAATATAATACTATATGATTTTATTTGAGGAGTACTGATTGAATTTTATTTTTGAAAAATCAATTTTTTATTGTGTGCATATGGAGAAATGGGATCATTATGGAATTAATTAACCTACCATAGAGAATATGTGATTATGTAAATTCATTTTTTGTACGAGACATTAATATTAGTTGATGTTATTTGGAGATAAATGTTAAAATTTATCATTTAAGATTTGATAATCAAATCCTACATAATTTTGGGTTTCAAAATTAGTTTTTATTAATTAGGTAATTTTATAGACACTATTATAATGAATGGTATTATTTGAAAATTTCATATTGTTTGTTTAGTTTTAAAGATTAAGAGTATTATTTATTCTTATAAAGGATTATCCTATCTCGGGATTATCAAATATTATACTTACAATTTTTGTTTTGGTTAATATCTAAAGATAAAGGAAATATATAGTTCATATTTTTTGTATTATGTGATTCTATAGAAGTTTATTATAATTCTTTTAGTGTGACTATGTAATTTTGAATACCCATCTTTTTGGGAAAAATCATATTGTGGTAGATATTTCTTAATGGATAAAAATATACTCGATAAGTAAGTTTGTTTCTTTATATTATTAGTCTAGAACGTAAATAAATCCCTTAAAATTATTAAAAGGCAATTAAATAAAAAAAAATTCCATTTACTTTTATTACTAGTAAATCACGTATTGTTTGACACATCATAAGGTTATGGTTTTCATTTTGATACCTTCTTTCCAAATACTGTGTTCTATCACTCCCCATCAAAACAAGATTGTTAGTTTCTATTCCATATTCATATTTTCCAACATAAAGTCCTAGAATGTGTTATCACAGATGACCTTGGTACTTATAATTAATTATTTCAAATTTGTAGTTTTATTGACGGTTTTTATGGTGTGTGTTTTTCAATGATGTTCAGAAGCTCAATTTTAAAATTTCGATGATGCAATTTCGAAAAGGGGTAATAATGTAACATCCCACATATTAATAGAATAATATATTTCACTTACCATTATTATTTTTGAAATAAATATTATTTTTATTTTTTAATAGGGACACTATTTACAATAGCTTACTCGACACACAACAATGGGTTTCTCTGAAATCTTGTGTTTCACAGGCCATTGAGATATACCAAAAATTAATAGAATAAAATAATAATTATTCTATATGGTAGTAAACTCCTAGATATTATATTGGCACTAATTAATAGAATTTACTATATTATTATTTTACATATTTGTTAAATGTTTTTACATTTTCCCAATTAATTTTACAGACATAAAATAAAAATTAATCCAATTTTAAGCATAAAATACTCTAATATTTTTAGAAGACCATTTTACCACGTTTTAATGAAGAATAATATATAAAATATTTATTTATAATTTATATATTATATATCATAAAATAAAATTCTAATTTATAAGTGTAACATCAATATTTACTTTTGGTATTTTATGATAAAAATGAATTTTTTATGAATATTGAAATGTTCTAGATTTTAATTCAAAAATGCATTTTCAAAAAATTTATTTATATTTTTATATTGTCCATTTAATTGGCTTAAAAGTGTAATTGGATTATTTTATTATAATTGAGACAAATTATGGTCATCTTATGTAATTTTACATTTTAATAGGATGAAAAAATATGTTAATCTTTTGATTGTTTTTACATCATAAAAACTAATTTTCTGGATTTAACAACATGAATTGATTTTAAATTAATTTCTTCCAATTATATTTTATTAGTTTGGAAATTTGGATTCCATATTTTGTGTTATAAGTTACAAATTCTTTAAATATGTATGCTAATTTTTTTATAGTATACCTAGCATCTTCGGTAATTATTATTTTTCACCATGGTTAAACGGTAATCAGGTAAATAAGGGTGAAAATAGTATTATAATAATATAAAACATCCCTAAAACGTGTCCTAGTCCTATTTTATGATATTTTACCAACAATTAACATTCATAGGATGAACTCTTGGCATTTTGGAGCCAATTATATTTGAAAATGAAATTTTTTAATATTTAATTTAATTTGAAGGGAAATATAATAAAAAATGTATCTTTCAATAAACCAATATTAATATAGGGTTATATAATTTATATTTTCTATATAAATACTAATATTAAATCTAACACTATTTACCATATCATGTTATTTTAATTATTATTTTTATACATTAAATAAAAAAATTTATTTGTGACACAATGATTATGTAGTGATTACCTTATCAATGAAATATTCAAATAAATGATATTATAAATATTAAATTAAATGTTATAAGAATATTTTTTTGAAATCCATGAATATTTATTAAGAAATATAAATTTTTTTTGGGGATTAAATTAATTTGGTTAGATTTTATCATGTTTTTATATCTAAAAAAATAAATTACTCAATAGTGTCAAAATTGACAGAAATGTTTTTTGAAAACAAATAATATTGAATTAAAACATATAATAGCCCTAAAAATATAATATTAAGCCAAATGAATTATATAATTTTATAAATTTCATTAAATCTCCAAATTTGGTTCTATTTTCATTTTATATTAACTATAATAACCATATATTATAAAAATAGAATAATTCATGGCAGGAGTTATTCTTTTTAACTAAGGGTTAAACCTAAAGGATAAGGTAAATTTTGTGGCCTAAACATGACCAAAAACTATTTTTCGAGAGTATTTAGACCCATAATTATCTTCTCCTCTAACATTATCACTTTTTAACAATTATAATTCGAAAATATTATTATTGTAAAATATTATTTCAGGACATTCCTAAAGTTCCCCTCACTCTTATTGAAGGCCACCACCTTAGCACACTTACTCACACCACTATAGAACATTGGATCATCCAACTTATGATAAAATATTCCCTCAAGATCCCTACCATACTCCTAGAGGCCACACCTTGGGCAGAAATCAATCATAAAAAGGCCTTTTATATTAATCAAAATCAGATACTTAGAAAAGTTATATTTGTTTTATAACCTCTTTCAAATTTGTTTTCTTCTACTGCATCCTATTCATATATAATCTCTATTCTAAAGTTTTAAATAAATTATAATCTACATGATTATATGTTATTAAAATTATATTACAACTATATACATCCAGTTATCGATCCTACTAATAACAATATCTCCATTTGTGCGTGCATACAACACACCATCACCACCTTGTGGTTTAATTTGTTATTCAATGACAATTAATTTTAATGGGTATAATTATTAGTATAATGGGATTAAATAATGAATATAACATTATAATTATTATGTATAATTAATATACCATTGAACATTATTACATTTTACCATTAAGTGATTGATATCATTGCGCATGTGAACGTACAACCTAACATCTCCAAGATGTGATGTGATTCATTCTAGAAAATCCTCAATAAAACACAATTGTATAAATTAATGGAATGAATAAATATATTATATATTATATTTATATATACTTTATGATTTATTAATTTTTATTAACAACATATCTTTATGATTTCAATAATGTGTAATTACAATAAATTAATTTGAGAAAGTGTGAACTGTCACCCCCTCAATGTGGTATAACTCGTTCATTACATACATGAATCAAATAAAGGATTTAATTAAAAAATTACATAACATACTTGACATATATATTATATTTATTTATAATTTACTTATATATCATTTAGTTTTCATTCCATTAGTATGAAAAAGAAATTAAAGTAGCGTTCCTGGGTACATATGGTTTATTATCTCCATGAATGGTGCATTTCTTTTGATGACACCGAATGGTATGAAATATTATAAATACAAATACACTTGATATCTATGATACATATATCATGAATAATATTCTCTAGATAATGGAAATTTTTCCTTATTGAAATATACAACAAAAAAGTTCATTTTCGACTCATGTACCGAATATTGACAAAACGACCAATATGAACATAAATAATTATGTAATTTTTATAACATGGTAATAAGTGATATATAAGTAATAATAAAAATGAAAAAGGTTATCATGAGAGTAGATATTACCCAATTATTATTATTTAGTAAAATAAATAATGAACAAGAAAAGTCATATTCGACATAAGGGAAATCTTAACAAAATATTCATTCATTGAGATAAACATCCATGTCATTGGTTTTTTTTTAAATATATGTTTGAATGATCTTTTATTTTTTACACTAAATATAAACATATATTGAGTGTTTTTTATTTGACACACATATTTATATCAATTAATTATCTTGAATCTAATGGCATGAACTTTGTAAGGGACTTCGTCTCAATCATCTATCATTGAGGCATATTTTAGTTTATACATGATTTATTTTGAATGGTTTATAATCAAAATAATTGAATTTTAATTTAATATAACTATATTCAAAATAAAATATTTATTTAAAGATACATTTTACTAAAATTCAAAAGGAATATTTGGTTTTAACATACCCAATGACAATGACCATTCTGCTGCTGCGAGCATTATTTGAGATCTAAATTCCTCTACAAAATGTATTGTTTTTAAAAAAATAAAATATTATTTTTTGGTATTTTGGTTTTGAATATGGTTTTTGGAATTATTGGATTATATATATATTGGAATTATGTCTTACGATTGTAATATGGAAATGTTATTTTCCATTTATTCTTGTTCATGTGTTATTATTATGTTATGGTTCTGGGAAATTGCTTATGTATAAAGTTAGTTCCAAGATAAATCTAGAGAGGGTGAGCCCATAATAGATCTAAAAACATTTGGTAACAAGAAGGAGGCAAACGTTTAGGATTATCCTAATATACTTAGGGTATATACCGTGATGATTATTCAAACCCTACCATGAAGGATAATCCCTACGTTGTTGTGAATGTTACAATGTAAGTATGTTATAGATTACAAAAGTTAACATTAGGATTTATAATTTCTACCAATTATTCATCAATCCTATGATTTCATGAGGTATGTTAAATATCTTATGTTTTATAAGTAAAAGTAATATTTTATTTATTTATATGTATTCGTGGGATAATTTTCTCTCTCTTTATTATATATCCCTTACTGAGATTATAATGCTTAGTTCATGTTTTGAAATGTTTTTCACTGAATATTAGGAAGGTAAAGAGAAATGAAGAATTCACAAAGATTTTCATGAATACAATAATTAATTTTATGGATTTTTTTATTATGGAAAAAATTGATACTATATAAGGGTCTACAATGTAATATTTTAGATTTAATGTAATAGTTAAGGAAAAATTGTCAAAAACTCTAAACATAAAAAGATCATCAATGATAAAGAAATTAAATTATTAATCAAAAATCCAGATTTTGTAATGTGTAAGGTAGGGTTAATACAATAATAATATCATAAGTTTCCTTAATAAGCCTCCGAATACAGAAGTGACCCCCCTAAAGATCATATTCTAATTCTTCATCACATATACAATGTCATCGATCTACCGCGATCTGCATCTAGTATCTTAGTCATAGTTCTGGTTATGTAGAATCCACCAAGTTTCTCTATGGGAATCAATATATAGGGTAGTTGTAAACCATAAATAAAAGAACTTTTATTAAAGGAAAGCATTATAATTACATTGTAGGATATATGATTAATGAATAATATTTATATGATGAAATAATTTTTTATCATTCCACATAACCGTAGGGGACCACAACATAATCATCATGAAGAAAAAATATATAGATCCAAATCATGATCTATTAGAATAAAATAAATACACAGGTCTACACAACAGAATAGATTTCTACGTGAAATTATATTGGAATCCCAGAGTATAGGCATGAATAGATGATATAAATTGGAAATACATAGTTGTAAGTGACAATAATCACAATAAGTGTCCCATATTCCATGTGAATACAACATGCCGGATATGATTCACTAGACACCCCTTTCATCTACGGCCGAGATCCAAAAATACATAATAAAATAGGAACCAAAAACATCAATGTGAGTCACTAATGGTAAAAAGCATGTACAACCCAAACATACATTACTAATAACCATGACCCCATCCAATGGTAAAAGGAATTATCTACATAATAATTGTTCTCAATGAACCTGTCTAATATTCCTCGTTATACTAGGAACATTCATTTATCTCTTGACTACAATATACAAAAATATGAATACATTAGAAGCGATTTATATGTCTCAAATTTTTAAATCCCCAAATTGGATATCATTGTATAGTAACATGATATGACCACCACAGGACCTCGGGAGTTCCTTCCTAAGCACTAACGGTTAATGGCCCACATTTTTCTCCATTGATTGAAACACTAATTTTTATACCAAATGTATTATAGTAAATAGAAATGGTTAAAATAACTACATACAATTTAATAAAATTCATAGTTCTCATGATATATAAAACATTTTTATCAGAATCAATATATAACTAAGATAATATTCATTAATATAATCATACAAAGTAGATCACTCACCAGGTCAACCAAAAATCAAAAAAAGACGATGAATGGAATAATTTAAAAGTATTAGTGAATAAAATTTACCTATGTGAATATATTTGATAATCACATTAAATACCACTCAAAATACTATGATTGATCATTAGAAACATATTTAGACTCTTCCTAACATATTCCTTTAACAAGTGAGTTGTCGGGTCATGTACTAATGTGCCATGTTTTCCCGAGATGTGTGTGAGTACTTTACTCAACAGGGAACCACAAATGGGTTCTTATACACTACCAGTTTATGAGGTCTATGAACATATAACATCCTTATCTAAAATAGATAAATTGTGAATAAATAACAACCATAATGTCTACATTAGACATTGATGTGTTGTCTATAAACATGTCATAATGACCATGCCAACCATATCTACACAAGATGAGGATGTACTACCATTGTACTCTTATCATATTTTGATCCATATGCATGTTACCATAACAAACCATTCCTCCATCAGACAATGTTAAGGTGTCTCTTTTCATGTCATGATAGCATGCCTCGACAATAATAATAACCCAGACTATAGGAATTTCCCTACGGATAACAAATTAATTGTTTTAAACTACTGAATATATCACCATTAATGGATCAATATCCAAATCATATGTGTCATATGTATCACTCCAAACTCAAATATGATAATTCCCATGAAACCAGTTCATGATAATCTGAATTAGTTAATGACCCAAGGTCATCCTCCACACCACCCTTCAACAGGATGGGTCCTCAAAATCCAAGTAATGACGAACAATGGTATGGAACCTAATGGTAACCTTGGAATCACATAAATATAATTGTATTAATTATCATAAAAAATATGGATTGATTCTATAAAGGATAGGAATCTTATGAACTCATGGTATCTATATGTCCCATAAAAAACAGTTCTTGAATACCGACATCAGAGAAATTCTTAAGTTTCTCAACAGTTATATTGAAAAAAGATCATATGGTAATCAATGACAACATTATACTCTAACTTATTTCACACTAGTATCATATGATGCTATAAAATATGATCATAGGAAGTACAATTAGGCATTCAAAAAATCGCCATCACATATCTTGAGTCCCACCATTCATTTCAATAAATCATGTATATTAATCAATAGATTCGTTAAATGTTAATATTCTAAAGTATAAATAAAAGGTAGAGGTTTTCCAAATGACTAAACCCTTCACCGAAAACAATATCCCATTGATAACACATCATAAGTAATAGTTTTAATGTGAAACATAGTTTCATCTCAATTTTATCCCTTTTCTATCAAATTCATTGGTCCAAAAGTCATAAGGGAAACTATAATATTTTTCTTTTATTCAATTGACTCCTCCTCAGCATATTATCAAATTATCACCTCGGAGATATCAATAACAAAAAACATATTCATAGACATATATGGTCTACCTAAACAACAAACCCATATTATAATATTCAAAAGGCATTAAAACATTAATGATCTTGTCTTTCTAGGGAATGGAATACTCACCCCATGGTTATCTCAATGATACCAATGTATCAACGGTTTATATCATGGAAAACACATGGGCCATGCTTCTTGAGTCATCAAACATCCATATCTAGTGGTTTGCAGGTCACATATCACAATGGTCACCACATCATGTCCATTACATTTTAGTAAAATCATACCCCTCAAGGGGGTCTATTGTACTAGGTTGCTATATTAAATTTATATCCCTTCCCATCAGAGGTAAGGATGTTATAAAATTACATAATGTTACATCAGGGCCCTTATCAGTTTATGAAATATCTTTAGAGGGCATAATTTTTATTAAATTACATAATTAATTTTAAAGAGTCTCACAACCTAATGTGGATAGGCCGCATATACAATTTTACATAAATAAAACACATAACACAAAAGGGGGGTTCATAAGGGCCACCTACCTCAACCCAAAGAGAATCCCCTTTTCAATATATAATTAAAACACTCTAAAATTATTACCAAGGAAAACTAGATATCATCTAAAAAATTAACCTCTTATCTCATATCCAACCCACCAAATTAATAAATTATAAAAAATTTATCATTAATTAATTATAAAATATGTTATTTGTTTTTATATTTTATGTTAAATATATAGAAGTTCTTATATCCTCAATTATCTACCACATAATTCTAGATGAATAAAAAAATGTTCTCAAATTATTGAAGACATTTTACTATCCTAATTCCAAGTAAATACCTAATCAAAGATATTATAAAAAATATAAATAAATTTTAGTAAAATGGGATAACATATAAAATTTCATACTACAACATACCTACACCAAATCACTAAGAATGTTATTTACACCATCACCCTAGGATATTCCCTATACAATTTAATAAATATTCCCAATGAGGAATGGTGATTCAATTATCAATAAAATATAATTTCAATAAAACCCTATGAAAAAATAAACACATCAATATACCTCCACAAAAGTGACATGTGATAGAAGTAAGAGTATAACTTGGGATTAACTCTGTAAAATCCATAAAAAATACCCTCGATAAACATTGGATTCTACTATGATATGAAATAATTGGAACTAAAACCAAATTATAGAGAAACTGTAATTATAATTAATAGGGTAATATTTTAATTGTGGTAGATAGATGGAATTTCATACCTTAACTAAATATTAAAAACACTTAATAACACAACATACATTAAGGATGAATATAATTGACATATTTAAGAGTCCTCCTAGCTATCGAACCATATAGGAGTGGTTAATAGGGAATAAACCTTCTAAAATAATTAGTAGACTTTTAAATCTACCCAAATTAAGGGCCAAATGTGATTTAGGGTTTTAATGTATACGTGGCTGAAACAGAAACCTCGTACCTATATGCGGCTCTCCTGATACAATGTTATGTCTGTATATGAAAAATAAATGTCTAAAATGAATCCCTTTAGCGATTATATCCATAAGAACATGAACTCGAATTCTAATGTCATATTTTAACCCTCTAAATTTTTATAATTAAATATATCCACCAAATTATTAAAACATGTATTGGTATAGGGTTTTATAATGAAATTTTTTAAGAGAATTGGAATTGTATAGCTATAGGAATTAAATCCCATGTACTCACTCAGGGTGGTGGGGAACTATGATTTATCCCAATATTTTTGTTTCTATTTATTCTAATTCATTTTATAGTCAAAAAATTTCTGATGTTTTTTACTTTTTGGGGTTTTATGTTGGATATATGTAGTGTATTTTATAATGGTTTCCAATAAAAATACATTAGGTGGTATTTCCCATTATTTATTTATTTATTTTTTCCCCGATTAATTTTTCATGTTGAGTGGGTGAAATTATTTTTCAATTTGATAGGGGGTGTAAATTTGTTTTGTGGAATATTTTTACCAATATCATTAGGATTATATGTTTTATTTTTTTACATTAATTTCAATTGGTTTAGATTTCGATCATTATAATAATTTCCATAATTTTTTAATGATTTCAATGATTTTTATTTTTTTTAACATATATGAATATAGAGTTAGTATTTCTATTTCATTCATTATTTTTTTAGAACATGGAATTTGATTCTAAATTGAAGGAAATATTCTTGATCCAGAAATATAACATGACGAAACATGAATTTTTAATAGTATATTATGTAATTATTCCATTGTGACAAAGAAAATGATGGAAATTAAACTGATTATAGGATCACAAAATTATTTCAAAACTTCATAAGATAAGAAATTTAAATTCCACCTGATGTTCGGAGACATAGGTACACATAAATATCAAAATAAAAAAAATAATAAATTGCCTAATTATTATAAATGACTGGATTAAATTTATTGTATTATTGGAAAACAGATGAAGAATGGGTAAATTAAATTATAATAATTTTATTTTATGTTGTATGAAATTGTATTAAAAGGGGTTTTTTATAACAATTTTGTGAAATTATTATTCTTGATAGTTGATCATATTAAATTATTAATTCCACATAATTATATTCTATTAAAAAATATAGATAATAATAATTTAATTAAATTTTTATTGATTGGTTGAAATGAGTTATATGGGATGCTTTTTATTTTCAATAATTAATTAATATATAATTCTTTTATCTTTTCATAATTTTATTTGTTTGTTGGAATGATATAAATTATTTTTAGTAAAATTATTCATATTTTCTCATAATTTTATTTTTTAAAAGTGTTGTAATTGACAAATCAAAATATTTTAGTTATTTCAATTTGAAATTTCATTTTTTGAATTCAAAAAAAATATTAATTTATGATTAAATGAATAATATTCATATTAAATTAGTTATTTTAATTGAATTGTGAAATTGTAATATTTTTTAGTCTTATGTTATTTTACACATCATTTATATTATTTGATAATGTCATTTTAACATGATAAATAAATACCAATTTGTAATTTAAGAATTAATTAGACACATTTATGGAAATTAATTTTTTTCAATTTGATGTGCGCTATAGTTTTGTTATTGTAAAATTGTAAATGAATAAAATTTTTATATTTATTATTATTATTTTTAAAATAATGGGGTCCATATTTTTTGTAATTCCATGATTTAGATACCACTTTTTAATAGAGATATTGTGCTTGAAGTGAATGTTAGACTGGGTTCATCATTCAAGATATCATGTCCATGACTGGCCCGAATAATTTATAACAATTTATGATATGGATAACATTTTGGAACATGTCATAGGACTCATAAAATATAATATTTCATTAAAATGTATCCATATCTAGTTCAATCATTTTTGTTTCAACAATATAAGAGACAAATAAATATTTACTTTGAATCGATGTTCAACATTCTATTCTGTATAATTTTTGTTCAACTAGACTACCATTGACTATGTAAATATTTAATGTATAACATTAGAGTTATATTTTCATGAATTTTTAGTTTTTTAGGTTAAAAGGATGACTACTTTCTACTAAATGTTTTATCATTTCTCTCTCAAAATCTAAATCGAACACAATATTTTTTCATAAAAATATTATTTTTATTCTCTCATATTGTTTCACTCTATCTATATTAATAGATCTTCATTTATCTCCATATATATATATATATATATCTAAATATTTAGTTAATAAAATCCTATGGAACTCAGGAATGTGAATTTCTATCTAAAAGTATTGCCTTGGGGGATATATTCATAAATTTTCGGAATTCTCAGTCTTTTATTAAAAAACATTATTTTATTAATTTAATACCATTTTGTGTTAATTTAGGGTTGGTGAATTTACATTAAATTTGTACATGATAATTATCACTACATTATTTTATTCTAAACTAATAAAAACATCATTCATTCTCTATGAAATTATCATCATATGATGTAGCTGATATTTTCTAAGAGATGAAACGACATACAATGAAGAATAGTCGTAGAAGGTTCTACATGTTTGATTGAGGTGTCAAAAAAAATATTTTGGGATATTTTTTCATTTTAATTTAATATTATCAATATTTTTAATTATACATAACATTGACTTCCCATTGGGTAACAAACAACAATTTGATTAAACAAATTGTGAATCACTATAAAAAATTATTATTTAACATAATAGTTTTATCCTTGAAATTCGAATAGTAAGTTTGAATATGATTATATAAATTATTAAAATATATGTTGTACACATGTATATAAAATAATTATTTTATGAAAAATAAATTATAAATTTTAATAAAATGTATTTGAATATAATTGAAATCTTTTCTGAAAAATACAAAAACTAATATTACATAAATAAATAAGAAAAATCACATTTTAGTGAATTATTTTAATGAAACTGTTATATTATTTATTCAATAAAATTATTATCATTATTCAGATTTACTTTATAAACAATTAATTGGAATAAAAATAATACTTTAAAACTTAATGGCCTAAAATTCATTTTTCTCTCTTGTTGCATAATTATATTCTAATATATTTTTGAAAATTTTAGAATGTTTATTTTAAAATATTAACTTAATTTTTTAAATAATCATGTCAAAACTATATTTGTGTTATGTTTTGGGAACATTCTATGGATGTAAGTTTTATTAATAGATTAATATATAGGTTTTTATTAACAATTTTAATTTTTTTATAGAGTATTAAAACCTAAAATTGGATTAAATAAGATATTAAAAGTAAAATTATTTCAATTTTAAATATTATAATTCAATTTATGTCATTGTAATCAATTTAACATTGATATTTTAATAAATCATTAAAAACATTAGATCATTTCACTTTAGAAAACTGATTTCTCATCGAGTTTACATAATTAAATATAAATTAAAAAAATTCACCTATGTGAATAGAATTTGAAAAAATAGATTTCATATTTTTAAACAGAATAATTCATATTTTATTTAATGTTCAAATAATTTTTTTAAACATAATAAATAATAAAAATATTAATATTATATAATATAGTTAATGTAAAAAAATAATTACCTAAGGATAAAAAGAAAAAGGTAATGGTTAAAATGACAACAAAAATTCCAACCTAGATTCACTAGAAATAATTGAATCTCCTAACACGTTGTTATGAAAATGGGCTAATTTTTGGGTTTTTTTCCTGGGAAAAATGCGGGAAATTTTTTTATATAAAAACATTCTAGTGTTCCACTCACGACACATATGAAACCACAACCCTCTCTTCTTCATTTCATACATATAAAACCAGTTATTCATTCAATAAAAGATAAATAACATTATTAATTACATACTTTTATCCTATAATACATATTTTGGATATAAAGGAAACCTGAAAATCATTTTGTCGTGAAACAAAAGATGTTTTATATAGAATAGGTAACATCCCTAATCATGCATTATATTTTATATCATTATCCACTGACTTTAATTATTAGTAGATATGTATATATATAAACCATAGTATCACATATATAACTAAATATTATTATGTTAATGTAATTACCAAAATAGTTTTCCTCTTCGAAAAAATGGGTTATTAAATAATTGTTCCTCTTTATGGAGGACTACCATATCACAAATCAATTTTATTTATTTTCCATCACCACAAATCATAGGGGGATATAATTGTATATATGTTGTTTTTATAATATATTAATTTTATTATTATTCTTGTGGAACAATTATATCATATGTTCTTTCATACATGACATTTTTAGGAATACAATAATATTGTTTCTATGTATAGTTAAATCACACATCATGAAGCGATTTGATTCGTTCAAACATAACATGGAATATAATAATGATTGGTTTAATGATCATGTCGAAAATATATATATATATATAATTAAAATTATTCTTTTAGTGGTAAAATTTTATATTTTTTCCGTATTTTTATTTTCTATATGGAAACAATATTTGTTTATACATACAATATACCATCTCCTTGACTGATGTATTTTTTTCAATCTATAACTATTATGGATTTATATAAAGACATTTATAATGAATATATAATATTTTTATATAATTTTCAAAATTATTTATGTTATTTTACTATGATAAATGTAAGAGGAGAAAACATTTAATATCGAAACATTTATGAAAAACAATTTTTTTATTTCCCCAAATGCGACTTTAATATGGAATTATTAATAAATCCTTAAACAATAGTCATAATTAAATAAAAATTTGTAGGATATATATGTTTTTCTATAATAATGGTATAGTAAAATTATATTTATTATATATGAGTTTTGAATTTGTGTGATGGAAGTAGAGATAGGTTGTAGGTATTTCAATCTCACTTTTACTTTTTAGTAGAATCATGACATAGTTGTTGCATGTTTCTTTTATATGGTGTATATAATTACCATAAATATTTATTCTTATTATTATCATAAATAATATTATCATACACATATCAATTTTATTATGTCTCTTTCATTGGGGTTGACCATTAAATTTTCTCAATTCTATAAGTCATTTTTGACTCAATTATCATTATTGGGACATATGTTATGTTGTGCACCTATCTACATTAATGAGGGGTATATAAATGAATTAGGAATTAAATATAATGAATTAATTTGATTCGATGATATAGAACTTTTCATTTAATGTTACAATATCATTTCAATTATAATTCAATACTACCAAAGATGTAATGATTTTATGTTAAAATTTCATCATTTATCAAGATTTTTTATAATAAATTTTATTATAACGAAATATTAAAAAATATATCTCAAGAAACACTTTTCATTTATTCCTCACATGATATTTCATTATAATACAAGTTTTCCCGTTATTTAAGTCTCCTTATGTACTCAAGTTTTTGGATGGATGTTTTTAGCAAAAATTATCATTATTTATCTGTTCTGTCCAAAACACTTTTTATTCACAAACTATGATTTCATAAAATGTTTTCAAAAATGTTTTTAATGCTTTTAGTGTGATATATGATGTAAATTTATATATATATGTTTGAGTTTTTGAAAAAATTATGGTAATATACTTTTTTTTCAAAAAGATTACTATTTGAGTTTTACCAAAAATGTTAATGGAATAATTGTTTTATATATGCACAACATGAAGATAATTTAAATTATTTCGAACATTTTTTTATTTAATGATTTCATTAAAAAATTTCAATGTAATATTCAATGATTTTTTATTTTTTAAAATATTTTTCAATTTAAAATTGATATTTTCCTTAAAAATGATTCAAATGATGTTTAAATAATCTTTGTATGTTCTTATTGTTATTTATCAAGAAAATTATTTTGAAGAAGTGTTATGTTTTAGAAGGTGTTTTTTCCAAGTGGACATGGCATATTACTCAATAATGATTCCATGGGATCTTTAAAAACATTTTAATCAAAGATGACATCATTATTTGTTACTTATATGTTGTTGTGAATAAGAGTGAATGATATAATCCAAATTTATTCATTGGATGGTTAATGTTCTTGTTGAAGATTTTTTTTTTTACAATTTTATTTATTATTTGTTATTCCACAGTGAATAGATGAAATATTTATGAACCATATTATTATTAAATGGGTTATGATGTTAGGATATGTTTATTGGTTTATGATATTATGGTAATCGTAATTATGGTTTTAATTATGATATAAGTGCAACATAACTCTACCTCCAATTAGTTGGGTATATAAATATATCTAATGGGATAATAATAGGATACCTATTGATGGTTTTGATCCACAATAGGAAATAGGTGATTCCTATTCCACTAAGGGGAACATGACCATCATTATCAACAATGGGAAGTAGGAGATAAATCCTAATCTATATTGTTAATAGACTTTTTAATTATAATAGAAATGTATTTTTTATATTTTTATGATGGTGATAATCATTTTTTCAATGTCCTTGTGGTTCAAGTTTAATTTATGATTAATTCTCAATCTTATGAAGCTTGATTTCATAAATGAAAATTTTTTCTTCCATGAATCATGTTTATTTTCTATGAATGGTTTGGTATGAACTTCATTATTTATGTTCATGATCAAAATCCCATGTTATTATTTTATGATTTCATGTGATCATAGATTGATATCTTCTATATTAAACTTTAACGAGTATCTGACCTCACGTTTTTTTTTATTCCTTCAACGGTATATAAATAATAGTTTAGGTCTGTTATTGGAAGAATAAGTACTATGGGATAAGATATTTGTGTGTTATTTTCATGTTTCATCAGAATATAATATGTTTTTTCTTTCTAGTCTCCATTGAGACTAAATTATTATCATCCTAATGAATGAGATTGTTTAATTTAATGAACATTCATCTAAGTACATACGATATATATGTCTGAAAATTATTGGGTTCCAATAGTTTGAATAAAATAATTGGTTTACATACCCTTTGAAAACTAAGATGATTAAATTATTGAATTCTCTAAGGATATGTCTGATGATAATAATAAGAACGATTCAATGAATAGAAACATGTAGTGTAATATTGTTAAATGATAGAGTGAGTGTCCTAAAAGATATTAAATCAAGTTTTTATATTACAAGTTTATTTTAGTATAGCGCATATGTCCCTATGTAAAGTAACTACGGAATGATTTCATTTAGTTGGAATCGATCTTCTCTATGTGCACTATAATGGGCCTTGCTACATGATAGGTTTGAAACACATGAGTAATATTCTTATCAAAATAAAAAAAATCATTACAAACCATCATGATGGAAATTAATATATGATGAATATGAATGACCTATGTCAAATATAATGTTTCTTAGATTAAAATTAAATTTTCAAGATTTAGACATATTATATATGATTTCCATGATTATTTGGTTTCCACATATGATTATTGATTCTTGCACAATTATTTTTTGGTTTTAGTTAATGGATGAATCTAAAATAAATGAGATCAATTTTGAATATTATGGAGAATTTTTCTATAACAAAAAAAATGGGATGATAACTAGTGTGAAGGATATTAATAATATGAAAAATTGGGTTTCATGATTAGTGATTAACAACATGAACATTATCATACTCTTAGACTCCCCAATGAAGGGAATGATAATGTTTTTTTAATGTTTGTGTGGTGGAGACCATGGATGAAATGATATGTTTCTCTATATATGTTAAGAATGTGGGATGAATAACTCTAATGAATCTTTCAAATGGACTAGAATATATTTTAGGTGTGTAAATGAAAGTCACAAAGCATTTAATTTGAAATATAAAAGATTAAAACATTGATTTATTCAATGGATGAGAATTATTTTCACACTAATATGTCCTAAAAATTTGAATATTATTACTGTGTAATGTTTGATAATTATGAAAATTTATATCCTAATGGGAATGATGATAAAAATAATAATAATGGTTATATGATTACGGGTTACGTTGATGATTGTGGAGAGTCTAAAAATGACATTTTAAAAGAAATAGGTGTTTAGGAATTATATAAAGAAGTCTTGTTGATGGTGTATTTATAAAGTGGGGTGATTGAAATGTTTAATTATTTGTATAAAAATAATTATATTTTTATCAATGGAATTATGGTAATTTGATTCATGTGGCATTAATGGATTGTTCAATGATATTTTTTCATTAATGATTTTATGGAATATGTCAAATAGTATAAATGGAGTAAAATTATTATATAATGGAAATGTAATATTTTTATTAATAGAAGATAAACGTAAATATGTTCCTGATGTTTTTAATATGTTTTTTAGCATTGATAAAGAGATGCTTGATATGTATAAATTAAATTGGATAGTATTGATGACCTTGTAACTATTAAATTATTTTTGGAGAATGTGTATTATGTAATTATTGATGGATTTTACTTATTTTCTTGATATATCTAATATATTATATAATATATGGTTTTATTTATCGAATGTGGAAACATGTATGATTTCATTTTAGATTTATAGTAATTTAGGTGATTACCATGATTTAGAATAATATATGATCATGGTGTTCACATATTTGAAATATGGCCGTTAAGATATACATATTTATATATGAATTTTTATTTATATGTTTATTTTTTTAAATTTGTGTACATTCATTAAAAAAATATTATTTGAAGGTTCATATGTTTAACTATTTATAGAATGGTTTATGTAGAACTTTGGATTATTTTTTAGATATTAATGTATTAATTCAACCTATGAACATTTTCACATAACTTTTTTACCCATTTTCTTATTATAATATGTAGAAATATAAGTAATTAATAATCATTATTTTATGGATCTTATTATCCATTATTTCTTTAGTCATGAAAAATTAATCAGTTAGAGTAATTGGTGATGTGTAAATTTGTTGAGGGGAAACCAAAGGATGATATTGTTTTTATGAAATGGAAGGAAAAAAGAATATATTATCATTTAAATTCCTAAATGTTAGCAAAATGTTCTTGAAATCAATTTTCTCATATTAAAAAATTTTTATAATATATATGACCATTCTCAAGCCTCTTTGGTTTATGTATTTTTGGTTGTAAAGAACTTCTAGACTATGATTTATATCACCTTCCATTAGTATTTGGGTATTAGTTTTCTCATAAAATTACAAGTTTTCACTTCCCACCAATTTTCTAATATTTGGAAACCTATAATCTCTAATTCCAAATGACATTAACACATCAATTTCTACCTTATCCATTGAATATTATATTAAACCATTTTTGGATGTGGGATTCCCATAATTGGAAGTACAACCTTAAACCTTTTCTTACTAAAAACACATTGAAATTTATAGGGGAAAAATTATTTATGGGGTAGAATGTTACAACTTATGAATTTCTGAAAAATATTTTTTCAAATGAAATAATTAATTTCGATATTTTTGTTACTCGTAATACTAATTTTTTCTTATATTACATGCAACATCGAGTTTAGAGGAAACGTGACATACTATTAAAATATTATAATTTAATATAATAGTTAACATCTACATGATGGAATAATGGGTATGAATAGGATTATCTATTTTATGAAAATAAAGTTTTTTACAAATATATATAAAATTATTTATTTAATGACCAATTAATTTTAAATTATAACAAAAACTATTTGAATATAAGGAAAATAATTTTTTCAATAGTATTTTGTTATGCACAAAAACATGATTTATCTAAATAAATTAAAAAAACTAATTTTGTTTATTTATTTTAATTAATTTCATATATTTAATATTTAATAAAAAATTAACATTTATCATATATTTTTTTTGAAAATAAATAATAACAATACAAATTTTATGTTTTAAAACTCTATTTACCTAAAAAGTGAGTTTTTCACCTTCTAAAATAGTATTTTGAAATAAAAATTCAATTTTTCGAAATTTTATTTAGAATAATAAAAATAATTTTTGAATTCATGATGTAAAAATTATCTAATGTTAAATATTTTGAATTTTCCTATGGGATAAATATTTCACTGAATAATGAACAATAATGGTTTAATTTAATAAATTAAATTTTTGTTAAACAATTTAATAACAAAAAAAGGTTTATGATGGTTTTTATTGTATAATTAACTAACTTATATATATATTAATCTAATTATTATCATTAAAATAAATCTTATATTTATTTTTTATGAAAACTGGATAATATTTTAATCATTTTCTCATTGGAAAACGGCTTTCTCATCACATCATCATGATTAATATTAAATTGAATTTATAAAAACCACATATTCAAATTCAGAAAAAATATATTATATATCGTTAATATGAATAATTAAAATTATATTATATGGTTTTCTTTATTTTTTACCATAATTAGAGTATACATAGTAAAAACATTTATCACGGTTAAGGTAAAAATGAGTTTACCATAGGGGTTAAAATGAATGGATAATGGTGAAAATAGACCCAATATTTTTTTATCACACATTAAACCAACATATATAGATCAAATATCTTCTAGGGTCTATAATGGCACATTTTGGATAAATTTTGCATATGGATAATTGGTTAACATCATTTTCAATTAATAATTTATAATTATGTACCCACCTAACTAATTAATTGTATCCCAAATTATCTCCTATGTAAAATTACAAATCACATTTATTTGGAGAATAACACCCCAAATAACATCATTTAATCCCTCCTACAATCATATAAAAATTATTTTATTTCAATGGAAAACATAGAATCTTTTTGGTAAAACCCCATTAATGTTGTGTTACGAAGATGTAACCTCCCTAATCAAGAATTTTTTTTTACTTATACCTCTACCTCATTAAATTATTTTTAATCAATGAATATATTATATAAAAATAATATTCTATATAGTTAGATTCTATTTTGTTAATTTAATAACCATAATCCTTCTCAAGTTCAATGAAATGGGTGACACATTCATCATTCATGGTATGGAGGACTACCGCCTCATGATCCAATGATATTTATTTCATTACCACCTATCATATATCAATATAATGATTGATTTATTTTCTTTAAATAATATTTATGATATTATTATTATTCTTGAATCATGGTATCAAACATGTTTCTTTAATTTCCCTTTCTAGAAATTATGATATCAATGTTCGTTTGTACAACAGACTACCACATCACGAGCTGATATGATTCATTTATGATTTAAATAGAATGTACTGAGGATGTTTTTAATGAACATATATGATATATATGTCATAAAAATAATCATATAATGGTAATATATTATTTAAGATTATTTATATCATTCAATTTAGAAAACAAAAATTGTGTTCATTCATACGTACACCCTATCTTATTCATAAACTATGTATTCCATTCCCTCTCTCTAAAAATAATGGATAAAAATAAAATCATGTACAATTATTATATATAATTTTTTTTATAATTTTTATTATTATTTATTTTGTGGAACAATTATCAAATTTATAGGACAAAAAAAAATAAATCAAAACATACATGATTGAAAACTAGTTATTCCCAAACATTTCTTTAATCGTGAATTGTTAATAAACTAATAGTAAAAGGATAGTAGAAATTCATATATGAAAAATATATATATATATTTATTGATCATTAATAGATATTTAATAAATATATATTTGTTATTCAAGAGTTTTTATTGTTTTAAAAGGAATTCAAAACACATGGTAAGGTATTTTCATCTCACTTTTACACTATGTGACAAATGATCCATATTTACCCCATGATTATTTTATGTAGTGTGAATCACACATGAAGTTCAAAAATTATAAATAGTTTTATTTTCATTTTCATTTTATAATTTTACATGGATTTATGTTTTTTTGTTGAGGTGTGGGTTGGTCCTGACTTGAGTTTTTGTGATTTTGTGGATAGGGAAGCATTTGGTCATGGAAATGTCTAGAACATGTGTTGGGCATGTTCAAATCCATATGGATTTTTCAGACCACCATGCAGCCTTCTCAGTGTTTTTTTACATAAATAATTAACTATATGAATAATAAATTCAATGTTAAATGAAATGATGAAAAATCTAGAGACTTTTTAAAAATTAATTAATAATAATAATAAGATTATTATTTTTATTAATTCTATAAATATCTTAATCAGATTATTATTTTTATTTTATTGTTTATTATAAAATTATCCACATTATTATTTATATTTTCATCACAAATTAGCGTTATTATAATTTAGTGGATTTAGTGTTTTTTGGGTTTTTTGTCTTTTTCTATTTCATTTATCACATATTTCCCTCCACTCTTCCCTAACACTCCCCCATTCACACACAAACCCCCTAGAACCAATGGCATGCTCTGTCTCCTATCCCTATCCCAGGACACCCCTTACTCATCAATTCATCCGGCAGGCTGACCCCCACGACTGGAAGACTTCCTTAAACTTCCCTCCTTTGAGTCATGTTTCCCCTATTACCCACCTCATGCTACCCCCCAACATGAATCATCTCCATCCACATTAGCTCCCAGGGTTAGTCCTCCTTCCATTGAGGCTCTAGATGGCACGACATACCTTGCAGAACCCTCCACCTCACTCGTCCAGCCTCCCACAACCTCTTCATAGGTTATTTCTGTATTGCTATGTTGTTTCCTCAAATATTTTGTTTTTAGGTTTTGATATTGAGTGATGGTTTGTAATAATTTAATGAAAATGGTTTGATACCTTTTTTTTGGATATATTCGTGTAGTTTGAGGTGTTGTTGACATACGGTGGAGTTTTCACACCTTGTTGTGATGTTTTCCTACACAATGGAAGGTGATTCCGTGTATATGTATTACATGAAAAATTATGTATCTTATTTAATTAATTTATCACCTTTATTCATTTGTGTGGAAGGTTTGAAATTGTTAATATTTGAGTTTTAATGTCCAATTATTTTGTTAGTGTCACGTTTATAATAGATGAGTGCATTAATCTATAGAATCCAATGTTGAATTATTTATTACTATTTGATAAATTGTGTTTTTAGTTTGTTAAACTTTACAAGGGATGAAGATTGTACGTTGGCATGGATTTTGTGTGCATGTTGTTATAAAAGAGGTTTTCAGTGAGTTTTTGTATTTTGAGTCACGGGACCCATTTTCAAAACTGTTTAACAAATTTTTTACTGCAATGTTTAATAATGGAAATGGTTTTTTAAATAATGCAATAGGTTTATTTGATTGATTAAGTGGTTCTGATAAGATCATGGGATATTTTTGGTGTGTTTATTATTTGAAAAAGTATTTTTTGTGCAAATTTTGTTTTATTGGGTACATGTAGAGCCTCATTCATTTTATTATTTGATTATTAAATGTTTCATGCACTTGGAACCATTTAAGTACAAAAAAGAAGCATGGGGAATAGGTGGGTGGACATTGAAAAGTTTGTCTGTAATAAAAAAGCAGAATTCTCTAGGTTTCTCATAGTCGGTTTGACAATTAACACACTAACTAAACATTTGGATGCTGATTTGAGGCCACTATGTTATGGGTGTGTTCCATACTAGTGTCTTGTGCATGAGAATGCATGTTGTTTTTTTTCTTGTGATAATTTTCACCAAGACAGGAGGATGTAGGGTCCCACCATTCCCTAGAACCTATAGAGCCTCTACCATAATTGGTTCTCCTTGTTGACATTACTCTCACCCTCTCTATATAGTGTAACATTTGGATTATAATAAATTACTTTTGTGTGTGTGTTGTAATTTATGTTAGTTTTGTTAATGTAGTTATCCTTAAAACATGTTAGGTTAGAAACATTTAAGAATTTATTTATTTTTGTTTCTTAAAAATTTGACCATATTCCTCATTTAATATTATTGTGTTGATCCTTTCCTTTTTGGAATCCTATCGTGTCTTATCTCACTCCCTAATTACACCTTTGGATGTAAGTATATTAGGTTATTTACAATACATGTAATGGTAATGTTTTTGGATGTGGTGGTTTGGGTTGGTAGCTAACTTCTTGGAGCAGTTTTGTGGATATGGCTTGAGGGTAGTTTTCTCTTGCATGTTGGATGTTTTTGTGATGGTTTTTGGTCACCCTACATAGTGGTATTTATTTTGGGTGTTTTAAATATTTAACTCAAATTATGGTTTCGGTTACATGAATTTTAGGTTACGACTTCTAGATTTGGTTTGGATTATTTTTCTAGTTATTTTATATTTATACATAATTTGGATAATACTTCCCAGCTGTAATTTTGATAATTGGGTACTTGTGCCATCTTGTGGGGATGAAAAATGCCCTTTGGCCCTTTCCACAGAAATGGTCAGGCGTCTATTGGATAAAAAATTAATCTGTTTTGGGAAAAATACAGTATCGGAGGACAGTTATGCTCCTTAGGTTTTGTAATTATTTGGTATTACTACTATTTGATATGATCTATGAATGTCAGGACTCGGTGTTATGGTTTCGAGTAAGGTTCTTGGATTGCAGAACTCCTGACAGATGTCGAGTCACCATGGGATGTTGGGATTTTTTTTTTGAAATCTCTTCCTGGTGGGTAATGCAGGCAGTAAACTATACGTGGACATAGGGTAAGATGATAAGTGGTTTTTTCATTATGTTCTTTTGTATGTTTGATTTATTGATGTTTAATGTTCTTTCTGAAATTTTATTTTTCATACATTAGGTATTAATGATGTTCCTATGTGACAGTTTCTTCTTCCATTAACATACCACCCTGAAGAGCTCCCTTGTACACAAAGGAGGAATCTGGAGAGTTCTCCCTCACCGCTTGATCATAGTTTGTTGGAATCTTTTGTCTAGGTTGTTCAGGATTTACGAGAAGTGGAGACTCAATCTACTACACTATCTTAAGTTAGGGAACATGTATCTAGTCCAAAAATGGAAAAAGCCAATGAATTTCCCATGAACAGACTCCATTCATTCTTAGGTAAAAAGAGACTTAGTAAGTAGAGGAATGGCTTGTGAATATAGAAAACATGTTCAAGTTCCTGGACACTACAAAAGATTTCAATATGAAATGCACTTCATTTCTACTAGACGTTCATAGTCGAAGGTGGCGTCACTCAGTGGTCTGTGCTGGGAAGCATGATTAGATATGCTAGAATAAAATCAAGGCGATATTCGGGGAAAACACTACAGTAATGTCAAGGTGTCTTTGATATCATGAGTATTCATGGATCTTGTTTAGGGGAGCCAGTCATTAATGGAGCATGCCTAATGATTTTCCGAGTAAGTACAATTTTTACCTCAATTAGTCTCTATTTAACAGATGAAGGCTCAACGGTTTGAAAAGTGTTTATGACCAATGATTTATTCTCAAGTATTTTTTTCAAGATAAAGACTTATTATGAGGTGGTTGTCCAAGAAAGGGTGTTGAATATTTACTGCAAGATTATTTATGGTTGTTTTGGGGCTATGTCAGTGTTTTTTAGTGGTAGTTCATCCGAGAATAATAGGAATGGTGATGAGAAAGGGAATAAGGGTGGTGAAATCTCAAGTTACCATCCCATGTAGACTTCATATGTGGCTTCTATTACAAGGTATTCTGTGTGCCATCATTTTGGGATGGTAGGTCACATATGAATTAAATATAACTCCCCTCCCATGACTTGTTATCGATGTGGGGTTGGGGAAGACATTTAGTGATTATTCAGGGTGAAACAACCATATCATATTGGTGAAACATATGTTCCTTACAAGGCATGTCAGCTTAGTTAGAACATACTAGGATGATGGGATCTTAGTTTGGTTATTTTGGAAGAATGAATGGATCATCTTTAAGGAATATCCAGATCTAGGAAGAGCCCTAGAAAACTGGTCACAATCATGATGAGTTCAGACATTTCCATGTTGTGGATTAGGTAAGAGCTAGATCTAATGACGGAACACTAACTGTTCGAGGTAAAATATTTATTGCATCATCAATAGATGTACTTTTATTTGATATTGTTGAATCATTCTATTTTTTATATTTATTTAATGTTAATATATTTAACCTTCCAATTGAGTTATTATCCTTTTCAATGGGGTTAGAGACATTGTTGGGTATGAAGGATGGAAAGGGAATTATGTTTCCATCAGGGGTGATTTTTTTTTTGTCAGGAGTTTAGATAGAGCAGTATTTTATTTTCATAGATATGTAAATTTTCTACATAATCATTGGCATGGATTAGCATGTGCAATTTAAAGTGCATATGTTTTCTTATCTATGGGGAGTTTGTTTTATAGAATCTGATGGCACTTCTCATGTATTTGATATGAAATGGGATCATCAGTTCGATTGTATGGGACCTCCACATCCTGAGTGGGGAAATATTTCTTATCACTTATCATCACTCAGGTTGTAGGGTGACGGTGGTGCTCTATAGGTTGGATTACATACAATGGTAGATTAATTTCCATAGGTATTTCTAGATGATTTTTTAGTGATTACCCCTAGAGTGGGATGTGGAGTTCTTGATTTAATTGGTGATTAGAACACAACTTATATCTCTCCCCTCATATTAGATGTCTGACACTGATTTGAGTAAATTAATGACATATTTGGACGATTGGAATCTAAAGGGTTTATTGAATCGATTGTCTCTCTATGGGTCACCCCTATCTAATTAACGAATAAGGCCGATGGATCTCTCTGGTTATGAATTGATTACCAGATGTTAAAAAGTTAACTATAAAAAGTAAATAACCTTTCCACAGATTAACAATTTTGTTACCTCCGGAAGGGGGAAAAGTGGTTCTCCAAAATAGGAGTACCTTCAGTTACCACAAACATAGATTCAGGGAAAAATATGTGTTGATAATGAAATTCTGAAGCATGTATGGACACATTTTTTATTTTTTCAGGCCCTTCAGATTGAGAAATGATTCAGATTGTATTAAGGTTCTCCTAAATAGTGTGTTCCGCCATTATCTCTTTCATTTTTTGGTGGTATTTGTGGTTGACATCTTGGTTTTCTCTCTATCTAAGGAAGATCATGAACATCATTTTTGGATCATATTAGACACTTTTTGAGATCATCGACTTTTTTTGAATTTTTCTAGGTGCACCTTCTATTTTAAATAGGTGATTTTTCTAGGCCATGTCACTTGAAGAAAGGGGTTTTCATGTATCTTGAGAAGATCAGTGCAATTATGTCATAGTAACTTCTACGAAATGTGTTTTAGATCAGGAGTTTCTTTGTCCTGGAAGGTTATTACATGTGTTTTTTCTAGTATTTCTTGTGGATTTCTTCTTTTATGACCATACTCACATGGAAAGGGGAGAATATAGAATGGATCCCAAAGTGTCAGGAATGCATTGAGGTGCTGATGCAGTGTTTGACTACTGCACCTAGGTTGATCATGCAGGAGTCTCGGAAGGGAAAAATGGTTTATTACGATGCTTCATGTGTTGGTATTTAGTGTGAACACATGAAGGATAATATTACAGTGTCCTATGGTTCATGCCAAATCCAATTGAATTATAATATTCTCTGGACCCATGAGTTGGAGTTGGTAGTAGTGATGCACGCCTTAAAGACAAGGTCTCACTACTGCTTTTGGGAGAAAGTTTTGGTCTATTCTGATTATAAGTTCCTAGGCTATATCTTCTAATAGGAAATCATAATTTGGGGTAGAATTGATGGATCGAGTACCTATAGGGGTTTTACATTGGTATCATTTATATCTTAAGCAATGGTAATATGTTGGCTGATGCCTTGGGAAATAAATTTCCACTACAGTCATTGAGGATGTCTATTGATCAGTGGGTGTTGATGGGGATATTTTCCCAGATTTACTTTGAGATCAAGGAAAAAAATGGAGTTACATTCTTAGGGATAATCCAGTTGACACATAACATTATAGAGTTGATTCAGTGGAAAAAACCTACTGATGAGATGTGTCAGCAGTTGATGCAGTTTCATCGTGGTGGGTGGAATTTTTATGATTGTTATTGATCTCCCGAGGGGACCTTGTTCTTTGTAGGACATTCAGTGCTGCTATTGTTTCAACAGAAAGTGATTTTGTAGGAAAACAACCAGTCTTAGTGGGTCATACATCTTAGTACAACTGAGATGTATTACGATTTTCATCGCTAGTTGTGGTGGATAGGTATGAGATGGGACATAGCAAACGTTGTGTGAAGATGTTATACTTTTTTGTAGGTGAAATCTGGGCATCAAAGACCCTCATATTTTCATCACACATTACCCAATCCTACTTAGATGTGGGACAACGAAACCATGGACTTCATTATTGGCATTCCATCTAATACTTAGGAAGGAATGCTATTTGGGTTGTGATTTACCATCTAACAAAAACTGTACACTTTATTCCTCTCATGGAAGTGGATGATCTTGGCCGATTTTATATTCAAGAGGTGGTCTGACATCATGTTGTGACATTAGAAATTATTTCTAACAATGACCCATGCATTAAATATCAGTTTTTTCAGGGTCTTCAAACAGATTTGGGAATATTGATCAAAATGATCATGGAATACAAACCCCAAACAGATGGTCAGATGAAGCGGGAAAATTAGATTCTAAAGGACATGATTCACACATTTGTTTTGGATTGAGAAGTATCATCTTTTATCCATTTTGGATTGGTCTCTAATAATCATATGCTGATAAGAGGAAATTGGATCTTGATTTTTCATGTGGGTGGCCAGGTGTTCATGAAGGTGTCCCCTCACTTGGGTCGTCATCGTTTGGGGAAGTAGGTAAAGCTAGAACCATGTTACGTTGGTCCTTTTGAGATCACTGATCATATTTGCATGTTGCCATACTGGTCAGCTTTAACTTCTAAATTTAAATCAATTCATGACGTATTTCATGTCTCCCAATTGAAAATGTATAATCCGGACCCATCTCGGGTGTTGAACTAAGATGAAATAAAGATAGATAATTAATTATCATTTCATGAGATGCCCCAAAAGATAGTGTATTCCCAAGAAAAATGTTATGTGTGGGATTTCTATTCCACTAGTCTTTATCATTTGGTATCATGGGAACAAATAGTAGGTGACTAGGGGGAGAATTCAGGGGTTGAGAAGGAGTACCTATTTTTATTCTCTGATTGAACTTCAAGTTGATTTTTTTGGATGAAACGTCTTCATGGTTTGGATATTTTTCACAATCAGGCATCATACTTCTGTAATAATTTCATTTATTTTTATTTTATAAGCTTACATGTCATTATACAATTTTGTATATGTGTGGGCCATCCTCAACAAGATTTTTGGTGCTTTTGATTATAAAAGAGCGTTTCGGATTGAAAATGTCTTGTCCATGCATATGGAACGGTCGAATCCATGTGGCATTTCCAAACCACCATGAGGATTACCGGATGCATGGTCAGTTAATTAATTAAACAAATGAATTATAAATTCACCATCATATGAGATGAGAAAAAATAATGTTTTTTTAATATAATAATAATAATATTATTACTATTATTACAATTATTTTCATATCATTAAATAATATAATTAGATTATTATTTTTATGTTATTGGTTGTTATAAAATTCTATTCATTATTTTTTTACCATTTCTAATTAACGATATTATAATAATGTGGATTTAGTTTTTTTTGGGGGGGTTTATATTTTTTATTTTCTTCTCCACTATTTATTCTCTCTTTTTTCCATCAGTTATTCCTCACCTCTAATCGCCCATAGTAACACACTGTGTCACGATCCGTCCTCGGGGCCCATGTCGTGACTACCCCTAGCCCACCTTCCATAGGCCACGGGCAGGCGAATAACACCAAAGGCGTAAATCCCAGAAAAAGGGAAGGAATTTCCTTTATAAAAATAAAAAAACACAACAGTGTATGCAAGTAAAGTAAGAACTAAGTAAAAATGAGTACAAAAGTAAGTTCTCGAAAGTAAATGGGCCAGTATACAAACCCAACTGAAAGTATAGTACAACTGAGAAAGAAATTACAACAGATGTAAAGTTAGTCAGCAACCACCGAGTCGTCCTCCAGAAATCCCACTTCAAGGGTGGTTATAGATAGTCTCATTGGTACCTCAGGTCTATGCGTCCACTCCGTATAAATCCCTCTAGGTGGTCCACCTCATGATACCATCTTGCTCTTCAAGCCTCAACCACGATCAGTGCTATCAATCGTCTGTAACCAACATAATGAAATGTGGGCATTGCCCGTGCAGGGGTGAGTATAACGATACTCAATAAGGACCTTGATACCCCTGAAGGTATCCCAGAATCCACGAAGGATAAACCACAAATGAAAGATACAAACATGAAGTATCAACCAAAACTACATAGGTATATGCCCATACATATACTGATGTTATCAATCTCAGTTTGGCTCTAACGTCCAATCCCAAGAACAATCTGGTCCACACAGGAAAGAAGTCAGTCACATTAATGATAATGATTGAAAGACAAGACTCAGCTCACATGGGTATTCTACTCACGAAGAGGGGTGTAGATGATTAAATGTAACCTTTGAATCATCTCCTCTACTGAACCCATGTGGGATACAAGTACAGAAGTTGTCGTTGCCGAAACCAAGTAGAATCCAAGTACAGTAACCATCACTTACGAATCCACATAGGATCCAATTATATTTGTCATCGATGTTGATCCCACGGAGGATCCAACTACAGTCTTCCTCGGTGTCTAACCCATGTAGGATCCATGCACAGTCGTCATTGTTGTCGAACACACAGAGGATCCCAGCACGGAAGTCATCAGAGTCGTAGCCAGCTCTATGGTTCCCGCACACAGCGTGATCTATTTCGGGAGGGTCTGCCTCTTGAGTAAAGGGGTTCGAGACACTAACTATCACGAAGTCCAGAGTTGATGTTTCCCGAAGTTCTGTCTCTTCAAAAGGAACTCAAAGAGACAGATGGTGCGTCAATTGGATTCCCGGTCTGAGAGATTTTTTCTTTTTCGTTCCAGGGGCCCATTTGGAAATATGCTCGTTCCAAACCTAGAAATTTAACGAAGTTGTCCAAAAATAACATAGATTATCACAAAAGGACTGCCTCATCGAAAGGATCACAGTGTCACGGACAGCTAGTTTATCAGACGTGCAGTCTTTAAGTTATTCACGTTTAAGTGAATAACGGGCCCGGCCCGTTAAGCCCAGTGGGCTGGCAGGTTGGGTCACCCAGTTTTGGAAGGTCCAACATTGTAGGGGTGTCGGACTGACCTGATGATTTGCATAGCCCGGCCTGTGGCATGCAGCCCACATAAAAGAGGGTGCGGCCCGGCCCGAAGTGGCGCGGTGAGGCCCGACAGGGCGCGGAACGGCCCAATGCGGCCCGGATCGACCCGGCTCGAAGGCCGAGCGGTCTGGGGGGGACGAACCCATGGCTTCCCGAACCAACGCTTCCATGTGGAGCCACCCACACTAATAGGTCGGTTGGTCGTCTGGCCCAAGTGGCTGGCACGGGCGGGTTGCGGGTTCTCCAGCACGGTGCCCTCTTTTTGTCGCGACTTTGCTCCGCCAGGCTAGGCGACGACCGGTCGATTCTCCTGCGCGGCGCCCTCCTGGCGCCGCGGCTCTCCCTCATCCGATCGTCCGTTGGGCCGGCTGGTTCATCCGCCTAAGCGGTCCACCCTATGCGTGCCACAGTTCACGCAGTGCAGCAGCGTGGGGCGCAGCGGTTCCCTCCTTTTTCCCGGTCTTCTTCATCGGTCGAGCGGCCCATGGTTGCGGGCCGCGGTTCCTCCACATGTGGTCAGCGTGCGGCCGCTGCCTTCGAACGCCGCCGCTTATAGATTCCAAATAAGACAAGAAATGACGTATGATCATCGGTCGTGTTTTTTCAGCCTGCGCTCTTCACGTTAGGAGGTAATAATCATCCATGGTGCTCACTTGTATACAAAAAGAACGAGGGAGTAATTTATTTAAAATAAATTAATCAAACCCCCTAACTCAAAAAAGATTCACAGAAGCCGAGCGTCGTAGATGACGGTGTCGATTCCTTCATCGTCGGAGTGTACTCGAAGAAGGGGTTGTAGGGTCAAAATAATGATTTAGATGCTCAATATACAAGAGGGGGGGTGAATTGTATACTTTAAAAATTCTGTTGGAACCTTTAACGTTAGTTATGAATAACTATGTTTTCCTTAAACAAAGGAAAGAGAAAAGTTTAAAAAAGTTAATCTATAAAAATTCACAACACCTCTAACACCAAATGAAAACATGGAATAAAGAATGAAGTTATAAACTTCATGTCATATGTACTTTCTTAAAACTGGAAAGCGATTCCGAAAGTAGGTTCTGGAAATATGGATCCGGAAATTGAGACTTAACTAAAGATTACAGTATGAGATTCTACCTTAAAGTTTATAGAATCTAAATGAAACAGCGTATAAGTAGGGAAGTATAAGAAAGTTATACTTTCCTTACAATACAATGTGCAGTGGAAACAAACAATTAGTAAAACTACAAATAACAAGATATAAGTCTTTTAACCCAAAGAGAAGGGTATCCAACAACATTGGATAAAGGTCTATTGATTTATACTTTCAAGCAAGTTTGTCTTACCCACACCAGGGTAAGCTCTCAATACAAATATCGGAGTCTCTTTCTTGCTATCCCCGCAAGCCCTCAACTTCAAGGTAGTTGGCAACCTCTATCTTCCTCATCAAGGAAGCCCTCGAACTTCAAGGTAGTCGTCACCTCTGTCTTCCTATCCCCAGAAGTCCTCGAATGTAATCACCAACATTCGGAGTCGCACGAAGCGTTGAGAGTTAATAAGAGCCACTCTCTCTAGAAATCACTTCAATAGCATGTGTGAACAATGTTGAAGAAGTCATCAGTCAGTTGTACATCAGTCGTTCATCTGTCCTGAGCTCTTTCAAATGAGCTCCAATTTATAGGCAAGGTCGGCCTCTTTTCCAATGGTCATATTTTCCTTAAAAATAGGAGGGACCTATACACATGTAACTTAACCAATGGTTAGTTTATAACATAATAGACGACATCATTTTATAACAAAACAAGTGTAACAAAATGTACGACATCGTTTTTAGTCTAACACAAAAGTTTGGAGTGAAGGTTCGGAGTGTAAACAAAATGTCAAAGAGTAGAAAAATTATAAAAGTGTAAGCAAAATGAATGTTCGGAGTCTACCCAAATATAATTTCGGAGTCTAAATAAATTCAGAGTGTATAAAGCAAAGATGATCAGATTCTATTTAATAGGTGAATTCGGAATGAGAATTTGGAATGAGAATTCGTCATCATAATTCGTATCCAGAATTTGAAGTAGAACATTATCAGAGTTCACATCCGGAATTCGGAATGAAACTTCATTATAGTTCTCATCTGGAATTCGGAGTGAAACATTATTACAGTTCTCATTTAGAATTCGGAGTGAAACTTCATTATAGTTCTCATCCAGAATTCGGAACCTAAAACAGAATGCTTCATATCAAAGTTTCAAACGATTCCGAGAATATAGAAATGAATTCGAATCTTATACTTAAGAAATATATGGATGAAAATATTATAAGGATAATTTTTATTACAAAAGCGATTTTCCTTATAAAATCAATTTTCCTTATAAAAGCGATTTTCCTTATAAAAGCGATTTTCCTTATAAAAGCGATTTTCCTTATAAAAGCGATTTTCCTAATAAAAGTGATTTTCCTTATAAAAGAAATTTTCCTTAAAGATAATGTGTTTGTGATTTTCAAAACAAGAAGGAATGGAAAAGTCATAAGGAAAACATTATTTACTCAACAATCTACCACTTTTTGGAAACCACAAACATCCTTACGTAAAAGAATGTCTAAGAAGAATGAAAACATTAATGATTATCTCCCTTTGCATATGGATGATGATGAATATGACTAACTCCCTCTTAGGCTTTGAAACTCTAAGGATCATATTATAGATTTCTGGAATGATATTTTATTAAGAATAAGAATGTCTTCTTTAATGAAAAACTCCCCCTTAGATAAACTCTATTAGAGTTATTTTTCTTTCTCACCATTTGTTCAGATTCTTTTTCCTTTTCTGGATGAGAACTGTAATGAAGTTTCACTCCGAATTCTGAATGAGAACGATAATGAAGTTTCACTCCGAATTCCAGATGAGAACTATAATGAAGTTTCATTCCGAATTCTGGATACGAGCTCTTATACCAATTGTAGGATTGAAATAATGATGTAGATTCTCAATATACAAGAGGGGGTGAATTGTATACATTAAAAATTCCTTTGGAACCATTAAAGTTAGTTACGAATAACAATGTTTTCCTTAAACAAAGGAAAGAGCAAATTTTAACAAAGTTAAACTAAACAAATTCACAACACCTCTAACACCAAATAAAAACTTGGAATAAAGAATGAAGTTATAAACATCAAGTCCTATGTACATTCTTAAGACTGGAAAGCGATTCTGAAAGTAGGTTACGGAAATATGGATCCGAAAATTGGAACTTAATTAAATATTACAATATGAGATTCTACCTTAAAGCGTATAGAATCTAAATGAAACAGAGTATAAGTAGGGAAGTATAAGAAAGTTATACTTTACTTACAATACAATGTGCAGCGGAAACAAACAAGTAGTAAAACTACATGTAACAAGATATAAGTCTTTTAACCCAAAGAGAAGGGTATCCAACAACCTTGGATAAAGGTCTCTTGATTTATACTTTCAAGAAAATATGTCTTACCCACACCAGGGTATGCCCTCTATACGAAGATCGGAGTATCTTTCTTGCTATCCCTATAGACCCTCAACTTCAAGGTAGTTGGCAACCTCTATCTTCCACATCAAGGATTCCCTCGAACTTCAAGGTAGTCATCACCTCTGCCTTCCTATCCCCAGAATTCCTTGAATGTAATCACCAACATTTGGAGTCGCACGAATATTTGAGAGTTAATAAGAACCTCTCTCTATCGAAATCACTTCAATAGCATGTGTGGAAAATGTTGAAGAAGTCATCCGTCAGTTGTTGTAAAAGCAACAGTACCATTTCCATTTTTCTTTATTATGTTTTCTGCATCTCTCTTCATTCTGGTTTCATACTAGAGAAGAGTTCCAAATAACTCATCAAGAGAAATTTGAGTGACCTTTCTGTTCTCATCTATAGCAGTTCTTTTGGATTCCTACTCATTGGGCATAATATCAATTATCTTATCCACAAGTGCTTCATCATCAAACCCTTTATCCCCCATAGACTATAAACTTTTGACAATAGTCATAAACCTCTGTTGAACTTTACAGATTAGATCACCATAATGAAAATTGAAGCCATGGTATTCAGCTCTAAGCATAGCTCTCCTAGTCTCATTCACTTTAGAAGTTCCAAAGTGTGTAACCTCTAGATTCTTCGAGATACAATTAGCAGCTTCACAAGAAGAAATTTGGCTATATATATTTCTATTCATTGAACAAAGTAAGGTATTGCATACCTTATAATTGAGTTGATACTCTCGCTTTTCCTGGTTATTGAATGTTCTAACTTCCTTATTAGGAACATTATAATCTCCAGTATACATAACAAAGTTGTCCACTCCAGTATTGATAACAAAAGTCTTCATTCGATCTCTCCAGTACTCATAGTCATTACCATCAATTATTGGTGGTCTTGTAGGATTTATATTATCACTGGAACCAACATTGACTCCTGCCATACTTAAAATAACCTTTGGCACACAAACATGTTAGTATAAAAAGTTCGTAATAACAAAGTTCGGAATGACAATGTTCGGAATGAAAAAGTTCGGAATGACAATGTTTGGAATGACAAAGTGAGAATGAAATACTTATACGTGAGTAAATGTATTTCAGAGACCTGCTCTGATACCAATTGTAGGATCGAAATAATGATGTAGATGCTCAATACACAAGAGGGGGGGGTGAATTGTATACTTTAAAAATTCCTTTGGAACCTTTAAACTAATATACGAATAACTATGTTTTCCTTAAACAAAGGAAAGAGAAGTGTTTAAAAAAGTTAAACTAAACAAATTCACAACACCTCTAACAACAAATGAAAACTTGGAATAATGGATAAAGTTATAAACATCAAGTCATATGTACTTTCTTAAAACTGGAAAGCGATTCCGAAGGTAGGTTCCGGAAATATGGATCTGGAAATTGAAACTTAACTAAAGATTACAATATGAGATTCAACCTTAAAGCGTATAGAATATAAATGAAACAGAGTAAAAGTAGGGATGTATAAGAAAGTGATACTTTCCATACAATACAATGTGCAGCGGAAACAAACAAGTAGTAAAACTACAAGTAACAAGATATAAGTCTTTTAACCCAAAGAGAAGGGTATCCAACAACCTTGGATAAAGGTTTCTTGATTTATACATTCAAGCATGTATTTCTTACCCACACCAGGGTAAGCCCTCTTTACAAAGATCGGAGTCTATGTCTTTCTATCCCCGCAATCCTTCAACTTCAAGGTAGTTGGCAACCTCTGTCTTCCTCAACAAGGAAGCCCTCGAACTTCAAGGTAGTCGGCACCTCTGTCTTCTTATCCCCAGAAGTCCTCGAATATAATCACCAACATTGGGAGTCGCATGATGCTTTGAGAGTTAATAAGATCCATTCTATCTAGAAATCACATCAATAGCATGTGTGAACAATGTTGAAGAAGTCACTAGTCAGTTGTACATCAGTCGTTCATCCGTCCTGAGATCTTTCAAATGAGCTCCTATTAATAGGCAAGGTCGGCCACCTTTCCAACAGTCATATTTTCCTTAAAATTTGGAGGGACCTGTACACGTGTAACTTAACCAATGGTTAGTTTATAACAGAATAGACGACATCGATTTATAACAAAACAAGTGTAAAAAAAATGTACTACATCATTTTAAGTCTAACACAAAAGTTCGGAGTGTAAAGAAAATGTCAAAGAGTAGACAAATTATAAAAGTGTAAGAAAAATGAAAGTTCATAGTCTAACCAACAATAATTTTCGGAGTCTAAATAAATACGGAGTGTATAAATAAAAGATGATCAGATTCTGTTTAATAGGTGAATTTGGAATGAGAATTCGGAATTAGAATTCGTCATCAGAATTTGTATCCTGTATTCGGAGTAGAACTTTATCAGAGTTCGTATCCGGAATTCGGAATGAAACTTCATTATAGTTCTCATCTGGAATTTGGAGTGAAACCTCACTACAGTTCTCATTCAGAATTCAGAGTGAAACTTCATTACAGTACTCATCCAGAATACAAAACCTAAAACAGAATTCTTCATATCAATGTTTCAAACAATTCCGAGAATATAGAAATGAATATGAATCTTATACTTAAGAAATATATGGTTGAAAATATGATAAGGACAATTTTTCTTACAAAAGCTATTTTCCTTATAAAAGCAATTTTCCTTATAAAAACGATTTTCCTTATAAAAGCGATTATCCTTATAAAAGAAAATTTCCTTAAGGATAAGGTCTTTGTGATTTTCAAAACAAGAAGGAATGGAAAAGACCTAAGGAAAACCTTATTGACTCAACAATCTCCCCCTTTTTGGAAACCACAAACATCCTTATGAAAAAGAAAGTCTAAGAAGAAAGAAAACATTAAGGCTTATCTCCCTTTGCTTATGGATGTTGATGAATACGACTAACTCCCCCTTAGGCTTTGAAACTCTAAGGATCGTATTATAGATTTCTATAATGATATTTTATTAAGAATAAGAATGTCTTATTTAATGAAAAAATCCCCCTTAGATAAACTCTATTAGAGTTCTTTTTCTTTCTCACCCTTTATTCAGATTCTTTTTCCTTTTCTGGATGAAAACTGTAATGAAGTTTCACTCCGAATTCTGAATGAGAACTGTACTGAATTTTCAATCTGAATTCCAGATGAGAACTGTAATGATGTTTCATTCCAAATTCCGTATACGAGCTCTGATACCAATTGTAGGATCGAAATAATGATGTAGATGCTCAATATACAAGAGGGGTGTGAATTGTATACATTAAAAATTCATTTGGAACCTCTGAATTTAGTTACGAATAACTATGTTTTCCTTAAACAAATGAAAGAGAAAAGTTTAACAAAGTTAATCTAGACAAATTAACAACACCTCTAACACCAAATGAAAACTTTCAATAAATAATGAAGTTATAAACTTCAAGTCCTACGTACTTGCTTAAAACTGGAAAGCGATTCCAAAAGTATGTTCCGGAAATATGGATCCGGAAATTGAAACATCACTAAAGATTACAATATGATATTCTACCTTAAAGGCTATAGAATCTAAATGAAACAGAGTATAAGTAGGGAAGTATAAGAAAGTTATACTTTCCTTACAATACAATGTGCAGCGGAAACAAACAAGTAGTAAAACTACAAGCAACTAGATATAAGTCCTTTAACCCAAAGAGAAAGGTTTCTAACAACCATGGATAAAGGTCTCTTGATTTATACATTCAAGCAAGTCTATCTTACCCACACCAGGGTAAGCACTCGATACGAAGATTGGAGTCTCTGTCTTGCTATCCCCACAAGCCCTCAACTTCAAGGTTGTTGGCAACCCTTGTCTTCCTCAACAAGGAAGCCCTCTAACTTCAAGGTAGACGACACCTCTGTCATCCTATCCCCGGAAGTCCTTGAATTTAATCACCAACATTCAGAGTCGCACGAAACTTTGAGAGTTAATAAGAGCCTCTCTATCTCTAGAAATCACATCAATAGCATGTGTGAACAATGTTGAAGAACTCATCAGTCAGTTGTTGTAAAAGCAACAGTACCATTTCCATTTTTCTTTTTTATGTTGTCATCGTCTCTCTTCATTCTGTTTTCATGCTAGAGAAGAGTTCCAAATAACTCATTAAGAGAAATTTGAGTGAACTTCCTGTTCTCATCTATAGCAGTTATTTTGGATTTCCACTCATTGGGCATAATATAAATTATCTTATCCACAAGTTCTTCATCATCTAACACTTTCTCTCCCATAGACTCTAAACTATTGACAATATTCATAAACCTCTGTTGAACTTTACAGATTGGTTCACCATAAGGAAAATTGAATCCACGGTATTCAGCTCTAATCATAGCTCTCATAGTCTCGGTCACATTAGAAGTTCCAAAGAGTGTAACCTCTAGCTTCTTCCAGATACAATTAGCAGCTTCACAAGAAGAAATTTGGCTATATATATTTCTAGTCATTGAACAAAGTAAGGTATTTCATACCATATAATTGAGTTGATACTCTTTCTTTTCCTGGTTAGTGAATGTTCTATCATCCTTATCAGGAATTTTATAATCTCTTGTAAGCATAACAAAATTGTCCACTCCAGTATTGATAACAAAAGTCTTCATTCGATCTCTCCAGTACTCATAGTCATTACCATCAAATATTGGTGGTCTTGTATGATTTAGATTATCAATGTAACCAAAATTGACTCCTGCCATACTTAAAATAACCTTTGGCACTCAAACATGTTAGTATAAAAAGTTTGTAATAACAATGTTCAGAATGACAAAGTTCGGAATGACAAAGTTCGGAATGACAATGTTCGGAATGACAAAGTGATCAAGAAAAACTTCTACGTGAGTACAAGTATTTCAGAGACATGCTCTGATACCAATTGTAGGATCGAAATAATGATGTAGATTCTCAATATACAAGAGGGAGGTGAATTGTATACTTTAAAAATTCCTTTGGAATCTTTAATGTTAGTTACGAATAACTATGTTTCCCATAAACAAAGGAAAGATCAAAGTTTAACAAAGTTAAACTAAACAAATTCAAAACACCTCTAACACCAAATGAAAACTTGGAATAAAGAATGAAGTTATAAACTTCATGTCATATGTACTTTCTTAAAACTGGAAAGCGATTCCAAAAGTTGGTTCTGGAAATATGGATCTGGAAATTGCAACTTAACTAAAGATTACAATACGAGATTGTACCTTAAAGCGTATAGAATCTAAATGAAACATAGTATAAGTAGGGAAGAATAAGAAAGTTATAATTTCATTACAATTCAATGTACAACGGAAACAAACAAGTAGTAAAACTACAAAGAACAAGATATACGTCTTTTAACCCAAAGAGAAGGGTATCCAACAACCCTGGATAAAGGACTCTTGATTTATACATTCAAGAAAGTATGTCTTACCCACACCAGGGTAATCCCTCGATATGAAGATCAGAGTCTCTGTCTTGCTATCCCCACAGTCCCTCAACTTCAAGTTAGTTGGCAACCTCTGTCTTCCTCAGCAAGGAAGCCCTCAAACTTCAAGGTAGTCGGAACCTCATTCTCCCTATCCCCGGAAGTCCACGAATGTAATCACGAATATTCGGAGTCGCATGAAGCTTTGAGAGTTAATAAGAGCATCTCTCTCTATAAATCACTTAAATAGAATGTGTGAACAATGTTGATGAAGTCATTAGTCAGTTGTACATCAGTCGTTCATCCGTCCTGAGCTCTTTCAAATGAGCTCCTATTTTTAGGCAAGGTCGACCTCCTTTCCAACGGTCATATTTTCCTTAAAAATCGGGGGGACCTGTACACGTGTCACTTAACCAATAGTTATTTTATAACAGAATAGACGACATCGTTTTATAACAAAACAAGTGTAACAAAATGTACGACATCATTTTAAGTCTAACACAAAAGTTCAGAGTGAAGGTTCAGAGTGTAAACAAAATGTGAAAGAGTAGAAAAATTATAAAAGTGTAAGAAAAATGAATGTTCGGAGTCTAACCAAAAATAATTTTCATAGTCTAAATAAATTCGGAGTGTATAAAGAAAAGATGATCAGATTCTGTTTAATCTGTGAATTCGGAATGAGAATTCGGAATGAGAATTTGTCATCAGAATTCGTATCCAGAATTCAGAGTAGAACTTTATCAGAGTTCGTATCCGGAATTCGGAATGAAACTTCATTACAGTTCTCATCTGGAATTCGGAATGAAACTTCATTAGAGTTCTCATTCAGAATTCGGAGTGAAACTTTATTGCAGTTCCCTTCCAGAATTTGAAACCTAAAACAGAATGCTTCATATCAAAGTTTCAAACTATTCCGAGAATATAGAAATGAATCCAAATCTTATACTTAAGAAATATATGGATGAAAATATGATAAGGATAATTTTTCTTACAAAAGCGATTTTTGTTATAAAAGCGATTTTCCTTATAAAAGAGATTTTCCTTATAAAAGCAATCTTCCTTAAAGATAAGGTGTTTGTGATTTTCAAAACAAGAAGGAATGGAAAAGTCATAAGGAAAACCTAATTGACTCAACAGTTGTGTCTCCCCTTTTGTCACGGAGAAAAGAAGAGCAGGTGCGTCATCATTGGCGAGTTCCCCATGGTGGCATCTCGTTCCATGATGTGTAGGAGGAAGAGAATTGGAGAACCGAAGAGCATTCTTCGTTGGAGAATAAAACCATTCTTTGTCGGAGAAGAAAACAACTCTCTCAAGAGATCTCTCCCTTCACACAACAAAAGCCCCCCCAAAATAAAATAACAGGCTTCATCTATTATTTTATTAACACAATACATTTAAAAAATCAAACATTCAAACAAAAAATTTATAAATTCGAGGATTCTATTTATTAATTAAGGCCTTGGCATGAATTAATGGGAGATTTTTCAACATTAAACAAGGGAGTTTAATGGGGGTTTATGAGAGTTATGGGATGTTCAAGGGTTTAGGTCACATGTGGGACCACCCAAAAAATATCCTATCATGGGAGGTTATGTGACTATGGGCCCCACCCTTAACTTCCTTTGGGTGGATATAACCACCATCCATAAAATTAAAATTGTGCTACACCAATTTTATTTATTTTAATCTAATTCCCAAATATTAAATCTCAACCCGCGTAAAACGCAACTGCGGTAATGGTCCCCTTATGCAATTACTGGCGCTGCGAGCTCATCTGTGCCCTCAGATTTCAATTCCGAGAACTGATTCAAAAGATAGGATAACGTGCTCATTCGTTTACAGAACGTACTTGAGCTAAACTTCATAAATTGATTTCGAGCACACCGAGCATCATAATAAAGTGACGTCAGAAGCCACACACTCGTAAAATTTCAATGTATTTAAGAAAAAAATTTCTTTGAAATTTCCGAGTATATATATTAGTCCCACCTAAGTGCTTTACATCCCCGTAAAGCTATAACCTAAACTAGGGAAACAAATGAGGGTACTGAGCACGCATCTAATCCTCCCTCTCCCATGTGCTCTCCACGAGGTTCCAATGCTGCCAATGAATGTGCACTAGAGGTATCGACCCTCCTCATAGGACCCACTCCTATCGATCTTCGATATCCATTGAGACTTTCGTGAATGTATCCCTATCGTCGATGTCCAGCTCCCCATGATTAATGATGTGGTTCGGGTCGTGAATTAATCTCCTCAGCTGAGATATGTGGAAGACGTCATGTACCCAGTGCAATTGAGGTGGAAGGGCCAGGTGGTAAGCCACCTCACCTACTCTACTGATTACCTAGAAAGGGACAATTAAGCGCGGAGATAACTCGTCGCCCTGGCCAATTCTCCATAATCCACGTCGAGGTGAGACCTGTAAGAAAACGTGGTCGCTATCCTCGAAATCCAGTGGTCTCCATCTCCTATCAGCATAGGACTTCTGTCTGCTCTGTGCAGTCCTCATCCGCTCCGGGATGAACTGCACCTTCTCCGTCATTGCATGAACCATCTATGGTCTTACAAGTGCTGACTCTCCAGGGTCAGTCCAGCATAGAGGCAATCTGCAAGGTCATCCATAAAGTTCCTCATATGGTGTTATCCCGATGGTGGAGTTGTAGAAATTGTTGTACGCAAACTCCACAAAGGGTAGGTGATCCTCCGAGCTATGACCAAAGCCAAGGACACATGCACGGAGCATGTCCCCGAGAGTCTCAATGGTCCTCTCCATCTGGCCATCTGTCTGAGGATGAAAGGTAGTGCTCAGGGGCAGCTGCATCCCAAATTCCTCATCCAACCCCATCCTAAGATGGGAAGAAAAGAAAGAATCTCGATCAGAGTCGATATACGATGGCACACAATTATGTCTTATTATCCCCTGAATGTAGAGGCTTCCCAATATATCTACTTATCCCTACTCTCTGATCAGAATGAAGTGGGTTGACTTGGTGATTCGGTCTATGATCACCCTGATGGAGTCGTTTCCTATGGAATTACGTGGAATCCCCAACATGAAATCCATGGATATCTCATCCCACTTCAACTCCGAAACCATTAAGGGTTGTACCAAGCCGGCTGGTACCTGGTGCTCCACCTAAACTTGCGGGAAAGTGAGGCATCGTGAAATGAATTCTACTACAACCTTATTAATACCCAGCCACCAGTGTTGTTGTCAGATGTAAGGACCCAAAGTTTTTCAATGGAAAATATCCTTCTTATATTTATGTCATAAAAACACAAAATAATGAACTACTAAGTGATAATATTCCTTTAAACATAATTTTGTCACCCCTATGTTTGGAATTTTGAAAATCCAACATACACGGTTGTGTTCAAGATGGTTTTTGGAGTCTAATGAAACAAAAATAATTTTTGGTGAATAGTAACCTACCCTTATGAATAGTAACCTACCCTTATGAATAGTAACATGACCCTTATGAATAGTAAATAAGAGGATCATTACCTATGAATAATAAAATAAAATTTAGACATCTTAGAAAGTGACAATTTGACCTTAGTAAACGTTTTTGATATTTTATAACTCATAAATAATTAATTATAATTAATTAATTAATTTAAAAGAATATTTATTTTCCTGTAATTTATTCATAAATTAATGAATCAATGTCTAATAGTTTGTAGATAATTTTGCAAGACTCTATGTAATTTTTGAAAGAACTATAAATTCAGTTTTAATCTAAAAAACGTTTTTTTTAAGTAAATTATGATTTTAATTAAATATTAAATTAATAATATTTAGAGAATTATTTTTAAAAAATGGACTTTATTTTTTGACTCTACACTTTGAAAAATGGTTTGGGTAAATTTTTTAGATTTTTCTGAGATACATGAATTTTTGATGAATAGTGGAATCCGATAATTCACAATAAATGCTAAATAATGTATTAATTGAGTCACTGATGATGTTCTGCTGATGTAATCCCACTTGATTCGGGGTTAAATTATAAAATTACTATTATTGGTCGTTCAAGACTCACTATTCCTTGTCTTAGGTGAAATTAATAAACTAATCAAATTTATATTAAGGAAACCCCTCTCCCCACCACTATAAAAGCCACCCTTCACTCCCACTTTTCCTCGCACCTCTCAAGCTCCAAGACATCTCTAAAATCATCCCAAACATCATCCCTATCACCTCCCCCACATCAAAAAGCTTCTGGTCTCATCAAAAGACCAAGCCTGTCTTCCTTAAGGAGGATCTCAAGAGGAAGATTCTAGAGGTAATTTCTCTCTCTTCTCCTTTAATTTCCTTTCAAGTTCAAGTTCCTTTCTTGATCTCTCTCCACCTATAATCAACCAAATTGTTTTTTAACTGCATTATTATACATATAGTGTATTTTTATGATTATAATGGGATATTATATCACCCCACCCCCTTTCCCTCTTCCTTTTATTTTATTTAAGAGAACGTTGTTCATGAGGTGTTAATTTATCACCTTAAAAACGACATGCTCTCTTTTTCATTTTCTACCTTCATATCTGGTAATGAAACCATTTTTATGGTTGAACCAGAATATTTTATATATATTATGTTCTATTTTATGTTCTGTAAATAACTTATGGCCATATTACTAAGAGAAAAGTTAAAATGAGTTCGTTGTGATCCAAAAACCGCTCAAATTAACCCAAATAATCTTCATTTAATTCTTATCTAATGATTCGTCCACATGGATATAATATAACATATTATAAAATCATTCATTCTTCTTTAATATCATTAATAAAATGTATTATCAGTTCTGGATGTTTACCCATGATCTATCCAAACATCAATTTAAGAATACAAGTGGACCGCTCAAGAAAACAATGAAAACAAACATCCCCAATCAATGTTTTTAAACTATATAAGTCATCCAAAGGAACATAAAATGAAATAATGAAACCATAATGAAACCTATTAATGTATAAAAGGTTATCTAATTTATATTTAACAAATATAATGTCATTATACATGACATTAAAGAGAATGAGGCATTCGAGTACAAGGTAAGGGGAAATATCGAACCCAATTTTTTCTTCCTTCGGGTTCTCCCTCTTTCACTCCATTTTTGATATGGTTACTCCTAAAAGACCATTTTTCATAATTTACTTTACTTTTATGGAATATACATGTTTGTCACTGGTTTTTATGTCCATCAAAATGTTTTCCAAAATAACTCTTCTTTCAAGATCTCACCTTTTACCTCTCATTCAAGGTTGATGGTTCTTGTATCAAGTATGGTGTTCCCTCTTTCTTTTGGGAACCCAAATCATATGAATGTGTTATTATGAGATGAAACCCATTCCGTTCCATGTGTTACTTATGTACATGTTTGATATGTTACCTATTTGTAAATAAAGATAATGATAATGTTATGATGTGACGGGTGCACCCGGAATTATATAGCGCTCCAATGCATTGGGTAAAGTGATGAATTTCATGAGTAAATGAGAAATGATGTGTGAAAAAGTGTGGTAGTTAAACACTAAGACATGCGGTTTCATTTTTATGAATTTCCACATTTCAACTCTATTATTTGTGATCCTCTCATGTTCATAATCATTATCCTATGTCCGGATTATGCTAACCCCATGCTATATTGTTCTTATCTATCCTCTTACTGGGCTTCTAGATCACCCCTTTTGATGTATATCCTCAGGTGGATAAATGTACTAATAAGAGGACAATTTCGACTAAGAAGATAGTGAAGAAGAAATTAAATAAATGTTTATGGTTGATGTTGTATTTGTTATGTATGGTCCTAGTTTTCCCAAGACACTAAACCTCTGGATCCTCTATGTGTAATACTATTGTGTTGTTTATCATTGAAATGATGTAATAGTAATGTAAGAAAAGGTCAGGTCTCTATAGTTGGTATCAGTGGAAAGTTTTAATTAATTTGGGAATTAGGATTATTAAACCCAAGAGAAAACCTCTAGCAAAATAATAAGTACAAACACATACACAAGAATATTTACCTAGGGATCCCATATGTTATGCTATTGGTATAATTGTTTAAATGAATATGTTATTCATGTATTTTTTACTTTTGTTTTGTTCTAACCTTTTCTATTTTAGAAAATGGGGGGAACCAGGAGAAATCAGGCCAACAACTCTTGCGAGGGCTAATGCAACTATTTCCCGAACAACATCCCCAATGATTTGGGAGGTGGAGTTCAAAACTTCATGGCGATGCTTACCCAATTATCTCAGGTTATTAATAATAACCATAATAATGGGGAACTTACTCCTTCACCAAAGAGGGAGCTACTAGAAATCAAATGTTTTATGGGGCAACGACCACCGACGTTTTTTGGATCTTCCGATCCACCAGTTGCGGAACAGTGGGTCAACTCCATGGAGAAGATATTTTCTGTTCTTCACTGTTCCGAGACGGAGAAGGGGACTCTAGTCGTTTATCATCTAGATGGATAAGCTAATCAATGGCGGGCTTTGATTAAGAACACCAAGCCAAGGGAGGAAATTTAATAGATGGAATGGGAAGACTTTAAGATAATGTTTCTCAATAAGTACTTCTCAAGAACTCATCCCACGAAGATGGAGGGAGAATTCATAGAGCTCAAGAAAAAAGAAGGAGAATCTGTCACATCCTATGAAGAATATTTCACAAGGCTCGCAAGGTATGCATCGGGTTTTGTTATCAACAATGATTGCAAAATTGATAGATTCTTTAGTGGATTAAAACCACATCTTCAAAAGTCTCTTTCAATTAGAGACTTTGGGACTTATGAAGAAGTTGTTCGGTGTGCTCTCAAAGGGGAGATGGAGTTTGGAGAATGGTCCCATGGCTATGGTGATAGGAAAAGAATGATGGAGTTTCAAGCAGGTGGATCTAATGACAAATGTGGGAAGAAAACACAATGACCCACATGCCAAAAATGTGGGAAGTTGCACCATGGGAACTTCCTCAAAGGGACGAGGAAATGCATCAAGTGTGGGAAAGAAGGACACCTTTCTCACGAGTGTCAGAAAGACATGAAAAGGAAGTATACTGTAGTCGATGAATGGAGATAACCACTCGTGGTTCAATGCTACCACTATAGGGAGCTAGGGCACTATTCAAACGAGTGCACTAAACCTCGAGCTCTCGAGGGTAATCAACGCCAGCAACCACCAAAGCCAAAGGAACATTGGAAGGATTATTCCATAACTACTGCGGAGGTGGATCATGATAATGAAGTCATACAAGGTACACTTCCAATTCACCCAAGAATGGAAAAGTCTTGTTTGATTCTGGTTCTACGCATTCCTTTATATCTTGCAAGTTTGCTAGAACTATAGAATCGAAGCCCTTAATCCTTGAATTAGAGATATCTATAAAATCACCAAGAGGTTCATTCATTGAAACCCAATTGTTTGACTCTTCTCCTATTGACGTATGTGGGATGATTCTTCCGAAAAATCATGTAATACTTCCCTTGGTAGAATTCGACACTATAATGGGAATGGATTGGCTCTCGTTATATAGAGTACATATCAACTGTCAGGAAAAGGAAATATATTTTCATATTCCGAACCATCCCATGATCCTCTACAAATGCATGGAAGATCATGAATCTCCTTTAAGAAATATTTCAATGGTTTGGGTGTTGATTCCCTATGAAGAAACATACCTCGCCCAAATGGTTGAGTCGAAGGAATGTTCCAACCTTTAGGAAATTCCCATCGTAAGGGAATACTGCGATGTATTTCCCGAAGAGTTACCCGAAATTCCCCTGGATCGTGAGGTAGATTTCTCAATTGAACTCATACCCAGAGCTACTCCTATCTTGATGTGCCCCTATAGGATGGATCCTATCGAACTGGAGGAGTTAAATAAGAATCTGCAAGAGCATCTGGACAAAGGGTTCATACGCCCCAGTGCATCACCTTGGGGTGCGCCAGTGCTCTTTGTGAAGAAGAAGGATGGAACCATGCGGATGTGTATCAATTATCAGGAACTCAACAAGATAACCAAAAAGAACATGTATCCTCTCCGAAGTATTGATGACCTGTTCGATCAGTTAAGAGGATTTCAATACTTCTCAAAGGTGGATCTTCATTCTGGATATCATCAGGTAAAGGTGCAGAAGGAAGATATTCAGAAGAATGCCTTCCATACAAGGTATGGGCACTATGAGTTTTTGGTGATGCCCTTCAGACTTATTAATTCCCTTGCAATCTTCATGGACTTGATTAATAGAGTCTTTAGACATTACCTTGACAAAGTTTTAGTAGTTTTTATCGATGATATTCTCATCTACTCCAAGAGCAAGGAGGAACATGAAGAACATCTAAGACTTGTGTTGGCGACATTGATAAAGGAGAAGTTGTACGCCACGTTAAGCAAGTTTGACTTTTGGATGAATCAAGTCATGTTATTGGGACATGTGATCACAAGAGAGGGAATTTCTGTGGACCCTTCAAAGACAAAGGCGATTAAGGAATGGCCCAGACCCTCTAGTGTCACAAAAATCCATAGTTTTCTTGGATTAGCTGGGTACTATCGACGTTTTGTGAGAAACTTCTCACGATTGTCAAGCCCGCTAACTAAGTTAACAAGAAAAGGGGTAAAGTATGTATGGATGGAAGAATGTGAGGGAAGCTTCAAGGAGCTAAAGAGAAGGCTGATCACTGCACCTGTACTCACACTACCTAAAAGTGGAGAAAGTTTTGTGAAATTCAGTGATGCATCAAAGAAAGTCTTGGGCTGTGTACTTATGGAAAATGATATTGTGATAGCCTACGCCTCACGACAGTTGATGATCCATGAGAAGAACTACCTGACGCATGATCTAGATCTGGCAGCCGTGATTTTTTCTTTGAATATCTGGCAGCACTACCTTTATGGTGAGAAGTGTGACATATACACTGACCACAATAGCCTAAATTATATATTCACACAAAAGGAGATCAACATGCGTCAAAGGAAATGGTTAGATCTAATAAAGGATTACGATTTCTCTATTCACTATCATATTTGAATGGTGAACATGGTAGCTGATGCTCTATGCAGGAAAGAACCTGCTACTCTATCCATGTTGAGGATTGAGAAAGACCCTATCATCTTGGACATGCAAAGGATGGATTTGGAAATCGTAATGGCAGGGGATACATCCTACCTTGCCCAAATGAATTCTCAACCATCCATCCAACATAAGATTAAGCAAGCACAAAGGGATGATGTGGAGATACAGAAGAGGGTGAATGCAGTAATGGAAGGGAAGCTGCATGAGTTCCATATCGACGATGATGGTGTGATTCGGTTTGGAACACACCTTTGTGTGCCTTCATCATCCGGGATAAAGAAGGAGATATTGGATAATTCACATAGCTCAACATTCTCTGTCCATCCTGGGAGTACCAAGATGTACCGTGATCTACGACAACACTTCTGGTGGGATAACATAAAGAAGGAGATCGTGGAATATATATCATGGTGCTTGGTATGTCAGCAAGTTATAGCTGAGTGGAAAAAGTACAAAGTTATGATACATCTATTGCATATACCCATGTGGAAATGGGAAAATGTTAATATGTACATTGTCACGGGTCTCCCGAAGACTTTAAAGGGGAATAGTGTGATATGGGTTGTGGTTGATCGACTCACCAAGACTGCCCATTTTATCACTATTCGGGAAGACCTCTCACTTGAACAACTTGCAAGGATATATGTGTAGGAAGTAGTGTGATTGCATGGTGTTCCACTCTCGATTGTCTCTGACCATGATCCAAGGTTCACATCTAAATTCTGGAGGATCCTTCAACATGCATTGAGTACTGAATTAAATTTCAGCACGGCCAATCACCCCCAAACTGAAGGCCAGTCTGAAAGGACTATTGAGATGCTTGAAGATATGCTAAGAGCCTCCTCTCTTGAATTCAAAGGTGGTTGGGATCAGCATCTCCCATTGGTTGAGTTCTCATACAACAATAGCTTCCACTTGAGTATTCAGATGGCTCCGTATTAATCTCTTTATGGGAAGCGATGTATAACTCCAACCTATTGGGATGAAGTTGGAGAATGAAAGCTACTTGGTCCCGATCTTGTTCAAGAGATAACAAAGAAGGGTCAGGTCATCCAGAAACACATCAAAGCTGCTAAAAGTTAGAAAAAGATTTATGCTGACAACCGTCGAAGGGACATGGAGTTCGATGTTGGAGATAAAGTCTTCTTTCGAATATCTCCATGGAAGAGAGTCATGCGATTCAGGAAGAAAGGGACGCTAATCTCAAGTTACATTGGCCCCTTAGAGATCTTTGACCACATAGGAGCCGTGGCCTATCGTCTGGAACGTTCACCGAATATGGCTCAAGTTAATGATGTGTTTCATGTATCACTACTGAGAAATTACATACCAGACCCCTCACATTTACTAAACTCAGAGGTAGTGCAGCTGAAGATGATCTCTCCTATGAGAAGCATCCAGTAAAAATTTTGGACCGAAGTGATAAGCTTCTATGCAACAAGACAACCCGCCTTGTCAAAGTGTTGTGGAGGAACCATAAGTTTGTGGAAGCAACTTGGGAACCAGAAGAGGCAATGAAGGAGAAGTACCCTCAACTATTTGTGTAAAGTAAAATTTTGGGGGCGAAATTTCTTAAGGGGGGAAGAATGTAACGACCCAAAGTTTTTCAATGGAAAATTCCCTTCTTATATTTATGTCATAAAAACACAAAATAATGAACCACTAAGTGATAGGTTACCATTAAACACAATTTTTTCACCCATATGTTTGGAATTTTGAAAATCCAACATACACGGTTGTGTTCAAGATGGTTTTTGGAGTCTAATGAAACAAAAATAATTTTTTGTGAAAAGTAACCTACCCTTATGAATAGTAACCTACCCTTATGAATAGTAACCTATCCTTATGAATAGTAACATGACCCTTATTAATAGTAAATAGGAGGAACATTACCTATGAATAATAAAATAAAATTTTGACATCTTGGAAAATGACAATTTGACCTTAGTAAATGTTTTTTGGTATTTTATAAGTCATAAATAATTAATTATAATTAATTAATTAATTTAAAAGAATATTTAATGTTCTGTAATGTATTCATAAAATAATTAATCAATGTACAATAGGTTTTAGAAAATTTTATAAGACCCTACGTAATTTTTGAAAGAATTATAAATTCTGTTTTAATCTTAAAATTTGTTTTTTATGTAAATTATGATTTTAATTAAATATTAAATTAATAATATTTAGAAAATTATTTTTGAAAATTGGACATCATTCTTGGATTCTACATGTTGAAAAATCTTTGGGGTAAATTTTTGAGATTTTTCTGAGATACTTGAATTTTTTATGAATAGAGGAATCTGATAATTCACAATAAATGCTAAATGATGTATTAATTGAGTCACTGATGATGTTCTGCTGATGTAAGCCCAATTAGTTCGGTATTATATTATAAAATTACTATTCTTGGTCGTTCAAGATTCACTATTCCTTTTCTTAGGTGAAATTAATAAACTAATCAATTTTATATTAAGGAAACCCCTCTCCCCTCCACTATAAAAGCCACCCTTCACTCCCTCTTTTCCTCACACCTCTCAATCTCCATGACTTCTCTAAACTCTTCCCAAACATCTTCCCTAGAACCTCCCCCACGTCCAAAATCTTCTGGTTTCATCAAAAGACCAATCCTATCTTCCTTAAGGAGGATATCAAGAGGAAGATTCTAGAGGTAATTTCTCTCTCTTCTCCTTTAATTTCCTTTCAAGTTCAAGTTCCTTTATTTATCTCTCCCCACCTATACTCATCCAAATTGTTTTGTAACTCCATTATTATACATATAAATTATTTTTATGATTCTAATGGGATATTATATCACCCCACCCCCTTTCCCTCATCCTTTTATTTTATTGAAGAGAACGTTGTTCATGTGGTGTTAATTTATCACCTTCAAAAACGACATGCTCTCGTTTTCCATTTCTACCTTCATATCTGGTCATGAAACCATTTTTATGGTTGAACCAGAACATTTTATATGTATTATGTTCTATTTTATGTTCTGGAAATAAATTATAGCCATATTACTAAGAGAGAAGTTAAAACGACTTCGTTGTGATCCAAAAACCGCTCAAATTAAACCAAATAATCTTCATTTAATTCTTATCTAATGATTCGTCCACATGGATCTAATATAACTCATTATAAAATCAATAAATCTTATGTAATATCATTAATAACATGTAATATCAGTTCTTGATGTTTACCCATGATATACCCAAACATCAATTTAAGAATACAAGTGGACTGCTCAAGAAAACCATGAAAACAAACATCCCCGATCAATGTTTTTAAACTCTATAAGTCATCCAAATGAACATAATATGAAATAATGAAACCAGATTGAACTATATTAATGTATTAAATGTTATGGAATTTCTAATTAATTAATATAATGTCATTATACAGGACATTAAAGAGAAGGAGGCATTCGAGTACAAGGTAAGGGGAAATCTCAAACCCCATTTTTTCTTCCTTCGGGTTCTCCATATTTCACTCCATTTTTGGTATGGTTACTCCTCAAAGATCATTTTTTCATCATTTAATTTACTTTTATGGGATATAAATGTTTTTCACTGGTTTCTATGTCCATCAAAATGTTTTTCAAAAGAACTCTTCTTTCATGATCTCACCTTTTACCTCTCATTCACGGTTGATTTTTCTTGTATCAAGTATGTTGTTCCCTCTTTCTTTTGGGGACCCAAATCTTTTGAATGTGTTATTATGAGATGAAACCCATTCCATTCCATGTATTATTTATGTACATGTTTGATATGTGTTCTATGTGGAAAGCATGATAATGATAATGTTATGATGTGACAGGTGTGCCCAGAAATATATAGCGCAATATGAATGCTTAAATGTGACGGGTGCGCCCGGAATTATATAGCACACCAATGCATAGGGTAAAGTGATGAATCTCATGAGTAAATGTGAAATGATGTGTGAACAAGATGCAATATTTTTTCACAAGTATGTGTGGTACTTAAACCCTATGACATGATGTTTCATTTTTATGCATTGCCACATTTCAAGTCTATTATTTGTGCTCCTCTCATGTTCATAATCATTATCCTATGTCATTATTATGCTCACCCCATGCTATATTTTTCGTATCTATCCTCTTACTCGGCTTCTATCTCACCCATTTTGATGTATATCCTCAGGTGGATACATGTACTAAGGAGAGGACAAGTTCCACTAAGAAGCTAGTGAAGAAGAAATTAAATAAATGTTTATGGTTGATGTTGTATTTGTTATGTATGGTCTTAGTTTGACCAAGAAACTAATCCTTTGGATCCTCTATGTGTAATACTATTGTGTTTTTTATCTTATAAATGATGTAATATTAATTTAAGGAAAGGATGGGTCGCTATATCTGAGGTCCTGGTACGTCTTCACCACTCTAGGATGTACCGCTAGAGGGGAAGTGTGAAACTACATCAGCATTTCTTCCTGGAGTGGAACCAGAACCATGGTACATCCCATGAAGACGATGGATTTTTCTCCTCCATCAGAAAATCTATCAGGCACCTGCCTTGTGGAAGTCTAAGCACGTCGGGTCTCATTGTCAACATCCCCACACTGTGCCTCTCTGAGCCACTAAATTAGTGGAGGAGTAACTATGAGGGGTTGTAGAAAAGCATCCCCATTTCTATCCATGAAGGATATATACAAAGTGTCTAAAGGCTACGTCGCCTCTCCAAGTAGTTGAATGCCCGATCACATGCTGATAGAATTAGCTACTACGTTCCCCATCCCAAGAGTATAGCCTATCTCAATGTCATAGTCCTAGAGGAACTCGAGCCATCGTCGTTGTCTCAGGTTCAAGTCCTTCTATGTGAAAATATACCTGAGACTCTGTTGGTCAGAATAGACTGTAAAGTGTTCGCCCATCAGATAGTGCCGCCACATCATTACGGTGAGGACCACTGTTGCTAACTCCAGGTCATTGGTAGCGTAGTTATGCTCATGTTTCCTCACCTTCTGTGGACCACAGGCGATCAATGCCCGCTCCTGCATCAGGACACACCCGAGTCTGGTCCCTGATGTGTCGCAGTAAACCACGTACCCAACACCCTCCTCTGGTAGCCTCAAGTTGGGTTCGCTGGTCAATCTCTGTGTCTGCTCTTGGAAGCTCTACTGGAATCTATCTGACCACACAAAGGGTTTCCCCTTCATCGTTAAAGCTGAATGTGGTGCTGAAAATCTGGAGAAGTCTGGAAGAAATCTCCGATAGTACCCAGCCAGACCTAGGAAACAATGCACCTCGATCACGCTCCAGGTGGCTCACAAGAAAGTACTTCCTTGATCATCCCAGGATCCACTGCAACTCCCAACTCCGAGATGACATTCCCCAAGAAGTGAACATCTTGAATCCATAACTGGAACTTCAAGATCTTACCATAAATCTAGTCCTCTCGGAGTGTATCTAGTACAACCCACAAGTGGTATTCTTTCCCTTCCTTAGTGGTTGAGTAGATCAATATGTCATCGATGAAGACTACGACAAAATGATTGACGTAAGGCTGGAAGATACTGTTCATGAGACTCATGAACACTGCTGGTGTGTTGGTTACGCCAAAGGGCATAACCATGAAATAATACTGGCTATACCGACAACTGAAGGCCATATTCTTCACATATTCATCTCGAACTCTGAACTGATGATAGCCTGACCTGAGGGCTATCTTCGAGAACCATAGTTCTCCCTTAAGCGGATAAAAGAGGTCGTCAATCCTCGGGAGTGGATACTTGTTCTTCACGGTCAACTGATTCAGGGGACGATAGTCGACATACAGTTGTAAGCTCCAATCCACCTTCTTGGCAAATAAAATCAGTGAAGCCCATGGTGAAACATTAGGTTGGATGAATCCTTCTCCCTGTAAGTCCCCTAGTTGTACCCGCAGCTCACGAAACTCAGTGGGATCCATCCAATATTCTTGAGTGGATATTGGTGATTTCCCGGAGTACAGGTCTATGTAGAAAAATACCTCTCTGCGAGGAAGTAGTCCTGGAACGTCATCTAGAAAAACGTCCGCATACTGATCCACCACAATAGGAAAACTTGAACTCTGCACATCAATCGCTCTGAGGATGAGACTAGCCAACTGATGGGTGATTGGATGCCCTCTACTCTACGTAAGACCATCATGCACTGAAAAGGCTCCCTTATCACCGGTGAAGGTTAACATGCTCTGATATGTGCTGTCACAATGCACTTTGTGAATAATACAGTTGATCTGGGCATGGATTTTAGACAACCAATCCATACCCAAGATGACGTTATAAGGCCTTGACACCACTACAAGAAGATCATAGCTGAAGCTCTCGTCTCCTAGAGTAAGCTCACACAGCCGGCACTAGTGCGTAATCATCAAGTCTACTCCCATATGAGACTCTAGCCATAAGGATTGAGAAAATAGCTCTGTCAGAATCTCCGATCTCTACTCAAAGGCAGTGGAAATAAAATAATGACTCACTCATGTGTCTATAAGAACTGCATCAAGGGTGGAGTAGACACAGATAATACCTCAAATCATCTCAGGTGCACCGTGGTCATTGGCCTCAACTACCTGGAGATGAGCCTGCACATGTCTGCCAACACACTGTGGTCGGGCAGGTCCTCCTGGTGGTGGTGGTGTTAGAGCCTCGAAGCGTCGTCCACCACCCAATGCTCGGCCAACTCCTCTTCCATGTCCTCCTACTCCCTAAGGACCACCACGGTCGAACCTTTGCCTCTACATGGGTGGTCCATCCACTATATGATGCTCATCTGCATGGAAGGTCGGGCAGTCACGAGCCATGTGGCCCTACCCGCTGCATGCATAGCACTGCATGCCCCTGTTATGGCTGGCTCTGCTTCATGTGACCCGCACATCTGAACCAGTATCATGAGGTCTCCCACCAGATGGACAGGTCCGCTTGGACCTCTAGGACATCTATCTGCTGTCGGCTGCAGAAGACTCCGCTACATGTTTCCCTATGGTGGGTCTCACTACTGGTGTCAGCTCATCATGAAATCTCTCTACATGAAGGGATCACTCAAGCAATACTGCCTACGTAGGAATGCTGAGGGAGATCATCGGAGCCCTGATCTCATTCCTCAGTCCCTGTTCAAAGATCTGGTATTAGAAGAATGTGTCACGCACCATGTCTGTAGAGTAGCATGAGAGGTCTTTAACTCTCACCGAGTACTGGGCTAATATCATAATACCCTTCCGATGTTGTAGTAACTACTTTATGTGCACCGCACAGAGGGTGGATAGATGAAACTCTAAGCGGAAGAGGCTCTCGAAGTCATCCCAATGTAGTGATGCATCATCGTGCACCTAGAGCATTTGGCTCCACCATCTACCTACTGTTGCATGTAGTAGACTTGAGTAAAGGATCGCCAAAAGGTCTGTTGGTGTCCCTGCCAATATGTAGACTCTGACGATAGCCTCTAGCCAATCCTCGGCTTCCTGAGGGTCCGTCTCTCAGTGGAACCTAGGAGGCCTCTGTCACTAAAACTCGAGAAACACAATTACGCGGTGTGCACTCTCTGCTGTAGGGGCTGGTGGCATCGGTGGATCAGCAAGTAGTGGTACCTCTGGTTCCTCCGAAATAATGGGACCCTTCACCGAGGCCTCTTCGCTCGGTGGGCTCCCATCTCGCACGTAGCTCAGAAACCTAGATGGATGCCTTTGTGGGGCCATCATGAAAAGAAACAGGTGTGCAATGGTCATACAATATACCTGGTCAACTAAAACAAATTAATCACAAAGAAAACTTTTGAAACACACATGCAATCAATGTTTTTGACCAGTGTGTTGGAAATCAGAAGTCAGGGTCCTGGTGTATGGATACGTCAGCCGCCGCACCAACACTGGACCCCTGGACTAAAAACCACACTCAATACTCTTAACACTATTGATTAACAAAGAATAAATTATCAGAGTCCTGAGTGATGTAGTAGAAGAGACACCTCTGATACCAATTTGTCACGACCAGTCCATAGGGCCCATGCTGCGACTACCCCATTCCCGCCTTCCATAGACCAGGGGCTGGCGACTAGCACCAAAGGCGTAAATCCCAGTAAAAGGGAAGTCATTGCCTTTATAAATGTAAAGAAACACAACAGAGTACACAAGGGAAGTATGAACTATGTAAAACTGTGTACAAAAGTATGTTCTGGAAAGTAAATGGGCCAGTATACAAACCCAACTAAAAGTACAGTACAACTGGGAAAAAAAGTTCAATAGCTGTAAATTAAAACAGCATCCACCGAGTCGTCCTCCGGAAATCCCATCTGAAGGGTGGGTATAGATAGTCACTTCGGTACCTCAGGTCCGTCCGTCTGCTCCGTGTATGTCCCTTCAGGTGGTCCACCTCCGGATACCATCCAGCTCCGTAATCCTCAACCACGATCAGTGTTATCCATCGTCTGCAACCAACACAACGAAGTGCGGTCATTGCCCATGCGGGGGTGAGTATAACGATACTCAGTAGAGACCTCGAGTCCCCCGAAGGTCTCCCAGAATCCACGAAGGATAAACCAAAAATTAAAGACACAAACACGAAGTGTCAACCAACTATACTTAGGTATATGCAAATAGATATAACGAAGTCATCAATCTCAGTTGGGATCCAACTTCCGATCCCATGCACAATCCGATCCACATAGGAAAGAAGTCAATCACATCAATGATAATAATTGAATGAAAAGACTCAGTTCTCACAAGTATACTACTCACGATGAGGGGTGGAGATGATTATATATAGCCTCTGAATCATCTCCTCCGCTGAACCCATGTAAGATCTAAGTACAAAATTCATCGCTACCGAACCCACGTAGTATCCAAGTACAGTAACCATCATTGTCAAACCCAAGTAGGATAGAAGTACAATCGTCATTGCTGCCAAACCCATGTAGGATCCAAATACAGTTATCCTCACTGCCAAAACCATGTAGGATCCAAGTACAGTCGTCATGGTCATCGAACCAACAGAAGATCCCAGCACGGAAGTCATCACAGTCGCAGACATCTCTAGGGTTCCCACACACTACATTCTTGATTCTGGGAGGGTCCGCTCCTCGTGTAAAGGGGGAAATACATAAAATGTCATGAAGTCCAGAGTTGATGTACCTCGAAGTTATGTCTCCTCAAAAGGAACTCAACGCAACAGACGACGCGTCAATCAGACCCCGGTCTAAGAGATATTGGATTTTTCATTCCAGGGGCCTGGTTGGAAGTATTCTCATTACTAACCCATCCATTTACAATGTTGTCCAAAACTCACATAGAGTATCGAAAAAAGATCCTCATCGAATGTATCCTAGTGTCGCATACAGCGCGTCAATCGGAAGCGTGGTCTTTTAGTAATTCATGTTTAAGTGAATAACGGGATCGTCCCATTAAGCCCAGTGGGCTAGCGGGTCGGGTCACCCAGTTTTGGAGGGTCCGACCAAGTAGGGATGTTAGACAGGCCCTATGATTCACGCGGCCTGGCCTAAGGGGTGCGGTCTGGCCCGAAGAGGGCACAGCCCGGCCCGAAGCGAGGTGGAGAGGCCCGGCCTGGCGTGGCATGGATGGCTCTCCCAGCTGGCCAAACGGTCCGACGGGGGGGGGGGGGGGGGGGCCCGGCTAGCCGAACCGGAAGTTCCAAGAGGAAAATCCCTCCTAAACCGGCCAACCTTCGTGCACAAGCGGCCCTCTTGGTCGGGCCGCGGGTTCTCAAGCGTGGCGCCATCCTGGCTCCATGGATTTTCTCCGCCCGGCCGGCCTACGGGCCGACCAGTTCTCCTACACGGTGCCCTCCTAGCACCGCGACTCTCCTTGGCCCAGTTGTCAAATGAACCAACCGGTTCTTCTTCCGAAGAAGCACGCCCTATGCTAGCCGTGGTTCCCACATCACGACACCGCGGGGCACCACAGTTCCTTCCTTTGGCCCGGTCTTCTTTGTCGATCGAGCGGCTTTTGGTTGGGGGACGTGGTTCCTCCACATGTAGCTAGTGCGCGGCCGCTGCCTTCAAACATCGCCGATTCGTGATTCCAAATATGACAAGAAACGACAGATGGTCGTCGGGCCGTGTTTGTTCGGCCTGCATCCTCCGCGTTATGTGGAAACAATCATCCAAGGTGCTCAGAAGATTACAAAAAGCAGGAGAGATTAATTTATTTAAAATAAATTAATAAAACCACCTACCTAAAAAAAGATTTGTGGTAGCTAAGCGTCGGGGATGACGGTGTCGATTCTGTCATCATTAGAGTGTACCCGAAGAAGTGGTGTCGCCCCTCTTGTCATGGAGAAATGAATAGAAGGCACATTGTTGTTGGTGAGTTCCCCACGGCGGTCTCTCCATCCTTGATGCAGAGGAAGAAGAGATTTTATAGAAATGATGAGCATTCTTCGTTGGAGAAGAAAACTATTCCCTCAAGAGCTCTCTCCCTTCACAAAACAAAAGCCCCCCCGAAAATAAAATAATAAGTTACTCTTATTATTTTATTAATAGAATCCATTTAAAAAATCAAACATTCAAACACTTAATTAATAAATTGGGGGATTCAATTTATTAATTAAGGAATTTTCATGAATTAATGGGAGACTTGTCAACATTAAACAAGGGAGTTTAATGGGGTTTTATGAGAGCAATGTGAAGATCAAGGGTTTAGGTCACATGTGGGCCCCACCCAACAAATATCCTCTAATGGGATGTTATGTGGGTGTGGGACCTACCTCTAACTCCCATTAGGAGGATATAACCACCATCCTTAAAAATAAAATTGTGCCACACCAATTTTATTTATTTTAATCTAATTACCCAAATATTAATTCTCAACCCGCTTAAAACGGAACTGCGGTAAATGTCCCGTTAAGCAATTACCGACGCTGCGAGCTCTTCAGTGCGCTCAGATTTAAATTCCGAGCACCAGTTCAAATGATAGAAAAACACGCTAATTATTTTACTGAACGTACCCAAGCTAAGCTTTGGAAATTGATTCCAGGCACACCTGGACTTCGAATCAAGTGTTGTCAGAAGCCACAGACTCGTAAAATTACAAATTATTTAAGAAAAAAATTTCCTTGAAATTTCTATGTCTTTACACACCAAAACTGCTATGCACTGCCTATATTATCCTTATTCCATATTCTTTCTTTCTCCTCTCTTCATCTGGTATGTTTAACCCCCCCCCCCCCCAACAAATTTCCTTGCACCACCCTCCTCGGAGTCACATAGCACCATGCTATCCTCCTTGATTTGAACCCGCCATTGCACAACTCCACCAGATATAGCTCCATTTGTCGTACCTTCAACTAGAATGGCTCTATCTTGAACGACAACCCTTTCTCCACACTCCAACTTTCTTGGATATCCTCCCACACTGTCATCGTAGGTGAGTTTTTTATCATATTGTGGCTTCCACTATTAGTAGGTTGTCGGGTAAGGGTTTTGGGTTGTCGTTGGTTCAATTTTGATGAAAATGGATTGATACCTTGTTTTTATGTTCTATTCATGTGGGATGACCTTCAGCTGATTTGTGGTACAGTTTTGACACCATGTTGAGATTGTTTTATAATGAGGTATGTGATTCCACATATATGTATTTCCTGATGATTTAAGATGTTTATTTAAATAATTTTGCACATTTATTAAGTTTTTTTCAGGGTGAAAATTTGGTATTATTTGAGTTTTAATGTTCAATTGTTTTTTGAGTAGAAATATTATACTGGATGAGTGCATTTATTTATGAACCCTAGGTGGAATTGTTTATTACCGTTTGATAAATTCTTGTTTTAGTTTGCTAAAATATTCAAGGGGTATAGTTTTTTTGGAATATAATCATTATGCGTGTCATTATAAATGTTTTTTTGAGTGTGTTTTGGTTTTATGAGTCATTTGACACATTATGAAAACAATTTAATAAATTATTTAGTTTGTTGTTTAATAATAGAAATGGTTTTTAAACTATTCAGTCGGTTTATTTGATTTTTTAAGTGATGTAGATTATGTCTTGAACTATTTTTAGTGTGAATATTATTTCAAAATGGAATTTTTGTCCTTGTGTTTTTATTGTGTATTGGTAGTTCTTCATTTGTTTTTTATTTGAGTATGACATGTGACACAGACATGGATCCTCTTGAGTAGAGATGATAAGCCTAAGGACTATTTTAGCAGACTAAGACTAGTGTGCTAGTGTTATGTAAGCAGTATTAGCCCAGTTTCACATAGCTTATTTGATGATTACAACACTAACTAATCATTCGGATGTTGATTGGGAACTAATAGGTTATGGGTGTGTTCCCTAATAGAGGCCCATGAATGAGAACACATGTTGATGTGGTTCCTATACTACTTTTCACCGATACATGATATTCTAGTGTCCCACTATTAGATAGTACCAATAGGAAATATCCCATATTTGGTGCTCTATGTTTATGTTACACTCGTTGTTGGAATATGGTGTAACATTTTGGTTATCTTAATAGTAAGTGTGGGGGGGGTTGTTATTGACGTTTTTTCCTTAAATATGTGATACTTACAAAAGTTTTCATTAATAAATATATGCTTTTATTTCTTTCCATATGTTAACCATGTAACTCATTATATCATTTAATATTTTTTTAATGTAATCTTTTCTTGGTTTCAAATAATTGGGTGTAATCTCACACCCAACATTCATATTTGGGTGTAAGTATATTTTTTTATATCTGATACAGGTAATGGTAACATTTTTCGATGTGGTGGTTTGGGTTGTTAGAGAAAAACTTGTTGAAATGTTGTGGAGATGTCTTGATGGTGGTTTCCTCTTGCTAGGTGGTAGTTTTTAAGTCGGTTTTTGGTCACCCTACCTAGTGGTCATTATTTTTTGGTTTTTTCATTAAATATGTAACTAAAAATTTAGCTATGTTTAATGTTTTGATTTCTTACGACTTATATATTGGTTTTGTTTTATTTTTTTGGTTGTGTAAAATTTATACATAATAGAGTAAATGATTATTTATTCTACTTTTGATACCCACACACTTGTACCAACAAATGAATGAATTCAAGGGATAATGATGAATATCTATGTCAATAACATCCTATATCGAGAGATAGGGTGATGTATTTTTTTATCAAATATACTAAAGTGGGTAATGTGAAAGATTAGGAAATAGGTATATTGTTCATCTATTATTGAACTAAAATGTATTGTTTGATCTTAGTTTGTCCCACAATTTTATATTTGAATAATATTATAAGAGCACCAACTCAAAACCTCTTTGACTACAAATTCAATTAATAGTGAAATAAAAAATGAATGTTTAATTAGTATCACATTTATAAACCACATATAGTAAACTATTGTGAGGATGTGATTTTTTAATTTTTATAATTCACTTTCTACTATAATTTTTTGTGATTTTGGGTTTGGATTGGATATCTGTAAATAGAGAACAAATCGATTCCACAAAAAAAGTAAGCCATTTTTTAAATTCTAAATAATAATTTGATTTTCTATTGGTGTGAGTATAAATATGACCATATTTAGCAAATTTCCTCCAATATGTAGTTTTCTATACCTATCCATGAGTGTTATTTTACCTCAAATGGTTAGGGAGAAGTTTAGATTTTATGATTCCACTATTTTATTGGAATGTGTTACTGTGTTTTTTAAATAGCAGCCAAGTATTCACATGAATCCTAAAGTATATATTTTAATAGAACTCATACATTATGTTACTAATATTTAAAATTATACTTTTAGAGGCACCCCATTTGAGTGTTACAAATTCTACAAGAAAATCCATAATAATTCAATTAATGGATTAATATTCTATAGAGTATCAAATTTGGGTAAAACTATTCTGTTTGTTATAAGATGGATGTGCCAATGTATATTTACATTGATTATTGAGAACATAACAAGACCAAATCAAGAACCGAAATATTTTACACTATATATTTATTTTTTATGAACATCACATATATCAATACATTTATATGATTGATATTCAATCTAGATATCATTAGTTAAAAGTAAAAAAAGTGGATACACCCAATACATACTTTCTTATGTGTTATGGACAAAATGAAATTATAGTGTTGCAATTCAGACATTACAGTAACAATGTTATCATAAGGTATATAATGAATTGAGTATGTAGATATTATGTTATTATGTTAATGTTACATTTTATATATGATATATTTATATATTTCTAGATAAAAGGAGAACATGCAGTTCATATGAGGATTGTGATGAAGTCCTTTATAAAAAAATTATGAAAAAATATCAAATGTGAATCATGTATATTGAAAGAGTCATTCATTGGTTATGTAACTAAAAGATAGAAAATAACATTGGATCCATAAATTATATAGGTTACTGATCAATGGCCCATATAAAGCAATGTGACTATGATTCATAGTTTTATTGGATCATTTGAATTATATCGATGGTTTATGAGAAATTTGTCATGTTTATCAAATAAAGTAACAATGATTAGATAAAAGGGAACTATTTTACATTAGTCATATGATTGCGTTTAAATATTCAATTCATCAATGAATTGGTTATCTTGTAAACTATTTCATAAATTATCACCAATGAGTTATTCTATGACTTCATTATTTTCATGATCTCAAATCATGTTTATTGTAGTACTAAGGATTTCTATGTTTTATGAAAGTAAACAATATTTTCATAAAAATTCAGAAATATAGAATTTATTATTTTTGTATTATATAAAGAATATTAATAATATTAGAAACCATAACATCCATCTATAAACCTTTGATGATGTGCTGAAAATGAAACATGTTTAAAATTACCAAAAACATGAAGAAATGGTGTGACTTTTTATAAATAGGAAACAACTGTAAAAAAATTATTTCAATTATATAGATATAATATTATAGTTATATATTCATAATAAGTAATTCTAAATAATATTCATATAATTTAACATAAATTATCATCCACAATAATGATCTCTACTAACCACTGAACGAATTTAGAAACTATTGGATCAATTTCATGAATACTTGTTATGGATCCAACCAATCAAATCAACGTAATACTAACTTTTATAAATATTAATTAACATTATAAGATTCATGAAATTATATATAAGGGTAAATAAATATTAAGTGCATTAGATCGACCACGGGCTTCTAATTAGTGACCTTGTGAAATATCAAAGTAAGGGTTATTCTAGTAGATTGGTGGATATTTATTGATCATTGAAATATTGAAGACTCGTGTAAGGATATAACAACATATTTAATATAATATTTGGATGTTATCTAAAGAATATATAAATTAACATAATGTTAAGATAAAATATGGGTATTGATTACTCAAAGGTGATTAGACCTACTTATAGGTAAAACACATGTTTGATCGACTAAATGTTACTTTCATATAAATAATTTATATTTCTGTGATAAATTTATAATGTAATATCATCTACATGTTTTTGGATAAGTTAGTCGAATTCGTATAATTTAATTTTTCCAAATATGGGAACATATAAAGTCATTTTAATTCTGGTTACATCTCAATGAATAATTTGACAACTGTCATTTTTAAATACAATAAAAACATACATGGGATGATATACATGTTATAATAATTATATAATATTATTTGATAATATTTGGTAATCTATTTAACTATAAATATTATAAAAAACAATAAGAATCTGAAAAAACATCATTTTCTACTCTCAAATTTTTAGAATACTAGTCATAGAAGAAGTGAGACATTCTAATCAACCAAAATCATAGGGAAGAAATGAAGTATATTTCGCATTAAATTTCTTCAGATCTATTTTTTTTGTTTTTATTTCTGATTTGAACTACATATAAATATTTTTATCACTATACTTGTATTATATTAAAGAGAACATTGATACAAATTTCATTCACTTGTCGCTCTTGATTTTATCCCCAATGAACTAGGTAATTTTCCTACGGATAAGAATGAAGTACCATTTCTGCATTTTGAGTATGATGTAATACATGAACTAGGTCACAAGTCAAATATTTTACTTATTAATAAATATTATTAAAATTGGATTAAGGTTATGTTTACATGACTAGGTTTTACCTTGGAACTAAACATATTGTATTAATTATTGCTATGAAAATATGATTCATTTTTTCATAGAGTACATAAATTAACATTCAATTGTAACGGGGTATAAAAAATATAGTCTAACAGTATGAATTTATTTTGGATATATATATATATTATTTACTGCGACATGAGTTATATAAAAAGATATATTAATTGAAAAAAATTAACAGAGTCCTGATTTTACTTCAATACATTTTAAAAATAATCTAATTATATATAAAAATAGTAATTCTACACTATGTAATTTTTCAATTGGTTGAAATTATTTATATTTATTTAACGAAAACAAATTTTTCTCAAGCTCATTTAACCTACCCGTCAACCCAATTGACAATTCCATTGGTACCAACTATTGTTATCAATGTTTTTTCTTTTATACTATTTATGTTTGTACATGTTTTAATAGATAATATTATTTTTGAAGATGATAATGTCATGGTTGAATTATTTTAATTTGTTTTTTTATATTTTTCGTTATGGATCCTCCTAAACTTGAGGGTAATTATATAAATTTACCACTATATTTTAATTGTCAAAAAAATTCACAATTCAAAGTCAAGATAAAATTCAATCATGAATGTATTTATTTTTAGATATTGTGTACTATAGTAGATAAATATGAAAAAGCCCAAATATATATAAACTATTAAAATAATACCACTATGATAGGTTATGAATGTAATTTCCAAAATATAAATTCTTTAATTTCGCATTATTTCATGAATAATTTTATCAAATATCTACTTGTGATACTACCTACTAGATATAGGACACTCATGTTGTATGTAATGATGGAACATGAACTATTAAAAATACGAGATTATGAAAATATACATGTAAATATGATTCTTTTTTAAAGGGTCTTGATGTGTCTACTTATGAAATTTATTATAAGATAATGAAGATCATTATTATAATTGATTCATTTAGAAAAAATTGATTATAAAACTATGGTACTGAGCATTTTTACTGTAAAGACCCATAAAAATCAAGGGACATTTTTTCTTAATTTTCTTTGGGATTTTACAAGAACGCAGTTTCTGACGGCAGTTGATTCCGGGGCCCGGTGTGCCCAGAATTTCAATCTGAAGTTTAGCTCGGGTACGTTCAGTGAACGAACGAGCGGGATTTTTTTATCTTTTGAACCGGTGCTCGGAATCAATTTCCGAGGGCACCGATGGAACCGTAGCGCCGGTAATTTCTTAGGACCGCCATTTCCGGAGTTGCATTTTCAAGAGAGAAGATGCTAAAAATTGTGGAAGTTTAATTTATAAATTAACTACAATTTTTATTTGTACTTTAGTGGTTTAAGGCTTTGGGTGGAAGTTGGGTAACTACACAACTTCCCAAGAGAGGTTATGAGGGTGGGGGGGCCCACATGAACCCCACCACTTCATATTCTTCAACCCCCCTCAACTCAACATTAACTTTTGTTAACTTAAACATTAATAACTTATGTTATTAATTAAGTGAGTTAAGTGTGGTTATTTGAATTTTAAACACTTGAAATTCAAATGTTAAGTTATGTAAATAAAATAAGAGGTAAGCTTATTTTATTTTGGGGTTGCAACCTTTGTTTCTTGAGAGGTTTGGGGAGAAAAGCTATGGAAAGCTAGAGTTCTTCATCTTCTTCGACGAAGAACACGAAGAATGCGAAGAACGCATCAAACTCCGTCGAAGAACGCCGAGTCCTCAGAGACCGACTACGCGATGCCTTTTACCGTGAAGGTTCTTCCACGACTTCTTCTTCCACGATGTCTTTTTCTGCGACGTCTTCTTCCGCGACGTCTCCTTCCGCGACGTCACTTCCCGCGACGAATCCTCGTTCGATGAACCTCCATTCAAGATCGCACGAGTTAGGGGTTTAAATTATTTAATTATTTTTGTTCGTGATTTCTAGTTTGTCGTTCTTCGTGGTTATACGACTAAATGGTATCGATTAATGAGAGGGGGCCAGACCGCACAAACACGGTCGACCCTCCTCCCTTATCCATGTGATGTTTCTTTGTGGTATGAAACAAGTATGGCGCGGTGCCGTCGCACCGCGTGTGATCGTGCGACAAGGAATTCCTGGCGCCGTCGCGCCGCGCAATGGAAACGAACAAGGACACGACGCCGTCACGCCGCGCCGTGAAGTTGAACCAAGTCGTGGCGCTGTCGCACGGAGTCGGAGAAAACCAAAGACACTGTGGCCGGAGCGGGGTCGTGGTGGATGGGTGTGGCGCCATCGCGCCGTGCCGGACGAACCAAAACCACGTCCGGTTCCGGGCCGCCGGTGTCGGAGCAGGGAGGGGACCGGCCGTCGCCGGTCCCGTGGAGGTAGAAACCGGCCGGCCGGGGCGGGCCGGACGGACAGGTGTGTAGCCGGGGGTTCAAACCCCCGGCCGGCCAGCACAAAATTGCCCCCATTTAATGGGGGGCCGCGGTTACACCAGGGGGGAAGGCTCCCCCCCCCTTGCCAAACGGCTCGGGCGGTTGGCCGCGCGCCTGCCCACCGCGCTGAGCGCAGTGCCCAGGCCGGGCCACACCCGGACCCGGTTCAGGTCTACCCCGGGGGTATTGGGCTGGGTCGGACCGGGCCCGAACCCCTTAATACCGAAACTTTTTCGGTCGGACGCCCATAACATCTGCTAAAGGTCTCCGATTGACGCACCATCAATTGCGATGAGATCCTTGGATCAAGAAGGTCGTTTCGGTATATCGCACTCAAGGTTTCGGAATACTTTGTGTTAGACCGGGTTGGTTCGTACACGAAACCAACCGGGCCCTCGGAGCAGAAACGCTCATATCTTAAGCTCCGGACATCCGATTGATGTGCCGTAGACTTTTTTGGATTCCTCTAAGTGAGACGGATATTTTGGCTTACTCCACCCGAGGTTTGGACGCAGGTGGAGTACGGTCGGGTTAGTTTTGCCTTAAAAACCAACCGGGCCCCTAGGACGAAAAAGCCAATAACTCTTAGACCGGGCGTCCGATTGACGCGCCGTCTGCGACGTTCAGTTCCTGTTGACGATACGGAACTTTAGGATACATCAACTATGGACTATGTGTCAGTTGATGTATCAGCCTCTCGGCTCGTGGAGCAGACCCTCCAGAACGAGCTTGCTATGTGCGGGAACCCTAGAGCTGGCTGCGAATGCTACTGTGACGACGACGACTGTGCATAGATCTTCAGTGGATTCGACGACGATGACTACATCACTCAGCGATCCTATGGGGATTAGTGCTACCGATCCTTTGTGGGTCTGATTCTGTGTGGGTTAGCGCTCAGCGGTTCTGTGTGAGCCAGCGCCTACTGATCATGTGTGGGTCTGATCCTGTGTGGGTCTTGCGGGGGATAGTTACCTATCGATCCATTGTGGGTCAGATCCAATGTGGGTCATTGCGGGGGTTAGTTACCTATCGATCCTTTGTGGGTCAGATCCTATGTGGGTCAATGTGGGGGTTAGTGCCTTTCGATCCTTTGTGGTTCCGACGACTTAGATGAATCAGTGGATATATCTGATCATCACTATCGTCATACGAAAATGTATACATGTGTGAGATGAATCTTGTTTTTCTTCCCTATGTGGATTGTGTTGTGCTATCCTGTATGTATTTACGTTTTTCTTTCCTGTGTGGACTGGGTTGTACTTGGGTTCGGATGTTGGAGCCGAACGAGAATTGATTACTTAGGTATATGTATGGGCATATACCTAAGCAGAGTCGGATGTTACTTTGTGATTGTATCTTTCCTTTGTGGATTATCCTTTGGGGATTCTGGGAGACCTTCAGAGGTCTCGAGGTCCCTACTGAGTAGCTCATACTCACCCCTGCAAGGGCTATGCCCGCACTACGTTGTGTTGGTTGCAGACGACGGACAACGATGATCATGGTTGAGGCTTACGGAGCAGGATGGTACCTAGAGGTGGACCGCTGGGCGGGACGTACTCGGAGCGGTCAGCTGGACCCGAGGAGCAGAGGAGGCCATCTGTACTGACCCTTCAGGTGGGATTCCCAGTGGACAGCTCGTCATTGCGGCTTTACATTTTAGTTGCTGTTTATAGTTGTACTTTACTTTCAGCTTGGGTTTGTATACTGGCCCACTTACTTTCCGCACTTACATTTGTACTCTGTTTTTACATAGTGTTTACTTCTACTGTTTGCTTGCTCTGTGGTGTTTGTTTACCGTAAAAAGGAAATACCTTCCCTTTTTACCGGGATTTACGCCTTGGTGCTAGTCACCAGCCCCTGGCCTATGGATGGTGGGCTTGGGGTAGTCACGGCACGTACCCCAAGGACGAGTCGTGACAAATTGGTATCAGAGGAGTTCGGTTCTACCGTAGACTCTGATCTTTTTCTATGTGAAGCAATAGTGTTTAGCGTATTGGGTGTGGTTATCAGTCCAGGGAGTCCAGTGTTAGTGCGGCGGCCGACGTATCCGTACACCAGGACCTTGCCTTCTGATTTCCGACATAATGCACGAAAACATTGATTGCGTGTGTGTTTCAAGTTTTCTTTGTGATTACTTTGTGTCAGCTCACCAGGTATACTGTGCTGACCGGGGAACACCTGTTTCCTTTTCAGGATGGCCCCACGACGGCAGCCAGCTAGGGTTCCGAGAGTTGAGCATGACGACAGCCCACCGAGCGACGAGGCCTCAGTGCAGGGCCCTTTGTCATCAGTGGCACCAGCGGTAGCTCTGCCCGCCGAGCCACCGATGCTTCCAGCATCGGCCGCTGATGATGCGCGTTGCCTCAGTGCACAACATGAGTTCCAGCGCAAGTGACTACCCAGGTTCCGTGGGGAGATGGACCCCCAGGCAGCTGACGACTGGCTGGAGGTAGTGGTGAGAGTTTTCAGGTTAGTGAGGACACCAGCAGACCTCATGTTGATCCTCGCAGCGAGCCTACTGCACGCAACAGCATGCAGATGGTGGAGCTTGATGCTCATGGTGCATGATGAGGCATCTCTTCTCTGGATAGACTTTGAGAGCCTCTTTCACTCAGAGATCGTCCTAGACAACATCCATGTGATGCCCATACAGGAGCTTCTTCAGCTGCGGCAGGGCAGCATGACGGTCGCCCAGTACTCGGCGAGATTTACCGATCTCTCGCGCTACACTTCAGACATGGTACGGGACCCATTCTTCCGGGTCCGAACCTTTGAGCAAGGATTGAGACATGAGATCAGGGCATCGATGATATCCCTCAGCATTCCGACTCATACAGGAGTACTAGAGCGAGACCTTTTGATTGAGAGCATTCTTGCTGAGTCTACACTAGCGCCAAGACCCACCGTAGGGCGGCACGTAGCAGAGACTTCTGCAGTAGGCAGTCGACGGATGACTCATGGGTCCAGGAAGACCAGACCCTCAGGAAGATGACCTCAGGACACTGGCTCAGTAGTGTGGGGCACACAGCGCGGAGCCAGTCTTTCGAGAGGCAGGTAGTGCTACTCATGCGACGGGCAGGGCCACATGGCTCGTGATTACCTAACCCGCCATGCCGAGGAGCAGCAGACGGTTGAGGGACCACCGAGGCAGAGGTAGAGGGTCGACTGTGGCAGTCCGCAGGGAGCTAGCGGACGAGGAAGAGGAGTTGGCCGAGTAGCAGGTGGTGGGCGATGCTTTGAGGCGTTACCACCACCATCACCAGGAGGTCCACCCCGACCACAAGGAGCTGGCGGGTAGAGATAGGCACAGCTCCAGGCAGCAGAGGCCTATGACCACGGTGCGCTCGAGATGATTCAAGGTACTATCTATGTCTATTCCACCCTTGCTGCAGTACTTATAGACACAGGAGCGAGTCATTCTTTCATAGTCGATGCCCTTGTTCGGAGCTCACCTTATAGCTAGAGACTCCTACGGGAGCAGACTTGACGATTACACACTGGTTCCGGCAGTGTGAGCTTACTCTAGGAGGCGAGAGCTTCGACTGGGATCTTCTTGTAGCGGCATCGAGGCCTTACGACGTCATCTTGGGCATGGATTGGTTGTCTACATTCCATGCACAGATTGACTGTATTAGGCGCAAGGTGCGATGTGTACGCACTGAAGGGAGCAGGTTCACCTTCACCGGCGAGAAGGGAGCCTTCGCAGCACATGATGGACTTCCGCAGAGGATAGGACAGCCCATCACTCATCAGTTGGCTAGCCTCATCCTAGGAGCAGTTGACGTGCGGAGTCCTGGTTTTCCTGTAGTGGTGGATCAGTATTCCGACGTTTTTTCTGACGACGTTCCACGGCTACCTCCACGCAGAGAGGTAGACTTTTATATTGACATGTACCCCGGAACAGCCCCGATATCGACTCCAGCATATCAGATTCCCCCTGCCGAGTTTCGAGAGCTGTGTGTACAGTTTGAGGACTTGAAAGGCAAGGGGTTCATCCGACCCAGTGTTTCACCCTGGGCTTCCCTGATTTTGTTCGCCAAGATGGCGGATGGGAGCTTGCGACTTTGTGTTGACTATCATTGCCTGAACAAGGTGACAGTGATGAACAAGTATCTGCTACCGAGGATTGATGACCTCCTCGATCAGCTCAAGGGAGCACGATGGTTCTCAAAGATAGACCTCAGGTCAGGCTATCATCAGTTCAGAGTTCGAGACGAGGACATGCAGAAGACGGCCTTCAGGTGTCGGTATGGCCACTATGAGTTCTTGGTTATGCCCTTCGGCGTGACCAATGCTCCAGCAGTGTTCATGGCCCTCATGAACAGGATCATTCAGCCATACCTTGATCGATTTGTCATGGTCTTGATCGATGACATTTTGATTTACTCGACGACTGAGGAGGAGCACGCCCACCACTTGCGGGTTGTACTAGACACATTCGGAGAGCACCAGCTTTATGGTAATCTCTCGATGTGTCAGTTCTGGATAAGCGAGGTCCACTTCTTGGGACACATCATCTCTGAGGCGGGAGTTGCAGTGGATCCTGCGAAGATCGAGGCAGTTCTAGCTTGGGAGCCACCCAGGAGCGTGACGGAGGTGTGGAGTTTCTTGGGACTAGCTGGATAATACCGGAGATTTGTGCCAGACTTCTCCAAAGTTGCGGCACCACTCTCAGCTTTGACGAATGTAGAGACCTGAAGCTTGACGTACAAGGACATTACATTACTTTTGCGGAATACTTAGTACATAAAAAAACACACACAAAAGAACCGTAATAGTTTAGTATATTTGGAAACTCGGAACGTAATCTTCTAACCATGGTGAAATATCTTCAACATCTCCCATAATGATCTTCCCTTTTTTTCTTACCTAAAACCTTTCTTTATATCCTGGGGAAAAGAAAACATAAAAGGGTGAGGTCAAATGCTCAGTAAGGGTAAACAAAAGAAATATCAATCACATCATATTCATAAGAACATATCTTTTGGAAATCATAACCTGCAAAAGAGATCATAATTTCATAACATGGGATAAATCATAGTAGTGAAATGTAATCCCAATAATCATAACATAAAACATGAAACTTTGTGACATAAACACATAATCATAGATAATCATTTCATATTAGTCAAGACTCATTGCCAAGACTATCTTAGTGGAAAAAGTCCCTTTCTGAACCGAGTTCATTCCTCGTTTCAGTCCTGTTTCAATGAACTGGTATAACCTACCATTCCAACAATTTCTATCTCATGAGATATAAAATCTTTACCCAATTCATTGGAGGGAGATATAGGTCCCACGCATATCATAATGATACCATTATTATGTGTGCCATAAAATCATAAACCATACATCATATCATAACCCATGTAATAAAAATGGGAATCTTAAACAACATGACATCATAAAACAATTCATATAAGATAAAGGAATTCATTAAAATAATTCCATCACAACATAGTCAAATCAATGTAATAATATTTATTGAAACAGAACCCTTTATTATCTTATAAGGAAAATAATTTTGATAAAACACTTGAACTCCATTCTTGAGGAAAATATCATTTTTCTTCAAAAACACTTTTCCTTTCATAACATGTTATAAAATTATAAACTAAAAGAAGTTGATTAAAAATAAACTTGAAAACTTGTAAAGCAAGCTTCTTGGAAATAATGTTTAAAAAATCCATTAATGTCTTATAAGATAAAAAAGACATTATTCTCGTACTTTTGTCGGAAAAGTCAAAAAGTACCTCGTACGAAAAACGAAAAAAGATTCCTTTCATATCTTTTACTAAAAACTCACAGAAGGGTAAAATTGGATATAAACTATTGTATAATGATGTAAATATTACATATTGAGGAAACATGGATGTGGATGATAAAATTCACCCCAGTAAATTCCAAAGTATAAACAATCTCGGATAAAAATGAGATTGTGATATTTCCCATACCTTAGGTCCAATTTGCTTCGTAAGTGTCCGAACCTACTGTATAATGATTTAAATAATTTCATTGACTTATTCCAGAATCATACTCATTGTTATGATATCATATATGGTTCACTTATGTCTTTATATTACCCGTTCCTTTGTAAATTCCATGTTAAAGAGCATTTTGGGAAAAATCGTCTCATTTGTCGTTCGTGTTTTAAATTGTAATTTTTTCATATGATTACGTAGATCATGATTACTTAAATCCATAATGTAAAAAATGATTTATATATAATATATATTCAGAATATACATATTTATATAATAGATCAGTAAATAGAATGAAATACACCGTTCATGGAGACTGTAGGTTGTACGTACTCTTGAACGCTGTTTTCGTTTCCTTATTGAGTTGAATGGAATTAAGTAGATGACATACATATATATACACATAAATACAGTATTATTATGTCATATATTTCATTATTACTTATTATATATAATTTATAATCATTCATTAATGGTTAACATGGAGAATGAATCTAATCGCGTTGTGGAGACGGCAGTCCTTACGTACGCACGAGCGATGATATCGTTCTCATGATCGTGGGACTGTATTGGAGCGTAGGTATACTATATCAGAATAAATATCACTTTAAAATAATCATATATAGTTATTATTTACACCATTATACCCATCCAAGAAAGGTGGTGGTGGAAAATAGATTACACCACGGCGTGGAGACGGTATTTCGTACGTACGCATGCGCGGTGATTTCATTTTCCATAGGATGGATAGATGGTGAAATAGGGTTGTTTCATACTTATAATAACATATCAGTATATGAGTGATACAGATGTTATTACTTCATGATGAAACAACTAAAGAATAATAAGTGGAATAAGAAATAAAGTTGAAAGAATAGGTAATGGGCATTACCTCTTCTTTGAAGCTCTTCTTTGAGGCCTCCTTTTAAGGCACTAAAATTGGTCTTTGAAGAAGACCAGGACCTCTAGGATGTCTCTAGAAAAGTGGAGAGAAGAAATTGGCAGGGTTTGGCCGAGCTTGAAGGCTCAAAGTTGTGTGAGGAAGAGAGGGAGGAGGTGCCCTTTTATAAGGGAGGAGAGGGGCTCCTTTGGAAAACTAAAACTATTATTTTATTATATAGTCATATTTGGTTTTAAATAGCTCCAAATTGATTTATTTCGAAACTATGGTGGGTATGGGTCGAAATACTCTCATCCAATAGAATTTAGACAAGTTTATGTTCCTATTTTAACCTTATCATTTAGATTTAGCATTATGTTAAATAATTTTACTTTTACCGTGTCTTCTTGTGTTATTTTACTATAAGGTTAATAAACTTACTATAATAATCCAAACGAACCCCAAGTTGTTTATTATTAGTATATATAACTTTATCTAAGTCATTTTCCGGAACCTCAGATTTTTAGGAATAGAATAACAATTAATAATATAATATTTGTTTTAAACAATATTTTATTTCAATTTTGACACTATTTGGTAATTTATTTTTGTAAAAAACATAACAGAATGATTAGTTCGAAAAAAGTTAATAAAAGCAATAATAACATGTCATATTAACCTAGAAAATTAGTGTAATTCATAAAAAGTCTCAAATTACATTTATTTGGGTATTTATATCAGAAATTATGTCAATATTTTATTAATAAGATAATTACTGCATCATCGTTGTGTCACAAATAAATTAAATTATATAATGTCTAAAAATTACAAAAAAAAATATCATTATGTAGGAAATAATTTTAACTTTATAATGAATATTTATAGTCGAATTTATCTTATGTATAACCCTATATTAAAAATTATTTACTTATTAAACTTTGATTTTAACTATTTTAACCCTTCTTTAAATAAATTAATAATAAATGTCCTAATCTATTCCATGTGGGATTAAATGGTCATATTTTATTCCTAAGGTTGTTTTTGGTAGAATTACATTTATCCAATAGAATTAGGACATGTGTTAGGGTAATAATAATATCATTTTTACCCTTAATTACCCTATTTACTTTTAACCGTGGTAAAAAAAAGTCAACAGTTACTATTCACCAAAAATTATTTTCATCTCATTGAACCACATTTTAGTCCCCGATAATAACCGTGTCTCTCGGATTTTCGAAATTCCACTCACAGAAGCGGTAAAATTATGTTTTATGAAAAATTCAGTTTTTTTAACTACCACTTACTGGTTTCACTATTCATCAAAAAATGAACGTTTCCAGAAAAATAAAAAAAAATTAGGCCTAAGATATATTTGATATTATTAATTCAAAAATGATTTCTATTTTACCAAATTCAAAACATATCAGTAACATTAATTATTTTAAAAATCAATTCTCGTCGTCAAAACAAATAGCATGTTTTTAAGAGATAATAACTATCAAAAGATTGACACTTGTTTATGTCTAGTTTAAATGTGAAATTACATCCAATGACCAACATTGTATTAAATTGTAAAAATATATTCTAAATATACTTTGAAACCACTCAAATTAATAATTTATCTCTATTAATTATTTTGACTAAAAAAGTTGTTTTTAATTAAAATTTAGTAATTTTCACTATTCATCATTAAATGAAAGTTATCCGAAAAGTACCAAAATTTCACCCTAAGCTAATTTCAATATTCCGAATCCAAAAATGAAGTCCATTTTGAAAAATAAAATTTTCAAAATTTCAAAAAGTGGTAATTACTATTCATAACGGCTAGTTTTTAATAATATTTTAATAGCAAATCGTTGTTTGGGGAAACTCGGTATTGTGTACTACACACGCTATCGAGGAAGGTCGTGATTGCGTGTAATGCAAGGCAAGTCAAGGATGCATGTTGTGCAAGATCCTTTTGGTGTAGTGTATAACACAAGACATTAATGAAATTAAGAATATTTTTCATAAAATCTTGGGGTGTTACACTCTACCCCCCTTAAATGAATTTCGCCCTCGAAATTCGTCGGGGTTATAAATGATTTACTACTCGAAAGTTTCTTTAATACAATCCCACATCGTAAAAAGGAATACCAAAACCAATATTTAAAAACAAAAGTATGAAACGTAACGGTTACCTAAATAAACTATTCACTAGGTTTCCACATAGGAGAACATAGGTGAAAATATGGATATGGAAGAGAAATCTAACCATCTTGTTCTGATGGATAGTGGTAGAAAAAATAGATATGAAAAATCCAACAATCAAAAAGACATAAATTTATGATGACTTAGGGTACCATCTGATTTATCAGATATAAGGGCACTAGGAAAACATTTTTGGTCTTCAAGATCATTTCCCTAAAGTTGATGAAATTTGAATTAGAAGAAATACTTTCATGATTTTGGTATAGTCTCACCATTGGTCGTTCTTTGGACAATTTCCACTTCATCTCTTAAAGAAATGATGTTCAATTTGTCATTCATGATGTGTTAGAAGATCATGTGATAGAATGATGGGTCATTCCATCCGTCTCAAAAAAAAGGTTAGAAAAGTTATCAAAAAAAATACTTAAGTCCATCTATAGTGAGATTAATCATGTATTGTTCCTAAAATGGACTTATACTTATTATATCATACTGCTTAATATAATAAAACTAGTTTCTACTAAACAGGGACTTCTTGTAGGCCAGTGGTAGGTGATAAGGTCAGCCGCACTTCGGTTGTGGGTTAGATTCCCAAAGCATTGTCTGACGCGATGGGCTGTCGCCCATCCTGCAGGTTTTCCTTTTTCTAAAACTACATTACTATAACATCCCATAAATAATATCGAAAAAACTTCTATCCTTAAACAATACTAACTTAAGTCCAACATAATCCAGTCAAATCGTTAGGCTTATCCAAAATAATGTTGTCTAATATCATATTATAGTGAAAACGATTACCAAAGAGTTCATACAACTATCATGTTAATACCATTGTTGATCCCCATATATCATGAGATATGTCTTGTTGGTAAAATTCCAAACATTTGAAGGCCTTAAACATGTATTCTCTTGAAAAATGAATACTCATTAAACCTTAGTGAAAACATGATTGTTGTCAAAAGTTAACTCTTTCCACATACCAAAATACCAAAATTCTGTATACTCAAATCATGATATCACTTAGTCCTTATAACAATCAGGAGCTCATGAATACTGTCAAACATTTTATTTTCTTCTTATCCCTTCATTATGCGCATATCATCTACTTTCCAAAATATTTGAATCACTTTTCATGGTTACTGGTACCATAAAAATATTGATATCCACAATAGACTAATACAGAAATATTCTAATACAATATAAAAGTACCTCAACAACATTATTCATGAATACCAATACATAAGCACTTCAATCCAACCTCTTCAATGATTGTCCTGGAATAAGTCCTTCCTTGATTTAGAAGTAACGTTTTAGGTCAGTGCATTGAGTTGGGTAATGACCATGTTCTCCACAAATAAGGCATTGAACTCCATAACAGTCTGTCACTCTATGTCCCTTTTCTCCACACAGATAACATCTATCCCTCCATTTGAGGTATTTCTCAAGGTTCTTCTTCCCTTCTTTAGAAATCTCAATCTTCCTTTGTTTATGCTCCTCAACATGCAAACACGCATAAACTTCTATCTTACCCTTATTTGATGAATTAGGCATACCACTAAATTTCACTTTGTTAATCATATATCACGATGAATGATTTGGCATAATCACAATATCTTTATCTCTAGGAATTACACAATTTTGTTGCTCATAGTCACCAATTTGTCCATTGGATTCAATGTTAACCGAATTCCTTCTGGTTCCCTCCATTGACTAAAACACAAAAATAATTCTATGAGAGGAAAAAATCATAAAAGGAATATAACATGATCAAGGGAGAGTACCTTCGACATATAACATCTTAGGTTTAATTCTAATATCGTTACCGTAATTTAAGGAATATAACCTATACGTATACTTATCCTTAGGGACATCCCTAGACATACCTTAGAAATATCTCTAGGGATCTCACTAACGTTTTCACATCCTAGTTTCCAAAGGTTGACTAAACCTTTCCTCTAATACCAACTGTAGAGACCCAAATCTTGACGTACATGGACATTACATTACTTTTGTGGAATACATAGTACATAAAAAAAACACACACACAAGGACCATAATAGTTTAGTGTCTTTGGAAACTCGGAACGCAATCTTCTAATCATGGTGAATGATCTTCAACATCTCCCATAAAGCTATTTCCTTTTTTTCGTAACTAAAACCTTTCTTTATATCCCGGGGGAAAGAAAACCTAAAAGGGTGATCTCAAATGCTCAGTAAGGGTAAAAAAAAAAGAAATATCAATCACATCATATTCATAAGAACATATCTTTTGGAAATCCTAACCTGCAAAAGAGATCATAATTTCATAACATGGGATAAATCATAGTAGTGAAATGTAATCCCAATAATCATAACATAAAACATGACACATTGTGGCATAAAGACATAATCAAATAGAATCATTTCTTATTTGTCAAGACTCATTTCCAAAACTATCTTAGTGGACAAAGTCCCTTTCTGAACCGAGTTCATTCCTCGTTTCAGTCCTGTTTCACTGAACCGGTATAACCTACCTTTCCAGCCATGTCTATCTCATGAGATATAAAATCTTTACCCAATGCATTGGAGGGAGATATAGGTCCCACCCATCTCATAATGATACCATTCTTATGTGTGCCACAAAATCATAAACCATACATCATAGCATAACCCATGTAATAAAAATGGGAATCTTAAACATCATGACATCATAAAACAATTCATATAAGATAAAGGAATTCATAAAAATAATTCCATCACAACATATTCAAATCAATGTAATAATAGGGATAGAAACAGAACCCTTTATTATCTTATATGGAAAATAATTTTGATAAAAAACTTGAACTCTATTATTGAGGAAAATATCATTTCTTTTTCAAAAACACTTTTCCTTTCATAACATGTCATAAAATTATAAACTAAAAGAAGTTGATTAAAAATAAAATTTAAAACTTGTAAAGGAAGCTTCTTGGAAATAGTGTTTTAAAAATACATTCATGCAGTATAAGTAAAAAAACATTATTCTCGTACTTTTGTCGGAAAAGTAAAAAAGTACCTCGTACAAAAAACGACAAAAGATTCATTTCATATATTTTACTAAAAACTCGCCGAAGGGTAAAATTGGATATAAACTATTTTATAATGATGTAAATATTACATATTGAGGAAACATGGATGTGGATGGTAAAATTCACCCCAGTAAATTCCAAAGTATAAACAATCTCTGATAAAAATGAGATTGTGATATTTCCCTAACCTTAGGTCCAATTTGCTTCATAATTGTCCGAAACTCCTGTATAATGATTTAAATAATGTCATTGACTTATTCCTGAATCATAATCATTGTTTTGATATCATATATGGTTCACTTATGACTTTATATTACCTGTTCTTTTGTAAATTCCATGTTAAAAAGCGTTTTGGGTAAAATCGTCTCATTTGTCATTCATGTTTTAACTTTTAATTATTCATATGATTACTTAGATCATGATTACTTAAATACAGAATTTAAAACATGATTTATATATAATATATATTTTGAATATACATATATATAATATATTAGTAAATGGAATGAAATACACCGTTCATGGAGACGGTAGGCCGTACGTACGCATGAACGTTGTTTTCGTTTACTTATTGAGTTGAATGGAATTAAGTAGATGACATACATATATATACACATAAATCCAGTATTATTATGTCATATATTTCATGATTACTTATTATATATACTTTATAATCATTCATTAATGGTTAACGTGCAGAATGATTCTCATCGCGTCGTGGAGACGGTAGTCCGTACGTACGCATGAGCGATGATGTCGTTCTCATGATCGTGGGACTATTTTGGAGTGTATTTATACTATCTCAGAATCAATATAACTTTAAAATAATCATATATAGTTATTATTTACACCATTATACCCATCCAAGTAAGGTGGTGTTGGAAAATAGATTACACCACAGCGTGGAGACGGTATTCTGTACGTACACACGCGTTGTGATTTCATTTTCCGTAGGATGGATAGATGGTGAAATAGGGTGGTTTCATACTTATAATAAAATATCAGTATATTAGTGATACTGATGTTATTACTTCATGACGAAACAACTAAAGAAGAAGAAGTGTAAAAAAGAAATAAAGATGAAAGAATCGGTAACGGGCATTACCTCTTCTTTGAAGCGCTTCTTTGAGACCTCTTTTTAGGGCACTAAAATTGGCCTTTGAAGAAGACCAGGACCTCTAGGATGTCTCTAAGGAAGTGGAGAGATGAAATTGGCAGGGTTTGGCCGAGCATGAAGGCTCAAAGTGGTGTGAGGAAGAGAGGGAGGAGTTTCCCTTTTATAAGGGAGGAGAGGGGCTCCTTTGGAAAACTAAAACTATTATTTTATTATATAGTCATATTCGGTTTTAAATAGCTTAAAATTGATTTATTTCGAAGCTAAGGTGGGTATGGGTATAACTCCTCTCATCCAATAGAATTTATACAAGTTTAGGTTCCTATTTTAACCTTATCATTTATATTTAACATTAAGTTAAATAATTTTACTTTTACCGTGTCTTCTTGTGTTATTTAACTATAAGGTTAATAAACTTACTATAACAAGACAAACGAACCCCAAGTTGTTTATTATTAATATATATAACCTCATCTAAGTCATTTTTCTAAACCTCAGATTTTTAGGAATAAAATAACAATTAATAATATAATTTTTCTTTTAAAAACTATTTTATGTCAATTTTGACACTATTTGGTAATTGATTTTTGTAAAAATCATAACAGAATTATTAGTTCGAAAAAAGTTAATAAAATCAATACTAACATGTCATATGAACCTATAAAATTAGTTTAATTCATAAAAAGTCTCAAAATACATTTATTTTAGTATTTATAACATCAATTATGTCAATATTGTTTTAATAAGATAATTAATGTATCATCGTTGTGTCACAAATAAATTACATTATATAATGTCTAAAAAATAAAAATAAAAATTCATTATGTAGGGAATAGTTTTATCTTTCTAATGAATATTTATAGTCTAATTTATCTTATGTATAACCCTATATTAAAAATTATTTACTTATTAAACTTTGATTTTAACTATTTTAACCCTTCTTTAAATAAATTAATAATAAATGTCCTAATCTAATCCAAGTGGGATAGAATTGTCATATTTTATTCCTAAGGCTGTTTTGGGTCGAATTACACTTATCCAATAGAATTAGGACATGTGTTAGGGTAATAATAATATCATTTTCACCCTTAATTTCCCTATTTACTTTTAATCGTGGTAAAAAAAGTCAAAAGTTACTAATAACCAAAAATTATTTTCATCTCATTGAACCACATTTTAGTCCTTGATATTATCCATGTCTCTCGGATTTTTGTAATTCCACTCACAGAAGCGGTAAAATTAAGTTTTATGAAAAATTTAGTTTTTTTAACTACCACTTAGTGGTTTAACTATTCATCAAAAAATGAACGTTTCCAGAAAAATACAAAATGTTAGGCCTAAGATATATTTGATATTATGAATTCAAAAATGATTTCTATTTTACCAAATTCAAAACATATCAGTTACATTAATTAATTTTAAAATTAATTCCCGTCGTCAAAACAAATAGCGTGTTTTTAAGAGATAATAACTATCAAAAGATTGACACTTGTTTATGTCTGGTTTAAATGTGAAATTACATGCAATGACCAACATTGTATTAAATTGTAAAAATATATTATAAATATAATTTAAAACCACTCAAATGAATAATTTATCACTATTAATTATTTTTATTAAAAAATTTGTTTTTAATTAAAATTTAGTAATTTTCACTATTCATCAGAAAATGAAAGTTATCTGAAAAGTACCAAAATTTCACCCTATTCTAATTTCGATATTCCGAATTCAAAAAATGAAGTCCATTTTGAAAAATAAAATTTACAAAATTTCAAAAAGTGGTTATTACTATTCATAACGGCTAGTTTTTAATAATATTTTAATAGCATATCGTTGTTTGGTGAAACTCGATATTGCGTACTACACACACTTTTTAGGAAGGTCGCGATTGCGTGTAATGAAAGGCAAGTCAAGGATGCGTGTTGTGCAAGATCCTTTTGGTGTAGCGTACAACACAAGACATTAATGAAATTAAGAATATTTTTCATAAAATCTTGGGGTGTTACAACGAAGAAGGGGAAACCCGTTGTATAGTCAGACAGATGTCATCAGAGCTTCCAGGAGCTGAGACAGAGATTGAACATCGCACCTATCTTGAGGTTTCCTGAGGAAGGAGTTGGGTATGTACTCTACTGCGATGCATCAGGGACCAGACATGGATTTGTCCTGATGCAAGAGAGGGTCGTGATCGCCTGTGGATCACGTCAGTTGAGGCCGCATGTGCATAACTACACTACCCTTGACCTGGAGTTAGCAGCAGTGGTCTTCACTCTGAATACATGGCGACACTACCTGATGGGCGAATGCTTTGCAGTCTTTTCTGACCATCAGAGTCTCAGATAAATCCTCTCTCATAAGGATCTGAATCTGAGATAGCGGCGATGGATCGAGTTTCTCCAGGACTATGACTTTGAGATAGTCTATACTCCTCGGAAGGGGAACGTGGTAGCCGATGCCCTCAGCAGGAGGACAGGCATTCAACTACTTGAGGAGGCGACGGAGCATCTAGCCTCTTTGCAGATATCCTTCGTGGCTAGAGATGGAGCAGCCTTCCTACAGTCTCTCATAGTCACTCCTCCACTACTATGGCGGTTCAGAGAGGCACAGCGTGGGGACACTGACTATGAGACGTGGCGTGCACAAATATCCTCAGGACAGGCACCTAATGTTTTCTCCTTTGGAGCAGAGCACGACATCCTTTTCATAGGATGTACCTTGGTACCTGTTGCTTTACTGGATGAGGTGCTGAGAGAGTTTCACACTTCTCCTTTGGCGGAACATCCTGGAGTGGCGAAGATGTACCAGGATCTAAGACGACAGCACTGGTGGCCGGGCATGAAGAAGGCTGTGGTGGAGTTCGTTTCTCGATGCCTCACCTGTAAGCAGGTGAAGGCAGAGCACTAGGTACCAGCAGGCTTGGTACAACCTTTAGAGGTCCCGGAGTGGATGTGGGATGACATATCTATAGACTTCGTGACTGTACTTCCACGCACTTCCAGAGGTCACGACTCCATCTGGGTGATTGTCGACCGACTCACCAAGTTGGCTCACTTCCTGCCAATCAGAGAGCAGGGCATGGTAGAGAACATAGGATGTCTCTACGTTCAGGAGATTGTACCGCTTCACGGTGTGCCATCATCTATCGTCTCTGATCGAGATGCTCGCATAACTTCCCGGCTTTGGAAGGGTTTGCAGGAGGCGTTCGGGACGCAGCTACGTCTGAGCACAGCCTTTCACCCTAAGACAGATGGTCAGATGGAGAGGACCATTCAGACTCTCGAGGACATGATCCACGCATGTATCCTCGACTTTGGTCGCAGCTAGGAGGACCACCTACCCTTGGTGGAGTTCGCGTACAACAACAGCTACCACTCCACCATCGGGATGGCACCATTCGAGGCGTTGTACGACCGGCCTTGAAAATCTCCTTTGTGCTAGACATACCCTGGGTAATCAGCACTTGTGGGACCAGAGATGGTCCAGGCCACGACAGAGAAGGTCCAGGTCATCCAGGAGCGGATGAGGACAGCTCAGAGCCGGCAGAAGTCTTATGCTGACAGGAGGCGGAGGCCACTAGAGTTCGAGGATGGCGAACACATCTTCTTGTGTGTCTCACCTCGACGTGGATTACAGAGATTTGGCAGAGGCAGAAAGTTGTCTCCACGCTTCATCGGGCCGTTCCAGGTCCTCGACAGGATTGGCGAGTTGATTTATTGCCTGGCTCTACCACCTCAGTTGCACCGGGTGCACGACGTCTTGCACGTATCTTGGCTGAGGAGATACGTGCATGACCCGACGCATATCATTGACCATGGGGAGATAGACGTTGATGATGGGGAGACTTTCGCGGAGGTCCCTGTGGAGATAGAGGATCAACAAGAGTGGGTCCTACGTGGATGGTCGATTCCTCTAGTGTGCATCAGATGGCAGCACGTGAACCTCCAGGAGAGCACTTGGGAGCGGGAGGCTCAGATGCGTGCTCAGTACCCACATTTGTTTCCCTAGTTTTCGATGTATTATTATGGGGACGTAAAGCCCTGAGGTGACAGTAATGTAAAGACCCATAAAATTAAAGGGAAATTTTTTCTTAATTTTCTTTGGGATTTTACAAGAACACAGTTTCTAATGGCACTTGATTCTGAGGCCCGCTGTGCCCGGAATTTCAATCCTAAATTTTGCTCGGGTACGTTCAGTGAACGAACGAGCAGGATTTTTCAATCTTTTGAACCGGTGCTCGGAATCGAATTCCGAGGGCACCGATGGAACCGTATCTCCGGTAATTGCTTAGGAATTCCATTTCCGGAGTTGTGTTTTCACTAGAGAAGATGATAAAAATTGTGTAAGTTTATTTTATAAATTAACTACAATTTTTATTTTTATTTTAGTGGTTTAAGGCTTTGGGTGGATGTTGGGTAACTACCCAACTTCCCAAGAGAGGTTATGAGGATGTTGGGGCCCACACGAACCCCACCCCTTCATATTCTTCAACCCCTCTCAACTCAACATTAAATTTTGTTAACTTAAACATTAATAACTTCTGTTATTAATTAAGTGAGTTAAGTGTGGTTATTTGAATTTTATACTCTTGAAATTCAAATGTTATGTTATGTTAATAAAATAAGAGGTAAGAATATTTTATTTTGGGGTTGGAACCTTTGTTACTTTGGAGGTTTGGGGAGAAAAGATAAGGAATGATAGAGTTCTTCATCTTCTTCGATGAAGAACACGAAGAACGTGAAGAACACCTCGAACTCCGTCGAAGAACGCCGAGTCCTCGGAGACCGACTACGCGACACCTTTTACAGCGATGGTTCTACCGCGACGTCTTCTTCCGCGAAGTCTTCTTCCGCGACGTCTTATTCTGCGATGTCTCCTTCCACGACATCTCTTCCCGTGACGAATCCTCGTTCGACAAACCCCCATTCAAGCTCGGACGAGGTAGGGTTTTAAATTATTTAATTATTTTCGTTCGTGATTTCTAGTTTGTCGTTCTTCGTGGTTATATGACTAAATTCTATCGATTAACGAGAGGGGGTAGGACCGCAGAAACACGAACGACCCTCCTCCCTTTTCCGTGTGTTGTTTCTTGGTGGTTTGAAACGAGTATGGTGCGGTGTCATCGCACCACGTGTGATCGGATCGGGCCCGAACCCCTTAATACCGAAGCTTTTTCGGTCGGACACCCATAACATGTGCTACGGGTCTCTGATCGACGCACCGTCAATTGTGATGTAAACATTGGATCGAGAAGGTCTTTTTGGTATATTGCACTCAAGGTTTCAGAATACTTTGAGTTAGGCCGGGTTGGTTCGTACACGAAACCAACCGGGCCCTCGGAGCGGAAATACTCATATCTTAAGCTCCGGACATCCGATTGAGGTGCCGTCGACATAGTTGGATTCCTCTAAGTGAGAAGGATCTTTTGGCTTACTCCACCCGAGGTTTGGACGTATGTGTAGTACGGTCGGGTTAGTTTTACCTTAAAAACCAACCGGGCCCCTGGGATGAAATAACCAATAACTCTCAGACCGGGCGTCCGATTGACGCGCCTTCCACGAAGTTGAGTTCTTGTTGACGATACGGAACTTTTGGATACATCAAATCTAGACTATGTGTCAGTTGATGTATCAGCCTCTCGGCTCGTGGAGCGGACCCTCCCGAACGATCTTTCTGTGTGCGGGAACCCTAGAGATGGCTGCGACTACTACTGTGATGACGACGACTGTGCAGAGATCCTTCATGGATTCAACAGCGACGACTACAGCACTCAGCAATCCAATGTGGATCAGTGCTATCGATCCTGTGTGGGTCTGATCCTATGTGGGTCAGTGCTCAGTGGTTCTGTGTGAGCCAGCGCCTACAGATCCTTTGTGGGTCCGATCCTGTGTGGGTCTTGCGGGGATTAGTTACCTATCGATCCTTTGTGGGTCAGATCCAATGTGGGTCATTGCGGGGGTTAGTTACCTATCGATCCTTTGTGGGTCAGATCATATGTGGGTCATTGCGGGGGTTAGTTACCTATCAATCCTTTGTGGGTCAGATCCTATATGGGTCATTGCGGGGGTTAGTACCTTTTGATCCTTTGTGGGCCCGACTACTTAGATGAATCAGTGGATATATCTGATCATCACTATCGTCATACGAAGAAGTATAACTATGTGAGCTGAATCCTGTTTTGCTTTCCTATGTGGATTGTGTTGTGCTATCCTGTGTGGATTTATGTTTTGATTTCCTGTGTGGACTGGGTTGTACATGGGTTCGGATGTTGGAGCCGAATGAGAATTGATGACTTAGGTATATGTATGGTCATATACCTAAGAAGAGTCGGATGTTACATAGTGATTGTATCATTCCTTTGTGGATTATTCTTTTTGGATTCTGGGAGACCTTCGGTGGTCTCGGGGTCCCTACTGAGTAGCTTATACTCACCCCTGCACGGGTTATTCCCACACTAAATTGTGTTGGTTGCAGACAACGGACAACGCTGATCGTGGTTGAGGCTTGCAGAGCAGGATGGTACCAGGAGGTGGACCACAGGGCGGGACGTACTCGGAGCGGTCAGCTGGACCCGAGGAGCAGAGGAGGCCATCTGTACTCACCCTTCAGGTGGGATTCCCAGTGGACAGCTCGTCGTTGCGGCTTTACTTTTATATTGCTGTTTTCCCTTTCCAGTTGTACTTTACTTTCAGCTTGGGTTTGTATACTGGCCCACTTACTTTCCTCACTTATAGTTGTACTCTGTTTTTACTTAGTGTTTAATTCTACTGCTTGCTTGCTCTGTGGTGTTTGTTTACCATACAAAGGCAGTGCCTTCCATTTTTACCGGGATTTACGCCTTGGTGCTAGTCCCCAGCCCTTGGCCTATGGAAGGAGGGCTTGGGGTAGACACGGCACGGGCCCCGAGGACGGGTCATGACATTTACTTCTCTACCTGATAGATGGAAAAGCATAGTAGACGTCGTCACAGAATCATGTGAAATAATAAATCTATAATTTAATGTTCAGATGTGAAAACTAATGTTGTTTTAGGAATGGATAAAAGCTAAAGAAATATAATTCTAAACCCAAAATTAAATATATATCATTCAAATAATCTAATTCAAAATCGAATGAAGTAATCAAGGATTATAGAAATAGTTGAAGTGAATATGTATCTAGGGGCACTGAAGTGATGGTACATCATTCCAAGATATTCAATAAATAATATGGGAATTTTTTCTAAAAAAATAAAACAAAAAGGGAATATATGAATATAATTTAAATTGGAAGAAGTGTAAGTCATTTAGAGATGTAACAAGTTATGAATATAATATAAATTGACACATAATATAATAGTATCATAAACGAAAGTAAAAAATTTAAATATTGTGATTAGTGTAATTAATTTAAAGAATGATATGAAAGAAATATAGAATGAATGTGAGGACCACCCATAGGATATTTGTAAGAACTCGGGTTTTCAGAACGGGTCAAAATCCAGACCCTGTTTAAATTTTTGACTTGTTTCCGAGGAAACTAGATTAAATGGAAAGTTTCTGGAAATTTCCAGACTACACGCTGCGTACTTTAAGTACACGCCGTGTATGATTAGGCGAGTGACCGGCCGTGTGCTCGCCAAGTACATGTTGTGCAGTGACCATGTAGAGTTTCCTACTACACGGTGTGTAGTTTGGACACGCTGTGTAGACCCCCGACCGTGCGAGGCCATACATTGCGTGTAGGCCATTGGTCGGGTAAGAACCATGGGCATGTCGTGTTCCCTTTGGACACGCCGTGTAGACTATCCATGTATGAGGGATACAAATGGCGTGTGGGTATGTCAGCAATGAAGAGAAGAGGAACCCGGTACACACCGTGTACACAGAGGTACACGTCATGTACTCATGTCGGCAGGTTCGGAAAGTAAGTCGACGGAACTTTTCCATCTTTTGAACAGTTAAATGAACCATACATGGCATGTAGTCCCAATGTACACGTCGTGTACTTTCTTGTTTTCGCTTAAAATGGGCAACAGCCTCGTTTCTGAGGCAGAACACCCCTCCTCCACCAGGATACGCGAACCAGGCCAGCCGAACCTCTCTTCCCCTCCTGATCGCCCGTCCGAGACCCGTTTCGATCGCGGATTAGTGCGTTGGAACCCCCTCGGCAAGGCCTCGATTCCTCTTTGGCTGTTTTGTTTGATTTTCGTTCTAGAATGAGTTATCTCCCTTTCAACGGTTTTGAATCTTTTGTAGATTTACCACGTTTTAGACCGAATTGGTAGGTGTTACAGGAGGAGTAGCATCGTGCGAGTCTCAGGTAGGTGGTGCATACCTCATTTTGTGTTTTCGTGGTTGTTTGGGTGACGCGGCTTCAGCGCATTTTCGGGTATTTTTGAGCGGGACCCGTATTATCAGATTTTTCATACTGTATTGTTTATGGGACCTCTGGGATACCTTAGGGTATCCCCGGTTACAAGTTTTCATAAGCGGGGCCGGGTGAGGGGTTGTGGCTCATCGGGGCATTTTGGCCGGGAAACGCCAAAATGGTTTTAATTTCAATATTATTTTGTTAAACTATAAGTTAAATTATTTAAGCCTGTTATAATTATTGGAGGCATTTAAGACCTATGTGCTGGTATGGGACAACACCTGGTATAGTGCAATTCGACTGTTTAGTTGGTTTTTCCTGGTTATGATTTCTGGTCAAATATGTTATATATGCAATTGCTAAATTGCATCTGCTAGACCCTTTTTGTGTTGTGTTGGTCTTGGCACGGTTACGCTTGAGTGATGCTGATCACAGGATGGGGCTTTTCCTGGGTTACTTTGGGTGGTTTTGACCATGGTATTGGGCGTCATGGACGTCTATTTGAGTCAGTATGACTGTCAGGTTGGGCATGGCCTAGGATACATGGGTGGTGATGCCATCATACTTGAGTGAGATGGTCATAGGGACACGAGGTGTCAGATGTTTTGGTGGCTTAGGACTATTTGGGTGATTACCGCTCATTATTACTTGAGTAGTGTGCACACAGAGATGCTCTGTGATGAGGTGGTTTTGACCACTCGTGTGGGTAGAGGCCCCCGTAGTTGTGGTTAGGTATTTTGGATGGGGGTGCTTGCTGTAGAAAGACACGTGGGAGGTGAAGAGCCTTCAGGAAATAGACGTGCCTTCGAGACGTCGGTACTTGAGACATGAGGTGTCAGGAGGCACATGGTGTCAGGTTACTATTTTTGGGCGTGCCTTTGGGACGTCTGTACTTGAAACACGATGTGTCAGGAGGCACATGGTGCCGGGTTACTATTTGTGGGCGTGCCTTTGGGACGTCGGTACTTGAGACTCGAGGTGTCAGGAGGCACTTGGTGCCGGGTTACTATTTGTGGTGGTCCTTCGGGACATCGGTACTTGAGACACGAGGTGTCAGGTGGAACACGGTGTCGAGTTACACGACAGAGATTCCAGCGTTGGCCGAAGCAGGTGACACTCCGTGGTGGCTGTTGAGCACCAGTGGATTTTGTTTTTATTTTTTCATTGTACTGATTACTGCTTTCTTGGTAAATGCATGACTACTTAAACACATATATTTGGTATGCACCGTTGGGTGGTATCCTACTGAGATTTGTCTCACACCCTCCACGGGCCCTTCGGGACACGTCCAGACTTCATGGATTTACGTGCAAAAAGGGGGCCAACTTCAGGATCTGGGTTACGTTAGTTGTTGCATGGAGATGGTACAGACCTTGAGGTCATGCCTAGGTGGGGTTTACTTGTGGTGTTTACTTTTTTGTATCAACATGCATACTTGTTGTAGCTATTTTTGGTTATCCATTGACGCCCTTTTGTATGTTGACCGGCTTTGGATGCATGTTTTACTGTTCAGTAGTAGTTACATGGTATCAGCATGCTGTTTTGTTTATTTCTGATGCTGTTGTTATAATTATTGCTTAGGCTATTTGTTGATATTAGATATGCTTCCTCTCTGCGGGTCTAGTTCGAGTCTGCTGAGTCTTTATTTCCGTGACATCTTTATTGTTATTCTCGGACCAGTGCCCTAACTATAATCCTCTGATAGGGTATAGCCTCCCCACTATACCTATTCAGACCCTCGCTGCTAGTCGGTAGCCTTTGGCGTTCATTGGAGATGCAGCTAAGATAGTGACACCCGACCCGCTCGGCACTGTTAGGGTGGCTGATTGGGTCTGGGACATAACAAAGTGGTATCAGAGGAGTTCTTGACAAGGATTTTGTAGCACTGTTTTTCGGGCTACTAATGAGATTGAGACCTCTCTTTTTATTTCTGTTGGTTTTACTATTTGGGATATGGTAGACTGCAGATAGTTTGTTACAAGGACTGGGTTTCTAGCTTGTGCTTGGGTGCCTGTAGCCCCAGGTACGAGGGATGGACTTAGTTTCTGTGGGTAGGAATTGTTGTTTGATTTTTCTCAGATTACAGTTTATATGATTTCCACCTTGGTGGCTCACTTGGTGTGTGATGTTCTTGATTTTGATATGTTACCCTTGACCCGGTGTGGTAGGGGATAATTGGAACTAGGCCCGGTATGGCAGGGCTTGTTGCTTGGATTTTAATTGGCACATTTTTAGGGTATTTAAATTTCATTATTGCATGTATTCTTTGTGATGTGATAATACCATGTGAATAAAATAAATCAATAGCCATGATTTATCTTCTTTGAAATGTAAAATGGTGAAATTCCTGATAGAATTGCTTGTTGTAGTAATGTGTATTCCATGCTTTATTTTTTGTATAATTGCATGTGGAAAGGTTTTGGGTCTGACTCTTATGAGAGCAGGCAGGTACTATGACTAAGGAAGGATAACTGTCTGGATTGGGAGACTCGGTCGTTGGTTTGAGGCAACGTTTGTTGTCGGGATGGGCATGGACCGAGGTACTATCGATACTTGGCTCTGCTGAGATGGTAAGGAGGACATGAGGCCGGGATGCCGTGGGGCATGGGTTGCGGTGAGGGGGAGTAATGGTAGTTGTTATGCACTGCCTTTTACTTCTTTCCTTATCTGCATAGAATATATTGATATATATATGTGGGTTTTCTGACCATTTATGGTATTCAGCGGGTTACTCCTTCATGGATCGATGGAGCGTCAGGGAGGAGATGATACAACGCCGCAGGATCAGGGTCAGAATTCTGTACAGGCAGAGCATGAGCCGCATGTACAGGCTCGGGGACAGGATCAGGTTCAGGAACCAGTGCAGGCAGGACAGCAGCCAGGTTTGGCATCATTCAGGTCGTGGCTTGATGAGTAGCTCCGAGCTAGCCTAGTACGTGTTTTGCAGGGGATTGACAGTGGCGTTCAGTGTACAGAGTCTTCTAGGGCGTATCTGACGCGGGAGTTCTAGTCACAGCACCCGCCGCTTTTTTAGGGAGAGGGTGGTCCACAGGCGGATGAGATCTGTATAGAGAGTATGCAGATGATTTTCGAGAAGCTCAAGACACCTCGATGGTGGAGGGTCAAGCTGGCGCCGTGCATGCTTAGAGGATCGGCGAAGCGTTGGTGGGACGTATAGGTTCAGGCTCGTAGACACGAGGGACTGTCATGGTAGGACTTTGAGGGCAGGTTCTTTGAGCACTTCTACCCGGAGACACTGAGGGCAGAGAGAGCTCGGGAGTTCTTGAATCTTCAGCCGGGGGACATGTCCGTCATGGACTACATAGCTACTTTCACAGAGTTTTCTCACTTTTCACCGGGTATGGTGAGCGATGATGCAGCTAGGGTGAGGTACATCGAGGATGGCTTGCAACACGCCATTCGTGTCCAGGTGAACATTTGCAGGCTGGGTTCTTTCTCCGAGGTGGTGAATCAGTCGTTTATAGCTGAGGGCAACGAGAGGGAGAAATCTTGTTTGGGCAGGATGACAGCATCAGCTGATGGTTTGGACAGTAGAAAGCAAGGACGAGATGAGTTCCAGCAGGGCAGTCAGGACAAGGATTCAGCTAGACCACCTCATGGGAGTTCTTCGGTGATTTTCTTCCAGTGTGGACATCCGGGACATGTTCGGGCGTAGTGTGACATGCCTCCGAAGGAGTGCCGGGCATGTGGACAGGACGGGAAACTAGAGAGGTTTTGCAGGCAGTCTTCTCAGATAGCCGGCAGACAGGGACCAGGACAGATTGCAGCATCTGGAGTCGGTTCAGGTTCGGTACCCGGAGAGGGTAGTCGAGGTTCAGTTGTGCACTAAGGTCGTGACAAAGACGGTGGGACCCAGTTGAGGGGTCAGTGGCCAGTGACTGGAGGAGCATCGCAGGGAGGTCAGGCATCAGACCACTGTGTTTTAGGCTAGGTGCACGCCGTGGAGCTGCCAGAGGCTGAGCATGCCGGTGAGCCGATGACAGTTAGAGGTACACTACAGTGTGACCGTGATCTCCATGTTTCCTTTTTGGCATGACCTGTAGAGGTATGTCTATTTTGAGTGCACGAGGAGCACATGATCTTTGTGTACTGACTAGATGCTAGTCAGTGGGTTGGCACCGTATCAGGTGCATGATATATATATATATATATATATATATATATATATATATATATGTATGAGGTGCCATGGGCATCAGGGCATCGTGGATATGGGTTAGTTGATGTGTCGTCGGCATCGGGGCATCATCGATGCGGGTTACTTGAGGTTTTGTGGGCGTCGAGGCATTGTGGATGTAGGTTACTTGAGGTGCTTGGCACCGGGACTTCATGGCGGCAGACACCGATGCGGTGCGAGATACATTGTGTGTCAGAAGCGACAGAGGATCACCAATGAGGTGCAGGGGTGACGATGCGTCACGAGAGGACTATGCATCCGGAAAACTTGTTAGTAAACCTGGTTTGCTTTATGTTTTTTTGGGTTGAGACAGGGTAAGGCAATTCCTAAGGTGGGGATCCCCCATAAAGAATTTATAAAAAACCTTTGAGACCGGGGTAGTCCGGGTTTTTTAAAAGGTGTGGGCATGTTCGGTGTCATCTCCTGGTTTCATTTGGTATCTCGGGGATGAGCTACATTAAAGAGGGGAGTTTGTAAGAACCTGAGTTTTCAGAACGGGTCAAAATCCCGACCCTGTTTAATTTTTTTACTTGTTTCCAAGGAAACTGGATTAAATGGGATGTTTATGGAAATTCCCAGACTACACGTCGTGTACTTTAAGTACACGCCGTGTATATTTAGGCGAGTGACCGGCTGTGTGCTCGCCGAGTACATGTCGTGCATTGACCGTGTAGAGTTTCTTACTACACTGTGTGTAGTTTGAAACACGCCGTGTAGACCCCCAACCGTGTGAGGCCATACATGGCGTGTAGGCCGTTGGCCGGGTAAGAACCAGGGGCACGCCGTGTTCCCTTTGGACACGCCATGTAGACTAGCCGTTTATGAGGGATATACATGGCGTGTGGGTATGTCAGCGAGGAAGAGAAGAGGAACCCGGTACATACCGTGTACCCAGAGGTACACGTCGTGTACTCATGTCGGCTGGTTCGGAAAGTAAGTCGGCGGAATCATTCCATCTTTTGAACAGTTAAATGAACCATACACGGTGCGTAGTCCCAATGTACACACCGTGTACTTTCTTTTTTTTCTTAAAATGGGCAGTAGCCTCATTTTTGAGGAAGAACACCCCTCCTCCGCCCGGATAAGTGAACCAGACTGACCAAACCTCTCTTCCCCTCCCGATCGTCCGTCCAAGATCCGTTTTGATCATGGATTATTACATTGGAACCCCCTCGGTAAGGCCTCGATTCCACTTTGGCTATTTTTTTATTTTCGTTCTAGAGTGAGTTATATCGCTTTGAGCGGTTTTGAATCATTTGTGGATTCACTGTGTTTTAGAACGAATTGGCAGGTGTTACTGGAGGAGTATCATCATGCGAGTCTCAGGTAGGTGGTGCATACCTCATTTTGTGTTTTCGTGGTTGTTTGGGTGACGCGGCTTGGACGTGTTTTCGTGTATTTTTTAGTGGGACCCTTTTTATCTACTTTTTCATACTGTATTGTTTGTGGGACCTCTTGGATGCCATTGGGTATGCCTGGTTACCAGTTTACATGTGCGGGGCCGGGTGAGGGGTCGTTGATCATTGGGTCATTTTGGCCAGGGAGCGCCAAAATGGATTTAATTGCAATATTATTGTGTTAAATTGTTAGTTATATTATTTAAGCCTATTATAATTATTAGAGGCATTTAAGACCTCAGTGCTGGCATGGGACATCACCTGGTATAGTTAAATTCGACTGTTTAGTTGGTTTTTCCTAGTTATGGTTTCTAGTTAAATATGTTATATGTGAAATTACTGAATTTCATCTGCTGGACCCTTTTTGGGTTGTGTTGGGATTTTCCCAGTTACGCTTGAGTGATGCTGATCACAGGTTGGGGCTTTGACCGGGTTACTTTAGGTGGTTTTGACCACCATATTGGGCGTCATGGATGTCGGTTTGAGGCAGTATGACTGTCAGGTTGGGCATGGCCCGAGATACTTGGGTGGCGAGGCCATCGGACTTGAGCAACATGGTCGTAGGGACACGAGGTGTGAGAAGTTTTGGTGGCTTAGGATTATTTGGGTGATTACCTCTCACCAAGACATGAGTAGTGTGCACAAAGTGAAACTCTTTGATGAGGTGGTTTTGACCACTCGTGTGGGTAGAGGCCCCCGTAGTTGCGTTTAGGTATTTTGGTTGGGGGTGCTTGCCGTAGAATGCCACGTGGGAGGTGAGGAGCCTTCAGGAAATTGGTGTGCCTTCGGGAAGTCGGTACTTGAGACGTGAGGTGTCAGGAGGCACATGGTGCCGGGTTACTATTTTTGGGCATGCCTTCGGGACGTCGGTACTTTAGACACGATGTGTCAGGAGGCACATGGTGCCGGGTTACTATTTGTGGGCATGCCTTCGGGACGTCGGTACATGAGACACGAGGTGTCAGGTGGCACACGGTTCCGGGTTACATGACAGAGATTCTGGTGTTGGCCGAAGTAGGTGACACTCCATGGTGGATGTTGTGCACCAGTGGAGTTTTTTTTATTTTTGCATTGTACTGATTACTGCTTTCCTGGTAAATTCATGACTACTTAAACACTTATATTTGGTACGCACCGTTGGGTGGTATCCTACTGAGATTTGTCTCACACCCTACACGGGCCCTTCGGGACGCATGCAGACTTCACAGATTTATGTGCAGGAAGGGGTCCGGCTTCAGGATCTGGGTTATATTAGTTGTTTATATGGAGCATGATTTTTTGTATGAGGAAACATCGGTGTAGATTCGGGATCTAAGAGATAAAGTGTTGCACAACAACACCACAGAACTAGTCAAGGAATCAAGGTGAAACCATAAATTTGATTACACTACATGGTAAACCAATTATATATATATATATATATATGTAAAAGTATCATTATGTTAATAATAATGTAATATAATTTTAGTGGAACAATTATTACAAGGGAGTAGAAATTAACACCCTAATATTTTAGAATATATTTCTCTTTAATATTTACGATATGATTGATATATTTTGATGAAAAAAACACCTGAATTATTTGTATGATGATATATTAAAATATAAATTTATTTAAATAAATATGTAATTAAATTAAATAGATATAATTAGTGAATTTTTAAATAGGTTAAAATTCATTTCATAAATTACAATTATTTCATAATAAACATCACTGAACTAATTTGTTAAATTAAGAATTTCTAATACATATTAAAACTTTTTAGGGATGATATCTAACCAAAAATTCATTATTTTTAATTAAATAAAATAAATTATGTATATATATTAAATTTTTATTTGATGATAAAGACTACTAGTTTAATTATTCATTTTTTAGATAAATTTTTTGTTTTCAAACATAATTTTAATATATATGTTTGGTGTGAAAGATAATTTATATTATCTACAGAAAAAATCATCAAATCATATATTATATAGGGAAAAAATGATTATCAATTCATTGGTTATGAAAATTATATAATTCAATATACAAAATATAAATTTTCTAGAAATATTTTTATTTGTGAAATGAATTTTATGTTAATATATTTAGTGAGAACATTTAAAAACATTATTTATTTAAATGTGTAGATTATATATCCAATAACATGATATAAATTATATTTAATGGTTCTTACTATTTAGTGAATGAAAATTGATACATTTTTATAATTAAAGAAACGGTTTTTCTAAAAAACAGTTTTACATGATTTTTTAGTGGATATTGGAAATATTTTTTATATATTTAGAAATTTAATATAATAAAATGGATTACAAATTTGGAAACAAAATTTCTAAATTTAGTGATTATGTTAATTTAATATTTACTCTTAATGGATATTTATAACAATAGAAATTATGTCATCATAGAAAATGTTAAATAATGTTAAAAGTTATTAAACTAAGGGATAAATCATCTAATTCAAAAAAAATTATAATTATTTGAATTGTTGAGTTTAATTCAACCTACATAGTTATTATCTTAAAATTATAAATATTATGGTCTAAATTACCCGAAAATGACTATATATTTTATTTAACCGAATTATATTTACAAGAGTGACACTCCCCTCACATATAGTGGGAACCTTTACATCTAAATTATCCATACACATTGAGAACCTATAGAAGGGAAAAGATAATATAATTAAGATAAATGTTATCTTACTCAGAAAATATATGTTGTAGTATCACCATTTTACTTACATAAAAATGCTTATTATGTAATCCAAAGGAGGATATCCAAATAAAAGTTAATGTTCTCAACATAGTTTGTTGATGTTTATTTGTTCTTCCTCTAATTCTAAATTTATTATATCAATCGAAATATGACTATATTTGTATCATAAATCTTATAAAATTTTATTATGATGACCTAAAAACCATTATCTACTTCACTTCGAAACTATGGGAAATGAAATCATCACACATGCTTACATGCACACTACTGCGTCAGTGAAGGGATATATTACATTTTTTATATCATCATATCATGAAAAATTTTATAGAAGGATTTGATAAATATATATTATTTATAATACATAATTTTATTTCAATAGTGTGAAATTATTTTCTATATTATATTATATAAATCAATTTTAAAATGAAAACATCACATGTATTTATGTGCATATTTCCACAGACATGAATTGATGTAATTAATTTTTCATAAATTCATTAATTTTATGGATCTAATATTATATATAATGAATATATATTATATTTATGAAAAAATTATGATTATGGAGATTATGAAACTAGGAACATGATTTGAGTAATGGAATCACATAACTAAAATACGGTAGTAAGATAGAACAGTTGACAATTGAATGTTCTTCTTATTGAGGAATTCATAAAAATTGAGTAATTAGAAGCTATAATATAATTATATATAGTATGCTTTTTTTTCTCATATAGATTTATAAAAAATATATTATTAAACCAGAGGTTAGATAATTTATTGTGAAGCATAGGACTCGAGGTATGAGTTTATCATACAGTCCCACCATTTGTAAGGATAATTTATGTTTAACTTTATAACGTGAGAAATTATAAGATAATTCCAACATAAAGCCAATATGAATATTTATAATATTTTTATATATTGTCTGATGAACCCGATATAGAGTCCCTATCATTAATGGTAACCGACCTTAATTTTTCACATACTCAATGGGCCTTCCAGATCTGGACAAGCTAGCATCTAGAACCCAATAATTGAAAAAGATGGAACAACGCCTCCCAACCTTAAACAAAACCATTAAAATATATTAATCTACAAAAATAATGACAGAAATTAACAATGATATTATATTTCATAACAGATATAGGACAAAAGAATGTGATACAACTAAAATGGAAGAAAAACAATCTCCACGAGACTTGTCTTGCATCAAAGGATGAAAACACTAAAACATCAATTCAAATAGTAACCATTTGATAGAATAGAACCCCCACCCCCCATATCAACACTATATACACAACCCCATTTGATAGAAAACCACCAAATCTTACTACAAATTCTTTCCTTTCCCTGCATCTAAAACAAAACAATGTCTATACACCACTAAAGTGGTGTACATGGTGTGAGTTAATAGGATCAAAATGGTCCAACATATGTGTTCCATAAAATATCACTATATAATAATCTAAAAATTAACTACATTATTGAAAACAGGTCACGTTCAACAATATAATAGTTTTATATCAAAATCATAGTATAACATTTAATTTCTGATTTTTTCATATTTCCTAAAAAAATTGTAAAATAGTTTCAATGAATATTTATATATCACAAAGTTAAAATAAAAAATTAATGTATTATATAATATATCAAATAAAAATATAAGAAACCCAAAATATATAGGACAATAAATAAAAACATAACATTAGGCAAGGTTGGCATACTTCTGGTGCAACTCCATGCGACTAGGTATAACTATTGGTTCTTGGAACCCATCCATCAATAATCTAGGAACATAGGAATGCCCTAAAATGTGAATCACCCAACATCATCAATATGGATAGTTCCCATGAATCTTTACCCTATGAAAAAATGGACACATGGAATAGTAAACATCTATGGTATATGGATGATGTTCTTAGGATACCCTTCCACCTATGTACCCAATGATGTGTGTGTCGTATATTATTCAAAACGGTTCATCTAAAAAATTCATTAAAAACCATTTTAGAAAACCAATTCACAATTATTTAAAAATCCATCATTCTTTTAGAAAATCTACCATAAAATCATCAGTTATCATAAATTATATTTCCTCACACACATTTAAAATCAATAAATTATTCTATTTAATTTATAAACTATTCGAAGAAAACAATAGAAATTTAGACCACCAATATAAGTTATATATGGAAACACCTAACTCAAAAATTCATGTCACACATGTCTGACATGGTAATAAACAATAAAATGAAAACAACAATTAAAACATATGACCTAAAATCCATCCACACATCTCAAAATTGATTCATTTTTTAAAAAGGCATGAAATCGTAGAGGAAACACCATATACCTCAAGCACACACATCCATCACACCACATCCAACAATGGATCAACCCCAAGAAAAAGATACCACAATATATATACCTGAAAATTGGAAAATAACCACCATGAATCATAAAATCCATTTTCTCAATCAAACAACGCAACTGTTATCGAAGAAAACAATATAGAAAATTTATCTCTTACCTTGAGAGATGTAACACCACCAAACTAGAGATAAATCACAAAATAAATAAATTTATAATGAATAGAGGATCCAAAATTCAATGGGTGTGAGTTATGGGTCATGATGAAAGAGGTATCGAGTTAAATAAATAGCATGTAATTAATATGGTGCCCTAAAATCCATTTCATAGAGACTTACATGCTGTGTGGCCAATTTTCACAGCATTTAATACATGTGGTCCATATATGTCGATACAAAAATCAGAATGTTTTTTCAAAACCAATTTTTTACATTAAAAACATTAAATATTTACATATTTTATAATCTTTTAGACTTTATATTCTTCTCATGACATGATTCTAGTGATCAAATACATGATGTTAAAACACGATACATAATGTGTAATTACATCATAGACTGAAAGATAGTATATTGTCATATGGAAACCCAACCCACAAATGTAATTCCCCAAATTATTTATAATCTTTTTAATGGATTCAATTTTTATACCATTAATCCATTAATTAAGACATACTATTTTACGGGAAAATTGGTTCATTTTCCCCTGAAAATGATCATTATCATGATGAGTCCCAAGATACCCCCAATTGCAAATAATATATATATATATATATATAATTATTAAAATAAAACAATGATATGTGACAAACTCTCATACATAAGATATTTCTTACCTAGAATTTCATGTGGTAGAATAAAGGTTGGTAAATAAGTGATGCCACTTGTCCCCATTCAATTAATCATGGTACCATGTCTTATAAGAATCTGAACCATTGTACCATTACACTCTTACTAGTTGAATAAACATTACATGAAAAACATTCATTTGATTGTCAAAAATCACTACATTTTGTTCCACTATATAAACATCCATCTCTATCTTAAATCTCTTCCCAACTCAGAACTTGAAAGAGGTCCGGGTGATATTTCATGAGATGTGATATTTTGAAAAATCATGAATACTTTCCAAATAAATTATATATTCTAACTAAAAAGTAACAATTAAAAACAATTCAATTACCTCAAATGGTCTGACATATTTATAATCTAATGTAACCTATTTTCTGAGAATAGGGTTACACAACTGAGGGGAGACATTCATGAATACCAGGTCACCTATAAGAAACTCCCATGTATGAATTCATAGCTCCACCTAAAATTTCTATTATATTTGACCTTAAACCAAATGTTGACCTATATAATGAATCCATAGAATCAAATCTGGAACTAAAATCATTCCCACTAATGAAGTGTCTCCCACCACTTCCTAACAAGGAGGTGATTTCCATAGGTGACCATACAAATCCTCAAAAGGATCCACTCTAATAGATGATAGATAATAGTTGTTATAAGAAAAATCAACCAATAACATACTACTATATCACAATAAACCAAAAATCCCTGACACATCCATGTATCATATCCTATAAAATAAGAATATAATTCTACATCTGCCCAAATATTTATGGATGGTTATATATAATAAATGTAACATGAGACCCTATATCCTCCAAGAGAAACATCAAAAACCTCTACATAATCCTAGGATCCATGTCAAAAACTAGGTAATAGATTATCACATCTAAAATAAAAAACTCCTACTCTTAAATATTACCCAGATCATCAACCTTAGTGGTGTCCCTTATCCGAATGAAGTGGGATAACATGGTCAACAAATAAATAAACACCTAGATAGACTTCATCTTTTAGGTGTTCCATGGTAATCAAATAATAAAATCCTAGTACAATTCATAAAATTTCAAAATTTTCACTAAAAGAGGCAGGAGAGAACTCTATTTTTTCATATTTAATTACTTTATCTCATGGATGGTGTAACAACGGGACACATATTTAGTAATTTCACTTTTTATACCCAACAACCATAATCATTGTCTCATGTCATAATGAATCATTGTAGTTCTCATATGAATGTCCCCGAAATAACTATGATATTAAAACAAAAAATAGATCCTCACATATGTTTAATGATAAAATTATTCTTAGAATGGATAATAATATCTTAATTGATATACCAACTAGAAAAAAATGTCCTTTATATATAAGGATTCTTGGAAACAACTAAAATATTCATCAAATTACAAACTCTTCAAAAAATAATCAATGTGATATGATGATAAGTAAACTTTGATGAAAACCATGAATGAAAAATCATGTTGATCATCTAGGTGAAACTGAGAAAAAAATCCCTATAGGGTTCCACTCTCCATTTGATTCTAAAATAGAAAGCCATGGAAAATTCTTTATAAGAAAATTTGTTTCAATATTCTCCATCCACGGGGTATAAGAGATACCGATGAAAAAAATTTAAAGGTACTCCATCATCATCATGTTTATTAGATTCATGAATTTTGGAGAAAGGATAAAGCTCAATCACCTATGATTACAAAATTCTATGAACTTATTCACAAAAATATAGTGTTTCCAATACTTAAGCACATGAATTGTTATGGAAAGCTCAAACTCATGAGTTTTGTAATTATTATCAAGAATGAGAATCTAAAAAGAGTTGTAAGGAACCACCTGAACATTCTGTATTTGAAAAAAAATCTATTCAAATGAAAAAACAAAAAAACCATATTCCCACTATCAGGATCATGTTTGATCAAAATATCACCCTATATTAGAAGTCATTTAAACACATAAAAAGATGAGTGAAACTTTTTCTACCATATGAAAATATCCCCTTTCATGGTAAGAGAATTGAAAGGTGAATATCTCATTGAGAAATCTATGAGGAACTATCAGTAATATCACGCAAGACGATGAATGCACTGAATGGAAATATGTTCCATAGTTCGACCCCTGAAAAGATAACCTTCACCATCACATGGTCAACTGATAAGCCATGTTCGTAAATCATGTGCCCTATTAACCTCACTCGAATGATATAGATATAAATTTTTAAAGTATTTTTAGACACATGGTGACTTCACCTGATTTCTAGAACAAAACCTAAATGGTTCTCATGATCATGCTCAGACCTCAGATAATCAAAACTGAAATGCATAAACACTACCAAAAATGTTTCGATATTTTAATTGAATATCTATTTCATCAAATCAATAAAATTAACAGTAGAATTATAAAAATAATATGGAATCACTAATATTTTTTATTTTCAAACCAACTACTAAAATGTATCTTTATTTTATCAAACTCTTGAATTCATAGCTCATGATAACCCGACTGATGATAAATCATTCCAAACCCATTCACCCCTTTAATTAATAAAACATATCATCAGGAAGAGGAGAAGGATATTGTTAATAGATACATGGTTTATCATTTTATAGACCACATACAATCATATAGAACCATCTTTCATCGTATAGGGGAGCAATGGGGCATCTCATGGTGAAAAACAGGGGTGAACGAATATATTCTCTATCTGATCATCTAACTAAATCTTTTTCTATTTCACCTTAAAGAGATCTATATGCTAGAATGGTATAAAAATAAGAAACATAACTCAAATTAGGTGTATTATAAACACCACCTATCCCATTAGAGGATATACTTTGATATCATCTAGAAAACATCATGAAACTCCTAATGCATAGAGGGATAGTCATTTTTAGAAGAAATGTTATTAGGATCAGTTGGAATAGTAGACAATAAAATCTTGAGCTCTTGGAGGGACGATCATTACCAATGATACCACAGATCCCAATATTCTAAAAGAACCTTTGATCTCCCATTAGACACAAGAAAGGGGACATGCAAGTTGAAATAATCATCCTTATCCCAATGATTTATATGAAAATCCATCCTGAGGGTGATGTAAAATAGATCTAGATTGAGAATGAGGAATTCATATACCAAATCCACATGAATAATCAATAACTCTCATGAAATACACTCAAACCCATTTTCATTCCTCATCCCAATAGTTAACTTTAACTCTATATAAAGGGAAAACTATTTTTTTGGTTTATTAGGCATATCTATAAAATGTATAGTTGTAAATTATTTGGAATCACCAATTTCAAATAATGAAATCTATACTTTTAATGTAATAGAGAATTTACTTTTCACTGTCATTGGGATATTTTATACATCAACCTAAATCTCACATATAATCTGAATTATGTCAGCTTTTGAGGAATGTGGTTTAATCCATGTAGTCTTTAAAACATATGACTGGCCCACAATAGCCTTTAGATATGTAAATCCTTGACCATGTCGATGATTATACATGGTATAGATGAAATGATATAGATGAGCATAATGTATGAAATTGTTTCAAATATCTGTAGGCAAAGGAAAATAAATTATAGTGTTTCAACTCTTTTTTACCTAATAGGATGTTAGAGTCACACCACTTGATACAACTAGAGGTTCAGAAGAAGCCTACTACCAAGAACCACCAACACCACCCCTATGATGATTGGTCCACATCCACTTTTTTTTCAAGTATGCCACTGAAGCCTCAACAATGTGGAAGAGAAGGTGATGAATGTCCATCCTTCCCAACAATATTCATCTCTTCCATCTTGGATCTATCAACTATCTCTACATAGGTTTAATTCATCTCCATAAATACATGTGATTCAATATACCTTCACAAACCATATAGGCACTTATGATCATTAAGTTGGTCATTCTTTACAACATATGGTTCAAAAGAAACCAGATTATTAAACCAATTATATTATATAGACACTAAACACTCTCCCTATTGAAATGATAGTAACTCAGGATGCAACTGCATCATCAGTGACTCTAGAAATTACTACTGTAAAAGAGAGACATAAAACACTTCTAGTCCAAAACCACATCCCTACACGCAAGTACCATGGAATTCCACCATCATATCTTAGATCCCCCAAGTCTGAACGTTGATAAAATCACCTTTATACTCTTAATGTGTATCTATGATTTCAATGACCTGATAAATCAATTCAATCAAGTCCTTAGCCTGCTGAGGATCATTCATAAACATAATGGGTATTGGATTTCAATACAAAAACTCATGTGATCGATCCATGTATCCTATATATCCTGGATATACTTCCCAAAATTAGTTCTAATCATTTATTAAATTCTATATGGCGTAAAAAATTGTACACACGATAGCCTCAAAATATTATGCTCGTGAGTGGAATTACAATAAGACTATCAGCTACACACTCTTGTGGAACCCATCGAAGAATTTTTGGAGTGATACAACTAAAATTAAAAAATATCAAACATAAGAAAAAAATTGTTAATATCAAGGAAACCGTCAGTAAAAACTAACATTAAGACAATGACCACAAAATAAAAGATATGCATCTAAACATCCCATGGAAACATGTAACGACCCAACCCCAATTACCCATAGTCGGTTCATTATTACATAACATTGGCATGATCATAAAAGTTCATGACATGAATGACTGATTAGTTTAGTAGTCTTGGAAACACTAGAAATATTCATAAGTCTTACATTACATCTAAAAGAAAAAAAACTACAACACCATATTTTCTTCATATCCCCTCAGACAATCCCTGCAGGTCATTCATTAATTACTTCTTCACATCCTAAGAAAAATAAAACATTGAAAGGGGTGAGCTGAGATTCTCAGTAATGATAACAATATAGCGAAAACTTTCATAAATAACCATAAACATTTATAGCAACGTATAACTAAAACAAAATGACTTTTAAACATGAACTCCAGCATAATATGTCAGAAGTAAAATGAAATAATTCCATTTAATTATTCACATGGATATTCTAATAGTCGAATAATCACATGAAATATCAAAAACCACTTTTATAATGATGGAATTCGTAATGCTAGAATATCATAACCACATAGTCAAGTCCTCGTGCCAAGACTACAAATAAGATTTGGTCAAGGCCTTGTGCCAAGACACTAGTTTGTCTCATGAGACCTTCTGATGCATCGAGGAGCTGTAGCAGGCTCCACCCATCACTTATTAAGTTCAATGCATTCCCAATATGAATAGCTTTAAACATAACATAAACATTCATATTAAAACTAGCTTATGAAATGTCAGTACTTTCTCCATAAACCCTGAATGGTATATAAATAACACATCCATAGTCAAACATATCACAAAACATTCAATACAATATGGATGGTTTGTATGATAATAAATCAACTTCAAAAAGCTTAAAATCCATCAATTTATGTTCACATTGATTAAATAAAAACTATTTGAGTGAATTATCTCTTTTTTTAATCATTAAAAAGTCACACATTTATAAAGGAATCAATTTAATAGATATTTTTGAATCAAAGTGCCCCATACCACATTTAAACTTTTGAAAAGAAATATAATTTCAAAACATTCATGCCCATATAAATAAATCATTAAAATAGTTTTGAAAATATGGACAGTAATTAAAAATATTTAGAATGATAAATCATTAAAACATTTAAAATTATGATTTTGATAAAGATTACCTTTCACAAATTCTTAAAATATTTTGAAATCATTTAAAAGTAACAGAATTATAAAATATAAAATTTACCTTCAAAATATTTTTATAATCTTGTAAGAGAAGCTTCAATGATTTTACAATGGTGGAAAATTTCTGCACTCGTCGTAAGTAAAAAAAAAGACATTCTTACCTTAATTTTTTCAAAAAGCTTAAAAAGTGACTTGGTTGGAAAATGATGTAAAGATTCCTTTATAAACATCTTATAAAAAGTTTAAAAATGGTATAAATGACTTTAACCAATATTTTATAAAATATTAATAATGTTTTCAAATAAATTTTTAAGAAACATGGATGTGGATGATAAAGACATCTTAGTAGATAATTATGTATAAACAACCTCGGATAGTGAAGAGATTGTGAAATAAAACATTACCTTGTACTTTTCCTTTGTCAATGGTATCTTAACATTCTGTATAATTGTAAAATCATTGTTATTAAATTATACACAAACCATATACATAATTATGGTATCATATATGATCTTTTAACATTGACTTGTTAATAATATCTTAGTATTATCATCGTTTCGGGTGTTAACAGATTTGTTTTCCTTTATATTATTTGTTATGTCAACCATATTTGTTATGGATGGGCTGTATCCAGAATGATATCATATCTCTAAAAATTATTTTCAATCATCAAATGAAATTTAGTTTTGAATGGATACGATGGGGAATGAATCTCATTGCGTTCGTGGAGACGGTAGTCCGTACGTACGCACGAGTGAAAATATCATTCTTTTGATATTCAAATAATATATATTTGGATGTTATATCATATATAAAGAATAATTATAATGTAATATTTATTATTTACTTTAGTTGCACATCAATACCACACCCATCCAAATAATAATGTATTGAATAACAATTACACCACGACTTGGAGACGGTAGGCCGTATGTACGCACATATGGTCACATGTCATTCAAAGGATGGATAGAATAATGAATATGGTTGTACCATATTTATAATAAAATCACAGTTTTTATAAGATTCTATAGTTATTATTTTAGAATGTAAATAACAAAGAAGAAGAAGATGAATAATAAAGAAACTTAAAAAAGGGTGGTGAAAACATTACATCTTCTTCGGGTTCTTCCTTTTTATTTGATCAAAAGGGATGCATAAGTTGGATTTCTGATCAAACTAAGGCCTCTTGGATGAACTAAGGGAAGTTGGTAGGATATTGTGGCCGAGGATGGCCGAGTCAAAATTCTTTGAAGGTGTGAATTTGAAATAAGGGGGAGTACACATTTATAAAAGGGGTGAGGGGAACCTTAGGAAAAACAGAAAATATTATTTTATAATAAATTTATATTCAGCTTATAAAGCATCCAAATTGATTTCTGTCGCATCTAAGGTGGGTATGGGTGGAAATAAAATAATCCAATAGGTTTTAGAAAGGTCTGGGTTAATTTATTAAACTTATCATTTAGTTTTATCTCTTAGTAAATTAGTTTTACATTTACCATGTCTCTTTGTATTTTTATATAATATGGTTAAAAAACATACTATATACCTCCAAGTGACCCACCAAGTATTCCATTAATGATACAACTATAATTATATAAGTCTTTTGGCCGAACCATTGGTTTTTAGGAATAGAATATCAATTTATCATATAATATTTTTTTTAAAAACTCTTTTATGTCAATATTGACACTATAGGGTATTTTTTTTTATAATTTCATAACAACATTATTACTTTAAAAAAAATTTATATAACCAATCCTAATATGTAATATTTACCTATTAAATTAGTTCAATTCATAAAAAGTCTAAATTACATTTATTTTGATATTTATAATATCAATTATTTTAATATTTTATTAATTAGGTAATTACTGCATCACTATTGTGTCAGAAATAACATAAATTATTTAATGAATCAAAATTATAAATAAAATACCATTATGTAGGAAATAGTTTTAACCATATAAAGAATATTTATAATCGAATTTATCTTATGTATAACCATATATTAAAAATGTTTTAGTTATTAAACATTGATTTTAACACTTTAAACTCTTCTTTGAATTAAATAATAATGAATGTCCTAATCTAATCCATGTGGACCTAAATGATAATATTTTATTCTTAAGGTTGTTCTTTCGTCTAGATACACTATTTCAATAGAATTAGGACATGTGTTAGGGTAATATAAATTTCATGTTTACCCTTAATTACCCTATTTAATTTTAACCTTGGTAAATAAAAGTAAAAAGTTATTATTCACCAAAAATTATTTTTATCTTATTGAAACACATTTAACTCCTTGATATGAACCATGTGTCACGGATTTCCGATATTCCACTCATAAAAGCGGTAAAATTTAGGTTTATGTGAATTTGCAAATTCTCCTAGGAGATGGGTAAAAGACGGTGAATATTTCAATAAAATTTTTATATGTCTAAAATAATTATTAACTGACTCCAATGAATTAAATTGAACTTGTATAGTAATTACATATCTATTTTGACATAAAATAAATTTAAATAACATAAATAATTATGTAAATAAAAAGTCGGTTTTAACCAATAACTCTGTGTTTTTCACTATTCATCAAAAAATGAATGTTTTCAGAAAAATACCAAAAAATCACCCTAGGATAATTTCAATATTTCAGATCCAAAAATGAAGTCCATTTTGAAAGTTAAAATTTCTATAATTTCAAAAGGTGGGAATTACTATTCATAATGGCTAGAATGATTGGTTGTGGTGTTCTAGAACTCGATGTTGCATACAACACAGGCTGCTGTATTATTCAAAAGGAAATGTACCGTGGAAACTTGGGTTGTTACATTATCTCCTCCTTTAATAAATCGTGTCCTCGCAATTTTAAATTGTTCTTTGAAAATAAAAGGTTGAACAAAGAAAATACCTTTGTGGAAAACCCACATCAGAAATAAGGTTAATAAAATTTAGCCTTAATAAGAGGAAAGGGAAATGAAAAAGTCACCACCAAATTATGATCTCGATTAAGAGAAAATTGGTGAAAATTAGAGACACATAATTTGAAGAAAAATGTAAATATTTTTAGGGAGTTATTTAGGTCATCAATAAAAAACAAGTGTAAAATTTAGGGCCTCAAAGCCTTCAATCTATGGTTGTTTAAAATATCATCAGTTCAACAAAACATAAGGTATTAGGATAACCATTTTTTTTGTTTTAATATCCCTTTCCTAATGTTTAAGAATTAAATTATTCATAGAATAAGAGTGAGGTGTATATATATACTTGACTAGTAGATTTTCAACCCTCAACTAATTTCTACCACAAACTCATCTATCACTCAAAAAGATAATAGAACTCAAAAAATTATATTTTCCTAATCGTACAAGGTTCCAAATAATAACACATACCATTTAGATGAGTAAAAATATTTTGTAATAATCAGGGACTTCCTCTAGGTAAGTGGTAGGTAATAAAGGCATGTCTCACTATGGTTGTGGGTTCGATTCCTGCAGCTTTGTCCGTCGCGACAAGTTATCCCGCAACCTGCAGGTTATCCTTTTCCTAAAACTATAGTATTATAATATTCCAAAAATAATCTTCCGAAATGTTTTAACCTTAAACCATACTATACAAAGTTCGACTTAATCCATTCAAACCATTATATTTATCCAAAATACCTATGTCCATACTTTTCTAAAAGGTCTATAAATTCCAAAATCAATTGTAACCTTAGATCCCCCAAACAAAGTAAAGTTTCTCTTATTGTCACATACTAAAAATATGATTACCATCATCATATTAAAACCATAATGAAAACTACAAGTACTAGAAAACATATATATCACATTATTATTATAACCAAAATATTGTTCTTGAGTCCAAAAACACAAATACAATAATTATTCAACTTCATCTGTAGTAACAACATAAGACTTGCATTGCTCCGTTGTCATTTTTTGAGTTATGTTTCCTTGGAGCTTAGGGAATTACTTTGCATAATTCCCCATTTTTCATCATTTGTAGCATTCAACATTGACAACCTTTTTCTTTCCCTTGCAATCATAAGTTTGGTGACCTTTTTCTCCACATTTGTAACAAACTCCCATTCCTTTTAGGCAAGTACCGGGGTGTTTCTTACCAAAATTATCACATAATGGAAATTCATTATTTCCCATTTTCCTTTTATCTGGCTCTTGTTCCACTGTTCTCTTCTTCTCTTGCTTTACTTTAAAGTCATAAGACATAGAAAATTCTTTTTCTATCTTTATGGCACAAGAGACAATATCCTCATATGACGAGAAATATTGTGAGACCAATGCTTGATGGAGAAATGGGTTTAAACCATGAAATAAATGATCAATATTACTTCCTGGGTTACGTATATAATCTACAACATACCTCGCTATCCTTGTAAAGTTAGCCTCATACTTTGTGACATTCTCATCCTCCTTTTTCATCAGACTCATAAATTTCCTTTCCATATCTACTCGATGGTCACGAGGAAAGAATTTTTCTAATAAAATTTCATTAAACTCACTCCATTCCATATTTGATACTTTATCATCTTCCCTCGTATGTTGAATCAATTACCACCATTGATCATCATCTCCAGTTAGGCGGTAAACTTCCATGATAACTTTTTCTCTTTCACTACTCCCCAAAGCCTTAAATATTTTTTTCAAGGGAACATATCCATTGCTTAGCTACTAATATATTTTTACTAAAATTGAATTTTTGTGGTTTTTTTCTCATGAAATGATCTAACATTGATCCTCCATGTTGTGGATTAGGGTGCTCTATACGGGTAAGGTTATTATTCATAACCTGAGTGAGTTGTCCCAATATAGTGATAAGATGATCAGCACCAGTTGTATCACCAACTCCACTCTAATTATCATGATGAGGAGGGAAATCCCAACATGGAGTGCGTGCATTGGTATTTTTTCCATTTCTTACACTAGGCTCCATTTCTAGAAAATGTCATATACTATTGTAGTTTATGAATCGCAATACATAAATCTAAACTTGTAAAACACTAAACATGAATTGAACGGTTTATGGATATAATCCATAATCATAAAAATGATTTCTTTGAGAAAGTATATACTCATAAACCTTTAAAAATGGCATGTAAAGAAAATGAGAATTATACTAATCATATCTCACGGGAGTGTTGTAACCAAGGCTGTAGCAAGGACCATTTCCGTGCACCAGTTCTCGTTCGAGTCTAGATCAATGCAGTGTTTTCGTGTTTTACCCCTAGGTTTATCTGTGCCAGAGCCGCCTCTACTTGCTTGTATCCAGATAGGTATGTATAGCTCAGAAAACTCACAAAATCGCTACAATAACAAAATTCTAGGAATTTCGTATATACTAATCATCAATTTCCATCTTATATCTTTGTGCTCTAATCAGAGTTTATCTAAATCTAGCTTCCAAGGTTTGCACTAATATTCTTCTGATACAAACTGTAAAGCCCTGACCCTAGTTACCCAGAGTCAGTGCATTATTACATAACATTGGAATGATCATAAAATATCAAGTCATGAAATACCGGTTAGTTTAGTAGTCTTGGAAACACATGATATATTCATAAGTCTTACATTACATCATAAAGTAAAAAACTACAACAACATCTTGTCTTCATATACCCTCATACTATCCCTGCAGGTCATTCATAAATTACTTCTTCACATCTTGGGAAAAATAAAACATTGAAAGGGGTGAGCTCAGTTTCTTAGTAAGGATAAAAATATAGCAAAAACATTCATAAATAAACATAAACATTTATGGCAATGTATAACTAAAAGAAAAGCTTTTAAAACATGAACTCCAGCATAATATAGCAGAAGTAAAATGAAATAATTCCATTTACTTATTCACATGGATATTCAACTAGTTGAATAATCACATGAATTATCAAGAACCACTTTCATAATGATGGAATGAATAATTCCAGACTATCATAACCACATAGTCAAGGCCTCGGGCCAAGACTACAAAATTGAATTTTTCAAGGCCTTGTTCCAAGATACTAGTTTGTCTCATGAGACCTACCAATGCATCGAGGAGCTGTATCATGCTCCACCCATCACTTATTAAGTCCAATGCATTCCTCATATGAATAGTCTTAAACATAACATAACCATTCGTATTAAAAATACCATACAAAAGGTCAATACTTTCTCCATAAACCATGAATGGTATAAAAATAAAACATCCACAGTGAAACATATCACAAAACTACCAATAAAATATTTATGTTTTGTATCATAACAAATAAACTTCAATAAGTGTAAAATCCATCAAAGGATGTTGACCTATATTAAATCAAAACTATTTGATAGAAATATCTCTTTTTTTTGAAATCATTGAAAAGTCACACATTTATAAATGAATCAATTTAAAATAGATTTTTGAATCAATGTGTCCCATACCACATTGGAACTTTTCAAAAGAAATATCATTTCAAAACATTCATTTACATATAAATAAGTCTTTAAAATCGTTTTGAAAACATGGACATTAATAAAAATGATTTAGAAAGATGAATCATTAAAACATTTAAAATTCTGATTTTGAAAAATAGTACCTTTCACAATTTCTTAAAATATTTTGAAATCATTTAAAAGTCACATAATTATAAAATAAAACATTTACTTTCAAAATATTCTCATAATCTTGTAATAGAAGCTTCGAAGATTTTTCAACTGTGGAAAATAGCCACACCCACCGTATAAGTTAAAAAGAAGACATTCTTACCTTAATTTTGTTGAAAAGGTTAAAAAGGACCTTGTTTGGAAAATTATGTAAAGATTCCTTTATAAACTCTTTATAAAAAGTCAATGAAGGGTATAAATGACTTTAACCCATATTTTTTAAAATAGTTAGATTGTTTTGAAATACATTTTTTTTGAAACATGGATGTGGTTGATAAAGAGGTCTTAGTAGATAATTACGTATAAACAACCTCAGATAATGAAGAGATTGTAAAAAACCCTAACATTGTACATTTTCTTAGTCGATGTTATGTTAACATCTTTTATAATAGTTAAAACATTTTTATTAAATTATACAAGAACCATATACATAATTATGATATCACATATTATATTTTAACATTGATTTGTTAATAATATCTTTGTATTATCATCATTTCAGGTGTTGATAGATTTGTTTTCCTTTATATTCTATGTTATGTGAGCCATAATTGTTATGGATAGGCTGTATCCAGAATGATATCATATCTCTAAAAATTATTTTTAATCATCAAATGAAATTTAGTCTTCAATGGATATGATGGGGAATGAATCTCATCGCGTTAGTGGAGACGGTAGTCCGTACGTATACACGAGCGACAATATCATTTTTTTGGTATTAAAATAATATATAATTGGATGGTATATCATATATAAAGAATTATTATAATGTTATATTTATTATTTATTTCAATTACACATCAATATAATACACATCAAAATAATAATGTTTTGAATAAAAATTACACCATGATGTGGAGATGGTAGGCCATACGTACGCACGTACGGTGACATGTCATTCATAGGATGGATAGAATACTGAATATGGTTGTACCATATTTATAATAACATCATAGTATATTTATGATACTATAGTTATTATTTTAGAATGGAAATAATAAACAAGAAGATGTTGAAGAAGAAAGGAACTTGAAAGAGGGTGGTGAAAACATAACCTCTTCTTCGGATTCTTCATTTTATTTTGATCAAAAGGGATCCTTAAGTTGGCTTTATGATCAAAATAAGGCCTCTAGATTGAAGTTAGGGAAGTTGGGAGGATAGTTTAGTAAAGTTTGGGTGATCCAAAAGGGTTTTAAGGTATGAATTTTAGAGAAGAGTGAGTGACCTTTTATAAGAGTTGTGAGGGGATCCTTAAGAAAAATGTAAAATATTGTTTTACACAAAATTCATATTCAGTTTATAATGGATCCAAATTAAATTATTTAGAGTATAATGTGGCTATGGGTCGAAACACATTCATGCTATAGGTTTTATAATGTATTGGATCACTTTATTAACCTTATCTTTTAGTTTTAACTCTTAGTTAATTAGTTTGACAATTACCGTGTCTCTTTGTATTTTTATATTATATAGTTAATCAACATACTATATACCTCCAAGAGACCCCAAGTGGTCCATTAATGATACACCTATCATTATATAAGTCCTTTGGCAGAACTGTATATTTTTAGGAATAAAATATCAATTAATAATATAATATTTGTTTTAAAAACTCTATTACGTCAATTTTGACACTATGGGGTATTTTGTTTTTGAGAATTTCAAAACAGCATTATTACTTCGAAAAAAATGTATATAACCTATACTAATATGTCATTTTAACCTAGAAAATTATTGGAATTCATAAAAAGCCTCAAATTACATTTATTTTTATATTTATAATATCAATTATTTTAATATTTCATTAATTAGGTAATTACTGCATCACTATTGTGACATAGAAAAAGAAAATTATTTAATGTCTAAAAAATAAAAATAAAATAAAATTATATATTAAATCGTTTTATCTTTATAATTAATATTTATAATCTAAATTAACTTATGTATAACCCTATATTAAATTTTTTTTGTTATTAAACGTTTATTTTAACTCTTTTAACTCTTCTTTTAATTAAATAATAATAAATGTCCAAATCTAATCCATGTGGACTAAAATGATAATATTTTATTCCTAAGGTTGTTTTTTATCGATATAAACTTGTCCAATAGAATTAGGACATGTGTTAGGGTAATATAAATATCATTTTTACCCTTAATTACCCTATTTACTTTTAACCGTGGTAAATAAAAGTAAAAGTTACTATTTGCCAAAAATTATTTTTATCTTATTGAACCACATTTTACTCCTTGATATTCCCCATGCCTCTCGGACTTTTGAAATTCCACTCACAGAAGTGGTAAAATTATGTTTTATGTGAATTTGCAAATTCTACTAGCATATGGGTAAAAGATGGTGAAAATTTCAATAAAATTTTTATATGTGTAAAACTATTATAAACAGACTCCAATTAATTAAATTGAACATTATATATGTATTAATTATCTATTTTTTACATAAAATAAATTTAAATAAAATAAATAATTATTTAAATAAAAAGATGGTTTTAACCAATAACTCACGGTTTTTCACTATTCATCAAAAATAGAAAGTTTTCAGAAAAATACCAAAAATTCACCCTAGGATAATTTCGATATTCCAAATACAAAAATGAAGTCCATCTTGAATGATAAAATTTATTAAATTTCAAAAAGTGGGTATTAATATTCATAACGGCCAGTTTGATTGGTTTTGGTGTGTTTAAACTCAAAGTTGTGTTCAACACACGCTACTATATTATTCAAAGGGAAACAAACCATGGAATCTTGGGGTGATACAAAAAATGAGTCTCTTAAAAAAATATCAGGTCATTCACTCACTAAAAAGTACTTATCATGTATAAAAAATTATATATCCACTCTAGAAAACATCCCCATAAAATGAATCATGAGAAAATGCCTCCACTAATATCGAAACATGATGAACCCAAACTAGATACCATCACTATACTGGTACCTAAAATGGACATTGCATTTATCCCAAGATCATTCCTAATCCTCATATGTTGTAATCAAGCAAATCTGTGTCAATAATAAAAAGAATGAATGGTTTCTCCCAATCTGAGGATGAAAACATGAAAAATGTACACATACATTAAAAATCAATGTTAGAAAACATTAAATTATATTTCATTATAAATATATGAAAATGAAAGAGATACAACTAAAATATTAGATAAAAAATCATGAAGATAAAATTAAAATAAAAGATGATGATAAAACTAGAAAAGTACCATAATATTCACCATGTGATGTCGTTGGAAACTCTACCATTGTCCAAAATTTATACCCAATCCCTGATAATATATACCCACTCTGCATCATAGGTTGTGATCCAAAAGGCTTTCTAGGATCCCTCCAAGGTGTTTTATAAATTTCCTTTTTACCATAATCAAAACATGACCTACATTATTGAAAACAATTTATAATGAATTACAAATTTTATATCAATATCATTGAAAAAATATTAATTTACCATTTCTGCATTTCTAAATAATGTAAGTAAAATAGTTTAGAATAATTTTTATATTTATTAGATGTTGAATTATACAAATTGTATATCTTATATCATATAAAGTACAAATATTACAGACCAAAATCATAGCGGATAAACATTACAATGATCCCATTTAAGTGGACAAAATATAATTCATACGACATAATATGACTAATGTGCACTATTTTTTACAAAATGTAATGTCTTGGATATTTTGAGTGTGTGCAAACTCCCAAATAAGTTTCATTTTTTGATCTTGGTTTGCCTGAAAATTTGAATTCATGACATTAAAATTTAATGTCAGTTTTTATTGACACAAGAAATTATTTTTAGATGGGTTTCAACAATCAATTAGTTCCAAATGTTTTCGAAAAATTTTCAGTCATGGATGGGTCTTGACACTCTATATTGATAAACTAAAAACTATGTAAAATTGTATAAAAAAACGTTGCACCCCTGCAGAAATAGTGTAACCCAACTACAACTCTAGACATGGTACTTACAGAAATTTGTGTACTTTATCATGGTCATGTGATAACCTCTTAACATTATAGTAGAGGATACTCACACCATCTTCACATAATTTTTAAAACTATTTGAAGGACCACACTAGGTTATGTATTGAATAGTGGTAATGGAATATGATAAAAAAAGGTTATTAAATCATATTTCTAGCCATGTGAAGGGTGATCCCACTCAGGATGTGAGTTTTCATGATTTGATCATGGTTATCCAAACCATGCGAGCTATTTGTGTATGTCATTTAAAACTATGAAAATGCCTTTATTCCCCAACCACCATTATCATATTTTATTTCTCCTTATCTTTCACTACATGTTGACAGTGAGGAGATTCTCAAAATTCTATCCCACTTATGGGTTTTTACATTATTTAGCATCTGATCATGGATCTTTGGTATGTTGACGAATATGGATTATTCTCTTTAATACCTTCAATCCATCACTATATTAACTTTGTTTATCTTAGAACACGGAATGCTAAATTTGGGTGAGACAGTTCACCCAATTTTCAGAGAATTCATCTAAAATGATAATATCATTTGTTTTGGATTAATTTATAGTCTAATATTAGATGAGAATATTCCTACTAGTATGAGGTATTTGGTTCCTATATTTATCCATGACTTTTCATTCATTTTGGGTGTGTGCTATATACACACCATGTGGGTTTTATGAGAGAAACCTCTCAATAATTAATTTCTATGATAAAATAATTTTTTTATGTTGAGGGATTCCTCTATGCATACACTAGCCTATGATTTCATATGAAATTCCAGGTAAGGGGAATCAGAACACTTGGGAAAGTAATCATGTGTATGTTAAACAATAAATGAAATTTTTTATATTGATTGTGTTTTTTACTGGGAGCACGAAGAGTTGTGACCAAGGATTGTGATGATGTTATCCTTTTGGATTGAGGTTACGTAATTCCTCAGGTTGGGAAAGGACCATGATATATATACAGGGGTGATGTTTATCACTGGATGAGATGTTGTGGTCATTGGTTTGATGTTACGGGTTCATCAGGACAAGGGTGTTCCCATGTGATTTGTGATTGCATAGACAATCAGAATGAGAGGAATAGTAATTGGGGAATGAGGTTCCATTAGGATTTGTATTATGTATTTATTGGGTGAATGTATATCATGCTTTATTGGATGATTTTTCAATGGAGTAATTTTCATATAAATTGGACCCATATTGGGGTGGTGTTAACCACTCGTGTAGGTCGATTTCCATGTAATTTATGAAACATAGGTAATTGTGTTTACCATCAAAGATATTGGGGTGATCCCAATATATTGACACATGGATGGTGATGTACTATCAATTGATAGAATTGATACCATCGGTTGGGGATGAGTCTCATCAATATGATTGGGTTCATATGGTCGAGACATGGGTAGACGGATATCATCATGGCTCAAGATGTCATCTATTAATATGACAAATCATCTTTATTGGAGGGATGATATCACTGTGCCTCTGATTTCATCCATCAAGGAGACAATAAATTTATAGATGTCTTCTAAGGGACAAGATACATATTTATTTGGTAGGCATTATGGATGATGATTATGATCTTGATGGAACGAGGTTTCAAGTTTTGTAATTTTAGGGGTAACCATATGGTTTACATAGAAATCATTTCATTAGAAGATTACATTGAATTTATTTCATTTATCCTCTAAAATGTTGTTATATATGTAAAAAAAATTTAAAAAAATATATTATCCAGATCATGTATTCGTATATTATGAGCAATGGCCGAACTAGGTGATTACATTATTGTGGTTATAGAGCACAAGGGAAACTGGTAATTTATATGGTGTTAATTTTCTATTTAAGTTTATATTTAACACACATATATTTTCAAGGATTTAATATTGTAACATGTTAGTGGTTGAATACTGATATTTATTCCCACACCCTACATGTTCCGCTTGAGACACATGTATATATTATGCCTCTATGATCATGTAAGGGACTGAGCATAGAATATAGGCCATAGCGGTCAAGCAAGACCTTTTCCATGGATGGATGAATGGAAAGGGACCATGGTGATTACTATATTAGATGGAGTTAACTTTTGTGTTTTTTTCTTTTCAGCATTCATGTACTTGTAGAAACTGATTTTCATCCATTAGAGAACATGTCTCCTTTTCATTACGTTTCATGACATGTTATGCAATTTTTTTTATTATTGTCATTTTATACATGTGATATATCAATTAATTTTTGTTTATTATTGATACATAATATATGATACCATTGAGTTTTTTTATTTGATTATGTTGATTATGATTCTGATTCCACTACAATATTTATATATAGACTATCATTATTATCACCACATGAGGTTATAGTCTCCCCATGATCACCACAAGACAACATCACTACTATTTGGAAGGCTTTGTCGTATGGGAAGGCGCACAATTATCTTAGTGGTCAATCAGGCCATACCACCATTTAAAGTTTCATATGTGTTAGGGTTCTACAAATGACATATGAGGACTTTACATACCTAGGACTAGGTAGTAGTGTTAATCTTTCTACAAATGGTTTAAAAAAAATCATTTTATTTATTGGTTCTTATAATTTTTCTATGGTTGAACAGGGACTAGCTTGTTTTCAGAACTAGGTATAGATCTTGTGTTTTCTTTCCTTAGATTACATGAATATGTGATAGACCATGCTTCTAGTAGCGATAAAATGATTTCATTATTTTATCCTTTTGAGTATATTTCATTTCAACCTCATGTGGTTAAATTATGTTTGATAGTTATCTACTATGTGTTTTTGTCCCTTGGCACAGTTTTGGAAAGGGATGGTTTATTTATGCATCCTGATTGGAACATATGGTTTAATTATGTATGACTGATTCTGATTTTCATTGAGAAAATACATTTCTCAAAGAGGGTTTTAGTTATTTAACATCTCAACAATAGAAGTAAAACATTTTCATCATACATATCCTCTCATTGGTGAAATGTTACTCATCCGTCCTAGGCATGTGGTAAAAATTATATTTGTGTGGGATTATATATATATGCATGTGATAGATGGTTATAACTTTTATATGATTTAGTAGGAATGATTCTAGGGGTTATTTTTCTATTTCATCAACATTAAATATTCAATGTGTATTACTATGATTACTCATTAGTGTAATTCTCCTCAGATTCCCCAAATTGATATGTGATACATAAACCCAGTGTTTGCACACCGTTTTTCAAATTGTGCACATGACCATGGGAGGTGGTTCTTTAGACAGTGTAATATTCACAGTCTATGATTGTTTTTGTAATCTATGGGCCTAGCAAAATAGGGGGCTATCCATTTTGGGGAGTTATTGTGTAGGGATTTCTCAGTGTTAGAAAACCTATATAATATAATTATTAACCACCACTAAATTCGTGAAATAACAATTCTTCTCCACCCCCTTAACTGATTTTATTCATCCTTATCCTTCACATTACAAAGCCAGTAGGGGATTTTCTTGAAATTATATCTAGATTATCATTTTTTTCAATCTTTGTTATCTATAATTTGATCTATTATTTTTTGGTGGCTACATATTTGTCTCATAAAGGCCTTTAATTCATAGCCCTCTTTTATTCATTTATCTCTCCTCATGTAACTATAATTATATGGAAGCCAATTTAACATATATTCTGGATTTTCATTTCAAATTACTATTTTCTCATTTGGATCATGTTAGAGGTTGATATTAAATGATCTTGAACATATAAGTTTGAGTTACGTGGTTCATACCTCTTTATATTCATTGTTGGGTGTTTCTAGGGTGCTCTCTATATGTTCTATGTGGGTTATCCAAGATAAACTATTCAATAATTATTTCCTATGATAAATTAATTAATTTATTTTTAGGGATGTATATAGGAATTACTTACCCCAATATTTCATATGAAAATCCAGGTAAATGTCTTTGGAAGAGATGAGAGGGTTTGGTCTGGTTTGTTTATTATTTAATTTATTTTTTTATGTTGATGGTTTTGTTATATGGGACCATGATTGGAGTTGCATGTGTATTATGGTGGTGCTAACGACCTATATTTGGGGGACATATTTTTTCAGATTTGGAGTGGCATAAGACATATATACTTGGGTGATTTTTATCATAGGATGAGGAACTACGGTCATCATTTAATGGAAATGAGGTCAACAGGATAAGGGAAGGGACCTTGTGATTTGGGATGGTGCTGACTATTAGGAAATGTGATATGGTCATAGGGTCGAATTGTTCATTGATGTTGTTTATTAGGCATTTTTAAGGGATTTATGCTCTTATTTATTCTGATTATATGATATTGGAGTCATGATTACACATATAGGGATAATGTTGGTGTGGTGTTGATTACTCATGTGGGTGGAGGCCCCAAGACTCTATATAGATTTGGTGATTATCATCCCTGTCATAGGTACTCTGGGTTCTCACTATATAAATCTAAAATGATTGATGATAAACATTAATTCACTAGGATGAGGCTTGTGCAGATGGATATCGTCATACATCGTGACGTCCTCTATTGAGATGAAAATGATTATTTATTGTAGGGAAGGTATCTTTGTACCTTGGACTTCAGTTTTTGAGATGAGGAGGTCTTCTTGGTAGAGGACTGAATGACAAGTTATTCATTTATTAGGCATTTAATAAGGGTTCCAGTTATGATCATGATGGCATGAGAGTCTAGTTATATAATTACATAATGAACCTGAGGGTTCACTAGGGAATCATTTCATTTGTGGATGGCTTAAGATTTTTTCCGTGGATCCTCAGCACTAAATTTATATATTTTAAGAACTGTGTTTTTTCCAATGTATATAATAGTGGTATTGTATTTATAGATTACTTGTGATAGCTGATGCAGGTTGTATCTACCTTCTCGTTTTTGAATAGAAGGGTAGTGGGATATTTATATGAGGTAAAATTCCATTTTTGATATTTAATACACAATAATTATCATAGATGTAAGAGAGATATAAATTTTTGGTGACCTACTAATATTTATTCTCACACTCTACACATGCCCCGTAGGATGCTGGTAAACATTTTGTCTTTGTGATCTTGTAGGTGATCAAGCTCAAGAAAAGGTTCTTAGTGGTAATGTCACAACGTTTTTTGGGATAGATGTAACGGGACCATGGGTGACCATATCTAAAATTTCATTCTTTGTATTACCTATAATTTCATGTTATTTTTGATGTAGTCTACAAATATTATGTTGTGTTTTACTATACATTTGATGCTATTTTATATATGAATACTTTGACATTTTTTTGTTTCTATTTACATATTTTGACTATGATTCTTTTTCTCCTAATATACATATATATGGACGATCCCTATTATCACCACCTATGGGTAAATTGTCTCAACTATCACCTATTTACATCATTGTTTCTAGTTGGTTTCGTTTTTGATATTGGAAGTGGATCCTATGTCCCATTGGTATACTGTAAAAGATCATTGTATAAAGTTTAATCATGGTCGGGTCACAACACTAGATCCCATACATCATCACTCTGAATAAAAGAACATCCTAGAATGTGAAACTTGCATCATCATACATGTTCCTAGAGCACATGTACCTACATAGTAGGATTAGAAAAACACTATAGAAAGTGTACCCCCATAGTAAATGGATAAAGATCACATGATAAACACTCCACTAAGTACCCAAGTCCACCTATGCGAATAATTTTCAAACTATGTTGTGAAAACCAGGATTTTAAGACCATTTCAAAATTAATTGATAATCCCTTTTCCTATTCTTAAATATGTGGAAAACGATATATAATTAAAAAACTGAATTTCCACACACATACATTATATCAAAACATCAATCAATTTCATTTATAATAAAACTTATCATAACTACAGAAATGAAATTCACCATCATAAGCAATATATCGATCCACTTAACAAAAACCATAGGAATGAACAACCCTACAATGGGATCCCCTAACAACAAGTAAAAAAACAAAGGACCAAAAATCAATACAAACATCTCAAAATTGATTCAATTTGATTATAATGGTAGAATATAGGAGTAAAGAAAACATGGATTAGAAATTAAAACCTCCCACAACACAACCAATAAAGGATCATCCACTAGAAAAATACAACACAATGGATCTAGAAGAAAACGGGAGTATCAGTACCATAGAACATCAATTCCAATAGTGAAATGAAATGGAACTACCATAATAAAAGGAAATGATGAAGTGTAAGGATATCATACCCATAGATATAAAATTTAAGAAACTAGATGATCAATCATTGAAAATATAAATCTAGAAGTCATGGAGGTTCCTAACATTTTAGTAAAAGAGAACAAGGTCATGTGGAAACAGTATGCACACTGAATGAGAAAAAATCATTTGTATGTCAACATAAAATCCCTATCCATGAGACATAAATTTTTTCTAACCCATTTACACACAGTGTAACAGCCTATTAGACTAGAAAAAATAAAATTCATACATGAAAACCCAAAATTACCATGGGAATTTTTCAAACTCGAGGAGTAATATTTTAAAACATTTCATGTTTAAACCCTAACTTCATTAATTAAAACCAAATTAAAACATTGATCATTATGATAGTTATAACGACCCATACTTTACATACATTGTTATTACTTCAGAATTGAAACACACTTATTACAACATATAACCAGAAAGTCCGATCCAAGCAAGCTTGGACCACTAAATTTATTAATAAAATAAAAGTGAAGGAACAAGAGAAGGAAGAGAGAGAGATTACAAGTCAAAACATTCATAGTCACCACCCCCATACCTGATCGTGTCATCAGCATCAGCTGATTCCCATTCTGATTGGGTCTCGTATTGTTTAAGAAGCTTCTTATAGGACTTCCGTTTGTCCATCTGCTCCTTCAATAGCTTCTCAATCTCCTTCTTGGCAGATGCCCTAGTGGTCACGATCCTCGTAACTGTAGAGTAGTCCTTCCTTGGTTTCCTTGAAATAGGTGCAGATCTGACACCCTCATTGTCAGAGCTTCTTTTCTTTTCTCCTCGGACAAATCATAGTAGTGAAATGTAATCCCAATAATCATAACATAAAATATGAAACTTTGTGGAATACATGCATAATCATAGAGAATCATTTCGTATTAGTCAAGACTCATTTCCAAGACTATCTTAGTGGACAAAGTCCCTTTCTGAACCGAGTTCACTACTCGTTTCATTCCTGTTTCACTGAACCGATATAACCTACCATTCCAGCCATGTCTATCTCATGAGATATAAAATCTTTACCCAATGAATTGGAGGGACATATAGGTCCCACCCATTTCATAATGATACCATTCTTATGTGTTCCACAAAATCTTAAATCATACATCATTGCATAACCCGCGTAATAAAAATGAGATTCATAAACAAATGACATCATAAAACAATTCATATAAGATAAAGGAATTCATAAAAATATTTCCATCACAACATAATAAAATCCATGTAATAATAGAGATAGAAATAGAACCCTTTATTATCTTAGATGGATAATAATTTTGATAAAACACTTGAACTCCATTCGTGAGGAAAATATCCTTTCTTCTTCAAAAAAACACTTTTCCTTTCTTAACATGTCATAAAATTCTAAACTAAAAGAAGTTGATTAAAAATAAATTTGAAAACTTGTAAAGGAAGATTCTTGGAAATAATGTTTTAAAAATTCATTCATTCCTTATAAGTTAAAAACACATTCTTCTCATACTTTTGTCGGAAAAGTCAAAAAGTACCTCGTACGAAAAATGACAAAAGTTTCCTATCAAATCTTTTACTATAAACTCACCAAAGGGTAAAAATGGATTTAAACAATTGTAGGTGGATGGAAATAATATTACATATTGAGGAAACATGGATGTGGAGGATAAAATAAACCCCAGTAAATACCAAAGTATAAACAATCTCAGAAAAAAAATGAGATTGTGATATTTCCCATACCTTAGGTCTGATATGCTTTGTACGTGTCTGAACCTCCTCTTCATTGAAGTGCTTCTTTGAGACCTCTTTTTAGGGAACTAAAATAGGTCTTTGAAGAAGAACAGAACCTCTAGGATGTCTCTAGGGAAGTGGATAGGAGAAAGTGGCAGGGGTTGGCCGAGCATGAAGGCTCAAAGTGGTGTGTGGAAGAGAGGGAGGAGGTGCCCTTTTATAAGGGAGGAGAGGGGCACCTTTGGAATAACTAAAAATATTATTTTATTATAAAGTCAAGTTCGGTTTTAAATAGCTCAAAATTGATTTATTTCGAGGCTAAGGTGGGTATGGGTCGAAATCATCTCATATAATAGAATTTAGACAAGTTTAGGTTCCTATTTTAACCTTATCATGTAGATTTAACATTAAGTTAAATAATTATACTTTTACCGTGTCTTCTTCTGTTCTTATACTATAAGGTTAATAAACTTACTATAAGAAACCAAACGAACCCCAAGTTGTTTATTATTAATATATATAACTTTATCTAAGTCATTTGGCCGAACCGTAGATTTTTAGGAATAAAATAACAATTACTAATATAATATTTTTTTTTAAAAACTATTTTTTGTAAATTTTGACACTATTTAGTAATTAATTTTTTTTGAAAATCATAACAGAATGATTAGTTCGAAAATAGTTAATTAAATCAACACTAACATGTCATATTAATCTATAAAATTAGTCTAATTCATAAAAAGTGTCCAATTACATTTATTTTGGTGTTTATAACGTCAATTATGTCAATATTTCATTAATAAGATAATTACCGCATCATCATGTTGTCATAAATAAATTAAATTATTTAATGTCTAAAATTAAAAATAAAATACTATTATGTAGGAAATCTTTTTATCCTTCTAATGAATATTTATAGTCGAATTTATCTTATGTATAACCCCATATAAAAAATGATTTACTTATTAAACTTTGATTGTAACTATTTTAAACCTTTTTTAAATAAATTAATAATAAATGTCCTAATCTAATCCAAGTGGGCCTAAATGGTCATATTTTATTCCTAATTTTGTTTTTGGTCGAATTAAACTTATCCAATATAATTAGGACATGTTTTAGGGTAATAATAATATCATTTTTACCCTTAATTACCCTATTTAATTTTAACCGTGGTAAATAAAAGTAAAAAGTTACTATTCGCCAAAAATTATTTTCATCCCATTGAACCACATTTTACTTACTGACATCAACCGTGTCTCTCGGATTTTTTAAATTCCACTCACAGAAGCGGTAAAATTAAGTTTTATGAAAAATTCAGTTTTTTAACTACCACTTAATGGTTTCACTATTCATCAAAAATTGAAAGTTTTCAGAAAAATACCAAAATTTCAACCTAGGCTAATTTTGATATTATGAATCCAGAAATGAAGTCCATTTTGAAAAATAAAATTTATAAAATTTCAAAAAGTGGTTTTTAATATACATAACGGCTAGTTTTAATAATATTTTAATAGTATATCGTTGTTTAGTGAAACTCGGTATTGCGTACGACACTAGCTATCGAGGAAGCTCGCGATTTCGTGTAAAGCAAGACAAGAAAGTGTTGTGTGTAGAAAAATATTCCTTTGATGATTTATATAACATAAAAGTCTTGGGTGTTACATTCTACCCCCCTTAAAATAAATTTCTCCCTCGAAATTCGTCACTTTGTAACAAACAGATGAGGATACCTCTCCCTCATCATATCCTCAAGCTCCCATGTAGCTTCATCTAATTGGTGGTTACTCCATAAAACTTTCACCAATCGAGTGGTCTTGTTTCATATGAATTTTTCGCTATGATCTAGAATCTTTATCGGTTGTTCGTCATAAGAAAGATCTTGCTCCAGCGGTACAACTTCTGAGCTGAGTACATGTGAAGGATCAGGTATGTACTTTCTCAGGAGAGATACATGGAACACATCGTGAACTTGAGAGAGATTCAGTGGAAGCGCCAATCGGTAAGCTACCTTCCCAACATGATCCAGTATTTCGAAAGGACCGATATATATAGGGCTCAACTTCCCCTTCTTTCCAAATCTCATAACCCTCTTCTAGGGAGATATTCGTAAGAACACTTTATCACCCACTTCAAAATCTAGGTCTTTTCATCGGTTGTCGGCACAACTTTTCTGTCGACTCTGAGTTGCTCTTATGTGTTGTTGAATAGATCTGACCTTTTCTGCCATTTCATCAACGAGATCAGGTCCTAATAGCTTTCTTTCCCCAACTTCATCCCAACAAGTTGGAGTCCTGCATTTCTTTCCATAGAGAGCTTCATAAGGAACCATCTGAATACTGGAGTGAAATCTATTATTATAAGAAAATTCCACCAAAGGTTGGTGTTGATCCCAACCACCTATGAAATCCATAGAGCAATCTCTCAACATATCTTCTAGAGTTTGAATTGTTCTCTCAGACTGACCGTCTGTCTGAGGATGATAAGCAGTGCTAAAACTCAACTCTGAATCCAAAGTATGCTGAAGACTTCGCCAGAACTTCAAGGTAAATCTCGGATCCCGATCAGATATAATAGAATGTGGTACTCCATGCATTCTTACCACTTCCTTTACATATATCCTGGCAAGCTGATCGAGAGAGAAATACTCTCTAATAGCAATGAAGTGTGCAGACTTTGTAAGACGATCAACTATGACCCAGATAGCATTATTGCCATTGGATGTTTTAGAAAGTCATGTGACAAAGTCCATAGTGATGTTTTCCCATTTCCATTCGGGTATGGGTAATGGTTGTAACATCCCCTTAGACTTCTGTCACTCAGCTTTAACTTGTTGACAAACCAAGCATCGAGAGACATATTCAGCAACATCTCTTTTCATGCCATCCCACCAAAAGTACTCCTTCAGGTCCCTATATATCTTCTTGCTTCCAGGATGAATAGAGAATGAAGAACTATGAGCCTCATCCAGCAGCTCCTTCTTTAATTCTGGGATGGGAGGAACACAAACCCTATTCCTGAACATTATTATCCCATCACAATCAAGGTTGAATTCAAGAACATTTCTCACCTTCTTTTTTAACTCGACATCTTCTTTTTGTGCCCCTTTAATCTTCACATGTATAGATGGTTGAACATTCATTTGAGAAAGATGCGATTTTTCCCCATTCATTATAATTCCAATATCCATCCTTTGTAAATCCATAAATATTGGATCTTTTGTGATCCTCATCAGGGATAAACTAATGTGGTCTTGTCGACTTAATGCATATGCCACATTGTTTGCTTTCCCAGGCTGGTAATGGATTGAGCAGTCGTAATCCTTAATCAGCTCCAACCATCTTCTTTGGCGCATATTCAGCTCCTTTTGTGTGAAAATATACATTAAACCTTTATGATCAGTATAAATATCACACCTTTCTCCATAAAGTTAATACCTCCAAATATTTAATGCAATGATTACTGCAGATAACTCAAATCATGAGTTGGGTAATTTTGCTCATGTATTTTCAACTGTCGTGAGGCATAAGCTATAAAAATATCATTTTCATAAGAACACACCCCAATCCCTTCTTGGATGCATCACTGTACATCACAAACCTTTCTCCACTACACGGCAGTGTGAGCATAAGTGCACTGGATAACCTTCTTTTCAACTCTTTGAAATTCTCTTCACATCCCTCCGTCCAAACAAACGTAACTCCTTTTCGAGTCAACTTGGTGAGTGGATTAGATAATCGTGAAAAATCTTTCGCAAAACGTCGATAATATCCATCTAAACCAAGAAAAATTCGGATCTCGGTTACTGTTGTTGGTCTCGACCATCTTTCGATAACCTTTGTTTTTGCTGGATCCACAGATATCCCCTCTTTTGAGATTATTTGACCCAAAAATGCATCTTTTTGAAGCCAAAACTCACACTTGGTAAATTTGGCATAGAGCTTCTCCTTTCTTAGGGTCTTCAATATAATTCTCAAGTGATCTTCAGGTTCTTCCTTTCTCTTTGAATAGAAAAAAATATCATCTATAAAGACTACCAAAAACTGATCAAAATAGTCTCTAAAGACTCTATTCATCAGATCCATGAAGATAGCAGGGGCATTAGTAAGACCAAATGGAATCACTATAAATTCATAGTGTCCATACCTTGTACGGAAATCCGTCTATGGTATATCCTCCCTTTTGACTCTTAATTGATGATACCCTGAACGAAGATCAATCTTGGAAAAGTACTGAGCTCTGCGTAGTTGGTCAAATAGGTCATCAATGCGCGGGAGAGGATATTTGTTCTTGATTGTGATCTTGTTAAGTTCTCGATAATCAATGCAGAGTCTCATTGATCCATCTTTCTTCTTAACAAATAGAACTGCTGCTCCACAAGGTGATGCACTAGGGCATATGAACCCCTTATCAAGATTCTCTTGGAGTTTCTTCTTCAATTCTTGCAACTCAATGGGGGCCATTCTATAAGGTGTCTTTGAAATAGGAAAAGCACCCGGTATGAGTTCTATTGAAAACTCAACTTCAAAATTCGGTGGAAGACCCGGTAATTACTATGGAAAGACATCATCAAACTCCCGTACAATGTGAAAATTCTTAATCGTGAGTTTCTCACCAACCATTCGAGATAAATATCCTTCATTTAGTGGAATCAATACACATAAAATGGAAGAAATTTCAACTTGAAGGTTATGTTCATCCTTGCATCGATAGATGATCATAGATTGATCTGGAATATGAAATGTGACTTCCCATCTTTGGAAATTGATATGAGATCCATGTAGAGAAAGCAAATCCATGACAGGAATCACATAAAAATCCACTATAGGAAGGATCACAAGATTTTCAGGATGCACTTTCCCACAAACTTAAATCGGAGAAGAATTATAAACTTTTGATGCGACTGTTGTGCCATTAGGTGTTGTCACAGCTAACTCAACATCTAATTGTTGAGGTAATATAGTGATAACCTTAGAAAATTCTTTAGAAATAAAGGAGTGGGTGGATCCAGAATCAAATAAAACATTTTCTACTTTAGAGTGGATGGTAAGTGTACCTTTCACCACATCGTTATCGTACTCCACATTGCTGATAGAAATTGCATGTGACTTTCCTTTGTCTTTAGCCTTAAGAGTGTGTTGACATCGACCATCATCATCAACCCTTGGATTAGGGCATTTCTTAGCATAATGTCCCATCTCCTTGCACTTGAAACATTGAAGTGTAATAGGTTCATTCTGTGTATCCCTTCCTTTGTTTGCATCATTAGACATCTTCTTCCCATTATCGCGACATTCAAATGCCCGATGACCTTCCATTCCACATTTAAAACATTTACTTGTCCCTTTAAGACAACTCCCTCTATGGTTCTTTCCACACATTGAGAATAAGGGAAAGCTCATCTTCTTTTCAGTGTGCTCTTTAGATTTTCCTTTGAATTCCATTTTCCTCTTCTTATCAAACCCATATGACTGATGGGTTACTCCAATCTCCATCTCAACTTTGAGAGCACATCGAGCGATTTCCTCATAGCTATTGATGTCCCTTATGGATAACGCACTTCGAAGACTTGGTTTTAAGCCACTAAAGAATAGATCGATCTTACTCTCATGTTGGATAATAATACTAGAAGCGTACCTTGCAAGTCTTGTAAAATTTGCTTCATAGGTAACAACATATTAATCATCCTTTTGATTCAGTTCAAGAAACTCTTTCTCCATATTTGTTCGTAGAATACGAGGGAAGTACTTATTGAAAAATATGTTTCTGAACTCGTCCCATTCCATGGACTCAATTTCATCCCTTTTCCTCGTATTCTTAATAAGATTTCACCATTGATCAGCATCACCTTCCAAACAATACACTTCTAATATGACTTTATCATGCTCAGAACATTGAAGAACTGAAAATATCTTTTCAGTAGTACTAATCCATTGTTCAGCAACCAATGGATCAGTAGACCCGCTGAATGAAGGTGGACGCTGTCTCATGAAGGATTCAACATAATTTTGCTCCTTCCTTTGCTCGTTTGGAAGTCCTGCATGATTCATAGCTTGAGAAAGTTGTTTGAGCATGGCTACAAGATTTTTCATTCTAGCTCCCATAACGTTTGGTTTCTCAGGGGGACAATCATTGCATTGCATGTCGCATTCCACATTAAAACGGTTCCTTCGGGTTCCAACCATTGACTAAAACCAAAAATAATAGTGTGAGCAACACTAATTATAATATAAAAACCACATAATCAAGAATAAAATTTCACACTTAAGGTCTTATCATAGGTTATTCATGGCCATTTCTAAAACACTATGATTGTGTTCTATGCTTAGACTTATCCTTAGGGTTCTTACTAAGTCTTTCACATCCTATTTTCCAAAGGTTGATTATACCTTTCCTCTGATACCAACCATAACGACCCATACTTCACATACATTGTTATTACTTCAGAATTGAAGCACACTTATTACGACATATAACAAAACCAAGAAAGGACAGTATAGGTATAGTGTCTTTAGAAACTGGAAAACATAAACAACTGGTTCATAAAGCATCTACTTTTCCTCCCATTTATTTCATCATATCTAGATTCCCTTTTTGGCATATTCTACTTAATAACCTTCTTCCTGACCTGGGGAAATTAAACATACAAAATGGTGAGCTCAAATGCTCAGTAAGGGTAAAAAAAAGAAATATCAATCACATCATATACATAAGAACATAACTTTTGGAAATCTTAACCTGCAAAAGAGATCATAATTTCATAACATTGGATAAATCATAGTAGTGAAATGTAATCCCAATAATCATAACATAAAACATGAAACTTTGTGGAATACACACATAATCATAGAGAATCATTTATTATTAGTCAAGACTCATTTCCAAGACTATCTTAGTGGAAAAAGTCCCTTTCTGAACCGAGTTCACTCCTCGTTTCAGTCCTATTTCACTGAACCGGTATAACCTACCGTTCCATCCATGTCTATCTCATGAGATATAAAATATTTACCCAATGCATTGGAGGGAGATATAGGTCCCACCCATCTCATAATGATACGATTCTTATGTGTGACACAAAATCATAAATCATACATCATTGCATAACCCACGTAATAAAAATGGGATTCATAAACAACATGACATCATAAAACAATTCATATAAGATAAAGAAATTCATAAAAATATTTCCATCACAACATAATCAAATCCATGTAATAATAGGGATAGAAACAGAACCCTTTATTATATTAGATGGAAAATAATTTTGATAAAACACTTGAACTCCATTCTTGAGGAAAATATCATTTCTTCTTAAAAAAACACTTTTCCTTTCTTAACATGTCATATAATTCTAAACTAAAAGAAGTTGATTAAAAATAAATTTGAAAACTTTTAAAGGAATCTTCTTGAAAATAATGTTTTAAAAATTCATTCATGACGTATTAGTTAAAAAACATTCTTATCATACTTTTTTCGGAATAGTCAAAAAGTACCTCGTATGAAAAATGACAAAAGTTTCCTTTCATATCTTTTACGATAAACTCACCAAAGGATAAAAATGGATTTAAACAATTTTAGGTGGATGGAAATAATATTACATATTGAGGAAAATGGATGTGAATGATAAAATACACCCCAGTAAATATCAAAGTATAAGCAATCTCTGATAAAAATGAGATTGTGATATTTCCCTTACCTTAGGTCTGATATGCTTTGTACGTGTCCGAACCTCCTCTTCTTTGAAGTGCTTCTTTGAGACCTCCTTTTAGGGCACTAAAATTGGCCTTTGAAGAAGACCAGAACCTCTAGGATGTCTCTAGGGAAGTGGAGTGGAGAAAGTGGTAGGGGTTTGCCGAGCTTAAAGGCTAAAAGTGGTGTGTGGAAGAGAGGGAGGAGGTGCCCTTTTATAAGGGTGGAGAGGGGCACCTTTGGAATAACTAAAAATATTATTTTATTATAAAGTCAAGTTCGGTTTTAAATAGCTCCAAATTGATTTATTTCGAGTATAAGGTGGGGATGGGTCGAAATCCTCTCATCCAATAGAATTTAGACAATTTTAGTTTCCTATTTTAACCTTATCATTTAGATTTAACATTATGTTAAATAATTTTAATTTTACCGTGTCTTTTTGTGTTCTTATACAATATGGTTAATAAACTTACTATAAGAAGCCAAATGAACCCCAAGTTTTTTATTATTAATATATATAACCCTATCTAAGTCATTTTTCCGAACCTTAGATTTTTAGGAATAAAATAACAATTACTAATATAATATTTGTTTTAAAAACTATTTGATGTCAATTTTGACACTATTTAGTAAATAATTTTTGTGAAAATCATAACAGAATGATTATTTAGAAAAAATTTAATTAAATCAATACTAACATGTCATATTAATCTATAAAATTAGTAGAATTCATAAAAAGTGTAAAATTACATTTATTTTGGGTTTTTATAACATCAATTATGTCAATATTTCATTAATAAGATAATTACTGCATCATCTTTGTGTCATAAATAAGATAAATTATATAATGACTAAAAATTACAAATAAAATACCATTATGTAGGAAATCATTTTATATTTCTAATTATTATTTATCGTCGAATTTATCTTATGTATAACCCCATATAAAAAATTATTTACTTATTATACTTTGAATTTAACTATTTTAACCCTTTTTAAATAAATTAATAATAAACGTCCTAATCTAATTTAAGTGGGCCTAAATGGTCATATTTTATTCCTAGTTTTGTTTTTGGTCTAATTACACTTATCCAATAGAATTAAGATGTGTTTTAGGGTAATAATATTATCATTTTTACCCTTAATTACCCTATTTACTTTTAACTGTGGTAAATAAAAGTAAAAAGTTACTATTCACCAAAAATTATTTTCATCTCATTGAACCACATTTCACTTACTGACATCAACTGTGTCTCTCAGATTTTTTAAATTCCACTCACAGAAGTGGTAAAATTAAGTTTTATGAAAAATTCAGTTTTTCAACTACCAGTTAGTGGTTTCACTATTCATCAAAAATTGAAAGTTTTCAGAAAAATACCAAAATTTCACCCTAGGCTAATTTCGATATTACGAATCCAAAAATGAAGTCCATTTTGGAAAAAAAAACTTATAAAATTTCAAAAAGTGGCTATTACTATTCATAACGGCTTGTTTTAATAATATTTTAATAGTATATCGTTGTTTAGTGAAACTCGATATTGCGTACGACGCAAGCTATCGAGGAAGCTCACGATTTCGTGTAAAGAAATACAAGCAACTGTTGTGTGTAGAAAAATATTCCTTTGATGATTTATATAACATAAAAGTCTCGGGTGTTACAATAGTTTTTCCCAAACAATAGTAATATTAGTATGTACCAAGATACATATAATTATAGAGGAAAAGGTAAATATATAATAAATATTTTAAATATTGTAATGGGATGATACATATATGGGTTTCAATAATTATTTCTATCTTCCCACAATGGTAGTAATGAAGATTAAAGGAATTGTTTTTAGAAAAGACTGGATTATTTTTCCATTGAGTTGAGAAATATTTCTCTTCTATATACAAATTATTAAAAATTATTTAATATAAAATATAATATACTTTTAAATTATTTATAATGTAATTTTTATTCTATAATTGAAATTATTTACAAATGAATTAATGTAATCTTCTTTTCATTTTCTGAATAAGGACTTTTGTTTTCTTATAAAAGTGTTAAAATACTTCTTTCTATGATTTATATTTTGAAGTTATTTTACCAACATAATGGCCATTATTTATTATAAATACTAAATTTTAAATATCAATAGTTTTTAAAAAAATTATCTTCTTATTGTTATAGGAATTCATTATTTTTAATAGTTAACAAAAAATATGGTTATTATCTATTATTTTATAAATTAATATTTCGAATGATTTAATAAAACTATTTTTCATATAATCCATAAATCCTTTACGGATTATCAATAATCACTAGTTATATTGTTTTATGATACCCTTCACTTTATTTCATTGGAATTGTTATCATAATTTTGTTCTATGGGATTTTTTTGGAACAAATTTCCTTCCAATAGGTAAAAATTTTTATTATTTAATGATTATATTTTTCCTAATCTTGTGGGAGACAATTTCATCCTTTTAATTATCTAAATATATATCCTAAAATAGAAATATTGAAATAATAAATTAGTTGAAAGTTAATATTTTTTTAGATAATATGGAATGGAATGATGAGTTAACCTAATCAACTACAGGAATATGTCCACAATATTGATTAGAATTGGGAGTGATCATAATCAACTATGGGACTATGTAATCTATGTTATGGTTGTAATGGTAGTGATCCATTAGTAGGGAAATTGTTTTTTATTCATATATTTATTCTAAAAAACATTTCTTACTATTATCAAATACTAGCATGGATCATGATTGATTATTGATGATTCCACACATTTATGACAAATGTATTTTATTATGGAAAATGAATCTCATCACTTTTTGGATGTGGTAGACCACAGATTCACATGAGTGAAATAATTATTTTTTTCTAATGGATATAATGGTAAGAATGTATATAAGATATTATAATTTGGTAATTATTTTTAGGCAATTAATTAACATTTTAACCATTATATCCATAATACGGACTATAAATGAATTATTGCGATGGAAAATAAATCATACCAATACATGGAGGTGAGAATCTACCCAAATGTGTGATCAATACATTCATTTCTCATTTAATCGAGTGGTGGTGGAAAATAACTCTTCCATTACCATAACAAAATAATAATTTATTAATGATACAATATTGTATTTGATTTCATGTCCACAGACCAACTATTTTCTATTTTATTACATATATATTAAACATATTATATATAAATTTAAAATTTCATTTCATGTTGTTCCTTATTTTACATGACTCTTATATAATTATGTTCTAGAGTATTAGTTGTATTGATAATGTTATAACAGTTCCCCTATATAGTGAGAACCATTAGATTCTATGAATTCATTATTAAATAATGTTCCATGGTTTGGTAACATAAAAATATTGGACACATTTTAAAGAGATTTTCAACTGCAATTACTCATAGGAATAAGAGGATTATAAAAATAAAGTTAGTACTTGGTAATATTTAAGTCAAATGATTTTTAAAATCGACCCACAAGTTGGAATTTTTTATAATCTTGTGTCCTAGGATATTCTTATCTATGAGTATGTGTAATGGTCTTTATGATTTAATATTATCATTAATTCATTTCATGACATTAAATATAGATTTATTGATGGAATCCACGATTATGTATGTTTGTGGAATGGTAGGCCATGTTTGGTGCATCAAGACTGATATGTCATTAATGGATAAGTAGAGGAAGGTTTTGTTACATCCATCTTATTGGAATCTTACATATTAAGAATTTTATTTAAATAGAACCATTGAATTAAAATCCATCGGCATGGTGAAATTCGGTATTTATTTGACGTAGTCCATGTAAAACATTTTGATATATTAGGATGGTGACACAGATGTGTAACCACCTTAATGAGATATTCTGAAAATGGATTATTATAAGGCCCCAGCCTTAAACCTTACTTAATCTTGAGTTATTACAAGATTACAAATTGAGGATCTTTTTAGGATTAGATTTTTAGAGAATTAGATCATGAAACATGCATTACATTCCACATTTAAACAAAGTGGTTACATAAAAGACAATATTCATTCTTCCCATCAACGGAAACATGTTTAAAATAAAACACGGATTCTTTCTTGACACATCCTTGACACTATCATCACATCATGTACCTTTCCCTTGACCTTTGAAAAACATTTCAAAAACATGGGATGAGCATAAAAAGCTCAGTAAGGGTTATAAAAATATGGAAAGGAAACATGAGTTCATATATACATAAGAATGAAATCATACTTTACCCAGTAAACATAGGAACTTTATCATGCCTCATCAAATCATGAATAAATCATAGAAATCATAAGACATAAAAGGTAACTTGTGGCATTCATAACATTCTTACATAGGGAGTAACCCTCTTGGTTACGTTTGGAATACCCACCACAGTATATTCCCAAAATATCTTCGGAAAAACATTAACGTTTCACTCCTTCGCGTTACCCAATGCATTGGAGATCTATATCGGGCTCACCCACCCTTAATCTATCACGGAACCACTCATCTTCATAATAATGCCCAAGAACCTCAACATAATCGTATCACATAAAACATTCATAAAGGAAACATAAAATTTCCACCTTTTAATCACAAGATATCAATACAACACATTGATATAATAAAAACATTATGAAAACCATTTTCAATACCAAAATAAAGGAAAATTAAAACATTGTATTTATTTTTCATTTAAAATAAGTTATGGCTTGTAGAGGAAGCCGAAACTCAAATAATGGTCACTGCGGTGGAGAAGTCGTTGTCGCCGCATTCGTACAACAAAAACATTCCCTTTTTTTGTTTAGTAAACACCTTGTATAAAAAGATTCCTTTTTAATAAATTTAAAAGTCAAAGGGGTTTATACACCATATTAAAGAAGGTTGTGTATAAAACAAAATATGCCTCAATGAAAGGAGATTGAGACGAAGTCCCATACAAAGGCGGTATCCTTGGTTTAAGGATAAATCAATTATATAATTATGTGTGACAAACGAATACACAAAATATAAGTGGATATTAAGTGTAAAATAATCAAATGTCATTCACACATATTCAAAGGATGACATATTCAATAACTACATGTTGAACCCAAAGAAATCGAAATTGGGTGAAGAAGTTCCCTTGACAGCCTAATGACGTCACATCAAAATGATTTGATGAGAGATAAAAAGTGTATCTCATCACTTGGACATAAAATTTACATCAATAAGGATATATGAGAACATATTACAACATAACAATATGTAAATTAAAAGACCCAACAAAAGAAGTCTTTTAAAAAGTGGAGGGTGAAAGGTTCCCTTACCGACTTGGGTATCTTTCAAAACATACACCCCATGAAATAAAAACAATACATCATTGATGTAAATAATCATAAAAGAATGTATTTTACAAAATTAGTATAATAATGGGCAGTACATACAACACTCAATGGAAATTGTGGAAAATGTAGCATAAATCTCATGGGAATAAAAGTGAGATGAAAAATACCTTACGAAAACTCAGCAGCCTAACAGCACAAATAAAACTTACAAAAATGGATTGATGAGATCAAATTCGGTATCTCATCATATTAACATAATGTTTATAGAAAGAGGAATATAAAAGAACATCCCCCAACATAACAAATAGGAGCTCAAAAGAAGTGACATAAAGGAGAGTACTTAAAAAGAAAGAGAGAGGTTAGATCTCTTACGAAAATTTGGCAGCCTAACGGTGCCACTCAAAACCTCCAAAATGGATTGATGACAGAGAATAGGGTCTCTCATCACATGAACATAAAAATTACAGTACGAGTAATATAAAAGAACATCTCAATACCAAGAAAGATGAGCTTTAAAAGGAATGACATAAAAGAGTGTACTTAAAAAGAAAGAGAGGAGTAGGATCCCTTCCCTCGGGTCCGACTTGACTCGATCGTTCTTTAATCTCTGGAATAATAAACTTGAGTTAATTTATACTTCTTTAAGAACCTTTTTCAAGTTCATTATTCCTTTTATATCACTTATTACCATGTAATAAACATTATGTAATCATTTAAGTTAATAATGTTTGTTTTGTCGATATTTGGTTTTTAAGTCGAAAGTGGACTTCTTACAATTACATGTTGTTCGTGTGGTCAAAGGTTCATTATATCCAGAGTTTTATTCATGATTTAGATATCATATATATCATATATATCCAGTATATTCATAAATTTATAATATTACATAACATTTAGTGTTATGAAATTAAATGCACCGTTCATGGAGACGGTAAGCCGTACGTACGCATGAACGCTACTTCCATTTCTATTTCATATTTAATGCAATTAAAACATAATGATACATAATATTATTTTAATTCCAGTATGGTATCATATATAATATCATTAAATATATCCTTTATACGTACCACATATGGTATTAACGAATCAAATCACTTTGAGGGGGCGGTAGTCCACACTTCCTTAAATGAAGATATCGTGTTTACCCATAATGGAAACCATAAAGTTATGAAATAAATGAAAAATACATAATCTTAAGTAAAAAATAAACATATTAGATATCATATATAAATATAGTGTCATCTTAATGGCCGCCTTTGAAGGTGTTAGAAGAATGTTGAACAATCATTGTTTCGGGAGGCAGAAATTCGACATCCGTGGAAACAGTATGTTCTATAACCATTAGATGTAGGTTTGTGTAAGTGTAGCTCGAATCCTTATTATAAAAACTTCCTATTATATTGAAGATACATGATTTGTTACAAAATAAATGAATAAAAAGAGTTTAGGGGCTTGGAGAAGCAAAATAAAATAAAAGGACTCAAGTGAAGACATTACCTTAAAATCGGGTAACTTCCTTTGATTTGAGCTCAAAGGCTTCCTTGGAAAGGATTCTGCCCAAATTGAGGCTTCAAGGAGTAAGATAAGGATGTGGAGAGCTAAAATGGGCAGGGGTTGGCAGAGACAAAGGCTTTGGAAGTGTGGGTGAGGAGGTAGAGGCGGGAGCCTTTTATAAGAGGAGAGGAGGGGCACTCTTGGAAAGTAAGCAAATGTTACTTTATTTGAAAATGAGTTTCGGATTTAAAAGGTCCCACATTGATATAATTCGTGGATATGGTGATAAGGGTTATAAATCTACCCATAAAATAGGTTTTGGACATGTGTAGGTCTTATATATTACATTATCTTTCCATTTTATTTAAATCATTAAATAATGAGGTCATCGCTGCATCATCATGATGTCATAAATAATTTAATTTATTTAAAGTCTAAAAATTATAAAAAAACTATGATATAGGAAATATTTTTAGATTTCCAATTAATATTTATAGACAAACATCTGGCTTGTATAACCCCATGTAAAAATTGTTTTAGTAAAACATCTCATGTTTGTGTCATTTTTACATTATCATTAAATAAAGAGGTATTTATGTCATTTTCCAACAAAAGTGGCTCCATGGGGTCCCCATGTTGACCCATGAATTTTCTTGGTCGGCCATGACACATACAATGAGGGTAGGACATGTTTCTATGTCATTTCATTTTATTAAAACATTATTCTTACCTTGAACTACACTAATTACCTCTAATCGCGATTAAAAACTTAATAATTTACTATTCACCAAAAATTTATTTTAATCCCATTGAACCACATTTTACTTCTTAATGATAACCATGTATGTCGGATTTTAAAAATTAAAAACACAAAGGTGGAAAAATTTCATTTAAATGGAAAATCATTTTTTATAAGTACCACTTAGTGGTTTCACTATTCATCAAAAATTGATGTTTTTCAGAAAATTACCAAAAATTCACCCTAAGCTATATTTGATATTCCGAATTCAAAAATGATGTATATTTTACAGAATTCAAAACATATCAGTTTCATTAATTAATATAGTAATTAATTCCCGCTTTCCAAACAAATAGCGTGTTTTTATGAAACAAAATGTATCAAAAGATTGACACTAGTTAAAGTCTGATTTCAAAGTAAAATTAATTCCATCGACCACTATTGGATTAAATGGTAAAAATATATTCTAATTTCACTTTAAAACAAATTCAAAAGATAATCTAATCATATAAATAAATTAGATTAAAAAGTGGTTTTGAATTAAAATACAACATTTTTCACTATTCATTAAAAGTTGAACTTTTTCGGAAAAATACCAAAAATTAACCCAAGGTAAATTTTGATGTCCCGATTCTTAAGAAGAGTTTTATTTGGTACAATAGAATTTATAAGTGTGAACAAAACTATATTTAATGATGGTTCGCCATCAAAAGGCGATAAGTGAACCTTTAGTGAAAACTAGGGCATATACGCCTAAAATTGAATTCTTTCCGTATTTTAAGCCTTTATCTTTTATTTGATAAATGTAAAAACATTTACAAACATATATAATCATATTTTAGTTATTTCAATCCATTCCCGCCAATACAACGGCTACATGTTAACTACCATTTAAAATATTATTATTTTATTATTAGAGTGCAACGTAAGATTTCAAAGGAACTCGTTGTTGCAAATTGGGTAATCCATCGAGCATATCGTTCCACTTAAATTAATATTGAAATTTTATTCACAAATAGGGATAAATATAAAAATTTCATATTCTTTATTAACCTCGGGTGTTACATCCTTCCCCCCTTTTGGGAATTGCGTCCTCGTAATTTTAAAATCGAGCTTGGAAACATCCTTGAACATCCCACATCGGAACAAGAGTCGGTAAAACAATCACTTTAAAATAAAGAAAGATAAGTACAGAGGTCACCCATGTTAACCCATACTAGGATTCCATGTAGAAAAATATGGACATGGAGGAGAAAATATAGGGTCATGTTCTGATGGAGAGTGATAGAAAACATGTTTAGGAGAAATTTAACCACAAGAAAATCACAAACTTGTGATGGGTTAAACGGTATTCGATTCCCCAGTAGGAAAAGTTAATAGACAACATTTTGGTTTTAAGTTACTTTTTATTGAGGAATTTATTCATAAGTAAACATAATCACTTATCATGTTGACTTTCAGCTTTTATTAGATTCCTTACACACACTCATATTTTCTCTAAAATACAAGTATTTAGGAATACTTGTTAACATTAAGAGTACTATAATCAATTTCTAGAGAATCACCTAATCCACAATAGAGAACTATATACTTCCCATGTCTTTAGACTCTAACCAAAACCAAAACCAAAAAGGTTAGTACAGGATCAAATAATCCAGAAAAAGATAACCCTTTATAAAAAGAAAATCTAGTCTTAATCTTCAAAATTTGTCCAACAAAACCCAAAGTTCAAAGAGGACCATTCGATAAACAATTTTTCCATAAAAATTCTTCAAACTAAACAAAACAAAAATTAAAACCCAAATGTTTGAAGGATTTAGTCACATAGTCTTCCAAGTTAAATCGTAACATTTATCTCCAAACAACATCAGTTCCTCTTAATGTCTCGTATTGAAAAGTAATTAACCTAAACACATATCCTCAATGACAGGTTAATAAATATACATAGATAACCCAAAATCAACTTACTCTTAATTCATAAAATCTTCTAACAAAAAAGAATCAGTCAAACTAACCAGGGACTTCACGTAGTCCAGTTGTAGGCACTAAATACCAGTCGCACTTTGGTTGTGGGTTCGCTTCCCGCAGCTTTGTCTGACGCGAAAGGTTGTCAAACGGTCTGCATGTTGTCCTTTTTATAAAACTCCAAAAATAACCATAACATGTTTTAAACTCAATCTTTTCCTTATACCTTTAATTTTCATCTGAATTCGTTACGATCTCAACATCTTAATTCTTGATGTCTTATTTCACCACCATAAGTTAAAATAAAACGATTCCCAAAATGAATAACATCATACCTTGATCATGGCGTCCACTCGGTTTCATCGTCATCTTGCTCACGTAGGTAGAAGTCCCATGCATTTCAACAATGATTTATAGATCCTTCAAAATCATTTGCTTCCTCCATCCAAATACACCTCGTACAACATGGGTCATATGGGTGTTCATAGAAAAATAGTTTTGGAAAATAATCATGTATGACATATAATTACAAAGCATCTGATAAAACATGATTTCTATAAAATAGTCTGACCGAAATTGAGTTGAAACTTTCTATTATTGGTCCTTTTAAAATACCATAAGTATGTGATGTGAGACTATATTTTAAAAGAAAATATAAATAGGTTTCGCAAGGGTATCCTTCCTTAGCACCATTTTTAAAATCATAATATGCTTCAAATTCTTGTGATAAGGTAAAATATTTGAAAATACCTTGATAATATTTACATTTCTTGAAAATATGAGAATATTGTGAAAATAGTATTTGTCTAAAAACAACCCATGATCCATGATGATAACGAGGTATAGTGGAGGTGTTTGATATCTCAAACAACTGCTTGCAAGTGAGTTGTATGCTAGAAAAAGATTCACAACCATCCGAAGATGACTTTGCAATAATTATTGCAAGCATTTCATCAGGAAGAGATATGAATGTTGTTTGAGATCCTTCTCCTTCCATTCGTAACCAACATTACTTGTCCTGAAAAAACGTTATAAAAAACGATTTAACTGAAATAATAGATATAGGGACAAATCATGTGTCTCACAAGAACTCCTAATCCCTAATGTTGTCTAAACCGACCTCAGATACCAACTATAAGGCCCCAGCCTAAAACCTTAATTAATCATGAGTTATTACAAGATTACACATTGAGGATCTTTTTAGGTTTAGAGTTTTTGAGAATTAGATCATGAAACTTGCATTACATTCCACATTTAAACAAATTGGTTACATAAAATACAATATTCATTCTTCCCATCAATGGAAGCATATTTAAAATAAAACACGGATTCTTTCTTGACACATCCTTGACACTATCATCACATCATGTACCTTTCCCTTGACCTGTGAAAAACATTTGAAAAACTTGGGATGAGCATAAAAAGCTCAGTAAGGGTTATAAAAATATGGAAAGGAAACATGAGTTCATATATACATAAGAATGAAATCATACTTTACCCATAAAACATAAGCACTTTAACATACCTCATAAAATCATGAATAAATCATAGAAATAATAAGACATAAAAGGTAACTTGAGGCATTCATAACATTATTACATAGGGAGTAACCCTCTTGGTTACTTTTGGAATACCCACCACAGTATATTCCCTAAATCGCTTCGGAGAAACATTAACGTTTCACTCCTTCACGTTACCCAATGCATTGGAGAGCTATATCGGGCTCACCCGCCCTTAGTCTATCACGGAACCACCCGTCATCATAATAATTCCCAAGAACCTCAACATAATTGTATCACATAAAACATGCATAAAGGAAACATAACATTTCCACCTTTCAATCACAAGTTATCAATACAACACATTGATATAATAAAAACTTTATCAAAACCATTTTCAATATCAAAATAAAGGAAAATTAAAACTTTTTATTTATTTTTCATTTAAAAAAATTTATGGCTTGTAGAGGAAGCCGAAACTCAAATAATGGTCACTACGGCGGAGAAGTCATTGTCGCCACATACGTACGACAAAAACATTCCCTTTTGTCGTTTAGTAAACGATTCAAATAAAAATATTCCTTTTGAATAAACGTAAAAGTCAAAGGGTTTTATACACCATATAAAATAAGGTTGTGTATAAAACAAAATATGTCTCAATGAAAGGAGATTGAGACGAAGTCCCATACAAAGACGGTATCCTTGGTTTAATGATAAATCAATTACATAATTATGTGTGACAAACTAATACACCAAATATAAGTGGGTATTAAGTGTAAAATAATCAAAGTTCATTCACATATATTCAAAGGATGACATATTCAATAACTACATGTTGAACCCAAAGAAATCTAAATTTGGTTAAGAAGTTCCCTTGATAGCCTAACGGCGTCACATCAAAATGAGTTTATTAGAGATAAAAAGTGTATCTCATCAATTGCACATAAAATTTACATCAATAAGGATATATGAGAACATATCCCAGCATAACAATATGTAAATTATAAGACCCAACAAAATAAGTCTTTTAAAAAGAGGAGGGTGAAAGGTTCCCTTACCGACTTGGGTATCTTTCAAAACATACACCCCCTGAAAGAAGGACACTACATCATTGATGTAAATACTCATAAACAAATGTATTTTACACAAAGAGTAGAATAATGGGAAGTACATACACCACTCAAAGGAAATTGTGGCAAATGTAGCATAAATCTCACGAGAATAAAAGTGAGATGAAAAATCCCTTACGAAAACTCAGCAGCCTAACGACGCCACATAAAACTTACAAAAATGGATTGATGAGATCAAATAGGGTATCTCATCATATTAACATAAAGTTTATATAAAGAATAATATAAAATAAAATCCCCCAAAATAACAAATAGGAGCTTAAAATAAGTTACATAAATGAGAGTACTTAAAAAGAAAGAGAGAGGTTAGATCTCTTACGAAAATTCGGTAGCCTAATGGCGCCACTCAAAACCACCAAAATGGATTGATGAGAGAGAATAGGGTCCCTCATAACATGAAAATAAAAATTACAATAAGATTAATATAAAAGAACATATCAATAACAAGAAAGATGAGCTTTAAAAGGAATGACATAAAAGAGTGTACTTAAAAAGAAAGCGAGGAGTAGGATCCCTTACCTCGGGTCCGACTTGACTCGATCGTTCTTTAATCTCCTGAATAATAAACTTGAGTTAATTTATACTTATTTAAGAAACTTTTTCAAGTTCATTATTCATTTTATATCACTTATTACCATGTCATAATCATTATGTAATCATTTAAGTTAATAATGTTTGTTTTGTCGATATTTGGTTCTTAAGTCGAAAGTGGTCTTCTTACAATTACATGTTGTTTGTGTGGTAAAAGGTTCATTATATCCAGAGTTGTATTAATTATGTATATATCATATATATCATATATATCTAGTATATTCATGCATTTATAATATTACATAACATTTAGAGTTAAGAAATGAAATGCAATGTTCATGGAGACGGTAAGCCGTACGTACGCATGAACGCTACTTCCATTTCGTTTTAATATTTAATTGAATTAAAACATAATGATACATAATAGTATTTTAATTCAAGTATGGTATAATATATAATATCATTAAATATATCCTTTATACGTACCACATATGGTATTAACGAATCAAATCACTTTGAGGGGGCGGTAGTCCGCACTTCCTTAAATGATGATATCACGTTTACCCATAATGGAAACCATAAAGGTATGCCATAAATGAAAAATACATAATCCTAAGTAAAACATAAACATATTAGATATCATATATAAGTATAGTGTAATCTTAATGTCCACCTTTGAAGGTGTTAGAGGAGTGTTGAACAATCATCGTTTCAAGAGGCAGAAATTTTCCATCCGCGGAAACAGTATGTTCTTTAACCATTAGATGTAGGTGTGTGTAAGTGTAGCTCGAATACTTCTTATAAAAACATCCTAGTATATTTAAGATACTGGATTTGTTACAAAATAAATGAATAAAAAGAGTTTAGGGGGGTGGAGAAGCAAAATAAAACAAAAGGACTCAAGTGAAGACATTACCTTAAAATCGGGTAACTTCATTTGATTTGAGCTCAAAGGCTTCCTTGGAAAGGATTCTGCCCAATGTGAGGCTTCAAGGAGTAATATAGGGATGTGGAGAGATAAAATGGGCAGGGGTTGGCCGAGCCAAAGGCTTTGGAAGTGTGGGTGAGGAGGTAGACGTGGGGGCCTTTTATTAGAGGAGAGGAGGGGCACTCTTGGAAAGTAAGAAAATGTTACTTTATTTGAAAATGAGTTTCGGATTAAAAAGGTCCCACATTGATATAATTCGTGGATAAGGTGATAAGGGTTATAAATCCACTCATAAAATAGGTTTTGGACATGTGTATGTCTTAGATATTACATTATCTTTCCATTTTATTTAAATCGTTAAAAAATGAGGTCATCACTACATCATCATGATGTCATAAATAATTTAATTTATTTAATGTATTCAAATTATAAAAAAAACTATGATATAGGAAATCTTTTTAGATTTACAATGACGATTTATAGTGAAAAATATGACTTATATAACCCCATGTAAAAATTATTTTAGTAAAACATCTCATGTTTGTGTCATTTTTACATTATCATTAAATAAAAAGTTATTAGTGTCATTTTCCAACCAATGTGGCTCCATGGGGTCCCCAAGTTGACACATGGATTTTCTTGGTCGGCCATGACACATCCAATGAGGGTAGTACATGTGCCTAGGTCATTTCATTTTATTAAAACATTATTCTTCACTTAAACTACACTAATTACCTCTAATCGCGATTAAAAACTTAATAAGTTACTATTCACCAAAAAATTATTTTAATCCAATTGAACAAAATTCTAATTCTTAATGATAACCATGTATGTCGGATTTTAAAAATTCAAAACACAAAGGTGGAAAAATTTCATTTAAACGGAAAATCAGTTTTTATAAGTACCACTTAGTGGTTTCACTATTCATCAAAAATTGAAGTTTTTCAGAAAATTACCAAAAATTCACCCTACGCAATATTTGATATTCCGAATTCCAAAATGATGTCTATTTTAAAAAATTCAAAACATATAAGTTTCATTAATTAATTTAATAATTAATTCACACTGTCAAAACAAATTGCGTGTTTTTATGAAACAAAATGTATCAAAATATTGACACTAGTTTAAGTCCGATTTCAAAGTAAAATTAATTCCATCGACCACTATTGGATTAAATGGAAAAAATATATTCTAATCTCACTTTAAAACCAATTAAAAAGATAATCTAATCATATAAGTAAATTATATTAAAAAGAGGTTTTGAATTAAAATACAACAGTTTTAACTATTCATTAAAAATTGAACTTTTTCGGAAAAATACCAAAAATTAACCCAACGTAAATTTTGATGTCCTGATTCTTAAGAAGAGTTTTATTTGGTCCAATAGAATGTATATGAGTGAAAAAAACTATATTTAATGACGGTTCTCCATCAAAAGGAGATAAGTGAACCTTTAGTGAAAACTAGGGCATATACGCCTAAAATTGAATTCATTCCATATTTTAAGCCTTTATCTTTTATTGGATAAATGTAAAAACATTTAAAAACATATATAATCATATTTTAGTTATTTATATCCATTCCCTCCAATACAAAGACTACATGTTAACTACCATTTAAAATAATATTATTTTATTATTAGAGTGCAACGTAAGATTTCAAAGGAACTCGTTGTTGCATATTGGGTAAGTCATCGATCATAGCGTTCCATTTAAATTAATATTGACATTTTAGTCACAAATTGTGATAAATATAAAAATGTCATATTCTTTATTAACCTGGGATGTTACAATTATATTACACATTGTGTGTTTGAATTTATTTGCCATCATTATGATATTAAGTTCACTATCATTGGGTTTTTACCAACTTCTTGGTAGTAATCTTGGAATTTAGGTTAGCCCAACAAAATTCGAATGAGAAGGAATCCGTGAGGGCAACACAATATGTGTGTCAGACGATCTCAATTTAATTCTATTTGAATTTAATTAATTAAATAAAAATTAGTTTCAAGGATGAGTGGTTATATTATTTTTGGTTTATTGATAAAATATATTTAATTACTAAATAAATATTTGAACTAAATTTTATTTAGGGGTTAAAAAATTGTAATGGAGTTTGAATTTACTAAGACCATATTTGGTGAAAATTATTATTTGAATAATCAGATAAATAATATTTTTTATTAAGAAAGTTAGTATACACTAGAAATTATTATATTATTATTATTTTTATGTGGTATTATATTTATTAATAATTATAATATTTTTATAGGGTCCTCTTGAAAATAAATAATATTTTAACATATAACGAATTTTTTTAAATTAATGTATATGTATGTTATATATTTCATCTAACAATTTTAAATAGATAATTATTATGAACAATGAATTCTCTCTAAAACTATCCTTATCATTCCCTCTCAATAACGAGAAATGAATTCTTGAGTCCTCAAAGACCAAAGGATGAGCGATCAACATGAATAACTCGAGACAATAAATACACCATCCTATCACTCAGATATCTATTGATGTTACATAAAGATAAAAAGATCATGTGTGGATCACCACTAGATGAATTTTTTCATGGTTCCTTATAGTAAAACAGAGTAAAATAAAAATAACCATTTCATAATATCAACAACTATAACAAATAAATAATCCTCAGATAGTGTATTTTTTATTTCTATATTATGTAATTTATTTTAAATTTTTTCATGAAAGATCCTCTATTGGGGTTTTGGGTAACTAAATTTTACAAAAATATCACCAACCATCACATGCTTCATTTGTGATAAGAATCATCAAGTGTAATCCAAGGGGACTCATTTTATATTTATAAATATTTAATTTATTATATATAAATATTATATCATTATTAAATGTTTTTGAATCATATTTTCTTTTACCTAATCTATTTTGAATTAAATTTCTATTGATATCTTAACCAAGTTCATTTAGTGATAAATTTTCATAAAGGTGCAATAATAGAAGAATAATTACTAGTGGTTTCGTAAAGAACTTCCAATTTTTGTCCTGTAGAATAGGGCTACACCACATGTATCTAGATTTTTTTCGTGTACCCATGTATGTTTCACCTAGATAGGCCACATGATACAATGCACACCATGTAGCTATTACATTCATTATAGTATGCATGTTGATTGGACAACCTGTAATATGGTATTTATGATTACGTAGTGTGTGTATGGATTATATGTTGTGTAGTGTATAGAGGTCAGTAGCCTAAATTATGATTTTTTTTTCATTTCACATAGTCACCCCACATGAGACTGTAACACTATAACATTAATGACATGAATGATGTGTATGTTTTGTATAGGGGGAGTAGTTCATTGGTTCTTGAATTTCAGACACACAATGATACACTATTATTGATATCTAAAGGGGTGTAATTAGAGACACAAATAATTAAGTGGGTTGCACATGTCCTATAGTATCTCTCCTATGAAAACCTCATGTTTTTCAGTGTATTTCATGGACTTTCCACATTTGGACTACACAATATATAGCTAACATGGAATCACCATATAGTATGGCTAAGTAAACTCACTAATGTTCCATGAATGTATCATAGATACATTATAATTATGGTACATTTTGTGTAGCTAGATAGTACACACCTAATTGTCTCCCAATTTTTAGTAGAAATAAATTTCATTAAATTTTAAATAAAATCATTAAATCTAAATTTCGTATATTGGATCATTTAGTTTTTGATAATTTAATGATCTTTAAAAAATATATTTTGTAATTAATTTATTATAAGATATCTTCAACTACTATTTCTTTGATATATTTTCCATTTATACCTTTTTTATGGTAATCTCTATAATGATTTTCATTGTCATTAAGAAGAAAAAAAATTAATTAATTAATTTAATCATGTTTATATTAATTAAAATGAATGAATAAGAAATTAATATTATTCATTTACTATGCATAAGTGTTACATGTATGTCTATTCATGAACTAGTTTGATATAAGTGTATGTGTTATCATTATTTTAATATAATTTTCTTAAATAGGATACCAATTATTTAATATTAAAAAATATAAGATTCCCTTTGATTTGTCTCTCCCTCCATTATTTTTTAGTACGAATGTTTTAATGATATTTATGTAATTATCATTCATCGAACCCTTTGTTTCCCTCACATACATGTGTGTTATGAATATAGTTAATTAATGGAGATTCTCTAGTTGAATGGATGTGGTTCATTATGGTAATATAATGATTCCAACAAAGATGTCATAGTAGTGTACCTGTGCAATGTTAGATCTCATGCCATGTTAGAAAACGTCATTTATTTCTCCAAGGTTATTTGTTGATTTATTTTCTAAGAATTAAATAATTAAATAGAAAAAATACATGAATGATTCATTTAATTGTTTATTTATCCCTATCAATGTAATTATTTATTTTATGGATGAATGATTGAGATTAAATAAATTAACTAATTAATGTACATACATTGAATATAATTAATTGGATTATGAATAACTATTTTATCTAGCTTAATTAATTAATTAAGTAACATACCCATTATATTAACATGAAATTTAAAGAAAAATAGATATATTTATGCCTAGTTTAAAAAAATATCTTCAACATAATATTCATCTAGTTTAATCCTCCCATTAATTTATAGGTAATAAAACCATAAAACTAGGTCTTGTACGTGACAAATGTCTAGACATATAATTTTATCTGGAAGGTCTCATAAAGGAAATGGGTTCACTAAAGAGAATATAGATTGATTTTAATATAAAATATTATATTTAATAAAAATCTGTTTTTACATAATGAGGAAATAATAGACTTTATTTTTTGATAGGAAAATAAAATAAATAGATCAAAGTGATTCAAGCCCATAGTCTTCAAGGATTTGTACATGATTACATTCTTGTGGTATTTATTCCCAAATTTTTGATAACTACGAAAAATAATGTGGATCCTTTCCAATATAATTTATTGAAGTCTATACATTCTGAGTTCAATGGTGAGGGATAATGATAAATGTTACAATATTGGGAGAATTAACTAAAAAATAATTAAATGATTTACTTATCACATAACTTGTAATCATAAAAAATTAATAAAATATGGTATTTAATTTTAGGTTAAAATTGAATGATCTTCATCCACAATATCCCTATTATCAATATTTTTTATATATCAATTCCTGAGTAGAAATAAATTATATACTTGTTTTATAAGTTGTGGGGTTTTACTACAACATGAGAGGAAATCATACATGATAGAATCATCAATGCATGATCTATCTGCCGATGATGAAACTAATAAAGACATCATTGTCAATGAGAAACATTTGTTTGATGTGGATTAAGTTAAATATTTGATTCATTCATCTATGTCTCATGAACCCATAATGTTTTATAAAAACAAGGATGGGTATTGAATTATTGATCATCATTATGGTATTTACTATGAGAGAACTATATCAAAATATTTTGATTTTTACTAGGAACAATTTTAGATAATTATTGTTTAGGGGTACATATATGGGAGTCATTTAGCTATAAAAATTGTCTATATATACATCCTAAAGGTTTTGAGGTTTAAACTCCTTGATGAAATGGGCACCCATTTTATCCTTGCATTACTCCCTTAGAGCATCTCCAACATTGTTTTAAATATAAAAATGAAAAAATTGAGAATTATATTCCTAATCATCTTACTCTCATATACCACATATAAATGGATATGAAGTGTGAAACTACATTCATATTAATGGTGAATAAATATAAATTGGATGAGAATATATCTATGTGTAAATTTTCTTCATTCCCTTCTATGAATAGTTATATAAATGGGAATGCAAAGGAACATGATGCTATCTATTTCGGATGTTGAAAATGGTCCATGATAATAAAAAATAAAATGATCTAAAGAAGACAGGGTTTCTTTTGGTAGAATGGTAATTGAGTGCAATTTATATCTTTTTAAAAAATTTACTGTAGATAACAGGATATGGTAATCACATATATTTTCAAATATTAGAAAATATTATATTCTAAAAGATCGATCGAGGTAGGTGTATCTTTGATAAACTAATGGATAAAAATACATTGGTCTAGATATCGTGGGCTACCACATAACATTTCTTACCAAAATGATATTTGTTTTGAACATTGGTTATTTTTTGATATCATTACCAATACCTTTTTTTAGTCATCCATATATGATATGGATGGATTTATATTCAAATTTGGGATTAAATTTTTCTTTATTTATAAATATATCATTTTTATGGTAATTTACACATTAATAACAGTCATTATCTAATGGTATACACAAACCATGTATTGTAAATCAGTAAAAATGTTAATTTACATAACTCGTACCATAGACAAATTTGGTATCACCACATAGTTCATCTAAATTAAAAATTATTTACTAATGTACATAAATATTGGTGTTTATAGTCTTTTAAAAAAACACCACTTAGTGTATCTCTCTCATGATTACAATAAAAAATGACCAAATCCACATTTACTGATAATGGTCTATTGGATAAAGAACTAGTAGAATTTTTTCAGACTTATATGTATGGTCAATTTTTTATTGATGCATAGGGTGGGAACTCTTAATTCCTAACAATTATTGATGATTTTAGTATATATATATATTTTACTATATGTAAATATGTATAATTTGGAATCTTTTGATAAATTATATTAATACATGAATGAATTTGAGGACCATATTAGTAAGAATCATAAGAAACACCATTAAAAAATGTTGTAGAATATTCTAATCAAAACATTATAGATTGTTTATGGGTGTTCCAAATACTATCTCAAATCACTCCTCCATATAATATTTATTGGATTGGTGTATGTGAAAGGAGAAACCCTGCCTTGTTGAACATGGTGATATAAATGATTATTTTTGTCAGTCTTCCATTATCCTTATGGGGATACACATTACAAATAGAATCATACATACAAATCTGATTTCCAAATAATGTGACAAATGGTATAAAATATAAATTATTTAAAGGAAAGAACCCCATGTTTCCTTGTATACATGCGTGGGGTTACAAATAGTTTTTAGGACCACTTCCAAAAATACAATTTCACCATGAGGAACTATGTTTATATTTATAGTATTTCATAATAAAAAAAGTATACTACCTATAAAATCTTTTTAAAAATTTTTTTACAGTTAATAAATGTTCCAAATATCACGATATGTACATCATCTCTAAAATATATGGTGGGATTGAGATATAAATCGATGAATTATAGGAAAAAAAACAAAATATTTTGCATAAGAAATAAATTCACAAACCAGCATCGAAGAATATGTATTTATAGAGACCCAAGTATATGGTAGAAGTTTTATAGAGGTTATAGAACAAAAAAATTAAGGTTTTATAGTCCAAAAAAATTGTGTATGATTATTTTTGATAATAATTATCCTCTAACCTACAAGGAAGGATTATGTAACACAGATGATTCAAAGTGGAATAAATCCATGAATTCCAAAAAGGATTCTATGTACCAAAACCATGTAAAGAATTTGGTAGATCTTATAGTGGATTTAATGACTCTTTGTTGAAAAGTGGTATTCAAGAAAAAACTGGACATGTAAGGAAAATTATGTATAAATAAGGCATGTATGTCAGTAAAAAGGTTTAATCAATGTCGATTAATTGATTACAACAAATCAATTTCCAATGTTCAATACTAAAATCCATCAGAATTATTTTTCTATTACGCCTTTCCCTGACTATGAGAATTGAAAATTAATTTCAAAATATACCTCATTAATTGTAACCTTTTTGAATATGTTAATATCACACAACCCAAAATATTTTTCACACTAATGGATTCCAATAAGATATGAAAAGTGAAAAAAATTATGATAAAATAAAACACTTAGGTATTGGAACATTCATTTTGATGAATCCATAAGGATATTTAGTTTTATAAAGTATTAGTGTGAGCCTTGTGACTAAAAATGGATTAGTGGGAGAAAATATATTTTCATAATTGTATATATTAAAGAAATATAACTCATTTTACATGATTTAAAAATCATAGACTCTGTTAAGGTGTTGATGAATAAATAATTCCATGTGAAAGATTTGTTCATGGAAGTATATTTCCTTAGGATAAATATCCATCATGATAAATCCATGATGATCCTAAAACTATGTCATAGTATATAAATTTTAATGATAATAAATATATTTGGTATGGAACAATCCATAATCGTAATATTTCTAGGATTTAATGGAATTCAACATTCCATGAAACTAAATCCTCAGACACACGTTGAAAGAAATTGGATAGAAATGATTCCATCTATATTAGTGATAGGTTCATTCATGTATGTTCTGATATTTACTAGGGTAGATATCACTGCTACATTAAGTGTTGTATGAAGATATCAAGCTAACCAAGAAGTCCACCATTGAATACAGTTCAATACTGTACATTTTTATATATGGCGCACTATGGTAATATTTTAGGTTCATGGATAATATGAGAAACTAATCTTCCTTGGATTTTCATATTCTTGTTTCCAAACTAATCAAGATGACTTGATGTCACAAACATCATACATCTTTGCATTGAATAGAGGTTATGTGAGTAGGAAGATCTCAAATTAGGTTATGGTTACATATTCTCCAGTATATTGTTTTTATATTGAACCCGTAGTGGGAGTGAAATAAGAAATACAGATGGAAAACATGATAAAAGATCATAATTTGATAGATTTCATAAAGGATCCCATCTCACTCTATTAGGATAATAATACAATAGTGAATCTGAGAAAAGGTCGAAGGTCACATCCGTATAAAAATCATATACATTATAAGTATCATCTTATGAATTATTTTTTTTTCAAATAGTATAATTTGTAGTGATATGTATTTATATTGAGGACCACATGGAAGACCCCTTGACTTGAGCCATGACATAGTAGAAATAAGATTACCATGTATGTTTTAGCACACCGAATTTAATATGTAGTTGGTTCTAGTAAAAGTGGGATATTGATGGAGTTGGTGACCTATAACCCACTATTTTTACTTTTTTTAAATCTATATTATATGTATTGAATATTAATTAAACATATTATGACAAATCTTTCATTGGCCTATATGAATATTATGTAACCATTTCCATGAGTATACATAACATTGATTTTTTCATTGTTGTTTTCCAATATGATGACAACCACAAAGTGTTATAAAGATATTCATAAGTAATTATTGGTGGTTAGAAACAATAACATAAAGGAAAAAATAATACATATTATATTAGGCATGTGTACTCATACACAGATATGGCCTCCTCAGATTAACATTTCACATAGTAATCTTTTAAATGATAGATTATGAAAACTAACACACCAGTAGTAATTTTTCATTTTTTGGGGTTAATAGATATTTCCATATATGATAATTTTTCTTTATTTATAGAAATTAATATAATCATTAATTGATTTCATGGATTATGCAGATATATTTTACGACTATAATTATAAATTCATATATTCACAATGAAGAAGGGTACATTGGGTGCATCCCTGTTGACATGTCAGTAATAGATAACTCAAGGAATGATATTCCCTTCAATGTTTATAAAAGTTGATATCATTTACCTTTTATTGAATTTGAATTATTTCATTAAATTTATTTTCCATTGTAAAAACAGAATTTGATATATTAAATGAAAGACGCATTTAGTTAATTGGTTGGTGACATAGATTTTGAGCTTGCTTGAATAGATATTTCTATAATTTAATTCTATTACTATGTGATTATTCATAAGTGTTAATCTTCATTATGAATTTAGTTTTTTACCGTGGGTTACTTAACCAATTTCCAAATAGTATTCATGAATTTTATTTATGTTATATCACTCAATAATATATATTTATGATTTAAATATTTAAATTTCATATTTATTTTTTTGTCCAAAAAATTATATAGGACTTCGAACAGACCAACACTATGTTTGGTGATAAATATTAATTAACAAGCTAGTTAAATATTATTTGTTTTTTCAAGCTATAATGAACGAAAAAATAATATTAATAATATTATTATTATTATGTTGTATGGGTTTTTTAATTATAATATTATTATTTATGGTTCGATGTGTAATTAAATAAAATTTTAGGTTAATCCCTAGCTTTATAAATAAATGGTTCGATCGAATGTGTATTGCATCCAAAAATGAAAAATAGAAAATTATTTCCCACAATGTATTCCCTCTTAACCCTTACTACTCTCTACCTATCATGAATGGTATTTATAAGATATTTCCATTCAATATCAATTAATTATTAACCAAAATGAATAATGTAAGACATTCTGTCCATCATGTTATCAGTTGGAGATTAGTTGATGTTACTTAGAGATCAATGGAGCACATTTGGATCATTCCTGGAGGATATCTATAAATGGATCCTCACATAAAATTGAAGTAAATCCTAAAGGGTATTTTCATATTATCAACACCTACATCTAATAATGAATAATTAAATCATTTCATCATTTCATTTAATATTAATTAAATTAATTATAAATATAATGTGCAAGATCCTCCATTGGGGTTTATGGAAACTAAATATTAAAGGTAATTTTAATATATCACCCCCCACACACACAAACATCAATTGTTCCTAGAACAATAAATTTGATCAAGTTATAATACAAACAATATTTTTAGAGAATGTCAAAAATGAAAAAATAGACTTTTCTCGGTTAAGAGTTATATAAATACATCAAAAAACCTCATTTGGATTATACCCAACGGCATGAATGGATGGTATTTTTAATTAAAAAGTAACTATAAAATTTATATATGGTTTTTTGGAAATTATTTTTGATGGTATTTTCTAATATAAGAGGATCATAATGTGTGGAGAAGAGAGTAAAGGAGTGTACATTTTTAAGTGATGGGGAGGATAGGCATGGAATATTTCAAAATGGTAAAACATATAAATTTTAAATGCCTAAAAAATGGCCTAGAAATGACTCATATTCCAATAATGAAATTATATAGGTTCAAAATATTTGGTTAAATTAGTATTTAGACATGTTTTAAGGTTATTTTGACACTTATCATATATGTTCTAATCATTTTAACATATATTAACTCTTACTATGGAAACTAACATTGTACTAAAGATACTATGAATAAATTCCACAAATAAAAGCTCATTCATTACCAAATATACAAAAAATGACTCAAAATATGTATTCTATTTTATAAAAATAAATTTCTATAAGTGGAATAAATTAATTTAAAAACAAGCATAAAACATTTGATGAAATATTGTTTTCATGAAAAAAGAATTATTTTGTATCAATTTATTTTTTCCCCAAATAAAATAAATAATGTCGATTCAAATGACAATAATTAGGTTATGTTGAATCAAATTTATATAACTTAATTTTAAATCAATTCAAAAAAAATTACATTTAAATAATTTAATTGAAACTATTATTTTCAAAAAATATTATTTTTTTCTTCACTCATTAAAAATATTCTCAAAAATCATAAAATTTCATCATAAGATAATTTTGATATGAATATTTGAAGAATTATTTTTTTATAAAATTATATTTCAAATTTTTGAAAAATTATATTGTAATATCCCCTCACATATTAAAAAAATAACTATTTTTGATGAAATTATATTATGAAGAAGAAAATGACTTTAATAAAATTTGATTTATTTTTTATCATGAAGTAACAATTAGATTTTCTTGATATAAAACCATAATAAATACATTTAATAATGTGTTAATTCATATAAATAATTTGAGATTAATAAATAGGTAATAATAATAGTCAATATCATGGAACATTTAGAAATAAGGATTTGTGTAAAGAATGTTATCATATACATCATGTTTATTTCAATGGATTGTATATATATATATATATATGTATTCTCATGTTGGTAAAATTTTCACCGCATAATATAATTTATTCCATACAATTTTATCAATATGATAGTGAAGGGTGATTATACATTGTTCTTATTAAATTTTAGGTTCCAACATAATGTACTAAAATTTATGTCTTCCAAAAAAACATTGACCATGTGAGTGGTCATCATCCATATAACTCTCTCACTTCGATAAAAATCATCACTAGTATTTCATAATAAAAGAGTTTTTTATCAGATTGTATTACCTATAAGTTCAGTATTTGTGAAGGAACATGTATATACTTCCTTATGATAGATACATATAAAACATCATGAAATTAAGTGAGGTTCATTTGATGTACAAATCTATAAAAAACCGTCATAATTTGATCATGAATTTTGAAGGGATATAAATATCTTATTCTTATATTTCCCATGTTTCCAAATTTCATATGTTTATTCCAAGGAGATATCACTCTGATTACCTTTTATTATACATCACAATGTAGATTTCACCAATTGTCGTCACTATAACATTTTGAATGACTCCAAGATAACCATATGTGTAATTGAATGGCCTTAACCATCTATAACATTTCCCTTGATAAATCGGGTCCCAATAGCTTATGTTTTCAATCTTCATCTGGGAACATTTTAGTTTTATTCTTCCTATGAATATTGATTTATAATAATCCATCCAAATACTTAGGTGAAATTTATTTCATAAAGAAACACCTTCCATGGGAATGTGTTTATCCCAACCACCTATGAAATCAAAACTATATGATACTAGTATTTACTCTAGGGTTTCATTGGTCCTCACAAACTAACAATTAAATAGAGAATGAACTCTTGTTCTAATGTTCATTTATGTTTTCAAAAATTGAAAATGTCTTCTCCAGAATATTGATTCAATCCTTCGTTCACGATCAAAAAAAATACAATGTTTTACTCTATGAAAAGCTACCGCATAAATAATGTATATCATTGAATGAAGATAAATAGAGATATATTCTATAACTATATTAAAATTTGTGTATTTTTTATGTCAATTTACTAAAACCGAAATAAAATTATGTTCTATTTATTTTTTAAGGATTCGGTCGATAAAATACATGGTAATATTTTCCCATTTCAATTTTTGTATGGGTAATATTTGTAACATAAAAATTGAAATCTATATCTTATCCTAAACATGTCCACGTACCTTGTATTTAAATACAAATTTAAAAATATCATTCCTCATGTCTTCCCACTAGAAATAATATTTAATATCACACATCATATTCATACTTCCATAATGAATAAATAACGATGAATTGTGTGGTCAATCCAACAATTCCTTCATCAATTAAGGAATTCACATAGCATATACTCAATTTCTTAATATAATCATTCTATGAAAACATGATTAAACATAGGAATAGTTCTCACCTTATTCGGTAGTTACTCATCCAAATTGTACACCTATTTAATAGTAAAATAGTTGGATGGTTGAAAATTTCTCTGATAATTGTTATATTAATTCCCATTTCCCATGATGTCATGATCCATCATCTTTAGATCAATATATATTTTAATTATTTCAATCCTAGTCATTAAAAATATTTCATGGTATTTACATCAAATAGTTTCAACCACCTTGTTCGACTTCCAGGGTGGTTGTTCATTTAGTAGTAGTAATTTTTAATCAACTCAAACCGGCTAATTTGATTCATATTTAAATATTTTTTCTGAATATATTTTTGAATATGTTATGATCAATATATGTGTCACACCATTCACAATAAAGATAATGTATACATATTTTCAATGTAAAAATTATTGATGCTATCAAAAAATCATGAGTTGGAAATTATTTATCTTGAATTTTCAAAGGTTTCCAGGTATAATATATAACGATATCATTCTATAAGATGATGAACCCCATCCCTTAGATGGATACATGAATATAGCTTAGAAACCCATTTCTACTATATTGTAGTGTATGAAAAGGTCTACTGACCATCCTTTATTTTAGCTCAATAAATAATTCCACATATTCATCATCCAAAGGAAATTGTCTCCTTTATATTTAATCATGGTTTGTGGATTAGATATACATGTTAAATTCTTAAGAAATCATCAATAATATCTACCAAATCTAAGAAAACTGTGAATCTTAGTCACAGTGGTTGGTCAGGGCCAATTTTCAATACCTTTCTTCTTTGACGGATCCACTAATATACCGTCATATGAAACAATATTACCAATTATTTTGGCATTATACAGCCTAAATTCACCTTTGATAATTTTGGAATAAATATTCTACTTCCATAGGGACATAATTACAATCCTCAAATATTCTTCATTCTCCTCCATCATCATGTAATATATAATGATATCATCTATAATAGCTTCTAAAAACTGATTGAGTTAATCTATATTCACTATTCATAAAATTCATAAAGATCCCATTGATATTTGTAGGTACAAACTGCCAAAAAAATTAAAATATTCTTACCTCATTCAAAAGGCTGCATATGGTTTATGCTAATTCATGATCCTCAAATAATGATATTATGAATAAAGGTAAATATTTTAAATGTATTAATCACTATATAGTTGATCAAACAATCCATCAATATATTGTAATGGATAATTATTTGGGGTAGTTGTATTTTTAATTTCTTTATAATCAATGAAAAGATGCAATGATGCATTAGTATTCTTAAAACATTAGCTCCATCCATAGTGATGTACAATGATGTATAAATTTCTTATTATGATTGTCCTAAAGTTTCTTCTTCCATTCATACTTCTCAATTTGTTCCATTATATATCGACTAATTAAAATATGTATATCATCATGTATTTATTCTATTGAAAACTAAACATCCTGATTTGGTGGATGACTATGAATGTCGTTAGGAAGTACATTAAAATACTAATATATATATATAAATGGTGTTGAGTTTCTCTTTAATAGTTTTAGTTAAATATTCATATGAGAAGGTAGTAAGACCTATATAATGAAAGAAACATCCATTTTACATTCATATTCATCCTCAAATGGAATGAAAATCATAACATGATTCAAAATAAAATTAGCGAATTCTTTTTTAAATATCATTTTATATTATCGGTGTATAAAAACATAATCATTTCTCAAATCACATAAAATTACACAAAGGGAAATGATTTATATTTTCGTAGGGCACATTCTTTTACATAATAACATGACATTTACAACACTTGAGTGGATAATAAGTGTTCTTTAACTTCAATGATCCACTTTACATAATGGAATATTATAGGTTCATCCTTGGCCTATGATTCAAAACATGGTTAGGTCTTTGACAAGGATAATCAAAGATACCACACACATATACCCCATAAAAAGAAGTTATTCATTATGATATAATTTATTTCCCTCCATGAAACTCTATATTTCTCCTCAAAATTTATTTATTACTGAATTAATTTTCCATAAAAATCATATTCATGTTTGTTTGACGAAATTCCATATGTAATTGTTCCCATATTCAGGACATATAGGAAGACAAATAATCTTTCTTTAATTTTAACAATTATCAATGCTCATATGATCCTTTATTTTTCTCTTATTATGTGTGTTATGAAATTCCCTCGGGTGGAAATTTTTAATAATTTAATGATTTATATGGTTTGGAATAATAATAAGGATTTTAATTCTATATCCCATTTTATTTAGTTTCTCATTTAGAAAATTAAATCATTGTTTGAAACATTCAATGTTAACATGATTCCTCCTTGTTATAACCAATTTATAAAAAAATAATATTGAAATAAATTATTTAAAATTGTTAATGTGATCAATCATATAATCCGGAAAATCATTCGTATGATTTATTAAATAATGACCCCATCATATTAACATATTTCCCATAGTATTTATCCTAAATAATATTTAGTTCATCATAGGATTCAATATATTAAATCCCCATATTCCACATAATCTAATTTTGAAAACAAATCTACACCATCCTCAGATATCAATTGATGTGACATGTGAACAAAAACTAAAAAATTGAAAAATTCTTGGAAAATATTTTTTAAATATCAAAATTATACAAACTCACTGATTGAAAATGATTTTATGTTTAGAGATGGGATACATAATAAGAATATTTCATAAATTATTTACAAAATATACAATAAATTAATTTATATTAGTACCATTATAGATGTATCACACTTAGAACCATCCACTTAAATTTTGGTAAGGATTATTTAAGAAAGGGTATTATTTGATGATCAGTAAGGGTAAACATCTTAGTTATCAATCCTAATAGATAATAAGATGATCAAATGGTTATGATAACATAATCCATAGAAAATTATCAATATAAATTATTTATACCTTGAAAATTATATATCATAAATGCAAAAAACGTTCTACATCAGATGTCAGATTAATAATGATGTTAGATTTGTAATCATCATTAATGATTCATAACAAGGGCATGTTTCAACCTAAGCATACTTAATCATTATATTGTGAACATAGATATTCATAGTCATATCTCATAAAAAACCTTTGAGCATATTTGGATGAGAAAAAACTCACACGTGAAAATGTGAAAATATTATTTCTCAATAATGTCTATTAATAATCTTTTTATCATAGCTAGAATCCATCATTGTGACATACAAAAATGTGAAAATTGATATTTTCATTATTTTAAATTCCCAATCATTTGAAAAAATTTATAAACAATCATATTCATGCATCATATTGTGAAAAAATATATTTTTTATCATGTCCATGATTATATTCATAATATCATGAGATATTAATATCACAATACCCTTTGAATATGATGAATGTAACAGACCCAATTGTCATAGAATAAAAATACATTCATTATTATTCTACATGGTCATAAAAAAATAAACATACTTTGAAATTTTATGTATATTATCATTAAATTATGTACCAAATAAAAGATATATAAAACAAATGGAAATTCATAAACATAAAAATACCGTTAAATGATCACTGAAGTATTTCATGATGAAAATACCCTTTTCATATTGAAATCATTTATTTAAAATATAAAAATATGGTGAGTATTAAGAAAAAATTGTTTCCTTTAAAAGAACCTATAAAAATATAATTGGAATCGAAAAATTATTTAATTTTCATGAAACTCATAAGAATCATTCATATAGCATACATTAAAACTATGAATCTATTTTATCATTTTTTAAAAATTACCTCACTTGTAGAATGATAAAAATATTTTGTTTCTTAATTTTTATGAAAGTTAAAATAATATTTAATGTGAATTTAATATTTCATATTGGGATATTAAATAAATTAATGAAAATATTTTAATTTTAATATGGGAATAGATGAAAATTTTTAATTCCCAAAGAAGAAATGAAGACTGCTTTTCGTAAAAATATTTTATTTAACATTTTATCTACCAAAAAGAGTAAAATGGTATTTTAAAAAACAATTTCAATGAATGAAATGTGGAAAATAAAATTTATTGGGTATAAATTATTTTATCTATGTATTTCCTTGCACTTGAGATTTTATATATAGAATCATATAAATACATGAGGATTTAACACAAATCTCATACCATAAGACTGATTTTTTTGTCAGTGATATAACTGATTGTATAAAAAATATAGAGTTAAAATATATCAATTATAGAAAAATATTAATATATAAAATACTTTTTTTTCATTCCTCTATTATTTCCAATTAACCTCTTAAAACCAATTTTATAATTTAAATGATGATTTGGGTGGAAACTAATTTATTTACAATTAATGTTTTTTTTCGGTCATTCTAGTACATGCAACTTGTTTATAGATTCATCATATTTTGAATATAAATCATTAAATAAGGTATATTTTTACTCATTTTATAAAATTTTATAATTAGTAAAATAAATAAATAATGACAAATTAATATCAATTCATTTGGTTTGGAGGTAGTCTACATGAACTCTTATTGGATGTCATGATATTATAACAATTATAATGGTTAGAAAAAAGTTATGCTATTATAATTTTTGATTTATATTTTTTTTATAAATATCATTTATAAACACCATATCTCTTATAATATCCATCAATCAAATATGATGATGGAATATGAATCATATCACTTCATGAATGAGGTAGTAAAGTAGAATGAACTAGTGTTACATTCATTTCCCTTTTAATAGAATGAAAATGGAAAATGGTTTATCTATTATCCAAATAAAATATTAATATATATTAAATAGGATTAATTTTTTTATTAGTGATAAAAAATTATATATTTTTTATTAAGAAATAAAACTGAAATTAATCGACTAAGTGTTACACCATCTTGTTATTCGTATTCCTCTAGAAAACCCATTATGCCTCAAAAGAATGTTATTTTTCTAAATCCAAGAAAATTTAAATATAGATATTGATGTTTGAAAATTAGTTTTTTTGGTAATTACTAATTTAATGGGATCTTGAATTATGAACAAGATATGTTATCCTTTTATAATTGAGGGAGATGACAGACATAAAATTTTTAAAAATATTAAATTATATTAATGTATTTTTCTGTAATAATTTCTAAAAAATATCACATATTAGAATAATAGATTACATAAGGAAAATATATCACCCTAAAATAGAATATATATATATATATATAATTTTAATTATAAACCATATCATTGCAATTTTGATCCTTTTAATATGATTTAACTCTTATCATGCAAACTGAATTTTTTCAAATGTTACTACTCTTTACTGAAGAAAATGAATGTTTACACATTATAAATTTAATAAATTTTGATTCCAAACCCAAGAATGGTTTTTAAAATTATATCTCTATAAGTGAAAAATAATATAATCTTTAAACGAAACACACATAATGAGATGAAAAATAGTTTTTTATAAAAATTAATCATTATGAATAAAAATATTTTTACCATGAAAAATTAAATTTATAATGACATTAATTATATTTTGGTTAAAAAATTAATTACTTTTAAAAATATATTTAGTAAAAAAATCATACATCATTAAAACATGAATGAAAAATAAAATTTTAAATAATCATTATTTTTCACTAGTCCGATAAAAATTAATCATTAAAGTAAAATCACAGACCATCACATTAAAATAATTTCGATATAAAGATTTCAATAATGTTATTTTTTTAATATTGTTTATAAAAGTTAAATATTTTAAAAATAAAATTTCAAAAAATAATAAAAAAATTATGAGGAAAATAAATCATTGAAGGAAAAAATATATTTACTGAAAATGGTCTACTTATTTGTTTTAAATAAATGAATATATTTCTATTATATAAAACCATTATATATATTTCATATAATTGTGTAATTCCTATTCACACCACCACTTTAATATAAATTTTATAATGGTATATTAAATCACATTTCATTTATACTCAATGTTATGTGTAAAAAAATATATTGAAAAAATAAAATTAATTTTAAAGTAATATATATACAACCTCAAAGTCATATATGATCAGAGTTCCAATAAAGTAATAAAAATACAAAATAAAAATAGCATAATAACCTTAGATGTCTTTATGTTTTCAGACATGATTTATAGCTTTATAGATTTCAAATTTAGTAGGATTAGATAACATCCTCGTAGCTCAAATTGATTTCAAAAATCGAGGTGAATAGATTCAATGAATAGTTAGCGAATATTATCACAGCGATGACATTGTGTTTCATTCATTACTGTGGAATAATTAATTTAATTATATGACATATCTAATGATATGTTAAAACATTTTTCAATGGATTCAATTTCATCCTTTTGGTAATAAGAAATCAGCATCTAGAAGGTGACTAGTGAAATACTTGAATATACATATTAAAAACCCAAAAAACCCAATGGGACTCAGGGTATATTGAGATATCATTGTATGTATCGACGACCATAGTGAAAATTAATATTTGGAAACTATATGTGTTATTGGAATGTGTATATGTATTTAGACTATGTGTACATGTGATAAACGCCAATTATTATATTCATAATTTCCATAATGTGTTGAAATCAAAATTGGGATCAATAGATATTTAGGGAAAGGATTATGACTTTGATCCAAATACTATAAAATTACACTATAGTCCATTTATTTTTATTAATTTTATTCAATATTGTATTATATAATAATTAATATTATATTATATCCATATATCATAACTAAAATCCCTAATTTATAAAAAATGTATTTGATGATTCAATGAATATTTAATGATTGGTAAAAATTATACATCACTTAATTCACCTACCTTACCTTTTTTAGTTTTCTTCACCAATCATAAGGGTAAATTTAACATGTATCGTAGTATGGATACTTGTGGTTGGATCCAAATTCTATTTCAGAATTATTTTTGTAACACCCAAGGTAAATAATTAATATGACATCTTTATATTTATACATAATTGAGAATAAAATATTAATATTACTTTAAAGGGGATGCTATGCTCGATGGTGTACCCAATATGCAACAACGAGTTTCTTGGAAATCTTACGTTGCATTATAATAATAAAATAATTTTATTTCAAATGGTAGTTAATGCCTAGCCATTGTAATGGCTAGAATGAATAGAACTAACTACAAAATGATTATATATGTTTGTCAGATATTTTTACTTTTTATAATAAATGTTACAGAATTAAAAATGCGAATGAATCAAATTTTAAGCATATACATTCTAATATTCGTTAAAAGGTCGATTAAATGCTTTTTGATGGTGAACATCATTTGAATCCACTTTTTTACAATATTATGTGTTATATTTTACAAAATAAAACTCTTCTTTAGAATCGAGTCATCAAAATTTACTTTGTGTAATTTTTTTTTATTTTTCTAAAAAAGTTCAATTTTTAATGAATAGTGAAAAATGTTGTATTTTAATTCAAAACCTCTTTTTAGTATAATTTATTTATATTATTATATTATCTTTTTAATTGGGTTTAAAGTGAAATTAGAATATATTTTTACCTTTTAATACATTAGTGGTCGTTGGGATTAATTTCACTTTGAAATTGGACTTAAACTGGTGTCAATATTTTGATACTTATTGTTTCATAAAAACACGCTATTTGCTCTGACAACGGGAATTAATTATTACATTAATTAATGAAACTAATATGTTTTGAATTTTTTAAAATAGACATCATTTTTGAATTCGGAATATCAAATATAGCTTTGGGTGATGTTTTGGTATTTTTCTGAAAAACGACAATTTTTGATGAATAATAAAACCACTAAGTGGTATTTATAAAAACTGATTTTCCGTTTAAATGAAATTTTTCCATCTTTGTATTTTGAATTTCTAAAATCTGACATACATGGTTGTCATTAAGAAGTAAAATGTGTTTCATTGGGATTAAAATGATTTTTTGGTGAATAGTAACTTATTAAGTTTTTAATCGCGATTAGAGGTAATTAGTGTAGTTTAAGGTAAAAATAAGGTTTTAATAATATGAGATGAGCTTGACACATGTCCTAACCTCATTGGATGTGTCATGGACGACCAATAAAATCCATGGGTCATCTTGGGGACCCCATGGAGCCACTTTGGTTGGAAAATGACATAAATACCTTTTTATTTAATGTTAAAGTAAAAATGACACAAACAAGAGATGTTTTACTAAAACAATTTGTACATGGGGTTATACAGATCATATATTTGACTATAAATAGTCATTGGAAAGATAAAAATATTTCCTACATCATAGTAGTTTTTTTATAATTTTTAGACGTTAAATAAATTAAATTATTTATGACATCATGATGATGCAGCGATGACCTCATTATTTAACGATTTAAATAAAATGGAAAGATAATGTAATATCTAAGACCTAATAATGTCAAAAACATATTGGATTAGTGGATTTCGAACCCTTATCACCTTATCCTTGAATTATATCAAAATGAGACCTCTTAAATCCGAATATCAGTTTAAAATAAAGTGACTTTTCTTTACTTTCCCAGAGTTCCCTTCCTCTTCTCATATAAAAGGCCCCCACCTCTACCCCTTTACCCACACTCCCAAAGCCTTTGGCTCGTCCAATCCCTGCCCATTTTGTCTCTCCACTTCCCTCTATTACTCTTTGAAGCCTCACTTTGGGCATAAGTCTTCCCAAGTAAGCCTTTGAGCTCTAACCAAAGGGAGTTACCTGATTTTAAGGTAATGTCTTTACTTGAGTCCTTTTGTTTTATTTTGCTTCTCCAACCCCCTAAACTATTTTTATTCATTTATTTTGTAACATCTTCAGTATCATCAATATACTAGGATGTTGTTATAATAAGGATTCGAGCTACACTGGCACACTCCAACATCTAATGGTTAAAGAACATACTGTTTCCGTGGATGGCGAATTTCGGCCTCCCGAAACGATGATTATTCAACATTCGTTTAACACCTTCAAAGGTGGCCATTAAGATGACACTATATTTATATATGATATATTATATGCTTATGTTTTCCTTAAGATTCAGTATTTTTCATTTTTTGGCATACCTTTATGGTTTCCATTATGGGTAAACGCGATATCATCATTTAAAGAAGTGCGGACTATCGCCCCCTCAAAGTGATGTGATTCGTTAATGCCATACGCGGGACATATAAAGGATAGATTTAATGTTATTATATATGATGTTATACTAGAATTATAATATACCTCTATATCATTATTATTTCGTTCCATTAAAGTATGAGATAGAAATGAAAGTAGCGTCCATGTGTACGTACGGCTTACCGTCTCCATGAACGGTGCATTTCATTTCTTATCCCCAAATGTAATGTACTATTATAAGTACATGTATATAATGGATATATATGATGAATGATATATCTAAATGATGAATATAATTCTATAATTAAAATATACATACCTCTCATTTAGTTTTAGTTCCATTAATATGACAAGGAAATGATAGTAGCGTTCATGCGTACGTACGGCTTACCGTCTCCATGATCGGTGCATTTCATTTCTTAACTCTAAATGATTATGTGATATTATAAATACATGTATATTCTAGATATATATTATATATATTATATCCAAATCAGGAATTTCATTCTGGATATAAAGAACCTTTGACCACACGAAAAACATGTAGTTGTAAGAAGTCCACTTTCAATTTAAGAACCAAATATCGACAAAACAAACATTATTAAATTAAATGATTACATAATTTTTATAACATGGCAATAAGTGATATTAAAGGAATAATGAACTTGAAAAGGTTCTAAAGAAAATAGTAATTAACTCATGTTTATTATTTAGGATGTTAAAGAACGATCGAGTCAAGTCGGACCCGAGGTAATGGATCCTACTCCTCTCTTTCTTTTTAAGAACACACTTCTATGCCATTCATTTTAAGCTCATATTTCTTGTGATTGGGATGTTATTTTATACTACTATTATTGTGATTTTTATGTTCATATGATGATAGACCCTATTCTCTCTCATCAATCCATTTTGGATGTTTTGAGTGGCGCCGTTAGGCTGCTGAATCTTCGTAAGAGATCGAACCTCTCTCTTTCTTTTTAATTACTCTCCTTTATGTCACTTATTTTAAGCTCCTCTTTGTTATTTTGGGGGATGTTCTTTTATATTACTATTTCTGTAAACATTACGTTAATATGATGAGAGACCCTATTTGATCTCATCGATCCATTTTTGTGGCGACGTTAGGCTACAGAGTTTTCGTAAGGGATTTTTCATCTCACTCTTATTCCCATGAGATTTATGCTACATTTGCCACAATTTGCTTTGAGTCATGTATGTACTTCCCATTAATTTACTCATGGTGTACAATACGTTCATTTATGAGTATTTACATCAATGTTGTATTGTCCTTCTTTCACGGGTTGTATGTTTCAAAAGTTACCCAAGTCGGTAAGGGAACCTTTCACCCTCCTCTTTTTAAAAGACTTCTTTTGTTATGTCTTTTAAATCACATAATATTATGTTGGGATATGTTCTTCTATATCCTTATTGATGTAAATTTGATGTAAAAGTGATTATATTCGCTTTATCTCTCTCATCAACCCTTTTTGTAAAATTTTATGTGACGCCGAAAGGCTGTTGAGTTTTACCAAGGGAACTTCATAACACAATTTTGATTTCTTTGGGTTTAACATGTAGTTATTGAATATGTCATCTTTTGAATATGTGTGAATAACCTTTTATTGTTTTAAAATTAATATCCACTTATATTGGGTGTATTTAAATTTGTCACACATAATTATGAGATTGATTTATCCTTAATTTAAGGATACCTTCTTTATAATGGATTTCATCTCATTTTACATTTCTTTTGAGACTTCATTGTTGTTATGCACCAATTCACTCTTATATGGTGTGTATACTATCCTTTAACATATTATATCATGAATCCCTTTATAATAATGATATTATAAAGTTCAGATTAAATGTTATTCCGCTATTATTTGTATTTAAGAATCTCTCATTTTGTTAAAAACTATTTAACAAAAATATCATTTTAAATGATTTAAAGATTTATTATTCTAAATCTTTATCTTTAATCTCAATGTTTTCAAAATGGTTTTCAGTATTTATTTATATGGACATTAATGTTTTAAAATTAAAATTCCATTAAAAGCTTCAATGTGGTATGGGACACTTTGATTCAAAAATCTCTTTTAAATGGTTTTTGAAAATGGATTGATTAATTCAATATCTGGGAATTACTTATTGTGATTGTAAATGAAATGTTGTTATTGAAATGTTTATATTTTCAATATTTTATGTGTCATGATGGTACTTTGACATTTTACGGGTGGTTACGTGATAAAGCATATGACGGGTGGTGCCGTGAATACCAGGACGGGTGGTTACGTTATAACCTCCAATGCATTGGGTATGGAAGTCGGCCGTATGGCTATTCCATTAAGTATGTATGGAAGTTGTCCGAATAGCTATTCCATTAAGTGATATGTGTGGAAGTCGACCATATGGTTATTCCACTGAAGTATTTTTATGTCCCAAGTTACCTTTATATGTTATGTGATCTTTATATGGGTTTTATGGTAATCTTTTGGTTATAGAAGGGTAATTAATGAAATTTTTTTCAGCTAAGAGTTTTTACTACTTCGAAAAGGTGAAAAGTATTACTTTGATAAATTATACATGGTTTACTTGTTGTTTTGAAAAACTAACATTTTTCACTCTTTGTGTATCCCTTACTGAGCTTTTTATGCAGATCCCACGTTTTTGAAATGTTTTTCACAGGACCTAGCGTGGAATAGGGTCAAGGATGGGATCAAGAGAAAGTCATGCTACCTAAAACATGGAACTAGACTTGTTTTTTTTAAGAATTTTTATTTTATGGAAATGTAGTAGAAATTACTACTTTTTAATCTTTTGAGATGTAATAGTTATGTCCTAATTCTATAAAACTTTAAACCTGAAAAGATCCTCAATGTGAATTACTCATTTAAATTCAATATTAAGGAATCTTTAAGGCTGGGGCCTTAAAGTTGGTATCAAATGTCGGTTTAGATAACTTTAGAGGTTAGGGTACTCTCTAGGCATAAGTGACATTACCATAATGGTTAGGATTTCAGAAAGAGTCCTAGTTTTAGATAAAGTGAATAAGTAAGTATATCTTATTGGTTATCTTCCTCATTAGTACATGATGGTTTTGTTGATATACTTACACTGACATTTCTGTTTTAGTGAATGGATGGATCTTGCAGGCAACAAATTGAAAATAGGATTAAAGGAATGTGTGGTGGTTCTCTGATTAAGAAACTGGATGAAATGGGGGATTCAATAAGGAAACTCGCGGTTGTTCTAAACCAACTATCAAGGAGTCATGATCAACCACGTGAACCTCGGTATGTTCTGTAATGCATCATGTACGAGATGACCAATCGATGTGGAAGTTCAGGTAATAATTATAAAGTTAACCATTAGAGTTTATATGATCCTTACTTTTGATGTAATTATGTGTTACTCTATGATATGATGGAAAATGAAAGGCATGAGATAAACTTGAGGTTAAATTATGTTATTATTTTTTTTGAAGCTTTTATCTCATTTTGGGGAATATTTTACGAGTTATATAGTTTTGAAAAAAGGACAACACACAGACCATGTGACAACCCGTCGCATCAGACAAAGCTACGGGAATCGAACCCACAACCAAAGTGCGATTGGTATTTATCGCCTACCACTGGACTACATGAAGTCCCTGGTTAGTTTGACTGATTCTTTTTAGTTATATGATTATATGAATTCAGTGTAAGTTGATTTTGGGTTATCTATGGAAATTTATTAACCTATCATGGAGGATATGTGATTAGGTTAATTACTTTTCAATACGATACATTAAGAGCAACTGATGTTGTTTGGAGATAAATGTTATGATTTAAATTAGAAGACTATGTGACTAAATCCATCAAATATTTGGGTTTCAATATTAGTTTGGTTTACTTTGAATAATTTTATGGACAAATTGTTTATCGAATAGTCCTCGTTGAACTTTGGGTTTTGTTGGACAAATTTTGGAGATTAAGAATACATTTTCTTTTTATAAAGGGTTATCCTTTTCTAGATTATCTGATCTTGTACTAAACTTTTTGATTTTGGTTTTGTTTAAAGTCTAAAGACATGGGAAGTATATAGTTCTCTATTGTGGATTAGGTGATTCTCTAGAAATTGATTATAGTACTCTTAATGTGAAAAAGTCTTCCTATATACTCGTCTTTTGGAGAAAATATGAGTTTGATTAAGGAATCATGTAAAAGTTGAAAGTCAACATGATAAGTGATTATGTTTCCTTATCAATAAATTCCTCAATAAAAAGTAACTTAAAGCAAAAATGTTGTCTATAAACTCTTCCTACTGGGGAATCGAATACTGTTTAACCCATCACAAGTTTGTGATTTTCTTACGGTTAACTTTCTCCTAGACATGTTTACTATCACTCTCCATCAGAACATGACCCGTTTTTCCTCCATTTCCATATTTTCATACTTGGAATCCTAGTATGGGTTAACTCGGGTGACTTTTGTAGTTATCTTTATTTATTTTAAAGTGATTGTTTTACAGACTCTTGTTCTGATGTGGGACTTTCAAGGATGTTTCCAAGCTCAATTTTAAAATTGTGAGGACGCAATTCCCAAAAGGGGGAAGGATGTAACACCCCAGGAAAATAAATAATATGACATATTTATATTTATCCATATTTTAGAATAAAATATTAATATTACTTTAATGGGGATTCTATGCTCGATGGCGTACCCAATACGCAACAACGAGTTTCTTGGGAATCTTACGTTGCACTATAATAATAAAATAATATTATTTCAAATGGTAGATAATGCCTAGCCATTGTAATGGAGGGAATGAATAGAACTAAATAAAAAATGATTATATATGTTTGTCAAATATTTTTACTTTTTATAATAAATGTTAGAGAATTAAAAATGTGAATGAATCCAATTTTAAGCGTAAACATTCTAATATTCTTTAAAAGGTCGATTAAATGGATTTTGATGGCGATCATCTTTTAAATCCACTTTTTGACAATATTATGTGTTATATTTGAAAAAATAAAACTCTTCTTCTGAATCGAGACATCAAAATTTACTTTGTGTATATTTTTGGTATTTTTCCAAAAAAGTTCAATTTTTAATGAATAGTGAAAAATGTTGTATTTTAATTCAAAACCACTTTTTATTATAATTTATTTATATGATTAGATTATCTTTTTAATTGGTTTTAAAGTGAAATTATAATATATTTTTATCATTTAATACAATAGTGGTCGTTGTAATTAATTGCACTTTAAAATTGGACTTAAACTAGTGTTAATATTTTGATACTTATTGTTTCATAAAAACACGCTATTTGTTCTGACAGCAGGAATTAATTATTAAATTAATTAATCCAACTAATATGTTTTGAATTTTTTAAAATAGACATCATTTTTGAATTCGGAATATCAAATATAGCTTAGGGTGATGTTTTGGTATTTTTCTGAAAAACTTTAATTTTTGATGAATAGTGAAACCACTAAGTGGTATTTATAAAAAATGATTTTCCGTTTAAATGAAATTTTGCCATCTTTGTGTTTTTAATTTCAAAAATATGACATACATGGTTGTTATTAAGAAGTAAAATGTGGTTTATTGGGATTAAAATAATTTTTTGGTGAATTGTAACTTATTAAGTTTTTAATCGCGATTAGAGGTAATTAGTGCCGTTTAAGGTAAAAATAAGGTTTTAATAATATTAGATGAGCTTGACACATTCCTAACCTCATTGGATGTGTCATTTCCGACCATTAAAATCCATGGGTAAACTTGGGGACACCATGAAGCCACTTTGGGGGGAAAATGACATAAATACCTTTTTATTTAATGTTAAATTAAAAATGACACAAACACGAGATGTTTTACTAAAACAATTGTTACATGGGGTTATACAAATAATATGTTTGACTATAAATAGTAATTGGAAAGCTAAAAATATTTCCTACATCATACTATTTTTTTTATAATTTTTAGACGTTATATAAATTAAATTATTTATGACATCATGATGATGCAGCGATGACCTCATTATTTAACAATTTAAATAAAATGGAAAGATAATGTAATATCTAAGACCTACACATGACCAAAACTTATTGGATGAGTGGATTTAGAACCCTTATCACCTTATCCTATAATTATATCAATTTGGGACCTCTTAAATTCGAATATCAGTTTAAAATGAAGTGACTTTTCTTTACTTTCCAAGAGTGTCCCTCCTCTCCTCTTATAAAAGGCCCCCACCTCTACCTCCTTACCCACACTCCCAAAGACTTTGGATCGGCCAAAACCTGCCCATTTTTTCTCTACACTTCTTTCTATTACTCCTTGAATCCTCACTTTGGGAAGAAGTCTTCCCAAGGAGGCCTTTGAGCTCAAACAAAAGAGAGTTACCCGATTTTAAGGTAATGTCTTTACTTGAGTCCTTTTGTTTTATTTTGCTTCTCCAACCCCCTAAACACTTTTTATTAATTTATTTTTTAACAACTACAGTATCATCAATATACTAGTATGTTGTTATAATAATGATTCGAGCTACACTTGCACACACCTAAATCTAATGGTTAAAGAATATACTGTTTCCGTGGACGGCGAATTTCGGCCTCCCGAAATGATGATTGTTCAACATTCTTTTAACACCTTCAAGGGGGCCATTAACATGAAACTATATTTATATATGATATATAATATGCTTATGTTTTTCTTAAGCTTCTGTATTTTTCATTTTTGGGCATACCTTTATGGTTTCCATTATGGGTAAACACGATATCTACATTTAAGGATGTGCGGACTACCACCCCCTCAAAATGATGTGATTCGTTAATTCCATACGTGGGACGTATAAAGAATGGATTTAATGTTATTATATATGATGTTATACTGGAATTATAATATACCTCTATATAATTATTATTTCTTTCCATTAATGTATGAGTTAGAAATGAATGTAGCGTTCATGCGTACGTACGGCTTACCGTCTCCATGAACGGTGCATTTCATTTCTTATCTCCAAATGCAATGAACTATTATAAGTACATGTATATAATGGATATATATGATTAATGATACATCTAAATGATGAATATAATTCTGTAATTAAAATATAAATTCCTCCCATTTAGTTTTAGTTCCATTAATATGATAAGAAAATGAAAGTAGCATTCATGCGTACGTACGGCTTACCGTCTCCATGAACGGTGCATTTAATTTCATACGTCTAAATGATTATGTGATATTATAAATAAATGTATATTATAGATATATATGATATATATTATATCCAAATCAGTAATGTCATTATAGATATAAAGAACGTTGGACCACACGAGCAACATGTAATTGTAAGAAGTCCACTTTCAACTTAAGAACCAAATATCGACAAAACAAACATTATTAACTTAAATGATTACATAATGTTTATAACATTGCAATAAGTGATATAAAAGGAATAATGAACTTGAAAAAGGTTCTTAAGAAAATATTAATTAACTCAAGTTTATTATTCAGGACGTTAAAGAATGATCGAGTCAAGTCGGACCCGAGGTAAGGGATCCTACTCCTCTCTTTCTTTTTAAGAACACTCTTTTATGCCATTCATTTTAAGATCATCTTTCTTGTGATTGGGATGTTATTTTATATTACTCTTACTGTAATTTTTAGGTTCATATGATGAGATACCCTATTCTCTCTCATCAATCCATTTTGGATGTTTTTAGTGGTGCCGTTAGGCTGCTGAATTTTCGTAAAAGATCTAACCTCTCTCTTCCTTTTTAAGTACTCTCCTTTATGTCACTTCGTTTAAGCTCCTATTTGTTATGTTGGGGGATATTCTTTTATATTCATATTTCTGTAAACTTTATGTTAATATGATGAGGGACCCTATTTGATCTCATCAATCCATTTTTGTGGCGACTTTAGGCTGTCGAGTTTTCGTAAGGGATTTTTCATCTCACTCTTATTCCCATGAGATTTATGCTACATTTGCCACAATTTCCTTTGAGTGATGTATGTACTTCCCAATACTTTACTCATTGTGTAAAATACGTTCATTTATGAGTATTTACATCAATTTTGTATTTTCCTTCTTTCACGGGGTGTATGTTTCGAAACTTACCCAAGTCAGTAAGGGAACCTTTCACCCTCCTCTTTTTAAAAGACTTATTTTGTTATGTCTTTTAAATCACATACTATTATGATGGGATATGTTCTTCTATATCCTTATTGATGTAAATTTTATGTCCAAGTGATTATATCCCCTTTATCTCTCTCATCAACCCTTTTTGTAAAATTTTATGTGACGCTGATAGGCTGTCGAGTTTTACCAAGGGAACATCGTAACCCAATTTCGATTTCTTTGGGTTCAACATGTAGTTATTGAATATGTCATCTTTTGAATATGTGTGGATAACCTTTTATTGTTTTACACTTAATATCCACTAATATTGGGTGTATTTAAATTTGTCACACATAATTATGAGACTGATTTATCCTTAATTTAAGGATACCTTCTTTATAATGGATTTCATCTCATTTTACATTTATTTTGAGACTTCATTGTTGGTATGCACCAATTCACTCTTATATGGTGTGTATACTGTCCTTTAACATATTATATCATGAATACCTTTATTCTCATGATATTATAAAGTTCGTATTAAATGTTATTCGACTATTATTTGTATTCAAGAGTCTCTCATTTTGTTAAAAACTATTTAACAAAAATATCGTTTTAAATGTTTTAAAGATTTAATATTCTAAATAATTTTCTTTAATCTCAATGTTTTAAAAATGTTGTTCAGTATTTATTTATATGGAAATTAATGTTTTAAAATTATAATTCCATTAAAATATTCAAAGTTTTATGGGAAACTTTGATTCAAAAATCTCTTTTAAATGTTTTTTGAAAATGGATTGATTAATTCAATATCTGGGAATTACTTATTGTGATTGAAAATGAAATTTTGTTATTGAAATGTTTATATTTTCAATATTTTATGTGTAATGATGGTACATGGACATTTTACGGGAGGTTATGTGATAAACCATATGGCGGGTGGTGCCGTGAATACCAGGACAGGTGGTTACGTTATAACCTCCAATGCATTGGGTATGGAAGTCAGTTGTATGGCTATTCCATTAAGTATGTATGGAAGTCGGCTGAATGGCTATTCCATTAAGTGATATGTGTGGAAGTTGACCATATGGTTATTCCACTTAAGTATGTTTATGTCCTAAGTTACCTTTATATGTTATGTGATCTTTATATGGGTTTTATGGTAATCTTTTGTTTACAGAAGGGTAAGTAATGAACTTTTTTCTCAGCGAAGAGTTTTTACTATTTAGAAAATGTGAAAAGTATTACTTTGATAATGTATACATGGTTTACTTGTTGTTTTGAAAAACTAACAGTCCTCCCTCTTTGTGTATCCCTTACTGATCTTTTTATGCTAATCCCATGTTTTTGAAATATTTTTCACAGGACTTAGCGTGGAATAGGGTCAAGGATGGGATCAAGAGAAAGTCATGCTACCTAAAACATGGAACTAGACAAGTTTCTTTTTAAGAGTTTTTATTTTATGGAAATCTTGTAGAAGCGACTACTTTGTAATCTTTTGGGATGTAATAGTTATGTCCTAATTCTCTAAAAATCTAAACCTGAAAAGATCCTCAATGTGAATTACTCATTTAAATTCAATATTAAGTATGGTTTACGGCTGAGGCCTTATAATTATTATCCCAATATTATGGATTATATAGTAGTATACTTTGAAGAAGGGCCTCTGATGGAAAAGCTACATTATTTTTATGTTGTGGCCTATGGGTATTTCTTGATAGCCACTATATAAAAATTAAAAAAAAATAGTTCAATGAAAATAAAAAAGTTATATTAAATTTAGTGGAACAAATATTCCCTATAGGTATTAAAAATTGTATCTCTATTTCAAAATCTATTTGTTTTTACTCCTCTAAGATAGATAGTTCGACCTCCAAAGAAGACAACCTAGTGAAAAATAAATTCATGGATTTAAAATGTAATTAAATGGTTATATAAATATATATCTTAAATATTTTATAGAAAATATATTACCTCATACAATATGATAATTGAATGATTAATTATAAATTGAAAAGAAAACTGACAGTATGGAAAAGGAATTAGATAAAATGGTTGGAATATACAATGATCACAAAATACTAGTGAGAGAAAATGATGAAATAATGTGAATTTTGAAAAAAATTAATATTCCTGAAATCCAAGACATTAAAATATTAATTTTTAATTGTTATTGTTTAATTATTTTAGTTATTTAGGTTATATATGAATTTAATTAGATTTATTATATTATACCCAATTTAAAGGGTTCATAGTTAAATATGAAAGATAAATGAGTTAAATACATTAATAGTGAACATAAAAATATGATAAATATTCATGGTTTCTGTAATGTCACAAATATTCGTGCTATTATTGTTGGATATTATATGGATTATTTGAGAGACCATGAACTAGGAAAACATGTGATTATTAGGGCCGGTGTAAAAAAATAAATTTTTGAAATATATGAAATATCATGATCAATATGTGATCATAAAAAATGGTAATATATTATAAAGGGTTTCCGAGATTATAAATATGAGGGCACCGTTGAATTCAAGAAACAAATTTTACTATAGGTGACACTTATCATTAGTCGGTGTGGGTTGTTTTTATAGAATTCATTGCAGACAAGAAAATGAATAAAATAATTATGTTAAATTATTTTATTTCATTTTTTCAATGAAGAGATTGAAATTTTATAAAATAGATAATTATAATGGAACCTCGTGGTATGACACATAACAATAGTGATACTGATGATGCATTAGACACCATTGGAGGATTCTACTCAGGAGAAGGGTGACAAAATCATGGATCGATGATCGATGCACCTCTGATTTGATGAATCCTGCCAAAAAAATGGTGCTGCTTAGTTCATCATCATAGATCGAACCAAATCGATATATGGTGTGTACTATGAGTGGTTTCGTCCATGTTTTGCTTCCCAATGATGAACGTGGATCGAACGACCAATGGATTCATCTAAAGATCATGAATATTGTGGGATGTATTTTTTGTGGTAAAATGGGAGAGTAATAATTGTAATTGGAGTATATTTATTATAATTATAATATAAATTTACTAATATCATCATAAAAAATGATCGAGGTATATTCATATTTATTTATATCTCGGTTTCTCCCCCTTTTCAGTGTTCATCACGAGCTTTCTTTATATAGACCATTGTTCACCAAATATTGATCAATCGATCATTGTGAACATGTTTCTTTGTGAAATTATCCAAAATCATATATTTTGGATCAACATGACATGAAAGAGGTTTGATGATGGAGATTTAGTGATTCTGAAAAATTTTAATTCCTGATTACATGTTCTTCAGTGTGCAATGGAGATCAATGACGATCTTGTTTTTAAGGGTGATGAAATACCAAAATTTTTTCGACTCGTTGATGGATAGTCTTAATGAGGATCAAACAATAGTTTTTTAAAAAGTGAAACAGTGGATCGAAGGCCAAATAATTGTTCAGGAGAAATTTCGGAAGAACCAAGGATTCAAAAAAAAATCGATCCACACATAAGGTAATCCAAGATTACACTGAGTGTGGGGACCCCTAAGTGGCGGCTAGGATTTTAGGTATTAGATAATTGTCACAAACTTGTGGCTCTGCAAAAATTGAATGTGACCTCTCCCTGGAGAAACAACATGTAATATAGAGAGAACACAAATTCCAGGTGGAGTACACTAACTACCAACGTGATGTGTACTCCCCTTCCTGGATATGGGTTGGACAAGGTTTACGGGCTAAGCATTGTACTCGCATATGAGTAGATTGCACGAGATTCAAACATGTTGTGTATTACTATATATACATGGCTTGATGACATGGTTTGTTCACATATCTAAGACCCGCGGTCATGTGACCTCGAATTTGGATCCTACTAAAGTTTTTATAAATTATTATCGACGTCTTGGATCTCCTGTCCTTCAAATAATGGAAAGATTCATATGGTGTTTTACCTCTTATTATTTCCCTAATGGTTAGAAAGTAATTTTTTCTACACTAAGTACTATGATCCAATTACCATGACTTACTAAATAGATTCATTGGATTTATCTTGAGAGTTGTATAATGAGATCCTCATTTCTTATTCACTCCTTATTTTGAATTCATGGTATCAAATTGACAAAAAACTATAGGGGTGTCAATCCTCTAAATATAGGGATACCAGATTGATTGTGTTGGTATTACCTCATGGAATTTTGAGTGATCCCCATAAATGTATTTTAATTCTTTTCAAACAATCAGAATGTTCTTTTTCATGATGATACCCGATGAGTAGGACCTCTCAGCTGTCCATCATCTGGGCTCTCAGACTCTGGAGTGTCATCTCTTAGATTAGTGCTTTGTATAAATATTCAAGCTATAATCTGAGTCTGTAATATTATGGAAGTATCATACCTATAGATTGTGTATATATTTTTTATTATATCATTATACTGATTTTATATTTTTTTATACATATATCAGTGTATAAATGACTGTAATTTCTTTTGATTTATTCATTGTGGTTTTAGGGTTTCCAACTGAGTAATGTTATATTCACGCCTACACAGGATCCTTACACACATTTCATGTATTGTGCGGAAAAAATTAGTTTTATATTGTCTTAGTAATACTAGGATGAGCTAGTTCTTAGTGAAATCAGTCACACAATGTTTTGTTCTAATTAATTTAAACAAAAGTCCCTTTACATTTATATTGGTATTATGTTTCAAACTTTGTTTAGTGGACTTATATTTTCCCTTATTTACATTCATTTAAATTATACCATATAATATTTATAGGATTTAGATATATTAATTAATATTTTCTTAGTAGCTTTTACATTTCGGCATTGTATGAGCTTAATGATGTGTGCATGTATACAGGTACATTGGATAAGGCCTCTAGTGTTTGTGAGGTGCCTACTTGGAACGAGTCTCCAGCCCAGGGCCTATTGGATATGGACGTAGAGAGTCATGGAATGACCCGATATAGAAGATTTGTGACAGTGGGTGGGTTAAAAATATGATAAAGGTATAGTATAGTGAGATTAAATCATTTGATGGTGAAAATATACACTAAAAATTAAATGTATAGGTCTTAGAGAAATTATCTGAAAACAAGAAACTTCTTATCTTGAACCCTATAAAACTTTTGAAATAATTTTTTTATTCCACAAGTTAATTAATTAGTATTCTACATTTTCAGAAGACTCACATTAGTGGAAAATGGATGTTGAGACTCGATGGGGAATCATTAACTACAAACACACATAATAAGATCTTTCATATTTTAAACACTACTTCACCAATTTTAACTTAATTTTCTAGTGATGTTGGATAAAACATCAAACCAATACAATATTTGGTAAATAAAATTATTGGTATCCCCCCCAATGTTTCCATAGTCTATATAAGTAATTCTATCACATGATTGCCCAAAAATTGAGTATAAAAATATGACATATAAACCCCAATATAAGAGACGTATACTATAGAAATTAATTATACAATAAAACTAAAATGAGAAACAAATATTTAATAACAAACATTGTTGTTTTAAAAAATTTGGGAATATGGTAAGTAATTTTTAGAATGATTTGTTAAATCATAAAAATAATGGGATTCGAGAATAAATTTTATATTTTTCAAAAAGATAAGAAAACTACATGACAGAGTAAATTTATTGAAAATGATCTAAATTTGAGAAGAAGACTTAATGAATTGAATGTTTATATAAGTATTATAATATTTTTGGACACATATATGATCTATTATAGTATGTTCTAATAAGATATTTAATATTATATGAATTTGAATATGATTCCTCAATAGTCAATGCGATGTGAATGTAAATTAAAGTCTGCAATGTGGTGCCATGAAGTGATGTAACATTCTAATATATTTTCTCTTAATAAGTTAAAAATATATTTTGGGAATATTTTTATACATAAAAGAAAAAAATAATCTATTTTGGTAGTAAATACCACATCATGAACCACAAAAAAATATCAATGATAAATTTTTTTTCTTTAAATAATGTTTGAATGAATACAAGAGAATATATGGGATTAAAAGAATAAGAGGGTAAAGGTGGAAGACAACTTAAATGTTGGTTTTGAGAGGTTATTCAAAAATGGTATTCTATTTAGTAAATAATATATGTGGGGAATGTGAAATATTGCTGGAAACACTCATAATAAGTAAATGACCTGGTTTCCAACTTAAATGGTTTTGTAAATGTTGAAAGGAAAACCACCAAAGGTTTCATGCCCAAAATTTAATGATATAATGAAGAATCTGATACATATAATGATTGATTTTAATCATCCCAATGATATCGTAATAAAAATTCCATATCAAATAGGATAATCAAATATAAGGGATCAATATAAAAATAATGATATGGTTTTTATTACTGAATTTAAGATTCTAACTCTATATATGATACAATATAAAAATAAATAGTAGTATATGTTTAATAATTGAAAATAAATCGATAAAAATAAATAAAATGTAATCATAAAATAGTATATATAGTTTAGTCCCTCTATGAAATAATAATTCCAATTTAGAAATAAGTCTCGTCCCTAGTGAAGAATATGAGGATCCATGGAAGAATAGATTATTCAAATACAATATTTTTTATACATTAAATAAGGGATTAGATGTAAATGTAGATGAAATAAAACCACCATGAAGCATTGAAATTTAAACTACTATTCATTATTAGTTGGTACCACAAATTAGCTTTTATTATTATTTATCTGAGTTCATTTATGGAAGATTCATTTCATATTAAATATTTATAGATATCATTCCTTGAGGGTGAGATATCATATAATATTATACTTCTGGATATATTTTTTAGATAAAAATATATTTATATAAAACTCTATAGAGATATTATTATTGGGGTATTATTTTTACTATCCCATCCCAAAAATGGTTTACAAATTTTATAATCATCAAAGTGATTTCATTTAAAGAAAATTTATTTCTAAAACTACATCCCTTTATTTTTTTGATCGGTTTTGTAAGGATAACTGTAGGTTCATTCACATTATAAAAATTGTGAAAACAACCCTAGAGAAGTGGATTCTGAGTTTTTTATCATTGAAATTTTTTTGGGAGACTTTTTATTATTTATTAAAACACATTATTGTTTTCTAAACTATGAATGATCATGTAGATATAATGTTTTATTACCTATGTCTATCTTATAAGAATATATTCGCTCTATAATTTCATCAATAATGTATGTGGTGGAAAAAATGTTGCATACCTTAATTAATTCCTAAGAGTAAGGGGAGAAACTATTTCATTATAATAAATCCATATTAGTCTATTTGAAATATAAACATATAATTTGAATGAGAGAGATTTACTATATTCTATCAATTATCATTAAATTGTATATTAATAAATAACAATGAATATAAAATTTTAATGCAATTATATTTATTTTCATATTCAGTGAATTGGAAAAAAATCTAAGGTGAGGGGTTGATGTTCCCATTAGGTTGTCATGGTAATTGTTTTTAAAAATTATTATTATAAATTGAGAATTTTAATAATTATGTTTTCATGGTAACATATAATTGGTTGATGGATTGGTAATCTTCTCATTTCATGAATCTAGGAGGTTTCATCCAAGCATTATGGGTAAAGTAGTTTAGTAGGATGCATTGGGATATCAAATGAATGTTTTATATATTGGAAATGAATGTTCGAAGATTTGAATTCTAAGATGGTATCCATTTATATTAAATGAACAATTGTTTGGTTCATCAATTCTAAAAATTATAATTATTTTGAGAAATTTATGAAAATTTTTTTTGTAAGAGTTAGAATTTTCTTCATTTGAAGATCATTTAATATTATAGTTAATTGGGTTCTAAGAGAGATGATTTTGGTGATTAGAGACCCAATATGACAAAAATAATATTCTTATCGAGGTTATTATTAATACTATTATAATTAATGGTCTACAATACTATGTTGATAAATTACAAATTTTTAATTGGTGCTTAAATTTTTGGAGGTTGAAGAAATTTAAAACAATCAAACAATGGTGGTTAATAAGGTGCAAGAAGTTGGGAATGAAGTGGAAGAGTTTTTTGTCTTATAAACTATCAAAATAATTTTGGTATGGATTTTAGAGGCCCTATGATGTAATAAATACAATTTTATTTTTATTAATGATGTAAAATTTTTGAGATTACTGATGAAATTTCAAGAATTATGGAATCATATGAATCGATTTTCATATTGAAATGGGACATACATTGAGATGATTCAGTATTTTGTAACAAACAATGATTCTATGTTTATGATTTGTCCAATGTTTATATAACCATCATCATGCCTTTTATAATATTCATAATGATATGTGTAACCATGAATTACACTTTTAATGTATGAGTCACTGTGGATTGCATGGATGAGAAATTCATAATGATGAATTGCATCAATAAAAAAATTAATTTTTTCTGTGTTAGCATCATTTTTGAAGTTGTTTAAGAATTTTATTTATGTTGTAATATTCACTATAACCAACATTACTTTTTGAAACATGAGAATGTTAAAAACTAAAATATAAAAATTTTGGATTTCATATTTGATAAATAGAATGGTTTGGACAATTCTGGTAATATATTAGAATATTAATATATAAAACATTTGAAATCTTATATGATTTATTAAGTAAATAATAATTAACCATACGTTAGTAAGATAATATTCAGTGGAAAATTGAGGGAATTATCTCAAAATGTAGTTTCCCTAATGTCATAATTCAGAGGAAAATATAACATGACGATATTGAAATGGATTGTAATATTAAATAACTTAAATATGATAATTAATTAATTCCATATGAATTTTTAATGACTATAATTATATCTATTTATATAAGTTTCTACTGAAACTATGCGATATTAACAAATAATGAATTTGAGTTCAATTTAATTCAGTGAGAATAAGATAATGATGTTAGTGGAGTGTTTTAGAAATATTTTTTTACTCTTAAATGTACGTTATTTTCCAAATAAAAAACTCAAATATAAAAATTCCCCCAAGAATCAAACTACAGTGATACATTATGATTTCACTATATCATTGATATAAATGATAAAGTAAATTTGATTGAGAAATTTCAAGAAGAAAAATATGTCATACTTTTGAAACTAATGGATGTATCCTGACAATTTGAATTTAGCTCAGAGTGAATTACTTTTAAAAAATAAAAGAAAAATGTGGTGAAACACCAGAAAATGTAAAGAGGACCATAGATGGGGGAAAAATGAGGATCATGGAGACTTTCAATATAGATAAAATTAGATAGAAAATAGAGGATTGTGATCAATTATTTGAAAAAAAAATAATTTTAAATATATTGAAAATATTAATTTTTAAACTATATAAAAAGTGAAAATAATAATATGGGGAAATAATTTTAACATTTGTAATACAAAATTATGTTCCCACTAAAAAACAAAGTTGATTTATCAGGGAATAATATTAGTGGATCAAAAATATTTCAATTAAGATGATCTACTAGGTGTTGATGGTGGATGAAGAAGTGGTATCTGACTATCATTGTGAGATACCATAAATGTGATGTTTTATTGAAAATAATAATGAAGAAGAATAGAGTAATGTGTGAAAAATTTATATAATTTTATTCTTGATTTAAAGAAATTATGAATTTATGATTTACTAAATTGTTTTACCAAATTGGATCTCGGATTTATTTAAGAATGGAAAATTAATTTATTCATTGGAGATATATTTGAAGTTGAGTTGTCACTTGAGATAGGATTGAATTCATTTAAGTGAAATAAATAGTTTAACTATAATAACATGTCTTTATTAATAGGGAGAATATTATCTGTATGATGTGTAATCCATCTATTGATCAGTGATTTACATCATCAAGTATCTAAAAGAAACACTTTCATATTCATTGCGCTAATCCAACAAACCAATGGGAATATGTGTATTAATATATATCACAATGTGACTTTGTGAATATAATCAAAAGTTATGGGTGGATTTCCATTGAAAATATGCATTATGTATAAAAATTGGGACTCTATGTAGGTGTTAAAATTACTGACCATTATAGTGTGAATTTTAATAATGTGAAGAACCGATGAATTGTTTGGATGAAAAATTATGAAAATTAGTATGCCATTGATCCAACAATATATGATACTATGTTATCCATTTATTTATATATCTGTCATAACATTTATTATGATTTCTTGGTTCTTTTTAAAATAGCTCCCTCTAATGTAAAAATATTATATAGTTTCAAAACAAAATGGGGTAAAAAATATGTACATTCTTTAGTAATTGCTGAAAAGTTTTTCACAGTTGATTCATCAATCATACATGTCCTGTGTTTTCACCAATAATTATGGGAAATTCACTTTGCAATATATTTCAGAAGTTATTTTTTATATTTACATGGTAACAATGGAATTATTAATCATTTTCTTTTAATTATAATGAAAATTATTACAACTAGATGAAATTTATCCAAAAATATATATTTCATTAATAATAATATACAATTATGTAAATATAATTTCCAAAAAAAAGGAATATATTATTAATTCTGGGTACATTTAATAAATAGAATCTATCAACAAATTTGAAAGAAGTGAGTATTTACTCTCACCATGAATAAGAAAAATAAGAAATAGAGAGTTTTTTTTCTATTAATATTTAGAAAAGTGAAATATGAATGTTTAGATTCATTCATGTGTAAAAAATATTTCATTATAAATATAAAAAAATTTATGCATAAAAATGTTAATTACCTAAAATCATATAATTAGGTGTGGTATTCTATAATATTAAATTGGAATTGATAATGATGGTGAAATAAGAAGGTACTGATTAGTTTTGATTTTTTAGAAATCTATATACATACATGATGCCCATTTTATATTGGGAAAATAAAATAAATCATTAAAAATAATATTTTAAGAACCATTGAATCTCGTTTTAAGGATTCACCTTCATAACCTGTGAAAATACAAAAAACAATGTGAGGACAGAAGATCGATAAGGGTTAGATAAAGTTTAATATATCATGAGTGAAACAAAATATTGTATATAGAATGGTATGTTACTAAACCATCACCCTTTTAATCATTAAACTATGTATAATATGGATGAAATAAATTATGGTTAAACAATTAAATATAAATAATCACAAAACATGAAACATCCCCATGGTTATTAAATGTAATGAAATAATCATATAAACAAATATAATTCAAATCATAATGAGGAAATTCATAATGATGAATATCAATAACATACTATCAATACCCTTAAATACATTTTTTCTTATGTGGGCAGAAACACATTTATTTTGGATAATTTATTTGCCTCATTAAAATTATTGATTCGTCGAGGGGAAATCTATTACCATCCACACCTGTCACATACTAATTCCAAGTAAATCCCCATATAAATGTCTGAAACATCATCAACATAATTATTATTATAATAAGTCTATCACTCAAAATTTTTATACTTATCCCATCCAAATCATCATAATCATATACCACCTATACTAAAATGGTTAATTATATTAAAATTATACAACCCATATCCAACTGGTCATAAAAATATTGAGAAATGATAAGTTTGATATCAATAAATGTTATCCTAAGTGTAAAATAATTACAATAAAGGGTTAATGTTCTTGATTAATATAAATACCATAAGAACATTCATTTAAATCATTTTTATAAAAAATAACCATTTCACAGAGAATCTATTTAAAAAAATAGACAAAAATTTGAAAATAATTTTTTGTGAAAATGAAATTTTAAAAAATCTAAAATAATATATAAAACATTTAGCTGACATTATTTTGGATAATTCTATGTTATTCATAGACATAAAAATAAATATTTTATTCACATTTTCAATAAAAATCAAACATATCTTGTTTTGAAAATGGCATGAAGATTCCTTAAAAAAATTGAAATTTAAATAACTTTTAAAATATATTAAATTAATCATTTTGAAAAAATTTACAAACATTTTTTAGTACATATTTACAAAAAAGGATTTTGCTCAAAAATGATTTTAGATTGAAGAGAGGAATGTAGTAATATATTCTTAAAAAAATATTCTGAATCATTTTATGTACCTAGGATTGTAAAATTATTACTATAACGAGATAATTTTCATTAATTAACATTTTATAATAAAATAGATTGATTTTAAAATATAATTATAAAAAATTCCCACAATGGGAGACTTAAAAAATAATTCATAATAAAAAAGATATTATGAAATAAACCCTCACCATATTGGTAACATTTGAATCCTAAAACCCCTAAAGGAAATAACATAAAAAATAAATGTCATTATTTTAAATTTATTAAAAATATAACATATCAATATAGGAAGTATATACAAAAAAATGGAATATGAGGTGATTAGGGAATATTTATCTTAAAAATTTAAGTGAGAAGAGAAACCCATATCATAGGTTAATCATCTATTGAATGTATCTGAAACTCATGTAAAATTAATATAGGAATATGATGAATATATTAAAGATAAATTATAATGTACCTAAAACATATATTTTACTTACTAATACCCTTTTATCATCCTGCTCTTTCAAATTTGTTGTTAAAAGCGTTATTTTGGTTTACAATTGCTTTGTTTTTAATATATGTTTTAGTTCAGTAGTTTTGAACAATTTAATTAGATCAAGTTGAAATAATTTCATGAATTTTATTCATGAGATAAATATAGATTATATTCATTAAATAGTTTATAGTAATATATTGTTTTTAGGGATAGAAAATAGATTACATTGCTCATGGGGATGATATGTAGTACATATCCAATGATGTTATTTCCATTTACCTCAATCAATAGAAAATATAAAAATAAATATTAATTTCAAATTCAAAAATAAAATATATATATATATATATATTAATCAAATATAACTATATTAAAAATATTATCAAAATAAAATTAAAAACATTTTACATCGCTACATGGATGCGGTAGTCCACATGGGTGCACATATGACTTCATTGTTTTAAAAATGATTGGTAGGTAAGAATTAATATGAGATATTAAATTTAATGAATAATTTTTTGATCATAAATTCCTCATATATTAATTAATATTATGCATAATTCCTTTTATTTAAATAGAATTTTAAAAATGAATCACATCACATCGTGAGGTAGTAGTCTGTCGTACACATGAGTGACGTTGTGGTATCCACCATATAACAGAATGTTATAAGTTTTATGTGAAATTATAACTCACTATGTATAAAAATATTATAACTATCATATACATTTGTTATATCCATAATTATATCCATAATTTATTTGTGGTGAGGTAAAATTAATTACATCAGTTCAAAAGGTGGTAGTCCTCAGTACACACGATTAGTGATTATGTTTCCCAATTTATGCAATTGGAAATGTCTATTAGTTATTAAATTACCTAAATAACATCTCATTATATATAATATATTCTTTCCTATAAATTATTATTGTTTAATATGTTTCTATGTAGGATTAAGATGAAATAATACAAATTTTATCTTTTACGAATATTAAATCTTCTTTGGAGAGCCTATATGATAATATACAAAAAGAAATCATATTGAGTATGAATAATAAAATTAATTCCTATCAAATGTGTGAATGTTACTATATTGGAATTTGGGATGATATTGTTTGATCCAAATGTGTTTTTATGTTTGATGAGATGAGGAGAATGCTGGCTTTTTTAAAGTGGGAGAGATGAAAGAGATTGCATTTTTTAATGATAAAGTGGTACCTACATATTTATTTTTCCTAATGAATCCAAAATAGATTTATAGAAATAAAGAGATATTATTGTGTCTAAATATCACTATAAATGTGTGTTTTACAAGTTAATGTTATTTTCAATCAATAATCTTCTTCAAATTAACCCCCAAAAATTCAATTTTTATGTTAACTGTAAAAATTTATTTTTAATATTTTCACAATACATTTTGGTAATAGAGTATTTCAACCTTATTTGTCAAATTGAATTTTTATTATTCAAATTAATGAATCCATTTTTTAAAATTCAACGTATCTGGGTGACATAATTAAAATTAAAATTAAACCACAGACATGTGGAAAGATTGTGTTTTAATGAGAAAATTATAGTGTGTATTGAATGATTTAATATAAAAATGAAAACAAAAATTTACATAATGACCAAAATGAGTAAAATATTAATATAATTGAAATAATTTTTCATTAAATACAATTTATGTTGAATTTTACTTGGTAAGTAGCTTAAACGAAAAGACATTTTTAAATAAAATTTATAATTTTTCATTATTAATAATTGATATATCTTTTTATATTTTTTTCTAAATTTCACCAAGAGATTATTTTTGACATAAATTTAAAAAATGAAGCTAATTTTTAAAAATTATTTCTCTATATGTGTCATAAATTACATTTAAATTATGTGTGCAATGTGGGAAAATTGTCTCTTAAGAAAATACATTTTTCAGAAAACATTTATTTTCCATTGATATGACTATTATTTTATTTATAATCAATAGATCTCTGTTGAATATATTTTAGAAAATTTTAGACCATATAATTATAATTTTTTAATTGTTATTAATCATATCCTACATCTTGAGGTCTATGTTATAATGGAAATGTGTCAATAATAATATTTAAATAGAGTATCATTTTTTGTTCAAGCCCCGTGTTGTGTACATTGAAAACATTCAAGGAAATTTAATATATTTGAAAATTAATATATTTTAAAGCCTCATGGTGTTAAATTATCCTCTGATATTGAAATTTTTTTTATGAACACTGTCAAATATAATGACCTGCTTTTGAAATCTTGGAGTTTAACATTCTACCCAACTTAAATAAATTACGACATCACAATATATTCTCAAAAAATGTAATTAATGTATTTTCAAATTAGTATACCATTCTTTAAATACCATATCATGGTATGGGTAAAAATCCTCATCTTTATATGAAAAAATTAGATCTATGATATTCATCTACAATAATCATTGGATAATATTTCCATTTATGATAATGTATGTGTGATGTGAAGACAATATCATGGAAGTAATGAATAATTAATAAAAGTTAGTGATAGAGATAATTGATCCCTAGAAATTGGGTGATCACGACATGATCAATGACCATAACATTATACATCTATAATGTCTAAAAAGGATACATGTTCGTTAAAAACTATTATATTATGATAACATTTTTTATTTGAGGATAAGTTTTCGAGAGTTTGGGAATTTTTTTAATATAAATTTATTTAACTAATATATAATTATGTGATTTCTTTTAATAATAAAAAATTTATCCTTTGATTTTGTGTTAATCAACATTCATATCATCACTTACTCATAGAAAAGAATATAAAAAAATGAATTTTTTATTCTAGAAGCACCAATATTAAATATAACAGGTCATAATATCCATAAAAGATAATCATTTTATTAATATTATCTTTTATAAAACGAAAATGTTTAGAAAAAATTATCAAATAACACCCAAATATCATCTTTCTTTATAATGCCGAGACAGTAGAATCCAAGAGTTGATGCATTTTTTTAATTCAATCACATTATTTCATGCAGTAAAATCCCAAAGGGCCGATCGATTTAGATGTTAGTAAAAAATGATTACATAAATGAACATTATATTACTATTCATAAATAAAATAAAACATGGAATGTTATTTGAGAATGCTATTATTATTCAATATTAACCCTACATATCAATCATAATATATTTCTTCACATCATGGGTAATAATGAACCATAATAAAGGGGTGAGATCATATGCCATGTGTGGATATCCAATATAGTGTAATCTATCAATGAAAGAATAAACATTTAATTTAAGGTATATAAATGAAACAAAATCCTTTTAAACATAAACATGAACACAATATGGACAAAATAAATCAAAATAATTGAATTTAATCAGTCACATGTATATTATACTAGTATAATAATAACATGTTATATCAATAACTAATATCATAATAAGTGAATGCATAATACTCGATGTATTTGTTTAAAATTCATAGGTCACGGCATGCACATTTGTCAGTCGAGGATGCGCTGTTTGTTTCCCCGCATTCCCACTTTCAAAAGGAAGTTGGAATTCATCGCTTATTCAAGGACGTTTTCTCCTTGATCAAAATAGGATAATGGGATTTTGGTTCCTCCTTTCATGGATCACTCCTCAGAACTCATCTCTTAGTCCGGGTCTCCCTTATAGAATTATAATTTTGTTCCTGAAAATCATCCCAGTGTCATATCTTCATGGACACATGTTAATTAAACTGCTTCATTAAAGACATTCTAAGGGGTCCGGTCAAGGAAAAAACCCTTAGTCGGGGGAGTAGTCACGTTGGACATCACTGGTGTGTCTAGGCGCTGGAACACTAGGGCTGCTGAATTACTTCCTTTATGATATGGCTTCTCAAAGGCCTAGAAGCCTGATGAATCCCTCCTTGAATGAAGGGAATTAGATTCCATGGGAATGTATCTGAGGTTTTTCACAACTTTCCATGTTTAACACATGGTATGATATGAGTTTAATGTCTATAGAAGACGGATTAGACTGATTAGAACACTAACAGGAGTGGATTATGTGGGTGTAACACCTATAGGGATCACTGATGCTTGGCCTAATGCGTGGTTAGTTACAGGGTTTGTAACACTCCGACCCTAATTACCTAGAGTCGGTGCTTTATTACATAACATTGACATAATCACAAAAGATCATGTATCAAAATTCCGATTAGTTTAGTAGCCTTATAAGTACTAGATACATTCATAACGTTTACATTAAATTATAAAATGGAAAACTACAAGAACATTTTGTTCCACGGACAACACTGAGATCCCATATACTATCCCTACAGGTCATTCATAATATACTTATTCACATCCTGGGAAAAATAAAACATAGAAAGGGGTGAGCACAGATGCTCAGTAAGGATAATAATATAGCCTAAATTTTCATAAATAAGCATAAACATTTAAGGCAATGTATAGAACAAAAAAATACATTTTAACATAAAAATCATCATAATATGGAAAATATAAATCAAAATAATTCCATTTAAATAATAACATGGATATTCAACTTGTCGAATAATCACATGCCATATTAATAGCCACTTTCATAGTGATGGAATGCATAATGTCAGACGTTCATAACCACATAGTCAAGGCCTTGTGACAAGACTAAAAATAAGATTATTTTAAGGCCATGCACAAAGAAACTATTTTGTCTCATGAGACCTACTGATGCATCGAGGAGCTATAGTGGGCTCCACCCGTCACTTACTAATTCCAATGCATTCCCCATATGAAAACGTTTAAACATCATATATATATTCATATTAAAACTAGCATATGAAATGTTAATACATTATCCATAATCCATGAATGGTATGAAATAACACATACACAGTCAAACATATCACAAGACCTTCAATACAATATGGAAGTTTTGTATCATAATAAACCAACATCAAACAAACTTAAAATCCATTAATGGATGTTGACATAGATGAAATCAAAAAAAAATTAGAGATATATCTCGTTCTATTTTGAAATCATTTAAAGGTTACGTAATTATAAAAATAGATTTATATTTTAAAATATCTTTATATTATTCTTGGGATGATTTGACTATGTTATAACGGTGGAAAATAGCCTCAAACAGTGAAAATTTAAAAAAACATTCTTACCATAATTTTGTGGAAATGGTCATAAAGTACCCTATTTGGAAAATGACAGAATGATTCCTTTCAAAAAAAATTATAAAAAGTAGAAAAGGGTATAAATTAATTTAACCCATAGTCATGTAAATAGTAAAAAATTTATTGGAGTACATTTTTACTAAACATGGATGTTGATGATAAAGTGGTCACAGTAGATATTTACGTCAAAAAAATCTCGGATAACAAAGATATTTTGAAATTAACCCTGGCCTTTTACTTTTCCTTGGTAGAGGGTAGGTTAACCTCTTGTATAAGGTTTAAATAATTTTTATTTAATTTTACAAGAATCGTATACATTAATATGATATCATATATTATCTTTTGGTATTTCTTTGTTAATAATGTATTTGTATTATCGTCATTCCGGGTGTTAAATGATTCGTTTTCCTTTATATTTTTGTTACATAAATAATGTTTGTTATGTATAGGATGTATCTTATTCATATTCATAATTATATTAAGTCTTAAAAATTCTCTTTAGTCATCTAATTAAAATTAGTCTTGAATGGATACGATGAGGAATGAATCTCATCGCGTTCGTAGAGACGGTAACTCATACGTACGCACGAGCGACAATATCATTCTTTTGATTTTAAAATAATTTATAATTCGGTGTTATATCATATATACAGAATCATTATCATGTTATATATATTATTTACACCAATTACACATCATTATTATACCATACAAATAATAAAGTATTGAATAACAATTACACTACGACATGGAGGCAGTAAGCCATACGTACGCACGTATGGTGACATGTAATTCGAAGGATGGATAGAATAATAAATATGGTTGTACCATAAATATAATAAAATAATATTATCTATAATATACTGGAGTTATTAATTTATAATGGAAATAACAAAGAAAGAGGAAGTGGATGAAGAATGTAACTTGAAAGAGGTGATGAAATATTTACCACTTCTTCAGGTTAATTCTTTTGATTTGATCAAAAGGGATTCATAGGTTGGTTTTATGACTAATGGAAGACCTCTAGGATGAAGGTAGGGCAGTTCATAGGGTGTTTGGGAAGTGGTTTTTTGAGCCTAAAGGCATTGAGTGTGTGAATTATAGAGAAGGGTAAGTGCCCTTTTATAAGAGGGGTGAGGGGCACCTTAGGAAATGCTAGAAATATTATTTTATAATAAAATAACTTTGGATTTATAATGGCTCTAAAGTGAATTTTATAAAGGTAAAGGTGGGGATGGATTGATAACCACACAACCAATATGTTTTATACAGGTTTGTGTCAGTATATTAACCTTATCGTTTAGATTTAACTCTTAGTTAAATAGTTTGACATTTATCATGTCTCTTTGTATTTTTATATTATATGGTTAATAAACATAGTATATTCTTTCAAGAGAACCCCAATTCGTTCATTAATGATATAACTATATTTATGAAAGTCATTTTACTGATCCTTATATTTTTAGGAATATTATATCAATTAATAATATAATATTTTTTTAAAACTCTTTTATGCCAATTTTGATAGTATTTGGTATTTTGTTTTTTTAATTCATAACTACATTATTACATAAAAAAAGTCATCTAACCTACCCTACCATTTCATATTAACCTATAAAATTAGTGTATGGGATCAAAACATTCAAATTAATTTTATTTCAACATTTATAAATCCATTTATTTGATTCTTTCATTAAAAAATAAAATATTGCATCATAATTATGTCATAAATAAATTTCATTATTGAATTTATAAAAAATATAAATAAAATACCCTTATGTAAGAACTATTTTTAGCTTTCTAATGAATATTTATAGTTGAAGAGATAACAAATATACCCTTATGTAAAAATTGGTTTAATAAAAGATATATTCTTATGTCATTTTTTATTTACTTTAACTTAATTAATATAAATTGTCATCATCACTTACAAGTGGATCCATGGGGTCCCAAAATAAACCCAAGGATGCTCATGGTCGGAAATGTATCATAAAATAAGGTTGTAACTTGTTTTAGGATAATTTAATATTATTATAATAATATTTTTTAACCTTATTTACCGGATATACCTTTTAACTATGGTTAATAAAATATTTACCGAAAAAATTATTCAAAATATCTAAAAATAAAAGTTACCTATTTACACAATTTAGACCTATGGATTCTAAATATGGTATAATTTTTATAAATTATTAACAAAAAAGTGGCAGAAATTAATTTAAAATTAATTCCCGTTGTCAAACCAAATAAGTGTGTTTTTAAGAAATAGTAACTATCAAAAGATTAACATTTGCTTATTTATAGTTTAAATGTGATATTACATCCAATCACAAACATTTAATTAAATGGTAAAAATATAATCTAATTATACTTAAAAACTACACAATAGTATAATTTATAACTATAAATTATTTTTATTAAAAAATTTGTTTTTAATTAAAATTTAGTATTTTTCACTATTCATCAAAAATTGAATGTTTTCAGAAAAATAAAAACAATTCACCCTTAGCTAATTTCAGTACTCCAAATAAAAAAATGTAGTCCATTTTGAATGTTAAAATCTATAAAATTGTAAAAAGAGGATATTACTATTCAAAATGGCTAGTTTGATTGGTTGTGGTGTGTTAGAACTTGAAGTTGTGTACAACACACGATATTGAATTTTTCAAAGGGGAGCATACCGTGGAAGCATGGGTTGTTACATTCTCCCCTCCTTCAAATAATTTCATCCTCGAAAATTCTAGAGTATTTCTACATAAAAAGATTTGGGTGGTTCTTCATCATATTTTCCTCAGGTTCCCACATTGCCGCTTTCATCTTATGGTTTCTCAATAGAATTTTTACCAGACAAGTTGTTCGGTTTCTCAGCACTTATTCTCTTATATAAAAAAGAATTATAATCTCTTCATAATAAGATAGATCATGTTCCTGTTTAAATTCCTCATAGGTAAGTACATGCCTTGGGTCACACATGTGTTTTCGCAACAGTGGTACATGAAACACATCGTTATCTTTGAAGAGACTTGGCGGCATTGCAAAATGGTAAGCTACAGCCCCAATTCGTTCTATAATTTTGAAAGGTCTGATGTACATGGGACTCAATTATACATTCTTACCGAAATTTATATCACCCTTCAATATAGATACCTTGAAGAATACATGATCTCCGAACTGAAATTCCAAATCCATCCTTTGATTATCGGTAAATCTCTTATGCCTACATTGAGCTGCATTGATGTGGGTTTTGATTACCATAACCTTTTCCATCATTTCCTCCACATGTTTTGTGCCTAAGAGTTTTATTTCACCAACATTATCCTAACAGGTTTGTGTGCCACATCTCTTTCTGTATGATGCTTCATATGGTGCAATATGAATACATTAATAGAAGCTATTGTTAGAGGAACATTCTACCAGTGGTAAATATTGATCCCACATACCTTGAACGTCATGTGAGAAAGATCTAAACAAGCCTTATAATGTTTGAATAGTATGTTCTGATTGTCCATCAGTGTCAGGGTGGTAGGCAGTACTCAAATGGAGTTCAATTTCTAGGGATTTCTGTAGTCTTTTCCAGAATCTTGATGTAAAATGGGGATCACAATCAGAAAAAATCCACAGTGGTTCTCAATGAAGTCTCACAACATCATTAATATATAGTCATGATAGATGTTCAAGTGGTAAATATTTTCTTATAGCAAGAAAATGTGCTGACTTGGTAAGACGAGCAATAATGACCCATATTACAACGTTCCTTTTAGGAGTATTTAGTAGTCCCATTACAAAGTACATCGTAATATTATCCCATTTCCACTCAGGTATGGGAAGAGGTTTCAAGACTCATCCTGGATGTTTCCTTGCATCTTTCACTTGTAGAAAAACCATACATCTTGACACAAAATCAGCAATCTCCCTCTTCATGTCATCCCACCAAAAATATTTCTTCAAATCTCTATACATTTTGGTTATCTTTGGGTGCATAGGGAAATTGGAACTACGATCATCCTCCAACAATTCCTTTTTTAGATCTAGTATATCGGGAACACAAAGTCTCTTCCCAAATTTAAAAATTCCATCTTTATATATGAAGTCTCTCAATCTCCCATTATTCATATCTTTAATATTCTTTTGAAACTCTTCATCATCGGTCTTAGAACTCTTTATCCTTTCTAGTAAATATGGTTTGGCAACCATGTGAAAAAGTATTGATGATACATCTTCTATGGTAATTCTCATATCCACATTTACGATATCAATGAGAATATGATACCTTTCAAATCTCATCTTGTTCAAAACTCCAGGATATTTTCTACTCAAAGCATCTTCCACCATATTTTCCTTCTTCGGGTGGCAGTGTATCGGGCAATCATAATCCTTGAGTAGTTCAAGCCATCGTCTTTTCCTCATGTTCTGTTCTTTATGTGAGATAATATACCTAAAACTCCTGTGCTCTGTATAAGTCTAACATTTTTCACCATAGAGATAATGTCTCTATATATTCAAATAAATGATTATAGATACTAACTCAAGATCAAGAGTAAGATAATTTTTCTCATGAATTTTTAGATGTTGTGATGAATTGGCAATAACCTTAATATTCTATATAAGGACACAACTACGTTCTTTCTTCGATGCATCATAATAAATAATAAACCCATCTTTCCCCAATGGTAGAGTCAATACATGATCATTGACTAATCTTCTCTTTACTTCTTCATAACATTCTTCACACTCTTTTGGCCAAGCAAATTTAACCCCTTAATGTGCAAGCATGGTTAATGGGTTAGCCAATCGGGAAAAATTATAGACGAAACGCCGATAATAACATTCTAAACCAATAAAATTGTGTACCTCGGTTATACTCTTCGGTGATAGATATTCTAGGATTTCCTTGGTCATTGAAGGATCAAAAATGATTCCATTCTTAGAGGAAACATGGCCAAGAAAATAAATCTCCTAAAGCTATAATACACACTTTCTAAACATCCCATGAAATTCATGTTTTCTAAGAGTCATTAGAATAATGTGAAAGTGATTTCTAGGATCTTTGTAGATTTTGGTATATACCAAGATATCATCAATAAATAACACCAAATAGTCATCAATATATTCCTTCAAAACTCTATTCATTCGATCTATGAAGTCCGAGGGTGCATTAGTCAATACAAAAGGCATTACTATAACCCCGTAATGCCCGTACATGGTTTGAAAGGCTATTTTTGGAATGTATCCATTTTTCAAAGATAATTGTTAATATCCAAATCGAAGGTCAATCTTTGATAAGTTTTTAGCTCCATGAATTTGGTCGAATAAATCATCAATGCGAGGTAGGGGTTATTGTTCTTTATTGTAATATCATTGATATCCATGTAGTCAGTGCACAACCTCATAGATCCATCTTTCTTCTTAACAAAAAGAACAGGGGAACCCTGTAGAGAAACTCTAGTGTGAATAAATAACTTATTACTAAATATCTCTAGTTGTTTCTTTAGTTCCATTAATTCCACAATGGCCATTCTATAAGGGGTCTTCGATGTGGGCATTGATCCAGGAATTAAATCAATGGAAAACTCAATTTCTCATTCTGGAGGATGTGCAGGTAAGTCTCTAGGAAACACATCAACATATTCTTTCACAATAGGTATTTCCTCTCTTTGAACATTTATTTCCTCACCCGAGCTTATTTCATTATCTTCCTCCCCAATAATTGAATTTAGTTGAGCTACTGGGGGTGGATCAAGATAATAATTATGTGGTGATGATTCTGCCTTAAATATAAGGTGTTCTTTATCATCATCAACAAAAATAGTAACATCCTTATTCTTATAATAAATTCTTTCATCATGGTCTAAAATCCAATCCATAAAGAGGATTATATCAAATTCAATCATGGGTATGAAGATTAGATCAGCAGATAAAGAAAATTTATGTTCCCTAATGGGGAATGATTCACAAAAATGTGTTACAATGATATTTCCCTTAAGAGTTTTGACTGACAACTCCCTTGTTAAATCAAATTGGAAATATATAGTTTTCGTATAAAATTGGGAAGAAATGAAACAATTCAATGATCCAGAATCAAATAAAGCATTGGGAAAACTTGAGGAAACCATTAAATTACATGCCACTACGTCTTTCGAAGCATCAATCTCAGCAGTAGTGATAACATAAGATTGGTCTTGATCACTTGGCCTTTTCTGAGGCATGTTAACCTAACACTTAGGAAATTCATTTTCATAATGGCCCGTTTCTCTACAATTTTATCATTCAACATTGCTAGCCTCTTTCTTCCCCTTGCAACCACGAGCTTAGTGTCCTTTTTCACTACACTTGTAACAGACTCTCATTCCCTTCAGGAAAGTAACAGGGTGTTTCTTCCCACATTTACTACAGGATGGATATTCAATTTTTCCCTTCTTCCCCTTATTTCCATTTCTAGAGTGTTCAACAGATCTATTCTTCTCCTGCTTTTCTTTAAAGTCGTAATACATAGAGAATTATTTTTCTATCTTGATAGCACAGGAGACCATATCTTCATACGACCAGAATGATTATGAGAATAATACTCGATGGAGAAATGGTTTTAACCCATCAAAGGAAAGATCAATATTACTTCTTGGGATACATTTATAATCTGCAGAATGCGTCACTAACCTTCTAAAGTTATCCTCATATATAGTGATATTCTCATCCTCCTTTTTCCTCAAACTCAAAAATTTCCTTTCCATATCTTCTCGATGGTCACAATGAATGTATTTTTCTATGAAAATATATTCAAACTCCCTCCATTCCATATTTGATTCTTCATCATCTTCCTTTGTGTTTTTAATCAACGACCATCATTGATCAGCATCTCCAATGAGGATGTAATATTCCATGACAACTTTTCCCCTTTCACTACTCTCCAAGGCAATGAATATTTTCTCTAAGGAATTTATCCATTGCTCAGCTACTAGTGGATTTGTACCCCCATTAAATGATGGTGGTTTTTGCCTCATGAAGTGATCTAACATTGACCCTCCACACTGTGGATCAGGGTACTCCATATGGGTAAGGTTATTATTCATAACCTGAGTAAGTTGTCCCAGTATGGTGATTAGCTGATCAGCACCAGGCATCACCATCTCCACTAATTATCTTGAGTAGGAGGGAAATACCTACATGGATCTCGTGCATTGATATAGTTTCCATTCCTTCCACTAGGTGCCATTTATAATCAATGGGATAAACTAGATTAGTTTATGAATCGAAATACATAATTCCAAACTTGTAAAACACTTAATATAAATTGAATAGTTTTTGGATATAATCCATAATCAAAAAAGTGTTTTCATTGAGGAATTATATACTCATAAACCCTTTATAATGGTTTTTAAGGAAAATGGGAATTATCCTAAGAATATCCCCTGAGTGTGTCGTAACCAAGAGTGCATCAAGGCCCGTTGTCCTGCACCAGTTCTTGTTCGAGTCTAGATCAAAGTTATTTTTTCAGGTTTCACCCCTTGGTACATCTATTCCAAAGCCACCTCTACCTGCTCATATCCAGACATGGATGTATTTCATTGAATAACTCACAAATTCTCTACGATACCAAAATTCTATGAAGTTCTTTTATACTAATCCTCAAAGTCTATCTTAGGTCTATGTGCTCTAATCAATATTTATCAAAATATAGTGTCCAAGGATTGTACTAAAATTCCTCTAATACCAACTATAATGCCCCAACCCCAATTACCCAGAGTCGGTAAATTGTTATTTAACATTGTTATAATCCCAAAATATCATTTCTAGAAAGACCGATTAGTTTAGATTCCCGGGAAGTAGTAGATACATTCCTAATGTTTAAATTACATGATAAAATTGAAAACTACAACAACATTGTTTCCATGGACAACACTGAGATCCCATAAACTATCCCTTCAGGCCAGTCACAGTATACTTCTTAGCATCCTGTAAAAAATAAAACATAAAAAGGGATGAGCATAGATTCTCATTAAGAATAACATTTTGGAGGAAACTTTCATAAATAATTATAAATATTTAAAGCAATGTATAGAACTAGAAAATGCCTTTTAAAAAAAATCATCATAATAAGGAAAATAAAAATCAAGATAATGCAATTTACTTAATCGCATGGATATTATACTAGTTGAATAATCACATGCCATATTAATATCCACTTTCATAAAGATGGAATGCATAATGCCAGACTTTCGTAACCCCATTGTCAAGGCCTTGTGCCAAGACTACAAAATATTATTTTTTGAAGGCCTTTTTCCATGACAATAGTTTGTCTCATGAGACCTACTGATGCATCAAGGAGCTATAGAAGGTTCCACCAATCACTTACTAAGTCCAATGCATTCCACATATAAAAAGATTTAAACATTACAAAAACATTCGTATTAAAACTGGCATACGAAATGTCAACACTTTATCCATAAATCATGAATGGTATTAAATAACACATACATAGTCACACATATCATAATACCATAAAAATAATATATAAGTCTTGTATCATTATTAATCAACTTCAAAAAAAACTTAAAATCCATCAAACTATGTTGACATAGATGAAATCAAAACATTTTTAGAGAAATATCTCTTTCTATTTTGAAATCATTTAAAGGTCATGTAATTATAAAATAAAACATTTATATTTGAAAATATTCTTATAATATTTTGATGGATTTTTAAATGATGTTATAACAACATAGAATAGCCTCACCCGCCGTAGATGTTAAAAAAACATTCTTACCTTAATTTTGTGGAAAAAGTCATAATGTACCCTGTTTGGGAAATGATGGAAACATTCATTTAAAAAAACAATAAAAAGTAAAACAAGGGTATAAATTACATTAAATAGTATTCTATTAAATAGTAAAAATGTTTTGGAATACATTTTTAAGAAAAATGGATTTGGATGATAAAGAGGTCCCAGTTGATACTTACATAAAAACGACCTCGGATAATTTTGAACTTGTGAAATTAACCCTTACCTTGTGCTTTTCTTTGGTTGAGGGTAAGTTAACCTCTTGTATAATGGTTAAATAATAGTTATTAAATTATAAAATAATCATATAAATTAATATGATATCATATATGATCTTTTCATTTTGTTTTGTTAATAATATCTTAGTATTATCGTCGTTACAAGTGTTAATTGATTCAATTTCCATCATATTCATTATAACAAAAGTAATGTTTATTATGGATAGGATGTATCTTATTCATATTTAGAATGGTATTAAGTCAAACATTATCTTTAATCATATAATTAAAATTATTCTTCAATGGATACGATGGGGAATGAATCTCATCGCGTTCATGGAGACCGTAATCGGTACGTACGCACAAGCGACAATATCATTATTTTGATAATAAAATAATATATAATTTGATGGTATATCCTATATAAAGAATAATTATCATGTTATATTTATTATTTACATCAATTAAACATAATTATTATACACATCCAAATAAAAATGTATTGAATAACAATTACACCACGACATGGAGATAGTAAGCCGTACGTACGCACGTATGGTGACATGTCATTCAAAGGATGGATAGAATAATTAATATGGTTTAACCATTTTTATAATAACATTACAGTACTTAAAAGATAGTGGATTTATTTATTTTATAATGTAAATAATAAATAAATAGGAATTGGAAGAAGAAAGGATGTTGAAAGAGGTGATGAAATATTTACCTCTTCTTCGGGTTCTTCATATTGATTTGATCAAAAAGGATCCTTAGGGTGGCTTTATGACTAATGGAAGGCCACTAGGATGAAGGTAGGAGAGTTTATAGGGTATTTGGGTAGAGGTTGTCCATGATTAAAGGAATTTATTGTGTGAATTAGAGATAAGGTTGAGTTCTATTTTATAAGAGTGGTGAGTGGCACATTAGGAAAACCTAGAATGATTATTTTAAAATAAATCCATTTTTGGGTTATAATGACTCAAAAATGAATTATTTAAAGGATATCATAGGGATAGGTTGAAAACACTCATAAAATAGGTTTTAGATATGTTTGGGTCAGTATATTAACCTTATCTTTTAGATTTAACTCTTAGTTAAATAGTTTGACATTAACCATGTCTCTTTATGTTTTTATATTATATGGTTAATAAACATACTATATATGTATCAGAGAACCCCAAGTGGTTCATTAATGATATAAATATCATTATATAAGTCATTTTTCTATGCCATATATTTTGAGGAATATTATATCAATTAATAATATGATATTTGTTTTAAAAACTCTTTTATGTCAATTTTGACACTATTTGCTATTATGTTTTTTCTAAATTCATAACAGTATTCATACATCAAAAAAAATTATCTAACCAACCCAACCATTTCATATTGACCTAAAAATTTAGTGTATGGAATCAAAACTATCAAATTATATTTATTTTGACATTTATAATACCCGTTACTTGATTCATTCATTAATAGAGAAAATACTGCATCATCATTTTTTCATTAATAAATTTAATTTATAATTGTCTAAAAAATATAAATAAAATACCATTATCTAGGAAATATTTTTATATTTATAATTAATATTTATCTTTGAAGATATAACATATATAACATTATGTAAAAATTCATTTACTAGAAGATATATGTTTGTGTAATTTTTGTATTTACTATAGCTTAATTAATTTGAAGTCGGATTATCATTTACAAGTGGCTCCATGGGGTCCCAAAATAGACCCAAGGATTCCCATAGTCAGAAATGTATCATAAAATAGGGTTATAACATGTGTTAGGGTAATCTAATATTATTATAATATTATTTTTTCCTTTCTTTATTGGATTTACCTTTTAACCATGATAAATAAAATATTTACCGAAATAATTATTCAAAATATCTAAAAATAAAAGATACCTATTTACACAAATTGGACTGTCAGATTCTAAATATGGAATCCATTTTTCTAAATTCAAAACACAGAAGTGGCATAAATTAAATTAAAATTAATTCCCGTTGTCAAAACGAAAAGCGTGTTTTAATGAAATAGTAACTATCAAATGATTGAAAGTTGCTTATTTCCAGCTTAAATATGAAATTACATCAAATGAAAAACATTGGATTAAATGGTAAAAATATAATCTAATTATACTTAAAAACCACTAAATATTATAATTTATCAATATAAATTATTTTGATTAAAAAATATGTTTTTTTTAAAAATTTAGTATATTTCACTCTTCATCAAAAATTGAATGTTTTCAGAAAAATACAAAAATTTCACCCTTAGCTAATTTGGATACACTGTATCCAAAAATGAAGTCCATTATGAATTATAAAATTTATAAAATTTCAAAAAGTGGGTATTAAAATTTATTACAGCTAGTTTGATTGGTTGTGGTGTGTTAGAACTCGAAGTTGCATACAAGACACGCTATTGTATTATTCAAATAGAAGCACACCATGGAAGATTGGAGAGTTACAGGGTTTTTTCTGGGAGTAGTGAAGTGGTGAATTGGAATGATCTCACTGGGATGTGGCGTCCCGTGTAAGAATCTTGATAGATGATGGAGAGTTGAATGATGTGGAGGGGTAATGAGACGAAACCATAGTGAAGGTGACAATAGTATTGTCATTAACGCTCAAAGGGACTTCCTACATATCCCTGTGGCATGGAATCAATGTTCACATAGTTCAGCGGGGTGATAGTAAACCTGAGGAGGCAACCTGTATGGATGAGACCCGGTGGAATTGGAACCTCCGGGAGGGGGCATGACCTTCCTAAAATATATAGGCTCTGGGGAAAGACCAGGATGTGACATGGGTTATGGTATTGGTCCTGAGGGAGGAGTCCTATGTAATTTTTCATGGCAAGGATAAAAGTACATGTAGTTCAAAATGGGGCATATAATTTGTGTGTGCACAAAGGACAATGACATAATGATATAATGGGGCATACACATGGTTAGCAGCCTGAGGTCAGTTTGAATCCATTGGGATAGAACAAGGATGTGGATCCCAAATAAGGGATGAATGTGACATAACATAAAGTGGGAAACATAATGTCTTACAACTAGTTGGGGTTGAAAATTAATTACATCTGAATAGGGTACACAACGTCTTAACATTCAATGGGGATCACAATGGATTACCGCTGAATAAGGAACAATTTAATGTCATATGGGAAAAAGGGGAATGCAGTTTAATGTCATGCAGGATGGGGGTTGATCGATATGGAGTGGTTGGGACCAATGGGTTTTGGGCTCGAACTATAGGAAGGCTTCATAATGTAACCTACTCTAGTAAGGATCAATGTCTGCATAGTATGAGAGAGGGTTTTGGTGAACCAACCCGAATGGAGTCATGACCAATTATTTTTGGGCTTCAACCTCTGGAAGGATTCCTATGTACTTTTCCTTCACAAGGATAAAATTCCACATGTTTCCAGATAGTTTCGTTAGGGAATACACTCTAGGGAATCCCAGATATGATTTTATGGTCGATGCTTACACTAAGACCACGTGATTCATGCCTAGTATGAGCATCAAGAGATACCAAAGACCCTATGATCACATTGTGAAAGGTGCATTTGTGGGAATTAGAGTGGGGATTACACATCATTAGTAGCCCAAAAAGGAAAAAGGGGCATATGCATGGTCTGCAACCCAACGAGGAAATTGGGTCTTACACATGGAAAGTAGCCTAGGGAGATGGATATTGGGACATACTCTAGGAAGGAGGCTTGAGTGGTGAGAAATCCAAACTGGAGAGGGATTTGGAATAGAATAGAATAAGGCTTCGGGGCCCATCCCCCTCTAGTCATTGGAATCTATGAAGACAATAGGATCAGATATGGATACTCTTTTAAAAAAGGCTAGAGGATTACACCAAAGTGGTTTCCCCTTCCCCATGGAAATACATCGCTCCAGAAAATATGATCTCATTCCTTGTGAGGAGGACCTCACTCCCGGGGAGACTAGTGGGCGTGGAGAATGTATAAGACAGGGTTCCCCATGTATGATGAATGCAGCGGGTTTATAGTTTAACGTCATGTATTTAGTACGATGGTGATTGATTGTTTAATGTCCTACAGCTCAGGTGAGGGGGTGCACTCCTCACCCCTATGACTTACAGAACTGACACTCCCCTGCCATTGGGGAATGGAAGGCATCAGTAATTCCATGAAATTATGGTGGTGTAGATGGATCCTTTGAGGGTCCCATGTTAGAGTGGCTACGTGAAGAAGAAATTTCCATTAGCATGCCTATGAAAAGAAGAATAAGGATAAGAAACACAACAGGAAGAACCACCCATGGTATATTTAGATCACTTCTTCAAAACCTGGATGGTCGACAGGAAGAGTAGTTACTGAGCAAAGGGGTTCACAAGTATATTCCTTGTGAAGCTCTGGTTCTCCATGTAGTTGATGGTATTTACGAAGGGGTATGCTTCGTGAAGTGGAGTGTCCTAGACAAGGTGTTGGGAATATGTTCATATACAAGATGATTCACCATGTTGAAAGGCCTTTTCGGAGTAGTATTTCACAATGCAAGGGTTCCCTGTGATGTATAGCATTGCGAAGAAATGTGCTTTGCAATGAAAAGTGACCATGCCTTGGCATGTGTGTCACATGTTCACGGAGGGTATTTTTTGATGCATAAGTGCTCCACGAAGAAACGAGTCCCCTCGGGGATCCCTTTACATTGAAAAGGCACGTGGGATTCATAAGGGGAATCAGTATTTGAAGAGGGGTTTAATTAAGGAAAAGGTAAAGGCACATTGTGATGATAACGTACCTCAAAGAACTAATAGTTCATAGCGAAAACATTTCGTGGAAATTTGAGAGCATAGAATGGGGAAGGTCATAAGATCCATTATTTGGGATCGAAAGGATCCTGTAATTTATAGGCAAGAGGCGCCATGAAGCCGAGCTCTCATGGCATGAAGACACATGTAATTTTTTCATAACCACTAAGCCTCCCACTTCCTCCCTCTACGGCGGCTTCACAAATGTCAATCCAGTTCGTGGATCCTCCTACATCCATGATCCATGGCGGCTTCGTAAACATAAAATCTCATAGTGGGTCATCCCCCCTCCTTATTTCATGGTGGCTTCAAAAATATAAAATCAGTTAATGGAGCCTCTCTCATCCTAGCTCTGTGGCGGCTTCCTAGGGGGTGAGATTCACATCAGTTGGGGTGTTGTCGGGCTCTGTGGGAGAGCTTCGTGAGGCATCCCCAAGGGCTTCACATTTTCTTCTCCTCTTCCCAAATTATGGGGCCAACATATTCCCCCCTCCATCTTGGGGCTGACGATAAAATGATGGTTGAAGTTTGAGGTTCAATCGCTAAAACTCCATGGTCAACCGTGAAGAAGACTTGTGAAAGAACAACCATGAGGCGGAGAGATGATGTGCGGTCTAAGCATGCTACAAATATCGCCACAATCGAATGATCTATAAAGTGAAAGGGGTAATCGCCTATAAATAGGGGAGGTAGAGTTCTCTTTTTTCCTTTATCACCTTCATGTTTTGGAACATAGTCCTCTTTATTCGCCAATCTAATCATTATTTTCAATTTCTCCCCATTAATTGAGATTCCTGCTTCACAGTGCACAGATAGTCATTGGCTCCACGGTATTGTGCTCTATGGCTTGCGCCTGAAGGTCCAGGTGGGACTCCACGATTTCAATGCTGGGATCGAGCTCCACGGATAGTATTCGCTGATGGGCTTCACGAAGTTGCTTCGCAAACAAGAACCAAGAAGTCCCAAATTTCCAAAAACTAAATGGCTCACCAAATGTCTGTTTGGGGGGCCCTACGGATGCTACCGGTAGGGAAGAAGTGGTAGATAGCTTGGGTATAAGGGAGTTCATACGAAGAAATTCTGACCATAATTCGCTGGTAGAGCTATTGTTAGATAGGTAGAGGGTCTATTCACTAGCGAAGAGGTTGCCTCTATATTGTTTCAGCCAGAGGGATGATGTCTTCATCCTCAAAGAAAGCAGGGATGAGCCAGTTTATTGGCTCAAGATCATGTCGAGTCAGTGCCATTAGTTATGGGAAGCTGGTGACCTTGTCATGGAGGACTTCATGTCTTTTGTAACTGAATTCTATAATATCTTGTGAACAATGTGGATAGGAAAGAGATGTATCCTAAGACATCTCCCCCACTATATTGTACCATTATAAAGGAAGCCTTGGGGAACATGGAGAAGGGGTTGTCTGAGGAGTGGGATATATTCCAGGGTGACAACTTCACAGATGACTGGGCCTCGGCTTACTGGGTAGGTGGCATGTGTGAAGAGTTCAGGGCAGAGCTGAAGAGAGTGGGAATGTATGATGTGTCTTGGGCCTCACAATTCCATATCTATAAGCCGATGCACCTGATTATGGATTTGTTGGGAAAATGGATGTCGAGGACCAATACCTTTCACATGCACCATGGAGAGGTTGGAATCCATCTATGGGACCTACATCAAATCTCTGGGGTTCAAATAATGGGTCTGACTTATGATGTGTTCCTCCCTGTTATGGGTGTGTGGGAGGATCTGGATCTGATTCCCCCATTGGTGATGGTGTTGATTAACATAGTTTCAGGAGTGGACAAGTAGTAAGTTTGGGATGTCCATTTATAATAGAGGTTCAAGAAGTTCTTGAACTTCCCAGAAAATATGTAGTCCCTTGTGAGGCCTCAGACATTCCCAAGGGGTTCTTAACGAGGAACAGAACAATCATACAGGTGGCTCATAGAGGATATCCAGTAGAACATGTGAGGATTATACATCAGTACCGATAAAAAAGTTCTCAGGTTGTCTTCATTCATTTCAACACTCATTTAAAGTTGGATTCGGCCAGTAATAGACACAAACATTGGTGTGTGACTGAGAACGATTATCATGGCATCTGTGATGGTGATAGGGGGACATGTCAACCTCAGAATGCTGATGCTTTCAAAGATGTAAAAGATGATGTGTCATATCGACAATGGGATGAAGCCATGGAGAATATGCAGGCCATTCCACATCATGTATGGGTGGATAGCACCACTTGTCAAGGGGATCTGTGAATATATGAACCCCATATCCCATCCTGGATAGAATTTCTTCTTGTCCAATCAGAATGTTGTGGGGATATTTTCATCCAAGATGACTGTGAAAGTAGTGCTGAACTGGGTCTGGAAGGCAGATGCATTCAATTTCAACCCGTTCCCACTACCAGCAGGTCTGTTCACTGATGAAGGCCAAGGAACATAAGAGCATTGGTCCTATCTCATGGCCTTTCGAGGTGGGTTCTTAGTGGCATGGGAGGACCGAAATTCCGTTGGTGATTCGTACACCCTATAACAATTTGCAAGGTAGTTTCTGTGTATGGAGAATTTGACCCTACAACTCTATTTAGGGGTGTTCCATGAAGATCACCCACGTGTAATAAGGAATATGTGGCTCATGTTCACACGAAAGGACGAGAAGATGCGGAATGAGCTGCCTCCTCCCATAGCCGTCTTTGGACTAGTGAATGAGTACGCCAAATGTTAGGTGTCTACCTACCCTATGGAGATATTGAATCATCCAACCATTCAGTATAGTGGTGGGGTGCCTCCCCAACCTCGAGGCTGGGGCAGAAAAGCACCGAGTACATCTCGCAGTGGCAGAGCTACTGTGGCTGTGGGGCCCACACCGATTGAAAGGGAGGTGACAGCGGTAGACCTAGCATTCCTAGAGGAGAAGAGTCATCTGGAGGGGAGGCTGGCAAGGGGGTTCCACTGGATATCTACCCAAGATCTGGGGAAACGGTTGCTCCACATAGATATGTCGGAGAACACAGTCTTCTCATAAGATTGGGACATATGGGATGTCATCCAGTAATTCCTCAACCAGTCTGATATGTGGCATCACCTGAACCATCTCAGGATATATTTACAAGGGATTATCCCTTTCATGCACGGCTTTGCAGTACCCTAAGAGGTGGTAATTAAATACCTGGCGTAGTTGGAGGACATCATGCATTCCCGAGGTGCCCCGCATTCAATGGCAGATCGAGTAAAAGTATTGCTGGATCGAACTGACCCTCCGAAATTATCAAATGTATAATTCAGGGATCTCTTCCATCTTCTCAATGAATCGAAGGAACTCTCCTAGTGGAGGAGGTCGGTTGTGGGAGACCTCTAGAGGAGGCTGATTTGGGGATTTAGACCCAGAACATGAAGATTTTGCAGAAGCACTCAAGGTAAATCCCTACGCCATTTTCCTGGGATCTGATTCAAAGTTACAATAGACTCCTCACTAATATTTTATCTATGCAGGGGCCCCCATACATAGAACCCATTATCACCCCTGAGTAGATGCAGTTGCTGGGATTCGAGATCTACACCCGTAGCTATGGAGATTAACACTTCCAATGAGGCTGGAACACCAGTGGTGGTTCTTCTGGTGTTTTCATACATCCAAACAATATATATAGGGCCACACCTCAGGATACCAACGGAAAAAACCTAAAATTGAGACTAAATACTTGATCATTGTATGTCTCATTTATGGAATTAATGTCATCCAGCCATTGATCAGTTTAACTGACGTCCATACATATTTGTTTATGCAGAAATCGTCAAATGGTGTGGGCTACCTTGGAAAAGTTCGTCAGAGTTCTTAGTTGTGTGTTTCCCTAGGGAATTTTGGTGGCTTTGGAAGTGGGTGCACAAACTAACCATGTTATGGTGCTTCCTATCAATGGTGGGACCATTATTAGGACTTAGCCTGACGTCATTGTGGTGGGATATGACGATAAAGATCGATCAGACATCACTGGTCCTTCCATACCCAATCAAACACTACATACAGCCCCTGATGATGAGTTCTTGGGGGAATTCTCCGCATATGAGGCAGACGACCCCATGGATCGGGATGAGAAGGCCTCTAATGAGGAGGATATAAATAACACATGTTGTCGGTCATGGAAGCAGACAAAGATATTTATTGATGACACTCCTCAAGAAAAATGGATAGATCATATAAGGTGGCTTTAGTCCCGGCTGTTTGAACTGTGTTTTGGGGGAGTGGATGCCTAGCATCCCCAAATGATCTTCCAACATCTCATAGCCGAGAAGATTCGAAAATATGATAGTGGCCTTGGTGTTTACTAGAAGCTAACAGAAGTGGTAAACATCATGAGTCTCTAGGAGACTGAAAATGAGTTTCAATGGATTCGTGTATGGGATGATGAGCATTGCGCTTTCCTCACCATGTAATCAGAGCTCATATTGCAGTTGAAGGCCCAACTTGAAGAGACCGACGAGCTGATAAAGAAAGACTATGTGGAGATGCCTATCTTCATGAGCGATGATGAAAGGGCCCAGATTAAGGCTGAAAAATTACACCACATTGATTCTAAGGAGGATTGGGAATTGAACATGTGGAAACTGATCCTGGATGCCACGAGTCATAGAGTGGCGGAGCTATAACCCTCTTTTGATGAGGTCAACCCGTCCATGGGAGAGTTCAATCCTCAGGTACCATGATGCATGATACTTTGTGATGCACTTTCATGCATTGATTATTTTATTCTATATGCATCCATGAGTTCTATTACTTTCTTCAGTCTGCTACATGTCTATCACATTCATGAAACATCTAGTGACAAATCCCAAATCTCGTGTGGGCCTAGCCCAATGTGAGAAACGAGGGATGACCACCTTTTTATTCCACCTAAATATGAGAGATTCGACCATGACTCAGGCATCTAGGATTTGAAAAACCATTCCATATTTCCAGAATGAAAGAGGGAGGTCTGACTGGAGAATGAAGGTCTCAGATTATGAAATTTTAAAATTTCCCAATGTGCTCTAGTTCATGGGTGGGGTAATGCCAGGGGAGTTAGAATCAACCCCAAAAAAGGAGATGGGGGTGTGAATTATGACACCCAAGATTCAGAACACTACAGGGATGGAGTGGCAATAAAATATAACTGTTGACCGTATTCGAAACATAGAATTCTTTTTGCGTCATTCTAACAAGGGGATAAAAATGACGGCCAACTGCTGACCAAGTTCAAAACACGGGACCTGACTCGAAATGTCATATATTTTTAATTCGGAATATTATCCCAGGAAAGTAGGTGATCCATAGGCCGAGAATAAATACTGTCCGGGGGTTCTTTTAGACGTGAAAAAGGACGAGGTTCAAAACAAAGAGCATGAATAACATGGAATTTGGAGTGATGGGTTGTTCGAATGGTGTCCAAAACTCATGAAATTTGGCCCTTGTGGTGAATACATGTTAGGTGGGATCATTGTTCTGATTAGGAATCATAACATCTTCTTAGTAGGAAATATTAGGTGGTGTCCAGGAATGCCATTCAGTTTTAGTTCGTACCAAGGATGATGATGAACACATATTTTAACATAGCACGTTGTAGACAAAGCACACAGTTTTAAGGTCACACTACTTGGTCAATGATTTGGGCCTTAGGGGCCAAAAGGGGTAATGTCACTAGGGTTGGGCCCAAGGATAAATGAATAGGTGTCACTATGTATCTCATATAGATGAGAATCAATCAAAACGTAGTTATTGAGAATAGTGTGGTCAGAGACCACTACTGGTAGGGTGAATCCCCTCTTGTGAGGAAACTGACTATCCCATAATTATTACAGGGCATCCTAATGTTATTCATGGTAGAACAGTAGTTTAGAATCATTCTCCAAGGACATATGGACTCTTGTAGTTTAACATCATATGGTATGATGAGGTGTGAAAGGGTGTATTCCAATAAAGGAGTATGTGATGCAGTAACTATAAAGTCAATGTGAATGAATCCATAAGAAGTCTGCACTCCACCTTGTATTCTCTAAATAATTTCTTTAGGTCAAGGGACCGAAAGTGAATTTTAGGTTAGGCCCAAGGCAAAGCGGTCAGGAATTCATTTGTACCCCACAAGGATGGGAATAAAGTTTTACATAGTTCTTATAGTGTAGTTTTATATCATGCGGGGTGATGAAAGGAATTATTAGCATGGATTCATTAGTACACATCCTACCAAAACTACTAAGCCCATCCAATTTGTGCTCGATGTTGATAATAGGGGTTAACAATGAGTACTGATGGGAATTTCATAGTACCAGGAGGAACACATTAGGGGCAATGGGAAGCTAGATGAATTATGTCCCCATTATTATAACCCGCCTAATTAAAATACCTAGATGTGAGAAGGACTATTCCCGAGTATATTGGAATTCCACTAAAACATAAGCAAGGGGAATTCTTTGAATCATGATTCCCAAGAACTGGACAACAATGATGGTGGTGTAATGATAGGGGATAATTGTTGACCATGTTTCAAACATACCTTCTATTTCTCCTTAGCTTGGAATAGGGATAGACAACTGAGGGTCGACCAATGACCATGTTCGAAACACTAGACCTGTCACAAATGTCATCTGAGGTCCTCAGGGATGTTGGACCAAAATGGTATCTAAGCCAATGTGGCATGATACCAGGCCATAAAGGGGTTCCATTTAGATGTCGAAGAGGATGAAGATCCAAATAATGGGCTCACAAATATTGGACATGGAACAATTGAATGCACCTGTAAAAATTACAAACATCGGGTTCTTTTTCACCAAATGTTTTAGTACAATAATAAGATGTATTGGATAGAGGGAGTCGAGCCCCTTTCGAAGTACACGGTTCCTGGGGGTCACACGCTCCCATCATAAGGTCGTAGGGTGGACCATTAAGGGGGACATGATTTAATGAACTGTGCATAGGGTGACAACGTAGCCAAACCCCACACATAATTCACAAAGTGAGATCTTAGTTTGGGTAAATAGAACTCAATTTTTTATGGAAAAGACGAAGGAGGCACATGGTGCTGCTGTTGCAAAACCCGACGTGAATGAGAACCCAAGAGGTACATTCCACACCACAAGTACTCAAAAGTGTTTGGGCTATGGAGCTAAAGAGAGGGGGTAGGATTTTAGATTATTGAGGCTGGACCTTAAGAAAATATGTTTGGGTGTTCCAATGTATCCCATCATGATGGTAATCAAGCGATACATAGGTATTGAAGGTGTCATCTATTTTAACGTCCTGTGGAAAATACATGGAGTTGTCTTAGTTTATGGGCATAGAGACAAGAACATAGATGTAACTGAAAGAGGGAGACACATGGTGATGTAATTTCTAATCCTAATGTGAATTAGGATAGTTAGAGTCTGTATCGCCACAATGTGATCCCAAGGAAACATTTAGGTCGATGGACCAAAAGTGGAAGTTATTATGGGCCCGAGGTAATATTTCTGTGTGATCATACGTATCCCATGAGAATGGGAATCAAGCCATGCATAGTTCTATAGGATTTCATTATAAGATACTAGTTCCAGGGACAATAAGGTTGTGTAGGTCTCTTCTTCACAACAAAAAAGAGGCATTTGATTGATCATATTTGTCCTTTATGATTAATGTGTTTTTTTAGGGAAGCGATGGACCTAGGATGTAATTTCTAGGCGTCAAACCAAGATTCAATATATATATAGGTGTTGAAAAATGGTATGGTGGGTGAATGATACCAAACTTGATGTCCTCTCAAATAAGGACACCACGATTTAGGGTCATTTTCCTCGTGCGGCCAAGATGATATGGTCATTGTTTAAGGTCGTGTTGTAGGAGCAACACTGCATTTTAATGTCATGTAGCAAAGACTCAACATTTTTACGTCATTTGGGACTAGGAATCATTTCTTAAAGTCATATGTCTCATATATATTTAGGAGAAACGAGGTTCAAGAGGGGATGTGCACAAGGTGTCAAATCATAACCGACGTGAATGAGGACAAGGTCCACACTACACCATCCATGATTCTAGGAATGAAACCACTGGCCGAGGGGCCAAAAAAGGTTAGAGAATATGGGGTTGGAAAGAGTTTCACTCATAAATTAAGTATGTGGTGAAACAGTTTCAAACCTGAGGTGAATGAGGGAATAAGCACTGAAACCCAACACGACACAATACTATAAGATTCGGGGCCTAAAATGCTGAACAAAAGTGATAATTAGTGAATTTGAGCTAGACCTAAAGATGAGATGTATGAACATTACTACCTATCCCATGATTATGGGAATCAAGCTAGAGGTAGTTCTATGGAGAGTACATATAAGAAGATCTTAGTTTAAGGTCATAGAGCTCAGACCATGAAGAAGCAAAACTCTTCAATGTGAGCGTAGACCTCAATCTGATTCCTAAGCCCTTTTGAGTCAAACGTAGTATGGGAAACAAGAGTGGAAGAGGAATTTGAAACACATGGGGTACACATAAAGGGTGAGTCGGTGTGGATACCCAAATAACACCTTATTGTGACTTCATCCTACTAACCTAAAAATATGAACTGAGTGATAGTACCAAGATTGGTGAAATTCCACTTGGTCAAGATGGAGTGATGAAAAATTTGAATCATGCATCTGACACATAAGTGATGATGAGTTTGGTGTAAAGATGGTGGATAAATATTTGACATTGTTCAAAACAAGGTATACATATCATGTGACCTAAATGGGGAACAACAAAGGAGTGTCAACCACCGACCATATTCACAACATAGGACATGTATCAATTTTTCATTAAAAACCATCATGTTTGTTGTCTTATAATGGTAGGGGATCCTTTGGGCCAAGCATCCATGACATTTTGGGGTCCCTTTAGATGTGAAATATAATGAAATCTGAAATGTAGGGGAACACGAAGCCTGAAAAATGATTAAGAGTAAGTCTAGGTATAATATGACACTCTAGGTTCTAAAAAAGAGTACTTCTGGGAACATTGGTGAATCACCAAAGAGAGAGAGGTGGGACCCAACTTAAGAGTTGCCAACTCAAAATGATGAGTGTAGGGCCAGGGGTTAAGGGCACTCTGGAGAGAGAGGTATGGGGCGTGGATGTTACAAACCTGATGTGAATGGTGACACAAGCCCATACAACACCGTGTACCCCTCCCCTGGAAGGACTCAGGATAATAGGCTATAATGATAAGGAGGTTTCTAAGAGATATGGCTTGACCAAAATACAAGCTATTCGGGTGGTCATGTGTATCCTATAAGTATGGGAATCAATCCATGTGTATTTCTAAAGAAGGATTCTATATAGTTTATCGTCATGCTTCAAGGACACAAAGAGGGGAAAGGTACCTCAATGAGGTATGTGTATGACACGATGAGTGGCCTAGGGTGAGTGAGGGAATAAACTCATACCAAAACATACAATCTTAAATGAGAACTTGGGCCTAGGTGCTGAAAGGGTTGAGGGAAATGAAATTGGAATACCCTATCAATTCACAGTTTAACATCTTGTGGTAAGGACGACAATGTTATTAGTTTATGATTTTATGTCTCAGACAATAGAATACTAGTTTATTGACCTATGCAAATGATAACTGAGGGGAGAGGGAGAATCATCGTGCATTTGGAAAACCGTGAAAATAAAATAATGATAGAGGATAACTGTTGACCATTTTGGCAACAGAGTATCTGTATTTATGTGACCAGTGTTTGGGGGATAATAATTTATCATCGACCATTGATTTCATTCACAACATGGGACTTGTATCAATTTGACGATCGAAGTCCATGGGGACGTTAGTCTGAAATGGTAGGAGAGCCCTTGGGCCAAGCAACTAAGATGTTCAGGGGTCCTTTCTTATATAAAAGATTATATAAACCCATGTAATAGGGCACACGAAGCATGAGAGGGAATGTGCTAGTGGAAATGACAATAAATTAAGGATTGATTTCTCAAGGGGATATATGTGCCATGGAAAAATATCCCCATATGAATGAGGGTGTGAGTCCATACCACACCACACAATCCTAGATGATAACATGGTCTAGGGGGGTGAAAGGGTCGAGGGACCTGGGGTTGAGGGACTTGCCTAACGATTTCTATATTATCAATCATGCGAGTATTTCCTAACCACAACTCCTAAGCCCACGTGATCAATGCTCAGTGTGGGAAACTAGGAGTTGGACCGGGATCTCCGTAGCATATAGGTGTAAGATAGATGGACTCACCCTCCTGCTCGAGGAATACAGAAGCTTGAAGAGATGGTGGGGAAGATTGAACCTCTTCACCCAATGTTTAGGACATATGAGGGTGGTGGTAATGAAAAAAGATATACTTTGACAATATTTGAATCACAAAATACATATCTTCTGACCTCAATTGGGTACAAAAAATGAGTGTCGAGTGCTGACCATATTTTAAATGTAGGAAATGTATGAATTTTTCATTCAAACCCCTCAAGGACATTGGCTCGTAATGGTATCAGAGCCCTTGGGTCGAGCATCATTGCCATTTGGGGGGTCCCTTTAGATATTAATTATAATAAAGTCCCATATATAGGGAATGTGTGAAGAATAAATGTGCTCGTGCAATTTAACATCATGAAGGATGATGAAAGAGGTGGAGATATCCATAAATATGCATATATGGTGTTGTCATGATGAACTCAATTTGAATGAGTGAAACGATTCAGCACTGCCATTTTTTTCAACCAAAGGGGAGATCCTAATGTTTGGGGTTGGGCCAATATAATAAATTTCCATATTTTCCTACATATCCCATGAGGATGGGAATAAAGCCATATATATTTCTTGATGGACATGTAGTTTAACGTCGTGCAGTGAAGATGAGGGAGAAATAAAAGAACATGGAGGGGATCATGGTGCAATTATCATAATAATTACATGAGTGGAGCCAAATAAGTCGACATGAAACCATGTGATATCCTCCAAAAGAACTATACCCTTGGGGGATTATCAAAGAGGAAACTGGGGATGGACTCAAGATGAAGCGTCAGAATTTTCCTATGTATCTCATGAGGATGGGAATCAAGCCATACATAGTACTAATAGTTTAATGTCTTATAGGAAGAAAAAATATATACTCATGTGGAACATAATAGTTTATAGTCATGTGGGACCATATATAGTTAAATGTCTTACTGGATGATATATACGTAAATGTCAAGTGGGACTTGAAAAGGAATCTTCTGCTCACAGTTTAACATCATGAAAGACAGGCACCGAATAGTTTTACATTCAGCAGTTTGGATGAACTGCACATTTCAACATCTTGTGGTATGGATGGAACATTTTAATTTCATGTAGGACCAAACAGTTTAAGGCCATGCAGAACCGTATAGTTTAAGGTCATGTAAGACTAGAAAATTATTGTCATATAGTACCATAATGCAGTTTAGGGTCATACAAGACTATAATAAATTTTAAGGTCATGCAAGACCGAAAAATTTAAGGTCATGCAGGAACATAAAACTTTGGAAAGGTAATTCATGAGGAACATGTCATTGGTGGGAGGAGTTATACACTCACCATCCATGGTAACTAGATTGCATTCTCCATTGGAGTGAACCTTGTGAATGATGTAATGTCCTTCGCATTTGGGCTCCAATATGGGTCATTTCCTTCCATGTTTCATTATTGATCTTAGGGCCAACACTATGCCTCTTTTAATGAAATATTGGATGAAAACATTTGTGTTTAAAGTTCTATCTATCTTGTTCTAATGCCTTTCCATATTGTTCAGGGTACATATCCTATTATCACGGAGCCCTTCTGTTACACCCCAAGCTTCTACGGTACGCTTCTCTTTGAATAATGTGATAGCGTGTGTTGTACGCAACACCGAGTTCTAACACACCATAACTAATCAAACTAGCCATTATGAATAGTAATACCTACTTTTTGAAATTATATATATTTTATATTTGAAAATGGACTTCATTTTTGGATTCGGAATATCGAATTTAGCCTAAGGTGAAATTTTGGTACATTTCGGATAACTTTCATATTTTGATGAATAGTGAAAATTACTAAGTTTTAATTAAAAACAACTTTTTTAATCAAAATAATTAATAGTGATAAATTATGAATTTGAGTGGTTTTAAATTATATTTAGAATATATTTTTACCATTTAATATAATTTTGGTCATTGGACATAATTTTACAATTAAACCGAACATAAACGAGTGTCAATCTTTTGATAGTTATTATCTCTTAAAAACACGCTTTTTGTTTTGACAGCGGGAATTAATTTTAAATTAATTTCTTCCACTTCTGTGTTTTGAATTTAGGAAAATGGATTCCATATTTGGAATCATGATGTTCAAATTGTGTAAATAGGTAACTCTTATTTTTAGACATTTTGAATAATTACTGCGGTAAATATTTTATTTACCATGGTTAAGGGTAAATCTGGTAAATAAGGGTTAAAAAATAATATTATAATAATAATAAATTACCCTAAAACGTGTCTTAACCCTATTTGTTGATACATGGTCGACCATGGGAATCTTTGGGTCTATTTTGGGACCCCATGGATCCACTTGTAAGTGATAATGACACTTTATTTTAATTAAGTTAAAATGAATACAAAAATGACACAAGCATATATCTTTTTAGAAAAACAATTCTTACATATGGTTATATATGTTGGATTTTAGATTATAAATATTCATTAGAAAGATAAAAAGATTTCCTACATAATGATATTTTATTTATAATTTTTATACATTAAATAATTTATTTTATTTATGACACAATGATGATGCAGTAATTACTATAATAGTGAAAAATTAAAATAATTGATATTATAAATACCCAAATAAATATAATATGAAACTTTTAATGAATTAAACTAATTTAATAGGATAATATGATATATTAGGATTGATTTAATTGACTTTGTTCTAAGTAATAAATCTGTTATGAGTTTCACAAAAATCAACAATTGAATAGTGTCAAAATTGACATAAAAGAGTTCTTAAAACAAATATTATATTATTAATTGATATTAAATTCCTAAAAATCTAAGGTTCGGCCAAGAGACTTATATCATGATAGGTTCATCATTAATGTACCACTTGGGGGTCTCTTGGATATATATAGTAAGTTTATTAACCATATTATATAAAAATACAAAGAGACATTGTAAAAGTGAAACTAATTAACTTAGAGTTAATACTTAAAGATAAGGTTAATATAAGTACCCAAACCTGTCTAAATTCTATTGGTTGGGTGGTTTTCGACCTATCCCCACCTTAAACTTTGAATAATAATCTTTGGAGCCATTATAAACCGAATATGAATTTATTATAAATTAATATTTCTAGCTTTTCCAAAGGTGCCCCTCACCCCTCTTATAAAAGGGCACTCCTCCTTCTCATTTCTTCACACCTTCATAGCATTTTGGTTCGGCCAAACTCTGCCCCAATACTCTCCCAACATCCCTCACTACAACCTAGAGGCCTTATTTTGATCAGAAAGACAACCTAAGAAGCCCTTTTGATCAAATCAAAAGGAAGAACCCGAAGAAGAGGTAATGATTTCACCACCCTTCTCCAAGTTCATTTCTTCTTCCACTTCTTCTTCCTTTGTTCTTACCATTCTAAAATAATAACTCCAGTATCTCAAATATACTGTGATGTTATTATAAATATGGTACAACCATATTCAGTATTCTATCCACCCTTTGAATAACATCTCACCATACGTGCGTACGTACGGACTACCGTCTCCACGTCGTGGTGTAATTGTTATTCAATATAATATTATTTGGATGGGTATAATAATGATGTGTAACTCATGTAAATAATAAATATAACATGTTAATGATTCTGTATATATGATATACCATCCATTTATATATTATTTTAATATCAAAAGAATGATATTGTCGCTCGTGCGTACGTACGGACTACCGTCTCCACGAACGCGATGAGATTCATTCTCCATCGTATACATTCAAGTATAATTATCATTTGATGATTTAAAAATGATGTTTAAGGACTATATATCATTCTTGATATGAAAAAGATACAAAAACCATGGCTTATGTAACAAAACATATAAAATAAAATGAGTAAGTTAACACCAGATACGACGATAATTCAAAGATATTATTAACAAATCAATGTTAAAAGATCATATATGATATCATATTATTATATATGATTCTTGTATAATTTAATAACAACTATTTCACCATTATACAGGAGGATAACCTACCCCAACCAAGGAAAAGTACAAGGTAAGGGTTTACTTTACAACCTCTTCATTATCCAAGGTTGTTTATCCGTAATAATCTACTGGGATCTCTTTATCATCCACATCCATGTTTCTTAAAAATGCATTTCAAAACATTTTTACTATTTACTAGAATATGAGATAAAGTCATTTATACCCTTTTTGACTTTTATAAGTTGTTTATAAAGGAATCTTTCGGTCGTTTTCAAAACAAGGTCCTTTTTAACCTTTTCGACAGAATTAAGGTAAGAATGTTTTTTTAACTTATACGGCGGGTGCGGCTATTTTCCGCCGTTATAAAATCTTCAAAGCTTCCCTTACAAGCTTATAAGAATATTTTCAAAGAAAATGTTTTATTTTATATGGATATTAAATTATTTCAAAATAAAAGGAGATATTTCTTTAAAAAGAATTTTGATTTCATCTATGTCAACATCCTTTGATGGATTTTAAGATTATTTGAAGTTGATTTATTATGATACAAAACTTCTATATTGTATTGAAGGTTTTGTGATATGTTTGACTGTGGATGTTCTATTTTTATACCATTCATAGTTTATGGTGAAAGTATTGACATTTCATATGCTAGTTTTAATATGAGTGTTTATGTTATGTTTAAACCTTTTCATATGGGAATGCGTTGGACTTAATATGTGACGGGTGGAGCCCGCTATAGCTCCTCGATGCATCGGTAGGTCTCATGAGACAAACTAGTGTCTTGGCACAAGGCCTTGACAAAATCTTATTTGTAGTCTTGGAACGAGGCCTTGGCTATGTGGTTATGATAGTCTGGCATTATGCATTCCAACATTATGAAAGTGGTTATTGATTTTTGCATGTGATTATCGATTAGTAGAATATCCATGTGAATAAGTAAATGGCATTATTTCATTTTATTTATGCCATACCATGTTGAAAGTTCATATTTAAAAGGCTTTTGTTTTAGTTATACATTGCCTTAAATGTTTATTCTTATTTATGAAAGTTTCCGCTATATTGTTATCCTTACTGGGAATTTGAGCTCACACCTTTTCTATGTTTTACTTTTCCCAGGATGTGAAGAAGTAAGTTATGAATGACCTGCAGGGATTTTATGAGGGGTTAATAGTGTGGATTGTGGAAACATTATGTTGTTGTAGTAGTTTTTCATTTTATGATGTAATATAAAACTTATGAATATATCTAGTATTTCCAAGGCTACTAAACCAATCGGTCTTTCGAGATTTGATCTTTCTTGTGATCATGCCAATGTTATGTAATAATGCACCGACTCTGGGTAACTGGGGTCGGGGCGTTACAGTTGGTATCAGAGGAAGTTTAGTACAAACCTTGGAATCTAGATTTAGATAAACTCTGATTAGAGCACGTAGACCTAAGATGAACTTTGAGAATTAGTATAGAAGAACGTCCTAGAATTTTGGTATTGTAGAGATTTTGTGAGTTTTCCAAGCAATACATCCATGTCTGGATACGAGCAGGTAGAGGCGGCTCTGGCACAGATGTACCTAGGGGTAAAACCCGAAAACACCGCTTTGAGCTAGACTCGAACAGGAACTGGTGCACGACAACGGGCCTTGCTGCACTCTTGGTTACGACACTCCCGGGGGATATGCTTAGGATAACTCTCATTTTCTTTACAAATCATTTTGAAGGGATTATGAGTATATACTTCCTCAAAGAAAACATTCTTATGATTATGGATTATATCCATAAATAGTTCAATTTATGTTAAGTGTTTTATAAGTATTGTATTATGTATTTTGATTCATAAACTGATCTAGTTTATGCCATTGTTTAGAAATGGCGCCTAGTGGAAGAAATGGAAACCGTATCAATGCACTCACTCCATGTAGGGATTGCCCTCCTGCTCAAGATAATTATAGTGGGGCTGGTGATGCAACTGGTGCTGATCAGCTAATCACCATACTGGGACAACTTACTCAGGTTATGAATAATAACCTTACCCGTATGGAGCACCCTGATCCGCAGCGTGGAGGATCAATGTTAGATCGATTCATGAGGCAACAACCACCAACGTTAAATGGGAATACAAATCCCTTAGTAGCTGAGCAATGGATATTTTCCCTAGAGAAAATATTTCAGGCTTTGGGGAGCAGTGAAAGGGAAAAAGTTATCATGGCATTTTACCGCCTCACTGGAGATGCTGATCAATGGTGGTCATTGATTCAAAATACGAAGGAAGATGATGAAGTATCAAATATGGAATGGAGGGAGTTCAAAGATCAGTTTTTAGAAAAATACATCCCTCGCGACCATCGAACAGATATGGAAAGGCAATTTCTGAGTCTGAGACAAAAGGAGGATGAGAATGTCACAAAGTATGAGGCTAACTTTACAAGGTTAGCGAGGTACGCTGGTGATTATATTCGTAACCCAAGAAGTAAGATTGATCGTTTCTTTGATGGGTTAAAACCATTTCTCCGTCGAGCGTTAGTCTCACAATCCTTTTCATCGTACGAAGACATTGTCTCATGTGCTATCAAGACCGAAAAGGAATTCTCTAAGTCTTATGACTTTAAAGCAAAGCAAGAGAAGAAGAGACCTCCTGATCAATCTGGGAATGGAAATAAGGGGAAGAAGGGAAAGGTTGAATATCCATCTTGTGGTAAATGCGGGAAGAAACATCCTGGTACTTGCTTGAAGGGAATGGGAGTCTGTTACAAGTGTGCTGAAAAAGGCCACCAAGCTCATGATTGCAAAGGGGAGAAGGAAGCTACCAACGTTCGGTGCTAGAATTGCAGGGAGATGGGGCATTATGCAAATGCATGTCCTAAGCGTCAGGAGAACTTACCTCAGAAAAGGTCAAGGGATCAAGGCCAGGATTATGCTATCACTACTGCTGAGGTAGAAGCTCCGAAAGACGTGGTGGAAGGTAATTTAATGGTTTCCTCAAGTTTAGCAAATGCATTATTTGATTTTGGATCATCGCATTGTTTCATATCTTCCTAGTTTGTTAAGAAAATTAGATATTTCTAATTTGATTTAATAAGGGAGTTTTCAGTTAAAATTCCTAAGGGAAGTATCGTTGCAACAAAGTTTTGTGAATCAGTCCCCATTAGAGCACATAAATTTTCTTTATCTGCGGATTTCATCGTCATACCTATGATTGAGTTTGATATAATCCTCGGTATGGACTGGCTTTCGGACTATGATGCGAAGATTTATTGTAAGAAGAAAGAGGTTACGATTCTTGATGATAATGATAAGGAGCACCTTATTTTTAGAGTAGAATCGTCACCACCTAATTCTTATTTAGATCCACCCCCAGTAGCTCAACTTAATTCAATTATTGGGGAGGAAGAGAATGAAATAACTGTCGGTGAGGAAAGGAATGTTCAAATAGAGGATGTACCTGTTGTGAAAGAATTTGTAGATTTATTTCCGGAAGATTTACATGGACATCCTCCAGAACGAGAAGTTGAGTTTTCTATTGATTTGATTCCTGGATCAAGGCCTATATCGAAGACCCCTTATAGAATGGCCACTGTAGAGTTAGTCGAACTAAAGAAACAACTAGAGGAATTGAGTAATAAGGGATTTATTCGCCCTAGTGTTTCTCCATGGGGAGCCCCTGTTCTTTTTGTTAAAAAGAAAGATGGATCTATGAGGTTATGTATCGACTACAGGGAGATCAATGCTATAACGATAAAGAACAAGTATCCCCTACCTCGTATTGATGATTTATTTGACCAACTGCATGGAGCTCAATACTCTTCAAAGATTGAACTTCGATCTGGATACCATCAGTTGTGTGTGAAGAAGGAAGACATTCCGAAAACAGCATTTCAAACCAGGTACGGGCATTACGAGTTTACTGTAATGTCGTTTGGATTGACTAATGCACCCTCTGTATTCATGGATCTAATGAATAGAGTTTTCAAGGAGTATCTCGATGAATTTGTGGTGGTATTTATTGATGATATCTTGGTATACTCCAAAACCTACGAAGATAATGAAAATCACTTGCGCATTATCTTGAAGACTCAGAGGAGGCATGAATTATATGGGAACTTTAGAAAGTGTGAATTCTGGCTTCAGGAGATTTCTTTTCTTGGCCATATTGTCTCTAATGATGGAATCTTTGTTGATCCTTCTAAGACCAAGGCAATCCAAGAATGGCCAGAACCTACGAGTATAACTGAGGTACGTAGTTTTATTGGTTTGGCAGGTTATTATCGACGTTTCGTCCAGAATTTTGCCCGATTGGCTAACCCATTAACGAAGCTCACACGTAAAGGGGTTAAATTTGTTTGGACAAAAGAGTGTGAAGAATGTTTCGAAGAACTGAAGAGAAGATTAGTCAATGTTCCTATATTGACCCTACCATCGGGGAATGATGGGTTCGTTATTTATAGTGATGCATCGAAGAAAGGACTTGGTTGTGTCCTTATGCAGAATGATAGAGTTATTTCCTATGCATCACGACAGTTGAAAATTCATGAACAAAACTATCCTACTCATGATCTCGAGTTAGCAGCAGTGATCTTTGCTTTGAAGATATGGGGGCACTACCTCTATGGTGAAAAATGTGAGATTTATACTGATCACAAGAGTTTGAAGTATATTTTCTCACAAAAAGAACTCAACATGAGGCAAAGGAGATGGCTTGAATTACTCAAGGATTATGATTGTACGATACACTACCACCCAGGGAAGGCAAACAAGGTGGCATACGCTTTGAGTAGAAAAGACCATGGAGTTTTGAACAATATGAGAATTGAAAGGGATCCAATTTTCATGGATCTAGTGAAGATGGACATGGGAATAACCAGGGAAGGTGAAACATTGATGCTTTTTCAAATGGTTGCCAATCCATCTTTACTAGAAAGGATTAAGAGTTCTCAGACCGATGATGAAGAATTCCAAAAGAAGATTAAAGCTGTGAATGATGGGAGATTGAGAGACTTTGTGTATGAAGATGGAATTTTGAAATTCGGGAAGAGACTTTGTGTTCCCAATATACCTGATCTAAAAAGGGAATTGATGGATGATGCTCATAGTTCCAATTTCTCTATACACCCTGGGAGCACCAAAATGTATAGAGATTTGAAGGAACATTTTTGGTGGGACAACATGAAGAGGGAGATTGCTGATTTTGTGTCAAGATGTATGGTTTCTCAACAAGTGAAAGCTGGAAGGCAACAGCCTGGAGGAGTCATGCAACCTCTTCCCATACCGGAGTGGAAATGGGACAATGTTACGATGGACTTTGTCATGGGGCTACCAAAAACTCCTAGAAGTAACGATGCAATATGGGTTATTGTTGATCGTCTTACCAAGACAGCACATTTTCTTGCTATAAGAGAAGATCTACCCCTGGAAAGTCTAGCAAGACTATATATTAATGAAGTTGTGAGCCTTCATGGAGTACCCCTATCGATTGTTTCTGATCGTGATCCCCGTTTTACTTCAAGATTCTGGAAAAGTCTTCAGAAATCCCTGGATACTGAACTTCATTTGAGCACTGCTTACCACCCTCAGACAGACGGACAATCAGAACGGACTATTCAAACCTTAGAAGACATGTTGAGATTTTTCTCACTTGACTTTCAGGGTATGTGGGATCAATATTTACCTTTGGTAGAATTTTCCTATAACAATAGCTTCCATTCGAGTATTCAGATGGCACCATATGAAGCGTTATACGGAAAGAGATGTCGTACACCAACCTGTTGGGATGACGTTGGTGAATGAAAACTTGTAGGCCCAGAACTGGTGGAGGAAACGGTGGAAAAGGTGAAAGTAATCCAAAATCACATCAAAGCAGCTCAAAGTAGGCAGAAGAGCTATGCCGATAATCGAAGGAAGGATTTGGAATTTCAAGTCGGTGATCATGTTTTTCTGAAGGTATCTCCGTGGAAGGGAGTCATACGTTTTGGTAAGAAAGGTAAATTGAGTCCCAGGTACATCGGACCTTTCGAAATTCTAGAACGAATTGGGGTTGTAGCTTACCGATTGGCAATGCCGCCAAGTCTCTCCAAAGTTCACGATGTGTTCCACGTATCTCTATTGAGGAAATACATGCCTGATCCGACGCATGTACTCACCTATGAGGAATTAGAACTGGAACCCGATCTGTCTTATTGCGAAGAGCCCGTCAAGATTCTTGATACGAGAGAACAAGTGCTGAGAAACCGGACGATGCGTCTGGTAAAAGTTTTGTGGAGAAACCATAAGATGGAAGAGGCAACGTGGGAACCCGAGGAACTTATGATGAAGAACCGCCAGAGTCTTTTTATGCAGTAATACCCAAGAAATTGTGAGGACGCAATTATTTGAAGGAGGGGAGAATGTAACACCCCAATCTTCTACGGTACGCTTCTCTTTGAATAATGTGATAGCGTGTGTTGTACGCAACACCGAGTTCTAACACACCATAACTAATCAAACTAGCCGTTATGAATAGTAATACCTACTGTTTGATATTATATATATTTTATTTTTGAAAATGGACTTCATTTTTGGATTCGGAATATCGAATTTAGCCTAAGGTGAAATTTTGGTACATTTCGGATAACTTTCATATTTTGATGAATAGTGAAAATTACTAAGTTTTAATTAAAAACAACTTTTTTAATCAAAATAATTAATAGTGATAAATTATGAATTTGAGTTGTTTTAAATTATATTTAGAATACATTTTTACCATTTAATATAATGTTGGTCATTTGACATAATTTTACAATTAAACCGAACATAAACGAGTGTGAATCTTTTGATAGTTATTATCTCTTAAAAAAACGCTTTTTGTTTTGACAGCGGGAATTAATTTTAAATTAATTTCTGCCACTTCTGTGTTTTGAATTTAGAAAAATGGATTCCATATTTGGAATCAGGATGTTCAAATTGTGTAAATGGGTAACTCTTATTTTTAGACATTTTGAATAATTACTGTGGTAAATATTTTATTTACCATGGTTAAGGGTAAATCCGGTAAATAAGGGTTAAAAAATAATATTATAATGATACTAAATTATCCTAAAACGTGTCTTAACCTTATTTTTTGATACATGGTCGACCATGGGAATCTTTGGGTCTATTTTGGGACCCCATGGATCCACTTGTAAGTGATAATGACACTTTATTTTAATTAAGTTAAAATGAATACAAAAATGACACAAGCATATATCTTTTAAAAAAACAATTGTTACATAAGGTTATATATGTTGGATATCAGATTATAAATATTCATTAGAAATCTAAAAAGATTTCCTAAGTAATTATATTTTATTTATAATTTTTAGACATTATATAATTTATTTTATTTATGACATAATGATGATGCAGTAATTACTATAATAGTGAAAAATTAAAATAATTGATATTATAAATACCCAAATAAATATAATATGAAACTTTTAATGAATTAAACTAATTTTCTAGGATAATATGATATATTAGGATTGATTTAATTGACTTTTTTCGAAGTAATCAATCTGTTATGAGTTTCACAAAAATCAACTATTGAATAGTGTCAAAATTGACATAAAAGAGTTCTTAAAACAAATATTATATTATTAATTGATATTAAATTCCTAAAAATCTTTGGTTCGGCCAAGGGACTTATATCATGATAGGTTCATCATTAATGTACCACTTGGGGGTCTCTTGGATGTATATAGTAAGTTTATTAACCATATTATATAAAAATACAAAGAGACATTGTAAAAGTGAAACTAATTAACTTAGAGTTAATACTTAAAGATAAGGTTAATATAAGTACCCAAACCTGTCTAAATTATATTGGTTGGATGGTTTTCAACCTATCCCCACCTTAAACGTTGAATAATAAGCTTTGGAGCCATTATAAACCGAATATGAATTTATTATAAATTAATATTTCTAGCTTTTCCAAAGGTGCCCCTCACCCCTCTTATAAAAGGGCACTCCTCCTTCTCATTTCTTCACACCATCAAAGCCTTTTGGTTCGGCCAAACTCTGCCCAAATACTCTCCCAACATTCCTCACTACAACCTAGAGGCCTTAGTTTGATCATAAAGCCAACCTAAGGAGCCCTTTTGATCAAATCAAAAGGAAGAACCCGAAGAAGAGGTAATGATTTCACCACCCTTCTCCAAGTTCATTTCTTCTTCCACTTCTTCTTCCATTGTTCTTACCATTCTAAAATAATAACTCCACTATCTCACATATACTGTGATGTTATTATAAATATGGTACAACCATATTCAGTATTCTATCCACCCTTTCAATAACATGTCACCATACGTGCGTACGTACGGACTACCGTCTTCACGTCGTGGTGTAATTGTTATTCAATATAATATTATTTGGATGGGTATAATAATGATGTGTAACTCATGTAAATAATAAATATAACATGTTAATGATTCTGTATATATGATATACCATCCATTTATATATTATTTTAATATCAAAAGAATGATATTGTCGCTCGTGCGTACGTACGGACTACCGTCTCCACGAACGCGATGAGATTCATTCTCCATCGTATCCATTCAAGTATAATTATCATTTGATGATTTAAAAATGATGTTTAAGGACTAGATATCATTCTGGATATGAATAAGATACAACAACCATGGCTTATGTAACAAAACATATAAAAGAAAATGAGTAAGTTAACTCCCGAAATGACGATAATTCTAAGATATTATTAACAAATCAATGTTAAAAGATAATATATGATATAATATTATTATATATGATTCTTGTATAATTTAATAACAACTATTTCACCATTATACAGGAGGTTAACCTACCCCAACCAAGGAAAAGTACAAGGTAAGGGTTTACTTTACAACCTCTTCATTATCCAAGGTTGTTTATACGTAATAATCTAGTGGGATCTCTTTATCATCCACATCCATGTTTCTTAAAAATGCATTTCAAAACATTTTTACTATTTACTAGAATATGAGTTAAAGTCATTTATACCCTTTTTGACTTTTATAAGTGGTTTATAAAGGAATCTTTCGGTCTTTTTCAAAACAAGGTCCTTTTTAACCTTTTCGACAGAATTAAGGTAAGAATGTTTTTTTTAACTTATACGGCGGGTGCGGCTATTTTCCACCGTTATAAAATCTTCAAAGCTTCCCTTACAAGCTTTTAAGAATATTTTCAAAGAAAATGTTTTATTTTATATGGATCTTAAATTATTTCAAAATAAAAGGAGATATTTCTTTAAAAAGAATTTTGATTTCATCTATGTCAACATCCTTTGATGGATTTTAAGATTATTTGAAGTTGATTTATTATGATACAAACCTTCAATATTTTATTGAAGGTTTTGTGATATGTTTGACTGTGGATGTTCTATTTTTATACCATTCATAGTTTATGGTGAAAGTATTGACATTTCATATGCTAGTTTTAATATGAGTGTTTATGTAATGTTTAAACCTTTTCATATGGGAATGCATTGGACTTAATATGTGACGGGTGGAGCCCGCTATAGCTCCTCGATGCATCGGTAGGTCTCATGAGACAAACTAGTGTCTTGGCACAAGGCCTTGACAAAATCTTATTTGTAGTCTTGGCACGAGGCCTTGGCTATGTGGTTATGATAGTCTGGCATTATGCATTCCAACATTATGAAAGTGGTTATTGATTTTTGCATGTGATTATTCGATTAGTAGAATATCCATGTGAATAAGTAAATGGAATTATTTCATTTTATTTATGCCATACCATGTTGAAAGTTCATATTTAAAAGGCTTTTGTTTTAGTTATACATTTCCTTAAATGTTTATTCTTATTTATGAAAGTTTCCGCTATATTGTTATCCTTACTGGGCATTTGAGCTCACACCTTTTCTATGTTTTACATTTCCCAAGATGTGAAGAAGTAAGTTATGAATGACCTGCAGGGATTTTATGAGGGGTTAATAGTGTGGATTGTGGAAACATTATGTTGTTTTAGTAGTTTTTCATTTTATTATGTAATGTAAAACATATGAATATATCTATTGTTTCCAAGGATACTAAACCAATCGGTCATTCGAGATTTGATCTTTCTTGTGATCATTCCAATGTTATGTAATAATGCACCGACTCTGGGTAACTGGGGTCGGGGCGTTACACCTTCCAACTTAGCTAGTCAGATTTTAGATACTTTATCTGGAACTTTATTATCATAGACATCTGTGTGAAATGAGTGTAATTTCATCATGATAGGTTGGACAACATATGTTCCATACTTTATGGAATATGGGTTCACCTATGTGGAATTATGGTTCGTTGTTCGATAATCCCATATAGCATTGGGGAGCTTGTCCATCCTACTCTTCTTATTCTAGCCAACCATTTTTTACAGAATGATAGAGAGGGTTTTTTTGAATGACTCGATCTATCCATTTTCTTGCGCCTGAAATTTAGAGTTATGATTTGAGCGAATGTTGTTCTTAGAGAACGATTTCTTCATCTCATATACATGGTTGTTCATGCCGTTATCGGTGAGGATGTTGTGAGGGACTCAAAATCAGTAGATGATGTTGGAGCTCCCAAATTCAATGATGGAACATGCCTTTGACCTCATTGAGTGGAACTACATCATCCCACATGGAAAATAAATTTTTAGTGGTCAGGATGAACCGACACTGGTGAGCTGTCGGTGGTTGATACGGTCCCACAACATTGAGGCCCCAGACTGCAAAGGGTAAGGAGTTCATGGTAGTGTGGAGAGGTTTTGGAGTTTGATGCACAATGTTGGCATTAATTTGGAATTCGGGGATCCTCTTGGAAGATTTGACGTAGGCATGCGTCATGGAGGGCCATAAATACCTATGTATTTGGATTTGATGAGATATTTTTGGCCCAGTCTGATGAGCCACGCAAAAATCACCATTAACCTCTTGAATGACATGATAAATCTCAACTCCATTGATGTAATGGAGGAGAATGCCTTCGAAACTTCATTTTTAGGGGATATAATCATGACCCAGACTGCCCTGGATGGTAAATTGTAATTTGTGGCATAAGATTCGCTTGCGTTCGGCCCGATACATTAGGAGATACTATTTTGGAGATACCCGACAACGGTGGTTCTCAAGTTGGGAGTCACCTCAATCCCTACTTTTGGGGGGACTGGAGGTCCACACATGGAGCAGCCGGTGGTCAGGTGGATTACCTGTGGGTTGTCATTGTTTTCTGGAGTGATGGGATCTATGAAACTTTGATGTTCAACCTAAATAATCAAATCTTCCTTTTCAGGATCTACAAGTGATGCAGCTATGCTACCCAAGGTGTCAGCTCGACCGTTATGGGATCGAGGGACCTGAGTAACTTCTAACCGAGATACCAGTCCATTAGATAGAGAGTGTGTTCTTAAAATGGTACGAGATCAAGCTTTATGACAACATAGTCACCATTGATCTACATGATGAATTGTTCATAGTCCATTTTCATTTGTATGCGGGGAATATAAATCATGAGTGCCAGCTCGAGGCTAGTAATGAGAGCCTAAAACTTCACCTCACTGTTTGTGAAACCTTATGACAATATGAATGAATATGAAAGAATGGATAGTGATGGGTAATGAAGATAATAACCAAGATTATTCTTTTGAGCATCGGGTCATTGATTCTTCTGCTGGTAGGGATTTGGGAAGCACTATCAGCGTGTATTTTCCAGCATGGAATGGCTTGGTCTACTATAGGATTGCCTCATGAAGAAAATTACTGTCTTGGAACTGGTCCGCAGGAGGTTGTTCAATGAATAGGATGTCTTACAATTCTTTCCCCTTAATAGAATTATGAGGGAGAAAACATATATCAAACTACTAAAGGATTTCTGTGCACTGACCTCGACATCTTGTCAACATTGGGTGGTTCATGATGTACTTCAACGGGTCCACTAGGGACACCAGATGTACCTCATGATGCTGCAGGTTATGTCGCAATTTCATGTATTGTGAATACCAACGCAAGGCCGCTCTTCTAGATAGGTGAGTATCAGGTCTCCACATTATGTAGAAAGAAGCATAGATATTTTATACTGTTTTAACTCTAAAAATTGTTCTTATAGGATATAAGGGCACTGAGAGACCATTCAATGGCAGTCACGTAAAGGACCAACGATGTTTCGGGGATATGCGGCATTAAGAAAAGAGGTTTAATTAGGTATTGATTTATTTCCTCAAAGTTTGTCTAACATTCATCACCCTACTGGTTGATAGTGCATTTCTTTATGAGCTGAGAAAAGGTATTACACTTTCCTAACAAATTCGCGATGAATCGGCGTATGTAGGACATGTGGCCTTGGAAACCTTAAAGCTCCCGGAGGTTGATTGGATAATACATCTGACATATGGGATTGATCTTCTCTAAGTCGATCTTGATGCCCATGTATCTAACAAACAAGCCAAGAAACATCCCATATTTGACCTTGAAGGCACACATCAATGGATTTATCTTCCGATGGTGAGAATGAAGGTAGCCAAACAATTTTTTAAGGACTTTAATATGGTCCTGATAGTGGAGGGATTTGACCACCAGATCGTCAACGTAGCATTCCATCAATGTCATGTGGAATGGATTAAATATGTGATTCAAGGGTTGCTGATATCTGGCACCTGCATTCTTTAGAAATATGGGCATGAAATGGTATCAAAAAGTACCTTGTGGTTCCATGAAGGCCCTAGATTCCTCATCCACGAGATCCATTAGGATCTGGTTATACCTAGATAACACATTCATGAAGGATAGGTATTGGATCCCATCAAGTGGAACCAATCAATAGATCCATCACAAGAAGAGGAAAATCATATTTCTGGTGGTGAATGTTGAGATCCCAGAAGTCGATGGAGAATTTGATCAGTCTGTTCTTCTTCCTGACTAGCACAATGTTGCCTACCCTTTGGGGTACTAGACCTCCGTAACATAATTGGCTATGTTATGCGTCTCAAAATTGGCCATGACCATGGAATTGATAGAAGTGGGCATCTTCATGGGAGGCTGCTTGAACATACTGTGATTTGTAGGGAGATGGAGGTGATGGGTGGCTACTTGAGGATCTAGGCTCGTAATCTCATCATAACTCTAGGAGAATAAATCACAATGTTTCTTCAAGAACACCACAAGGTGAGGTTTATCCTTGAGGGGCATAGTGCCACTGATAAATGTGGTTTTTGGGTCTGCCTTACTATCGTGGATTACATGTACTAATTTATTGATCGTGGTGGAGACTCCCTCTTCAAAGGTGGGGGAGCATCTGTTAAATCCTCATCATCACTTATGGAGGAAGGATCCTTGGTAGCGGGAGCCTCCTCGGAGTTGACATATCCTGATGGGAGGATGGTACCAGCATGACCGGTTGTGGACACTACATCAGGGGACACATGTGCTGCTGAAACAATAATGATGAAGGATTTTGATCCAATCCCATCTGGTCTACTGCCTAAGGGGCTACTCTTGATGATATAGAAGCAATAGTGGATAATCGTCTTTAATAGGATAATCCCAGCCCGATTAAACAAGAATGTATGAAGTATTGTCACCGCCATGGGGTGGACATCCTGATACCTTAAGGGAGTATGAGGTTTTGGGATCACTTGAGCATGATTCTTGTAGGAGTATGAGGTGATCTTTGGGTTCCACATAGACTTTAGAATTCCCACTCATACTAGAAACAACAAAGTATTGTCCCATGTCCGAGGATGTAACATCCAATCGGTGTATTGGGAATATGTATCCATCATCTAGATCTGTCCATGGGGTGGTCACAGCCGTAGCATGCTCAACCTTGGTAGCCTGAATATTCTATTCCTTACACTTGTAATATTCGACATCTAGATAGAGGATTTCATAAGATGAAAAGGGAGACGTGTCACCTTGAAGTACTCCCACTTTACTATTAAGAGATTTCCTGAGGCACTGATGATATGATGAAGGAACTTCTGCATGCTAGTGGAGACATGGTCTACCCATCAACGGATTGTAAGCAATGTCTTGGGAGACAACCATGAACTCAGTGCTAGCAACTAGGCCACCAAACTAGGTCATCAGGTGGATCTTGCTGACCGGTGTCTATTACATCCTATTTATAACTTTTATTTTTAGGTAAGAGGGACTTAGATCATCCTCTAACAACCCTAGTTTTCAGAGTGACTGAGTCGGTATTAGGTTGATCCTAGATCCTTTGTAGACCAGACAGTGGTGAAACTCCATGCCATTAAATTGGCCGGTGATTTATAGTTTTTCAATTTTCCCATGTATGGGGGAGCATTAAAATTCAATAGATTATGAGATGATGGATTGGATTTCATCATTCTCGGCCGCCTTAGGGTGGAAGGCTTCTGCAGCAGCTACAACTGTCACAAACTTGAAGGAGATTCTTAAAGCCTCGACAAGGGCCCTCTGCATATCTGTTGACAAGAGAAGGGTCTCAAAGATGAGGATCCTGGGTAGAATGAAGGAATGATTCTTGAGGACATCATACATCCATGTCAGGCATGAACTTCTAATTATAGGTGGTCGGTCTATGATAGGAGGTGTGGTGGGCCATGCTGGCTGGACCTGCAGCTGGATGGTGATAGGAATAAGCTACTACTCACTAGTCGAATCATATGGAGTGAAAACCGGATGGGGGATAGATTATTGAGACTGTTCCATTGCAAAGATTGGTTGGTTGTGGCATGGTCGAGGTGGTTCCTCTTGTTCAAGAATCACTAACAGGGGCGAACGTCTATATGATGACAAAAAATGAGAAGGCTATGCGTGCTGAGCTCTATGGAAGGCCTAATTCCTAGTTTCGATAGCATCCACAACCTGAATCATAATATTGACTAAGGTACTCTGATGACCAATATTTCCATGGCTCCTTCGACGCTAGTGATGGATGGGAACATTTGGAGGATCTCCCTGGTGCTCCACCTCGGTAGGAAACATGTATGGGTTTACCAGCTCTATGGTATTAACCGATGCATAACCTTGACTATCAAATGAAGTGTAATCCACTACTGGAAGGAATCTGGGATTAATATCCATATCTGGAGGCATGAAGTCATCGAGAGTACTTTATGACGATAGCATTGGCAGGGGACTTTATTTTCCCTTGCGCCGCTAATGCTTTCTCTTCCAGTAAGAGGATGGATGAGTCATTGACAGAGAAGTACTGGAAGTGGATGGTGAAATATCTTATGTGTGTTTGAATTGATTTAGTCATGCATGGATAATATAATGGGCATGTGTGAATTCTTTCAAGCCATCCAATCGTCATACATCATGGACTTGCGGTTAAAAACATGATGCCACTGGGCTTCTCTGTCACTACTGTTGTATGGCATCATGAAGGCACATTCCACATGTGCATGAGTTGGTTCTAACCGGACTATATTGTTATACACCTTGTCATGAAGCCATTATTCAATCAAATAACATTGTTTAAGGTTGTTCCCCATGATCTGGTGATAGGGGTAGTAATTAGGGCGATCAGTGAGGATCTCCTCTTCTAGCCTCCTGCATTCAAGAAAACATAAAATCCCCTGCTCTAAGGCACTTCAGAAATATTTGGTGACATAAGCCTCGTTGAATGAGTAGGTATGGTTTCTCCTATCTAGGAAGGGGTCTCTTGGAGCTTCTCCCTAACCAGGCGATGGAAGATCTTGTCGAAGAGGTAGATCCTAGTTTTCTGTCCAAGGTGGATGAAGAACATTATGCGGTGGCGCCTGCCGATTCTGAGGGGGGCGTTACCTGGCTGGAGGCTGCACCTGAGGTGGAGGGCCTCTACGAGGCTGTGGAGGTAGCTCCACTAGTAACAAATCTTGTTCCCTAGGGTCCTCTATTTGATTTAATGCGGTGGGATCAGCCCTGGAATCCCTTCTCGCGGGGACTGAAGGACGCAACAGATGTTCCTGGATTGCCTATAGCAAGGATTATTCTAGATGATGGGCCTTATCAAAAAAGTCTTGGAATCCCACGTGGTAGTTATAGGTTATCAAATAGAGGACCAGTTCTGTCTTGGGATTCCCTAAACACATCGGCAGTAGTTTCTCCTATGTATTTTTCATGTCTAGGTATTATGTGAGCCCTGTATTGAGCAGCAAAGTCTATGACCAGCTTGTCAGTCAGCTGTTTTAACTTAAAGAAGTCTATAATACTCGTCTTCCGAGTGGTGGAACTAAACTGGAATAGAAATTGCCTATGGTTTTCTTCCCAGCCCACTAATGATTCTATGGGTAAATGGTTGTACCAGACAAATGCAGGCTCTTCCAATGTCTACACAAAACAACATAATTTGGGAGATTCCTACTGCGCCAGAGTTCCCATCATAGGTCCACACCTTGAGATAAAGAGGGATTGGAGTTGCACAGTGTCCCCAGACCCGTTGAAGTGGGAAAAGTGGAATTTTTGAATACTGGGGGTGCTGGAATATCATCCACTCATGCCAGATATGGATTTCCATCAGGAAGGATTTCCACAAGTCAAGTCACCAATGCCTCAAGATGGGAAATGAGTGTCGCAATGGGATCACCTAAAAGGGGTTATTGTTTTTATGGGGATCCATGACCACCATTGCATTGGCAAGTTCCGCAACATGACAATCAGGCCTAGCGTCTCATGGAGCAGCTGGTGAGATGACCTGCAGTGAGGCTGGGGTAACCAGATCTAGGTCCTAGGGATTGTCACGTTACCCTAGGGGATTTGGATATACATAGCATTCCCTATTTACATAGTCTCTGTCTTAAAACTTGTCTGTGTGTACAAGATGATCATGACAACTTGGGGGCAATTATCTGGGTGGAAGCTATGTCTACCCCAACTACCCCGGTTGAGGATCATTGTAGTCCTGTCGTCGCTCTATAGTGAATTCAACAAGGAGGTCATCATCCATCTTATTGTGAATTGTGAGATATTGGTGCAACAATGATATTTTGGGATCATACATCTTCTTCTGCACTAATCCATATGGGTCGGAGGGTTTGGCGGCTCCGACATGTTCCTTACCCATGTGAGGATTTCTGCTGAGGACCATCACCTCAGTGGGAATGGGAAGAACCAATAGCGTTATTTGTTGATGATTAATCATTCCCAATGGATCCAATAGATGTGATACCCCCTCAGGTGTATGTCCTCTCCCAAAATCTCTAGCTCATTCTTACCCCTCAATAGGTCGTCCACGTTATCGGTGACCCTGATTGGAGGAATATATTCTATGTCATCCATTAAATTGGGTTGGCGCTGGAGTGAACTGAAATGGAGGGTCACGTAATGCCCCCAACCATAGATTTTCATGTTGGTAGAATACTCCTTGATTATCCTTAGGGTCACTTTTATGCTCTGGACACATCATTGTTGGAGGGTCCAATGGAAACCTGGTGACTCAGGGCGCTGAGCCACGGGGAGGGTGACCAGATCAACCAAACGAAATTGTTGGCTGATGTCTTCATAGTCCGACTAACTCTTGGGATAGGCCACCCATTGATGAAAAAGACCGAAATGAGTCTCCCAAAGAGTCTTACAGAAGCATCCAACCTCATCATGGGTGAGTGCTTCTGGTGCCTTGAATTTTGGCGCAACAATTTCCAAAAACATATATAGGAAATGTTTTGTTTTGAGAATTTCCCACAAGCTCCCTGGTCTAGATTTGGGATATGGACCTTCATTTCCCCACTCGTCAACCGGAGGCGGCTGGGGAACCGGTAGTGGTACTAAAGCAGACCGCTGAGACGGTAACCTGGCCAGTGGAGAATATGGGGAGGGAGCTGAAAAACCGCCACATCTCGGGCTATCCTATAAAGACTATAGTGACTTGGCCACCACATTGTGGTAAGACATGCTGAAAAATGAAGTTTCTAGTGTTAGATTTTGGTTGCTTGTGGTGGAACATGTTGTGGCTCGTCCACCATCAGTACCCAAAACAACTCAAGGTGATCTATGGTTGAGGTAGAGAGTGTTTCTCATAATGATGGTGGAGATTTCATAGTCGGAACGTTTCGAGTTTTTAACTTTTCGTCCTCTTGGATGTATCTATGGAGGGAGGCAGGGATTTGGTGGACCACACATTCTAGATGTATACGGTTGAAGCACCTTGTTCCTACCCCGACCCTTGACATGAAGGATCTAGGTGAGGGTTCTATCACTGAGTCGTATTCCACCTCAATACCTGAGAAGAAAAAATCTTTAATATCCACCTGAATCTTCCCATTATTCTTTTAATGGGGGATATGACCCAACCTCCTGCCCCAGTATAGTTCTTTGGGACATGGTATATTTCTGACTTGAGGAGGAACTTCAGACGTAATGGTGTTGGGGTGGAGAGTACTTATGACTGAGTAAGCTGGGGTGTGAGGAGCACCTGGATAGATATCAAAGGGATCACGGGGAGGACATTTGTGTCCACTGGCTAATGTGTAGAGGTAATCAATGAGGAATGTGATGGAAAAGGTAGGACATCCACTAGAGCTAGTAATAGCATGGGTAGGAACTCTATTCTTGTTTCCCCTGGCATCGTCAATGTGAGGAGGGTCCTCGTAGTGGTCAAGCCGAACATAGGTAGGACCTCTATGATGGGTGCCAATGACGTGAGGCTGACCATCACTTATAATATTTCATAGGTGAGGAGGACCTTCACTGGATTCTGTAAGGACATGGGGGAGACCCCTTTATTCTAGATTAATTGGATGTTTGTCATACCCATGTCAGTGGCCTATGGTAGGAGGAATGACCCCATACCTGATGTCATGAGAGTGGAAGAGGCATCCATACTTAATGTCACTACCACGAGGAGGACCCTCATTCATATTGAATGTGGCACTGGGAGGACCTCCATGCTTATCATGGAAGTGGGGAGGACAGATGTTCTCTCTGTTGGTGGTACAGTGAGGACCTCTGTACTTGGTGATATTGTCATGGGTTAGTCTGCGGCGGGAACTCCCTACACCGACAACCAGGACAGTCAACCCAGCCTGCCCATGGGACTGTTGGGGCCTCGATCTGTGCCTGGTGTATGAGGGTCCCTGCACATCGTATAATGGGGCTGATGATATATGTCGGTAGTGGTCTGAGAAATGGTAGTTACAAATGATGATTCCCCTTGGCCCGCGACGTCCTCAGCATGTGCCCGACGCTAGCATCGGGTCTGCTAGACTTGGTTCGGCAGTGCAGTCCAACAGCTCACCTGCTCCTCTACTGGTGGGGCCAGGTGGCAATGCTGGTGCAGCCTAGGGTATGGCCTCCATGGGAACCCCAAAAATGGGATCCTGACCGGGCTGTCTCGTACATACCCAACCACATAGGTGTAGGGGAGAGATTCATTAAAGCATTTCAAGGAGAGGCTCTTGAAAAGGTTTTACATCAAAGTGGTGAGTTGTGGCTCCCTGCAGGGCCATTAGGGGATACGGTGACAATGAGGCACAAACACCTCTAAATCCTGGAGGACCATATCCCAATTTGGGATAATCCCCTCCTCCTCATATTCGTGGATGTGGTTTTTTATCACCCTTCACTTAATGAATTCTGACAGGGAGATGAGGCATGGGTTCCCAACAGGTATTGATGTGGAGACCATTGCAGAAACAGTGGAGGTATGTGGGGAAATCGTGTTGACATTTCCCCTATCCCAGCATTAGTGTATGGGAGGTGATTGGTTTCCTATTGTGGAAGATTGGGTCCTAGAAGGTAGGGATATTAAAAAATTTGTGTTGAAAAAAGGAAGTCAACACGCAATTCCATAGCATCATTCCATCTTCCATGGCTTGTAAGAAGGATCCACAGTGATAACCTCACAGATAGAGATGTCCAACGTTTTATCATCTCAAACTAATAGTGAGTTTCATGCCAGACCCACTATTTTCTTGATAGGATATGGTGCCAGATAATAGGATCTGGTGACACTCTAGTCCACTAATGTCTTGAACTCTACTAAAATCCACATCGAGGTGAATCACTTCCCCTTGGGACCAAAATTTTTGTTTATTATTCATTCATTGGGGTGAACACATCCATCTATCGAGGTCACATTGTTTGATTCCCATTATTCCTTCTTTCCAAAGGCAAGTGGCACCTGCCACTTATTTTGGGACGTTTTCTCCTCAGATAGAAATGGGATGATTGGATGTAGGTTCCCCCTTCCGTGGATTCCTCCTCAGAAATCGTCACCATGTTCAGGACTCCATTTTAGACTTAAGATGTTCATCTTGAAACTCTTACCAATTCCATATATTCATGGACATGGGTTAATTACACTGCTTCTATCAGAACATTCCATGAGGTCTGGTCAAGGAAGCAACCTTCAGTCGGAGGAGTAGTCACGTTAGACATCACTGGCATGTCTGGATGCTAGAACAATAGCACGTCTAGGTTTCATCCTCTTATGATTGGGCTTCTCTAGGGCACGTTAGCCCGATGAATCCCATGTTGAATGAGGGTAATTATATTCCATGGGATTGTCTCTAAGGTTTTCCTCATCTTTAAATGATTAGATAGGGTATGTCATGAGTTTAACGTTTAGGAGAGACGGAACGGACTGATCAAAACACTGACGGGAGTGGATTCGATGGGTGAAACTTATATAGTGAACAATGATGCTTGGGATAATTCATGGTTAGTTGTCTATTTGTTGATGAGAGTAGTTAATAAGTGAATTGGAGTGATCTCACCGTGATGTAAAGGTCCGGGTATGAATCAGGATGGATAATGGTGTGTTTTATGAAGAGGTGGGGTAATGAGACGGAACAATCATGATGGTGACAGTAGTATTGGACTTTTGCCTCAAAGATACTTTCTATGTATCCCTATAGCATGGAATCAATGTCCATGTCGTTTTTTGGTGTGATGGGACACCTAAGAAAGAAACTAGACATGGATGAGTCCCGGAGGAAGTAGAGCCTCTGGGATGGGGCATGACCTTCTTGAAATAAATAGGCTCAAGGGAAATACCAAGATGAGACATGGGTGATGGGTTTGAAACTCAATGTATTCTCTTACAAACCTTGGCTTTGCATGAATCAATGTCAGCATTGTTCTAAATTTTCCTAGAATTAGGGTGTGGGTATAGGACAATGACCCAATGATATACTAGGGCTTACGAATGGTTTGCAGCCCAAGGATGGACTGACTCCCCTGGGAAGGATCAAGGATGTGAATCTGAAATAGGTGGCTCACTTTTGAGTGGGATACACAGTGGATTACTGCTAGTTGGGGTTGATAATGGATTACCGTTGAATAAGGTTCAGAATGGCTTACTGCTGGATGTGGATCACAACAGCTTACCGCTGAATTAGGGATAATTTAGTTTCATGCGGGACAAAAGGGTTGTATTGTTTAACGTCATACAGGATGGGGGTGGACCAATATGGAGTGGTCGAGACCAATGGGTGTTGGGCATGAACCACAAGAAGGATTCATGTGTTCATTTCCTTTGCAAGTATCAATGTACCCCATGTTAGGTATATGTGATTGGTGAATCGACATGATGGGAGTCAATACCAATGATTGTTGGGCTTGAACCACAGGGAGGCTTCCTATGTACCTTGCCTTTCAAAAGGCTCCAAGTCAACATAGTTTAGGGAGGTGAGTTTTGGGCATACACACTAAGGAATCCCATAGATTATGTCATGGTTGATTCTTACTCTAAGCCCAAAGATTCATGCTCGGTGTGAGAAACAAGATATAGAAAATACTCAATAATCACGTTGCGAAAGGTGCATACATGGGATGTGGAGTGAGGCATACACATGCTTAGCAGCCAAAAAATGGAAATAGGGGCTTATGCTTGGTTCACAACCCAAAGGGTAAATAGGGTATAACATGTGGCTAGTATCCTAGAGAGATGGATATTGGGACTTACTACAGGATAGTGGCTTGTGTTGCGAGAAATCCCAGCAAGAGATGGATTTTGTATGGAAGAGAGGAAGGTTTTGGTACCCATCCCCACTCTGGTCTTTGGAAATGATGATGAAAGGAGGAGCTAAGGTGTTACTTCTTACAAGAAAGGGTAGGGGATTACACCTATGTTGTTTCCATTTCCCCACGGATAGATTATGCTCCCTCATATATGATATCATTCCATGTGTGGAAGATTTAACTCTCATGTAGACCAGTGGGTGTAGTAAATGTCAGAGACATGGAGCGTCGTGTATGATTCATGCGGTAGGGTCATAGTTTAACGTAATGTGTTGAGGATGAAGGTTCTTGGTTGTTTGATTTCCCGTAGCTCAGATGAAAGGGGTTCACTCTGCACCCCTAGGACTTACATAACTAATACCTACCTTCCCTTGGGGAAGGTAAAGATTCATAAATGTCGTGGCATTGATGTGTTTTGGGGTGATCCATTAAGGGAACCACATTATCATGGCTATATGTAGAATCAATATACATTAGTGTGCCTATGAGATGAAGCATAAGGCTATGAAATGCAACGACAAGCACTGCTTAGGCAACATTGAAATCATTTTTTTCAATCTAGGATGGTCGCACATGAATAGGAGTTGAAGATCAAATGGGTCCACATATAGAATCTTTGTGAAGAATTGGTACTCCATGTAGTGGATGGTCTTCGCGAAAGGGTATGCTTTGCTAACTGAAGTGGCCTAGCCTAGGCGTAGGGCATATGTTCATATACTAGGTGCTTCGCAAAGTCCAAAGGCCTCTATGGAGCAGTGATTCATGATGCAAGGGTTCCATGTGAAGCAATCTACTTCATGAAGCACAGATAACCTGCCTTGGAATGTGGGTCACGTGTTCATGGAGGGTATTTTGAAAATCATAAGTTCTCCTTGAATAACCCTTCCTCCCTAAGGATCCACTTACTTCGCGAAGGCATATGGGCTCTTGGAAGGGAATCCTCCATTGAATATGGGTAGAATTCAAGCAATGGGAAAGGCACTTCGCGATGCTAAAGTACTTTGAAGAACTCATGGTTCTCAGAGAAAATATTACTTAGTGATTTGAGAGATAAAAAGGTGAAAGGTTGGTTGGTCCGTCCATTTTGCTCGAGGGGAGACCAATATTTATAGGAAAGAGACTCCATGAAGTCGATCTCACTTTGCATGAATACATGTGGTACTTAGTCGTAACTACGGAGCCTCCCACCTCCTCGCTCTGCAACGACTTCACATATATCAATCTTGTTCGTGGACCCTCTAACCTCCTTGCCCCGAGGGGGCTTTTCAAATGTCAAATCGCATCATGCATCCTCTCTCCTCTTGCTCTGTGGTGTCCTTAGAAATGTCAAATCGGTTCATTGAGCCTCTAACCTCAATGCTCAACGGTGGCTTCGGAGAGGGGGAACATCACACCGGTCGCATTGATGTGGGGATACTCAGGAGAGCTTCGCGAGGTAACCCCAAGGGAATCATATTTTATTCTCATATTCCCATATTTTGGCACCAAAAGTCTTAAAAATCATGATATATCCTCAAGATATCTATTTTTATCCTCATGACAGTTTGGGTCTGTGGGAAGAAACTCGTTTATTCTATGTCAATATGTATCCTCCTAACAATGTTCAACTGATTGGAAAACAAACGTGAATAGTTTTCAAAAAATCCATTTCTTATCATGAGTCCTACTCATGCATCTAAGGGATATAGTGACCCCGCATTTCCTTTATTATGTCGAATTTCTTTCTCATGTGAAAATGGTTAAACAGAACTTAATAATTCTTATTAAAATGATCATAAATTTTTTAAAATAATTTAAGTATAAACCACGAATGGTATAAAAATATAAAATCTGTAGTCAAATTAATCATAAAACCCTAAATGAAATAAGTATTATTTTATAATTAAAAAAACAACCTCAATTAAGCATAAAATCCAACAAGGGATGTTTACATAAATGGAAATAATCTGTTAAAACCCCTTAACATTTAATCAGAAAAGTTCAAATTTTCATTGAAATAATTTATTAAAATAACACTCATTTTTAAAAGAAGAATTTTAAAAATATATTATTGAGTCAAGTTGTCCAATAAAACACTAAATTATTTTAGATAAATTCAAAAATTGAAATTTAAAAATAACTATTTCGTTATAAATTAATCCATGAAACCCATTTTGAAAACATGGCCCTGAATGATAAATATTGAAATAAATAAATAATAATCACATTTTAAGGATGCATTAATAAAATTATCTTTAAAATAAAACCTCTAAAATATTCCATTTTATAATTTTTTTTGAAACATGGACATGGAAGATATATATGTCCAAAAAAATACATACAAATAAACAATCTCTCATATTAATGAGATTGTGAAATTTACCCTTACCTTGTGATTACTTTTAGATGACCATCCATTATCCTCTTGTATAATTGTATATAAATTTTTACTAAAATATTATAGAACCAAAATCATGTATAAAATATTTTATATTGTCTCTTTATAATATTTTGTTTCCTATTGTTTACGGATCTTTAATTATTTCTTTATTTCGGGTGGTAATTGCATCCTATTTATAATTATATTTTTACATGTTATTTGTTACATCTATTACATAGAAAAATATTTCATTATCTCCATATTGTAAAACACTAATTATTTAACTTATATGTTGAGAACATGCATTTTGATAATAAAGTATCATTATTTGAGATGACAAAATAAATGCACTATTTGGGGAGGCGGTTGGTTGTACATATGCATGAATGCTAAATTCATTTATTTTTCATATTAAAATATTGAAAATTGAATGGTATATATTATTATAATAATTAAATTATCCTATATATTTCATATATGTTATGTATTTCTGTTAAAATTATCCTTATTATGTTCCAGGTATTGTGTGAATGAATAACATCGCTTTGAGAGGGTGGTAGTCCACACTTCCACAAAAGATGTTATCATATATCAACAATATGGAATGTGTGAACGATTGTTTAATATGAAAATTATAGAATGTGAAATAAGTTATAATTTTAATATTAAAATATTATTTAACCATAAATTATTTTAATACCATCCATTAAAGAATTAAGGGAAAAAAATACAAAAACAATATTCAGAGGGTCGATTAATTGATATAACTTGGTAAAAAGTTGTGTTTCATTGAAAAAGGGGAGGTGATAAATGTAATGGATATGATATATTCCATTAAAAAATAACAAGTATTTATATTCATGATTCATGAGTTATCATGCATTGATCAATGAAGTCGGGGGGGGGGAGAAATTAGAATAAAAATAATATATGAGAGGTACTTTGAGAAAATTATCTCTTGAATATCAACTCCTTGATAGATCCATGAGGACCACATATTTTCCCTTTTGGTTAGACCATTAGAAAATTTCTTTGTTTTGAGTGAGTAAGATATATCTGGGATGATATTTGGGGAGCTAAAAGGTATTGTGGGTCGAAATGGGGAGGTGGGGGTGGTATTTATACTTGATGAGAGGTGTGTTCAAGTGATTAATTTAGTGGTTATTTTGTATTAAAATCAGCCCATATTGAGTTTGAATTAATTTCAAGGAATTAAAATTAAAATTAAGGTTTTTAGGCTGGTTATGTTCTATCCTCACCCCATACAATCATTAAATGTGGTAATTTATAGGTATATTATGTTATTACCTTTTAACTTTAACACTTATCACAATTTTACCTATACAATGGTAAATAATTTTATAACATTATAAATTTTTTATACCTAAAAATTATATTGAAAATATAAACTAATTTTGACATTATGATTCAAAATATTTAATTCATTTTACCTAATTCATGTTAAATAAATTTGAACATTATATTTAAAATTAATTCCACAAACAAAACAAAAATTAGGATTTTAGTTTAAAAATTTTAAAAGCGTGAAATTATTTAAAATTTCAATTCATTATGAAAATGATTCCAATGATTTATATTGGTTTTATTAATAAACATTTAAACTAATTATCCAATAAAATTAGTTAAATGTTTAATCTAATAGTATAAATAAATAATATAAAAAATAAGGATTAATTTTAAATGCAGTTTTTTTTCACAATTCACAAAATTAGTAAATTTATCGGAAAAAAAAATAAATTCAACAAAATTATATTTTCATGTCTGGATACAAATTAATAAATTTTTAAATAGAAATTACAGATGTGTTAAAAAATATATTTAAAAAGGATTCTCCATTAAAAGGTAGTTAATCATCATTTTTGTAAAATAATAGCTTTATTGGATTTTTTCATATATAATACCTAAAAAATACAAAACACATGAATGTGGAAAATTATATTGTATATAATGTGGTTAATATTATTCATTATTTCTATTTTAGAGGCTAGGTTATAATATATCATGGTTAATTTGAACTCTGTGTTGGGCGGGACACAAGTGATTAATTATATATTTTGTTAATACAAATTTATCGTAAAATATTGGGGGGGGGGGGTTAAATTATAACATCCTTAAAAAAATTCCCTATAAATATGAAATTTCATATCATAAATCAATGTTTTATACAAGAAAATTTTGTTTTGGAAAACCCACATCGAAAATAATTTGATAAAACATCCTCTTAATAAGAGGAAAAGGGAAATGTGAAGCATACCTTAAAATTAGGCTTTCGAATTGGAAGATAATTGTGGGAACGTGAAAAATGGGACATAGTAGAGAAATAAAAAGATCACTTTCTAATGGAGGGTGATAGTAAATATGGTCATCAGAAGTAATCCCATCACAAAACCATAGACCGGTAATGGGATAAATGGTTGTTGATTTCATGTTATCAAAAAATATTGGATAATGTTTTTGTTTCAATATTTTTGGGTTGAAAAATCTATTTACTAACTACAAAAAAATATATGGAAATTAATTACTTGAAATATAATGTTTCAACCAATCAAAAAATAATCTTTCTCTCTAAAATATAAAAATAACCAAAAATATTTATTCGTCTTATATCAATATAGTTCCAAAAATTTACTTCTAGTTCATATGAAAAAACATTAAAAAAAATTATGTTATATGAACTTGGACAACATGTAGTCTACTGGTATGTGTTGCACCATTGGTGGCCTTTGGTTTCGGGTTCATGCCTTAAAATCATTCGAGACACAACGTCTTGTCTCGTAACACACACGTTTTCCTTTTTCTAAAACTATATATTATTATTACATTCAAAAATTAAACATATGAATTTTTTAAACATTAAAAAAATAATATTCAATGTTCAACCTAATAAATTTAAACCTTTAGAATCATCTGAATACTTCAATCAAAATTCATTATCCGATAAGGTCTATAAATTTCCAAAATCATCTTTAACATCATATTCTAGAACAATATGTAATAATTCTCTTATTATCTCATACCAAATAATTGATCACCTTAAAATTCATCAGAAAAACTATTTTTATTCCACATCCCAAAAAAATGTTTCTTTTTGAAATCCTTATATATCATAGTAATATTATAACCATAGAATCATTGTTGTAATAATTATTCAAATCCAAATACAACAGAACCTTAATATGTCCACTTCACTCCCAGACCCTTAACTATGATTCATAATAATATTCCTTAATACTTAATTCATTTCATTTCCATTTTTAATATCTTATTCATCATCAGTATAAACATTTCAAGTATAAACTTACTGATTCTAACGATTAACCAAAAAACAAAGTGAAATGTGAGAAGCACTAATCATAGTAATATATTCATCAAGAATTATTAATAGGATCTCTAAATGATTAAATATTCATCCTAATCTGTATGTCCATATGATTCACCATTGTTCTCCATTAAAAAATTTAAATGATCATATCATATACCTAGAACAATCCGCAAATTCATTCATTGGGTTATGTTTTCTAATCAATGATTCTAAATCTATTTTCCAATGTTGTTTCTAAACTTACTATAATACCATAATTAATGCCCCAACCCCAGAAGTCTGGATACTGTTAATTATATTAATAAATTATCATGATTACATGAAAAAAAAGTCCAAAAGTACTGATAAAATTTGAATTCATGTAATATTGATTACATACATGAAAATTAAATTACAATTCATAACATAAAATTCAAGTAAGATTATTTATTAAAGAACTCCATTATTCTATGAAACTAACCATAAAAACCATTATAATATACTACTTCACATACTGGTGGAGAATTAAGCATAAGAAAGGGGTGAGTTCATTTGATCAGTAAGGATAAAAAATAAAGCGTAATCCATCATAAATTATCATAATATTTTTAGAAAAAGTACAAAATTAAAATTGAATAATTTTAAACATAAAAATAAATATAACATTTTTAAAATAAATCAAAATAATGAAATTTAAACAATCACGTGGATATTATTCTTTTTGAAAAACCATATGTAATATCAATAGATAATATCATAATGAGGCAATGCATAATGATGGACGTCATCACTAACACGATATATCCTCATGATAGATATGGTATATCCTTAATAAAAATTATGTTTGTGGGTAGAAACATGTCTAATCTATGTCAAGATCTATCCTTCTAATAAACATAAACGGATTACAAAACAAACATGATGGGCTTGTCGTAAAAAATTTCATCTCGAGAGATATTCTGATGCATCGAGGGCATATAGTAGGACCCGGTCGTTGACACAAGCCTATCATAGGGTGTGGAAAAACAATTATTTCCTATGTTAAAATGAAGTAATGTGGTTGAACTATGATGTAACCTGAAAAGTAGTGCTCAAAAAATATTTTTTCACTTTTAAATGATGGTAAAATGGTGTATTTTATATGAAAATGATTGAATGTAAAAAAATTAAAATTATTGAAAAACATTGATATTAAAATGGGTGATTAAGTTTGGGTTGGTTTCTGAATTGTAATTCAACCATTGTTCAATTTAATTCAAACCACTTCTTTGTAGTGGATTATTGAAAGTTTCCACATTCATTTCCTCCCACTTCCTTGGTGAAGTTATGATGGAGAGAGAAAACCTTTCCAAGATCATGGTTTATTCAACTCTCCTTCAATATAAAAAATATCTATGTTGAATATAATAAATTGATATGGGAAACACCCGATCAGGTCTTTTTTATCCCAAATATTCATGAACATTCACTACAACTTTTACACATACCGAGCTTTTCGAGTACAACACCACTAATCCCTAGTCCATTCCATCTTATATAAACCAAAAATTAGTGGAGAGAGAAAATGAATAATTTAACAATGAAAAAATCAATAATGGAATAAAATTCAAGAACAATCTCACTTGATAATAAAATCCTCTCTATGAAATTAAAAACAACTTTGAAGAAGAAAGAAACTTCATTCAATCACGTCGAAGAACTCAAGCTTTAGAAAATAGAAAACCAACCAGTCCCCAATAACTCAAAATGATTACACCACCATGGTACGGGTAATCCTGATGAATGGGGAAGATGAAACCATTAAAAATTATGTAAAATAAAATAAATAAAATTGAAATCTTAAAAGTTCTCCTCCTTGGGGTCTAAAAAAGAATTAGATGGAACGAGATGTTCTTTGAGAGGGAGGAGCTCTCCTCTATTTATATCCAGTATCCCCCCCCCCATAATGATGATGCTTTGTAGCCCCATATAATGTCATCTTCACACATTACACCCTTCTTGAATGTTGTTCATAATTATCTTGGGTGTTTTCCCTCCAATGAGTAGAAGATTTGGACAACTGTTCCAATAGTTTTTTCTATTTTAACTTGACAATTTATTCTATCCAAATAGACTCTCCAAATCGCAAACCTCCGGATGAGGATGCATTAATGATTCCTTATAGGAAAATTTTTTTTCCTATACATTATGTAAGTTCTTAAAAAACTTTCTGGGCGTCCACCCATAGAACATAACAGAATTTGGGCCCACCATGATCGAATTATAGACCCCACATCAAAACTCTGCATATCTATAATCTGTTTTTTGATCCAACTTGTGTCTTTATTTTGGGATTTTCTACAGTTGATTCATCTTTTTTTCCAAAGGAGGAAATGAAGCCCTGCATGCTTAAAATCTAAAAATTAGTAATTTTTCGATTTGGATTAGTTTCTAAAATGATATTTCCAAAATATAGAAATAACTTATAACAGTTAAAAATCCAAAATGGGCCATTTTTACTATTATGCTCGAAATATAACCAATATCATAAATATGAACCAATTTATCTTAAAGGAACACATTTTTGGTATTAAAAAAATGAAATTCAATATATATTTAATTGGAAATATTTCCTCTATAAGTTCCCCAACACATCGCACTTGGAATCCTAGACAAGTAAACATCAAAATCAAATCAATTCAAATCCAAAAAACATACCAATGAGATCTACCAAATCCATAATAAGAAAAAAAAGATACCATGCCTTGTCAAAAAATATTATTTCAAGTTCTCCATTTTAGATATATATTATATTTCCACTTCATTTCATTTCCCATTAACACACAACACCTACCTCCCTTGAATTTTCACTCATATCACAAATGTAAATGTTTATCAAGGCTTTTCCCATCCATACTCACACAAGTGTCACCATAGGATCGATCAATTCCTACTTCTCCACTCGATGTGAGTCAAGGGAATGTGTTTCTCATGAGAACATTTTAAGTTCATTCTATGACTTTCGGTTGGTAGGATTTAGATGTAAAAAATTATGAGGACGAAAAAGGAGGGCTTGGATATTTTTGAAGCAAAATATCATGTCTCTAATTTTCACTCATGAATGGTATCCTTATCTTCCCATATGTAGAAAATAGGCTTCATTAGCATGAGAATTCAAGGAATGTTCATTCCATTTAGCATTTCGCTGGCAAAAATTTCTTCTCAAACATTTTTTTCTGGAAATTTCTATAGAGGAACAACTTATTTTTACATTTGATGCTCTAGAAATGCACAGATTATTTTATCTTGAAAGTTCCAGAAATGCACATCTTCTTATAAAATGAATGCTTCAATAGAAACAACATATCTTCAACATTTTATTTTCCACTGAATGTATAACCAAATTAGGTAGCACACCAAAACACATCTTCCCCCAAACTTATGTTCGACTAGATCATATAATTTAATTTCAAGAGTAGGTTGGATAGGGAGAATTGGCTTGTGATGTTTCTTAAAACTATAATGATATTAATGGATTCTAAGGGAAAATTAATGATAAATGTATAAGGTAGGCCACAATAAAATGTATTATATTGAAAATGGGACATAAAACCAAATAAATCCCTTAATCATTTAAAACAAAATTACCAAAAAACCTCAAGTTTGGACATGAATAAATAAAATTATAGTTAAAGAAAGCATGGTAGGGTTCTCTCAATAAATTATTTTAATGTAAATAATATGAAAATAGTGTTATAAAAGCCTCAGCAGAACATGATTTCAAAAAAATATAATGAGATGTGGCATGGAATTTCAAAATTCAAAGTACCTTTCATGAAATTCCAAAATAATTAAACTTGAAACAAAGATATTTCTGTATTCATTTATGCTCAGTTTCATGGAATAGATTAGTTTTCTCATTGAAAAGTGTTTCAAAAATATAAATGATAATAATTTTAGCTCAAAATTATTGACAATAAACTACATTTCAATGTTAAATACACAAATATCCGGAATTATTTATTATTATAAAAACTATAAACCAAATAAGAAATGAAAATACTAAACTACAATGGTACCCTCCCCGACACATAAATGATATTGTTTCCTTAGTAAATTAAAATGTATTTAACATGTAAGAATATTTTTGATTGATTCACTACAAAAAAGTGTGTATAATTTAGAGGTACCACCTAACTTTTTTTAGTGAAACATTGAGTTAGTCTCCTAAGTGTTGCACTCTGAAAACCTAAAAAATGGTAGAAAGATAACATATAACTTATTTTAAATTAAATTATAATAGAATTTGATTAAGAAAAGAAGGATAAATTTTGGTTTAACCCCCAAGTGGGCCCTAGGTTTTGAGTACCTCTAGATGTGTGGTTCTAATTGGTTATCTCCAATCTGATGATAGGTGATGTTTCTTTCTCCTGAACCCACATGAATTATTATTTATAACATTCACATGATCCTTTTGGTTGAGGACTCGTTCAATATAGCATACCAAGTCCACACCCATTTTAATGAGATAAAAAATTCATAGTGGGGTTTGGAAAATGAATGAGTCCTCCTCTTTCTTCGTTTCCTCTTTCAAAACATCTTCTTTATTCCCTAGCGGTTGCTGAAGGTATGACATATCAGTCGAAAAATAAAAGGGAAGGTCGGATTAAAATTCTATTTGAAAACACATAAGGTATTAATTATGAATATCCAATTCATTCCATTCAATATCTATAACTATTATCTCATTCTCCTCAGGAAGATCCACTTTGTTCTGTTCTGGAACAACCTCTAATAAATGTTCAACAATTTCAGGGTGCTCCATATGTTCCTCTTTATATGAATCTTATTTTTTATTGTATACCTCCAGAGAAATACATGTATTTGATGAATATGAAATATTAAAATAAGCTGAGTTAATAATAAATTTATTTTCATAAAAATAAAAAGATAAAGAGTTCCTGAAAATATTATCTCCCTGAGTATGTTTATCTTGAATATCTTGTTCACTATATAACATATCTTGGAGTTGAGTAGTAGCAGGTAGAGGTAGGTAGTCATTCTCTACTAAATCTTGGATCTCTATAGAAAAATCTGTGATGACTAAGGGGTGGTCTTCTTGGACTTTGGAAAATTCATAATTTTCTGTAAATTATTGAGAAAACTATGTTAGCTTTCAGGCCATCGCTTAAAAAACAACTTTGTTCATGTCCCCCCTTAGTGCATCTATGAATTCCTAGAATGTTTTCCCATTATTGTTTTCCAAAATTACCTCACATGTACAATAATAAAAAAGGCCATCCTATGGTGAAAAGGTTGAGTCAATAATTGGTTCATTTTTCAAAGGGTAATTATTCTATGAATTAAAGTAATAATCATTTGAAAACGATATGACAATGGTATTTTTTTAATTTGAAAACTAAAAAAATTTTATAATTTAGTTGTGGAACTGCCTACCTAGAAATAGTGCCATGTTTGTCACATGCCTATCGTATGTCTCGGAAAAACAACTATTTCTTATGTTAAAATGCAGTAATGTGGTTGACCTAGGATGTCTCCAGAAAAGGAGTGCCCACAAAAATAGTTTGTCACTTTTAAATAAGGGTAAACATGAAGTGTTTTATAAGAAAATGATTGAATGGAAATTAAAATTCAAATTATTGAAAAACTAGGATATTAAAAAAGGTTATTATGTCAGAGTTGGTTTCCCAATTATAATGATATAATTGTTTAATTTAATTCAAACCACTTTTTCATAGTTTACTAATATGAGTTTCCACAATATATTCCTCTCACTTCCTTAGTGAGGTTATAATGGTGAGAAAAAACGTTACCAAGATCTTGGTTTCGTCATCTCTCCTTACATATGAAAAATAGTTGTATTGAATATTCTCAATTGACATGGGAAAAACCCAATCAGGTCTTGTTTGTCCCAAACATTCAAGAACATGTAGTACATCTTTTACACATACTGACGAGCGTAGAGTATTTCACCACCAATCACTGGTATATTCCATCGTATATAAACCATAAATTAGTGGAGTGAGATAATGATTATATTACTAAAGAAAAAAATCAATAACAGAATTAATATTCAAGAATAATCTCATGTGAAAATAAAATCTGCTATATGAAATTGAAAATAACTTTTAAGAAGAAAGAAATGTCATTCAATTACATCCAATATATCAAACATTAAAAAAATAAAATCTACCATTCCCCTATCACCCAAAATCTTTACACTACCATGGTAAGGGTAATTGAGATGAATGGGATGAAAAATACATTGAAAACTATAGAAAATAAAAAGAAATAAAATTTAAATATGAAATGTTCTCCTCCTTGGTGTCCTAGAAGGAATGGGATGAAATGAAAGATGCTTTGAGAGGGAGGATCTCTCCTTCTTTTATAGCCATAATTTTCCCCCAGAATGTTGACACTTTTTATCCCAAATTATTGACACCATCATGCCTTTCACTCTTCTTAAATGAAGATCACAATTTTCTAGGACTTTTCTCCTTAAAATATCAGCATATTTGGACATGTATGCTGTGAGTTATTCATGTTTTACTCTGACCATTTATTCGGTAGAGTCAAACTCTCTAAATCACAATCCTTTAAATTATGATTCTTTAATTACACCAAAAAATGTCACTTCACGTGTCCTAACCTTCCATGAATTTGTTAAAAACGTCTTGTGAGTCCACCCACCTAATTTCTGAGCATCTGGGCTCACCATGAATGACTTATGTACCCACATCAAAACTTAGAATATCTGTAAACAGTTTTATTTGTCCAACTTGTGATCTTCTTTTGAGGTTTTGTATGGTCGATTCAACTTTTGCTCCAAAAGGAGGAAATGAATCCTAGGATTTGTAAAATTTTGGAGAAGAAATAAATTTTATATTTTAATTAGTTTATTATTTTTTATAGAAAAAAATGTAAATAATTTAAAATAGTTAAAAATCCAAAAGGGCTCATTTTATTAGTTAAGATCAAAATATAACCAATAACATTAAAATATAGTAATTCATCATAAATTAACAATTTTGTTGGTTGAAAACAACTAAATTAAATGAAAATTTAATTGAAAATATTTTCTCTATCACTCATCAACTACTATTTCCAATGCATCTGTCATGTAAAAAAGTGTATAACATGACATAAACTTTCAAATTAAAACTTGTATATGAATTGTTATAATAGTAAGTATAAACCACGAATGGTATAAAAATAGAACATCCATGGTCAAAATTATCATTAAACCATCAATATAATATCTTATATCATATCATATTAAATCAACCTCAATTATGTAAAAAAATAAAAAATATATGTTGAAATAAATGAAAATAATCTCCTCAAAACAAATAAAATATCCTAAAAAATTCCATTTTTTCATTAAAATATTTTATTCAAATGACACACATTTATAAAAAACACATTTAAAAATATATTTTTTGATTCAAATTATCCATTATGACTTTGAAATTTTTTCGAAAAATAAAAATTTACATTTCAAAATATTCAAGTCCATATAAATAAATTCGTAAAAACCATTTGGAAAACATGGACATGAATGCGAAATATCTAGAGGAATAAAATATAGAGATGATTAAAAGGATTTATTAGTCTAATAGTATGTAATGTAGGACCCTTAAATGATTAAATTTTAAATCATTTTTAGTAGTTCTGGAAATTGATGATAAATATTTCCCAATAAAAACATACGAATAAATACTCTCAGATTATAATGAGATGGTGAAATTAACCCTTACCTTGTGATTATTATTAGGTGATCATCCTTTAACCTCATATATAATGGTTTTAAATGTGTCACTATGTTATTATACAATCATAATAATGTTTATAATACATTTTTTCATCACTATATAATATCTTATTTACAGTTTGTTGACAATATTTCATTAATTCACCATTTCATGTGTTAATTGACTAGTTTTTTCACACATTTTTTGACTTGATTTTTCTTATTATATTACTTAGATAATGAATTAATCATCTCCAAAGTGTATACCAAGATATAATTATATTATATATTTTTTACATATGTATTTATAAAAATATATATTGTTTGAAGATAAGAAATGAAATGCACTTTTTATGGAGACGGTAAGCCATACGTACGCATGAACGCTACTTTAATTTCATTTTTTATTAAAATATTGAATTTTTAATTATAAATATGTATATTATAATTATATAATAATATCTATGTAATATATGTCACATATGTTTATTAAATGTATCCTTAATATTTTCCATGTATATCGTGAATTAATCACATCACATTGTGGGGGCATTAGTCTACACATACACAAACGATGTTATTGTATATCCATAATATGGAATTAAAGAAGGTATGATTAGTATAAAATTTATGGAATATAAAATGGGTTATAGATTTAATATTAAAATATTATTTAACCGTAAAATTAGTTTTAAGGCCATACATTAATGTGGTAAAGTAAAAATAACAAAAACAATATTCGTGGAGTTCATTAACTATCATTACATGGAAAACAATTTGGTATCATTGAATATGATGAAGTGACAAATATATTGTATATGAGATATTAAATTTGAAGCAAAACACTCTAGAATATAAATTATTATATAGTTACCATGCACCTACAGATAATGAGTGTGAGGAGAAAATTGAAAAGGTAAAGAAATAAAGAGATGTAGTTTGGGTAAATTGCCTCTTGAATATCACCTCCCTAAAAGAAAACTGATGAACATGGATTTAGTACCTTTTGAAACAAGATGCACTTGGATTGGGATAGAGTGAGGAGGAGATGTTTTTTAGATATTTTGGGAGCTAAAAGGCTTCATGGTTCAAAATTGGGAGGTGAGGGTGATATTTATACTTGAGGAGAGGTGGGTTTAAGTGATTAATTTGGTGATTATTTAATATTGAAAGTTATCCACATTTAGGTGGAATTAAAATAAATTAATTATACATTAAATTAATGATTTTAGGTTGTTTAGGGTCGACACAAACTTGAAAAATCCATTAAATGTCACAATTTTTCGGTTTTCTTATCTTTTTGCATTTAACATTAACCCTTATCGCAATTTTACCTACACAACATTAAAGAATTTTTTACCATGGTAAATTTTTATACGTAAAAATGATAATGATAGTACAACCTAATTGTGATCTTATTATTCCAAATAAGTAATAAATTTTACATAATTTAATTATAAAATATTTTTGGAAGTTATATTAAATATTTATTCTATAGACAAAATAAAAAATGGGATTTTCAAGTGAAACATTCAAATGATTGAAATGATTTTATATATAATTTCAATTTATAAATGATTCTAATGAGATATATTTTTTCATTGATAAAAATAATTTAATACTACATTAAAATAAATTAAAAGGATAACATAACAATATAAATTACATAGAAGAAAAATTGTTTTGAATTAAAATGTAGTGATTTTCAGTATTCAATAAAATATGAAATTTATCCAAAATATACTAACAAATTCAACCATAGTAAACTTTTATGTCTTTATTTTAAATTTAAAAATTATTTTTTCAAATAAGAACTTATAAATTTGTCTCAAATTAAATTAAAATTTGGTGTCCCATAAAATGGTGGTGAATACAATTCACTATTTCTATTTTAATGTGTAGGTTATAAAAGATTACGGGGTGATTGAACATGGTGTTGCATGCAACATAAGCATTTAAATTTGTATTTGGTTAATGAAAATGTTCCATAAAATATTTGTATGTTAGAAAATACATTCCCAATATTTTTTTACCTTAAGGCTCTTCCAAAATATGTCATAAAATTTTAAAATTGATGGTCACTAAATAAATTATATATTACTCAGAAAATATAATGTTTAATATAATGTTATAGTCAAAATATGTGACTACCAGCATCACCATAAAACCTTAATGAATACATACATGATTGGAAAAATAAAATACTATTTTGTGTAATATATTCCTAAATCCAAACATGTAATAAAATCTGAAAATCATTCTCATGACCCATAAAATCACTAAATATTTTCATTGATTCTATAATTATCCTGTAAGCATCACTTAGTCATTATTATCTCAATATCAACACAAGATAAGGGGTTTTTCCCTTAATCGCGTGTTTTCAAAAAAATAATATTTCCACTAAATCACTTTTCATTCTTATCTATATTATTCAACATATTCTCTCAAATACATAATGAAAAATTACATATATACAATCATTATACACTTTATCATTTTAATTACCTGAATGTCACTGGTAAAATAAAAATATAACATAATTATTTAATACAAACCCAATAAAAGTATAAATTATCACATTATTCCGAAAAAATAATCTTGGTTTCATCATCTAAATCATTAATACCTTCTTCCTATAAAATTTTATTTTTAGACTCTTCAACATAAGTAAAATAATCAGTACATTTATATCGTTGTATATTCACCTCATAATAATTCCCCAAAGGAAAAAAGATTTGAATAATACCAATAATTTCCACATGTAAAACACACTACCATCATTAATACCTTAGGGTGACAATTATTCGTATCCATTAAATTAAATTAAATCTTCATTTATAATCAGTTGTTACATACTTGGTATCCTTCTATTAAATATAAAAGATATTTTCATATTCCATTAAAAACACTCCTGGGTTCCTCTTTCCAGATTTATGACATGAATGAAATTAATCCATATTTTCCTCAATGGTCACCACTATTCATACTCTCAGTGGACTATATCTTTCACATCATTGGTTATTTAGATAGTTGGTTAAAATTACTATTGTTAATCATATTTCATGATAACTAGTTAAGAATAATATAAATATATTTAACCCCAATCATCATCCCATTTCATTTCTCATCAAGACATTATCTCTCACATTCAATGTTAAACTAGTTTCTTTTGGTTCCATCCATTGACTAAAAAATATATGGTGTGACAAATAATAATCATGGTGGGAAATAAAAACATCATGATGAATCATTTATTTCATTTCAAAATCATGAAATAATATTCTCAATCTATGAAACCATAGGGTTTATCGAGGTTATTATTGTTTTTAATATATTCAAATCCATCCCGATGGTTCCTAATGAAAATATGTTTTATACCATGAATATACCATATGATTGTCAAACAAGGTGCATAGTAAGTCGCATTATCAAATACTTGGATCCACTCAAGTCATTTCTAAGATAACTTTTTCAGATTCATTACCTATAAGTACATCATACCACATCAAAATATCATTTTAGTATCCAAAAGGGGTGTATTTCATGGAAAATCCACATAATTTGAACCTTACAAAAAAATATATTCTTCTATAATTAGCCTCAATTTAGATCATTGGGTTATGTTCCTTAGTTTATGTTTTCAAAAATATAGTTCCCATGATTTCTAATAAATTTAAATAATACCAACTTTAGAGACATCAACTATAATAACCCAAAGATGGTGCTTAACTAATTATATTATTATAGACACAATTACCCAAGTAATAAATGATTGATGAATTTATATTTTTTGGAAAAAAAGATACCAACGTGATCCACATTTTACCTTAGGTAGAGATAATAAAACAGAATAAAATTAAATGCTCATAATCATTGAAACTCAATCAATGGATTCATCTTTATAATTGTAGGAAAGGGAACAAAATTAGGGTGATATAAAATGACAAGTAAGGGTTATATAAAGTAGAATAAATCATGAATAAAAAAATATTATTCAACATTTAAAGGTAACTAACTAACATTCATTCCATTTTATAAATAAACTAATGATAATATGTTAGAAATAAATAATGGTCAAATAAATACATATAAAGTATCACATAATCTCGAAACATAACAAAGTATATTCTAAACAAAAAAATATTAACATGGGCATCAATAACTAATCTCATAAAAATTAATTTCATATTTTTTGACATCGAAATCATACTATAAATTCTTTTCACAATATAGTTGAAATATGATTAAATAAACCCATCTAATTTGGCCAACTGATTTTTCAACTATGAGATTTCATTACATCGATGATTTATTTATAAATGGGATCCACAAATATCATTATAAGTAAAGTTAATTAATAATGTTAAATTTTAAATGAATAATCAACATATAAAATTGTGTTGAAAACTAACAAACAACATGTTAATACATAACCTTATCAAATAAACATAATCATAAACTATATAGATTAAAAAGGTCAATTGTTATAAAATTGGAAATATGATGTCAAATTTATCAAAAATCATCCAAAGAAATAATACTTATGATATCAACACAACATATCTCCAATAGATCATTAGTAAAATAACATTTTTTGTCCATAATTAGTAGATATATTATATATATTTCATCAAAATGTTTTTGAGGACATAAAATTGTCCCTATAAAAATATTTTTTTTTAGTTCAAAAAACATTTTGAAAATATTTATCATTTAAAATAACCTTTGAAAACATGTAAAATAACATTTAAAACATTTACTGGTTATGATGGTTTAAATTTTTTTATATATCAAAAAAATTAAAAGAAATATTTTTTTATATTTTCTGTAAAATCCTATGAGGACTGGTTTTGGAAATGACATAAATATTCCATTAAAAATAAGCTATAATAAGTAAAATGGGTAAAATTTCATTAATAAACCTTTTTATGACGTTTAAAAAAATTCAAAACAATTTTAGAAAACATGAAATATGATAAAAATGGATTATCAATTGTTGAGATAATTAATATCATATTTTATGAGAAACTTTTTCTAAATATTATTTATTACCAAAATTTCATAAAATTATAATATTATATGAAAACGTTCATGAATAAATATATTATTATAAAATATTTTAATTTTATGATATATTTAACAAATAATTCCCCTAATAGATAATTAAATAAAAATACTGTTGAATAAATTTGATGTTGTAAAATAAGCTCTTACCGCTTTCGTATGTTTTGATTAATATCCCCATGAAAAATAAATATAAAGTGAACCATTAAATAACAAAGATATAAATATATTCAGGATATATAATATTAAAATTGGTAGTATATACAGCCCACAAATTAATAAGAGGTTAATATTTTTTGTCTCTTTAGGGGGAGGGCGCACGACTTACACCCTCTTTGGTGAAACATTAATTGTTTCCCAGGATACCATGTGCCAAGGTTATATTTTTGTATAGAGTCTAATCACATGGATAGAATATGGTTTGTAAACCATGTGACCTAACTATGGGACATTTCCATCTTATATATTAAGCGTTGTACAGTTTCCACATGGTTTGAAAAACCATGTGGGTAGAAGGTGTAGTCTATACATGCCATTAAAAATTGTTTTTTTCTCTCCCCACAATTTTAACCCTAAAATTATAAATCTCACCCCCTCCCCACCCAACTTGGGATTTAATCCCGAGACAAACCTCTCAATCCTTCGCATCTACCTTGGAATTTATTTTGGTTGAAATTCTGGTGTGATTCCTCCATGAATCATAATGTCCGAACCTTATTTCTTATTCCCCCTATTTTATAGGACTTCATGACTCTTTATTTTGGGATTAACTTCTCTAGTTGATTGGTATTCACTTTTAGTGATAGATCATAATCTTTTGGGTTTAATCATCATTTTTAGGGTTCAATATTTTCTTTAATGGTTAGGATTAAGGTTTGGTTTACATATTACATCGTTTTTATAATGTTCTTCACATTAGGCGTGCGTTTCAATTATTAACTTCTATTTGATTATTTTAATTATTTTTTGAGAGATTAAATGTGTCTAATGATTTATGTGTGTGCTGAAATGGTGTTTTGTTAGGGTTATGATATATATAAGGATTTTAAAAAATTAAAAAATGAACTGGGTGTGTTTTATTTTAGAGACCTTTTTGTGCATCTTGTAGACGTTTTATCAATTCTACAAGATGGTTAATAAATTGTGATATTTGTGTGAAACATGTTCTTGATTGGTTTTTTTGTGACTTTGGATTTAAAGGCGGCGTTGGTTGTGGAACATGTTTATTTAATAAGAATGTATTTTTGGCTTGTTCATGTGTATGTGGTGACCTATTTGTTATGTGAAATGTGAATTGAGCACAAATAGAATCTTATTTGATTATGTTGGTGGAATAGGACTAGTATTCTCGTGAATGATAAGTTTATTTGGACAAGATTCTCTTAGATAGATTCATGACGACAACACAAACTAAATATTTATGATGATTAACTATCACAAGAATTTGTTTTATGTTTCTCCTCTATAGTTTATTGTGTACTAGAATGAAGTTTAGTGTGGTTATTATATGACATTTCACTAAGATAAAATGTTTCTAGGGTCACACTTTTAGCTAGTGCCTATATGGATCTCCTATAATCTTGTCATATATTGTGATATCATACACTCCATCGTCACAAATTACAAATTATTTTTATATAAAAATAATTCATGTTCCCCTTTTCAAATGTTTTCTATAAAAAATTAAATCCTTTCTAAAAAACCATTATTTTATTTTTTTTATAATGACTATATCACAAAATCTCTTTGTTTACTGGAATCTTATTGGTATTTGGATCATATCTTACATACACCTTCATGTGTAAGTATATTTTATAATGATTCAAATGGTTAATGTAATGGTGTTTGAATATGGTGGTTTGGTATACTAGGGGTCTCCCCTTGGTTGAGTTTTGGTGGTGGCTTAAAGATGATGTCCATTAGTATAATTTGTGTGTTTTGAGATAGTTTGGTTTTTTCCTTTTTAGCCAAGACAATTTTTGTTTTTTTCGATATGTTTTAAACAAGAATTTGGAAATTTGTAATTTCATGTTTGGTTGTGAGTTTTTAGTTGTGGGTTTTTTTTATTATTGTTGGTTATTCATATGTATGAATTTTGGTGAATTCATTCCCCATATATTCTATTAATACACTTGCACATTTTTTCATCCCGGGGGGCTGAGAACACTAGTCAGTCCTTACTACAGATCGGTTCAGGCACCAGAGAGATCCATCATCCTTTTTTTCAAATCAAACAGGGGTAGCCTAAGGAGAGATGCTCGGGTGAATTAATCCTTTGGATTCCAAATATTCCAAATTATACCTTTAATTCTTTAAACTCAGTTGGGTCCATACCTTATGAGGTAAGAGATATATAATTTTCTCTATATTCCAAATCAATCACAAACACCACATACCACTCTAGACTAAAACCTAAAAGTCATTAGGAAATACCTCTGGGAACATATCCAACATAGGGGAAAGAATTCTATATGGGTATTGATCAATTGGCTGACCAAATATTCTACTTTAATTCCGATCAATGATTTATAATTGGGGGATGAGTTATTTATTATATGTCTAGGAGCAATTGAGGATCCATTGTGTACCATTGGAAATCATTTCTGATAGAGTCCGCCATTTCTCCTCTCAGTTTTGGGAGGACCTTTAAAGGGAAATTGGATCACAAGTGAAATTGAGAATGACATACCAACCTCAATTGGATGTTCTGAAAAATTTAGTGAATCAGATTCTAGAGTAAATGTTATGAGAATGATTCATGGATTATTGAAGTTTATAGGATATCTATTTTGGTTTTGTCATGTTTTTAGATAACAATCAACAAAAATCATTGATATGAATGGGTCAATTTTAAGCACTCTATGTTTGGTTGTGTTGGATTCTTTATATTGGTATGAGGTCATGAAACCACAGTGTTGGGACTGAGACTAGAGAAATATACTTCTAGGAAGGTATATACGATTAAAAAGAGATTGATGACCGCTAAGAGTTTCCACAAATTTTATGAAAATTATATACAATGATATCTTGAGTATTTTGTCTATGATCAGGTGTTCCTAAAGGTGGAACAACTCTTGGGTAATCGTCATTTTGGAAATAAAGGAAATCTAACGACAAGGTATCTCATAACTTTTTATATATCTGAGTGGGTTGGAAAAGTGTAATACATGTAATCCATATGATCAAATTTTATGTCAATTCATTATGTGTTTCTGTTACCTAATTGTAAAAGTGTATCCAAGATCTATCTTATGTGTTGAATTGGGGTGATTTGGGAATATGACCTGAATTATCTATGTTTGAAAGGATAGTGAAAATTATAGATTCACAAGAGAAGGTTATTCATGAAATGTATGTTTATTTTTATGTGTTATTTGGAATCATGAGAATGATATAAATGAGTCTTGGGAGAGAATGTTTTGATTTATGATCAAACATCATGATGATTTTATGGGGACCAAAATAATTCATAGGGGGCATAATTGTAAAATACGTGTGATTAATTTTCGGTATTAATTCTATTTATGTGTATCATTTCTATTTCCCTTGGGTTTAATTAGTGTTTCTTGAGAAATATTTCATATTTCTCTTTGATAGGGGGTGTCGCATGGACCGCTCATGGTTAAGGTAAACCGTACGCATTAAACTAGAAATCATGCACAAATTTATCATTTTTGGATAGAGGATTATCAAATGGCTAGAATAATTTTTTTAATACGTGTGAGATAACCATGAAACCTTTTTTTATTGGGAAATAAAGGGAGAAATGTTTCTACATGGTTTGTCAAACTATGAGGGAAAACCATTCTGCCGATCTAGGTCATTAAAATTCTGATTTTCCTTTTTCTATACCCCCAATTTAAACACCAAAAAACATGTGATCACATATATTGTTATTTCAACACTATGTGAACCTCTCCCACATTATGATCTCCTATAGTATACTATTAAAAGGGACATTTGGTGTGATTTCTACATGAATCATCAAGTAAGTTCCTTCATCATGTTTTGACACCTTATTTATGGTTTCTTCCCTCCTTTATTGGGGACTCACTTACCTAGTAGGTTGGGTTTTGTATGGTTACATAATAATATTTTTTGTTTAATCGTGATATTTAGGGTTTGATATATCTTCCAATGGGTGTGATTTTGTTACAATTTATTTTTTTCACCATTATCTATAATTTTCTTCACTTCCGTTAGGAGGTTAAATAGTTAAACATTATTTTATGATTTTAATATAACCTCTTGAGTGATTAATTGTTTTATATTGTTTATGTGTGTTTTATAAAAGGGTTTTTTGAAGAATTTTGAATTTAATATGGATTCAAAATAGGTTTTCTAAAGGTAATAGGTTTTGTTTCATTTGTGAAAACCTGTTGTTGTTATTATGGAAGGTGTTTTATCAATTATTAATGATTTTTAATAAATCCTAAATGGGATGTGAAACATTTATTTGAATGGTTTATTGTGAATTTTGATTTAAATGTGTTTTTGGGTATATAAACTAGTGATTTAATAAGAATGTTTATATTTTTTTATGTTTTGTATGAAAAAGTGGTGACCTATGAGTTACGTGAAATGTTAATTGATCATAGAGGGAATCCTATTTGAATTAGTGCGGGGACTATTACTAGTACACTTCTGATTTAAAAGTGGATGTATCCTATATTAACTTATAAAAATTTGTGATTACAACACTAACTAAATATTTTTGATGATTAGGGACTAATATAATTTTGCATGTTTCTCCAATCTAGTGTCTTGTGTGTGAGAAATATGTTCTGTATGATTACTATACCACGTTTCACCAAGATATTATGTTGTTATTGCCCCCCCTAATAGCTATTTATTATAGGGATCTCTTGTGACTTAGTTCTCTCAAGTGATATCATAGAAACCATCAGCATATGGTACACGTTGTTTGTTCATTAAAAATTATAATTTTTGTATATTTCACATGATTTATATGAAAATCATTTCAAACATTTTTACTAAAAACCCATTTTTTTCTCCTTATAATAATTATAGTATGGACCCAATTTATTGGATTAAATTATATTGGGATTTTTCTCACACCCTAATCATTCCTCTGGTTGTATGTTGATTGGTTAATGATTTATATATGTAAATGAAAGATGTTTGGAGATGGTGGTTCTGTATTATTGGAATCATCCCATGTAGTTGTTGAGGTGGTGGCTTGAGGATAATTCCTATTTAATTATACAGTATTTTTTGAGATAGTTTGGTTGTTCCCTTTTTTTTGTATCCTATTTTGGTTTTTTTAATACTTGTAAACTTGAATCTGTAAATTATTTATGCCATGTCTTGTGATGATTTCCCAATTTTGGTTTTGATTATATTTTTTGTTTTTATTTATTCTTTATTTTATGTCAAATAATTCCCAATATATTCTATAAAGACCAAGGAACTTGTTTCTAGCCCATGGGGATCAAGAATGCCCTTCAGGCAATGCCACATAAAATTTCATGAGCCAGTTCAGAAGGCATCCTGGCGTAGCTAGTGAATAAATGAAAGGAAAATAAATATATATTCAACATTAAGGAAACATTTTTATTTCATATATATATATATGATTTATAGTAATTTAATATATTCATAGCACCATCTTTATAGAAATACAATGAAAAACATTTCACATCACTATGCATAGGTGTTTGGCCACATGTGCACATGAGTGACATTATTTGTTTCCAATGTATTGGAATGTAATAATACCTAAGAGATATTATGTTGACATAAGTATGGTTATATCATTAATATCACATATATTAAGTAAATTTATCCTTACTACCATTCATATAATGCGTAAATGAAAAATAAATCACATCACTTCGTAAGGTGGTAGTCTATCGTACAAACATTAGATGTTGTCATATCTCATATAGAATGTAAATTAAGAAGGAAAATGAGATATAATAATTCCATATGTTTAATAATGTCATTAATATCATATAAATATTTTTAATCCATCAATATTTTCCAAATTTAAAGGTAGTTATCGAAAATGGCCTACATCGGTTCACGAGGTGGTAGTCCAATATATGAAAGATCGATTATTTTGAATCACATTTGATTGAATATGACATAGATATGGGCTATTCCATTTAAATAATAAAATAATAGTTTATAAGATATTTTAATTTAATTATATTATCATAGTTAATGAATGATTTAAGGGTGAGGAAGGATATTTAAAATGAATATGCATGTTTAAGAATATTACCTCTTCTTGAGAGATCCTCTTTATGTATATACCGAAAGAATTATTTGGTACAACTAACAATAAAAATAATTATCCTATGATATGAGGAGATAATTAATTTAGGTACTTTTTTTAGGGATTATCCAAACTATATTTTAAGAGAGAATAATGGATTAAAGGGGTGTCATTTATAAGTGGGTTAGAGGGGACACAATAACATTTTGAAATGATAAAGTGATACCCACTTTTTTCTCAATAAAAAACCCCTAAAATTGGAAATTATAAAATAATGTATATTATAGTGTCAAAATTTACCATTAAATTGTTGTTGTATAATATTTAGTGCCTGGTAAATCTAATTTACCTTAACCACAACACTTATTTTTCATAGTTTTCACTATTAAATATACATAAAAATACATTTTACCTTATTAGATAATATAATTAAATTTTATTCAAAATATCAAGTCCATTTTTACAAATTATACTCACATAAGTTTTATATTGAAATTTAAAATTAAACCATATATGTGATGAGGATAGATTTACTAGAGATAATATTTCCATAAGTATAAAAATTTTTAATTTAAAAATTCAATATCAAATTGATTCCAATGACATAAATTGTTTAATTTTTTATATAATTGGACTATTTTTACATTAAACTTAATTTTAAATATAATATATCTTTATAAATAATTTAGTCAAATTGTGATTTTTGAAAAAAACCAAGAGTTTTCACTATTCATCAGAAATTTAATAATTTTATAATTTTTTCTAAAATTCACAATATCAAAATATTTACTGTTATATTTAATAATTAATTTTTTTTAAATATATTTTATAATTTTGTTAATAATTAAACTGATATTATGTGTACAAATCATGAATAACGCATCATTTAGAAAAATATTGTTTTCAAAAAACAATTCATTTTTTCTTTCAAATAATAATAATTCTTTTTTCAAAACAATATACACAAATTGAATATATTTTATAAATATATAAACTATAAAATATTAATAAATTATTTATAACTATTCATTTATTCCAACATTACAGCTGGGTTATAATGGTCATGTTTAAATAATAATATTCTAATATAGTATCATTTTTCTTTCAATCCTAGTGTATAAGCCCCTGGCCTTAAACATTACATATTATTGAATTAAATGAATATTTCACATTGAGGATCTTTTCAGGTTTATTGATTTTGAGAATTAGGACATAACTGTTACATCTCAAAGATTACAAAGTATAGACTTCAACTATGTTTCCATAAAATAAAAATTCTTAAAAAGAATCATGTCTAGTTCCATGTTTTAGATAACATGTCTTTTCTTGATCACATCCTTGGCCCTATTCATCTTTAAGTCATGTGGAAAAAATTTCAAATACTTGGGATGAGCATAAAAATCCCAGTAAAGGTTACACAAAGAAGAAAAACTGTTAGTTTTTCAAATCAACAAGTAATCCAAGAATACTTAATCAAAGTAATACTTTTCACCTTTATGAAGTAGTAAAAAAACACTTTACTGAATAAAAGATCATTACTTACCAATTTTGTAACCAAAATATTACCATAAAAAACCATATAAACAACACATAACATATAAAGGTAACTTGGGACATAAACATACTTTAATTGAATAACCATACGGTCGACTTCCAAAAATATCACTTAATGGAATAGTTATATGGCCGACTTCCATACCCAATGCATTGGAGGTTATAACGTAACCACCCATCCTGATATTCACGGCACCACCCATCATATGTTTTATCATGTAACCACCCGTCAAATGTCCAAGTACCATTATAAAATCATAACAATTATAAAGGAATGAAAAAACTTCCACATTTCAATCACAATATATCACATAAATATATTGAAATAAAAAAATACATTATAAAAACCATTTTTAATACCAAAATACATAAAATAGTTTATGGTATTTATTTCATTTTAAAAACATTATGTCTTGTTGAGAAATCCAAAGACCAAATAATACTCACGGTGGTGGAAAAGGTCGTTGTCACTGCGTACATTAAAAGAAACATTCCTTTTTGTCGTTTAGTAAAACGCTTCGTATAAAAAAAGATTCATTTCAGATAAATGTAAATGTCCAAGGGGTTTATAAACCATATAAAATAAGGTTGTGTATAAAACAAAATATGCCTCAATGAAAGGAGATTGGGACGAAGTCCCATACAAAGACGGTATCCTTGTATTAAGGATAAATCAATTACATAATTATGTGTGACGAACGAATACACCAAATATAAGTGGATATTAAGTGTAAAAAAATTAGATGTTATTCACACAGATTCATAGAACGACATATTCAAGGAGTACAAGTTTATCCCAAATAATCAAAATTCGGGTATGAATTTCCGTTCCAAAAATTCGACAGCCTAACGACGTCACTTAAAAAAATCAGAAAAAGAGTTGATGAGAGATAAAAAGCATATCTCATCACATGGACATAAAATTTACATCAATAATGATATGTAATAACATAACCCAACATAATATTATGTGAATTAAAATACATAACAAAATAAGTCTTTTAAAAAGAGGAGGGTGAAAGGATCCCTTACCGACTTGGGTAACATTCGAAACGTACACCATATTGAAGAAGGGTCATACAATGAATATGTAAATACCCATAAATGAAATTATATTATACAAATAGTATAATAATGTGTATTACATACACCACTCAAAGGAAATGGAGGAAAATGTAGCATAAATCTCACGGCATTAAAAGTGAGATGAAAAATCCCTTATGAAAACTCGGCAGCCTAACGACGCCACTTAAAACATCCAAAAATGGATTGATGAGATCAAATAGGGTCTCTAATCATATCAACATAAAATGTAAAGAAAGAGGAATATAAAATAACACCCCCAACATAACAAAGAGGACCTTAAAAGAAGTGACATAAAGGAGAGTACTTAAAAAGAAAGAGAGAGAGGTTGGATCTCTTACAAAAATTCGGCAGCCTAACATCGCCACTCAAAACATCCAAAATCGATTGATTTGAGAAAATAGGGTCTCTCATCATATTAACATAAAAAGTACAGTAAGATTAATATAAAATAACACCCCAATCATAAGAAATATGATCTTAAAAGGAATGACATAAAAGAGTGTACATAAAAAAGAAAGAGAGTGGTAGGATCCCTTACATCGGGTCCGACTTGACTCTATCGTTCTTTAACCTCCTTAAAATCTGGTAACTCCCTTTGGTGTGAACCAAAAGTGTTTCTTGAAGAGCTTCCTGTGTCAGTTAAGGCTTCTAGGATGAGGATAGGGATGTGGGGAGACAAAATGATTAGAGCATGGCCAAGCCAAAGGCTTGAGAGTTGTGGGTAAGGAGGTTGAGGTGGGGGCCTTTTATAAGAGGAGAGAAGGGGCACTCTTGGAAAAGTATAAAATGTTACTTTATTTTCAAATGAATTTCAGATTTTAAAGGTACCAAATTGATTTATTTCGAGGATAAGGTGATAAGAGTTCGAAATAAACCCATAAAATAGGTATTTGACATGTGTAGGTCTTAGATTTTACATTATCTTTTCATTTTATTTAAATTGTTAAATAATGAGGTAATCGTTGCATCATCATGATGTCATAAATAATTTAATTTATTTAATGCCTAAAAATTATAAAAAAACTACTATGATGTATGAAATATTTTTAGCTTTACAATTACTATTTATAGTCGAATATCTGACTTGTATAACCCCATGTAAAAATTATTTTAGTAAAACAATACATGTTGGTGTCGTTTTTTACTTTTACTTTAAATAAAAGGCATTAATGTCATTATCATTCCCAATTGGCTCAATGGGGTCCCCAAAATCGACCCATGGGTTGTCTTGGTCGTCCATGACTCATCCAATAGGGTTAGGCCAAGTGTCAAGATATTATCATTTTATCATAATATCATTTTTATCTTAAATCACACTAATTACCTTTAATCGCGATTAATAAAACATAAAAGTTACTTTCCATCAAAAACTATTTTCATCCCATTGAACCACATTTTAAATAATAATGAAAATAATTTATGTTGGATTTTTTAAATTCAAATAACAGAAGTGTTAAAATTCCATTTAAACGAAAAATCAGTATTTGTAACTACCACTTTGTGGTTTCACTATTCATCAATAATGGTGGTTCTTCAGAAAAACACAAAACATTCACCCTAAGCTATATTTTTCTATTCTGAATTCAAAAATGATCTCTATTTTACCAAATTCATAACATATAAGTTTCATTAATTAATTTTATAATTAAATCCCGCTGTCAAATCAAATAGCGTGTTTTTAAGAAACAATATCTATCAAAAGATTGACACTCGTTTATGTCCAATCTCAAAGTGATATTAATTACAATGACCACCATTGGATTAAATGGTAAAAACATATTCAAATTTAACTTTAAATCCAAATCAAAAGAAAATATAATCATATAAATAAATTAGACTAAAAAGAGTTTTTGAATTAAAATACAACATTTTTCACTATTCATTAAAAAATGAACTTTATCGGAAAAATACAAAAAAAATTACACAATGTAAATTTTTATGTCCTGATTCTAAAGAAGAATTTTATTTTGTCAAATATAACACATAAAATTATCAAAAAGTAGATTTAAAAGAGGTTCTCCATCAAAATTCGGTTAATCGACCTTTTAATGAATATTAGAATGTTTACGCTTAAAATTGGATTCATTCACATTTTTAATCCTCTGACATTTATTGTAAAAAGTAAAAAAAATTGAAAAATGTATATAATCACTTTTGTAGTTAGTTCTGTTCATTCCCATCATTACAACGACGAGGTGTTAACTACCATTTAAAATAAAATTATTTTATTATTAGAGTGCAATGTAAGATTTCAAAGGAACTCGTTGTTGCGTATTGGGTAAGCCATCGAGCAAAGAGTTCCCTTTAAATTAATATTAACATTTTATTCACAAATAAGGATAAATATAAAAATTTCATATTCTATATTTACCTGTGGTGTTATATCTTTCCACCCTTTTGGGAATTGCGTCCTCGCAATTTTAAAATTGGGCTCGGAAACATCATTGAAAGTCCCACATCGGAACAAGAGTGAGTAACAATATCACTTTAAAATGAAGGGAGATAAGTAAAAAGGTCACCCAAGTTAACCCTTACTAGGATTTCAAGTTTGGAAATATGGATATGGAGGAAAAAACAAATGGTCATGTTCTGATGGAGAGTGACAGTAAACATGTTTAAGAGAAAGTTAACCACCAGAAAATCACAAACATGTGATGGGTTAAATGGTATTTGATTCCCTAGTAGGAAAAATTAACATACAACATTTTTGTTTTAAGTTAATTTTCATTGAGGAATTTATTTATGAGCATAACTAAAACATAAAGAAACATACTTACATGTCATGTTGACTTTCAACTTTTACTAGATTTCTTACACGAACTCATATTTTCTCCGAAAGACAAGTATTTAGGATGACTTGTTCACATTAAGAGAGCTATAATCAACTTCTAGAGAACCACCTAATCCACAAAAGAGAACTATATACTTCCCATGTCTTTAGACCATAACCAACACTAAAAACAAAAAGGTTAGTATGAGATCAGATAATATCCAAAAAGGATACTCCTTTATATAAAAAATCTATTATTAATCTCCAAAATATGTCAAACTATACCCAAAGTTCAACAAAGACCATTCAATAAACATCTATCCATAAAATTCGTCAAAGTAATAAAAACTAAGACTGAAACCCAAATCTCTGAAGGATTTAATCACATAGTCTTCCAAGATAAACCTTAACATTTATCTCCAAATAACATCAGTTACTCGTAAAGTCTCAAACTAAAAAGTAATTAACCTAAACACATATCATCCATGATAGTTTAATAATTAACATAGATAACCCAATATAAACTTACTCTTTATTCGTAAAATCATCTAACTAAAAATAATTAGTCAAAATAACTAGGGACTTCACGTAGTCCAATGGTAGGTGATAAATACCAGTTGAACTTTGGTTGTGGGTTCGATTCCAGCATCTTTTTTTGACACGATGGGTTGTCACACGGTCTGCGTGTTGTCCTTTAACAAAACTACATAATTCGTAAATCATTCCCCCAAACAAGATAAAATCTTCAAAAATGATCATAAAATATTTTAACCTCATGTTTATCTCATGCCTTTCATTTTCCATCATATCATAGAGTAACCCATAATTACCTAAAAAGTAAGGATCATATAATCCCTAATGGTTACCTTTATAATTATTACCTGAACTTCCACGTTGAGTTTCTTCTCTCGTACATGAGGCATTATAGAACTCACCAAGGTTTAAGTGGTTGATCATGACTCATGATAGTTGGTTTAGAATAACAATGATATTTCTCATTGAATCCCCCATTTCATCCAATCTCTTAATCAGAGAACCACCGTAGTTTCCTTCAAACCCATTTCCATTGTGGTGCCTCCTAGATCCATCCATTTACTAAAACCAAAAATGTCAGTGTGAGTATATCAACAAAATCATCATGTACTAATGAAAAAGATAATCACTAAGATATACTTACTCATTCACTTTATCTAAAAACTATGACTCTTTCTAATATCCTATCCATTATAGTAATGTCACATATGCTTATAGAATACCCAAACCTCTAAAGTTATCTAAACCGACCTTTGATACCAACTATAAGTCCTCAACCTTAAACATTACATATTATTGAATTAAATGAATAATTCACATTGAGGATATTCTCAGGTTTAGAGTTTTAGATAATTAGTACATAACTGTTACATCTCAAAGATTATAAAGTATACACTTCTACTAAGATTCCATAAAATAAAAACTCTTAAAAAGAAACATTTCTAGTTCCATGTTTTAGATTGAATGTCTTTCCTTGATCCCATCATTGACCATATTCATCTTAAAGTCCTGTGGAAAACATTTCAAAAACATGGGATGAGAATAAAATGCCCAGTAAAGGATACAAAAAGAAGGAAAACTGTTACTTTTTCAAAACAACAAGTAAACCAAGAATACATTATCAAATTAATACTTTTAACATTTATGAAGTAGTAAAAAAACTCTTCACTAAATAAAAGAGCATTACTTACCCATTTTGTAACCAAAATATTACCATAAAACCCATATAAAGAACACATACCATATAAAGGTAACTTGGGACATAAACATACATAAATGGAATAACCATACGGTCGACTTCCACACATATCAATTAATGGAATAGCAATACGACTGACTTCCATACCCAATGCATTGGAGGTTATAACGTAACCACCCGTCTTGGTATTTACGGCACCACCCGTCATATGGTTTATCACGTAACCACCAATAAAATGTCCAAGTAACATTATAAAATCATAACAATTATAAACGAAAGAAAATAGGTCCGCATTTGAATCAAAATATATAACTTAAATATATTGACATAAAAAAATCTATTATAAAAACCTTTTTCAATACCAAAATTCATAAAAGAGTATATGGTATTGATTTCATTTTAAAAACATTATGGCATGTTGAGGAAGCCAAAGACCAAATAATACTCACGGTGGAGGAAAAGGTTGTTTTCACCGCGTACGTTAAAAGAAACATTCCTTTTTGTTGTTTAGTAAAACGCTTCGTAAAAAAAGATTCCTTTTGGATAAACGTAAAAGTCAAAGGGGTTTATACACCATATAAAAGAAGGTTGTGTATAAAACAAAGTATTCCTCAATGAAAGGATATTGGGACGAAGTCCCATACAAAGATGGTATCCTTGGATTAAGGATAAATCAATTACATAATTATGTGTGATGAACAAATACACCAAATATAAGTGGATATTAAGTGTAAAATAGTCAGAGGTTATTCAAACATATTCATATAATGACATATTCAAGGAGTAAAAGCTTATCCCAAAGAATCAAAATTGGGTTAAGAAGTTCCTTTGCAAAAATTCGACAGCCTAACAACGTCACTTCAAAAAATTAGAAAAAGAGTTGATGAGAGATAAAAGGGTATCTCATCACTTGGACATAAAATTTACATCAATAAGGATATATAAAAACTTATCCCAACATAATATTATGTGAATTAGAAGACATAACAAAATAAGTCTTTTAAAAAGAGGATGGTGAACGATTCCTTTACCGACTTGGGTAACTTTCGAAACGTACACCTCACTGAAGAAGGTTCATACAATGAATATGTAAACACCCATAAATGAAATTATATAACAAAAAGAGTATAATAATGGGTAGTACATACAACAATCAAAGTAAATGGCGTAAAATGTAGCATAAATCTCATGGGACTAAAAGGGAGATGAAAAATCCCTTACGAAAACTCGGCAGCCTAACAGTTCCAATTAAAACATCCAAAAATGGATTGATGAGATCAAATAGGGTCTCTCATCATATTAACATAAAATGTACAGAAAGAGGAATATAAAAGAACATCCCCAACATAAAAAAGAGGACCTCAAAAGAAGTGACATAAAGGATATTACATAAAAAGAAAGAGTGAGAGGTTTGATCTCTTATGAAAATTCGGCAGCCTAACGGTGCCACTCAAAACTTCCAAAATGGATTTATGAGAGAAAATAGGGTCTCTCATAATATAAATATAAAAAGTACAGTAAGAGTAATATAAAAGAACATCCCAATCATAATAAAGATGAGATTAAAAGAAATGACATGAAAGAGTCTAATTAAAATGAAAGAGAGGGGTAGGATCCCTTACCTCGGGTCCGACTTGACTCGATCGTTCTTTAACCTCATTAAAATCGGGTAACTCCATTTGGTTTGAACCAAAAGGGTTTCATGAAGAACTTCATGCCTAAGGTAATGCTTGTAGGATGAGGAGAGGGATGTGGGGAGACAAAATTATCAGAGAATGGCCGAGCCAAAGGCTTGAGAGGTGTGTGTAAGGAGGTAGAGGTGGGGGCCTTTTATAAGAGGAGAGGAGGGGCACTCTTGGAAAAGTATAAAATGTTACTTTATTTTAAAATGATTTTAAGATTTTAAAGGTCCCACATTTATTTATTTTGCGGATAAGGGGATAAGAGTTCGAAATCCACCCATCCAATACGTTTTTGACATGTGTAGGCCTTATATTTTACATTATATTTTCATTTTATTTAAATCGTAAAATAATTAGGTAAGCGCTGCATCATCATGATGACATAAATAAAATAATTTATTTAATGTCTAAAAATTATAAAAAAAATACTATGATTTATGAAATATTTTTAAATTTCCAATGACTATTTATAATCAAAAATATTACTTGTATAACCCCATGTAAAAAATACATTTAGTAAAACAATACATGTTTGTGTCATTTTTTACTTTTACTTTAAATAAAAGGCATTAATGTCATTATCTTACCCAAGTGGCTCCATGGGGTCCCAAAAATAGACCCATGGGTTGTATTGGTCGTCCATGACTCATTCAATAGGGTTAGGACAAGTGTCAAGGTATTTTCATTTTATTATAATATCATTTTTACCTTAAATCACACTAATTACCTTTAATCGCAATTAATAAAACATAAAAGTTACTTTTCATCAAAAATTATTTTCATCCCATTCAAAAAAATTTAATTAATAATGAAAATAATTTATATTGGATTTTTTAAATTCAAATCATAGAAGTTGTAATGTTCCATTTAAACAAAAAATCAGTTTTTGTAACTACGACTTTGAGGTTTCACTTTTCATAAAAAATTATGTTTTTTCAGAAAAATACAAAAAATTCACCCTAAGCTATATCTGATATTCTGAATGCAAAAATGATGTCTATTTTATCAAATTCATAACATATAAGTTTGATTAATTAATTTTATAATTAAATCCCGCTGTCAAATCAAATAGCCAGTTTTTAAGAAACAATATCTATCAAAAGATTGACACACGTTTATGTCCAATCACAAAGTGATATTAATTACAATGACCACCATTGTATTAAATGGTAAAAATATATTCTAATTTCACTTTAAAACCAATTAAAAAGATAATCTAATCATATAAATAAATTAGATTAAAAAGAGGTTTTGAATTAAAATACAACATTTTTTCACTATTCATTAAAAAATGCACTTTATCAGAAAATACCAATAATTTACACAAAGTAAATTTTGATGTCCCTATTCTAAAGAAGAATTTTATTTTGTCAAATATAACACAGAAAATTGTCAAAAAGTGTATTTTAAAGAGGTTTTCCATCAAAAGGCGGTTAATCGACCTTTTAAAGAACATTCGAATGTTTACGCTTAAAATTGGATTCATTCACATTTTTAATACTCTAAAATTTATTGTAATAAGTAAAAAAATTTGAAAAACATATATAAACATTTTTTAGTTAGTTATGTTCATTCCCGTCATTACAATCGCTAGGTGCTAACTACCATTTAAAATAAAATTATTTTATTATTAGAGTGCAATAAAAGATTTCGAAGGAAGATGTTGTTGCGTATTGGGTAAGCCATCGAGCATAGCATTCCCTTTAAATTAATATTAAAATTTTATTCACAAATAGGGATAAATATAAAAATGTGATATTATTTATTTACCTAGGATGTTACATAGTGTTTGATGATTCATAATCAATCAGAGTGTATAAATTTATTTTAATATAAATATTTTTGTAAATACACAAAGAGTTTCATTATATTTTATGAATAAATTTTCTGTCCATATACAATATCGTATGTGATATTCCTATATTAAAATCTTAAGATGTAATATAAAAAATGATCTATCTTATCAACTAGCTCAACTGAACTACATCTCCATTGAATTTCAAGTCCACCCACATTTGATCCACTAACATTTCATTGAATAAAATATTCCAAAATACCTATTTTTTATAAACTCTTTGAGAATTAATATTTTTTCACCCATCCAATGTTGGGATATATATATATATATAATTTATAATTGAAAAATTTTTAATAAAACACTTACCAAAATATCCTCTATTAAAATAAATATTATATATTTCTTATAATACCACCTTATAATACAATTAAATCATGACTATAATTCCCAAGATATTTTATGAAAAAATATTATTATAGTTTTTTAATAATATTGAGGATATTTATCAAATAATATAAATCATATAAATAATCATTATGTTAAAACTACCCTATTTCGTTAGTATGGAAATGTTACTAAACATGGTTTATAAACCATGAAACCTAAAAAACAGACACAAAAAAGTCAAATTTCACAATCATCATTAATTTATTTAATGTTGGATTATTTATTAATTTTACAAACTAAGTTAATAAGTCATCATGTTGGAATTTATTATACACACTCTGATATCAATTTTGATATCCCTAATCATGAAAAATCTGTCATGGAAAAAGAAAACTATAAAATTTATTAGATTTCATAAAATAAAAAATGTTGAAAATTTAAGGGAATAACCTTAGAAATTATATATTCTATTAATTTTAAACAAGAATTAAAATTATTAATATCCCATATATTTTTTATTTTTACTGTTTTAGAAAATTTTTACTAACTCATACATGGTAAATCAATACATTACAAGTGGACAGATATAAATAGTTTCCATTTTTTAAATAAAAAATTTATATAATAGAAAACATTCCTTCGAGTGAATACTGATAGAAACATTTTCTTAAAACATACATATTTACCCCAAAAAAGGAATCATATTTTATAAAGGATCAATATCATCATGTTTTAAAATCAAACAATATTCATGAAAAATCATAATAAATAAGAAATTATATAAGTATGTGACTTGATAAATAATTCTCCATATCACTCAGACAAATTATATAGACAATATGGTCAACCTCCAAATATGTATTTCCCAATTTATTGGAGGTTATAACGAAACCATTGGACTGTGGTTTATCATGGTACCAACCATCATTGGTTAATAATATAACTAGTTTTCCTTGGTTAAGCAATAAATACCAAACCATTGGTTTTTTATAGAACCATCATTCATCATCAAAAATTCCCATAAACAAAAACATATAAAAATATCATTAAATATTAAATCATTAAAGTAAATCTTTGATCAAAAAATAAATTCACTTTTAAATCATTAATTTTTACAAACTACACAGTAGAGTGGAAAAACGTTTTTTTGAAATAACCATATGAACATATAAATTAATATTCGGAATATTAATGTCAAATGAAGGTGGGGAATTCCATAGATTCCATATATAAATATACATTTCTTTTGAATTCAGTCAAATGAATCTTTGAAATAATAATTTTAAATAATTTTTCATACGTATAACTTTTGTAAATAAAAATTTTAAAACATTTAAAGAAAATTTAAAATTTATTTTATATAATATTTCATTCACATATAAATAAATTGAATATTTTCATTTAATTGACATGAAAATTAAATAGAACGATTTAAAAAATATATCATTATAATAGTTAAAATTATGTTTTTTGTTAAAGAGTCCCTTAATAATATCATATCATTGATATAAGTGTTAGTAGTAGAATCGATTATTTTAAAACTTTTTAAATAAAAGTAAAACGCATGGAAACATAAGATATTAAAAATTCATTCCACAAATAACTTTTGTATGATAATATAAATGAGGTATAAGTTTAAATCATTGAAAATATAATTATATATAAATTCTATTACAATGTTTTATTCAGTCGAATCATCTTCCCATTGAAATAATGAAATATAAAAAAACCAAAAATATCATCAAAATAATAATTTTATAGATATAAATGAAAAAGTTAAATATATATACACCACTAAAAATATTAGATGTTCGTAACATAAAAATATGCATAAATAAATGAAACTTAGTTGGAAGTTCCTTTCTAAATATCCGATTCATGATGACAATAATTAATGATTAAAAACATTACTTAATTGAAGATAATTGTGTCACTCATCACTAGAAAATAAACAATAATGAAATAGTGATGTTTAAAATAATATCCCTTAATTATGCATTATAAATTACTTATATAAAGTAATGAAATCACTTCAATGAAAAAGAGTAGAGAGGGATGTGTCCCTTAGTTTGGGTCCGAGAGTTCTAAAAATTCACTTAATGTCTTGGATAATAAAATTAGATTAATTAATTACCGAATTAATATCCCTTTATATCAATATTTAATTTATTATAAATTTATAAAGTTCATTTCAGTCCATTTTGATGACTTATATTGTTCAACTTTAGGGTTCCGGGAGCGTTTGTTTCAACGATTCAGGGTTAGTTTACATTAGTATAATTTTGGATCATCATATAAAATGGTATCAAAACATTATAAGGTGAATAAAATAGAAATAATATCCTTACATATGATTAAATAATCCAAAATATAGATTTTTTACACATTTTTTAGGATGAATGATTTGATAAAAAATTTAATGACCAATAGATAATTTATTTTTTCTACTTTTTTTGTCATCATTAACTACATTCGTTTTAAATAATATTATATATATATTAGTACCAGAACATAAAATAAGATAATATAATTTCATAAAATATTATATAATCAGAATAATATTTTTATTCCTATACTTGATTTTGGTAATGTAAAACGAAAACTCATTATCCATAGAGGCAACTAGCCTCCATAATTTAGACAATGGTTTTGTTTATTTGAATAAGAAATGACAATAAAGTGATGGATATAAGATATTAAATTTAAAATATAACATTAAATATATTTATTATACTAGTTTTATTGTTACATTATAGATGATTATGGTGAGGATAAGGTAGAAGAAGAAAAGAAAAAAGGAGGGTGGTTTGAGAAATTTTCCTCTTGAATAACAAAACCTTGTATAATCCCTTAAAGAACAAGGATTTTTTATTTGGGTGAGACTAAAATCTCTTGGATGTGTAGATAGTGGGGAGGAAATTGTTTTTAATAATTTTTTATATCTGTATGTTTTTTGGTTGTAAATGGGGTGGTGAGGAGTAGCATTTATACATAATGAGAGTTGGTTTATATTGATTAAATAATTTCAATTTAATATTTAAAGATGGCCAAAATAGGTTAGAATTAATACCAACTAGTAATATTTATAATTCAGGTTTTATTGTATTATTAAGGTCTATAATCACATAATCCATCCATTTAGAGTTTAATTATTCATGTATTTTATGATTTTCCCTTTTAATATTAACCAGTTTCATTATACTACAAAAAATGATGTAAATATTATATTACAACCTTTATATTTTCTAACTAAAAATTAAAATGAACTAAATAAATAATATATAAATTTTTATTAAAATTGTACAATACATTTTAACAAATTCAATTCACATAGTTTGAAGAATTAAATTTAAAAAAAAACATACAAACACGATGTGAAAGTGGGTTTTAAAGAAGTATATTTATCATGAAAAAGATGATTTTATATTAAATATATTACTAATAATATAAATTTAATGAAAATTAATTAATATTTAATGATATATAATTTATAAATTTAATGTATGGCATCCTAATTTTTGGATTAATTTAATTAATTAAAAATTATAATCAATATGTACATTAGAACAATTTTTAAAAAATTATAGATTATAAAACCAAAAAATATGGTTATAAAATTATTTATAATATTTATAAAAAATAATTTAATTGGATAAAATTTAATTATATAATAACTATTTTAGTCGAAAAAAATTATAAAAATTAATTTTATTTTTAAATTATTTAATTTATTTGAAATAAATAATTGTTTTATCAAAATCTATATAATTCACCATTCACTAAAATCCTAATATTTTCCAAAAAAACACAAAAGTTCACCTAAATATAAAAAATTCAGATTCTAAAATTTATATTTATTTTAAAAAATTATTTTCCTAAAACAACCACAATTGTATTATAAAAATCTCTAATAAAATTCAAAAAAACCCATTTTTTATTAAAATATAATTTTTTTAAAAAAATGATGTTACTAAAAATTTGAATGATTATATAAAATAAATTATTTAATAAATTATCAATCATTATGACCATTGTATATTTTGTAATATCATTATGACTATTATTTCACTCCAATTTAATGAGAATGTTATCATTCTCATATTTAAATAATAAGATTTAGTTTTATATTAAATCTTATTGTTTTGTATATTGTACATTATTGATCCTATTATTGTATTTTAGAAATTTTGGGTTGTTACATTATCCAACATTTAATAAATTAATTCATTGACATATTTAATTAGGATTTAAAACATGGTGTTTGACTGTTCAAAATATTTTTGTTGAAATATCGCATAATAAAAAAAGGGTTAATAAAACACCCACTTGATGGTTTGAAAGGATGTGTTTTAAGGTTATCTGGAATAACACATACAAGGTTTACATTTAACAAAACATGTACATAGAAATAAAAATATAACACTTATGGATTAATATATAGTAATAGAAAACACAATCATGAAAAAATTTACCATCAAATAACTGTGAACATGAGATTGGTTTTACGACAAATGATTTATCCATAAAAACCTAATGGGAAAATGTTTTTGTTTCAAAATTTCTTTTCTAATATTTTTGAAATATTTTACTACATAGAATAAGATCGTATGTAATTACAAATACATTAAATGAGAATTTTTATACTTATATTTTCTCCAAATTCTATGTATTGATGATGATTTTTTTTCAAACCCAAAGCTTCTGAATCAACTTCTATAGATCCAATTTTCCAAAAAAGAAATACTATCTCTGCCACATTTCATTAAAAATTAAACAAAAACAAAAAAATAGACAATATAATATATTTCTAAATGATTATTAAACAGTAAATCTAATAAAAACTATTTGAATCTCAAAAATTCAACAATAATACCTTATTTCTAACATATATTATTCAAAAAATAAGTATCTATAATTTTTTTTCAAAAAAAATCTATACAACAATTTAAACAAACACATCAGGAGAATTTAATCACATAGTAATCCAAGATAAAGTTAATATCAATTACTCAAAAAGTATCATTCAAAAATCTAATTTTCATAATAACATAATATTCAAGGTAGACTAATCACTTCCATAAATAACCTAGATAACCATATGTCCACAATAAAATATTATGTTCTATTAAAATCCAAATCATAATTTATTCTTAAAATAAAATTCAATAAAAATATTTTTATACAAATCATATTGGGTTTCCCAAAAATTTGAAGAATTCTAAAATAATTTTTTTACTTAATCACTAAATGAAATTATAACCACGAGGTTTTCAATACAATGAAACAGTTGTTCCTAACATTAAAAAAAAATTATTCATGATATATTTAATATAAATAAAATCAATTTCATACTAACCGAGACATCATTTATTCTAGTCTTAGGTGATGAAACCTATTAACTATTTGGTTTTGGATTCAACCCCCAATGCCTGTCTATTCATGACATGTTACATACGAACAGATTCCCTTTTCTAAAACAATCACAATTTAATCCATAATTTTTTTAAATGTTAAAAACATACAAGTAATAATCTTAATATATTTACCCTTATATGTTATCTCATAAATTTTATTTTTCATCCAAAAAATTTGAAAAATCATGATTTATTAAATTTAAGTGCTCATATAAACCAAAAATATGTCCAATACCATTAAACATCAGTCCAAGAAAAGTAATGTTATTTTTCCTCAAATATAATTTTCCATTTAATAAAATTAATGGATACATTTACTATAAAATTTATCATGTTTTTTCACTATTAAAATGTATCGATTCCCTCAAACATATGTTACCCAATTTATGAAGTCCAAACCTACTATAGAAAAATATGTAGGCCTTCCATGATTCCCATAATATTCATAAAATACCTCTATATCTAATTTTTAGAACACAATACACAATCTAATTCCTTATATAAATTCCTTCTTAAAGTATAAACTATTCTTTAGTATCATATTCTTTTATAAAAATATCTTACAATTTAATATGTGAATTTTATATTTATTATTCATCATTAACAACCAAAAAATATTACATATACTAAACATAAGAAAAAATTTCATACCTTAAATCAAATAATCAAGATTTATTTGATATCCCCTTATATTATGACATGATTATAAAATTCCATAATTTATAATTTCATATAAATTATTTTATTTTCTTTCTATAGAAAGTAGGTAAATAAGAATTTTAAATATAATGAAAAAGATACCATGAAACATTTTATTTTTTGAGAAAAAAGGGGTTAGTTAATTAAAATAATTTCTTAATTTTGCATTTAACACTCAGAAAGATGTATATTTTATTTCAATATGATTTTAAAATAATATAGATAATCATATCATATATAAGGGATAACAATGTAGTCAAATATCACTTTCCATCCATATAACTAAACTATCCTTAATATATAGAAAATGACAACATTAAAAGATAAAATAAATTGTTACATGTTAAAATAAAAATTCACCTTTTAACATCAATACCCATAGAAAATCTATAATTAATTGACCATAAAATCCTTTATACGTAAATTTATTACCTTTTTAAATCCAATATGAATAAATATCATTATTTTGCATGAAATCCATAATATTTGAAAAAAAAATTCCTTTTTAAGAAATTAAACATATTATCATCACTAAACCTAAAAACCATGTTATGATATACATAACTCTTATGAAGACAACCTAATATCTAATTTTATCTAAATAATCATTTGATACCTCATATAAGGACCTGAACTTATATATAACATATTCTAGTGATTTTAAAATTGAAATCCAATTATTACAATCCTATGTATATTTTGTGTTTAGAGTAATTGATAATTAGGATAAACTAATACATGGTATACCCTTAAATATGAAGTGGAAATAATATAAATAATCTTTAATATATTTAATAAAATTAATTAAAATAAAAAAATTTCTTATCAAGTAAAATACTTACAATTATCCCTTTAATTCCATCATTTTCTATATTATCCCATAAATCCTATGAAAAATATTTTATCATTTGGGATAATAACAAAATCATAGTATGGTTCATAATCTAATGGAAATTAATACTCTTGTGTAAACCCATAGAAACACTTTCTTTTAACAAAACATTTTTTCCTTGAAAAATAAATCATCTTTTTAAAAAGATATTTATATACCCTTTTGAAAATCAAATGATCATCATTTAAACTCATGATAAATCATATAAGTTATAGGTAGAAAAATTGGTAAATCAGATTCCATCTCAATATTACAAATTCAGTGACTAATATGGTCCACCTCCATCTATGAAGGGGAAAATGTATTTGAGGTTATAACATAACCACACATCTTTGGATTATCATGGATCTACCCATCATTGGATAATAATGTAACAACTCATCATTGGTTAATTATATAATCACCTCTCATTGGTTTATATCAGAATAACCCATAACTACAAGAAATTAAAATTTTAAATAACATAAACAAAAATCAAGAAATATTTAATCATAAAAATCCTATTTAAATAGAATAAACATTTCTTTTTTAAATAACTTATTTTTAAAGATATACACGTATAATGGAAAACATTTTCCTTGAATTAAATCATATAGTATTGTATATTAGGCATTAAAATAATAAGGACAAATATCATTGGGAAATTCTATTTGTTCCAAATATATAAATAGACATTCCATTAAACTTTTAAAAAAATAATGGTTAAAAGAATACTTTTTTATTTTGAATGTCGACTACGTGAAACCATAAAAATATTCTTTTAGAAAACATTTGAAAAATATTATAAATTTTTTTTACAAAATTAATTTCTATTTAAATATATTCACAAAAATTAATTTCAAAACCTTGTAAATAAAACTAAATGATATATAAAATGATTATTTATAAAAATTAAAATGATATTTATAAGTTTAAGGGACCATTACAAATATTATATCACATATGTGAGATTTAATCAATATATCAATTATTTTTATTGACGTCAAATAAACATAAAACAACTGGAAACATAATATAATTAAAATTAATTTCTAAAATATTATTATCATTACACAATAAATTAAGTATAAGTTTAATGAAATGAGAATAAATTGAGTGAATAATTCTCTTACCACATTGTAATCAGTCAAATCATTTTTCCCATAGAAGAATAAAACAAAATAACAATAAATATAATGATAATAAATAAATTAATGATAAAAATTTTAAACGTTCCAAATTATATACACCTCAAAAAATAATATAGATTCATTCCATCAAAACATTCCTCAATGAATGAAAATTTAGAAAGAGAGCCATTCTAAATTTCAGCAGTACTACGACAATACTGAAAGATTCAAAAATTATTTTAATGATAGAAGAAGGTTTCATAGATCATTTTAATATATAAAATAATGTAAATGGATGACTAAAATTGTCTCTCATAATTAGGATATATAAATAAAATTTATAATATAAAGAAGGATTTTGAATTAGAAAGGCAAGAGAGAGGGAGTGGTGTCATTACCTTGTGTCACAATGTTATAAACATGCTCAAATATTTCTTGGATAATCAAATTAGATTCATTAAATAATTAATTAATAACTTTATCGATTTATATTTTAATTATTATAATTATATTACTATCATTTTTTTCCATTTTTATGAGTTGTAATGATCAACTTCATCGTTCTAGGAGAATTCATTTCATGGATTCATGGTCGGCTTACAAGAGTATTATTATAGATTATCTTGTTAAATGGTAATACCACAAAAAAAGTGGACAAAATGGTATTAATAAAATTATATAATTATAAATAGTCACACGTATCCCTTTTTTCTTCCATGAGGGTGATTGATTAGATAAAAATGTTAATGAATATTTATAATTTATTTGGAAAATTTGTTCCTCCATCACAAACTAGTTTTAATTTATATAATTTTTTGTCTATATATTAGTTTTAGAAGATGAAAAAACGTTATAATATAACTATTAAAATATTACTTATCCTTAATAAATATTTTATTAAAATATTTTATAGTGGTAATGGAAAAGAAAAAATCATTATATATAGAGTTGATTAACACCAATAATTTGGACAATGGTTACATTTTCATAGATGAGAGGAAATTATAAAAGAGATGGATATAAGATAATACACTACTAATATAAAATTACTGTATATAAATGAGTATATATTTATTATAGCACAATGTATGAAGGTGTTTAGGATAGTAAGTAGGAATAAAATCAATTAATAGAGGCGGCTTGAGGAAGTAACCTCTTGAATAACACCTCCATGGAGGATCCATTAAATATCATGGGATTGATATTTTGTTGATATTAGCAATTCATGTAAACAATGAGAGGGTAGGTGTCATTTTTTAATATATTTTGAGAGCATAAAGTCTCTTTATGATAATGGGTGTGGTGAGGAGGCATCTTTTACATGAGGATGTGTTGTTTTAATAGATTAAATAGTTATTATTTTATAATTAATGCAATTCAAAATTGGGTTGAATAAATTTCAAAATTTTATATTGATTATTAATTTTGTAATGGTTGGTTATTTTCTATAAAAACATGAACCACCTATTAATGGTAGTATGATATTTAGGTATTTTATGTTTTATCCTTTTATCTGTAACCAATTTCATTATTTTTCATATAATGAAAAAAATATTTATTTAACTATGGTAACAATTTTATGCATAAAAATGAAAATGAAATTAATAAAAACAATGGATATTATGATTACAAATATGAAATAATTTTTAACGAGTTCAATTCACATAATTGGATAATTTATATTTAAAACAACACCCTATGATGCGATGAAAAATCGAGTTTTAATGAAGTGTATTGTTCTATAAAAACAAGAGTTCATATTTAATATGTTACTAATAGTAACAATAATATGTTATTAAATTAATATTTACAGATATATTTTAATAATTATTTTTAAAACATACCCTGAACGATTATTTTAGTTATTAAAATAGAAACTTATTCTGATCATTAAAAAAGCATTCAGAAAAGTCTTATTTTTAAATCAAAAAATGAACATATTTTAAAAAATGTATAATGTTGATTAATTTTTTTATGTTTTTGAAATATAAATAAATAATAATAATGCAACATAAATAAAATTCAAATCAGAAATGGGATTTTAATTTTTTTAATTTTTTCAGTATAAATGATTTTTTAAAAGCATAGTTCTTTTCACCATTCACTAGAGACCCAATAAATATTAAAAAATACCAAATTTTCACCCAATGTGAAAAAATATATTCTGATTTTAAAAAATGACTTTTATTTTAAAAAATTTATTTTAAAAAAATTCAAAAATCACCTATATTATTCTCTAATAAAATAAAATAAAAACAATTTTTAAGATAATTTATTCTTTCAAAAATAAAATGACTTTACAAAAACAGTGTGTGATTATATAAAAATAATTAATTAAGACATTATGAATGATTATAATAATTCAATATTTCATACTTCCATTTTTAATAGTTTTTGTTGATAATTGTATGATTATGTTATAATGGACATATTTCAAAAAAATTGTTATTTATTAAAGGTTGGATTTACATATCTTTTTACAGTATCAAAAATATTTATTTCTTTTTAAAATTTCAAGACATAACACAAGGACTAATCAATGCATCTTGACTTTTTAATGACATATGTTTAGGATATTTTTATGGGAAAATAAGGTAAATAATGTAATTATTCTAAAAATTTGATTATTTAATAAACTAGAAAAAACCAACAAATATTATATAGTAATGATAGTTATTTGGGATCATAATTCCTCCTTGACACATTTACAGTATAGTTAAAAAATGAAAATGAAATAAAACATAATTACCATCTAAAGCCATGGAAAACTATAGCTAATATATTTTAGGATCATCCTTGTAATTCATTAGGATATTTTGTGATCCTTGTATGAATAAATTTATAATAGTGTGATGAAACCAAATAATTAATCATGTTATAAAATAATAGATTCTAATTTGATTATAATAATATATCTAGAAACTAAATATATTTATCAGTTATTATCTCAAATTATAGTTACACAATATTGAAATAATAGAATCCTTCAAACAAGTTATGTTTTCCATCAATCTTCATTAGAGTATATTCAGTAGCAACACAATATTAAAATACTAATCCATAATGGATATGACTAAAATGATTCCAAATAATTCATTATAGAATATAATTATTTTTCAATGGTAGTTTATTTCACCTGAACATAATCTAAGTAATGAAATGTGTATGAGACTATATCATATACTTCATGTAACACCCCAATGATTTAAAAATAAGTTAAAATTCATGAAACTGTTTTTTAATAATATAGTTATAAACAAGATGTTAAACATAATTTTTCCGCTTCTATGTTATGATATTTAATAAAACTGTCATCTATATTTGTTATTAGTATGTTATTTGGAGTTTGATAGAACAAACTAGTTTTTTGGTGAATAGTAACATACTAATATGTATTTTAATATTAATTTTAATATTACACATATGAATAGAAAATCATATTATTATATTATTTTCATAAGGTTATAAGATATTGAGATATTGATTGACTTTTCAAGGTGATCTAAAAGCAGTTATTGATTTAAAAATATTGTTTTTGAAATAAAACATGATTTTTTTAAAATTAAATTTATCATAAATAGAAAATTATTTTAAAAATATTGATTTAATATTTAAATTCTACACAGAGAAAAATGGTTGTGTTGTATTTTTTTATTTTTTTTGAAATACTTGATTTTTTGTTGAATAATAAAATATAGTAATTAAGAAAATATGCTAAATAAATGAAGTAATGCATCATTCTTGAGTTATGGATGATTTGAATGGCCATTGGTTCTAACTGACATGAATATATTACTATTTTGGTTTATATGAATCAATACTAGTCATAGTCTTTAGAAAAAATATTAAACTAATGATTAAAATAATGTTAAACTACTCCTCTCATCCACTATAAAGACAACCTTCACCACATCCTATCACAACACCCAAGCTATGATCCTTGTCTATGTTCTTCCAAATACTCTTCCCAGAGCTCTTACCCACATAAAAGTCTTTTTCTGTTTCTACAAATGGCCAAAACTAGTGGCTTTAATGAGGATCTTAATGAGAAGAGATCGAGAGGTAAATATCCACTTGCATTTTCTTGTGTTTTCTTTTCAATTTATTTTCTTTTGGCATATTCTCCTCCTCTCCTCTTATCCAAGAGCCATGAAAGAACCAGTATTATGCATATTATATATTTTATAATTTTTATAAAATAATACATCTTCATTCTTCCTCCCCTCTTCCACATATTATTGATATAAAATCATTATCTCTAATGTGTCGATTTACAAACATCTTGGATGATGTGTCTTCATTCTCCAATACATCCTTAAAATATGGTTTAAACCCAATTTAATGGTTGAATAATATTTTAAATTGTATTATATGACATCTATTATGTTCTAGAATTAAATTTTATGCATAATATTAATAGTTTATTATTAAACACGTTCATGATTATTGATGAACTAGAAAAATGATCAAAACGAATATCAGTAGTGATTTATTTAATGATTCAACCTCATAAATTTTGGTCAAAAATATTTATATAATAATTAGTTATTCTAGAAACCTTTATATATTAACTCATTATTCTTCAGAAGGGTCTCTTCCATTTGACAAGAAATTCCTTTACGAATCGACCCTGAGTACCATGTAAAGAACGCACCCAAAACAATGGAAAAAAATATTATTTATAAATGTGTCGAATGATGTTATAAAATGATCATATCTCTTGTTATAAAAATGAATTTGATTTCATAAAATATTAATAAAACCCTTTAAACATTATATTGGTGGATTAAATAAGGTTTAAGTAATACAAACTTGAGGTAACCGAGTTCTAAACCCAATAACCATTCTTGGGTGAAAATTCTACTTCATTAACTATGTTGTTTTAAAAAAAAATATATGATTCATTTTGTTTAAAATATGTGTAATTATGTTTATATAAAATATATGTACATATTTCATCCATTATGTTATTTCTCACTTCAATTATTATGATATTTGTAAGGGGATTTTGTTTTAAAATCCTCATTTAATATTTTATTTAAAACATTTCAAAAGAAATGTTTTTATGAAATTATTCTTGTTTTATAATTATATTTTGGTTGTTGGGAATTTTTTACCATGAAGGGTGGGACATATATCATCCCCAAATTCATTGGTTATGTTCATTATATAGGTCTCCCATATGTTTACTCCAAGTGTAACTGTGGAGGTTACATAATAAGGAAGACATGAGGGTTACATTATAAGGTAGATGCAAGGGATAAAAATCATAAGGTAGCTGATAGGGGTTCCATATAATGTATTTAATGCTCCAAAAATCCTTTATTGTTCTATTTTTCTTCATTGTGTTTTTGGAAATCTTCTGTACATCTCGTGTTTCACAAAGTAAGTATATATGGGGGACAAGTATGTCTTCTTGAGAAGGATTTCATATGTGTATATCTATTCATGGTCTACTATTTTATTTACTTATTATTATAAACCTTACCAATATTTTTGTGATCATACAATGTTTTTAAATGATTTTAATAGGATATAATTACGTATAAGACAACAAAAAATCCATGTTTAATGTTATTTTTATTTTTCAATGAAAACATGTTTTATAGGAAAAGAATTATAAATGTGGAATGTTTGGAATTTATTAGTTCCCAATTCTATAATACACTAAAAATTAAAATATTCTTAATGAGAAATAAAGGATGTTCTTTACTAATATTCATGATTATGTAATGAAATGAGGCCAGGTCCTAATTATTGGTATACGAGGATGGTTTGGATAACATTAAGGGGTAAGATGATGATAAAATAATAACATAAATTATTTTTAATCTATTTTTAATTTTAATTGTTATTATATTTAAATATTACCATATTTCATCATCTATGATATCTTTTTTGAATAGTTTACTACAAAAGAAAGGGGAAGCTGTAGTTGAAAGGCACTGACAAAACGACATCCTTCTGAATCGGCATCCTAGAATGGTAGGGATAGGAATAGATAATTTTGAGATAGTAATGTCTCAAATAATATTGTAAATAAATTCATGTTAAAACCATGTATGATAAAAATGGGATCTACTATGACAGAACATGAAGATAGTGGAACCTTTTATGAGAAACCACCATCCTGCTTTTTGTGGATCTTCTGACCCAGTAGTAGACGCAGAATGGATTAAGGCCCATTAAAAGATATTTTATGTTTTTGCATGTTCATATAATAAAAATTTCAGTCATTCCATATATCATTTTGATGTTTATGTTGATCAGTGGTTGCCAGTGATGAAGAATATCGGGGATAGAGCTGAAATAGTAGTCTTAGAATGAGATGAATTTAAAAGTATTTTACTATAAGAATATTTTCCATATGTGGTTCAACATTTGATGGAGATGATATTAATTAAATTGGAGGAGAAGTGAGAATACTTTTTGGTCATGTATGAAACAAACATCCCCCGATGCGCGTGTCATGATCCAAATCATATTCTAGATCTGGATAGAAAAATTTATCATTTTTACTCAAGAATGATGCCAAGATATTGAAGTGAATTGGATTCTTGGGTATTTAAATGTTATGAGAATCGTGAATGATTTATTGAGAGGGTGGAAATGGAGTTTTTTTGATGATCATGTTCACTTTGATATAAAGTAGAAGAAGAGGTCCCAATGTAATGTGATTGGTAAGAATCAATCAAATAAATATTATGCTATTAAAGACCAATTTCATGATTGAAAATAATGTGTAAAAATCATCATAGGGAATTCCATAAAAAATTGTGATTTAGATGTATTAAGTTTATACCTATATTCTATGATTATAATTTACATGATCCTAAGAATATTCCAGATAAAAAAACTCTAAAGTGTTTAAATTGTGGTGAGACATTCCATTATGAAAATGTGTACACAAAGAGATATTCTAATGATGCAATGAATCCAAACAATAAGAATAATTATTTAGTGAGATCCTTTGCGACTACATTAACATATTTCATTCCATCCAATGATGTTATATCGAGAAGCTGGATGGTTTTCTCATATTTTTCCAAAGTGTTGTTTGATTTGGTGTATACACATTCCTTTATTTATATTAAATTCTATAGAAAATTGGAATTATGAGCACAAAGAATGGGAAAATAACATATTTTTAACACACATGAGGATATATAATAACATATAGGAATTATAGGAATAATTCTATTATGGTTTTTGGAAATACGTTCCTTGGAAAACTTGTTGTTTATTCCTTATTAGAGTTTGATGACATTCTATGTATGTATTTGATTTCTATTTATCATGCTAAGATTGATTGTAGAGGTATGGAAGTTTTTTTAGAAAGAGTTTCAGTTTGTGTACTATAATGAACCCAAAAAATTGATAACATATGAAGATGTTGAGAAACTGTTGAAATATGGAAATGAAATATATATTGTTCATATTGTTATAAAAAAGGGAACTGTTCATGTTAATGATGTGGCAGTGGTAAATGAATATCTTGATGTTTTTTTGGATGAGCTACCCAATGTTATACCTAATAAAGAAGATGAATTCACAATGTACTTGGTTATTGATTCTAATCCAAATTCAAAACCCCCTTATTAAATGGTTAATATAAAAATTATTCACTTGAAAAATTAATTGTAGGAGTTGTTTGAAAAATGATTCGTTCATCCTACCAGTTCACAATGGGGTGCTCCAGTTGTTTTTTCAATAACAATATGGTTCCATGAGTCTATTCATAGATTATAGATACTTTAATAACATCAATATTAAAAACTTCTATCTATTGCCATGTAATGTTGAAATGTTTGATCAGCTCCAAGGAGCATAGTTTTTTTAAGGTTGACCTGAGGTTAGGGTACGATCAGTTGAAAGTAAAGGTTGAATACATCCCAAAGACTATATTTCGTATTAGATATGGGAATTATGAGTTTTTTTGTGATTTTTGGGATAAATAACGAACATACTATATTAATGGATCTTATTAATAGAATAATTAATTAGTTCTTGGATATATTTTTAGTTCTATTTATTGATGACATTTTATTATTTTTTATAGTAAATAATAGCATAAATAACATACTTCTATTACCTTGAAATCAATAAAGGAAAAGAAATTGTATTCAATACATAGAGAGTGTAATTTTTTGGGGCTAAAGATTTATTTTCTGGGGAACATTATAAATAAGGATGTAATAAAGGTTGATCCTCCAAAAAAAGTGGTTGATAAATTTCCAAAAAATAATAATGTTATATAAATTAGTAGTTTTCTTATATTAACAAGTTATTTCCAATGGTCTATTATAAATATTGCATGTTATCTATCCTACTAACTAAGTGATCAGGAAAATGGGTTAAATTTATCTGGATAGACAAATTTGATACTTGTTTTGAGGAATAAAATATGGTATTGGTGAATGCTCTAGTTTTGGATATGTCTTCAAAAAATACGGACATTGTCTTCTATGGTGATTCTTGATTGAATGGACATGGTTATTTTTGACACCTAAGAATCGGGTAATTACTTATTCTTCAAGACAACTAAAACATCATTATTTAAATTATCTCACAAACGATTGGGAGATAACATCTTTGGTTTCTTCATTAGAAGTTTAGAGGAATAATTTGTAAAGATCCATATGTCAAATAAATATTCATAAAAAAATGTTTGAAATATATATTCAATCAAATGTAATTAAACATGTGGCAGAGAACATGGATTGAACTGATAATGGATTATCATTTCATGATCAATTACCATCTAGAGACACCAATAAATGTGGAGGATTCCTTGAGTCAGAAATATCATACATAATTTACCATGTTATGATTGTTACATGATCCCTTTACTAATGATTTGATGAATTATGGCATAGAATTTGTTGGTGTAGGAACTAAATCTATTTTGTTTCTGGTTTTAATGTAGTAATTGTTATCATAATGAACAATGAAAGTGGAAAAGGAAGACCTTGAGTTACATAAAATGTTATAATTGGTTAAAATTGGTATGTTTCTAGAATTTATCCTTGATGAAGATTATATTTTTATATATAAAAAAAATTGTTTCTGAGTTTTTATTCATAATTGAATAAATATTTATTTTATTAAGATCACAACTCTACATTTTCAATTCATTCTGGCAGTACTAAGATGTTCAGAGACCTTCCAGAATATTACTGATGGGGTGAAATGAAAAGAAAAATTATAGATTTTATTATGAAAAGTTTTACATGTCTACATGTTAAATAGAATACATTTTTCCAATGGTGATGATATATTATTTTCCAGTTCCAAAGTGGAAATAGCCAAATATATCTATTGACATCATTTTGGGAATATGAAACAATTTTGTAGGTAACAATATGATCTTGTTTATTATTGAGAACATGACTAAATATACACATTTCCTCCTTATTATAGATACAATGCCTTTGGATTGTATTTCTCAATTGTACTTCAAAGACATTATCATGTTACATGGAGTTCAACATTCAAATGAATATGAATAATATCTTAGGTTAACTATTAATTTTGTAAGGGCCTTCATAAGTCGTTAGGCACATAATTAAATTTTTGTATGACTTTTCATCCTCAATCAGATGTGAAGTTAGAAAGAACCATTCAGGCTTTGGATGATATGATTTGATCTTGTTCAATATACTAAAAGGGATATTGTGTTCATCAGGTTTAATTAGTTGAATTTTCTTGTAACATCATTTTTCATTCTAGTATGCATATGGAACATTTTGATGCATTGTTTGGGAACAGGTTTCGATCTCCATCTTTTGGGATGATGTTGGGCAAATGAAGTTTATGGGACTATAATTTGAAGAGGAAGTTGAGAAGAAAGTGACAATTATCCAAAAACACATAATGACTACTAAGGCTGGGAATACATGTTATTAAAACTGTAGGAGGAAGGACTTTTCATTGGAGGTAGGTGATATTTTGTTTCTTATAATCTCACAATGGATGATTTTTATGCATTTTGGTGAGAAAAGGAAGTTATGTCCATGGTTCATTGGACCTTATGAAATCCTAGATAATTTTGGACCCATTGCATACAATGTATCTTTGCCTCCAAATTTATCTCAAGTATATGATTTTTTTCATGTTACGATGTTGGGAATGTACATTGAATATTCATCTCACGTTTTTAGCCGAGAAGAAGTTAAGCTGTTATAAAACCTTTCTTTGGAAGAGAAATATGTTCATATTCTTGATCGATGATAACTAGTATTTCCAAACAAGGTAATGCAACAGGTGAAAATTTAGTGGTGAAAACACATGTTTGATGATGGAACTTGTGAATTTGATAATTCTATGAGGGTAAGGTATCCTCCATTTTTTAATAATTAATAAAATTGTGAGGATGAAATTTATAGAAGTTGGGGAGAATGTAACACCCCGAGGAATTAAAAATAAATTTAATTGAATGAAACTTTGATTTATGTAGATATTTATAAACAATTGTTAAAAAAACTCCTCTTTTTGTTCTGAAATTCAATGAAATGGTCACATATGGTTGTGATCATTAAGTTATTTGAAGTCTAATAGAACTATATTATTTTTAGTGAATAGTAACAAACCCTAATGAATTGTAATATAATCCTTATGAATAGTACATCATATTATTATTTTATTTCATTATGGAAGTATGATAATGAGATCTTGATTAATTTTTCAAGAGATAGAAAATAAGTTATTGTTTTAAAATTTTTATTTCTATTTGAAAAATGATTTTATATATAATTCAAAATACCCATATTTTTTAAATTATTTTCGAAAATTAGAGTAAATTTTTTAATTATACACATTGAAAAATGGTTAGGGTGATTTTTTAGGATTTGTTTGAAATAATTTACTTTTTAGTGAATATTGAAATGTAGTAATTAACAAAATATACTAAATAAACAAATTTCTACTTCATGCTTGATTCAGAGATGATGTAAATGGCCATTAGTCAAAAATCATGAAAACAAAATACTATTATGGGTTATATGAATCCTGAATATTCATTGTCTTTAGAAATTATATAAAACTTGTGGCAAAAATAATCTAAAACCCCTCCTATCCTCCACTGTAAATACCACCATCACCCCCTATTCCTATCACACCACTCAAGCATATAATTTATTCTCAATACTCCTCCCGAGGATCTTCCCCACGTCCATGACCTACTAATCTTTCCAAAAGGCCAAAACTAAATTCCTTAAGGGGGATCTCAAAGAGAATATATTAATTGGTAAAGATCCTCTTTATTTTCTTGTGTTTTCTTATAAATTGTTCTCCATTCTTATACTCTCATCACCTCAAATTATCCAAGATTCCTGAAAAATCAAGTTTTAAATATATTCTTGAATTTTATCATGTTTATTCTAAAATTCTTCACCATTATTCCACTCATCTTCCTCTTATTATAGAAACAAAAACAACTTCAATGATGTTTTGATTTACCGATATCATGTACGATGTGTCTTCAAGTCCAATTAATTCCTCTAAATCTATGTATAAATAGATTTTATTTGTTGAATCAGATATTAAAGTTTATTATAGGACCTCTCTTATGTTTTTTAATTAAATTATACGTATAATATTATAGATTTATAGTAGAATATTTTTTTGACTATTGAAGATTCTCCAAAATGATTTAAATGAATATGACTATTGATTTATTAAATGGTTCATCCTCATAACATATAACAAAATTATATATGGAATAATTTAATATTTTAAAAATATATTAATTACAAATCATTCCACTTATATAGTTTCTATTTCATTCGATTAGAAAATCCTTTACGAACAGACCATTGATACCATGTAAAGAACACACTCGAAATAATGGAAATAACAAAATATTATTAATAAAGGGGTTGAAGGATTTTATAAAATTATCATATAATGTGTTTTAAAAATAAATTGGTTTCATTAAAATATTATTCACACCCTTTTAACTATTATAAATGTGGTTTAAATAGGTTTCAATTAAGACGAACCTGAGGTAATGGAATTCTTATCTCAATTACCATTATTTTTGTTAACCTTCTAATTCATTAATCTTGTGGAATTAAAGATATTTGTGTGAATACTTTTATTTATATTATGTGTAATTATGTGTATTTACAGTTTATATACATATTCCATCAATTCTATTATTTCTCACATCAATTATTATTATATTTGTAAGGGGATTTTATTTTAAAATATACTTTTAGAATTTTGTTATAGAAAATTCAAAAGCTATGTATTTATAAAAAAATTTCATTTTTTATGATTATTTTTGGGTTCTTGGGAATTGTTTTTGATCAAGGGTGTGACCTATATCACATTTTAATTCATTGGGTATGCTCATGTTGGTGGTCGGCCATATGGTTAGTCCAAGTGTACATGTAATGGTTACACAATGACATAGTAGTGACGGTCACATTGTAAGGTAGTTGTGGGGGTTAAAAATCATAAGGTAGCTGAGAGTGTTAAAAAATTATGTATATAATTCCCCAATATTCTTTTATGGCTCTATTTTAGTTATTTATGTTTTATTGAAATCACATGGAAATCCCAAGTTTCAAAAATTATTTATATATGGCTGAAAAGTATTTATTTTTGAAAATGATATAATATGTTTATAATTATTCATGTACTAATGTTTTCATTCATTATTTTTATATCCCTTAATAATATCTATATTCTCATCCAATGTTTTTGAATTATTTTCATTGATTACGATTATGTGTAAGGAAAATAAGGAAGACAAGTTAAATTTTAAGAAGATTTGTCAAAGAAAACATGTTTTATTCGAAACGTATTATATTTTAGAAGAAATTGATACTATTTTAGTGGTTCCATCCCTTCATAAATCTGGAATGTTATGTATGTATAATATCTCAATTATTTAAAACACTAAACATGAAAATATCCTCAATGTCAAATGATGTATGATATCGATTAAAATTCTATATTATGTAATTTAATATGGTCGGGTCCTTATTATTCATCAATATACAATGAACTTATTATCAAAATAGAATATTTAAATGCGTAAAACATGATCTAAAACTGCTATTAATACCTTCATGTTTTAATAATTAACTATAAATTGTGACACTTTATTTATACATTCAAATACAGTTATATAGATTTCATTAAAATATATATTCTCAACCATATGAAATTTTACAAAAAAAATGGGAGTTTAACTATTATAAAATTGTTAATTAATTGATTTTAAAAACATATATATGAAAAAATATCATCCTAATCTATATAATATTGTATAAATGAACTTATACAAAACCTTAATGTCACATTTTAAACTATAAAATCTATTTTAAACACTGATGGGAAAACTAGTTTATGTGGGATGTGAGTTTCCCTCTATATAAATACAATAAATAAAAATGAAATAAACTATTTTATTATATCCTTGGAATAAAAATAAAATATACATTTCATAGTTGATAATAAATATCTATAGTAGTAAAAAAACATATGAGATGGAATTAAATAAATAAGAATAAGATGTTATATAAAAAAATATAAATACAAATTCTAATATGTAAAAAAACATTTCCCCAAAAATTACCACTAAATCATCAAATATTAAAATCTAAAATATTATCATAAATCTTATATCTGGACCTTATAAACCCTCTTCTAGTATTGACCATCCCAAACCTATATCTTAGATATTGTAAAATCATGTTACAATGATCAGGTATGTTTTTTCATTTTTATTAGTTTCCCTTTTTGTTTAATATCTCTAGAATACAATTTTTGTTTTTTATTATAGGATATAGAGAATGTACTTATCATGTACCTAAGGTATATGTAGGGTACTACCTATTGTGTACATGTCATGATTGGGGAGATCACACTGTAAATCTGTAAAAATCATGAATAGTGGTTACTCATTGTGCATGGTTTAAATGATATATTTTCTATCCGAAGCGATGGGGTTTTTAAAAAACTATTCCAGAATGGGCTTCACAATGTGACCATGGGTTACACATAAATACCCAACCACTGTCCTAGTTTAAATAACATTTCAGGCAGTTTTACCCAGTGCTTTTCTTTCCAAATTGCTTCACTCTCGAATAATGGATCTTCCTAGGAAACTTGCAGAGGCTCGTCTCCTTATGTATCGATCTAATTTGCTCTATATTATTAACATGTTTACATTTCTTCTCTTTGTGTAAGTGTTCCTTTTGGTTATTCATCACATTTGATCAAAATATCATACTAAATGTGTTGTACCAGATCCATTGATCTATTTTGGATGCATCTTCTTAGTTTCTTCTATATGTGTTGTGAGATCTCATTCCAAATGCATTTTCCTTCATTGAATGTGGTGCAATGAGAATTATTCTTTTAGGTATGTAGGATTTATATCTTCTTCCAACCTCTCTTGTTTAGATTTGAATCAATCCAAATATTTTTGGGTTTTTTATTCTCCGATTATTGTAATTGTTTTTTTTCGTTGTTGCTGGATTCCATTGCTGGAATGTGTTACCAATGTTTTTAGGTAGGTGGTTCGGTCTCTAGACTATGATAATAAAACATTTTTGTTATTATTTATATATTTATTTAGTAAATCAACATGATTAAAAGTGTGTGTTGAAAATATGGTTTTATAATAGAAATGGGTTTTCCTTAGTTTTTCATAAAGAGATTGTGAAATGGTTTTAAATGGTTTTCAATGAATTGAAATTGGTTTGTGAAATTGAGTGCATTGGTTACCTTGGTAACTTAGGTGCAACGTTTATCTAGAGGCCATTATCCATTTTTTTTGGATTATCATGATCATTTAATGATGGGTCTTTCCTCTGTTTCCTAGACCTTTTGTTTAATGGGATCAATATTCATATTTTGGAGGAGGGTTTTCTCATGTGGAATTCTTCTACATCCCAGGAATGTGTTCTAGGATCAGTTTTATGCACTTCATTATACAGTTATAAGTTGTCTATTAAATTTTATTGTATTATTCCTTGTTGTTCTTATACTTGTTCTTCTATTTTTTATTTCTTGGATTTCAGAGTTTTCCTTGATATTCCTGATTATGACTTTAGAATTTTATATGGATAATATTCATTGAAATCGATATTCATTATCTTGTTTAGAACTATCGAAGAAGGTAAATATTTATCATTTTTTCTATAAAACATCTTTACTACTTATCAGGAAGCATTTTATTTTTAAATCTGAATACATGATTTTTTACACAGACTTATTATGGAATACATGGGTTGGATCCTGCTGATCCTGTTAGGTAACACCATATGCATATCTTTGGCAGTGTGTAAACCATTATTTATCATTTAGTGCAGGTAAAGGAAAGGAACCATAGTGAGGCTGATAGGTTCATGTCAACATGAAGGTTAGCTAGTAGTGAGATGGTGTGAGTCCATACAAACAATCATTTGGAGCTGTTGTGGTATTTTTTCCTTATTGATGGAATTGTCTTTTGGAGATTTATCTAATATTATAGTTGTCCTATTTCATTTGTTTTCCCTAAATCTATGGCATATATATTTTTTAGACATCTGATTCTTCTTTCTTTATATATATATGTATTCCATGTGGTTGTTTAGGTTTAGTGAAATTGTTCCCTCTGTTTTTTCATTCGATGCTCAGGTGATTGTCGCCAGCCCATGGGGATTGAGAATGCTCATTGGGAATGTGAAATATTAGGCTGGGCATCTGTTTTGATAGAAAAGAAGGTCAGTTCATTATAGTTTGGTATTAGCGGAGGAATTTCGTCAAGAATATTTTTCTTAAGATATTTGTTAGACTTGGGATATGATTGTCAGGACATGAGAGTTATGTTACATTGAGTTCCTATCTAGCTCTTGTCTTAAAGAAACTCTTTTTATAGTGGAATATTAGGATGTGTGTCTCTATAATTGGTATTTGTTTAAAAATCTCAGTTTTTTTATTGGTTGTTCTTTATTAGACTAATATTTCTTCTATTATTTGATCATTCTTGGGTTTTAGTGTCCGTTATTATACCTTCTTGATGTCTTCCAAGAGTTCCTTAGAAATATGTAGCTGATTTTCCTCAATAAAACAAACATATAGATCAGAACCTCATTGAGACGATCATACAGGCAGTTTACTCTGTCGATCCGGATGTGCTACAAGTTCAAAATGCAGTTGTTATGGTACATCCAGGACCTAGAGGAGAAAAATATCTATTTTGGGGGTTCATTTATGAGATGAAAACATCCATTAAATTAATTATTGAACCCAAAAGGTGGAGGATTGTATGGACAAGATTGATCAAATCAATGAATTCCTGGAGAAACCTAACAAAATCTGGTTTAAGTGTCGTGTCCAGAATCAAGGGATGCAGCATGTGTTGGTGGGATTATAATGTCTAGGAAGACATACCTATGGGATTGGCATGGAAGGGTTTTTAAACCATGTTTTTTCATTAGTTTATCTGTATTCACTGATTCTGTTGAAATCTCTATAATTTCTATCATTATAATACGATGATCATTCAGTGTCTTCAAATAGGTGCTTGTTTTCTATGTATGCCTATTTTTCACTGGACATGGTAATGAATGACCAGCAGAAGGCACAGAATTACCTATAGGGTTTTCTACATGGCATTTGATCATTGATGTTCGCATTGATGAATTCTTCTTATGCAGAGATAGTAGATAGATAAATGATGATAGATTTTAACATTGAAATAAATTTCATCTTTTGCACCACTTCCCTCCCAAATAGTGATTGATCGAGTGGAAAGAATAGGAAAAAGAGGATGTTGAAAGACCATAATAGAATTAGTAGCGATGGTTCTTAGTATTGAGCTTCCTCAGCATTGTCCATTGTAACTGGTAATTCTTCTCTAACTTGCTATTAGTGGGGAATGAGAGACCACACCAGACATTCTTTTCCTAGAGCTACGAATTTGTGAAATATTTTTTGATGGGTTGGTCATCTACAACATTTCTATCAGGCTATGAATACACCTTGTTAGTTTAGGGTTCGTCATATCGAAAGGTTTTTGCAGTGCATTCAGAATCATTAATGACAATAGAGATCCATCAACAAGCCCTAGGAGTAAAAATTTTACACAATGAAGATAATTTCCCAATTGATTTTTTATGTAGGTCCAGTAATAGGGAGCGGTACAATTATTATTTAATTATTAGATCAAATTAAATTTTTTGATACTATTTCCTCTGGTTCATTTATATCTGGATTATTTTTTCACATGCATAAACATTCAATAAATTATATTCCCTTTTCAATAAAGTTATTGGATCCTCTTTCTACGAAGAAGGGGCATGGGTCTTGTGTCCTTGTTCGTTAATGATAATCGATACGGAGTCATACTCGAATTTTCTTATTCATGATCATGATCTCTATGATCTGATCATCAGTATAGATTTTCTTATCTCTCATGAAAATGAGGTTAATTGTTGTCATTAGAAGGTTTTTCTTCTTGCTGATGATGACAGATATTGTGTGTTTTCGGGAGAGTGTGACTCGAGGTCTATTCATGCAGGACCTTCCCACCAAGAGAAAAAGATTTTGTTGGTTGTTGTTGCATTTGATCCTTATGCACATTATTCTATTTTTGATGATTCTGTTTTTTTAGATTTCCCTGACATTCTCTTAGTGGATTTTTCTAGTATTCCTCCACAGATAGATGTAGATTTTATTATTAACCTGGTGTTGGGTACACAAATGATATTTATTTCTGCTTATCACCTAACACCAAAAATGTTCAAAGAAATTTTGATTCAGTTAGATGGCATGTCAGTGAAAGGTTTCATTTTATCTAGTTTCAAACTATGGGAATCCCCTGCGATATTTTCCAAGAAATAAAATGGTTGACTTTAGTTATTTGTAGAATATGTTAATTTGAATAAGGTAATCATTAAAAAAATTCATTGCCTCATGTGGATGATTTTGGATCAGTTGAATGGGGAAAATTTTTTCTCAAAGAATGGTCTTCGTTTAGGTTATCATTAGCATAGATTTTGAGAGTCTGATATACTGAATATTGCCTTCAAGAGTAGATATGTCCATTATGAAATTATTATGATGACTTTTGGTTTTACTAACTCTCCATTAGTTTTTATGGCCTTGATTAATCATATATACCACAAATATCTTAACCCTATTGTGGTTGTATTTTTGGATGATATATTAGTTTATCTTAAATATGAGCATGATCACGAGAACCATATGAGTTTGTTATTGTAAATTTTGAGAAAATGCCAACTATATAGAAATCTTGGGAAATTTAGTATTTATATTCGAGATGTGACGTTCTTGGGGAAATGTTTTTCTAAACATGACTTATCAGTTCATCTAGAGAAGGTCAAGGTTGTTCTTGGAAGGAACTGTAGAACGTCATTGAAATTTGATTCATTCTTTGTATTTCAGGGTACTACCAACAGTTATTTTAAGTATTTCACTAAGATGGCATTTCCATTTTCTACAATTACCAAGGAAGATATGAAATTCACATAGTGTGCATTGTTTCAAACCCATTTCGAAGATTTGAAATGAGTTCTGACATCAGATACTATTCTGATGTTCCTGAGCCTATATAGTGTATATGGTTTTTTGTGTTGCATCTAAATCTAGTTTGGGATATATTCTTATGTAGGATGACCACGATGTAGCATACATCTTTTTTCAGCTCTTAATGAATGATATGAACTACCCCACACATGATTTTGAGTATGTTGCAGCCATACACGTACCTAAATATTAGAAGGATTATCCCTACAGGGAGAAGTTCACAATCTTCTTTTCTCATAAGATTCAGAGATATATATTCTCTGGGAAATTCCGGAATCACATATAGAGACAATGGATATAATACATTAATATGATTTCCTTATACATCGTATACACCATATGGAAAGGGAATTTTTTTGCAGACTCTCTTATCAGGAAGGTACCATCATATGCTATATTGTAATCGATGTATGAGTGGAATATTATAGTTATTTAGGCTTAGTTTCACTATGATGCTCAGGAAGATGTTTTAGGCTTGTTTTTGGCTAGTTTTATGTTATCATCATATCTCTTGGAGACTATCATTCAGATTTAGCCGCAGGTGGATGAGTTGAGTAAAGTTAGAGATATCCATTATGGTGGGGAGATGGTTCCAGGTTGGAATATTTCAATAGATGGAAAAACAATTTATTCAGGTTTTCGTTCCATCATATATGAGATTTTTATTCATGTTTTATTGTCACATATATTCATGTTTCATACATCTAGGATCTACGAAGATGTATTATGACATGAGAAGAGGACTCTGGAGGCCAGGCCTGAAGTGTGACATTGTAGATTCTGTGTTCTACTATTACACATGATAATGGGTAATGGTTGAGCACTTGAAACCCTCTTGTTTTCTTTATATTCTTCTAGTTATAGTTTTAAATTGAGATGTTGTGACTATGGATTTTTTTGTGGTTTTCCACACACACCATGAGTGAAGAATACTACCTAGGTTTTTATTGATATACTGAATAAGTATTCTAATTTCATTCTAACCCAATACACAAATATAGTAAAATATATAGGTTTGTTTAATGAGTAGGTGACCGTAAGGATACATGGGATTCCTTCCCCCCATTATTTCAGACTGGGATCCTTGGATAACCTCATGGTTCTGGTGGAGTATTCAAGAATAAATGTGGACTCAAATAATGTTGAGAACATCCTACCATACATAGACATATGTCTAGATAGAGAATGTAATTTTGATCCTTGGGTATATTATTCATGTCTACTTCTTGGATTTATGTGGACCCTGGGATAACCATCTAGGACTGGTAGAGTTTTTTTTACAAAACTATTATCTGTCATCAATATTAATAACTCCATTTGAGGATCTATGTGGTCGCTCATGCAGATAACATCATTGTTGGTAAGATTTTGGTGAATTATATTTGGTTGGACCAGGTTTGGTTCATGAAATGTCTATGAGGATTCATTATGTCAGATGATGTCTAGTTGTATCCCAGAGTTGACAAAAATTGATTACAGATCGACACCATTATCCTTTAGTGTTTTCAATAGGATATTGGGTTATCATGAATGCTTCTCCTAATTTGGGTCACATTAGGCTTGAAAAACATGGAAGGGTTGGTTACAATAAATGTCGGACAAATTGATATCACTAAATGGCTGGGACAAGTAACTTATCGATTTGGATTTTTGATTCAGTTGATGGGAATCCATGATTTTTTTCACATATCTCATCAAATGATGTATCACCATAACCCTTCTCATGTTCTATGTGGTGAATAGATTGAGATAGAGCTATATTATTTTGTTTTTGAGAAACCAGTTGATACCGTTGACTCTCTAATGAAATTCATTCATGGTAAATTGACTCTTTTGGATAGTGTTCTATGGAAAAAAGGATCATATTCTCATGACACATGGGAATGAGATTCGTTGATGAGGTAGAAATGGCCTCATAATTTTTTTAAAGAGATACATATTCCACGTGACTTCCTATGGATGGAAAGTCATTATTGTGGGGAGTTTGTAACATCATGTTTCCATGATCAGGTATGTTTTTTTCTTTCTCTACGTTCCCTTTGGTTTCAAAGTCCATAAAATATATTTTCGCGATTTTATATAGGATATAGAGGAGGTACACATCGTTTACTAGATATTGTGTACATATAGTGATATGGGAGATCATGTTGTGAACTGATACACATTGTGAATGATGGTTACTCATTATATAGGTATTAAAAGAAGGATTTTAATTCCAAGGAGATGGGGTTTTCAATGTACTTATCTGACATGGCCTTTACAATATGACCATGTGTAACGTGTCATTACCCAGCCATCATCCAGGTTAAAACAAATAATTTGATTTTTTTCTTAGTCATTTTCTTTGTTGAATCATTCACTCTCGAACAAAGGCTCATCCTTGGAAGTTTTCTGAGGAACATCTCATTTCCGATAAATCCGATCAGTATTACATCATAATTGTGTATATGGTGCATGTCTCGAGTTAAGTGTTATTACTGGTTATTCATTATGTATGAACACAATAACTCCCTAGCTTTGTGGTAAAATATTCCTTGATCTATGTGAAATTAATCTTCTAAATTTCATCTAGATCCTTTATGAGATCTCGTTCTAGAGGCATTTTCCTGGGTTGTATGTGGTTCAATGGGTGTTCTCCTTCGAGTTATTTAGGTTTCCACTATTCCTATGACCTCCTGGGTTTATATTTGATTCAATCCTATAATTTATGGATTTGAATCTATGGCCTTTGTTTCCATCTTTGGTTTTCAATGTTGGTGGATTCTACTGCGAGCGTGTGTGACATGAATTTTGAGGTAAGAAGTTCCATATCTATCCAACGATAATAAACCAACATATTTTTCATTATAAAATGATTTATTATATTTTCATAATATTTTATATGTGTCTAAAAATGGTTTTAGAAGATAAATTATTTTCCCAGGTTTTTTATTAATGTATTGTGAAATGGTTTTCAATGGTTTTCAAATCATTGAAATTGGTTTGAGAAATTGAGAACATGGTTTACCATGGGTAATTAGGTGGAAGGTTTCGGCTGAGGCCATCATCCATTGTTTTTATTGTCACTAGGGTTTGATTGTGGGGATTTCATTTGTTTCATCGGCATGTTTTTCAAGGAGGCTAATATTGACATTTAGGGGTGTTTACTCATGGGTTATTTTTTTCTTCCTAGGCATATGCTCTAGGATTAGTTTTGTACTCTTAATTCTTATGGTACAAGTAGTCTACAATCAGGTCCTCTAGTATTACATGGTGTTTTGATACCTATGATTCTGTTTTTTATTTCATGGATTTCTGAGTTGTCCTTGATAAGAATGTTTATGCTTATGAAAATTGATATTGAATATATTCTATTAAATTGATATTTTTTAACTTTTTTAGAACAATGTAAATAGATAATGGTTTACTATTTTTTCTATAGAAGTTCTTTTCTTTTTATCATTCATTTTTTTTAAATGAGGATATAAGGTTATTCCTATGAATACTTATTATGGAACACCTAGGTGGGATCCTACTAGGAATGTTAACTCTCACCCTGTGAACCTCTTCAGTGGTGTATTGTACATCTTCTGTCTTCCAGTGCTGGGAAAGACAAGACGCTATATTTATGAAGTAAGGTTCATTCCAACTTTTTGGGTAGCTGGTGGTGAAATGTTTGGAGTTTATCCCTATCATTTTTTGGTGTAGCTTATGTATTTTTTTGTCATTTATTTTGGAATTGTCTTTGGGAGTTATAAGGAATGGGGTTAGTTATGGACGTGATTGAAAGAGTAGTAATTTACCTATTGAGGAACCAAATAGTAATAAATCCAATCTTGTAAATCATATTTTTATGATCTTCGAATTTTCTTATGTTATTATTAACAAATAATCCATAATAAACATAAAAAACCAAATAAGAAAACGGTAGTGTTTCATAGAAGATCTAGTAATGAAGATAATGAATAAAATAATATTCAACCTTATTAATGTCAAAAAATTTAGAAAAGATCCCAGGGGAATGTATTAAATGAACAAAGAAATTATTTAATTGTATAAGGGTTGGAAAATATGACAGGTATGGTCAAAATATTTTAAAAAACCTATCGATTAAATGAATAATAGTTTACAATAATTTTGATGTCAAGATTTTTCTTATTATAAATATAAATGTTGTTTCCCCAAGGTAAAAAGAATATAAGACCTCATCCACCTACTAGTCTAAGGGAAGAAATATGTTATTATTTTATGAAAACGACGAAAGAAGATAATGGTAATTAAGGTTCACTTATCCTCTAGTATAGTGTTTTTAGTGACTTTTAAGAGTTTGATCTAATTCATATTGAATATATAAAGTCATTTAATAGAATTAAATTATAAACCTTATGGTTTTATTATTTAAGAAGAATAATTATTATATTATTTTTCTCTCCTAAATTATAGTTTTTATAAATATAAATGATTATATTGATCAATTATCTAAATTTTATGTGACTTTGGAAATGGATTAGAAATCTACACACATACATCATAAATATAAAATAGAGAAATATCATTTGATATCTAAAATTATCATATGATAACTAATCACTATAATGATGACTATGAAATCTCTATGAATGTTGATTATATTGTGTATCCATCAACATCACTTCAAGGTAACTATTTATCATAAATATTTTTATGTAATGTCAATATTATCATATGTATATTGTGATGGAATAAATGAGTTTCCTAGAATTACACATGTTAATTTTAATGATAACAAGATAAAAATAAAATACATATTCATGAATATATTAAGAAAACCATATACTATAATTGTAGTGAGAAAAATTAAAATTTAGAGAATGAAATTTATTTTTAGGGTAGAATGTATCATCCAAATATTTTACAATATATCATTCAATTAAATAAATCGAATTTGTTTGATAGATTTCCCCACAAAAACACCATACTAAAATTTTACTATATAAATTTTATCAATATTATTAAGAAAATTATAGTTACAAAAAATCATTAGTATTTAAAAATGTATAACATGAATAAAACTGCGTACAATTAGATGATAAATAATTAATAAAATTAAAAATGATTATTTATTCTCAAATGAAATTTTCTTGGCTTTATGAATTTTATCCATTTTATTAGAGTTATTAATTTTAAAATATTACTATATATGAAAAAAAATATTCAAAATATTTATAATATAATTGATGAAAGAAAAATATTAAGAAAACATATAGATTTTGGTAATTAACTAACGATGTTTTTGGTTATATTTTTTGTTTTCATTAAAATAAATTTTAAAATATTAAAATTATCATTTTTAAAAAATAAAAATAATTTTTTAATTCATATTTCAAAAATAGATTACAGAATTCCTATGTGATTTTTCTAAGTGCATTTAATTTAGACTGGATAGTGAAAAATACTAATTTTCCAAATACTATCACTTTAAAAATATTTTTAAAAAAATATTTTTATATTAATATTTATGAAACATATTTATGGAATCCTTATTTATTTGAAACATATATTAATGAATTTAAAAATACATTTTAAAATTTATAAAAAACATTTTTAATGTTTCTGAATCATAAGAATTCAATTACAATAATGAAATCAATTTCTGTTCTATTTATTTAAAATAATTATCCAAAATATGGAATCTAATTTTTTTAAAGCACATAAATATTATTTGGTATCCAATTAGTATAATAAAAATCCACAAAATTCATAATTTTATCATAATAATAATTTTTAGGATAATAGAACACTCTTTCTGAAAATGATTTTATTCATTATGTGGAAAATTATTAAAATTAGTTATTTTTAACAATATAAATTAGACATGAAAAAACTGATATATGTTTTAAATCATCAAGTTCCATTTAATTACTACTTTCCATTTTATTTATAGGCATTAAAAGTTAGATACAACGATAAAAATTAGTTACCACAGTAGAAACCAAAATTTGTAAATGGAAGAAAACATGAATCAAAAATAATAAAAAGCATCTTTTCCATTGTATTTTTACAGATTTATCAAAAAAATTCATTTCCCTAGAGTATTTGTTTTAATTATTTTATCCATTTAACTATTTAATAGTGACATTACAATTCAATTTTTAAAGATATTTCACCTTAGGACTAATAAAAGGGAACTTCCACCACCCCATCATGGCCACTCCAATTTTAAATTCCTTTTTACCCTATACCCCTTCTATATTCCTTATAGTTTTATGCATGCCTCTTATATTTATCTAAATAAACTAAAATATTACATTTTATTTAATGATTTAAATTAAATATATATTATATAATCTATAAATATTTACCATTCTTTTTATATTTTTTATAATCATAATATAAGAATATATATCCAATTTTATACATAAAATGTATTTTATTACTAAAAAACCATTTTTTTGTTTTGAAATTTTATTTTATTATTAATTTTTTCTACATATATAAATTTAATATAAAATAATGGATTATATATTTTTAATCATGGTAAATAAATTTGGAAAAAATTTCCTTTTTATTTTATGATAATATAAATAATAACCATAATAAAATTTTCCACCCTGATAAAGGTAAAACAAGTCCAAAAGGGTTAACGGATTGTGATAAGTATTTAAATTTTTCTAACACATGAATTTATAATCTATTAATGATTTTTTATAGATATTTCAATAAAATTCGCAAATATATGGTCACATGATTCCACATTTCTTTTATTATTATTTTTGTGTTAAATTAAGAACGGAATAAATATAAAATGTCACTGAGTAGACATTAATATCAATAAAAATATTATATAGTGATAAACAAAATTTAATTATAGCTCTATGTTTTTATTTTTAAAAAATAATTTTTTGCCATTTTCATTATTTATTATTTTTAATAATTAAATAATTACATTAAATTCAAACACAACACTGACATAGTATTTACCCAATTAATACAAAAAATATATGTGATATTGAAAAAATTAAAAATAATACAATATAATTGAATTATTTAGTTCCATTAGTTTTTTTGGATAACTAATATATATATGGGATATATTATAATATTATAATATAATTAAATCACTATCGTGGTATCTTTATTGTCAAATTAAATTAATAACATCAAAATTTAATTTTATGATATTTTATAATAAATAATATTTTATTAAATGATTTAAAATTTATAAAAAAAATTATTCATTTAATTAATTTTAATATGGTTTAAACTATTCATATTTTTTAAATCATAAGTCTCAATAGATTTTATGTTATCATTCTTAACCCTTAATGATTGAAATATTTGATACTATGATTAAGGTAAACCATTGTTGATAAATCTGTTAATAAAAAATATAAGGTTTAAAATGACACCAAAATAAATATAAATTTTATTCTATCATTTTATTTATAAACTATTATCTTTTTATTCTAATTTTAATCATTTGGAAGTATTTTCATTGACAATTAATTTATTAAATTTTAATTTTTTATGAAATTACTTTTGTGTTCTCTCCCTCCCTTATTAAATGGAAAAGATCAATTATATTATTTACACCATATATATATATATATATATATTGCTAAAAACCTACCGAATTCCATTCTAAACATACTTATTCATGTTATAGATGTTTTGGTATCCCCAAAAAATATATCCCTTATTAATTAAGAGGAACAATGACACCATTCTTTCAAGGAAGAGGTAAACTCTTTATCTTAACAGTTTCATTTTACTTCATATTTTATCACATATAAATCTATTTTATTTATACTATAATAATATAATTTTATCATAAACATATTTTAATGTCATTATTTTTATCATAAAACCAAAATCCACCCTCATTCCAATCAAATGAAACGTGAATGTATCACTTGGGCATATGAATTACTTATTGTCCCCATATAGTGATACAATTCAATTATCATCATCATATTTTATTGATGTGGGTTATATAGGTTTAAATATTTATATATGAAATTTACAAAAACATTATGATTTTATAGTGATAATATGATATCAAACATTTTATCATTCAATCTATTAAAAAATGATAATGTCACATGTGCGTACTTGTGGACTTCCACCTCGAAGATATGATGTGATTTGTTTTTCATATCATGTTTACATGGTTGGTAATAAGGGTGGATTTGATAAATATATGTGATTTATTTTTATATATTAATAATACATTAAAATAAGAATTATTATTTAAGATACATTCATTTCATCTGTCTATGGATTAATATAGTGTTCATTTGTACATATTGCTTACCATCACGATGAACGGTGTAATTCATATTTATATGTATAAATTTATGGATATGTTTATATATTTAAAATATATCATAAAATAATATCTTTATTAAAATTATTTATATGATAGAACTGTGATCAGATTAAAACTACCAAAACAGCCAAACCAAAACAATCTTGAAAAAACGAAGTTGTTATCACTTGGAACAATGATTTTAATAATTAATTGTAAATAAATGGGTGATAAAATGATATAAGTAAATAATAAAGGGTTTTATATATATTATTATGGTTATATATGAGATTATAAATAAATCTAAATTTATTATATAGAAGTTTTTAAAACATATTTAAAAATTCATATCTATGGTGTGAGTTTTATGTTACAATCACATTTTTTATCATTGTTATTTATGATTAGGTTTTTAATGAAGAAATGTTATAAAATAAATCATAGTAAAATATTTAATTTTTCTTAATATGTTTATTTTTTTTGATTATATGTTTATTTTATTTTCCACTATTTAAAAAATGAATAGATAGGAAAATTATTTCAATTGAAAACATACAATGTTTTACTATTTAGTTTTGAATAATTATCTTCTATGTCTAATTATTCAAAAAAAATGTTTTGAATAATTTTATACAATTTTCCAATGAATATTTAATGTTATTTATATCCATTTTTTATTTTTTTAAATAAGTTTCAAATGGATATTCCATTCATTTTAGGAATACAGTCCTTTTTGTAACAATCTAAAATTGTGTGAATAGAATGTTTGTTTGAACTAAAAAGAAATGAACAAACATACCCATTTTATTAGAAAATAAATGATTTATAGTTTCCCTTGTGAAATTAAAAGGTTATTTTAAAAGAAAATAATATTTAATATTTTTTTGATTTTTTATTTTTAAAAATTTACTTTCAAGGTGGAATGGTTATTTTCCTCAAGAATTTCTTTAATGATATTTTAATAGTATATTTATTCATCAAAGATTAAATTATTATTTTTTGTATATGATATATTAGATATATGATTCAAGTTTAGTATATTTATTCTTTATTTTTATGTTTTATGATAGAAATATTTTCACAAAAACTACTCATTTTCTATAAGTTATACTTTGATTAATTAATGAACCATTTATTAAAAAAAATTCATTTCCATAGATAATTTCATGATGTAATGTTTATAACCCCAGTATATTTTACATGTCTTATAATAAGATAATGGTTTTTATTATCTTTGGGAAGGCTTCAGAATTGTTTTCATTATGTAAATATTGGTCTTGGAATAATATATCCATCTAATTAATTAGGTAAATATTGAAAATTCATGAGATAAACAATACTGGAATAGAGTGTGTACCCATTTCATTATGTTAATCTGTCATATTTTATAGTCTTTATAGTATACCTTAAAATCTCAAATGGTTTAGGGGTAAACCCAAACCACTATAATAGTCTTTATAGTGAGACTTGGCTACTGAGGAAATTATTTTTAATGATAATTTTCATTCTAGAAACATATGTATTATGATAATGTTATTCTATAATATATTTTTTTATTTTATTAATTTTTGATTTTTTCCTTAGTAAATTGTAATGTTTGTTTCATGATTAATGATCATTATTACTAATATGTAGGGTATTCTTTTCCAAGATAATTTTCATATTATCATACCCTTTAGATGATGTTATCATTATGTGTTCATTTATATCTCCCTTGTTTACCCATACTGGGTTTTTGAGCTCTCTTTTTCAAAAATTTACATTTCCCTTTTTTATGAAGAACAAATTTTGACATGGATTTTTAGGTTTTATAATGAATATTAATCTGAAAAATTAAAATATCTATTTTTGAAATGTATATATCATTATAGTTGGTATTAGAAAAGTTTTCATTACCTATGGTGACTATAAAAAATGGGGGATATGTCTATCTATAGGATAACATCCTACGGGATTGGAAATTATAAATGGAAACCTTATATAAAAAATGTGATTTAAATTTAAGATAATGTGTTTTTATTTAGTCATCCAAAAAATTATTTTATAGGTTATGTGGTTTCTCACTATGATTATTGTTTCTCACATAATTATTTTGGTTTTTGGGAATTGATAAAACATTAATTGATCATATTAATGCATAATAGGAAAAAACATTAAATGATTTCACTATTCTGTAACCAAATTTTATGTGGCTTGGAACAAAAAGAATTAATGATATGATTATGAAACATAATAAATCATCAAATAAAGGAGATAATTAAAATGAGAATATGAGGGGAAAATATTCTATTTAGTCCTTCATCGGCCAACAACATTCTTTTTTAGTAGGTCTTGTGATCAAATAGTTTTTATGAAACTGATCAACACCACTTAAATGATATGTTTCATTTCTCCATTGTTTGAAACATAGAAATTTTTTTTTTATTGATTCTAATAAAAATAATAGTAATGGTTTAATAAAATAAGTAGTATATGGTAATGGGTAGAAATTGAAACCATGGAGTGGGATAAATTTAAGAAATTGTTTTTCTATAAGTAATTTAATTTTACTCATTTTATAATAATGGAAATGCAATTATTTCAGATAAAATATAAGGATAATGAATCAATTAGTCCATATAAGGAATTTTTTACAAGACATTCATAGTACGCTTGTAGTATTATAATCCTAGATTAATATATGGTAAACTAATTCTAAAATGGATTAAAAAATTATTTGAATTGTTTTATTTGTGAGAAAATTTAATAGTTAAAATGAAATAATTTTACATGATATCATGATAGAATTTTAGATTTTAGATACAAATAAATCACGATTATTTGATATGAATTGAAATATAAATTTAAAATAAAACTCAAAAAAACATAGAGGGAATAATATGAGCATTCTTTTATGTTCAGTGTGTCGATGAAAACGTGGAGTCAATTAAATAAGGGAGCTATTAATTTTTTTAGTTGAGAATTGAAGATCATTTGGAAATGGATTTTAAAAGTGATTTGAAGAAGTTAATCAATAATTGATTAATATTACCGCCATAATGATCTACTCATAATCTTGTGTTTCAAATTCATGGACTATTTGAATTATACTAAGTTGTTCTCAAACTCATTGCATAATGACAATGATATATTTCAGAAACCATCTATGCTCAAAGAAAAATGGAAATATATGTAATCAATATTGAATATGTGGAGTACAATAACACAATGGTATAAGATACACATACCATCCACTCTTGATTTATTATTTCCTTATTTAATTCTTGATCAACCACTGATTTATATATTAATAATTTTATAAGGATATAGTGATATAACCTCAATGATTAGATATTGAAATAGAATTGGACACCCCTAATTCTATGATTATCACATCTTCAAAATATGATTAAACACCAAAAAGAGTATATGGTAATGTGATTCCATCAGGTGCCAATGTTCCCTCTTTAGTCAAATTTTATGTCATTTTTTGTATGGATTGGATTTTTTATATAAATTGATCAAAAATTTCAATGGGTTGGCAGTCATATTTGACATTTCCAACCAGCATGTGATCATATATCATTGCGTTGATAAATATGAACATATAATTAAAATTACATCCATTGTATGTGATTAAAGTCCTATTCATTTGGGGAGTTTTTAATAAATGGTTTAGGAGAAACTGAACATCAATGATATACTTATTTTATAAGAGTTTTTTATGTTTTTCTGAATTATTTTTCCTACCCTCCTCTAAATTATGATGTCGAATTTACAAAAAATAAACTCATACCTAGTGATAAATTAATTTCAAATAAAAATAATTTAATTACCTTGATAGAGTTGAAGGAATTGAATATTTTTCTCCAAAATAATTTTGACAGTGGATTTATTTGATGAACTACATCACCATATATAGAACATGTTTATTGTTTTATTAAGAAAGGTCAATTGATTATACTTTTCTTTGGAAATAAAGATAATTATAATATCACAGTTTTGATTAAGTATTATATGCTTCATATTTATGATTTTCATGAACAACTATAGGTATATCAATACTTTTCTATGATTTATTTTAATTATGGTATCATCATTAAAGTTTTAGGAAAGAGGACATGCCCAAGAAAAACATTTTAATATGATATGTACACTATTAATTCCTAGTGATTCTATTTCATATTACATGTTACCACACTATATTATTAGATTTAATTAATACATTATTTATAGGTTACCTTGACGAGTATTGTTTAATATTAATTGATGGAAAATTTTTATTTTCAATGAGTACTGAAGATAAAAATGATAAGTTGAGGTTTTTTTGAAGACCCAAAAAATTTATAAGTTGTATTCAAAATTTACATAGTGTGAATTTTTCTTATATAATGTTTTGGTACTGGGATTTATAATAAAAATATGGAGAATAATTGTGTATATATAAAAGGAAAATGTTATTGAATAATGTCCCATACTATCCACTATAACATAGATACAAAATTTCCTAGGTTTTGAAGGATTTTAAAGATTATTTATGGAGAATTTATGAAGACATTATAATATAGTTACCATGTTAAATTAATTGAGATGCATTCTATTTTGGAAATATTAATGTGTGGAATATTTAAAAAAACTAAAATGAGGTTATCTAGAAAAATAATGATTACATTACACAATAGAGTATAATATTTTTTATCTACATTGATGCATCTAATGATTTAATATTATTACTTCCCATGAAAATTATTATGGGGATAGCTTATGACTCAAAATTGAAGGTTCAATTGATAAAATTCAACCAACATGATATATATGGATCTATATATATTTTTACATTAATGATATAGATAAATTATCATTGTGTAGAAAGGTGTGATATATCTTTTTATCAAACTTATATATTCACTAAAATGTTGTTGAATGTGGAAAGTATTATATGGCTAGTTTTGATTAAATTTTATGAATGGATAATACATTACCACCCAATAAAAAGAACAGGGTGATATAAATTATGATTTGAAAGGATCAAGATATAGTATCTCTAATGACGATCATACAATATCAAACATTTCTATTTTTGCAATGGATGGATCAGGAAATATTGTTGCAAGTGGAGAAATATTATCATTCTAAAAATAGTGTTCAAACATTTATCGATATGAGGATTACAGTGGAATTAAAATAATATTTAGAATGAAATAAAATATATATAAATATACCTGACATCAAAATTGAATATAATAAAAAAGTAATATTTAGTAGTCATGTATGTATTTCTTCTGAAACATTTTTTAAGAAGGATCTTTTTTATAAGGATCATATTTGGAAAGTATTTATTCTTAATGGAAGAATAAATATATATACATATATAGAAATTATTTATAATGGTTTATTATGAAGATATATGGTATAGAGTATGTATCTAAGGGCTTGGTATGTTAGATTATTAAGGATAAAAGATTGAATTTGAATAAGATGTCACAACCATTACCTATAATGGAATGAAAATGGGAAAATATAACCATTAATTTTTTTCATCATAATCCCATGAATATATAATGAACATAATTATATTTTGTTATCATATTTAAAATATATCACACATCATTTCCCTTATAGATAATTTCTCACTTGATCATCCTTCCAGAATATACCTTGTGGATGTGGTTATGTTACATGGAGTATGACATTCTATTATATTTTATTTGTATATAATTACATCTTTTTCTAGGAAAAATATTCACTATGCAATGGTTAGAGGGTTGAGTGTCAATATATCTTATCATCCATGGATATATGGGTATTCTAAAATTACCATTCAAACCCTAGAATAGATATTTAAATATTGATTAATGTATTTTAATGGTTTTTGGTATCAACACCATCCTTTATTCAAGTTTTCTTAAAAAATAATTTTTAATCAATAATTTGTGTGGCTTCTTATGAAAACCTATTTTGAAATAAATATATAACTCTAATGTGATGGGAATATTTTCGAGATAAAAATATATTGGAACGTGAGTCAGCTGAGTAAATTTAATATAAATAAATATTTATTCAAAAACACAATAAGGTATCCCATAGTTGACAAAAAATTTATTCTGATAATCTTCAGTGATATATTGTGCTCAAAATTGGTGATATGGTGTTTATTTTAATTTATACATGGAGTAATTTAATGATATTTTGAGATAATGTAATGTGAAGACCAACTTATTTTTTCCCGTTTAAATGCTTTATTGATAAGTGATGGTATCTTATCAATAACCACTTCAATTAATCCACTATAAAATTCATGATGTGTTTCATAAAATTATTTTGAGGAATTGTATATCAAATCCTTCACATGTACTAACCTCATAAGAAATACTACTGGATCATGATATTTATTATGAATAAAATCCAGTAAAAATCATGTTCCATGGAAATAAATTACAACATACCTAGAATAATCAATTGGTTAGTGTTCATTAAAGGAATTATAATTTTGAAAAAGATATAAAATGTTTTAAAATTCATCGAATAATTTTTAAGGCATATGATAAGAATATATATCCTTTTTAATAATGAATTTGTTTTTCTAAAAAATGGTTTCATCAGGTTTTACGAATTTATTAAAAAAATAATTTCTTATACACATAGAAATTGAGTTTTTAAAATTATATTTCATATTTGGAATTAAGATGATCATATTTGGTAAATATGTCCCTTTTTTCATTATGAAGTGTAACAAATGATATTTTTTTCACCCTAATCAAGCTAAAATGAGTAAAAAAAATTTAAACATTTTGTATATGGCTTTACAATTTATCTAAAAAATTCTATTATCCTATTTTATGTGATTGTTTTTCATATTCCCATAAATTTCAAAAATAAATGGTAACTTAAGGCCATATTTCATTAATATGGAAATTATATTAATTTATGAAAATAATAAATATAAAATGTCACTCCCTTGACCTTAATTTCACTAAAAACATTACATAATTATAAAAAATGAATATATTAAGATGTAATTAAATAGTGGAAAAAATAATTATATTTTTATCATAATGATTTTTTATAATATTTTTTATTAGATAATTAATTTAAATTCATACGCAATGATGATATAATATTTATTTAATTAATAGTAAAATAAAATATATGGTTTTAAATATATTAAAAGTAAGAAATTTTAATTTAATTATTGTGTTACAAGAATTTATATGTTATTATTAAAATATTGAGGTTATTTTAAAAGATAATATTCTAATTCAATATTTTCTAGTAATTTTTTAATGTCAAAATAAATAAATTGTTCCAAAATTGACATTAATTAAATTTTATAATAAAACACATTTTATTAAGTGATTTCATTTCATAGAAATATTATCATTTTCTATGACAATGAAATATGGTTGGACATATCATGTAGGGTTAATTTATGACTCACTTGACAATTATGGTTTCATTCATAACCATTAAATATTTAAATTGGTGTTACCACTATTAAGGATAAAAAAGGTAATGAAGTGATTAAACAAAAAATAATATTAAAAATTACACCAAAACTTGTATAAATACCATTGGATGATTTTATTTAAAAAATAGGTTGTTTATTCGAATTAGTTTTCAAATGGACGATTTTTAATGTGACTTTTTTATTATATTTTTTTATTTTGGGAAATCTTATTTGTGTCTACTCCATCCCTTATAAAACTGAACCCCACCTTTTAATTATTTAAACCACTTTGAGCCTTTTATTTTGAAGAAACCATACCTAAATCCATAATAATCTCCCTTACACTTGTTATGAGTGTTCTATTATCCCCAAAAGGCCATCCCTAATCCCTTTATATGATTTCAAATTGTGTCCTTTCATTGAAGAGGTAATCACGTTAACTCATCACATTATTTTTTTACCTCATAAATTTTCTCCTATAAATATATGATATTTATAATCATATATAAACACCATTGTACTAAATATAACTAAATTTTATCTTTATTTTTAAACTCCCATTATACACCCTATTTCCCAATAAAGGATATGTGCATGTATCACTTGTGTGTAAGTATGGCTTATCATCTCTATGTAGTGATACAACTCATTTTGCGTCACCATATTCTGCAAATTATTATTAGGATATTTTTAATGTATATATATATATGATATAGATTTCATAATTATAGTTATATATTTCTAATATCATATATACCTTCTTATCATCCAATCCATTAGAAAATGATAACGTCGCTCTTGTGTACATATGAATTTCCACCTCCATGAAGTGATGTGATGTGTTTTTTTCTATCTTATTTACATGGATGGTAATAAGGATGTATTTGGAAAATATAGGTGATGTATATGATATATTAATTAATCTATAATGTTTAATTTTTCATTAAATTTAGTTTTTCCCATCAATGGAAATGATAAAACATCAATCATTCATATATATGACCGACCTTATCTATGAATTGTGTAATTCATCTTCAATGTCAACATTAATGGGAGAGAATAAATATATAAATATATTTATATATATAATTTTTATGATATTTTAATCATGATCAAAGAGTTTTATATTATGTAACCTTGATCAATTTATGGGGACCAAAACAATCAAACAAAACATATAGGTAAAATGAAGTAGTTTTCACCCATAGTAGTAACTTTAATAAATAATTGTCAGTGAAAGGGTGATAAGTGGTTAAAAAATTAATATATGTTATGATAGATCAATGTTAGTGGGTGTATAATATATTTATTATAAATTTATATTCATTTTATAGTATTTTCAAAAAAAATTAAGTAATTTATATTTGATGTAAGGGATTAATGTTACAATAACAATGTCTATCAATATTTTTTGTGATTAAGTTTCCCATGATGAAATATTTGGTTCTCCATGTCAAAAAATCATGTATGGTTTAGTGGAAATTAGACCATGTGTTACTATTCTTTTGTGAATGTTTATCGTTTATGTCCATCGTTTCTGCTTTAAATAATTTTTTATTATGCTACTAAAATTGATTAAATTCATTTTTACCCATGTTATCTATTTCATTAAAATTAATCAATGCGATATTATATTCATTTTCAAAATGTGTTAATTTTATTAAATTTATGTAAAATTGTAAATGGAATGTTTTTTCTAACTTATATGGTCTGAAAATATTTCCCCAGCATCATGACCTCCCATAAAATTACTAAATATTCTTTAAATTTACACAGTTATTTACAAATAAAACTATTTTAATGATATTTATTTAATATTTACTTACAAAAAGTTCTTTAAAAAATTGAAGGATTATTTTTTAAATTATTTTTTCAATGATATTTCAATGTTATGTATATTCATCAACTACAAAAATACTTGATTTTACATATGTTATAATGCTAATATGATCCAAGGTTATTGTGATAATTATTTCTATGGATGGTTTAATATTTTAATGAAAATATTTTTATGAAACCCATTAATTTTTCAATGTTCATTCTATAAAGAATATATGAAATATTTTTAAAATCCTTTTTCTTCCAATGGTTATACATTGATTAGATGTATATTAAAATAATTAGTTTTTCCAATATTATGATATGATCAATGATTTTTTATATTTTCGTACATGTGTGTATAATATTTAGGACTCTATAGTTATCCTTGGAATTATATAATCATTCAATAAATTTGGTAAATATTGACCTAGCATGGTATAAAAAAACATGAAATATGGGGTTATCCGAGTTCTATACGGTATTATTACCACAATGATAGTCTTGATTGTGAACCTTGAATATTATAATTTTTGGGGAGTAAACACAATACACTGTAATAGTATATTAAATGATCATTGACTAATATGAAAATTTTTTACGTTCTTATATATATTCCAAATATATATGGCTTATGGTGTTGTTATTCTTTCATAGATTATATTTTTTTAATCTATAAAGTTTCATGAATTATGAACTACCACGAAATTTTTTAGGAATAAATATTATGATATATGATATATAGGTTATAGTTTTCAATTTTACTTCTCATTTTATCATACCCTTATACTCATATTATGTTTATGAGTACATTGATATCTCACATGTTTAACCTTATAGTGAATTTGATATCACCCTTTCTTATGTTTCTTAAATTAACATTATTAAGAATTTTATTATATATGATATGTATAAAGGGGATATTTTTATGAATAATTTTTTGGATGGTTATTTAGAAATATTTTGAACATGTTTATTTTGTACCTATGTTTCCAATGATAATAAACCTATACAATTTTGTTGTGGATCATTATGGAAGGTAATAAATATTTATGTATTAAGATGTAATATCTTTTTAAGAAATGTATGGATTTATATATTTATATATCATATTGTATATATAATATCACGAGTTATATTTTATTTATGCAATTTTATATTCAAATTGAATCATTCACTTTTGAGTAATTCTTATTAAAAGGTTTCTTATAGTGTAATAGGTTTGTCTTGAATCAATTTATTTCATTTGGAAATAATTATTCCATTTATGTAACAGTTTCTAAAATTATTTTAATATATCATTTTATGGAATTATAAAAAAAATCCCAATAATATTATATAGAATTATAATTATATAATTATTTATCCATAAAATTTTATGATGTTAAAAACATTTCCTACCCTCTCTATGCGAATCTATTTAACTTCTATATATATGTTCACTCTTCAATATAATGGTCTTAATTTTTATTTTGTAATCTATATGTTATTATATTCAAGAATATACATTACAACATTCCAAAACTAAGATTTATCACTCTTTTTATGATTTGGGTTTCAATAAATGAATATCTAAAATATTAAGAGGGTTTTTATTCCATGAACATATTTATAAATTTCACACAAAAGTTCCTATACATTACCATAATTCTTTTTCAATGTTATATTATAACAGTTTCATTTTTAAATTTTTTTTTCAACTGTTTTCACACTTCCAGTTCAGAAATGGATTTTCTAAGTGACATGTAACTTATACATTATGATAATGACAAAAATTTTTTCTTAAAAGTATATTAAAAATAAGAATCAATTTTTTTTATTATATCCAAAATATCAACCTACGTTGGAGTTATATTTCCTGAATCACCATCTATATAACTTTGGTAAATATTCCCCATATTTTATTTAATTTTACGTACCAACCTATCTAATTCTCAATTGTTTCATGTATGGTATCATTCGATGTCTTATTATAATAATGTTTTTTCATCAATGACAACATAATATTTAGTTCCTTACATTACAATAAAGGGTATTTTATTATAATAAAATCCACATACATTCCATGGATAGCATATGAAATTATCTTTGAATATTCTTCGTACAACTCATATCTTTTCATTGTCCTCATTAAGTGATATTTGAGATATGGTACTTTTTGTTTCTTCTATGAACTCATGTTTATATAATATAATTATGATATAGTGAGGTTTTATAAGTCCATCCAATGAAATAGGTAAAATTTAATACCTTATAATGTAATTTGGGAGTAAATAACATGATTTTATAGACCATTATTTTTTGAAAGGAAGTAACATAAATTCATTATCCATTGTGTTTTGTGAGGATGGAACATAAATTAATATCCATAAATTTTTAGTGGTGAAAACACGAGTTTTTAATGTATTATATTTTGGAAGGCATGAACATGAAATCAAGACGCATTATATTCGGGAGACTATTGCATGAGATTCTAATATATTTTATTTTACTGAGTAAGGGACATGAATCTAGGATCCACTATATTATGATCTATATTCTCATGTTTTTTAAATAATAATAAGTTCTCCATCATTCAAATTATATGATTACCCATGTATTTTTTTTTAGGTTTATGCCTATAATCTTTGTCTTATTATTTATTAACCATTCTTATTTTTGTATTATTTTGAAATTTTATGTTTACAGACCTTGATTACGATCTCATTCCAACATTATTATATCATACTCAATTGTGATCATTAATCATGATCTATTACATTTAACCTTACAATGGATATAAGCTCAAACCATTCTTACTTTAACATTACCTATCTTATGAACATCCTAATAGACAAGAATATATCTATAAGGGGATCTAGGAAGTTGTTATTATGGATAAATGTTAAAAATTCTTGTATCATAATATTTTTATATACCTAATATTTAGTGTCACAAAAAATTCAGGGTTCTTGGGATTATGTTGGATTATTTTGAGTTTCAATGATATTGTGAAAATTGTATATATTATATTATTTCATCTCAGATTATATAAAATCATATGTGTAAATAATTATTTTTTGGATGGACACTAAATGTTTGGGTCTATGGATCCTCAGTTCATATCAAATGAGGATACAATTATTTAATATAATTTTCTCTTTTTTTGGATAATGGGATGATGAAAAATAAGTTATGATCCTATAATTATTTCTACATATTACATAACATACTAATGAGTTTGTAATTTTGATGTTGTGTGGTTTCTATTTATATAAATCTCTGTTGTGATAAAATAACCTAGTGTTAGCTTTAGAATAGATGAACCTGAGGGTAATTAAACTAAATAGTTGGTTGGGTATTAACTTGAATATCCCATGGTGTACGAAAAAATTTCATAAATTAAAATATTTTTTTACACTCTTCGGGGATATTCTTTTCTTGACTATATACTCTTTATAAACCATTATAATTGATTTATTTCTTAATTATTAAATGAATTATGTTAAGAATTATGAATAACTGTAACATAATGTATCTACGATAGAACCTAGAGTGACATAGGATTAACAAAAATAATAATATAGTTAAATATTTAGGATAAATTCTCATGTTGTTGTTTAATATAATCCTATTATGATGCCATTACTCATGTTGACTATGACAACTTGATATTTTAATAGATGAAAATTGTATTCTATAGTATAAGAAAATTAAAAACAAAACCTTGATAATAATGTAACTCAATAATACATTAATATATTCATATTTTTAAATAAAATAAATCTCTTGGTTAACATTCGGTATATGAAAACCTGACATTGTTACGTTCTATGGCGCATTCAACAAGAAACATTGAGTATAAATGACCAACAATATATATAATTGTTATAACATAGATATTAAATTAAAGGGTTTGATTAGAATTAACTCATTTATTATATATATATATCATATTGATTAAAATTTTTGATAAATATTTATTAAATAATCAATCACCACATAGTAATGCAATTTTATACATCAATAATATATTTTCTTCATAAATAATTTTTGATTCATTTCATTAAAAATGATTATAATTAATTTTTTTCTAATTTAATAAAATTTATTTGAAAAAATTAACATTATTTATGAAATTTTAATATATAAAATCACTATGGGTGAAATACTGATATTTTTTTAGAAAATATTTATTTTCTAGTGAATAGTAAATAATACTAATTTTTATAAAAATGTCCTTTCATCTAAATAAAATATATAATTTAAAAGTAAGGTAATTTTTTAAATCTAATTTAAACTCACATGTGTATTATTTATTATTATTAATTTCACATAATTATATTATATTAACAATTATATAGTCTTTCGTTATATTTTTTCTCCGTGTTTAAAATGACATTTTAATAAAAATTGTTTTCAAATACTTAATGATTCTATATTTTATTTAATTAATTTTTCCTATAATGAGTAATTAATTAAATTAAATTTATATACTATATATCATGAAATTATTAATTTTCATTAATATATTAATTATTATTTTATATAGAGTTAATATAGAATAATCTTGTGCTTGAAAAAAAATGCAATTATCGAAAACCATCTTTTTCATCGTTTCTATTGGATTTTTTTGATATTTTTCTTTCCAATATTACTAAATTTACATTATAAAATAAAAAATTGGAATCACAATGTAAAAATAATATTATAGTGATTTTTTATAATTTTTATAAAAGATTAATTTTTTGAATAGTTAAAAATATAAAAATTTATTTGAAAACAACCATTTCATTAATATTATCCATTAAGTAGCATTATATTATAAATTAGTTTTAAATTATAAATATTAAAATAATATATATGTATATATATATTAATCAAATTTTTTTAATTTTAATAAATTTTTATTGAAACTATTTATAAAAATATTGTAAAAATTTCATCATTATTTCTCTAAAATCCCTCTTTATCATCCCGTTTTTTGGAATGATTTTAAATTATTTTTTCTCAAATATGTGAATTTATTTTCAAAAAATGGAATCCATATCGGTAATCATGTTAATTTATAATAAATCTTATTTTAATCTTAATTTTTGACGAAAATTAATACCGAAAACAGTAAAAATTATTTACTTTAGTTACGGTAAAAATTGAATTACATGGGGGTTAAACTAAAAGGGTAAAGGTTAAAATGACCTATTTACATAACTAATATATATTTTACTAAAACATATATTTCTTTTAACTTATATTATCGATAATGATTCATTATTGGTACCCTGTTCTATGAAACAAATTTAGTGTAATTCATTCTTTTCAAAAAAAAATCACATGTGACATCCACCTCTTTTATAAAAGGATGTCTCATTTACTCCTCTATTCACACTTTCAAACCCAAATGGTTCGGCAGTAACCTTAACAAATTACTTCTATAAAAAACATCACTCATAATACAATCCTTATTATAGGATTAAATCCAAATATGTAAGGCATTTCTTGAAAACCATCAAAGATACCTAAATAAGATGTAAAATTATTCAATGAGAATTGATAATTTATTTCTTCCTCCGCATCCTTAAATTACTATTGATCCATGATTATATAATTTCCAAAATATATTATATATAAATATATTTTATTAGGTTTATGTAATAACCTAAATCCTTATATTATTTCATAAATTGGTTATGAAATCATTATTTGTGCGTATTAAAGACTACCTTCTACTAGATTGATGTGATTCATATTTTCCATTACCACCTCTTATAGTTGGGTATTATGGTATATATAAAGTATAAAAATATTATTTATTACATATATGCACCTATTTTATGATTATATCATATATACCTTTTTTACTTTTAATTCCACAGGGGATACGATAACGTTTCTCATGTGCATGAAAAACAACCTCCTCGAGAAGTGATGTGAATAAAATTAACTAATTATTTACCTGGAAAATAATGAGGATAAATATAATAAATATATATGATATAAATTAAATAATTATTTAATTAATCACATATTTATAATTCCAAAAAATATATCAATTTGTTTCTTACCATTTCACTCATCGATTGATGATAACGTCATTCGTGTACGTGTGGACTACTACCTTCACAATGTGATCTGACTCTTTATTTTTATCACCACACCCCATTGATGATATATATATAATTATATTTAAAAGAAATAATATTTTAATAATGATATTATGATCATTCTAGACATATAAAATATTACTTAACTCATTTTCACAGTGATCATTAAAAATGGAATCATTACTCTTGTTTACGAACGATCTACCGTCTATATGATAATATTGTACTTAATTTTTCAAAAATAAAATTCATGAACTGAATTAAAATTATAATTTATGAATATATATAATATAATAATTAATTGATTATTATTCTATATATGATATAAATGTATTATATACATAAGAACCTAAACATTCAAAACAACACACGAATAAGAAAAGAAGGTAATTAACAAATTCAATAACAAAAATAATGATTGATTATTGATTAAAGATTGATTGTCTTTTATAAAAGGAATATGTTTGTCCATATAAATATTGATATGGTTTTATAAATATTTAGAAGTATGTATAAAATTACTTTACATGGGTTTATAACACATTCTTCCAGAAGGAAGCATGTGGTAAGGGATTTCTAGTCTCTCTATTATTTATGGGAGACATATAAAAATTCCCCACATGTCTTATTTATGTTTTGTATATATCACCCCTTTCACATGTTATATCAAGAATTTAATTAATTTCATTATATAAAAATTTTCACTATATATTATTCTTTTTTAGGGGTTGCGATTCAAATGATTACTAAAGTGATAAGGGATTTTTGAGTCAATTTTCTTTCTTTGAGACTTATACTCTATTATGGAGGTATATTATTTTATGTTGTATATATACAACCACTTTGAAATGTTATATCATGAATTTTTTTGTCATGATTTTTTATGATTAATTTAATTTTATCCATTCATGGCTCTTATGATTTAATTTTACCAGAGTGGTAATAGTCAAATGTTACAATCTCAAAATTTATTAAGATTGTGTATGAAAAAGGTTCTAGTATTAAAGTATTATGATTTATCTCATTAATTATCTTTAGTTATCATATCGAATGTTTTTTCACAAAGTTTTCATTTTATAGTACACTTTTTTACACTTTTGTTCTTAAAATAATTGGTAATGTTTTTTGAAAAAAAAATTTATCTCATTAGTAAAAAACCTTTTGTATTCCAAAAACATGTTTTTAAAAAATGTTTTCAAAAAGGTTTTAAACAATTTATAAATTATCTATTAAGTAAAGTTTTTACCAATTTATGTAATTTTACGTAATTTGTTAAAATTAATATTGATATATTTTTTAATAAAGGTTCTTTTGTTATTTAGAGAAAATGTGAAAGGAATCATTGTTTTAATTTTTACGTCCTGAATAGAATTTCCCACTATAAAATCATTATTTTCAATACTTAATCCATTGTATGTTTTCATTTTATTTTAAAAGTAGTATATTTTTAAATTCGTTAAATTTTAAAATGATTTAATTAAAATATAAAGGATGTTTTCGTCATGAAATTTTCTCAATGGTTTTTAAATCATTTGTTATTTTCTTCCATGGTTGTTTTCAAAGAAATATATTTTTTTCAATATCTTGTGATTTTTTATTTTTATAAAATGAAGAATTAAAAATAAAAATGTTATTTTTATCAAAATATGTTTAATGAATCATAATTAATGGTGTTTCCATTCATCAATATCAAAAAACTTTATTGTTACTTATGAACGAATTAGAATATCTTGTATTGATACAATAATTATTCTTAATAAGAATGGATTAATATTTTTTGAAGTAGATTTTTAAATAACATGTTTATTTTTCATGGATAAAACATGTCTAAAAGTGATTTTTATGTAACATATTATTTTTCTATGATTTAATCATTATTCAAGGGATTCTTATGGAACCCCTTTATTTTCCATGGGTTAATCATGTTTCAAAGAGATTGTTAAGGATCACATTTCATTCCCATTGTTTAATTATGTTATAAAAATAATAATGAATCTTATATGAATTTATTAATTATTTATATTCTCTATGTACATTAAAAAAATCATGGACCTTATGTATAATGGTTGAACCCAGATGGAATAGGGTTATAATATTATTTCTTATACAATGGGTGAACCCTTGTAGAGACGGGTGAACCCAATATAGCATATATCTTGGGTGTGCCCGGATATCACTCTATTTAATTTTGTAATGATTATTTTATCAATATAACCATATTATTTGTTTTATATGGTCATTCCAATTACTAGAGATTTATAAGGGTTCTATGGTGGTAATGTTCTAAAATATAAATACATTTTATCTATGATTTTATAGTTTCAATAATGTTTCCTTTAATCGTGATTGATATCACATGGAGCATGATTATTAAATATTATGACTCTTTTAATTTCTAATGACTTATTCCATGTTTTATGATTGGTGATTAAGGAATTTATGGAATGAATATTTTATGATTCTTTCATGCCCTCTGATTATGTTCCTGTACTGTTGTTCTATTCTTATACACACTTTTGATATACATTTTTTTAATGATTATGTTTATCCTTATTGATAGTCTAATATCACCATTCTTATATAACATTTTCCCCAGGATATCAAGTGTGATTTGGAATTATAAATATATATAAGGTTTTTATATGGATGATGTTAATGACGTAATATTGAATTTGAAAAGATAGGTATAGTAGGAATGATACTCTCTTCAATAACTGTATATTTTTAATATGACAGTTTCTAATTATTATATAAACCTATTAAACTAAGATTTACCTAATAATATAAGTGAAAAAAATATTTTCATTGAATATTGTATGTTTATTTGGAGAAAATTGTGTCATATCCATCAATATCAAAAAAGAAAATGATAAATTTACGATTTCAACACCAAATCGAGAAGTGAGGCTTCTGGGATATTATTTTTGGTAGAAGATATCTGTAAATATATCATTGAATATTAATATGTTGTTATTTCATGTTATCATAAGAGTTTTGGATAAATTAATATGATTATAAGATTAACAATTAATGTATGTTCAACTACATAAAGATCGATTTGATGTTTAATGTAATGTGATTTAATTGTTATTACTTAAATGATATGAGATGTTTTATTAGGTTGAGTATATGTTATGATTTAGTTTAATGTGAAATATGAATTTAAATTTCATTGGATATATATTTTAAGGTATTTAATACCATTATTATTATAATATCATTTATATTATGGAAATTATTGGAGCATAAGATTAATCTCACAGATAACCATGGGAATCCAGAGTGATTTAGTGATTAATTGATTAATTTTATTTCAATAAGAGATTAACATATTTTTCCCATGTAAGATAAAAAATCATGAGATGATATTTGATGTTAAAAATTCATTAATTTTAATGTTTTGAGGTTATTTATGACACATGGTTATTAATTCATGGAATGATTTATTTTTAACTATGGGTATTACTATTTAATATTGAATATTAATATTTCATCTAATAGTTTACCCATTTTTTGAATTATCATACCATGTTTAAAAAGTATTTATTTTTTTAATGTCTAAATATAGGTGTAATAGCTTGATCATTAATTTATTTATTATATATATGTTAAAAGATGATTTTAGTTCTTCGTACATGGAAATTTAATCATCAATACTCATCGTATAGAGAAAAGGTGATATTTTTTGTGAAATTTTTTAAAACGACCAAATTATACACATCAAGTAAGTATGATCCCTTATTTTATAGTGTATATGGTAAATTAATTCCTCAAATTTATGAAAATTATCTTGAATCAAAAAATTTATCATATTACAATAATATCTGACAAATATGATATTATTTTAAATCATCTCACATATATGGTATTTAGGGTAGAATATTTCCATTGATAGTTTAATTATTTGTTATACATTGCTTCAATCACTCAACATAATTAGTTAATCATTTCTTATATGTCTAAATCTTCACTTACCACCTATGTTTTGAAAACTGGAAACCTAATATATGTTATTCCAAATGACCCTCATACATCCCTTTCACATTTAACAGGAATATGTTTTATGAAAAATTTTCATGATATTGATTTACAAGAAAGTTATTTTCCAACATCCAACCAATGATTTTTGAGATAAATTTAAAATCATGAGGAAATAATTTATTTAGGGGGAGGATGTGACACAATGACAATTTAAAAAAATAAAATTATGTTTGACAGAATAAAAGACAATCAACATTAAAATTGGATAGTAATTTAAGTCCCATAGAAGTTATGATGTAATTCATTTTAAATAAATTTAGTCACATAAATATATTTATAAACCCCAACCACATGAAATTTTATGTTCGCTGGCATATTATTCATGGCACACTTATCTTAAATGATCCATGATATATCTAAATGTTAAAACTTATCCATCAAATTGGTCGGCCTTAATATTATTAACTAAATTTTGATATAAATATCTATGTCACACTAAATATACATTATTTATAATTTCTTAATAAATAAAATATCATTTTTTGGTAACGTAATTTTCTTCTTTAAAAACAATTTCAATTCTAAAATGGGTTATATTCTTTTTTATAAAAAAATATTATATTTATTTTTTGATGATTTTGGAAATTTGATTCGTTAAAATTAATTTAATTTATGAAATCATCATATCATAATTTTCATTGTTTGAAATTTATGGACTTTTTGAAAAATAATTATTTTTTTGTGAATATAGAAAATAAGGAATTTTTTTAATTTCTGATTTTTTTAAATACGTTAAGTAATTTTAAAGCCACATAATGTTTTAAATAAAATTCAAGGAAACATAAGTAATAATTATTTATATTTAATCCAATAAATTATTTTTTTAGTCATAATTATTATAACACCATGAATTTCTATTAAAAAAATTAATCGAATGAATTAAATTTCCTTTATTGTTTTCATTAAAATAAACAACGGCTTATAGTGAATTTTTTGAAACACTACGTTTCTACAAACATAAATTTATTTATATAATTATGGAAGGATGAAAATTGTGACCCATCTATTGGAATAGATGGTATGAACAAGATTAACTAGATTATGAAACTATGGTTTATAAATAATTCTTTGACTAATTAATTAGAATTTAATTTAAAAAAAATTAAAATATGAGGAAATGTTTTTTAGTTTTTTTTAAATATATACATGTGTGAATTATACCAAAAATTTAAGAAATAACTTTTTTTCAATTATATTAATTATATATATATATATATATTATTCAATTTAATTTTTATCATTAATTTATTATTTTTCAAATCATTATATTAGTATAAATCCAATTTTTCACATAAAAAGTATTTTTCTAAAAAATTAGTTTTGTCGCATTTTTTCAAGATCTAATTTTATGTCTAATTTTTACACATTTATAGTTTTTATATAAAAAAATAAACTAATTCGTTGAATAAATGATATCAAAATTTACTTTGGATGATTTTCATGGTTTTTTCTGATAAGTTTCATGTTTTGGTGAATAGTTAAATATACAACATTTTAATTGAAAACATATTTTACATAAAAATTACTTTATAGTGTTCATTTATATATTCGATTAGTTTATTGTCTGATTTGAAATTGTTTTTATCTTTTAATCAAATTTAGGGCCTTGGATTTTATTTAACATTAAATTTGGATAAAAAAACATGTCATCCTTTTGAACGTTTTCACATTTAAAATGTGTTTTCTTATAAAGTGAATGGGATTAAATATAAATAATTTTTAGAAAGTTATGAGATTTTTTTTATTATATATTTATTTTATATTTATAATAAAAATATAAAAATTTAGTAAATATGATTCTTTTATTTTTTGAAAAAATTTATAGTAACTTTAGTAATTTCTATTTAGATGATTATGAGTATAATCAGGTAATTAATGGGGAAAATAATATTATAAATATTATAAAACTACCATGTAACATTAAAATATATTATTGAATAAATTTAATTCAACCAGTTAACACGTAGGGATCAAAACTGAATTTTGTAAATGGAATCTTGTCCATGAAAATGACATAGATGTTGGTAAACTCCAAGTGAGTGACAAAATATCACACACTTGCATTTAATATCCATAATATTGTATTGTTCAGGTTAAATAGAATATATTATAAAAAATATATATTATTAATATATATATATATTATAATTTTATTTTCAATTTTTATATAAGGAAGAATTATGATAAATAATTTAAAAGTGACAATGAAGTAATTATTAAAGTAATGAAACTGTCAATTAAATGATATTACCAATATTAAAATAAATATAATTTGAATAAATTACTGTTATCCATGAATTTTATATCAAAATATTACATCTCATGGGTATTTTAAATGAATTTTTTCTATGTATGATTTATGGATGGGTTTCTTACTGAAAATGTTATGAATAGTGCTAAAATTTATACTTATGATATTTTATGGATCTTATATTTTTTTAAATCTTTCAAAAACATTAAAATATTTAATAAGGTATAGTGTATAATATATTCTCTAAAATTTAACAAATTTTCCATTTATCTTATAATAGAAACATTATATGTAAAAATTATACCATCTTAATATTAATGAATTTCATGTAGTGTTTAAAATTAAAATGGATTAAAAAAATGTTAATCAAACTGATATGGTATAAAATAAAAGAAAAAAAGTAAAAATAATATTTTTTGATGTTATTATATCCCTATAAAATCTTTTATTATATTCAATTGATGTTTTGAGGTATTTGTATTGAGATTGATTTATTATTTTATAATCTTCTTTAAAATTTTCAAAAGTGACCCTCCCCTCAATATGAAAAGGGTACCTTTCATTTCCATATCTTAAAAATTGATAACCTATTTGTATAGGAAAAAATATCCAAATATCCTACAAGCATCCAATACATTATACTAGAATCCTTAACTTGGTCATAATGTAATCCAATGAATTCTTTTTGTGAATATGAAAAGTAAATACCCAATGAAGAGGTAACGTTCATCAATGAACGTTATTGTTCTATGTCTTCCATAAATAGATTAAATTATTTTTATTTAATGTTAATATAATATCATTAGTATAAAAAATATATTGGGATGTTATTATATTATGATTTCTACCAACACTCACATACAATTCTATAAAATGTGTAATGAACTTAGAATTCTTGTGTACGGAAAACTATCGCCTCGCGAAATGATATTGTTAGTTTTTCCATTATCACCTCCCATTTTTTGGAATTATGAGGAAAACAATGTTTTACATGATTTATATGGTATTTATAATGTCTTTATAATTATATAAAAATGACATATAACATACCATTATTCAATCTTTTTTTTGGAAATATGAATACCTATTTTGTGGATGTGCGGGCTACCACCTCCTCGACGTGATATGAATCATTAAAACATTATATGGAATATATTAATTATGAGTTGAGTGATGGAATATGATAAAAAAAATAATTGTACTAAAAGCGTATTATACTTATAATATTTATTTTATATACTTTTTACTTTCAATACGACAGGAATTTGTAGCCGTAGAAATGTGTTTGTACGACCTATCATCTCCATGAATAATGTATTTCATTTATATTTATAACTTTTGTATATAACAATAAATACAAATATATTGTGTATATATGAAATATATTTCATTTTTATCATTCTGTAAATAATGAAATCATGATCTATTTTTGAGGACCAAGAATAACAAGTCAAAACAGGTGTGAGAAAAAAAGTAGTTATTACCCAAAATATAACATAAACATAGAATTTTTAAGGAGATATTAATATAAAGATGTAATTAAGTCATATATTGTATTATAAATATCAATTTTGTTCATTAATATATGTATAATAAATTTATATTTATTATACTAGAGTTTCTAATGAGTATAATGAGGGTCATTATATATAGTAATAGATTTCGATATAACATTTATTTTTGTTGGACACATGCTTTATAAAATATTCATTTCATTTGTGTTGGGGATATACTATATCTGAATTTATTTTATGTGTATTATTATTAAACATTAAGGTTATATACATATCCATTTGATGATATCTTTTCATGGGGTTTATGGGTCATATGTTACAAAACTGGTAAGGGAATATTGCCTCAATTTACCTTCATTGAGTCACATGTTATGTTATGCACAAATATTCATTTATGTGGTTAATATACTATAATTTGACATTTCGTATCATGAAAATCATTATTTAATTAAAATAAAATATATCATGTAATCTTATTCTATCTTTAATCATAAATAAATTTTCTTTTAAAATAATGATATAAATCTGAATTACATGTTATTTTTTGTATTTTCTGGGAAAAATAATTTAAAATTTGTTTAAAATGGTTTTGAAATATTAATTTACAAAATTTCATGGTTACTTTCAAATAAAAATGTTTAGTATATATTTTTAAAAAAAATTATTTTTTCATAAAGGAATGAATATTTTTCTCAAGATTTAATTCAAGAAATCTGTAAACAAATTCCCCCTAAGACAACAGTAGTTGATGTTATTAATGTTTTATTGGGGGATATGATCCAATTAAAATAGTCTTATTATTTCTATGAATATTTTATTCTTATGATGCAATGATATTTATGAAACATATTTCTTTTCAATGGGTTATGTTATTTTTGGAGGATGTTTATGAAACACATTTCATTCCATGGGTTATGTTATGTTTGAATTGGTTATTTGATGTTTTGTTAGTTTTATTCCATTCCATGGGTTATGTTATGTAATGTTTTGTTATTTGTGAATCTTTATATGGGTTATGATGTTTAATTATATTAATAATTTATGTTTGTGTGACACACATACGTATTCTATTCATTTTGTGATGGATGGACCCAATATGTACCTCCAATGCATTGGGTAATGATGGATAACTCATTAGGTATATATGTTATTCCGGAACCATATTCATTGTTTACAATTCTTTATAAAGACATGGTTTCTATGTCTATATTTTTTTTGTGGGTTTGTTTTTCTTTTCTATTTATTCAACGGCCTGATTTCATGTCCTTAATTTAACCGATGAACATGTTATTATTTATACATCTTCACAAATATATATTTTTATTTTTCAGATACAATTACATTTTGTATTTCTATTTAATGATTTCATGGTTTATGATCATGACTCCCTTATGATTCATGTCTTATGAAATAAAATTATTTGATTCTTTAATTCAAGATTATGAAATTTTATATGATTGATTTTCTTGTCAAATGTTATGCCCATGCTTTCTTACCTTTATGAACATGATATTATTATTTATATTATATTTTTAACATTACTATGCCTCTGAGATCAATGTTTATTATTTTTACATTCCCCATGTTATACAGAATTTTTTTTAATTAGGAGTATGAAAAGGGGGAGATCATTATGGTGGATGTTGAAGATCATTCATCAATTTGGAAGTATATGTCCCACGTTTCCAATGGAACTAAACTATTACGGTCATCAAGAATTTTTTTCTTGTAATTTTTTGTATATTCATCTAAAATAATGTAATTTAATTCTTTAAATAACTTAGGTAATTATAAATGGTATCAGAGGAAAGGTATAGTTTACCTCTGGAAACTCAGGTTAGAAAAAATTGGAGAGATCCCTATGAACTTTTCTAACTACTGGTCTAGGAATGTATCTATGGATACTCTTACGGTTTCGTAGATATAAAAGTGGGTTTCATTATTTAGGAATCCTATATGTGATTTTTTATGATGGAATGTTAATCTAATATGATAATTGGTTCTCACTATATTTATTTTTATCGTAGTAAATAGTGTTAACGTGAAGGAACATGGTAAATATTGAATGTTTTAGTTGCGGAATGTATTGACATTATGAATTTTTATGTATTATATGGAAATATCATGATGATAATGTTGAATGTGGTATGATTATTGGTTATACATCTGGTAATAAAGAGATAGTAAATGACATTTGAAAGGAATGTGATATTCTAAGAGTGTTGTTTATATTAAACATAATTAAAATGAGTAGATTAAAGTTGTTTAACATGAATACATGATTCATATTTTTCTATTAGTGTAAATATTATGATTATGAATCCAGAGTTATTGTTTAAGAATTTAGTTTAATGATTGAAGTGTATCTCTTTTATAATTCATGGATTATGAGATATATAAGAAGTTAATGTATAAGATTATCATTAATGGTTGAAAATGATATTGTTGAATGGCGATGAATAATGAAAAAGTGATTTAATGGAATGGTGATATTCATGGAAATAATAATATTATTGAAAATATTACCCTTAATATATTCTTAATGTTGAGATAACTTTGTTTGGTTAACTATATGTTGGCTATGAATATTTAATTGGATAGTTCTAATGACATTTGATCTGAATTAATAATTTTTTAAAAAAATGTTCTATGATTTCATGGATGGGGTCTAAGAAATTTAGTGGAATTGAGGAATATATCAAATAATCATTGGAATAAGAGTGAATTCATGTTTTCAATAAGGATTTTTGGAAACAAACATGTTTCAAGAGAATTCACATCGAAGGTATTAAAATGTTTCATATGTGACAAACAATAATTACATTATGATATATGACATATCATTGCTCAACTATTTTTTGGAATTTTTTGACCATATTTCTAATGATTCTTACATTCATCTTTTGGATAGTTTATAAGTATACCCATTAATGGAATGATTTTTGTTAAAATTCATATAATTTTTTAGGGATTAAAGTATTTGCTCATGATATGAGTATTTGAGAACATTATATAACAAGATCTCACCATTTTGTTAGTATGATAACTCCAAATAGAAGTAAGGAAATTTCATCCCATTATGGATAATATAATCAAGTAGTAGAATGGTTGTTAAAAATTCAATATCAATACTTTGAGTAAAAAATAAATTAGATCATCATCATGATAGAACAAAATAGTGAGTTTAAACTTATGAAATGAAATAAAGAATGTACTTCTTCCCTATTTATTCATAAATAAGATTTTATCCTATTATCATCATTTATCATGATATAAATTATATTTTTGAAGATAATTTTTGTAATGTCTTTTTAATTGTTAACTTCATCCCAACTGTGATCTCTATCAGTCCCCATCAGAACATTATTCTTATTTTTGTAATATAAGACCTCATTTTTTCTTGTAATATGTATTATTTTATATTGAAACCCAATTATGAGTTACGTAGGGTAACCTATAATGAACTGACCTGGGTTTCCCAAAAGCCTATCATCTATCCTGATCATCCGCATACCAAACGGGATTTCCTAATCTCACGGGCCGGAGACAAGCACCTGAGCATTGAACAAAACAGTTGTGAAAATGATTTATACTTACAGAAAAACCCATGTGAAATATATATATATATATAATAATAAATCATTATAAGTCTAATGAATATATAATACAAACTATTGAAAAGATAGAAGAAACAAAGAACTCAAAATTATCAAAAAACATTAATAGACATGTCCAACTGAAAATACTAAAACCAACATCTACTACAAGTGATGGTGTTGATGAACTCCCACCATCTCACCACTAGCTACCCAACTAAACTGACATGAAACCTCACTTCATCACTTTAGTGCCTTTCTTTTCCCTATGTTGTAATTCATAAAAAGGTCTACACACCACTAAAGAGGTATGAATGGTTTTAGCTAACTGACCTTGTAGTATCCCAACTCGGTGTTCTATATCAAGTACTTTTAAAAGAATTCTTGAATGATTATTTTAAATAAAAAAAGGCATGAGAACCTTTAAATCATTTTTACAGAAAACATGGTAAAAATTCCCTTTTTTAAAATTCATAAAAAATCAGATACAACATGCATATTATGGATAACATATAAATCCAAGAAGTAAAAAAAGAAAAGAAACAACATATTAATGTATACCAACGAACACTATAGGTCATACTACCAGACTAATCGTAAACCAATAAATCTAGTACACAATCATGTTCTTATATCACACGCCTAGAAAGTAGAGGAATACCTCATGAGTAAACCCCTATAAATTTCAAAATTTATTCCATAGAACAACGGGCCTAGGAGACATAGGAAATCCTTATGAGAAACCCACCAGACAATCAAAAAATGTGAATTATATCCTTAATCGAAACCATCAACCTAATTACCCAAGGTAAACCATGTTCTCATTTTCACAAATCAATGACAATGTTTCTAAATAACCCATTTCCTTTTAATTTATTCAAAATATAGGGAAACAAAATTTACCTACATCAACCTTTTTCAACACAAATTAAGTGTCATGAATATTTGATAAATACATTTAAAAAAATAGTGATATTTTAGGCCATTTATCATAGGCTAGAGAAAAAACCACCTGCCTCAAACCACAAGTCACACCCGCCCACAATAGGATCCACCAACACTGAATCCAAAAAAATAATATAAGATATCGTAGAACCAATATCCATACACCTAATCATTAATTTCATTGTAAAATAAAATGACATGAGGAGAATAAGAAGACACATACCTCACTAACAAAAGCCCACTACACCATAAAAAACTCGGAACAACCTCTAAAATGATATTTCCCAAAGAATCATATAATTAGACAAGATGAAACACCAAATTATATAAATATATCTATTTATAAATGCTATGTATAATACCAAAGTAAATATCAATGAATAAGTGGAATGGTTACACTCGGAGAGTCACACCGTAATTAGAATGGAGACCAAGTGCCAATCAGATCGATCTATAATGAGTGATTCCTCTCAAGGCTACATGGAGAGAACTCTATATTAAGGGTGATAAAACTAGGAGAAAATAAATTACAAAAAAAAATTGCACGTGCTTTAAAACTAGCTTATCACATTTCACGACATGTAATATAGTTACACGCCATGAAATCTATAGTGTAAATGTACGTGGAAAAAACCATCACCTCGGATTAAAAATAGGTTATTTGAAAAATCATGATATGAACCCACCCTTCTTGATGTGAAATGTTTTACAATGTGATTCCCCTTTGACAGATTGTACCCAGAAACAGTTAGACAGTGTGTAACCTAGTTACAAATAATGAAATCCTTCAGCATCCTGTAGAAATATATAGTTAAAGTTGAAGGTACAAAAAATATCTAACTTCACCATTATAGGTATCCAATCAATAAAAAAGTAGAGGAAAAAACGTTGAGGTTATGGGGGAAGTAAATAAAAAGGTAATGATATGTTAGAAACTCCCCACCCTAATGACATTCCATCCCCGAGATGTCATGCAGAAGATGTAATCCCTGAAAATATATGAGTCCACTACTCCTCATCAAAGAATCATATTCCCAAGTCTCATGAGAATCTAATCATTTTTTCCATATAATGATGACTTAATGAATTGATATCCTATGTAAGACCTTCAATTGATATTCAATTATCTCAATTGGTTTCTCCAAAGAAAAAAACGTCTTTCTCTATATCAATTTATTCCCAACTCGTAACATGAGTGGGACTAGGATGGAATTTCATCATCTAAGAATGTGGAAAATGTCATGGACACCTATCAACTGAATCAGAAATTCTAGCTATCAAAAAAACATTATGATCCATTTAGTGACCCCAAATGGTTCAACATATCTCGTATCCTACTTTCCCAATTTCCCAAGCCGATGGTGACCAAATTGAGGAGAACCTTTAGAGAAAACCCATTCACCTACAGAATACTCCAAAGGTTAAGATTTCAAATATTCATTTGATTTCTATCTAATCTAGATGTAACCTGATGTTGATTTATGTAATTAGTTTCGACCGATGTTTCATGAACCAAACTTTTTTCAACTAAAGCGACTTCACCCCCTCAACCAAACAAAGAGGTTATCTACACGGGGAACCATAAAAATCCTAAAAGGGAGCAATTATTATTGACAATTGAAACTATTGTTATAAAAAATACACTAATCCATTTTGAATATCCCACAATACTCCAAAATCCAAGACACAAGCATGAAGAATATCCTCTAGGATCTGAATCACATGCTCTGTCTGACCGTTTATCTATAGATGGTTAGATGTGGTGAACATTAATTAATTTTCCAATTCCTCTTGATGTCTCCTCAAGAACCTCATGTTAAACCTATGATACCAATATGAAACAATTTCATATGGACTCCCATGTAACATCATAATCTCTTGCACACATCACTTACCCCAATCAACAAATTTAGTATTGTCCTTGATCGAAATTTAAAGAGAATACTTCATCAACTAATCAAAAAACCCCAAGATAAAATTACTCTCTTAGGGATTCCATGGTAATATATCAAATAATCCATAGGTACATTTTCCCATTATCATATCAACATAGGATGAGGCGGATGAAAATCATATGGTCTCATGTTCTCTTCCTTTATCCATTGGTAGGTGTAACAACAACAAACAAATTCTATTATGTCATACTTCATAAACATCCACATGAATATCCAACTGATGTCATCATACATCTTCATATTGCACTAGGGAATTTCCCACAACATGATATCACTATCAAAAAAGACTAATTTTTTAAAAGATTCTATGAAGACAATCTGTTTCACTATGTGAAGTATACAATCGGAAGGCAGAGACCAACCAGGAACATTATCTCCACCATAAAGGATTTCTTAATTCTACTGAAACTCATCATCCTTTTAATGAATCCAGAAAAATATACTCCATTAGATATGGTATTAATTAAACACTATTTAGATTATTTCTTAATACATCCTCTAGATCATCCTACTGAAATTGAGTGAAAATCCTTATAAGATTCCATTCCTCCTTCGACTCTAGAACAACATGCATTGGAACATTCCTAATAATGGAATCTACAAGAATTTTTTCCATTTTGGGGGTGTTAGATATATAAAATTCAATCATATAAAGGTATTCAAACTATCATATCTATCTAAGATTCATTTCCTTCTGAGAAAAGATTTAGCTCAGACTCGTATAACCATATAAGTTCATGAAATTCCCCTATAAAGATAATAAATCCATCATTTTAGTGCACCCATAACTATAGAAACCTATAAATAGTGAGGGGGTAATTCTTCTCATATTTCTGAATCTTTCATGAGCCATAATCTACCACAGAGTCATCCTATGTAATAATTCTTCTCGGACCAGCACCAGAAGCATCACAAAACACCACATACCCCTTAATGGGATGATCTAAGATCATAATAGGTGTCAATGTCATATGTCATTTTAGTTCATCGAGAGAAGACTAACACTACTCATCCCAAATTAATTTTATCTCTTTCCTAGTATGATAAATCAAAGGTGACATAAAATTAGATAAGTCCTTAACAAACCATTTTTAGTATACGACAGGCCCAATGATGATTTGTATCTCAAAGACATTCTATGGTTCCTTGCATGAAAAGACATCCTTCACCTTTTATTAATCAAATAATAATCCTTGTTCATAAGTATTTCCCCCTAAGAACACCACTTCTTGAATCCAAAAACAACATTTTGAATGCCTTCCATGTAAATGGTGACTTCTAAATAATTTTTGGTAACAGACATATATGGTGCTCTTACTCACACTTGGATTTAAACTAAACCATAATATTATCAACAAGAACTAAAAAATGTCAAGATATTTATGGAATATCTGATTCATCAATGCAACATAAAATGTATGAGTATTAGTTGGAACAAAATTAATTTCAGGATATTTATAATGGTTATACCAAGTCATAAATTTATTATACATATATCAGCCTCTTGAACCCTGATCTGATGATAACCTAAACAAATATGAATTTTTTTAAACCAATTTTATCCCTTTAATAGATAAAAATGATAATACACATGGGGAAAAAATATTTGTTCTTAATCGTCACCTGGTTGAACTTTTAATTGTCCACAAATAACCAAAGTGAACAATCTTCTTTCATAGAAAAACAAATATGAGTTGCCCAAGGAGAAACGTTAGGGAAGACAAATAACATTTCCAATATGTTATACAAATAAACATTGATAACTTTTATATCCTATAATTCCAAATGATATGAATGTATCAATATTGGCTACATACCTTCCAATGGTTTAATCATAAACTCTACCTCTCTCTCTAGATGATGATTAGGTAATTAGTCTAGGAAAACGTCATGAAATTACTGAACAAAAATTTGAAAATAATATAAGGCCCCAGACTTAAACCTTACTTAATCTTGATTTATTACAATATTACACATTGAGGAACTTTTCAGGTTTAGAGTTTTAGATAATTAGATCATAAAACTTGCATTACATTCCACATTTAAAAAAAGTGGTTACATAAAAGATAGTATTCATTTTTCCCATCAACGGAAACATATTTAAAATAAAACATGGATTCTTTCTTGACACTTCCTTGACACTATCATCATATCATGTACCCTTCCCTTGACCTGTGAAAAACATTTCAAAAACATGGGATGAGCATAAAAAGCTCAGTAAGGGATATAAAAATATGGAAAGGAAACATGAGTACATGTATACACAAAAATCAATGAAATCATAATCTACTCATAAAACATAAGCACATTATCATACCTCATCAAATCATGAATAAATCTTATAAATCATAAGACATAAGGGTAACTTGAGGCATTCATAACATTCTTACGTAGGGAGTAACCCTCTTGGTTACGTTTGGAATACCCATCATAGTATATTCCCTAAATCTCTTCGGAGAAACCTTAACGTTTAACTCCATCGCATTACCCAATGCATTGGAGAGCTATATCAGGCTCACCCACCCTTAGTTTATCACAGAACCACCCATCTTTATAATAATTCCCAAGAACCACAACATAATCGTATCACATAAAACATGCATAAAGGAAACATAACATTTCCACCTTTCAATCTCAAGATATCAATACAACACATTGATATAAAAACATTATGAAAACCATTTTCAATACCAAAATAAATGAAAACTAAAACATGGTATTTATTTTTCTTTTAAAAAGAAGGTATTTCTTGTAGAGGAAGCCGAAACTCAAATAATGGTCACGGCGGCGGAGAAGTCGTTGTATCCGCATACGTACAACAAAAACATTCCCTTTTTTCATTTAGTAAAACACTTCGTATAAAAAAGATTAATGTTTGATAAACGTAAAAGTAAAAGGGGTTTATACACCGTATAAAAGAAGGTTGTGTATAAAACAAAATATGCCTCAATGAATGGAGATTGAGACGAAGTCCCTTACCCCGGGTCCGACTTGACTCGATCATTCTTTAGTCTCCTGAATAATAAACTTGAGTTAATTTATACTTGATTAAGAACCTTTTTCAAGTTCATTATTCCTTTTATATCACTTATTACCATGTCATGAACACTATGTTATTATTTAAGTTAATAACAGTTGTTTTAACGATCATTGGTACTTGAGTCAAAAATAAACTCTTTATAATTACAAGTTGTTCATGTGAGAAAATATCCATTATATCCAGAATTTTCTTCATGATGTAGATATCATATATATCATATATATACAGTACATGCATGTATTGATAATATTACATAACATTTTGAGGTAAGAAATGAAATGCACTGTTCATGGAGACGGTAAGCCATACATACGCATGAACACTACTTCCATTACTATTTCATATTTAATGGAATTAAAACATAATGATACATAATAGTATTTTGATTCCAGTATGGTATCATATATAATATCATTAAATATATACTTTATACATACCACATATGGTATTAACGAATCAAATCACTTTGAGGGGGCGGTAGTCCGCACTTCCTAAAATGAAGATTTCGCGTGTACCCATAATGGAAGCCATAAAGGTATGCTATAAATGAAAAATACAGAAGCTTAAGGAAAACATAAACATATTATATATCATATATAAATATAGTGACATCTTAATGGCCACATTTTATGGAGTTAGAAAAATATTGAACAATCATCGGTTTGTGAGGCAGAAATTCGCCATCAATGGAAACAGTATGTTCTTTAACCGTTAGATGTAGGTGTGTGTAAGTGTAGATCTAATCCTTCTTATAAAAACATCCTATTATTTTGAAGATACTGGAGTTGTTAAAATATAAATTAATAAAAAGAGTTTAGGGGGTTGGTGAAGCAAAATCAAACAAAAGGACTCAAGTGAAGACATTACCTTAAAATCGGGTAACTCCCTTTGGTTTGAGCTCAAAGGCTTCCTTGGGAGGACTTCTGCCCATAGTGAGGCTTCTAAGAGTTATATAGGGATGTGGAGAAACAAAATGTGTAGGTTTTGGCCGAGCCAATGGCTTTGGAAGTGTGGGTAAGGAGGTATAGGTGGGGGACTTTTATAAGAGGAAAGGAGGGGCACTCTTGGAAAGTAAAGAAGTGTTACTTTATTTAAAAATGAGTTTCGGATTTAAAAGGTCCCAGATTGATATAATTCGAGGATAAGGTGATAAGGGTTCTAAATATACCCAACCAATAGGTTTTTTACAAGTGTAGGTCTTAGATTTTACATTATCTTTTCATTTTATTTAAATTGTCAAATAACGAGGTAATCGATGCATCATCATGATGTCATAAATAATTTAATTTATTTAATGTCTAAAAATTATTAAAAAAAAGATAATGTAGGATATCGTTTTATCTTTCCATTGACTATTTATAGTCAAATATCTGACTTGTATAACCACATGTAAAAAATGTTTTAGTAAAATAACTCATGTTTGTGACATTTTTACTTTAACATTAAATTAAAAGATATTAATGTCATTTTCCTTACAAAGTGTATCCATGGGGTCCCCAAGTTGACCAATGGATTTTCTTGGTCTGCCATGACACATCCAATAAGGGTAGGACATGTTCCTAGGTCATTTTATATTATTAAAACATAATTCTTACCTTAAATTACACTAATTACCTCTAATCGCGATTAAAAATGTAAAAGCTACTATTACCAAAAAATTATTTTAATCCCATTGAACAACATTTTTCTTCTAAATGAAAACCTTGTATGTCGGATTTTTGAAATTCAAAACACAGTGGTGATAAAATTTCATTTAAATGAAAAATCAGTTTTTTATGTACCACTTAGTGGTTTCACTATTCATCAAAAATTGAAATTTTTTTGAAAAATACCAAAACATCACCCTAATCTATATTTGATATTCCGAATTCAAAAACGATGCCTATTTTACAAAATTAAAAACATATAAGTTTCATTAATTAATTTAATAATTAATTCCCGCTGTCATAGCAATAGGCGTGTTTTTTATGGAACAATAAGTATCAAAAAATTGACACTAGTTTAAGTCCAATTTCAAAGTGAAATTAATTCCAACAACCACTATTGGTTTAAATGGTAAAAATATATTCTAATTGAACTTTAAAAACAATTCAAATGATAATATAACCATATAATTAAATTATATGAAAAAATAGTTTTGATGTAAAATGCATTATTTTCATTATTCATTAAAAAAATGCACTTTGTCAGAAAAATACCAAAAAATTATCCAATGTAAATTTCAATGTCCCAATAATAAGTAATAAGTTTATTTTGACAGATATATCTTATTAAATTGTCAAAAGATAGATTTAAAAATGGTTTGACCTCAAAAGGAAGTAAAACAATCTTTTAAAAATATTAGTGTATTCCATGAATTAGATTGGATTTATTTTCATTTTAAGCCCCTAAAACACTATATAATTCATTAATAAACATACGTAAAAATATATATTATTCATTACATACTTGGGATGTTACATCCTTCCCCCCTTTAGAAAATTTTTTCCCCGCAATTCATTTACTTATCGAATAAGTGGGGGTATTTATCCCTCATTGCATTTTCAGATTGCCATGTTTCCTCTTCAATCATGTGGTTTTTCCACAAAACCTTTTCCTGATGAATCAACATATTCTGTAACACTTGATCCCTATCATCAAGAATTTGGACCGGTTTTTCCTCATAAGATAGGTTATCTTCCAGCTAAACTACCTCGGGACTCAAAACATGAGATGGATCTGGCATGTACATCCTTAACATCAAAACATGAAAAACATTGTGTACCTGAGATAAAATTGGAGGTAAAGACACTTGGTATGCAACTGATCCAACTCTCTCCAGAATTTCATATGGTCCAATGAACCTTGGACTCAGCTTTCCTTTCTTACCAAATCGTATCACACTTTTCCATGGTGAGACTTTGAGAAAAACATGATCACCTACCTCAAAAGAGAGATACTTCCTCCTGTTGTCCGCATAACTCTTCTGCCTTCTCTGAGCTGTTCTCATGTGTTTCTGTATCAGTTGATCTTTTTTTGCCAAATATTCTACAAATTCTGGTCCCATCAGCTTCCTTTCACCCACTTCATCCCAAAAAGTTGGAGTTCGACACCGCTTCCCATATAATGCCTCAAATGGTGCCATCTGTATACAGGAATGAAAATTTTTATTATAAGAAAACTCAACCAAAGAAAGATGTTGGTCCCAAATTCCCTGATAATCCATCAAACAAGCACGTACCATATTTTCCAATGTCTGGATCGTTCGTTCTGAATGACCATCTGATTGAGGATGAAAAGTTGTACTAAAATTTATTTCAGTACCCAAGACTTCTGAAGGCCATTCCAAAAGTTAGAAGTGAACCTGGGATCACGGTCAGATACAATGGAAAGAGGAACTCCATGTAACCTGACTATCTCTTTAAGATATAAACAGGAAAGTTGATCTAGGGAAAAATTATATCATATGGTAAGGAAATGAGAAGATTTAGTCAAGCGATCAATAAAAACCCAGATGGAATTATTACCTCGAGGTGTCTTCGGCAATCCCACAATGAAGTCCATGGATATATTTTCCCATTTCCATTCTGGTATTGGTAAAGGACGAAGCATCCCTTTCGTTAACCGTCACTCTGCTTTAACCTGTTGACAAGTCAAACACTTCACAGTAAAATCAGCAATATCTCTTTTCATTCCATCCCACCAGTAATACTCCCGCAGATCTCTGTTCATCTTAGTACTTCCAGTATGAACTAAAAACGAAGAACTATGAGCTTCACATAACAACTCTCTCTTCAACTGTGAATCACAAGGAACACACAATCTCTTTCCAAATCATAAAACGCAATCATTATCAATGTTGAATTCAGGAAACATACCTTTTTGAACCCACTCTACCTTTTTCTGCAACTCACTATCTTGCTTCTTTGCTTACTTGATTCTTTCTGATAGAGAAGATTTCACTGATACCTGAAACAAAACAGAATGACATCCTATACCAATAACTTCTATGCCATAGTTCATCAAATCCTTAACTAAAGGATCACGTTTCACGTGAAACATTGTTAATGAAGCATTACATTTTTGACTCAAAGCATCAGCCACTTTATTTGCTTTTCCCGGATGGTAATGAATTGTACAATAATAATCCTTGATTAATTCTAGCCATCTTCTCTGTCTCATGTTTAATTATTTCTGAGTGAATATATACTTTAATCTTTTGTGATTCGTATATATTTCACACATTACTCCATACAAATGATTATTCCAAATTATTAAAGAAAAAACTACAGAAACTAATTCCAAATCAAGTGTAGGGTAATTTACCTCATCAGTTTTCAATTGTCGTGAAGCATAAGCAATTACATTATCATTCTGCATTAGGACACAACCAAGTACTTTCAATGAAGCATCACTGTAGATAACAAACTCAACATTCCTGGAAGGTAGTTCCAAAACTAGAGCATTCATCAATCTTCTTTTCAATTCCTGAAAACAATCATCACATTCTTTTGTCTAGATATACATAACACTATTATGAGTTAGCTTAGTCATTGGACTAGGTAATCGTGAAAAATTTCTATCAAACCTTTGGTAATAGCCTATCAAATCAAGGAAGCCACGAAACTCAGTTACATTTGTGGGTCTTTCCCATTCTTCAACAACCTTTGCTTTCGTCTGATCAACAGTTATCCCATCTTTAGAAACAATGTGACCAAGGAAAGAAATTTGTTGCAACCAAAACTCACACTTGATGAATTTCCTATAATTTTTTTTTCTTTTAAGGTTTGAAAAATAACCCTTAAATGTCTTTTATGCTCCTCTTTACTTTTAGAAAACACCAACATATCATCAATGAAAACCACCAAAAACTTATCCAAGAACTCATGGAAAATTCTGTTCATTAAGTACATGAATACAGCAGGTGCATTTGTTAGCCCAAAAGAATTACTACAAATTCATAATGGCCATATCTTGTACGTAACGCAGACTTCGGAACATCTGCTTCCTTTACCTTCAGCTGATGGTACCCCGATCTCAGGTCAATCTTTGAAAAATAATGAGCTCCATGGAGCTGATCAAACAAATCAATGATTTGTGGTAAAGGATATTTGTTCTTAACAGTGATGTTATTAAAGGATCTATAATCAATGCAAAGTCTCATTGAACCATATTTCTTTTTAACAAATAAAACAGGAGCACCCCATGGTGATGTGGTAGGTCGAAAGAAAACTTTCTCTAATAATTCTTGCAATTGCTCCTTCAACTCTAAAAGTTCAATTTGATCCATTCGATAAGGTGGTTTTGAAATTGGCTTAGAATCAGGAACTAAGTAAATAGAAAACTCAACTTCCCGATCTGGTATTATTCTAGGCAAATCATCAGGAAAATCCTCAGGATACTCATTTACCACGGGCACGTCATTAATCTGAACAATTCCCTTGTTTTCAACAATATGTGAAAGGTAACATTCATTTCCATATTTTACAAGTTTCTCGGCCTCTTGATACGTTATGAACAGTAAGGGTTCATTCTTGTACACAAACTAAAAGTATTTCTGAAAAAAAATTCCTTAGATCTACAGTCAATCTTAGCATGGTAAATAGAGATCCAATCCATACCCAGGATAACATCAAACTCTACTATAGGTAAAACAATAAGGTTTCAAAGTAGGTTCTTTCCACAGATACAGATAGGAAGATTCATATAAATTCTTTTTTCCTAAACATTTCTCCCAAGTGTTTTTACCAAAAGTTTAGGAGTCATTTCTTGAGATGATATTCCCATTTTACTAGAAAATTTTTCAGAGATGAAAGAATGTGTAGACCCTGAATCAAACAACACACTGCCATAATCAGAAAAAAAAAGTACCTGATACAAGTTCATTTGATGGCCCAACATCTACTGAAGTAGTTGCAAAGGATTTCACCAACCCTTTCTGCTTGTATTCTAACTGCTTCCCATCACTCGAGCTCTATCTCGGACACTCATTTTCATAGTGACACATCTCATTTCACTTAAAACATTTCAATAACATTAAATCAAATTTGGTCTTACCTTCACCTTTATCTTTTTCAGTGCAATCACGAGCCTTATGTCCCTTCTTACCACATCGGTAGCACTTTCCAATATTCAGAAGACATTCCCCAGCATGCCTTTTACCACATTTATCAAAAACTGGAAACGTAGTTTTCTTACCATCAGAATTTTTTGAAGAATTATTTCTTTTCTCCTGCCACCTCGGTCTCTTCTTCTGTTGGTTGTTCTAGAACACTTGATCATCGACAAACTCCATTTCCACCTTCTCAGCACATCGAAAAATCTTTTCATAACTTTTGAACTCACGAGAAGCTAATTCCCTTTGATATTTTGGATTTAATCCTGAGTAAAAACGATTGATTTTACTATCAAGGTCTCGGATAAAATTTGGAGCATACCTTGCCAATTGAGTGAACCTTTCTTCATAGGCATCCACTGAGTCTTCATCTTTCCTCAATTCCAAGGATTTCTTTTCCATCCTAAGTCGAATAGCCTTAGTAAAATACTTTTCATGAAAAATACCTTTAAATTCATCCCAGTTGAGAGCATAAATATCATCAGCGTCCTTGACATTTTTAACCATCGACCACCACTGATTTGCTTCACCCTCCAAACGGTAAATAGCAAGACTAACCTTTTAATTGTATGAACACCCCATCACATCGAATATCTTCTCCAGTGCTTTAATCCACCCTTAAGCTAGCATAGGGTCAGATGATCCTTTGAATGATGGGGGATGTTGCCTCATGAAATGTTCTACCACTAACATGTTCCTCTACGGTTGATCTGGCTGATCTCGTGCTTGGATACTGTGACCATTTATCGCTTGAGTCAACTATGCCATTACTGAAACAAGATGTTCAGTTCCAATTCTGACCATCTCAGGATGCTGATTCCGAAGGTGATTTCCTTTTGTATGCCTTCCTAGCACTTCTTCCCTGTTTCCTCTGTGGAAAACCATTCTAAACAAAAATTTCTTAGATAAAGCAACATGGTAATATTCAAATGCTATATTATTTCAATTTGACCATAAGAAAAATATTTTTGGATAATCATTTAATAGAATTCTAACTCCTAGAGCTATCTAAACCAACCATTAATACCAAATGTAAGTCCCCAGCCTTAAACCTTACTTAATATTGAGTTATTACAAGATTACACATTGAGGATATTTTTTGGTTTAGAGTTTTAGAAAATTAGATCATAATACTTGCCTTACATTCCACATTTAAACAAAGTGGTTAAATAAAAGATAGCATTCATTTTTCCCATCAACAGAATCATATTTAAAATAAAACATGGATTCTTTCTTGACACTTCCTTGACAATATCATCATATCATGTACCCTTCCCTTGACCTATGAAAAACATTTCAAAAACTTGGGATGAGCATAAAAAGATTAGTAAGGGATATAAAAATATAGAACGGAAACATGAGTACATGTATACACAAGAATCAATGAAATCATACTCTAATCATAAAACATATGAACTTTAACATACCTCATCAAATCATGAATAAATCATAGAAATCATAAGACATAAGGGTAACTTGAGGCATTCATAACATTCTTACGTAGGGAGTAACCCTCTTGGTTATGTTTGGAATACCCATCACAGTATATTCCCTAATTCTCTTCGGCGAAACCTTAACGTTTAACTCCTTCGCGTTACCCAATGAATTAGAGAGCTATATCGGGCTCACCCGCCCTTAGTTTATCACGGAACCACCCGTCTTCATAATAATTCCCAAGAACCACAACGTAATCATATCACATAATACATACATAAAGGCAACATAACATTTCCACCATTAAATCACAAGATATCAATAAAACACATTGATATAAAAACATTATGAAAACCATTTTCAATACCAAATGAAAAGAAAAGTAAAACATGTTATTTATTCTTCTTTTAAAAAGAATTTATGTCTTGTAGAGGAAGCCGAAACTCAAATAATGGTCACGGCAGCGGAGAAGTCGTTGTCGCCGCATACGTACGACAAAAACATTCCCTTTTTTAATTTAGTAAAACGCTTCGTAAAAAAAATATTCCTTTGGGATAAACGTAAAATTCAAAGGGGTTTATACACCGTATAAAAGAAGGTTGTGTATAAAAAAAATATGCCTCAATGAATGGAGATTGAGATGAAGTCCCTTACCTTGGGTCCGACTTGACTCGATCATTCTTTAATCTCCTGAATAATAAACTTGAGTTAATTTATATTTTCTTAAGAACCTTTTTCAAGTTCATTATTCATTTTATTTCACGTATTACTATGTCATGAACACTATGTTATTATTTAAGTTAATAACAGTCGTTTTAACGATCATTGGTGCTTGAGTCAAAAATAAACTCTTTATAATTAAAATTTGTTCATGTGGAAAAATATCCATTATATCCAAAATTGTATTCATGATGTAGATATCATATATATCATATATATCCAGTACATTCATGCATTTATAATATTACATAACATTTAGAGATAAAAAATGAAATGCACCGTTCATGGAGACGGTAATCCGTACATACGCATGAACGCTACTTCCATTTCTATTTCAAATTTAATGGAATTAAAACATAATGATACATAATAGTATTTTAATTCCAGTACGGTATCATATTTAATATTATTAAATATATCCTTTTTACGTATTACATATGGTATTAACGAATCAAATCACTTTGAGGGGGCGGTAGTCCACACTTGCTAAAATTAAGATATCGGGTATACCCATAATGGAAGCCATAAAGGTATTCCATAAATGAAAAATACAGAATAATAAGGAAAACATAAACATATTATATATCATATATAATTATAGTGACATCTTAATAGCCACCTTTGAAGGTGTTAGAATAATATTGAACAATCATCGTTTCGTGTTGCAGAAATTCGCCATCCACGAAAATAGTATGTTCTTTAACCATTAGATGTAGGTGTGTGTAAGTGTAGCTCAAATCCTTCTTATAAAAACATCCTATTATATTTAAGATACTGGAGTTGTTACAAAAGAAATTATTAAAAAGGGTTTTGGGGTTGGAGAAGAAAAATAAAACAAAAGGACTCAAATGAAGACATTACCTTAAAATCGGGTAACTCAATTGGTTTGAGCTCAAAGGCTTCCTTGGGAAGACATCTACCAAAAGTGAGAATTATAAGAGTTCGATATGGATGTGGGTAGACAAAATGGGCAGGTTTTGGCCGAGCCAATGGCTTTGGAAGTGTGGGTAAGGAGGTAGAGGTGGGGGCCTTTTATAAGAGGAGAGGAGGGGCACTCTTGGAAAGTAAAGAAATGTTACTTTATTGTAAAATGAGTTTCGGATTTAAAAGGTCCCACATTGATATAATTCTAGGTTAAGGTGATAATAGTTCGAAATATACCCAAAAAATAGGTTTTTGACAAGTTTAGGTCTTAGATTTTACATTATCTTTTCCTTTTATTTAAATCGTTAAATAATGAGGTAATCGATGCATCATCATGACGTCATAAATAATTTACTTTATTTAATGTCTAAAAATTATGAAAAAACTACTATGATGTAAGATATCTTTTTATCTTTCCAGTGACTATTTATAGTCAAAATTATGAATTGTAGAACCCCATGTAAATTTTTTTTATTAAAATAACTCATGTTTGTGACATTTTTACTTTAACATTAAATTAAATGATATTAATGTCATTTTCCTTCCAAAGTGGCTCCATGGGGTCCCCAAGTTGACCCATGGATTTCCATGGTCGGCAATGACACATCCAATAAGGGTAGGATATGTTCTTAGGTCATTTTATATTATTAAAACATCATTCATACCTTAAATTTTACTAATTACCTCTAATCGCGATTAAAAACATAAAAGATACTATTCACCAAATAATTATTTTAATCCCATTGAACCACATTTTTCTTCTTAATGAAAACCATGTTTGTCGGATTTTTGAAATTCAAAACACAGAGGTGGTAAAATTTCATTTAAACGAAAAATCATTTTTTTTAAGTACCACTTAGTGGTTTCACTATTCATCAAAAATTGATGTTTTTCAGAAAAATACCAAAACTTCACCCTAAGCTATATTTGATATTCCGAATTCAAAAATGATGTCTACTTTAAAAAATTCCATACATATAAGTTTCATTTAGAAATTTAATAATTAATTCCCGCTGTTAGAGCAAAAAGCGTGTTTTTTATGAAACAATAAGTATCAAAAAAGTGACACTAGTTTAAGTCCAATTTCAAAGTGAAATTAATTCCAATTACCACTATTGTAATAAATGGTAAATATATTTTCTAATTGAAATTTAAAACCAATTCAAAAGATAATCTAACCATATAAGTAAATTAGATGAAAAAGCAGTTTTGATGTAAAATGCTGTATTTTTCACTATTCATTAAAAAAATGAACATTGTCAGAAAAATACCAAAAAATAATCCAATGTAAATTTCAATGTCCCAATAATAAATAATAAGTTTATTTTGACAAAAATATCTTATAAAATTATCAAAAGATAGATTTAAAAATGGTTTTCCATCAAAAGGCAGTAAAATAATCTTTTAAAAATATTAGTGTATTCCATGCTTAAGATTGGATTTATTTTCATTTTAATCCTTTAAAACACTATCTAATTAATTAATAGACATAGATGAAAATATATATTATTCATTACTTACTTGGGATGTTACAGATAAACTATATGAGAAACATCATGAGGCACAAACACAACACTAGATAATAAAATCATGAGCTCCAGGAGGGAAGGCCCTACCCAACCTGATCTCGGATCCCACTCTTTCTAAAACATAGTATATCTCCCAATAGTAGCAAGAAATGAAATACATATTTGATAAGAATAAACCATAGCATGATGACTAACAAGAAAATCCATATTGATAATGATGTCAAATATATCTAAATTAGGAACAAGAAAGTTCCATGCCAATTTTGTATCGGCCATTGTTATCAAATTAGTACTCTGAAACCCATACTCTTTACTATTATTGAGAGGAGTCACAATCCCCATTGTAAATTACATAAAATATATTGGATGTTTAATCATATAAACTAAATGTGTCAATATGAATGATTGGATTCCACTAGAATCAAATAAAGAAATTTCACCAAAATATGAAATAAGGATAGTACCCTTCACTATCTCTATACATGGGTCAACATCCACTGGAAACTTATATACTATGTAAAAATTATTCACTCCCGAGGAATATGGATATATCAATATATTACTTGAAATGTTTGACTACAACAGAGTATCATTTAAAGCAGAAAACCCCAAAACAAAAATGAGGTGTAGTCATAGCTAATATGAACTCTATAAGTGACCAATGCATCCATGATAATTCTATGACTTTGTCGGAATATGAAAAGATGTATTCTATGTTTTCCCTTGCCACAATACTTGAATTTCAAAGTCACACTACAAGCTACAACAGATGGTGTAGAGGATGCCCACTACTAAGACCTGTCTCCACCACTCCTATGATGATCCTGAAAGTTCTTTTTCTTTCCATGCTTGCTATTGAAACTATCACTAGATGGATGAGAAGAGGTGAAAAAACAATCATTGTTTGTTGTATTCATATATATCATCATATATTTTTCAACCACATATCTATCGGTATAAATATTCAACATAAACACATGGGATCTGATATCTGATCAAAAACCATGTAGATAATATTGTTATTTCAGTTGGTTATTCTTGACCACATATAGAGAAAATCAGATAATCATAGAAAAATGGTTGGTGTATACCTATAAATAAGGATATTCTAGTTTTTATGATAGGAAATATTGAGTCATTTCATGTATCAAGGACTTTAGGAAAAATTACAGAAATAATAGGGTTCTCATACCCGTCTAATGAATTCTCATGTGCTTATCTTCCTTGAAAATTGAATTCCACCATCACCTACCGGAGCCCTCAAGCTTGAACGATTAACACATTACCCAAATATTCACAAGTGTTTCTAATAATTTGATTATTAAATTGATCCAATCCCAAAATTCCTCCACTTCTTGCTATTGATTCATTCCTTTAATGGATTGTGGATTCTCAAAAAAAACTCCCACGATCTCTCTCTCTCTCTCCAACAGTTTCTAGATGTACCTCAAAAACATCAATATGAACCTGTGGAATATCCTGATAAAAACATCCACTACTTTTACTATAGTCTTGATTATATTATGATATATAGTTGTAATCCCTTGAGGTGGAACACATGGGAGGAGATGATCAGAAAAAAAACGAATATCTATTCAAAATAGAAACCCTATGAGCATAACTGAGATTTTCAACCAAACCCAACACTAGAAAAACAAATCCCAACATCCCATGGAAACTTGAGTCATGTTACAACAACATCTCTATGGACACTTATCTCCACATACCTCTTATATTCTGAAAATCATTCCTTCAGTCTAATAGACATCCCCAGACATGTACTCTTGAGGAATTTATTTCTACGATACCAAATTATAACAAACTAACTCGTGTTTCTATGAAACCCAAAACCTGTCCTGATCTATCACTTACCTGAAAGGCATTCCCAATCCCCATAGGCTGGCGACAAACACCCGAGTATCAAATGACAATGTAGGTGGAATGATTTTTCCAATCCTAAAAAACCTTGTGGTATATATATATATAAAGACATAACTAGTTTAAGAATAATGAATTTATATGACATTCTAATGAAAAGGCCATAAAAACAATCTCCTCGAATATATCCAAACACTCCGAAGGATAAATCCAACTAAAAATAAATAAAACCAATAGCTACTCCTTGTGATTGAGTTAAATCACTCCCACAATCTCACCTCTGTCTACCCAAATCATCTTATATAGACCCTCACAACCTCACAGTGACACCTTGTCTTTCCCTGAACTGGAAGACATACAACGGTCTATGCACCACTAAAGAGGTGCACAGGGTGTCAGTTAAAAGGATTTTTAGGATCCTATAAAAGTGTTCCATATCAAGTATCTGGATAAAAAATCTTTAATTCATATTTTATATAAATCATGGCATGATATGTAGTAATGTATTTTTATAGAAAACATTGTAAACATTTCCATTTTTCACAGTTCTATACAAAAGTAGGTACAATATGGATAATAAAGATAACTCAGAAGGCCATGTAGCACAAAATAGAAATAACACCACAAAAATCAATACTAAGGAACTATAATCGATAGACTAAGAAAGTACATTTATGATAATAAATTAAGTGAACAATCCTGTTCCTAGAAAACATTCCTATGATGCATATGAATACCCCATATGTAAACCCCTAAAAATATATATATCCATCCAATAAAACAATGAGACTAAGAGATAGGGGAAATAACTATGAGAAAACCCCTTGATAATCACAATATATAGATGATGGACTTATGCTAAACCTTACAACTAAGTACCTAAGGTAACCCATGTGCTCATTTTCCCAAATCAATTTTAATGTTTCAAAAGCAACCATTTCATTTTAATTTATCCAAAAACAAAGGAAAACACATTTAACTTCAAAGCATTTTTTCAACACTAACAAAAATTCATTCCAAATTGATAATATAAATTATAAAGAAATAGAAAAAGGTCAATTATCATATTCTAGTGATATAACCACTTACATCAAATCTCAGGCCTCACATGCTCGTAGTGGGATCCACCAACAACGAACCCCAAAAACACAATAGGAGACCCTATAACCTAAATAAATACACCATAGGATTGATTTAATTGGAAATGAAAAGTGTAGTAAGAGAATAAGATGCCACATAACCCAAGAACAAAATCCTTCCACACCACAAACATCAAGGAACAAGCTCCTGAATAACATCACACTATGGATCATAGAAGAAGATAAGAGGAAAAAATAACTTAGAACAACAGATCTGATGATACAACATAATTATTCTTTTGTGATAAACAACAATGAATAAAAGAAAAGGTTACTCACCCTGAGAGATGCACCGACATTTTAATGGTTATAGATTTTTTATCATATTGATCTAGGGGGATGAAAGTTTATCTAAAATGCCAAAGGATCAGTCTAGGGTGTGCGTGAAGATACATAGAGAAAAGAACCGAGAATAATCATTTGGGATTGTGTTTTAAAACTGTAAAAGCTATGTTTCATGATGTGCAATATAGTTACATTCCATGAAACCCACGATGTACAAGATTCTCAAAAAATCTAAAAACATAGCTAAAAATATGTTATTTAAAAATATTCATCATTTAAACCCACCCTTCACGATGTATAAAATTTCACAATGTAAATCCCCTTTCACAAATTATACCCACCAATAGATACGTTGAATGAAACCCAGTTACATAGCATGAAATTGTTCTACAACCTATATAAAAATATTTCTATCTATTAAAGTCTAACAAATATATAACATCACCATTATAGGTATCCTCTCAATATCAAATTAGGGGAAATTATGACAATGTTAATGTCTTACCTAATAAAATGGTTATAGGATGTTACATAACTATTATGTTTCCAACATTATTTTTTTACATGGATATTTATCATTCATATTATCAATGTTGTTTTTCCACAATGGAATTTTCAAATAATAGGCCATTCATTTTCAAAGTGAAAAATGAAATTACAAGGATGCATTGTCCTTTTTAAAGTCTTGATAATTTTAGAATTAGAGATTATCATTTGAATCATCAAACAAATCTCTCCCAAGTTCATGATATTTTTCATGTATCTCATATGAAGATGTAAATACCTAATATTTCTCAAGTACTAAACTATATTTATAAACAACTATAATAATATTTTTCTTATAATGATAATTTTGTATAATTTTTTTATCATAGAGATAACTTTCAATGTAAAAATACAACTAGCCTGGTTAATGTTTTTTGGATGAACTATCAGTTTGAAGAATTTACATGGAATCTTGAGGATATGATGAGGTAGAAGTATCCTACTTGTATATATTAGAATAAAAAATTTAAAGGATGAAATTAATTTTACGGGGGGTAGATTATAACACCCCATTTATTTATGAACATTTATATCTTCTAATAAATCAAATTTAATTAATTTGTTATAATGCACACAACACTAACATAGCATATGTTATACAAAACACTTAGTGTAAATGAAACATCATTTTATAATTATAATTGTTTAAAAATGAAAAATATAAACTAGATGTTTGAATGATAGGTATAAATAGGAGTAACTAAAGATTAAAATTGGGTTTTACACTTAAATCTCTTACCATTTAAATAAATGTGAAAACAAAACAATTTTCTATAGAATAGAAATGTTTTCTTAAAACTTAATTAAATATTAATAAGTTCATTTTATAGTAATAAATATAAAATAAATCTTATTTAATTATATTAATAACATATATATAATATTTAATTTAATTTTTAATTTTAAAAATATGTATTTTCTATACCTCATATATGAATAAATCCAATTTTACGCATAAAAGAAGTATTTATCTAAAAATTTATTTTTTACATCTTTTAATGGAGAACCCATATTAAGTATAATTTTTGACACCTTGATAATTTATATATGACAAAATAATCTTATTCATTGTAAATTATTTATAAAAAATTTCATTTGATGAGTTTCTTGTCTTTTTTCTATTAATATTCATTGTTTGATGAATATTTGAAAATACTGAATTTTAATTGGAAATTTATTTTTGAAAAAAATTAAATTTTAGTGTTTAATTATATTTTTCATTAGTTTTCAAGTTTAATTAGGTCAAATTTTTATCAACAAATACAACATAGTTCATTGTAATCAATTCCACATTGCATTTGGATATAAAACAATGTCAATATTTTGGAATCTGGGCACTGGAAGCATATTATTGTGACACTCAATGTCTTGTTGATTTGTGAAAAGTGAAATAAATTCCTTGTTTATCTGCGACTAGTATGCTAGATGATTAGTTTATTTTTGAGTGAAAAACACAATGCCTCAATGATTAACAATATTCCATACATGTGTTGAATGGTGAATAGAATTGCATGTACCCACGATATAGTTAGGTTATCATGTATCAAATATACTAGCCTAATGACTAATTTGGAAAATATAGACTTTTCTGAGAGATGGATTCTATGTTCAATGCACTGGTCTATTCCTAGATGGATTCTGAGTTCTATATGATGTTCCATGAACCTTAGGATATTCCGTGATTATCTTTTTAGAATGGAGCCAATGATGTTATGTCTTCAAGTTTATTGTCTATTGGTTTTCGCATGACCACTTGGTTGTATTTTTTTTTGTTATATCATTGTTTGGAATTTATTATTATTATGGAATAGACTTTTATACATTTCATGACCTGATTTTGAGGGATGATGTAAGTGTCCCACTTTATCTTGTAATCACACCCTACTCATGAATTTAGATGCATAGGTAGATAAAATTTTTAGGGATTATGTTAAGAGAATGAGCCCTATGGTGGATGATTGAGAAGGTGAATTAGGAGGATATGGTCACTATTTAATGATGTTTATGTGGGAATTATTTTGCTTCTTTCATTAATAGATTTATCTTGTAGTTGGATCCTATTTGTTCTTTTTTATTCATCTATATAATATTTTTGAGTGTTAATTAATTTTAATTATTTATTATCAAGAATTTCACATGTTATTGAGGGTATAGTATCCCTATTATTTCATAAGATACCCTTTCTACATGTTGGCATCCTCTGTCATACATGGAGGTGCATATAAGATCCTCTAGCATTTCAGCTCGAACCCATTAGTTCAAGACATGTTGTTAAAAAATGTAAAAGATGATCATCATTAACTCACATTTATATTCTTTTTTCATTGATTTCTTATTGGCAAGATTAGAGTTAGAATGGTTGGTCCTCGGTTAGGGGAACAATGACAATGTTTGATCAACACTAAATAGTGGACCTCTAAGTTCTTATCAAATGTGAATATTATTTTTTTCTTTTACCATTGATTAAATTTACCTTGGGTGATGTACATGATGTTGAATATGTGATTTATGGATTTTGGTTTGAATTTATTAATCATGTTAGTAATGTAGGTTAACATTCTATATATACATATTAATTGCATTAGATATATCAAAAATAATTAAATTTATGATGAAAATAAGATATTTCTTTATACATTATTAGTATAATTATATTATTTGATCATGCGGTATTCAATTCATGAGTGTATATATTTGGTTCTTACTATATGTAGATTATAGTATTATGATCACAAGACTTGAATATGAAGTAAGTGTTTTTCCATTCTGATCCATTGAATTAGCATGAATGGAACAAATTTTTTTATAATTTTAAAAAATAAATTAAGAATATTTTAAATTTTAAATGGAAAATAATATAATGGGGAACACTACTTTCATTATATAAACTACTTCTTAAGGAATAGAATTAATATAATGCGGATAATTGTAACAACATCATTTTTTGAAAAAATATTAAAAACTAAAATTTATTAAAGAAATTAGAAGTGTTTAGGTGATAAAATATTAATTTTCAATACCATTTTTTATTATCGATTTATAAATGGATAAAATCCATTTTTAAAACATTTTAATATTCTATAAAATATTTTCACTATTATACACTCATGTTTTATGAGAAAATGAGGCGCTAAGGGCCTCGATGATGATAGAATAAAAAATTTAAATATATTTTATTTGAAAACAGGTGCATTTGGTTTTTAAAAAAATTAAATAACACACAAAAGGTTCCTATTATAATAAATTCAAGAAAATATTTATGTCCAGAACATGAGGTTTACTCTTGGAAAGGTATAAATTTTATGTTTGTCAGTTGTCTGGAAACAATTCACATGATAATTCAATTTTTATTTTTAAATAAATTATTAATATTTTTTAAAATAATAAATAATTAATATCCCTTAAAGGATGTGTATTATGGAACATCTGATACAACCACTATATCTATGATGTGGGATTTACCATATGTAGGGTCTAACATTTCTTGGATCTGGATGTTTTAGTCAGATCGCTAGGAATGATAATATATTTGGCATATACATCTTTGTGTTGGGATATTAGATATTTTAATAATCATTTTATTATTATAATTTTTGTGATGACACAAATGAAACTATATATATATAATTAATATTTTTTATTGTTTGATTAAATATTTTATTGGTGGAAAATGTAATTCATGTGATATTATTAATTGTTCATATTAAATGAAATGAAATAAATTTTATATTTTTAATTGATGAAATGAAATGAAAATATAAAATTAATATTAATTAGTTATCTATTATAGGAAATTCATGTTTTTTTATTAAAACTATAATGGTGGAAATTATGGGTAATATTTAATAATAATATTTTTTGTTATTATTATTATTGTTATTAAATTGAGAATATAATAATTAAGTGTGTATATATATAGTAAATATATATTTTTATTCCATAAATATATATAAGTGGCTGTATATATATATATATATTAATTTGTTTATCTAGTTATATATTGAATAATTTTTAATATAGATTATTGGTTGTTTGAGTAAATTTAAAAAGTGGAATTAATATAAAAAACAAACAATTTTTCTTTTTGATGGGGCTGAAGATCCTAATAAGGATGATGGTGGATTGTGTATTAAATTTCATTTATCATTTACCATTAACACATATTCAAATAATAATGAATTGTATTTATAAAAATAGGGAAAAGATGTTATAAAATGGATTTTGGGTTTCATGTATAGAGAGGAGCTTTTCTCCCATTACTGATGGGCCCTCTAAGAACAAAACTACTCAACATTAACATGATCTTCAGGTTCTGGCCTTTTATGTACCACTAATTTACCTGAAGACATGGGGTTCCCTCCTTAGAGCCCACCCATATGGCCAAATGGGTCATCTGACTGATGACTGTACCCATATGCAAACAAAAGTTCTTTCTATTGTGCATTGTTCTCACTCACACACAGATTGTGAAACTTCAAAGAAGGCCACTAATCCTGCTAACTAGTCCAATCCATGCATGATTAATTGTGGGGTTCTATTCAGTTAGGATCTCAAAAAATAAACGTGTTCCTTGATGACACAAGTCATGTCATTTTTTCATTTAAGCCTGTATTATTGTGGGTTTTTACATTCACCCCCACCCCCATAGAATAATATCCACATTTCGAACCCTATATCTCATCCCATGTAGTTCCATAACACATAATGTTGGGTTCCAAATGTAATTCCAATGTAACAACTAGCCCCCACTAATAGCATAGAAACCCCACTTAAACATATTTTTCGAGTCCATGATGGATACCTACCATGAGCTGCCCTGAAGATGTGTGGTCCTTTCTCTAGGTTCCACTCATGTGCTCAAACATGACATCAAACTAATGATTATCCCTAAAGTCAAACATATGATCATTATAATGTGTTTATTCCTTAGTCACATACACCCTATTAAATTTCACAGAAGGTCACCTATCATAATCACTACTACTGGCCAAGGACGCTAAACTATACTATCCTATTCAGGTAGGCTCCCAAAATGAGGTTCACCTTGTTGAAATGAGTCATATGATTTATTGATTTATCCATTTATCATTTTGGGATGTTACACGTCGTAAAATGAATCTACTTATTTTCATGATATTATATGATTTAAGTATAGTAATCCTCCCATCATTCATAAATCCATATTCTTTCAAAATGATGATTTCTATAAATGTTTAATAACTGATTAAAATTATATTTTAATCATTTTAAATGAAAATTATTTCAATGATGGTTATAATTGTTTTTTAATATTTTTTATAATTTTTGAAGGATACATTCAATAAAAATTTTTAATGACTATTTTTTATTTAAAATGTTGTTTTTATTGTGAAATTGATATTTTCCTCAAAAATTATTTCAAGTAACATTAAAAAAATATTTTCCTTATAGTACAACATTATTAAATGTTACCAATGTTTCACTAGGAATATTATCCAATGATAAAACATCTTGAGGTTCACAACACTATTTGGGTGGAAGGATTAATCATTGAAAATTAACTTAATCGATTTCAACGTCTTATTCCTCCATTCCACCAATATAAGGATGAACAAATAATGAATTACGAGAAAATAAGGTCAATTATTTAATTACATAAATGCCTAAATTTTAAAGAGAAAAAATTATATCATCATGTTCAAGGAAATGATGGCAATATTACCACCTCTCTTTGGACTCACTTGAAACAAATATCCAAAAAACAAGGGAAATTCGTCAAAATAGGCTTTTCTTTGTTCATGATGAAATTGATTATATGGAATATTGATGAAAAAGCTTTCTCTAACACACATTTCAACAATCCTAGTAGTGCCACTTGAATTACAATGATAGCTCATTTCTAAATGAGTATAGGAGGTAGAATATTATTCAGATTCACATTCCTTTTATTTTTAATTATATTAATATTATACTAAATATATCTTATATTATAGCACATAAATGGATGGTATTTCCATATACCTTGTTAAATATATAGAAAAAAAGCTATTGAGGATAGGAAGGTTATTATGTTTGAAAAACAATGTGATATAATGAACTATCACAATTAAACTAAATCCTAAATGAATTGAATATTATCCTTTCATTGGACACATTATTATGACGGTTTTTATATGGATAAAACATATCCTAAATGATGTGTTAACAAACCAAAAACGAAAAACCCTATAGTATATATGTATATGTTTGTGATTAATTTTAAAATAAATAATTAGTAGTATTTATTTTACCATAATTATTTTGTTTATCCATTATTCATAAGGGATTGATAAGGATCACATTGTTTCTTATTAAGTCATCCTTACTATTGGGTATCCATAGATCACATGAAACAAATAGTTATCAATAATGTTTTGTCTTCTGTATATGGTTATCTTGATCAATTAGAGTGAAAAATGAATGTAAAGATACCATGAGATAATTGCATCCAAGGAGTTTAATATTGTCGTACACCATGAAATAAAATCAACCCCATTTATAATGTTTTCAGAAAAAAAAATTACAACATAATAATTTCAGTGTTTTATCATTTTTCCTTATGTTTCAATTCATGTACTACATGGTTTAATCTCTTCATGGATTTTTTAATGTTTAATAACTATGAAACATATCCATACCTTTCAAAAACATCATCAAATAATGAATAATCAATCATGATATGATTTTTAATGGATGATCAAGGGATCTATCACATTATCACATAATGAGAAAATTATATGCATTATCCCCTCAGGACATAGTGACTTATACTATGTTCTAGTTTAGATAAGGGTAACCCATTTCATATTCTAATACACTATATAATGGTTAACCTTTAGTGAATTATTCAAACAATATTCATCCTATAGTAAATTATCTTAGACATAACAAACAATCAACATATCTTACATCATACGAAACAAATTTTATAAAATATAGCAAAACATAATTTTAGTTATCTTGCAAATATATTTTTTAAAAATATATCGAATATTAAAACTATATACTAAATCATATATAACAATCAAGAATACCATTTAAAAAATCTACAAAATATCCTATTAAGAATTTTCTTGTGGATATAAATATTTTATAAACATTATCTTAATTGAAACTGCCTAAAATAGTTCCCCAATGGCCATTGTAGTGATAAAAAACAATTAAAAATTAACAAATACACTAATGTAATACTCTAGTATCCACTTAAAAAAGAACAAATTCTACTCAAAAAACAATGAGATCTTACGTAATATTTATCCAAAAAATGTATCCATATACCTATGTCCTCATGTTTTATCATTTATAATCATATGTGGTCATACATTCACATTGTACAAGATATCTAGTAACTGAAAGACATATTGTATATAAATATTTCATAGCTTACTCAAATGTTCAAAATACTCAAAGTATAGATTTACCAGGTTGATGAATGTATCACGAGTTATTCATCTAATAATTTAAGTACATCACATGCCAGTTATGAAATAAGATAATAAAAATACATTTACCTTATTTAGATTGGGATATACACTTAAAAAATCTATCTTATTCAAGAGTTTAGATGTAATACACATCATATAAGAGGATTAATCACATCCTAGATAATCATTAATGTAACACCCCGATATTTATTGAAAAATATTCTTTTTAATTTCATTAAGGTCTTGTGTTGAACTCTACACCAAAAGGAGCATTCATAACATGTATCCCTAACTGGGCTTGCATTACACTCAATCACGACCTTCCATGATAGCGTGTGTTGTACACAATACCGAGTTTCTCTAAACAACGATATATTATATAAACTAGCCATTATGAATAGTAATACCCACTTTTTGAGATTTTATAGATTTTAACTTTCGAAATGGGCTTCATTTTTGGATTCGGAATATTGAAATTATCCTAGGGTGAATTTTTTTAGTTTTCTGAATACTTTCAATTTTTGAAGAATAGTGAAAACACTCGGTTACTATTCCAAAACAGATTTTTTTTAAATAATTATTTATTTTATTTAAATTTATTTTAGGAAAAAATTGATACAAAATACCTATATAAGTTCAATGTAATTCATTGGATTCATTTTATAATAATTTTAGATATATTAAATTTTTATTGAACTTTTCAGCGTCTTTTACCCACCTCCTAGGAGAATTTGCAAATTCACATAAAACTTAATATTACCGCTTCTGTGAGTGGAATTTCGAAAATCTGAGAGACACGGTTAATTTCAAGGACTAAAATGTAGTTCAATGAGATGAAAATAATTTTTGGTGAATAGCATCTTTTTACTTTTTTTCCACGGTTAAAAAAAATATGGTAATTAAGTGTAAAAATTATATTATTATTACCCTAACACATGTCATAATTCTAATGGATAAGTTTAATTCGACAAAAAACAACATTAGGAGAAACATATGACCATTTAGGCCCACTTTGATTAGAATAGGACATTTATTATTAATTTATTTAAAGAAGGGTTAAAATAGTTAAAATCAAAGTTTAATAACTAAATCATTAATAATATAGGGTTATACATAAGATAAATTCGACTATAAATATTAATTAGAATTATAAAGAGAATTCCTAGATAATGGTGTTTTATTTATAATTTTTAGACAATAAATTATTTAGCTTATTTATGACACAATCATGATGCAGTAATTATCTTATTAATGAAATATTGACATAATTGACGTTATAAATACCCAAAAAACTATAATATGAGACTTTTTATGAATTAAAGTAATTTTATAGGTTAATATGACATGTTAGTATTGATTTAATTAACTTTCCTCGAACTAATATTTCTTTTATGATTTTAACAAAAATCAATTACCAAATAGTGTCAAAATTGATATAAAATAGTTGTTAAAAACAATATTATATTATTAAATGTTATTTTATTCCTAAAAATATATGTTTCTGAAAAATGACTTATATAAGGTTATATATATTAATAATAAACAACTTGGGGTTCTTTTTACTTGTTATAGTAAGTTTATTAACCTTATAGTGTAAGAAAACATGAAGACGCGGTAAAAGTAAAAATATTTAACTTAAAGTTAAATCTAAATGATAAGGTTAAAATAGAAACATAAACTTGTATAAATTCTATTGGATGAGTGTATTTAGACCAATACCCACCTTATATTCGACTAAATCAATTTTGAGATATTGAAAACCGAATATGACATTATAATAAAATAATATTTTGAGTTTTTCCAAAGGTACCCCTCTCCTCACTTATAAAAAGGGAACCCCTTACCACTTCTCTTCAAACTTTTTTCAGCAATGAAGCTCGGCCAAACCCTGACCATTTCTCTTATCCACTTCTCTAGAAACATTCTAGATGTTCTCCTCTTCCCAAAAGACCTACTTTACTTCCTTAATCGATGGATTAAAGGAGGTGCGTCGAATAAGAGGAAATGTCTTCTTTCAATTCTCTCAAGTTTCTTTCTTCTTCAATTCCTTCTTATTTAGTTGTTTCATTATAAAGTAATAACATCAGTATAACTAATATACTGAAATGTTTTTATGAGTATGAAACAACCCTATTTCACCTTCTATCCATCCTATGGAAAACGAAATCACCACACGTGCATACGTACGGAATACGGTCTACATGTCGTGGTGTAATCAGTTTTTCCACCACCGCATTACAGGAATGGGTATAATGGTGTAAATAAATTACTATATATGGTTATTGTAAAGTGATATTGATTCTATAATATTATACATACACTTAAATACAATTCCATGATCATGAGAATGATATCATCGCTCGTGCGTACGTACGGACTACCGTCTCCACGAACGCGATGAGATTCATTTTCCATGATTAGCCATTCAAGAATGATTATAAAGTATATATAATGAATAATTATGAAATATATGAAATAATTAATCAAATGGATTTATGTATATATATATATATATATATTTCATATACTTACTTCCATTCAAGTCAATAATGAAAGGAAAACAGCATTCATGCGTACGTATGACCTACCGTCTCCATGAACGGTGTGTTTCATTTCATTTATATATCTAATATATATATATACTGAATATATATGATATATAAATCATGTTTTACATTATGTAAGTAATTAAATCATGATATGTGTAACAATAATATCATGAACAACAAGTCCAAACACGTACGATAAAGGAAACAATTTTACCCAAAACGATACTTTAACATGGAATTGACAAATGAACGGGTAATTTAAATACCTAACTGAACCATATATGATATAATAACAATGAATTTGATTCTTTAATATGTCAATAACATTATTTAAATCATTATACATGAGGTTCGGATACATACGAAGCATATCAGACATAAAGTAAGGGATAATTTATCAATCTCATTTTTATCCGAGATTGTTTATTCGTAAGTATTTACTGGGGTTATCTTTATCATCCAAACCAGGTTTTCTAAAAATGTTTTCATGTATGTTTAAAGTTCTTTTTACCAATTTTTTACTTTTAATAAATGGTATGTAAGTAATCTTTTTTTTACCATACGAGGTACTTTTTGACTTTTCCGACAAAAGTACAGGAATAATGTTATTTTTAACTTATACGGCGTGAATGGATTTTTACGGTATCATAATGCCTAATTTTCATGAAGATTACTCTACAAGAATTTATAACTATTTTCAACAAAATACATTTATTTTAAAAGTGCATGTAATTTTGTGAAAATAAAATTATTTTGAAGAAGAAAGGATATTTTCCCCAATAATTAATTTCAAATGTTTTATCAAAACCATTTTCCTTCTGAGATGACCTTATTTCATATGTGTATGTTTCAAGTTAATGTCTCTATGATTTACATGGTTTCACTTTTCTTATTATGAAATGGTATCCTTTTCATTTATATGGATTATGTGATGATGGGATGATGTTTATGAAACCCATTTTATTTATTGGGTTATTATGAAAAATGTATTTTTATTTTGTGGCACAAGTAAGAATGATTTCATTATGATATGGGTGGGACCTATATCTCCCTCCAATGCATTGGGTAAAGATTTATATCTCATGAGATAGACATGGCTGGAATGGTTTGTTAATCCAGTTCAGTGTTATAGGACTGGAATGTGGAGTGAACTCGATTTAGAAAGGGACTTTGTTGACTAAGATGGTCTTGGCAGCAATGCGTTGGCCACTATGGAAATCACGACATGTGCTGAATGGTCGCCACAATTACATGATTTTTTCCCATGATATTTTATCAGGATTGATATTCCTTTATGATATATTCCTTACGTACTTCCAAGATTTATGTCCTTGCTCAAGATTTTGATGTTTATATTTTATGTTCATGATTTTGCATTCAAATATTTATGGATTGTTTTATATTATCTATCCATACCCTTACTAAGAATTTGAGCTCACCCTTTTTATGTTTTCTTTTCCCCCGGATATATATAATGGTTTTAGGTAAGGAAAAAAAGGGACGATCTTTATGGGAGATTTTGAAGATCTTTCACCACGATTAGAAGATTACGTTCCACGTTTCCAGAGACACTAAACTATTACGATCCTTGTGTGTCTGTTGTTGTGATGTACTAAGTATTCCGCAAAACTAATGTAATGTCCATGTACATCAATCTTCAGGTCTCTACAGTTGGTATCAGAGGAAAGGTTTAGTCAACCTTTGGAAACTAGGATGCGAAAACATTAGTGAGATCCCTATAGATATTTCTAAGGTATGTCTAGGGATGTCCTTAAGGATAAGAATACGTATAGGATATAGTCCTAGAATTATGGTAACGATCATAGAATTTAACCTAAGATGTTAGATATTGAGGGTACTCCCCCTTTAATTTCTTGTTTTCCCTATCATGATTTTTTCCTATCACACTATTCTTTTTGGGTTTTAGAAAATGGCTGGGAACAGGAACAATCACGATAATGGATGATATGACGGACAATGGAATGATATTCTTCATGAGCAACCAAATGAAACGGGATTTGGAAGTCTAAAAATCGTTATTATGCCTAATCAGCAATCTCATAAAATGATGAATAATCTCAACTTTGGTATGTTTCTTGACTCAGATAATAAGGGAAATATGGAGTTTCATGATGATAATAGAGGAAAGAAAGTTCAATTTCCATCATGTAAATAATGTGGGAAGAGGCATCGGGGAGATTGTTTCAAAGGAACTAGAAGATACTTTGGGTGTGGAAAAGAAGGACACATAGCCAGTAAGTGCAAATGAAAAGGTTCAGTTAACACCATGGACAAGGAAAACGGTATTGCTACGACATAAACAATTATTAGATGATTTAAATGCAGATTGTATGGGCATTATGCAAACCAATGCCCTAAGGGAAAATATCATGAAGAGAATAAGCATGGTCATATGAGTAGTATTTATGTAGATGATGATGAAGAGACTTCAAATTAAATATGAGATGAAAGAAATGATGAATCTCAATCTGTGGTTTAAGAAGTTAGTGGAATAATTTTATGTTTATAAAGAATAATGTATGGTACTCTGGAATAGAGAATCATCTAATGATTGTTACACTATTGTTTTTCCTAAATTATTTGAAAGTATATGTTGAATGGTACCGGTAACCATGGAAGGTTATTCAGATATTTTTGGAAAGTAGATGATATGTGCATAATGAAGGGATAAGAAGATAATGATATGTTTGATTGTATTCATGAGCTCATGAATGTTATAAGGAAATAGTTATATCATGGTTTGAGTAAATAGAATTCTGGGGTTTTGGTATGTCGAAAGAGTTATCTTTTGACAGCACTCATGTTTTCTCAAATATTGAATGGGTATTCATTTTTCAGGAGAATACTTGATTAAGGACTTTAAATGTTTGGAATGTTACCAAAAAGACATATCTTATGATATATGGTGATCAATGATGGTATTAACATGCTTGTTATATGAACTCTCTGGTAATCCTTTTCACTATAATATAAGAATGGACTACAGAATTTTGGATAATCCTAAAGATTGGAATGGATTATATTTGACATAAGTTAGTATTTTTTAAGGCTATAACTTTTGAAATATTATTGATGGAAAGTTATAATATTGTATTTTTATATAAAAAGGACAACCTACAGAATGGGAGACAACCCGTCACATCGGACAAGGCTGTGGGAATCAAACCCACAACCAAAGTGTGACATGCCTTTAATGCTTACCACTGGTCAATAAGAAGTCCCTGGTTAGTAGAAACTAGTTTTATTATAAGCGGTATTATAGATGAAGTATAAGTCCAATTTTGGAATCATATACTATTAATCTCACCATAGATGAACTTATATATATAACTTTTGCTCACTTATGTTTGAGACAGATGGAATGACTTATCATTCTATCACATGATCTGCTAAAACTTCGTGAAATACAAATTCAGCTTCATTTATTAAAGATATGAAGTGGAAATTGTTCAACGCACGAACCACGGTGAGATTATACCAAAATAAAGTAAGTATTTCTTCTAATTAAAATTCTTCAACCTTAGGTAAATGATCTTGAAAACCAAAAATGTTGTCCTAGCGCCCTCATTTTCGATGAATTAGATTATACCCTAGATCATCACAAATTTATTGCTTTGTGATTATTGGATTTTTTATAGCCATGTTCTCTACCACTCTCCATCAGAACATGATGGTAAGATTTCTCTTCCATATCCAGATTTTCACTTATGTTATCCTATGTTGAAACCCTGTGATCATATAATTTGGGTAACAGTTACATTTCATACATTAGTTTTTGAAGTCCAGTTTTGGTATTCCTTTTTACAATGTGGGTTTCTATTAACGAAACTTTCAAGTAGTAAACCATTTATAACCCCGACGAATTTCGAGGGAGAAATTCATTTTAAGGGGGGTAGAATGTAACACGCCGAGATTTTATGAAAAATATTCTTTTTAATTTCATTAATGAATTGTGTTGTAATCTACACCAAAAGGAGCTTTCACAACACGCATCCCTAACTTGGCTTTCATTACATACAATCGCGACCTTCCATGATAGCATGTGTTGTACACAATACCGAGTTTCGCTAAACAACGATATGTTATATAAACTAGCCATTATGAATAGTAATACACACTTTTTGAAATTTTATAAATTTTAACATTCCAAATGGACTTCATTTTTTGATTCTAAATATCACAATTATCCAAGGGTGAATTTTTGGTATTTTTCTGAAAACATACAATTTTGATGAATAGTGAAAACGATGGGTTACTATTCAAAACCCAACATTTTATTTAAATAACTATTTATTTTATTAAAAATTATTTTAGGTCAAAATTTATACATAACACCTATATAAGTTTAATTTAATTCATTGGAGTCATTTTATAATAATTTTAGATATATAAAATTTTTATTGAACTTTTCACCGTCTTTTACCCACCTCCTAGTAGAATTTGCAAATTCACATAAAACATAATTTTACCACTTTTGTGAGTGTAATATTGAAAATACAAGAGACACAATTAATATTAAGGACTAATATTTAGTTCAATGAGATGAAAATAATTAATGGTGAATAGTAACTTTTTACTTTTTTTACCACGGTTAAAAGTAAATAGGGTAATTAAGTGTAAAAATGATATTATTATTACCCTAACACATGTCCCAATTCTATTGGATAAGTGTAATTCAACCAAAAACAACCTTAGGAATAAAATATGACCATTTAGGCCCACTTTGATTATATTAGGACATTTATTATTAATTTATTTAAAGAAGGGTTAAAATAGTTAAAATCAATGTTTAATAACTAAATCATTTTTAATATAGGGTTATACATAAGATAAATTAGACTATAAATATTAATTAATAAGCTAAAACGATTTACTACATAATGGTGTTTTATTTATAATTTTTAGAAATTATATTATTTAATTTATTTATGACACAATGATGATGCAGTAATTATATTATTAATAAAATATTGACATAATTGATGTTATAAATACCCAAATAAATGTAATGTTATACATTTTATGAATTAAAATAATTTTACAGGTAAATATGACATGTTAGTATTGATGTAATTAACTTTATTCTAACTAATTATTCTGTTATGATTTTCACAAAAATCAATTACCAAATAGTGTCAAAATTGACATAAAATAGTTTTTTAAAAATATATTATATTATTAATTGTTATTTTATTCCTAAAAATATATGGTTCTGAAAAATGACGTAGATAAGGTTATATATAATAATAATAAACAACTTAGGGTTCTTTTGTCTTGTTATAGTATGTTTATTAACCTTATAGTGTAAGAAAACAAGAAGACACGGTAAACGTAAAATTATTTAATTTAAAGTTAAATCTAAATGATAACTTTAAAATAGAAACCTTAACGTTTATAAATTCTATTGATTGAGAGGATTTAGACCCATCCCCACCTTAGCTTCGTAATAAACCAATTTGGAGCTATTAAAAACCGAATATGACTTTCTAATAAAATAATATTTTGAGTATTTCCAAAGGTGCCCCTCTCCTCCCTTTAAAAAGGGCACCCCTTACCTCTTCTCTTCACACCCTTTTGAGTCTTGAAGGTCATCCATAACCTGCCCATTTATCTTATAAACTTCCCTAGAAACATTCTGAAGGTTCTGGTCTTCTTAAAAGACCCACTCTACTTCCTTAATAGAAGGCTTAAAGGAGGTGAATTGAAGAAGAGGTAATCTCTTCTTTCGATTCTCTCTAGTTTCGTTCATCTTCAATTACTTCTTATTTAGTTTTTTCAATATAAAGTAATAACATAAGTATCACTAATATACTGATATGTTATTATGAGTATGAAAAAACCCTATTTAACCTTCTATCCATCCTATGGAAAACGAAATCACCACACGTGCGTACGTACGGAATACGGTCTCCACGCCGTGGTGTATTCAGTTTTTCCACCACAACCTTACATGAATGGGTATAATGGTGTAAATAAATAACTATATATGGTTATTTTAAAGTGATATTGATTATATAATATTATAAATACACTTAAATACAATTCCATGATCATGGGAATGATATCATCGCTTGTGCGTACGTACGGACTACCGTTTCCACGAACGCGATGAGATTCATTTTCCATGATTAGCCATTCAAGAATGATTATAAAGCATATATAATGAATAATTATGAAATATATGGAATAATGAATCTAATGGATATATATATATATATATATATATATATTTCATCTACTTACTTCCATTCAAGTCAATAATGAAAGGAAAACAGCGTTCATGCGTACGTACGGCCTACCATCTCCATGAACGATGTGTTTCATTTTATTTATATATCTACTATATATATATACTGAATATATATGATATATAAAACATGTTTTACATTCTTTAAGTAAGTAAATCATGATATATGTAATAATAATATCAATAACAACAATTCCAAACACATACAATAAATGAAACAATTTTACCCAAAACACTACTTTAACATAGAATTGGCTAATGAACGGGTAATATAAATATCTAAGTGAACCATATATGATATAATAACAATGAATATGATTCTATAATATGTCAATAACATTATTTAAATCATTATACAGGAGTATTGGATACATACGAAGCATATCAGACATTAGGTAATGGATAATTTATCAATCTCATTTTTATCAGAGATTGTTTTTTCGTAAGTATTTACTGGGGTTATCTTTATCATCCAAGACCATGTTTTCGAAAAATGTTATCATGTATGATTAAAGTATTTTCTTCCAATTTTTGAATTTTAATACATGGTATATCAGGAATCTTTTTTTGTTTACCATACGAGGTACTTTTTGACTTTTCCGACAAAAGTACCAGAAAAATGTTATTTTTAACTTATACGGCGTGAACAGATTTTTACGGTTTCATAACGCCTCATTTTCATGAAGCTTACTATACAAGATTTTATGAATATTTTCAAAAAAAATCTTTTATTATAAAATTGCATGGCATTTTTTGAAAATAAAATGATTTTTAAGAAGAAAGTATTTTTTTCTCAAGAATTCATTTCAAATGTTTTATCAAAACCATTTTCCATCTAAGATGACATCATTTCATATGTGTGTGTTTCAAGTTTAATGTCTCTATGATTTACATGGTTTCAAATTTCTTATTATGAAATGATATTCATTTATTTTATATGGATTATGTGGTGATGGGATGATGTTTATGAAACCCATTTTATTTATTAGGTTATTATGAATGATTTATGTTTATTTTATGACACAAGTAAGAATGATTTCATTATGAGATGGGTGGGACCTATATCTCCCTCCAATGCATTGGGTAAAGATTTATATCTCATGAGATAGACATGGCTGGAATGGTTTTTTAATCCGTTTCATTGTTATAGGACTGGAATGGGGAGTGAACTCGATTCAGAAAGGTTCTTTGTCCACTAAGATGGTCTTGGCAGCAATGCCTTGGATAATATGGAAATCGTGACATGTGATGAATGGTTTCCGCAATTACATGATTTATTCCGATGATATTTTATCAAGATTGATGTTCCATTATGACATATTCCTTACGCACTTCCATGATTTACGTCCTTGCTCAGGATTTTGATGTTTAGATTTTATGTTCAAGATTTTTCATTCTAATGTTTATGGATTGTTTTATGTTCTCTATTCTTACCCTTACTGAGCATTTGAGCTCACCCTTTTTATGTTTTCTTTTCCCCGGGATATAACGAAAGGTTTTAGGTAAGAAAAAATGGTGAAGATATTTATGGAGATTATGAAGATCTTTCACCATGATTAGAAGATTACGTTTCATGTTTCCAAAGACAATAAACTGTTACAGTCCATGTGAATCTGTTTTTGTTATGTACTAAGTATTCTGCAAAAGTAATGTAATTTCCATGTATTTCGAACTTCAGGTCTCTACAGTTGGTATCATAGGAAAGGTTTGGTCAGCCTTTGGAAACTAGGATATGAAAACGTTAGTGAGATCCCTAGAGATATTTCTAAGGTATGCCTAGGGATGTCCCTAAGGATAAGTATATGTATAGGATATAGTCCTAGAACTATGGTACCGATATTAGAATTTAACCTAAGATGTTAAATATTGAGGGTACTCCCCCTTTACTATGTTGTTTTCCCTAGCATAATTTTTTCCTCTCACACTATTCTTTTTGGGTTTTAGAAAATTGCTAGAAACAGTAATATTCACGATAATGGAGGATATGACGGGAAATGGAATGATATTCTTCATGAGCAACCAAATGAAACGGGATTTAGAAGTCCAAACATCATTATTATGCCTAATCAGCAATCTCATAATATGATCAATAATCTCAACTTTGGTAAGTTTCCTGACTCAGATAATAAGAGAAAGATGGAGATTCATGATGATCATAGAGGAAAGAAAGTTAAATTTCTCTCATCTATATCATGTGGGAAGAGGAATCAGGGATATTGTTTCAAAGGAACTAGAAGATGCTTTGGGTGTGGAAAAAAAGGACACAAAGCTAGTAAGTGCAAAGGAAAAGGTTCAGTTAACACCATGGACAAGGATAATGGTATTGCAACGACATCAACAATGATTAGATGTTTTAAATGTGGAATGTTTGGGAATTATGCAGACCAATTCCCTAAGGGAAAATCTCATGAAGAGAATCAGCATGGTCATATGAGTAGTATTTATGTGGATGATGATGAAGAGACTAAAAATGAAATATGAGATGAAAGAAATAATGAAGCTCAGTCAGTGGTTTAAGAAGTTAGTGGAATTATTGTATGCTTATAAAGAATAATGTATCGTACTATGGAATAAAGAATCATATAAGGAGTGTTACACTATTATTTTTCCTAAAGTATTTGAAAGTATATGTTGAATGGTACCGGTAACCATGGAAGGTTATTCAGATATTTTTGGAAAGTAGATAATATGTGCATAATGAAGGGATAAGAAGATAATGAGATGTTTGATTGTATTCATGAGCTCATGACTGATATAAGGAAATAGTTATATCATGGTTTGAGTATATAGAATTCTGGGGTTTTGGTATGTGGAATATGATAACTTTTGACAGCACTCATGTTTTCACTAAGAATCAATGGGTATTCATTTTTCAAGAGAATACATGATTAAGGCCTTCGAATGTTTGGAATGTGACCAACAAGAAATATGTTATGATATATGGGGATCAATGATGGTATTAACATTATTGTTATATGAACTCTCTGGTAATCATTTTCACAATAAAATGAGAATGGACTGCAGAATTTTGGATAAGCCAAAAGATTGGAATGGATTATGTTGGACATAAGTTAGTATTGTTTAAGGATAGAACTTTTTCAATATTATTGATGGAATGTCAAAATATTGTATTTTTAGAAAAAAAGGACAACCAGTAGAACAGGTGACAACAAGTCACGTCGGACAAAGCTGTGGAATCGAACCCACAACCAAAGTGCGACATGCCTTTATCCCTTACCACTGGCCAACAGGAAGTCCCTGGTTAGTAGAAACTAGTTTTATTATAAGCAGAATGATAGGTGAAGTATATGACCATTTTTGGAACCATATACGATTAATCTCACCATAGATGGACTTATTGATATAACTTTTGCTAACTTATGTTTGAGACAGATGGAATGACCTATCATTCTAACGCATGATCTGCTAAAACTTCGCGAAATAAAAATTCAACTTCATTTCTTAAAGATATGAAGTGGAAATTGTTCAAGGCACGAACCACAGTGAGATTATACCAAAATAAAGTTAGTATTTCTTCAAATTCAAATTCTTCAACTTTAGGGAAATGATCTTGAAAACCAAATATGTTGTCATAGTGCCCTTATATCCGATGAATCAGTTGGTACCCAAGATCATCACAAATTTATGGCTTTGTGATTGTTGGATTTTTCATTGCCATGTTCTCTACCACTCTCTATCAGAACATGACGATTATATTTCTCTTCCATATCCATATTTTCACCTATGTTCTCCTATGTGGAAACCCAGTGATCAGTTAATTTGGGTAACAGTTATGTTTCATAATTTATTTTTTAATGTCATGTTTTGGTATTCCTATTTACGATGTGGGTTTTTATTAACTAAACTTTTTATTAGTAAACCATTTATAACCCCCGACGAATTTTGAGGGCGAAATTCATTTTAAGGTGGGTAGAATGTAACACCCCAAGATTTTATGAAAAATATTCTTTTTAATTTCATTAATGTCTTGTGTTGTACTCTATACCAAAAGGATCTTTCAAAACACGCATCCCTAACTTGGCTTGCATTACACTCAATCACGACCTTCCACGATAGTGTGTGTTGTACACAATACCGAGTTTCGCCAAACAACAATATGTTATATAAACTAGCCATTATGAATAGTAATACCCACTTTTTGAAATTTTATAAATTTTAACTTTCGAAATGGACATCATTTTTGGATTCGGAATATCGAAATTATTATAGGGTGAATTTTTGGTATTTTTCTGAAAACATTCAATTTTTGATGAATAGTGAAAACACTTGGTTACTATTCAAAAACCTACTTTTTATTTAAATAATTATTTATTTTATTTAAAATTATTTTAGGTCAAAATTGATACATAAAACCTACATATGATCAATGTAATTCATTGGAGTCATTTTATAATAATGTTAGATATAAAAAAAATTTATTGAACTTTTCACCGTCTTTTTCCCACCTCCTAGGGGAATTTTCAAATTTACATAAAACTTAATTTTACCACTTCTGTGAGTGGAATTTCTAAAATCCAAGGGACACTGTTAATATCAAGGACTAAAATGTAGTTCAATTAGATGAATTTTTTTATTCGTGAATAGTAACTTTTACTTTTATTTACCACGGTTAAAATTAAATATAGTAATTAAGTGTAAAAATGATTTTATTATTACCCAAACACATGTCCTAATTCTATTGGATAAGTTTAATTCGACCAAAAACTACCTTAGAAATTAAATATGACCATTTAGGACCACTTGGATTAAATTAGGACATTTATTATTATTTTATTTAAAGAAGGGTTAAAATAGTTAAAATAAATGTTTAATAACTAAATAATTTTTATTACATGTATATACATAAGATAAATTCGACTATAAATATTCATTAGAAATATAAAAGGATTTACTACATAATGGTGTTTTATTTATAATTTTTAGACATTAAATAATTTAATTTATTTATGACACAATGATGATGCCGTAATTATCTTATTAATGAAATATTGACATAATTGATGTTATAAATACCCAAATAAATTTAATTTGAGATTTTATGAATTAAATTAATTTTCATGGTTAATATGACATTTTATTATTGATTTAATTTACTTTTTTCTAACTAATAATACTGTTATGATTTTCAAAAAAATCAAATACCCAATAGTGTCACAATTGACACAAAATAGTTTTTAAAAGGAATATTATATTATTAATTGTTATTTTATTCCTAAAAATCTATGGTTTGTCCAAATGACTTAGATCAGGTTACATATATTATGAATAAACAACTTGGGGTTCTTTTGTCTTTGTTATAGTAAGTTTATTAACCTTATAGTGTAAGAACCCAAGAAGACACTGTAAATGTAAAATTATTTAACTTAAAGATAAATCTAAATGATATGGTTAAAATAGAAACCTAAACTAATATAAATTCTTCTGGTGGAGTGTATTTCTACTCATCCCCACCTTATCTTCGAAAAAAATCAATTTGGAGCTATTAAAAACTGAATATGACGCTATAATAAAATAATATTTTGAGTTTTTCCAAAGGTGCCCCTCTCCCCCCTTATAAAAGGGAACCCCTTACCTCTTATCTTCAAACCATTTTGTGCCTTGAAGCTTGTCCAAACCCTGCCAATTTATATTCTCCACTTCCCTAGAATCATTCTGGAGGTTCTGGTCATCTCAAAAGACCAACTCTACTTCCTTAAGAGAAGGCTTAAAGGAGGTGCGTCGAAGAAGAGGTAATCTCTTTTTCGATTCTCTCTTGTTTCTTTCTTCTTCAATTCCTTCTTATTTAGTTGTTTCATTATAAAGTAATAACATCAGTATCACTAATATACGGATATGTTATTATGAGTATGAAACAACCCTATTTCACCTTATATCCATCCTTAGGAAAATGAAATCACCACGCGTGCGTACGTACGGAATACCGTCTCCACGTCATGGTGTAATTAGTTTTTCCACCACCACCATACATGAATGGGTATAATGGTGTAAATAAATAACTATATATGGTTATTGTAAAGTTATATTGATTATTTAATATTATACATACACTTCAATACAATTCCATGATCATGGGAATGATATCATCGCTCGTGCGTACGTACGGACTACCGTCTCCACGAACGCGATAGGATTCATTTTACAAGATTAGCCATTAAAGAATGATTATAAAGTATATATAATGAATAACAATGAAATATATGGCATAATGAATCTACTGGAATTATTTATATATATATATATATTTCATCTACTTACTTCCATTCAAGTCAATAAAGAAAGAAAACATCGTTCATGCGTACGTACGGCCTACCGTCTCCATGAACGGTGTGTTTCATTTCATTTATCTATCTACTATATATATATACTGAATATATATGATATAAAAATCATTTTATAAATTATAGAAGTAATTAAATCATGATATATGTAATAATAATATCAAGAATAACAAGTCCAAACATGTACGATAAATGAAACAATTTTACCCAAAACGCTACTTTAACATGGAATTGACAAATGAACGGGTAATATAAATACCTAAGTGAACCATATATGATTTAATAACAATGAATATGATTCTTTAATAAGTCAATAACATTATTTAAATCATTATACATGAGGTTCATATATATACGAAGCATATCGTACATAAGGTAAGGGATAATTTATCAATCTCATTTTTATCTGAGATTGTTTATTCGTAAGTATTTATTGGGGTTGTATTTATCATCCAAGCCCATTTTTTCTGAAAATGTTTTCATGTATGTTTCAATTCTTTTTTACCTATTTTTTACTTTTACTACATGGTATTTAAGGAATGTTTTTTTGTTTACCATACGAGGTGCTTTTTGACTTTTCCAACAAAAGTACGAGAAGAATGTTATTTTTAACTTATACGGCATGAATGGATTTTTACAATTTCATAACTACTCATTTTAATGAAGCTTAGTATATAGTTTTTTATGACTATTTTCAACAAAATATTTTTATTTTAAAATTTCATGGCATTTTTTGAAAAGAAAATGATTTTGAAGAAGAAAGGATATTTTCCTCAAGAATTCATTTCAAATGTTTTATCAAAACCATTATCCATCTAAGATTACATTATTTCATATGTGTATGTTTCAAGTTTATTGTCTCTATGATTTACATGGTTTCAATTTTCTTATTATGAAATGATATCCATTTCTATTATATGGATTATGTGATGATGGGATGATGTTTATGAAACCCATTTTATTTATTGGGTTGTTATGAATGATGTATGTTTATTTTGTGGAAAAAGTAAGAATGATTTCATTATGAGATTGGTGAGAACTATATCTACCTCCAATGCATTGGGTAAAGATTTAAATCACATGTGATAGACATGGCTGGAATTGTTTGTTAATCTAGTTCAGTGTTACAGGACTGGAACGAGGAGTGAACTCGATTCAGAAAGGGACTTTGTCCACTAAGATGGTCTTGGCAGCAATGACTTGGCTACTATAGAAATCATGACATGTGCTAAATGGTTGCCACAATTACATGATTTATTCCCATGCTATTTTATCACGATTGATGTTCCTTTATGATATAAGCCTTTCGTACTTCTATGATTTATGTCCTTGCTCAAGATTTTGATTTTTAGATTTTATGTTCATGATTTTGCATTCAAATGATTATGGATTGTTTTATGTTCTCTATGCTTACCCTTACTGAGAATTTGAGCTCACCCTTTTTATGTTTTCTTTACCCCATGATATAAATAAAGGTTTTAGTTAAGAAAAAAAGGGGGAATATCATTATGGGAGATGTTGAAGATCTTTCACCACGATTATATGATTACGTTTCATGTTTCCAAAGACACTAAACTATTATGTTCCTTGTGTGTCTGTTTTTGTTAGGTTCTATGTATTCCGCAAATGTAATGTAATGTCCATGTACGTCATGCTTCGGATCTCTACAATTAAATAATAACATAATTAAAGACATGCCAAGCCACCTTTTAATTATTTAATACTCACGGAATTTATAACATTGTTATCAATGATTAAAGGTTATTATACTAAGTATCTTTATCATTTCTTGTATCTGTATTAGATATGATACATACACCCCTATAATACGCAGTGCTTGACACCCAATTTAGTATTCACGGTGGGTGATATAGAATTAATAACTCTTTTTATGTCTCATAATAAAATTTCATATCAGTATCAAAAAAGATAAACATGTTAAACATAACATTTCATCCAAACGTATATCACTCCATGATGATTATTGGTTATGGATAACTCAAACTAATACTTTGAGGGGATAATGATCATTTAAATTCAATAAATATGTGTTTATAGTGTGAAAGAATGATATAATTTGATATTTAAATTTATTTACTTGGATAAATTTTATATTCTTATATTGTTTAAGGAATACCAGAAAAAAATATATAGAAGAACCTATGCAATCTGATCCTAGATAATGGAAAACAAGAGAGGCCTTATATTTTTATAAATTTTAATTTTTTTTAATCACATTAAATATAAAATTATTTTCAATCATGTATCTCTATGAAAATATAATAAACCCTCCCACTAAATTCCATTATTGAGTAAAATATATAAAGAAATATAATTTAAATAATTGATAGATTTAAGAATCATATTATTAATTTTCAAGTCATAAAACATCGTACTCAAACTACTATACCTCATGACATATAATTTTATGAAATTAATAAATTTAAAGAAATATTAACAATTTATAGGTTCATCATAATCATTTTAGAACATCTACATTCAATTTTTTTGATTTAGATAATTTGGAAACTATGTTTAATTGTTTATATTAACATTATTTTTCCCAAAAAAATCCTAAATCCTTTTAGTATATTAATTTAAATTCACATTAAATGTTACCATATTAATACTTTTTTATAAAAAATTGTACCTATCTTACTAAAAAAACTCACACATTCATTTTATCGACTCTACCATCATGAGAATATCATTCTAAGATACATACGGTTTTATTTTATTAAAAAGTGATATTTATTTCCCTTAATTGAAATATTTTATAAATAAACTATGATATTGGAAAAAAATATTGCGTCTTATTTTTTTGGAGAAATTTTTTAAAGGGAAGAACTTATTCATTCTAATGATCCATTATTGGGATGTGGGAACACATTATCTATATCATAAAAAATCATGATAAACTATTCATTCTATGAAAAAACATTTTTGTTCATCATCTTTCAATAAAAAAATGTAAAATACTTTATTGAGTTATAAACCATAAATATCATAAATAATCATCTCATTTAATAATTTTTTTATGAATGGAATATACACATATGTTATCATATAAGTGAAAATGAGATTGAAGACAGACATCAATTATTCACGATACATCCAATATATTAATTATTCCACCTAATCCAATTTCGTGATGTAGAACATATTTCTCCATCACTTCAATATTAACTTCAAGAATTATCTATCAATTAACTGTAAACTTTAAACTCGTGTAGATATGAATCAGATTTTTTATATATGTAGTTTTTATTATTTACCACTTAAAATAGAATAATTTAATTTTGGAACATTACAACTCTAAATGTGATATGAATTATGTCTCAAGAACACATTTAGGTATTTTTGATAATTAATCAAACAATAACCAAATTATATAAAACTTAAATAATTCTCCTTTTTCATTTTTTCTGTTAGGTGGAAGTGTGGACTCCCCCTGACCACTCTTTTATTCCTTTTACCCAAAAATATTACCCATTATATTTTTTATATCATCATGTAATGTGAGATTGACCTCTAATGTTTTTAACAAAGATCCAAAAAAGATTTATAATATCATGTAGAATTTAGTTTAATTAATACATATTTCAATTAATTGTGATATTTCATAAGATCTTATAAGAGGTGATTCCCTTATTTTACATTACATCTCATACATTGAATCCGTATAAATTTTTACTCTCTTATTTCCCTCCAATTCAATAACATTCACAATCTATTGAGTAAATAATTGGAGTCCGATGTACCTCATTCCATCATTCTTTTAATGTCTGTCTTAGATATATTGTACTAATCATGGATTTTTGTTCTTGATAAAACATTTTGAGTTTTATATTATCTTTAATACATCTCGGAATAGTATTTTTATTCAATATTCTCTTCCATAAAGATAAAAATGAAAGAATATAATTCTACTGAATACTATAGAAACATATCATAGGTATATATGATTCATTTTTGAATAGAATCACCAGGTGTTTACTCGATATAGGGTTTCTCCAACACAATGAAGATTCCTTCTAAATTTAAAACAATTCCAATATTTTCATAATATTCAGTGAAATTAATTCCATTTTTATTTTTATTATCTAAAATGGAATTAAATGTTAATCTCATGAATGATATTCATTCTATTTTACCGAAAATAGAATCGTTTATCATATGAGTATTTTATTTTACATTCATTCCTTAATTAATTTTATTTAATTTTATCCAATAAAAATATAACCCCATTTAGTATAAATCATATCCATTAGTTCTCCAATATCTATATTTTCTAATGTGATGACCAAAATTTGGTTTGATCCACATGACTTTAGAAATTTATTTTGGTTATAATGTCAATATTATCATTTATAAATCATTTTTATTTGAGAGGGATACAATATTCCCAAATCATTATATAGATATCTTTTAGAAAATTAATCTAGAATCCAACATAAGGTCTCACCAGATTTGTGTAACCCAATGAAAATATCAAATATTATCACCAATTTATTCGGGTTATTCTAATACTTTATTTCGTTAAATATTATAATCTAGGGGAACAAAAAATTGGTGTGAAAAAACTCAATTCATTCATTTAAGACATGAAACGTATTTTCTTTTCACGTAATCTAATGTTTAGTATTTTTAAATTGTATTAAATATAATCTTCTAGCCTAATTTTTTGTAATTTAAATATATGAATTGGTTGAATTAATTTTTTTCGTTGAATAATTATTCCTCTACCTAAAAAATATGTTAATACCATTTGGAAGTGTAACTTTTGTTAAAAAAATATATCTTGTGTTCTAAAAAATTATAATTTAACAGAATTTATAAATATATAAATTATTCCAATTAATATATTATGTGAAAACCATTAATGTAATGAAATAGAATCATTAGTAATCAAAAAACCTCTCATGAGTAATCATGAAATGGTAGGTATCCACCACCCAATTTTTTAAAAAACAAAAATTACATGTGCCATTATGTTATCCAACAACAAGTCCCTATACCAAAGGTTCCTTAAACAATAGTTACCTCAATTTTATCATTATTATGAACAATATATATACATATATAAATATATTATATAGTCAAATTATTACCAAAATATCGTAAACTTGTTTAATACAATGTCAAAGTGGGGAAAAACTAAATCAATTATCATGCCTAGACATTAACTCTTTAAATAAAAAAATGAAAATATAAAGAAAACATTTAAAAACATTTAAACTTAAAAAGAAAATAGGAAATAAAAATATAAAACTAATATTTCTTAATAAAAAGGTTATATAAATACTACATAAATAAATGATTTAATCATATATATATGATATATATTTTTTGAACAATTCATAAATAAATTATAAGAACTTTAATTTTTTTTGAATAATCATGAACAAGTAACATTTATCCAATACAAACTTTTAATATTACCATTAACATAGTTTTATATGAAGTCATTCATATTTAAATTCAAGGATTATTTTGAAAAAAAATCAAAAAAATCATTTCAATTACTATTTAAAAGTAATATATTATATAAATATCTCTTATATTATTTTATTTAAAAAAATTAATGATATATGTAACGCCCCGACCCCAGCTACCCAGAGTCGGTGCATTACTTCATAACATTGGCATGATCACAAATGATCAAGTCTCGAAAGACCGATTAGTTTAGTAACCTTGGAAACACTAGATACATTCATAAGTCTTACATTACATCATAAAGTAAAACAAAACTACAACATCTTCTCTTTATATCCCCTTATATTATCCCTGAAGGTCATTCATAATATACATCTTCACATTATGGAAAAATTAAAACATTGAAAGGGGTGAGCTCAGATGCTCAGTAAGTATAACAATATAGAGGATGCTTTCATAAATAAACATTAACATTTAAGGCAATGTATAACTAAAACAAAAGCCTTTTAAACTTGAACTTTAGCATCATATGGAAAAAGTAAACTTAAATAATGACATTTACTTACTCACATGGATATTCTGCTAGTCGAATAATCACATGAATTATCAATAACCACTTTCATAATGATGGAATGCATAATGCCAGACTATCATAACCACGTAGCCAAGGCCTCGTGCCAAGACCACAAATAAGATTTTGTCAAGGCCTCGTTCCAAGCCACTAGTTTGTCTCATGAGACCATCCGATGCATCGAGGAGCTATAGTGGGCTCCACCCGTCACTTATTAAGTCCAATGCATTCCTCATATGAATAGGTTTAATCATATCATAAACCATAACATAATCGTATCACGTAAAACATGCATAAAGGAAACATAACATTTCCACATTTCAATGAAAAGATATCAATAAAACACATTGATATAATAAAAATTCTTTCAAAACCATTCTCAGTACCAAAATAAAAGAAAGTTAAAACTTTTTATTTATTTTTCATTAGAAAAAGTGATGGTTTGTAGAGGAAGCCGAAACACAAATAATGGTCACGGCGGCAGAGAAGTCATTGTCACCAAATATATACGGAAAGAAAAACATTCCCTTTATGTCGTTTAGTAAAACTCTTCGTATAAAAAAGATTCCTTTTGAATAAACGTAAAAGTCAAAGGGGTTTATACACCGTATAAATGAAAGTTGTGTATAAAACCAAATATGCCTCAATGAAAGGAGATTGAGACGAAGTCCTTAAAAAGATCATTTTTAAAATAAAAAAGACCTATTATGTGTATTCACTATAGGTACACATAAAGAAAGTAAAAATACAAAATAGGACATAATAATATCATTACATAATTTGAATGTAGGAGATTAACCCAAAGAATGGAAGTTGGGTTAAGAAATTTTGTTACCTCGTGTCCGACTTGACTCAAATATTCTTTAACCTCCTGAATAATAAACTAGAGTTAATATCTACCTTATTAAGAACCATTTTCAATTTAATTATCCTTTTTATGTCAATTATTACAATGTTATGATCATTTTGTAATTATTTAAGTTAATAACGGTCGTTTTGTCGATCTTTGGTACTTGAGTCAACAATAAAATTCTTATAATTACAAGTTGTTCAAGTGGTGAAATATCCATTATATACATAATTATATTCATGATGTAGATATCATATATATAATATATATCCAGTATATACATTCATTCATAATATTATGTAACATTTAGAGGTAAGAAATGAAATGCACCGTTCATGGAGACAGTAAGCCGTACGTACGCATGAACGCTACTTTCATTTATATTTCATATTTAATGGAATGAAATCATAATTATATAAAGGTATAATATAGTTCCATTATAATATCATATATAATATCATTTACTCCATCCTTTATACATCCCACATATGGCATTAACGATTCACATCACTTTGAGGGGGCGGTTGTCCGCACTTCCTAAAATGAAATTATCCCGTTTACCCATAATGGAAATCATAAATTATGCCATAAATGAGAAATACAGAAGAATAAGGAAAACATAAACATATTATATATCATATATAAATATAGTGACATCTTAATGTCTACCATTGAAGGTGCTATATGACTGTTGAACAATCATCGTTTCGTGAGGCAGAAATTCACCATCCACAGAAACTGTATGTTCATTAACCATTAGATGTAGGTGTGTGTAAGTGTAGATAGAATACTTATTATAAAAACATCCAAGTATATTGAGGATACTGGTGTTGTTACAAAATAAATGAATAAAAAGTTTTTTGGGGGTTGGAGAAGAAAAATAAAACAAAACAACATTAGAGAAGACATTACCTTAAAATCAGGTAACTCATTTTGATTTGAGACAAAGGCTTCCTTGGGAAGAGTTATGCCCAATGTGAGGCTTCTAGGAGTAATAGAGGTAAGTTGGGAGAGTATTTGGGCAGAGTTTGGCAGGGCCCAATGTCTTGAAAGTGTGAATAAGGTGGTAGAGGTGGGGGCCTTTTATAAGAGGAGAGGATGGGAACTCTTGGAAAGTAAAGAAAAGTCACTTTATTATAAAATGAGTTTCGGATTTTAGAGGTCCCAAACTTATATAATTCTAGGATAAGGTGATAATGGTTCGAAATACACCCATACAATAGGTTTTGGACATGTGTAGGTCTTAGATATTACATTATCTTGCAATTTTATTTAAATCGTTAAATAATGAGGTCATCGCTGCATCATCATGATGTCAAAAATAATTTAATTTATTTAAAGTCTAAAAATTATAAAAAAAATACTATGATGTAGGAAATCTTTTTAGCTTTCCAATTACTATTTATAGTAAAAACTATGACTTGTATAAACCAATTTAAAAATTGTTTTAGTAAAACATTTCATGTTTGTGTCATTTTTTACTTTAACATTAAATAAAAGGTATTTATGTAATTTTCCAACTAAAGTGGCTCCATGGGGTCCCCAAGTTGACCCATGGATTTTCTTGGTCGGCCATGGAACATAAAATGAGGGTAGGACATGTGTCAAGCTCATCTCATATTATTAAAACATTATTTTTACCTTAAACTACACTAATTACCTCTAATCGCGATTAAGAACCTAAAAGTTACTATTCACGGAAAAATTATTTTAACCTCATTAAACCACATTTTACTTATTAATGACAACCATTTATGTCGGATTTTTGAAATTCAAATCACAGAAGTGGTAATATTTCATTTAAATGAAAAATCTGTTTTTAACAACCACTTAGTGGTTTCACTATTCATCAAAAATTGACTTTTTTCAGAATAAGGCCAAAATTTCACCCTAAGATATAATTGATATTCCGAATTCAAAAATGATGTCTATTTTACAAAATTCCAAAAATATAAGTTGCATTAATTAATTTTATAATTAATTCCCGTTGTTACAACAAATAGCATGTTTTTAAGAACCAATTTATATCAAAAGATTGGCAATTGTTTATGTCCAATTTCAATGTTAAATTAATTCTAATGACCACCATTGGATATAATGGTAAAAATATATTCCAATTGTACTTTAAAACCACTCAATATTATAATTTATCACTATAAATTATTTTGATCAAAAAAGTTGTTTTAAGTATTATTCACTATTCATAAAAAATGGAAGTTCTCAGAAAATTACGAAAAATTCAACTTAGGCAAATTTCGATATTACGAATACAAAAATGAAGTCCATTTTGAAATATAAAATTTCTATAATTTTAAAAAGTGGTTAATACTATTCATAACGGCTACCTTGATTAGTCGCGGTGTGTTAGAACTCGAACTTGCGTACAATGCAAGCTATTGCATTATTGAAAGAGAGGCGTATCGTGGAAGCTCGGGGTGTTAAATTATCCCCTCCTTCAATAAATTGCGTCCTCACAATTTGAAATTTTTCTTTGAAAATAAAAGGTTGAAAATAGAAAATTCCTTTGTGGAAAACCCAAATCGGAAATAAGGTTAATAAAATTTAGCCTTAATAAGAGGGAAATGGAAATAAGAAAGTCACCACCAAATTATAATCTCGATAAGGAGAACATTGGTGGCAATTAGAGATATATAATTGGAGGAAAAATGTATATATTTGTAGGGAGTGATTGAGGTCATCAATCACAAACAAGTGTCAAATTGAGGGCCTCAAAGACTTCAATCTATGTTGATTTAAAATATCATCAGTTCAACAAGACATAAGGTATTACGATAACATTTTTTTTTGTTTTAATATCACTTTAATAAAGTTTAAGAATTAATTTATTCATAGAATAAGATATAGGTATATATATATATTTATGCTTGACAAGAAGAGTTTCAACCATCAACTAATTTCTACCACAAACTCATCTTTCTCTCAAAAAGATAATAAAACTCAAAAATATTCTATTTATCCTAATTGTGTAAGGTTCCTAATATTAACAAATACCATTTATATTAGTAAAACTATTTTGTAATAACCAGGGACTTCCTGTAGGCAAGTGGTAGGAAATAAAGGTCTGTCGCACTATGGTTGTGGGTTCGATTCCTGCAGCTTTTTCTGAAGCGACGGGTTATGCCCCACCTGGCTGGTTGTCCTTTTCCTAAAACTCTAGTATTATAATATTCCAAAAATAATCTTCAGAAATGTTTTAACCTTAAACAATACTATCCAAAGATCAAATTAATCCATTCCAACATTTATAGTTATCCAAAATACCTCCGTCCAAACTTTCTCTAAAAGGTCTCTAAATTCAAAAATCCATTGTAACCTCAGATTCCCCAAACAAATTAAAGTCTCTCTTATTGTCACATACTAAAAATATGATTACCTTCATCATATTAAATCCTTAATGAAAACAACATGTACAGTAGTACAATCCTTATATATATCACATTATTCTTATAACCATAATCTAGTTCGTGAGTCCAAAAACACAAATACAATAATTATTCAACTTCATCTGTAGTAACAACATAATCTTGGCCTTGATCCCTTTGCCTTTTCTGAGGTATGTTTTCCGGATTCTTAGGACATTCATTTGCATAATGCCCCATTTCCCTACAATTATATCATTCAACATTGATGTCCTTTTTCTTTCCCTTGCAATCACGCGCCTGGTGACCTTTTTCTCCACATTTATAACAAACTCCCATTCCTTTTAGGCAAGTACCAGGGTGATTCTACCCACAATTATCACATAATGGAGAATCTTTCTTTCCCTTTTTCCCTTTATCCGTCTCTTGTTCCACCATTCTCTTCTTCTCTTGCTTTACTTTATTGTCATAAGACTTATAGAATTCCTTTTCCGTCTTGATTGCACACGAGACAATATCTTCGTTTGTTGAGAAATAATGTGATACTAAAGCTCGACGGAGAAATGGTTTTATCCCATCAAAGAAATGATCAATCTTACTTCTCGGGTTATGTATATAATCTACAGCATGCCTCGCTAACCTTGTAAAGTTAGCCTCATACTTTGCGACATTCTCATCCTCCTTCTACCTCAGACTCAGAAATTGTCATTCCATATCTGCTCGATGGTCATGAAGAAAGTATTTTTCTAAGAAAAGATCTTTGAACTCCCTCCATTCCATATTCGATACATCATCTTCTTACTTTGTGTTTTGAATCAGCGACCACCACTGATCGGCATCTCTAGTGAGGCGGTGAACTGCCATGACAACCTTCTCCCTTTCGCTACTCCCCAAGGCATGGAATATTTTCTCTAAGGAGTTTATCCATTTCTCAGCTACTAATGGATTTGTACCCGCATTAAATGTTGGTGGTTGTTGCCTCATGAAGCATTCTAACATTGATCCTCCACGTTGCGGATCAGGGTGCTCCATACGAGTAAGGTTATTATTCATAACATGAGTGAGTTGTCCCAGTATGGTAATAAGTTGATCAACACCAGTTGTATCTCTAGATCCACAATAATTATCTTGAGCAGGAGGGAAATCCCTGCATGGAGTGCGTGCATTGATACAGTTTCCATTCCTTCCACTAGGCGCCATTTCTAAACAATGGCATAAACTAGATTAGTTTATGAATTAAAATACATAATTCCATATTTGTAAAACACTTTACATAAATTGAAATATTTATGGATATAATCCATAATCATAAAAAGAAATGTTTTCTTTGAGGAAGTGCATACTAATAACCCTTCATAGTGGTTTGTAAAGAAAACCAAAATTATCCAAAGCATATCCCCCAGGAGTTTCGTAACCAAGAGTGCAGCAAGGCCCATTGTCGTGCACCAGTTCCCGTTCGAGTCTGGCTCAAAGCGGTGTTTTCAGGTTTTACCCCTAGGTACATCTGTGCCAGAGCCGCCTCTACCTGCTCGTATCCAGACATGGATGTATTTTTCGGAAAACTCACAAAATCTATATAATACCAAAATTATAGGAAGTTCTTCTATACTAATCCTCAGAGTCTATCTTCGGGCTATGTGCTCTAATCAGAGTTTATCTAAATCTAGCTTCCAAGGTTAGTACTAAACTTCCTCTGATACCAAATGTAACGCCCCGAACCCAGCTACCCAGAGTCGGTGCATTACTTCGTAACATTGGCATGATCACAAAAGATCAAGTCTCGAAAGACCGATTAGTTTAGTATCCTTGGAAACACTAGATACATTCATAAGTCTTACATTACATCATAAAGTAAAACAAAACTACAACATCTTCTCTTCATATCCCCTTATATTATCCCTGCAGGTCATTCATAATATACTTCTTCACATCTTGGAAAAATTAAAACTTTGAAAGGGGTGAGATCAGATGCTCAGTAAGGATAACAATATAGCGGAAGCTTTCATAAATAAACATTAACATTTAAGGCAATGTATAACTAAAACAAAAGCCTTTTAAACTTGAACTTTAGCATAATATGGAAAAAAATAAACTGAAATAATGCCATTTACTTACTCACATGGATATTCTACTAGTCGAATAATCACATGAAATATCAATAACCACTCTCATAATGATGGAATGCATAATGTCAGACTATCATAACCACGTAGACAAGGCCTCGTGCCAAGACCACAAATAAGATTTTTTCAAGGCCTCATGCCAAGACACAAGTTTGTCTCATGAGACCTGCCGATGCATCGAGTAGCTATAGCAGGCTCCACCCGTCACTTATTAAGTCCAATGCATTCCACATATGAATAGGTTTAAACATATCACAAACCATAACATAATAGTATCACATAAAACATGCATAAAGGAAACATAACATTTCCACATTTCAATCACAAGATATCAATACAACACATTGATATAATAAAAACGCTTTCAAAACCATTATCAATACCAAAATAAAAGAAAGTTAAAACATTGTATTTATTTTTCATTAAAAAAAGTGATGGCTTGTAGAGGAAGTCGAAACTCAAATAATGGTCACGGCGGCGGAGAAGTCGTTGTCGCCGCATATGTACGGAAAGAAAAACATTCCCTTTTTTTCGTTTAGTAAAATTCTTCGTATAAAAAAGCTTCCTTTTGAATAAACGTAAAAGTCAAAGGGGTTTATACACCGTATAAAAGAAAGTTGTGTATAAAACCAAATATGCCTCAATGAAAGGAGATTGAGATGAAGTCCTTAAAAAGATCATTTTTAAAATAAAATAGATCTATTATGTGTATTCACTATAGTTACACATAATGAAAGTAAAAATACAAAATAGGACATAATAATATCATGACATAATTTGAAATTAGGATATTAACCCAAAGAATGGAAGTTGGGTTAAGAAATTCCCTTACCTCATGTCCGACTTGACTCAACCGTTCATTAACCTCCTGAATAATAAAATAGAGTTAATATCTACCTTATTAAGAACCATTTTCAATTTCATTATCCTTTATATATCACTTATTACAATTTTATGAACATTATGTAATTATTTAGGTTAATAACGGTCGTTTTGTCGATCTTTGGTACTTGAGTCAACAATAAACTTCTTATAATTACAATTTGTTCAAGTGGTAAAATATCCATTATATCAAGAATTATATTCATGATGTAGATATCATATATATCATATATATCCTGTATATACATTCATTCATAATATTACGTATCATTTAGAGGTAAGAAATGAAATGCACCGTTCATGGAGACGGTAAGTCGTACTTACGCATGAACGCTACTTTCATTTATATTTAATATTTAATGTAATGAAATCATAATTATATAAAGGTATAATATATTTCCAGTATAATATCATATATAATATCATTTACTCCATCCTTTATACATCCCACATATGGCATTAACGATTCACATCACTTTGAGGGGGCGGTAGTCCGCACTTCCTAAAATGAAATTATCGCGTTTACCCATTATGGAAATCCTAAAGTATGCCATAAATGAGAAATACAGAAGCATAAGGAAAACATAAACATATTATATATCATATATAAATATAGTTACATCTTAATGGCCACCTTTGAAAGTGTTATATGAGTGTTGAACAATCATCGTTTCGTGAGGCAGAAATTCGCCATCCACAGAATCAGTATGTTCTTTAACCATTAGATGTAGGTGTGTGTAAGTGTAGCTAGAATCCTTCTTATAACAACATCCTAGTATATTGAGGATACCGGTTTTGTTACAAAAGAAATTAATAAAAAGTTTTTTGGGGGTTGGAGAAGAAAAATAAAACAAAACAACATTAGAGAGGACATTACCTTAAAATCGGGTAACTATTTTTGATTTGAGCCAAAGGCTTCCTTGGGAAGCGTTCTGCCCAAAGTGAGGCTTCTAGGAGTAATAGAGGGAAGTTGGGAGAGTATTTGGGCAGAGGTTGGCCGAGCCAAATGGCTTGAAATTGTGAATATGGTGGTAGAGGTGGGGGCCTGTTATAAGAGGAGAGGAGGGGAATCCTTGGAAAGTAAAGAAAAGTCACTTTATTATAAAATGAGTTTCGGATTTTAGAGGTCCCACACTTATATAATTCGAGGCTAATGTGATAAGGGTTAGAAACCACCCATCCAATAGGTTTTGGACATGTTTAGGTCTTAGATATTACATTATCATTCCATTTTATTTAAATCGTTAAAAAATGAGGTCATCACTGCATCATCATTATGTCATAAATAATTTAATTTATTTAATGTCTAAAAATTATAAAAAAAATACAATGATGTAGGAAATCTGTTTATCTTCCCAATGAATAATTATAGTCAAAAATATGACTTGTATAACCCCATGTAAAAATTGTTTTAGTAAAACATTTCATGTTTGGGTCAATTTTTACTTTAACATTAAATAAAAGGTATTTCTGTCATTTTCCAACTAAATTGGCTCCATGGGGTCCCCAAGTTGACCCATGGATTGTCTTGGTCGGCCATGGAACATCCAATGAGGGTATGACATGTTTCAAGCTCATCTCATATTATTAAAACATTATTTTTACCTTAAACAACAATAATTACCTCTAATCGCGATTAGGAACTTAAAAGTTACTATTCACCAAAAAATTATTTTAACCTCATTGAACCACATTTTACTTCGTAATGACAACCATGTATGTCAGATTTTTTAAATTCAAATCACAGAAGTGGTAATATTTCATTTAAATGAAAAATCTGTTTTTAACAACCACTTAGTGGTTTCACTATTCATCAAAAATTGAAGTTTTTCAGAATAAGGCCAAAATTTCACCCTAAGCTATAATTGATATTCCGAATTAAAAAATGAGGTTTATTTTACAAATTTACAAAAATATAAGTTGCATTAATTAATTGTATAATTAATTCCCGCTGTTACAACAAATAGCGTGTTTTTAAGAACCAATTTATATCAAAAGATTGGCAATTGTTTATGTCCAATTTCAATGTTAAATTAATTCAAATGACCACCATTGGATATAATGGTAAAAATATATTCCAATTATACTTAAAACCACTTAATATTATAATTTATCACTATAAATTATTTTGATCAAAAAAGTTGTTTTAAGTATTTTTCACTATTCATAAAAAATGGAAGTTCTCAGAAAATTATGAAAAATTCAACTTAGGCTAATTTTGATATTAAGAATACAAAAATGAAGTCCATTTTGAAATATAAAATTTCTATAATTTTAAAAAGTGGTAAATACTATTCATAACGGCTACTTTGATTTGTCGCGGTGTGTTAGAACTCGAACTTGCGTACAATGCAAGCTATTGCATTATTGAAAGAGAGGCGTATCGTGGAAGCTCGGGGTGTTACAATATAGACTGGAAATCCATTTTGGATGGTTCAAATATCATTTTAAAAATAACGTCTCTCAATACAGATGTTTTATATTCCCATTAATGAAAAATTCTCAAAAAAATATAAAAAAAATTAATTTACTTTATTTAGAATTTATAAACAATTTATAAATTATTTTTTAATGTATATTAACATTAAACTAGAAAAAAATACTAAAATATATTTTCCTTTTAAATAAACCTGTTGAATATAGAATTAAACCTTTGGGCTTATTCTAGTGATCAATTTCAATAAAATTAAATTAATATATATATTAGAAATCTATGCTCAAAATTAATTCCAACATATAATAGACCATTAATTTTAGATAAAATTCACTTTTGATTAAAAACGAGGCTTCATAAAACTTTTTTTTATGTCATAATATAATTTTGGGCAATCCTTTTTGGTTAATCGATTTAACCTAGACTAGAAGTATTAGATTAAAACTTTTATCATTGAAATCTGTTTTAGATAAAGAATTTTGATCATGTTGTTTCAAGATACTAAGGAAAATTTGCTACTTATTTTGTTTTAATAAAAAGACTTTTTTTGGACTATGTTAGGGTCTACCATTATAATAACAGACGTCATTATATAGTGATCTATTAACCTCATCATATGTGTATCATCCAATTTAATCTATTTGTCTCTAAAAACATTCATAAGTGAATACCCCCATTTATATTTATTAAATTTCATATTCTATACACTCATGAAAAAAATGGGAAATTTTCATTGGCATACACTATGGTTAAGGAATATAAAAACCAAAAAAAGAAATATTTCTTATTATATGCCACGGTACATGGAAAACTCATTTTCCCAGTATCGTAATTCCATTCAATGATCAAATTAATAAATTATATATCTTATATAATACCAAATAAGGGTTTTAGATGGATATCATGTATTCTAATTACATAATAAAAAATTCAAACCCCCCAAAACAACAAGGATATATTTGAATGCATTGATTAAATAAGTAAATAAAGGTAGGAAGTCATACATCAAGACTTGATTATCTATCCTATATAATTTTCTCACGACCATGATCAACCTCAAAAATATACAGTTCAAGGACTCATACATTGAGTGTATCCATGGATGACACAAATCTCCCAACACTCAAGAATGATCAACCTCTTTTCCATAATCTCTTATAAATTTTGTGTTAAATAATAAATAAATAAACCCATGATTAACATGCTTGGATGTTACATCAATTAAAATGAAACTTTATTAGAGTATAAATATACATTCCTAATGAACATATTAATTTATTGTCTTTGGAAACATGTAATACATTCTTCTAGTTTGGTGAAAGATATTCAATAACTCCCTTAAATATATTCCCCTTTCAAACTCCTATATAAAACCATTATTCATAACCATAGGAATTAAACATAAGAAAAGAATGATCATGAATACTAGGTATGGATAAATAAAGGAAATATATGTGAATATCATGAACATATGGGTATGAGATCATGGTCATAACATTCTATGATTATACCAAACATATCAATAATGGGAAACATGAGACATGATATCATGATTGGAAGTTCATATGAAATAAATGAAAAAATAATCCAAGACATGAAACAAGTTATTATATCTTAAAAATAAGACATAAAATCTTTGGCAGACACATAAAAATGTAAGATCTTTCTCTATATGTCATGGATTATAAAAAAAACAAATCAAAGAACATCCTAGGGACTACACCTACTGGGCGGGACAAACCACCAACCCCAATCATAGTACTTTCCTTATTAGGGATCAGGTTTCAACATCTATTAATAGTGGATAATGTTTCCCCAGTTTCATATCGTGGATCAGGTTTCCCCATATCCCCCTAGTGGAACAGGACACACAGGTTTCCTAGTTTCAATTAGGATTCACCTGTTTCCCATTTTGAATCAAGCCCGTCATTTTTTTCTATCATTATATCCTCGAATATAAATATTAACCCAATGCATTAGAGGTAGATACAGGTATCACCCATCTCAAAATAAAATCATACATACATGTTCAAAATTTTCATAAACAATAATATCATATCCCATGAAATTAAATGGGTTTCATAATCATGTGATCATATCTTAACATGTGGAAAAATATAGGATCCCTAATCATTTCATCAAATCATATGCTTTTAAAATATGTTGATTTCATTATAATATAACAATTTAAGGAGAAATTTGTTTCACAAAAGTAATGTCATCTAAACATAAAACATTTGACGAAGTAATATGAATTGTGACCTTTGATCATATCCCTATTAACGCCTATACTATAACCAAGGATTTTATCTAAGGTAGGGGAGTATTTTAAATAGTAACATGTATCATCCCTATTTAAGAAATATTATATTTTGAAAATCATTTTAATTAAAACCACATTCAAATAATATAATGGAATTATCGAAAAGAAATTACAAAAATTTCATGAGGGAAATATATTTTCCAGTTTGAAAAAATTCAATTTAAAACATAATATACTCTGAATATTTTTTAATTGTAAAATAACATTGAAATCATATAATTAAAAAATTATTACTTTATTAAAACATTTTTTTCCTTTAAAACATATAAAATAAAATTGAAAACATTTTAAAACACTTTTTGACAAATTAAATTTTTTTAAAACAATTTTATTTGAAAATAACTATGAAAATATATAAGGGAATCATTAAAATTATTATGAAAATATTTTTGATCAACGTGCCTTTTTTAATTCCTTTTACTTTGAAACCCACATTAAAAATAATTAATGTACTGATTATTATGAAAAAATACTATAAATCACTATACACACACTTCAAGATTTAGTCTGAAAACATGATGTGTATTTTTTTTAAATAATAGAAAATAGAAAAATACATAGTATATTATATATTTAAGGGCCTTTTCATGTCATGGTTTTGTATGATTGGAAAATCAGTACATTAAATTAGATTTTACCAAAACATAAATGTTCATTTAATTCATTTTTCTCTAGCTTTTTGGTGGCCCTTGAATACTCTTTAGTACAAGTAGTCTCCGGAGGATATACATCAAATGGAATGATCTAAAATCATAGTAAGAGGATAGATTTGATCAACATAGCATGCTGTGAGAATAATCATAACATCATTATCAAAATCATGAGAGGAAACATTAATAAAAGACTTGAAATATGGAAATGAAAAAATAAAACATCATGTCATAGTGGTCATCTACAAAACATAGTTATGAATAATTGAAGAATCATGTTCACACATTAGTTTAATTTTACTCATGAGATTCATCACTTTACCTAGTGCAATAGAACACTGTATAATTCTTGGTGCACCTGTCACTTTCGATCATTTATATTGCACAATATAATTGTGGGAGCGTCCATCACATCATAACATTATCATTATCATGCATCCCACATAGAACATATATCAATCATTAACATAAATAATCATGTAAAGGAATGGGTTTCAAATCATAAGAACACATTAATATTTTTTTGTTCCCAAAAGAAAGAGGGAATAATAAAATTGATACAAGAACCATTAACCTTGAGTGAGAAGTAAAAGGTGTGTTCTGGAAAGACGAGTTAATTTGGAAAAAATTTATGTTTGACATAAAATACAGTGGATAAAATTTATATCCCAAAATTTATGTTTGACATAAAATAAAATGGTTTTATTATTTTATATTATGGGATTTTTATGAGTTATATATTTTAAATACATTTCTCAGAAATGTTCATTTTTATGGTTTTCTTGACTTGTTCATATGTATTCATAAATGCGAGTTCATGTAGAACATGGATAAAAAAATAGAATTGATAATTAATGTTATTAATGATATTCTATGAGTTGGAATTATCTTATAATGAAATATTTCATATACCATTTGGATGAATAATAATTTAATATTTAGTGATGTTCGTTTTTGGTTAATTTGGGTGGTTTTGGTATCACAACAAACATGTTTTGATTTATCATTTAGTAATCTGTACATAAGTTAGTTATAGAAACATAAATATGATATAATACATATAACATAATATGGTTCAACCATTAAATTGTTTTCTGGACTAGATCTGAAGGCGGAAAAGGAAATTGAAAACATGTCGTTCTTGATGGTGATAAATTAACACCTTAGGAAAAACATTTTACTTTCTGAAATAAAAAAAGAAGAGAAGAAGGGGTTTGGATAATATATTATACAATCAGTACCATAACATTATATTATATTTATGATATTAGAGTGACCAAACCATGTGGATGATGATTGGTGGGTAGGGAATAAGAAAACAACTTGAAATTGAAGGGAAATTAAAAGACAACATAGAGGGGGGATGACATCTTGAGTTATCTTCTTGAGAACCTCCTCAAGGCACCTTGGATTGGTCTTTTGATGAGAACAGATTCTCTTGGACGTGGGGTAATGGCTAAGTAATCTATTTTGGCCCAGTTTAGATAATTCATTATGCTTTAGTGGTGTCAGTAAATACAGGTTTGAAGGGTGGTATTTATAGTGGACGTGAGAGGAGTTTTCACAATATTATATTCATAAATTTATTATTTCTCCACAAGAGAGGGTCTAGTGACTATTACATTAGTAAATAAAATAATTTTATCATGCGAATTCGAACCATTTGTGCTTTCATAATCAAAACATCATAAATGACTCTATAATTAATGTATTTAGCTTATTTTGTAAATTATTGTATTTCACTATGTATAAAAAATCAATTATTTCATAAAACACCTAAAACATCACCCAAACCTTTTATCAATGTGTTGAATCCAAAAATAAAAATCCATTTTTTTAATAATAATATTCTCAATATGATTTATTTAATTTTTCATTAAAATCATAATTTACTTGAAAAATATAGATTTTATAACTAAAATTGATTTCATAATGCTTTCAATAATTACATAAGGCATTATCAAATTATCTTAAAACTATAATATGTAGAATGTTTTATTTTTTAATTTTTTTTAGTAAAATTCATTTTCTTTTAAATTAATTAATTAATTATAATTATTTATTTAAGAAGTACAAAAATATCAATTCTTTTACTGTAGTCACTCTCAGTTATAAGATGTATGATTTTTATTTAATCATTTATGTGTAGGGTTACTATTATTTTGAAGGATTTACTATTCATAAGGGTCATATTACTACTCATAAGGGTAGTTTACTAATCATAAAGGTAAGTTACTATTCACAAAAAAAATTATATTCATCCTATCAGACTCTAAATATCCTAATGATCGCAACCATGTATGTCATATTTTTCAAATTCGAAACAAAGATGTTGGAAAATTACTTTTAATGGATAGATTATAAATTCGCATAATACTCAGGAGTTTCTTTATGTACATAGTGTTTCCTTTTAAAATATTTGGATGTAACATTCTCTGACCATTAAATGAATTGCGCCCTCACAATTCGTTCATTGTACTTATAATTCTGAATTTATATATTGATGTGTAAGAAAAACTATTTTCTTATGTGTAATTAATTGACTCGATGTTTAAAGGTAAATTTTAAAATGACAACAACTAATGTACCATTTTTTCTAGACCATTCCTATGATACAAATCATAAATCCCTAAACCATCTCTTCCATATTTATTACTGAAACATGTTCTGTATTTTTTTATACAAAAGATAACAGAAAAATAAAAAATATATTATAAATTTAAGGACTTCTCTCAGTCTCGGTTTGATAGTATTATACAACAAGTATAATAAATATGAGTTCACAAAAACATAAATATTCATTTAATTCTTTCTTACCTAGCTTATTTTTTTCCCTTGAATACTCCACAGTACATGCATTCACCTAAGGATATACATCAAAAGGGGTGAGGTAATATCCTAGTAAGAGAATAAATAATAACAATATAGAAAGGGGTGATCATAATCATAACATTGTTATGAAAATCATGAGTGTAAACATTAATATAAGAATTAAATTGTGGAGATTCAAAAAAATGAAACATCATGTCTTCGTGGTCGTCATCTAAACATAGTTTTCAACAATGCTAGCATTATTTTCATGAATCATTTATATTTTACTCGTGAGAATCATCGAATTATAAAATGAATTAGAGAGCTGTATAATTCTGGGCACACCCATCTCATTCAAACATTCATATTGTGCTATATAATTAAGGGTGCACTCATCACAACATACCATTTTCATTATCATGAATGCCACATAGAACATATATAAATCAAGAAAATAAATAACCATGGAAATTAATGTTTTGGAACTCATATAAACACATTCATAAACATTGGGTTCCCAAAATAATGTTGGAGTAACACAATTGATAGAAGAACAATCAACCTTGAGTGAGATGTAAAAGGTGTGTTCTTGAAAGAAGTGTTATTTTGGACAAAATTTGTGTATTACATAAAATCCAATGTATAACATTTATTTCCCACAATAAGTAATATAATGATGAAGAATTTATTTTTAAGAAGTTACCTTACCATGAAAGGAGATAAAGAGGGAGAACTCGAAGTAAGAATGTAGGGTTTGAGAATTTCTCCTTACCGGGTATCGGAACACTTTCATCACAATAATTTATTTTATAACCACATTATATTAATTAATTAACAATTTAAGAACCTTGTGTAAATTAATATGGTTAATTTTGGTCTCACTATGTTATTTTATGGGATTTTGAATGATTGATTGATTTTTAATTCATTGTTTGGTAATGTTAATTTTTATGGTTTTCATGAGTGGTTCACATGTATTCCTAAATGGGAATTTATGTAGAATATCGATAAAAATATAAAAATGATAATTCATAGTATTAATGATATTAACAAATTTAAATTGATCTTATAATGAATTATTTCACTTACCTTGAGGAGGAATCATTAGTTAAGGTTTAATGATGATCATTTTGGTTAATTTAGGTGGTTTTTGGATGACAATGAACAAGTTTTGATTTATCATTTAATAATATGTACATAAATTAGTCACAAAAAATTAAGTAGGATATAATACATATAAAATAATATGTTTCAACTATATAAATGGTTTCATGACCAAATCTAATGGCAGAAAAATAAATTGAAATCATTTCATGTTCGAGGGAGATAAATTAACACCGTAGGAACATTGTTTTCTGTTCTAAAATAAAAAGTAGAGTAGAAGGGGATGGAAGAATAATTACAACTTATAATAATAATATTATAATATATTTATGATACTAGAGTTACCATACCCTTTATATGAAGATAGTTGGGTATATAATAAGAAAATAACAATAAATTGTCAGGAAATTAATGGAAATGAGAGAGGAGTGTTGCCTCTTTAGTTATCCTCTTGATAACCTTATCTTGGCACCTTGGATTATATATTTGATGAGACTAGAAGCTCTTGGAAGTGGGATAGGAGACATGGAAAATGTTTTGGATGATTATATACAAGGCTTTAAGCTTGAGAGTTGTGGGAAAATGAGTGTGTGATGGGTGGTATTTATAATGGATAACAGTGGGGTTTTCTGAATATAATATTAATTAATTTATTATTTCTCTAAAATAAAAAGAATAGTGAGTATTCCAAGAAAAAATAAATTAATTTTATCATTTCAATCCGAATTATATGTTATTACATCATCAGAACATATTAAATGAATATAATTAATGTATTTAACTTATTTTATAAATAATAGTATTTCACTATTCATCTAAAATTCAAGTATTTTATAAAAATACCAAAACATTACCCAACACAAAATTTGATGTGTAGAATCCAAAAATGAACTCCATTTTTCAAAAAAACATTCTAAATATGAATAATTTAATTTCTAATTAAAAACATCATTTACATGAAAAATACAGATTTCAAAATTAAAACTGATTTCATAATGCTTTCCAAACATACATAAGGTCTTATAAAATTATTTTAAAAAAATAGGAAATATAGTTTTTAATTGATGAAATTAATATTTGGAAACTAAATTTTATTTTAAATTAATTAATATTATGACTTACGAAAATATAAATTCTTTTACAATGTTCAAACTGTCACTTATAAGATGCTTGAGTTTTATTTAATCATTCATGTGTAAGGTTACTATTCTTTTAGAGATTTTAATATTTATAGGGTTCATATTACTATTCATTATTTCAGGTTACTATTAATAAGGGCATGTTATAATTTAAAGAAAATATTTTTTTGCTATCAGACTCCAATCAAGTTATAGATCGCAACCGTGTATGTCAAATATTCGAAATACAAATCACAGAAGTGAGAAAAATAAAGGATAATTTCTAGATTATAAATTCAACATATTACTTAGTTGTTCATTTAATAACATAGTGATTCATTTTAAAATTTTTTGTTTTTTCAAATACTTTCTTAAAAAATATTCTTTTAAACATTCAAAGGATGCTTTAATGAATGATAGTCATAATAGTATATAAATATGTACATTCCAATCATTCCTTTTTTCAGTAAAATTTTTTTAATAGTTCCAAAATACTAAAATGACAAAAATATTCTATTTCGTTAAAAAAATTTTGTTAAAAAGTTAAAAAATGGGTAAAAATTATTTTATATTTCATTGGTGAATAATATAATAATTTTGAAAACATTTTTAGAAAACATGGTTTCGAGAGAACACATGTTTCTAACTGAAAGGATAATTTATGCCATATTTTTATAAAAAATATTTTAAAATTATATTAAGTATAAAATAGTGGGAAATGATAATAATACATGAATATAACATTTTTAACCATAGGAGAAGAAAAATCACGAGTTTTCTTAAGGTATGGGTCATAATATTTTATCAATGTATGAATATTCATAATCAATTTCAATAAAAGATTAGATTATAGAAATAAATTACTACGACATAGGTAATAATAATTCATGATCCCTATGGAAGAATAAAATTACATTAAACATAAAACATAATGAAAATTAGGATATTAATGATATAAAATGTCAATGGTTAGTACATACACCACATAAGAAAATATTTTTGTCGAACATGACATGTATTTCAATGAAGGGAAATTGAGACAAAATTACTTTTCTATATTTTTAACATTTGAACCATAAACCAAATGAATGTGTGATCACCAAATGGATATATAAATATTCTTAAATTTACTTAAATGAATTAGAAATTTCATTAATGGAAATTATATATACCAAAAAATATAATTGTGTAGTTAATAATTTATATGTCTCACAAAAAAAAAGTGATCCAAGAAACCCCTTACCCTAAGTCGTGACATTATTAATACATTTTCTACCCTCATGTTCATTGAGTAAATCAATTTTGTTTTCACAAAATGGATCTCTTCCTTAGAATTCAACCCAAAGAGACAATTCAGGGAGTAAGGGAGGGATGTTGAGAGGAAATTTGATAACATTTGGTTGAGGCAATGTTATTTATATGTGTTAATAATTTTGAGGGCTGAGAACCTTTTAATAGAGGATGAGTAGTGCGATTCTTGGAAATTCTAGAAAAAGGAACTCCCCCCACATTTTCCTAGGATATGTTTCTCCAATAATTGTCTGAATATGATAAAAGGTATTATAGGGTCAAAATATGGACTACCAACTGATTTTAGACAATTTCCTAGGTCATTATCGCCCTAAATTTTATGTTCCAATCCCTTATTGGGGTACTTTTTCTCTTAATCATTATTATTAATTCAAATCTCTTTTACTAATCATTTGGTAAAAAACTAATTTGAAATTATTAGAAAATATAAATTGTTCTGATTCTATTTGTGGAATCTGTTTTTCAAACTTATAATAATGTTAGTGGAAGAAATTAATTTAATTTTAATCCAATGGGATGACAAAGTGGGGTTTGAAGTAAAATGGCCTAATGTTTTGTATGTTTTTATTTCCAATTTCAAATTTCAATTGATTATAATGACCTATAATGGATTAATTTATGTATAATTTCTTTAATTTAATATTAAAATCAATCAAAACATAACATATACATATATTAAATTAGATGAATAAGATTTTTTGAATTAAAATTTAGTATTTTTACTATTAATTAAAAAGTGATACTTCCCTGAAAAAAATCACAATAAACAACTTTTTATATTTATATTTCATAAATGGTGTTTATTTTGTAAATTTAAACTTATAAATGTTTCGAAAATCATATTTTAGATGAGTTTGACATAAAAATCTATTAAAATAACATTTTAGAAGAATACTTCTTTTTATTAATAAAATTGGTTTTATAATTATCTTATATTTATCGAATCAATTCTGTGAGTATCAAAAATCTTAGTTTAATGTATAAATTTTATTAACACATTAATAAAAAGTATTTTGATTAATTTATTGAGATAAAACAAAATTTGTACACAGAAAAATATTTTTATTAAAAAAGCAATCTCTTTATTTTCAAATATTTCATTAAATAACTTCTTGAAATTGATAACCAAATGAATCATTTTATATACATGTGTAAATAATATTTTATTAATTTAGTTAATATTATTTGTAACTTCAATTCCAAACATGAGGTGGTAGATATAATAATATTTTAATATTATTATTAATTATATGTTCTAGTCTATTATAACTTGACCTTGCGTGTAATAGAAGCTATTGAAGGGACTTTGAATTGTGTGTAATACAAGAAAAACATAGTTTTTTTACTGAAAGCTAATATAAGTGTTATTTATAGTACAAGATTGAAAAGTTTTTCTATATGACACAAGTGACAATTAGGTATTTTGTATAAAAAATTATACATTTTGGGATGTGTGAAAAAAATGAAAATATAATTCATAAACTCTCTGTGTGATACATAATACCCATTTTTCCTCAAAATTCCTCTAGGTTATTAAACTATTGATACTAATAATCATTTCATATAAATGATTATCTTAAACAAAATACTAAAACATCTATAAAAATAAAATATGGGAAACATTTGGATTACCCAATATAACTCATAACAAGGTTTTCACATAGGATCACATGGGTAGGAAGTGAAAACAAGGAAATGGAAGAAAATATTATATAATTATAGAGATTGAAAATGATCATTGATAACTAGTAATTAAAAGTCCAATTAACAGTGATGGGGTTCATAACTATAAATCTTTTAAAATAAATAGCCTCATTAGTTCAACGTAAAAATGTTTATAAGATAAATATTTGTCAAAATCCATTTCAAAGACTCAAGGTATTCATTTTCAATATGTGAACAATAATAAATATAATTACTTGATATTATTCAATTTAATATAAAAACTCATACCCTTTTGTTGTGTCTTACATAACTTCCACATCATCTCTTACTCTATTAAATAACGGTTAATTTGTCTTTCTTGAAGCTCAAATAAATCATTAGGTAGAGTAATAATTAATTCCATCATTATTTTTTTTAATATTCATTAAAAAAATTCTTATAATGGGTAATTAAACATGATTAAATCCTCATGTGGTGAGATAATGCATTAATCTTAAAAAAATCATCTGAATTTTAACAAAAACATTCCATAAATAATTAACTAGATAACACTTTCAAAACATGAAATTTAAAAATATTATTAATAAGGTTACTAAATAATATTAACATTGATCCCCATATATCATAATGTATCTTTTTGTTTTCATATTCCCAACACATGAATACCCTCATAATATATTCTCTTGAAGCATGTTAATAACCTAAATAACCATCAATTCTTTTAAACAACATGTTTTAATTCTTATTCTAAAGATTAATGGATAAATTCTGTAAATCCATGATGTTATAAACATGTTCTGTGATATCATAGACCACTTTTTTTACAAATCAGTTATCGGTTATAAGGTTATATAGACTATCTAATTTAAATTATCGAAATCAGTAATCTCTATATCCGAGCAAAACACAATTGTCTCAACATCTCGAAAAAAATCAAGGTTACCTTCCCTTAATTCGAAATATCACTTTTCTATTAAATAAATTTTTATGTATTCATAATAATTCAAAAAATACTTTTAAATCATATAAAACATATATTAAAAATAATTTTATATTTAATTATTCATATAACATAATATTTTAATACTTATATCACTCATCCCCAATATTCGTGTTGGGGTGGTAAGGGTTTTTGTGGGGCGAGGAGCAGGTCATGTGATCAATTACATGGGTCTGCCATTTACTATAGGTTTATTATTTGTATTTTTTTTACACTGATGTATGTAATCGACCTAGAAAAACAATATATTTTAATACCAAAACATATATACTTGATTCATCCAAACCATTACTCAAGATTCATAATATTATTCCATAATACCCCTTGTCCATTAAAATTAAATACAAATCATTTCATAAGGTTCCTCAACCCCAATATAATAATTATTCGTACATATAATGTAAATAATACTACTACAACATCTCGTACCGTTAACATGTTGTTTGGGGTTGTTTAAATTTTGCTGTATAACTAACACTCATACCACCATCATAATTCTCATCATGGAATCAACACATAGGAAATTGATTGGTATAATTACCATATATTCAACATCTGAAAAATTCCATGTTATCCCAATTATGTCTAGTTCATACTAATGACTAACACAAAAAAAAATAGTGTGAGCAACACTTATCATATTATAAAACCACATAATCATGAAAAAACAACTTAAAGGATTCTAAATCATGACACATATTTATTTAATCTATCACACCTAAGGTTTATACATGGATATTCATTATTATCATATATTTAAATGGTTCATGATGGTTAATAAATATTTTTTTTCATTCCAAAACCATACCCCCTCCCCCAAGAGTGTCAAACTCTGTGCGTAGCAAAGCCTATTTTCATATACCAGGTTATACATAGGTCAGGCCTGACACACTGTTTCATAGTTGATGCCTCGAGGTACATTTGTCACATATCCACATAATATTTTAGTAGCTAAACATGAATATAATTCTAGTAAACTACTCACCGTATACATTTCTGAAAATCTAGGACAATTTTTATACATTTAATTATCCTTGGACTTATCCTTAGATGCATCCCTATATATATCCATAGAACTATACCTATGGATAACAAAAAAGTTTTCACATCCTAATTTCCAACGGTTTACTAAACCATTATTTTGATACAACATTTAGGGACCTCAGATTATCATTCATGGATATTATATTATTTTAGACTAATATTCAGAACATTACAAATATACATACCTGAGGACAATAATAGATTAGTTTTCTAAAAAAACACAAATTGATTCATCTAGTTTGGTGAAAATTTATTAATAAATATCTTAAATATCTTCCCCTTTAGTAATCCTACTTAAAAAACATCTTCATAGAATGCTGAAAGGAACCATAATAAATGTGTTTTCATGAATGATCACTATGGTAATACAAAGGAAATCAATAAATATATCATCCAAAACAATCAGATAAATATCATCACCTTTCCTATGACATCTACTAGGTTAGGTACGTTATATCATCCTAAATAATCAATTAAAATATATTAAATATTTTTTATTAGCTTTTTTAAATATATTTTATTTATAAAGGTTATAATTTAATCAAATGTCATATAATCATGGAATTGTTCTTATTTTCATTGACCACTTAATTATTTTTGCTAAATTTCTATAACATTAGATTGGTTTATTCGATAAGGTAAAATATTTTATGAAGTGGTTCAATCATATAAAATTTATAAATTATTTATTTACTAATTATTTCAATAATATATATATTTATAAACATATATACTTGGTGGTATTAGAAAAAAATTCACAATGCTTCACGGACATGGTTTTCCACACTTATGCATGAATGAAATTATAATTATACAATAAGTGGATGGATAAATGTATAAATGATATTTAACATTTAAATAATCATAATGATTCTAAAATTTTATTATTTATTAAATAATTACATATTTATAACCAAACATGTAAGATATTATATATTACTGTAAGGACCAATTACATGTTTCTCAGTTTGTGGTAATTGGAGGAGGCATGGAGTAACTACAAATATATTGCATAGTATAAAATCTAGTAGTAGGTTGAATTCAAGATGTGTAAAGCTTAAATTCTTGTTAATTGTGGTTCCCATCTTATTAATGGAGTTTCATGGGGTGGTATATAATGTGTGTTTATTGGATATTAATTGGTTTGAGATGATGTATTTTGGGGTAATAAATGAGGCCAATCATTTACACAACATGTAAATGGTAAATTTTATTTGAAAATATCATTTATATTTGTATTATAATTTTTTCATCCCCTTATAGTTTCGAGAATCCCAATAGAAACTATTTTTTAGCTATCGACATCAAACTTCTTTGGATTTTTTAGATCCCTTCGATAGGGATCGATCCATGGGAATAAATATTTGATCTATGGTGACCTGAGTTGATTAATGTTGTCTTCCTTCTACATTTCCTTATGGTATCTTTTGGTTTAAGATTATTTACTCTTATTTCATCATAACTTATAATGGGAGATGTTATACCTTGTTTATAATGGGGTTTTATTGGTCTATTCAGTACAGTTGTGTCAAGGCATCCATGGATGGATACATTTCTTGTGGCATAGGTGGTTTGAGATCCAGAATGTTGGTATGTCCAGATGTGAAGAACATTGATACCTTTTATGTAGGGGATACAATTATTTGGTTTTATTTTTGTAAAATAATTAATTGATCATGGTTTATCCCCCCAGATGGTGACAGAATATGCCTAATAAATATTGAATTTTGATAAAGCAATTGGAAAGTGATCAAATGTTGATGTTTTGAATTTATATCATTATAGTTTTTTTCCACATGATTGTATAGATTTTTTGGTATTTTTACCATGAATTTATAGCACAATTTTCTATGAAATTTATTATCATGTTTCTATTGATGAAAATTGTATTAGGACCCCTTAATCCAACATGAAAAATGGGGGTTCAAAAACTGATTGGGCACAGGGTACTGTAGGAGTACTGTTGTGTACTATAGCAATGGTGGGTAATGTAGCGGTGGCAGGGTACTATAACAGCATGGGTACTATATCACTACTATTTACATAATGTGCTTTGGGCCAAAAAAATTGGTCATACGTGCCATGTATTGGGATAAATTCCCACTAGGCCTTCAGGCTATGTAATGGGTCCCCCTCTACCCAGTGAAAGAGGAATCTTTTTTCCATTAATAATAAATGAGGCTTCGGACAGAAACTTTTTAAAAAACTCTATTTGTAAGGATCATAAATCTGGAATTAATTTATTATTAAATTTCTTGAGAATAAACAAAGAAGATGTGTGTTTGTAGTTCTATTGTTGTTGTGATTTAATGATCAAAAAATTGATGCAATGCACTTGTTTAATTATATATGATATTTTTGGTGTTTAATGGAGTTGATATATAATATTAAACATGTTTATTATATTTAATAATAATTTAAATGGTATAATAAATAAGAATTGATGGATTCTTAAAATCAGGTTTAAATTAATTTTTTAAAAATTTGGTTTCTAGTTATAGCTTCATACCACAGGTTGGTAATATTTGGAAACTATAAATAATGAATTTCTTAATTAAACATGTAATAAGAACTAATTTAATGATAATGAAAAATTTTCAGGTCACAAGTTTCTTATTATCATTAGATGGAAAAGTGGATTTTTTAGAGCTATGAGAGTGCATTTTCAAGAGAAGGATGAATGCCTTGTTTCGAGGGACTATTTTCCCATTAAATTTCATGTTTGTTTCTTATTTCATTGTGATGTGATATGGATACAATACTTGTGATAAGATCTTGGTATGGATGACCATATAGGGATGATTTTTTATAATGGGTGGGGGTGTTCTAGAGATGATGTGTTCCTCGGATGGTTGTTGTGATATAGGGTGGGGAGGCCATGATGTTTTTGTAGCAGTTTATTCCTATAATGGAAAGATGCATTTGTATATTCATGTGAGTTTCAAGGATAATATTTTTGGTGATGGAAAATATTAAATATAGTATTACCCATTGATGAGATGTTGAGAGCTGGTATTCATGGTTGAATATGTTTAATGACTGACGACTTAGTTTCTTTTTTTAATCTGCATTACTCTCAATGCTGGTAGAGTAAGCTGGATGTTCATGATTATATGATTCCATTTAGTGGTAGTAGGATGGTTTTCCTAGTGTACCTAGATATGGAATGACTCTAATAATCATTAATTTATATCTAACCCATGGGTTGTTATGATGAAATGAAAATTATTGAAATATGTTAATCTTGATAAACCATAGAAATTACATGAATTTTTCTAAGAGGGAATAGATATTAATATAATGAATAACCTTATGGAATATAATGTAATGTAAAATAATTTTTTCCTAATTTACTAAAAATGAATTAATTAATAGTCAGAAATGATATTATGTAAATAAATAATTAAATGTAGCTCTTTTATATGATTTTTGGATTATAGAATATCTAGTCTTTGTAGTGGTTGTCAGGAGTCTGGGAAAAATTAACTACATTTGGTTCCAATGTTCGGTTATTCCCCTAGTGAAGTTTTGATATATATTATATCATTTATATTTTTATATTTAATACTATACCCCTCCAATGATTGATAGGGAGACTGGAACCCACTATAGTCAAGGATGGTGTTTTCCCCCCAACATCCTAGTGGGGGGATGGATGGTTGACTACCCCCTCTAGCCTCTCTCCCTTAGCTAGATTTTTACCTGTGTTGTTATTCATGGATTTTAGTTTTCTCATTTACTATTGTAGTGTTATGTGGTTGATTATAGTTATTTAACAAACATATAATGCTGAATATAGTTTCTAAATTGTTATTATAGGTATGATGTGTATAATTTTTCATGGCTAGAGGTACATACTTGATGTACAAGATTTAATATATTAAGGTATAATACATGGTGGTTGATAAATTCCATATAGGTGATGTTTCATCCTAGAAACTACTTTTTCACTACATGTGGATATGTGATGTTGGATGTTATGTTTAGGAGATGCACAAGGTTCATGTTGTGAGTTATTTCCCATGTGTATTCCTGATGGAATACTTATACATTGATATAGCTAATGAAAAGTGAAATTAGGGTCGAGTAGAAAACATTTATGGAAATAGGTTCATGGTACCGATGAAGGTTCATTATTATTATTATTATATTCTCTCTTTTATATGATATATAGTGATAGGTAGTTAGGGTGATGATGAGAACATAGTATACCTATTTTATTGAAAATTTAGTTTCCCTGTTGTTCTTAATGATTTAGCATGATTTATTTATATTTTTTATTATGAGATCTAAGGAGGTTACTGTTGAGAATATTAATATGTACACCCATTTTGCAAATAAACTACTTTATTTTCTTCTAGAAAATCTTAGTGATCAGGTTGTATATTATTGTCTATTAGTTTAGCATGAGGTGTTTTGGTTTATTGTCCCTTCCTTCTGAAACTTTTTTGGTACTTGAAGTTTGAATTATATTATATTTTAGTGATATATCACATTTCATGCATGTACGTGGGATATCATTATATATATATGATATGAGTATTTTTGTGTATCCTTATTATATTTCCCTTTTTCATTTTTCCCTTAGATGCTATTTCCTCCCATATGAAATTTTATTATACCCTCAATAATAGTCGCTTTCTTGTAGCATATTGGATTTGGGACTTAGGGTGTCAATATCACTCTCCCATCAGTGTGGTATCTTTGCGGGGAGGTGGTTATAAAAATACTAGTTAAATGTTAAAAAAAGAATTACACCATTACTTGGAGATAGAACCTCATACGCATGCATGAGCTGTGATTTAATTTTATATGGGAATGAAGGAGGATATAATAAGGATAAAACAATGACATGGAAATATCTTATTATGATGGATATAGATATGCAATTATGTGAAAAAATTATTTAATATTTTTTGGATGCTTATGAATTAAAGTGGATGAAATATCTCAGAAGGAATATATACCGCTTTATTTGGTAACGTCTATTATCTAACACCTAATGCCATAATGACGTTTTAATTTTGTCAGATCAAAATAGAGAAGTCATGGAAATGTATTTTATGGATTTATTTCGGTAGATAATAGTTTTGATAAATGGGTAAAATGGGGTGATGAATAGACAATAGGGGGTTCCCTTTTATAATTTTTCTGAGCAGAACACTGGTAATTATTCTTAACTATTACATACTTTTAATGTCATAATAATGGATACATGGAACATAAATAATTAAATTTCAAATATAAGGTGATAAGGGATGAAATACCCTTATAGAATAATAATTAATATGATATTTGATAACATTATTAGAAGTTTTCATCCTTAATTGACCTGTTTTACCCTGTTACCGTGGATTTAAATATTTTCACAATGTTAAAATTCATAATGACCAAAAATTAAGTTATCCTCATTGATAAATTTTCACCATCTAATTGAAATTATTTGTTCCTTTTTCTAGATTAAATTTTTATATTTTTTGGATAATAATTTCATTATATTTGTGAAAATTAAAATTAAAACTAGATTTTTTAGAAACGTGTTTTTTTATATCATAACAATAATCTTATACTAAATCCAACTATAATGATTATTTTTATATAGTTAATTATACTATGTGTAATAAATGTATTCATATATTAAATTAATAATAAATATAAATCATTATACAACTTTTAAATTAATTTTTTTAAAGAAAATATATTATTTATTTATACAAATCAATAATTGTCATTTTTTTAAATAAATAAACTATTTCTAAAAAATAAAAAAAAAATTATCCTAACATAAGTGCAAAAACATGAACTACAAATTGATATCTATTTAATCAGCATAAGTTTATAAATATTTTACATTTTAATTTTAAATATAACCATGATATCTTTATGTTATAATGATGAAATGATAGTATGTACATTGGATAATAGTATAAGGATGAAATTGTATCTAATTGTAGGATGATCTTGGGTATCAAATAATCCGAAAATAGTAAATAAAATATTGTGGTCAATATAAAAAATTAAATTACATGAATTCTTTCATAAATTTCATAGATAAAGAATATGAGGCCCTGATTGATCTATGTATTACTTTGGGGCACATGTGAAATAAATTGCATAATATGGGTAAATGGTTCATGAATTTAGTATTGAGATAATATGAGGTATTTCCCAATATGATGCATATAAACATATATATTTTTCTAATAATTCATTCTCTTATCCTTATTTCTAATATACGTAATGAAAATTATATTTTTATTCCGGAAACATGTTGACATATTCCTAATGGATGCTATTTTCTGTGATTTTCAATAATAACTATATTTGACTAACATTGCAAACATTCATGGGAGATATATTTAAAATGAATGTCTCATTCCATATGCAATGACTATAATATTTCTTATGTGATATCCATGAAACCATAATCTTATAATATAAATCATAAAACTAAATCATTACATTATTGGATTTTTTATAAATGTGATCCAATGTCATGTATCCAAAACATACCTTTTCATATTGAAATATTTTATCAATTATATACCTAGGGATATTTTTGGTTTATAGGTTTTGATAAGTATGAAAAAATATCACATAACATTATTCATGTCCTTAAATGTGTAAAATTTTACAATACATTCTCATTTTTTTAATTTCTCATTATTCATTTATTATCTCTCACATGGAAGCCTTCTACACATATTATACAATTCATATTTCATAACTAAATGTTAAAATGAAACATATGAATGATGATATGAAACACTCAGTAAGAGTAATCATAATTATCAAAAACATAATGTCAGTAGTGATATTTTGATGATCATAAGGGTGTGATGAAATAATCAATGTTCATGAGAATATTATAATATAATTAATACCCATAAAACATGTATCATAAATCATGAGACATGGAGTAATGATTTTATATAAGAAAAGAGTCAAATAAATCAACAATCATGACTCGTGCAAAAACAATCCATGATCATGGATTCATTGTAACTCATTTCAGACATAGAAAAAATGAACAGTATCAAGGAACAACATTTTTCATATCACATATATAATCAATCATAAAAATGGAGAAACATACCTAGTAAATTCAAACAATATCATGCGATAAACCTATAACTAGTTAACTCCCTCTATTTAACAAATGAATTTAAGGTCTATAATAGACCCACTCTTAAATCCCCAATACATATGTAAGAGTGTAGTAGACTAACAAAAACATCTATAATCATTCAATTTATAATAATAACCATTATTTATTTATAGCTTTATTTACGCACAGAATATTAATGTGTTTGGGAAAAATATTTTTCAACAACCATAATAGATCTAAAGAATGTATCGGGATGGTATCATTATATCCCCATTATTTCATAAGTAGCATCATTATTTTTTTCATTGATGAGAAAAAAATTACTAAAATAACATTAAATTAGTATTGAGTAAAATACAGTTTTTCATTTTGAAATTAATTATTTAAATTATAAAAATTTCAAAAATATTGTGGAAAAAAAATTAGAGAAGAACCAAGGAAGCATGTAAATGATGTTTCACGTCATTTTTTGGATATCATGATAGAAAATTTCATTCATTACATAACTGTTAAAAATAAATTTAATGTTCCCACCTTCGATAAAATGTACCTCACATAGAATAAAAAAATTCCATATAAACCATTTATATTAAATTAAATCATATTAAAAAATTAACTTAAAAATAAGTTTACATTAGAAAAATATTTATTATAATTGTTATAGAAATTAAGGATATATAAGAAGAAATTAATCTCGACAGAAGAGAAAAATAATTATGGTTTTCCTCAAAAAACTCTTTCTCTAACTAGAGTACATAAAAAATTCATAATTAATAGATTACAATATATCTATATGAATAATTATAGTTTAGTAAATCACATAATAATTTGGTGGTAAAGATAATATAATTTCAACATTGGAAATCAAATCGTAAATAGGATTGAAAAAATTCAGAATATAATATAAAGAAAACAATACATTATTAAGTTTAAAATAATTATAATAAGAAAAAGATAGATTAATACTAATATGCTCATAAAAATAATTTAATTATATACAAGATATGAAATGTAAATGGTTAGGATATATACTACATAAAATATATTAGGTTTATAACACAAATATATGTCATAAAGAAGGGAAAAAATATGTGTATAACCCTTACCCAGATCATATAATTGAATTATAATTATTTAACGGTGATATTATATGTAAAAAATATAAATCCATAAAAAATTACAAATGATATAAATAAATAATATATTCCCTTTCACCCATAATCATGGAATTATATATTAAAAGATGATGTGACCTAACCCAATGAAATGAAATTGAGTTAAGAAACCCCATACCTCGAGTCTAGACTTTCAATGTATATTATTTTAATCAAATATAATAAATATATATTAATTATATTTCCTATTTAATTAAATTTGGAAAGTTATTCACATTATTATTATACCATTTACTTTTGTGACATACTTAATTATATAATCAGTTAATCCCACGTGAGTTATTTCAAGGACATTTGTTTCATAATTTCAAAATTACATTAGCATGTTGACTATTGGTCAAAGTGGTTATTACTATATCATCACTAGAATAATATTTATTAATTAATAATTATTTATATATGTTAATGATTATTTTTCAACCAACCATTAGTGATGTTTATGAAAAAGTAATTATTTTACAATCATGGAAATGGTATGTTGTTCGCACTTTCAGTGATTATAAAACACATCATCATTAAATGTTCTAGTCTATCGTATACTAGAGAAGAGTTTTTAGTTTTAATTTGTGTTGAAAATAAAGAAGTAATATATTTTTATTAACATATTAAAATTGAGTATATGTCGTATATATTTATATTTATATATCATTATATCATTTTGATATATCAATTTTCTTATTCATAAGAGGTGGTGATGGAAAATTTATTATATCATTTTGAGAGGTGGATGTTTTTGAGACACATGAATGAGAGTTTTGTTTCCCATTATATAAATAAAGATATGAAATATGGTTAATATATAAATATAAGGACATCTAATTTTTTTGTGATCTCCCAATTTGCATACATCATGATTTTTTAATGGTTCTAAAATATGTATAAGATGAAACAAAATTGAAATGTTCGGTTTAAAATAATACATATTATTCAAAAGACATCATTTTTATTTCAAATTATTCCCTATAAGATTGATATTATACAAACAATAATGCATACAGGATTTGGTAAATGATGTTAAGAAGTTTTTTGGTTGTGTATTGGCTAAAACAAATAGATCTTGATGTCTGGGGGTTATAGGACTGGGGGATTATTTTTATTTGTGTGAGAGAAGACACACATGTTATTTTTGAAATGATTAATGTATATTAGTGTCTAAATAAATAAAAATGGATCAAAAATGGACCACGTAAAAATATGTGGTACCAATTATCCAAATATTCATATAAAATATTATTTAGGAATTTGTTGGTAATTGTAACTTTCATCACTTTATTGTAAACCTTAGTCCGCCTGTTTTAAAATTAACCATGTCGAAAAGGTTTCAAATAATTTCACAATTTCTAATAACAAAAAAATAAGATTAATACATTAAATAATACTAATTATCAATGTTTCATAAGTAAAATTGATTTTGTCAATTTCAATTAACATAAGTCAAAGAATAAAATTTGATATTAAACGTGAAAAATGCGACAACTGACAACTCTCATGAAACAAAATGTCTTCTAAAGTATAAAATATAACTATAAAAAAATAAAACCCTAATTTGATTTTAATGTATTTATTTGGATTATTTTTAATATAATTCAATTAATTTATATTTTAAAAAAATTTAAAAAATATAAATTTGTAAATTCTTTGGTCAAAAAATTTAGTTTTAAAAAAACTGTTATTTCTTAATATTCACTAAAAAAATAATATTTTCAGAAAAATTAAAATTTTCAACTTAATATAATAAAATAAATTTATTTTAATTTTACTGAATGTATTAAATAATTATTTATATATAATTATTTACAAATTTTTAATATTTTAATCTATTTAGATTAAAATATATTTCACCAATAAAAATATTATTGCAAAAAATATTTCTTTTCGCTTTAAAAAATTTTATCTTCATTTATAACCAATTGATATTCAATTAATTATTTAATATTAATCTTATTTAAGAAAAAATAAAATTATATATATATATATATCATTATATGGTTAATCCTATTAATTCCTACCAAACCAACGTCTATTTTATAACAGTTGTATTTAAATAATTGTATATCATCGATTTCTAATGCTTGACATAACATTTACCACATGTTATTAAATATATTATTTATAGAAAATTAATTATAAAATATTTGGGTGTTACAACATATGAATCACATGTATTACTACCTTTTCTAAAATTATGTAACTTGGCATATTATGTTTTTAATAGACACCATCCCTAAACCACTTCTCAATTTATCCATAGCTACAAAAAAATACCCAACCATCAATTTATAAGCTTTAGATTTCCCTATAATATTCAATATTCCTGTTGGATTCATCCTCATTCCATGTTCTTGACATGTAACACACCCATGAAAAAATAAATAAAACATTTTTTTTAAATATCACGCATTATATAAAAATACATAAATAGATTTTCCAAATATATATCACCCTTAAGAAGAAGAAAAAAATATCATAGCATTATTTTGAAGAATAAAAAATGGGATAATAAAAATTAAAAAGGTTATATGTAGAGTTATCATATTCATGAACTACAATGATGGAGTAAATTCATTGATAATGGTTATATCAGATCCCCACTATCTGGGTGTATAAAAGTGGAGTGATATTTTTATTCATAAAAATTACTTATTCTCTACTGCATTAACTTAGATTAGAGTATAGTATATATTTTTCTATTATATATCCCATTATTTCTGTTTATAATACTATATCATTTTTTAAGTTTTTCCATACACTTATACCAATCTAACCTTTTATATGATTGTGGTGATGGATGCCTAATATAAGAGTTTATCCACTAGGGTTGTTGGTGTTCATGTGTCAGTGTTAGATTATATACATACTAATAATAATTCCTTGACCTAAATATTCTCTATACCGAATCACCATCCCATTAATTCTATTATCTCACCGAATATATGGTGGAATTTGAAGATTTAGGTAGTTAAAAATGTGTGGTTTATTATGTGGACAATGCTATCTTTCCATTGGCATGGAGGTTTTATTATTTTTCACTTCTGATGAGGTAAATGTTATATACTAGATAGTTCTCTATGGTATGTTTATCAAAATAATTATATAGTGTGAGGAAATTAATAAATATAATTTATTAAATTAGAAAATAATATTTATACAACTAAAATGGACAATGACGTAGAATTTTGGATAAAACTTGATATTAACACATTCACACAAATTTTTTAATTTTCAATTAATTTCATTTATTTTTTTAAACCCCACCCACTCAAGATTTGTTATTTTAATGAACAAATATAAAAAATCAAATAATAATAAGTGAGTAAATAAAAATATTCAAATGAGACTCATTAACATAAAACATATTGTCGACCACTATCACACACACTTTAGAAAAAAATCATTATTAGGAACCCATAATGGTTTCCAAGTATCACCTTATATAAGACTGTTATGTGTCATCATCAGTGGTTATTTCACTTATTTCATTTTTATCCATAATTTCATTTGGTTTGATTTGTAATACATTGATGCCTTTGGGTGAAATTTCGAGTCTTTTAAAAGCATTGGGAGAAAATAGTGTTAGATATCCTTTAATGGCATTTATTTGTTTTCCAACTATTCATTTTATATTTATAGAATTTGATGTAAGTACTGTACTGATTCCTTTTAGATAAATTTTTTTTAGTATTTTTGTGTTAATTTCATTTTTTTCAATTAATTGTTTTCATCAGATTTTCATATTTTTATTAATTATTAAATTAAATATATAATTATAAAACCATACACATGGTTTAAATAATTCACATATATTAAAATATTTATAATAATTAATATTTTATTAGATATAAAATATTTTCAATTGTATTTTATGCATAAGAAGTCTATTCTGAACCATCTATTTATCTATATATATATATATATATATATATATTATTACTTGTCTTTTTTCTTGAACATGGAATTTTTCACAAGTAAATTGTTTTATGAATATTAAATATTTTACGTTGCTTTTAAACATTACAAAATGTTTTTGTTACTATATGTTAATCATATATTTTTATATATTTATTTATCATAATTTAATATAAATTATTTTTAAAAGAATTATTGCTATTAAGAAATTTATATCAAGTAATAAATTGTAGAAGACAACATGTGAATTAAATAATAATAATAATAACAACAATTATAATGATAAGCATTTCAAATGGAAAAAAATAAAATGAGATCCATTTTCAAAATATATGAGATATAAAAAAACTATGTGAAATGACTATTGAAAAAAGTAGTAATTAATATTTTGAAAAAACTAAACACATTTATTAATTAATGGGGTATTAGTTTAACAAACTTTTGTGTATTATGAATAAGATGAGAAAATAATTTTTTCCATTGATTAAAAAATAATAAATGATTTAAAAATTAACTTAGATATAGAAAATTAAAACTTTATTCATTAATGTATTATTTAAAATGGGAAAATCCATATATCACTTAGAAAATTTGTATTGTTGGAATAATTATTTTTCACTCCCCACTATATATTTGTATATTTAATTTACCTATTCCACATCAATGATTTCATAAATTACTAAAAACCGAAAACCATGGTGACACCCATCAACTCAGGTGACTCTTCGATTGAATTCAATAGATGAAATTCCTGGGTGATTATCATTAATAAAAAAGGACACTTTTCCTTAGGATTCATTGGTAGTCTGAATATCACTGTTTCTTCTTAAATAGGAATTGTGACCCCTAGAAGAAATATCACAACGAATAATCAAGGATCAATATTTAGGTAGTGGATTTGTTATCTATTTTTAATTTTTTTTACAATGTGATGGTATTATGTTTTTTATTCTTATTACTATAAGGTGGATTCAACCATAAAATATTAAAATAAATAATTTTAACGGAAGAAAATATAATTTGTAACTTGTGAATTATTATTTCATAATCTAGAAAAAATAATCACATGATCTGATTTATTTTATTCACATTTCAATAATTATGAATTTGTATGAATATGTTTAATAATAATATAATGATATATTAATTAATTTTGTGGGAGATAATTAATTATCATAATTTTTAGGATGATAATTATTAATTCATAATTTGGAAATTTTACAAATAGAGTGGAATGAGAATTGAATTCGACAGTTCTAGATAATTATAATTATATGATATTGAAGTTGAATAAATATAAGGTTAGTTATAATTCTTGTTCAATTTTACAAAAATTATTTACAAAAATGAAAAAATAGAATTGGGAAAAAAATTAGAGAAATTATATATATGGTCTGATCGTAAATTGAAATTGATAATTTTTGTTTTATAATAACATGGAGTCTTATGAATTGAGTTATAGAACTTTTTAGCATACTTTTGTTTACGAAGCCTCAGGTATTTTTTCAGATAGTGTGTTAATAGAATTATTTTTTATGCTTCTCAAAATTATAGTTATTATAATATATTTATTTAAACGAGTTTACATTTAAGAACTAAATTTTAAGAAACAATTTATTTATATTGAGTTATCCATCATCACAATATTACATAAGATGATAAGACTAGATTCATGAATTGTTTTCATTTTTATTGAAATATTAGTATTTTGGATTCAAACATAGTTGATAATGAATAAATAGAGTATAATATATTTCATAAGTTGAAAAATAAGTATATTAGTTCTTTTACATCATGAATAAAGTGTTATTTACAAATATAACAAAATATGTAAATATATTAGTATTTCTGATTGTAGGAATTGTGAATAATTAACCAGTTAATTCAATATAGGTACTAAAGTGATTACATTCAGAATATAATTTTTTTAATGATGAGTTATTTCACTATAGTTCATGGGATATTTTAATTCCTTAAAACTATGGCCTGAGTTTCCATAAATTTTGTACTAAAAACTTCTGTTGATTTATGGGTATCCTCTAGGATATTAGATAATACATGTGTTCTATTATTAAAGATCGATAATTATTAAGAACATTAGTGGGTAATGACAGATATTTTCACACAATTATGGTGATGGTTGAATCCAATTATGGATGGATAGATTATACAATGTGTAATGGTGTCAGGGATGTCGCCAATGTGGCCAAGATGAGTTAAGAGATATACATACTCATTTATGTACCCATACATGATTCTTTTAAAAAAAATAGTATATCCATCATAATTTATTAGGGATTCTATCTACAAGACATTAATTGGGTTTATGCATTGGAAGTGAATTATTGTAGTGGAATATGAGAATGATTCTGAGACTAACCTGTAATTGTGAAATAAATGTTCTTGAAAAAATAATTTATTTTATTCTTAGTGATTATAAATAATGATGAAATACTTTATAATATGTGAGGAATTTTTTTCATGAACCCCACTGTCACACCCTGACCAATGCATTATTTTAACTTAATTATTTTGGGTCTCGTTTTTGAATTTGTGTTTTGAATCGGTTTTAAATTAAAAGAAAATCTCGTTTTTATACGAACACGCTAGCGTATGCGCGCCCTGCACAGCCCCTAATTTTTGTTAAGGGATTGGTTGTTATTGAATGTGTTGTTTTTGAGACACGCAACGATGCGCGTGACCCCGCGCGTGAGACCGTGCGCGGTGTCCGCTCTCAGGTGATAATTTTATTATTATTATTTTAGTTAATATTTTAATAAGGGATTTGTTTATTCTTTTAGATTTTATTTACTTATTTTATTTCATTTTATTCACTCTATTTATTTATTTTTATTTCATTTTATTTATTTATTTCATTTCATTTTATTCATTTTATTTATTCATTTATATTTCTATTTCATTTTACTTATTTATTTTTACTCCTTTTTCCTCTTATTTATTTTTATTCTTTTTTTCCCTTTTCTTTTTTTTTCTCTCCTTTTCTTTCCTCCCTCACTCTCTCGCTCAGCCTCTTCCCTTTCCCCCCCGTCGCGCAGAAACCCTACGGAACTCCCCCTTTGCTCCCGCGCGGCCTCCCTTTCCCTCCTCTCTTCACGCCGCGCCGCCGCCTCTTACCCACCCAGCCTGTCGCTCCACCACCTCCCTCTCCCGCTCGCGCCGCCCTTTGGTCCTGCTCCGGCTAGCACCCCTGTCGGCGGTTTGGTTTTCTCCGGCTAATCACCCTCGCTCCGATCTCCCTTTCTCAAGTCGTATTTTTCTAGTGCGGATCACCTTCGGCGACCCCATCTCGCTTGGTTGAACTCCCGCAACACTTACCTCACGTGCGTTCCTCCTCATTTGGTTGATTTCTTCCGTTGGTAGATTTGTGCTTAGGGTTTTAGGTTATGTTTTGTCCGGTTTTGATGCAATTGACATGTTACCTTTCTTTTAGGGTTTAATTTTGTCGATTGAGGTGTGGTTGGTGTGCAATGGATTTTGCGCTCCAAATTGGTGAAGTTGGCCTAAATCGAGGTAGGAAGTTTCTCATAAAATTAGTTAGATAAATTGATTCCTGAATTTAATTGATTAAGTATGTTTATTTTGCATGCTGAAAATCTTTTTTTTGGAGTTTTAATGTATATTGGCTTGGTTAGCAGCATACTTTTCTGATATAAGTTTGTTTTATTTGAAGAACCTATGTCAAGATCCTTATCACTATTTTATAAAATGTATTGTTGGTTTATCAAACTGTGTAAAGGATGCAGTTAGTGTTTTGGTGTGGTTTCAATGCGTGTTTAGTTGCTGAAGTTGGTTTTGGGTGTGTTCTTGATGCAAAACTCTCATACTGTTATTTATAATTATTTTATAAATTGTGTAGTTAATTTTTATACCATGCACAAAGGGTGAAATTGGTTGTATTTGATTTTTGTAAAATGTGAGTGTATTAATGTGTGAAAAACCTATGATGAAATATTTATTAGTGTTTAATTAATTGTTTTGATAGTTTGTTAAGACGTGCAAGGGCTGCGTTTTATTTCATTGGAGTCTGTTTCAGTATACTTTTGGCCTTAGAAGTGGTTTTCAGGTGTGTTGTTGTTTTATGTTGTGTTATGTCTTTTTAAAATGTTTTATAAGTGGTGCAGATGGCTTATTTAATTTGTAAAAATTATGCACTTCATGTTTTACTATGATTTTGACGTGCGAGTGTTTTTGAAGTGGCGCTATGATGTAGTTTGGGTGCGTTTCGTTTGTGTAAATTTTGTGGTACTAATTTTGATGTATTGCATAATTTGTTCTTTAATTTATTACATGTTTTGTGGAGTGCGCAGGACCCCGCTACAATGGTTTTGGGCCGCGGGTGTCGAGGTACCTCGCATGCACATGCATAAAGTAAAGCATATATATATATATATATATGTGCAATGCACCTATGGGTGTGTATATATATATATATATGTATAAATTCATGTGCGTGTGTGCGCCAAGTGTCGGTTCGAGTGACCTTTGGCAGATAGCGACAAGTTTGAGGTAGGTCCTCTATGCCTATGCCTTTAATTTGAGATTCATAATTGCTTCCTTGTTTTAAAAAAATGTTTTACATTTACGCTATATCCACATGCTATGAAATAAGGTTACGGTTGCTAGAAATGATTACGCCTTTGATTTGGAAATTTAAATGTATTTTTAATGCTATCGGTCTTAAGTGACCATTTATTGAAAAGTTGATTTCTTAAGTGGTTCTGAATTAGTAGTGCGTATTTCCAAAGGTGTTTGGCCTTTTGGCTGATTGATTTTAAAAAGTGTTTCCTTTATGTAATCAAGCATGTTTGGCATCTTAACAATGTTTTATGAAAGGCCCGTTTGGCACTTTAAGATTTGGTTTGCGAAAATAGAAAATCCCTTTTTGAGTCATTCCCCTAAATTTGAAAAAAAAAATAAAATGGGATGCAAGTGTTGATGAGTGGTTTGTGATGTGTGCCTAGTGTAAAGGCTTGTCCATGTGTGTGTGGTGTAAAGAGGGGGAATGCACTTAAGTAGGGAGTGCGGTGGTGAAATGTGGAATGAATTTTAGATAAAGAAAGTGTAATGTACTTGTTTGATTGTTTGATAAAGAAAACTCACCACCATTTGAAATAGAGCACAATGGGAAAACCCGGGTATCTAGGTGGGTGACCAGGACTAGTACGCTAGATGACACGGCAGGGGTTCATCCCGGTTTGTCTAGCAGGATTGACGCAACAACACTAACTAAACATATGAATTTCTGAGGGTCGTGGCCTTCTAAGCCACGTTTTCTGAGGGTCGTGGCTTTCTAAGCCACGTTTTCTGAGGGTCGTGGTCTTCTAAGCCACGTTTCACTGAGGTACGAGGTCTTTAGGTTCCCACTTGTTCTAGCTGCCTATAGGGATTACCCATGGTGCTCATTTTTTTTTCATGCTGCTAATGATGTAACTTTCTTTTCAGCTGTTTCATACTTGATGTGTTGTTTGTGAAAACCATATTTTAACCCAAACTGGTTTCTTTTCATTTTGAAATGTTAATGCATGCTTGAAACCTATTCTGAAAATGTAGTGGGAGTAAAAGGCTTTACTTGAAAATGCAAACTCGTTACTTGAATTTGAAAAGAAGGAAAATACTATTTTAGTATATCTTATTTTCCAAACTGGCATTGGTTGGATTCCTTATTAAAGGCAGAGGCATAGGATGTGGTTGTTTTTGGCTTTCCTACTGAGCATCTCGGTGCTCACGCCTACATTACTTTTCAGTTGCAGGTTTCAGTCTTGGATCGCTTTTGTGAGCGAGTGTGGTTGTCGTACCGTGGTGATCCACGGGGTCACCTAAGGTATGTCGCGTCTCTTGTTTATTCCTTTTCTGCTGCCACGTCGTTCAGTTTGTTTTCCTTTATTCATATGCTTGTTCAGTTTATGTTTGCTTATCTTTTTCATGGGCCAAACTGTTCCCAACTGGTTTGTTTTGATGCCCGACACTAGTTGCCAGCCCGTGGGGATCGGGAACGCCCTTCGGGCCATGTCGCGGACCGGGTCGGGTGTCGGGTCGGATGACAACCCGGCCTGGTTCGTGACAAAATGGTATCAGAGCTGCCCTTGTTATTTGGGGTGTCAAGTAGCTTGGTGATTAGGTGTGTCGGGACTCGAGAGGTAGGTGCGGGAAGGACGTCATGAACCCTTGCCCGTCCCGAGACTCGAGTTTCCAGGGGTAGTCCAGGATTTGAATTTTCTTCTTTGGATTGGTATGTGTGGATGAGGGATGACCAAGGAAGTGAGCCAGTGTTACGCGGCGGACTTGCATGGAGTAGCGACCCATGTACGACCCGAGTGCCCGGTTCAAGATGCTTCCTGTGGGGGATGCCTGCTCGGACCATGGTCTGCTAAGCCATGTTATCGGGTTGGTATCGCCACTAGTCCCTAATTTTTGGATGTTTTAATGTGAGTTATGTTTGACCTTAATTTTGGTTGGTGTGAGTACATCTCAAAAACGAAAATGGATTTTTGTGAAGGTTGTTTGAATTGGGAATGTGGTGTTAGAGTGGAAAAGTGGTTTTGAAATGGAAATTGTTTTCTTTTAACAAATGTGTGGTTTCAAAAGGGAAAATGAGGGGTGTTTTGGAAGTTGTTTTGAAATCTCAGTAACACTTTTTGGAATGTGAATTGGAAATGTTTTTGGAAATTGGAAATGTATTGCCTTAATGATAAGTTACTTTTTCAAATTGGTTGAGAATTTGTGATGTGTGCTTAATGGTATGTTTTGGAAATGATAAGTTTCTTGAATTGACCCTTGGTATTCTTATGAGTGATCACATACATTGAGGTGCGCATGTGGTAAGTGGGGAAATTTGGTGAAGTGAGTGGATGGGTGCTTGAGCTAGCACGGGGATATGTATGTGTGAGACTTCATGGGATATCAATGGTGGATATTTAAGTGGTTTTGGTTTATGAAAAATGGTTTTCAAAAAAAAAAGGTTTTTCAAACGTTTAGAAAAGTGAGCGAGGAATTGTTTAGCGTTCTCTTTCCACGTTAAGTATTCTTTTTCGTGGGTTCTTGGTTTTGACATATTGAATTGTGGTTGAAATAGTGATTTGAGTTTGAGCTTTCGTTTGTGATTGTGGTGTGGAAATTTGATTTATGATAACTTTTGATTCGGATTCGTGCCTCTTGTTTTGAATATGCCACCCAGAAAAGTCCCAGAAAGTTCTAGTGAGTCACTTCTAGTTGTTGGTTCTACCTAGACTCTTAGCGGGGTGGTGGAATTGAATTCTTTTCGGTTGATGTCCATCTTTTACAGTGATCGTGATCTATTGAAGGTAACAAACTGGCATGGTGAAGTCGTTGGTGTTTTCATGTTATTGGGAACTCCTAAAGCTAAGAGAGTATGTGTTGGTTCAGGTCCATTTGAAGGTGCAACTTGGGATTGGTGGAGGAGATAACCCTGGTGTCCTCGTACGATGGTATGACTTGGAAGGTGTTTAGGACCACTCTCATTAGTTGGTTTATATTTGTGGAAGCGAAGGTGATGGAAGCGATAAGGCTCGTGAGTGTCCAGCAATGCCAACGAATAGTAAAGGCCTACGTTGGGCATCTCAAGAAGTTGGTTCCCTTTTCTCCAAAGATAATGTCGCAGAATCAGTTAAAGTTTCTCTTGTGTGGGGTCTTCGTCTATTGTTCAAGGACCGGTTCCCTTTGGTGTTTGGGATGGTTCCCCATTTTGTGAGAGTGAGTCAGAGGAACCCATCTCAAACAAGTTTTCTTTACAATTCCATCTTCTATTAGTTGGGCCACTCTCTTGTTCGCTTCTTGTGTGGCCGGTTTGGGTACTTTAGGTCTCCTTATCGTCATTCATTTAAGACTTGTCGACAGTGTGGCTGTTTGCGAAACCTAGAGAGGTTCTGCTAGCGGCTTCTTCAGGATGAGTCTCGACAGGAGAATGTCAGCTCCTGACTGCGGGGCAGCAGATGCTTCAAGACATCAGAGCTCCAACCACAGGTCTCGGAGCGAAGCTTTTCACGCAGTCAGGAATCGTTGGGTGTGGGGAACCTTGGTTTAATTTTTGTCTCCAATGCTGAAATGGGGACGGTGTGAATTTCCTTGTTGTAGCTCTCCCGTCTTTGAAGGTTCTGTCCTGCTGTAAGTGGCGTAGAGGCCTCGTTGCCTCGTTGTGGTCTTTGTTCCTTGAATACCCCACTTTCGCAGTAAGGAGGCGTGGTGGTATCATTTTTTCTTGTAATTTTAGTGGTTGCACCTCCTCAAATATGAGCTTTGGAGTTGTCTCCTTATGGCTGTGAGTCTCAAGATGATTATCTCTCTCATGTGGCTAGCTCCTTCGGTGACCCGTTCTTGTTTTAGGATGTTCTCGTTTTGGAGACACTTGCGTCTTGGGAGATAATGAATAGGGGTTGGTCCGCTACGCAGTTTGGGGTCTTTCGGCGATGACCCCATGTGGTGGGAGGTCTGCTTTATGCAGAGAGTTCATGGGTCGGTTTGTGCTAGGTTTCTCGTATTATTCTGTGCTAATTGGCTTCAGCTGGTCAGTTCTTAAATGGTGGGGAGACCCACCATGAATCGTGAAGTTCCTTTTTCGAGGTTTGGTCTGTGTGGTGGTCCCCTCTTGGATCAAGTTAGCATTTCCAGAGTTAGTTCATGCTAAGAGCCTCAATGTCAGTTGTGCTAGTCGGGTTCTTGTGGTGGGGAGAACCCTCCTCTTTTCCTGATGGTCCTTCTCTTTTCAGTTCCCCTCAGAGATGGTCGGGTGTGACTAATGGAGTGAAAAGTCATACCAAGTTCGTGATTTTGTTGGCCTCGTTCAGTTTCGAACTCAACTTTGTTTCCTTGTTTGGCTTGGTGACATTCTGGGGGCAGAAAGTTTTTGTGGTTGGGAGAATTGTCACACCCTGACCAATGCATTATTTTAACTTAATTATTTTGGGTCTCGTTTTTGAATTTGTGTTTTGAACCGGTTTTAAATTAAAAGAAAATATCGTTTTTATACGAACACGCGAGCGTATGCGCGCCCTGCACAGCCCCTAATTTTTGTTAAGGGATTGGTTGTTATTGAATGTGTTGTTTTTGAGACACGCAACGATGCGCGTGACCCCGCGCGTGAGACCGTCCGCGGTGTCCGCTCTCAGGTGATAATTTTATTATTATTATTTTAGTTAATATTTTAATAAGGGATTTGTTTATTCTTTCAGATTTTATTTACTTATTTTATTTCATTTTATTCACTCTATTTATTTATTTTTATTTCATTTTATTTATTTATTTCATTTCATTTTATTCATTTTATTTATTCATTTATATTTCTATTTCATTTTACTTATTTATTTTTACTCCTTTTTCCTCTTATTTATTTTTATTCTTTTTTTCCCTTTTCTTTTTTTTTTTCTCTCCTTTTCTTTCCTCCCTCACTCTCTCGCTCGGCCTCTTCCCTTTCCCCCCCGTCGCGCAGAAACCCTACGGAACTCCCCCTTTGCTCCCGCGCGGCCTCCCTTTCCCTCCTCTCTTCACGCCGCGCCGCCACCTCTTACCCACCCAGCCTGTCGCGCCACCACCTCCCTCTCCCGCTCGCGCCGCCCTTTGGTCCTGCTCCGGCTAGCACCCCTGTCGGCGGTTTGGTTTTCTCCGGCTAACCACCCTCGCTCCGATCTCCCTTTCTCCAGTCGGATTTTTCTAGTGCGGATCACCTTCGGCGCCCCCATCTCGCTTGGTTGAACTCCCGCAACCCTTACCGCACGTGCGTTCCTCCTCATTTGGTTGATTTCTTCTGTTGGTAGATTTTTGCTTAGGGTTTTAGGTTATGTTTTGTCCGGTTTTGATGCAATTGACATGTTACCTTGCTTTTAGGGTTTAATTTTGTCGATTGAGGTGTGGTTGGTGTGCAATGGATTTTGCGCTCCAAATTGGTGAAGTTGGCCTAAATCGAGGTAGGCAGTTTCTCATAAAATTAGTTTGATAAATTGATTCCTGAATTTAATTGATTAAGTATGTTTATTTTGCATGCTGAAAATCCTTTTTTTGGAGTTTTAATGTATATTGGCTTGGTTAGCAGCATACTTTTCTGATATAAGTTTGTTTTATTTGAAGAACCTATGTCAAGATCCTTATCACTATTTTATAAAATGTATTGTTGGTTTATCAAACTGTGTAAAGGATGCAGTTAGTGTTTTGGTGTGGTTTCAACGCGTGTTTAGTTGCTGAAGTTGGTTTTGGGTGTGTTCTTGATGCAAAACTCTCATACTGTTATTTATAATTATTTTATAAATTGTGTAGTTAATTTTTATACCATGCACAAAGGGTGAAATTGGTTGTATTTGATTTTTGTAAAATGTGAGTGTATTAATGTGTGAAAAACCTATGATGAAATATTTATTAGTGTTTAATTAATTGTTTTGATAGTTTGTTAAGACGTGCAAGGGCTGCGTTTTATTTCGTTAGAGTCTGTTTCAGTATGCTTTTGGCCTTAGAAGTGGTTTTCGGGTGTGTTGTTGTTTTATGTTGTGTTATGTCTTTTTAAAATGTTTTATAAGTGGTGCAGATGGCTTATTTAATTTTTACAAATTATGCACTTCATGTTTTACTATGATTTTGACGTGCGAGTGTTTTTGAAGTGGCGCTATGATGTAGTTTGGGTGCGTTTCGTTTGTGTAAATTTTGTGGTTCTAATTTTGATGTATTGCATAATTTGTTCTTTAATTTATTACATGTTTTGTGGAGTGCACAGGACCCCGCTACAATGGTTTTGGGCCGCGGGTGTCGAGGTACCTCGCATGCACATGCATAAAGTAAAGCATATATATATATGTGCAATGCACCTATGGGTGTGTATATATATATATGTATAAATGCATGTGCGTGTGTGCGCCAAGTGTCGGTTCGAGTGACCTTTGGCAGATAGCGACAAGTTTGAGGTAGGTCCTCTATGCCTATGCCTTTAATTTGAGATTCATAATTGCTTGCTTGTTTTAAAAATATGTTTTACATTTACGCTATATCCACATGCTATGAAATCAGGTTACGGTTGCTAGAAATGATTACGCCTTTGATTTGGAAATTTAAATGTATTTTTAATGCTATCGGTCTTAAGTGACCTTTTATTGAAAAGTTGATTTCTTAAGTGGTTCTGAATTAGTAGTGCGTATTTCCAAAGGTGTTTGGCCTTTTGGCTGATTGATTTTAAAAAGTGTTTCCTTTATGTAATCAAGCATGTTTGGCATCTTAACAATGTTTTATTAAAGGCCCGTTTGGCACTTTAAGATTTGGTTTGCGAAAATAGAAAATCCCTTTTTGAGTCATTCCCCTAAATTTGAAAAAAAAAACAAAATGGGATGCAAGTGTTGATGAGTGGTTTGTGATGTGTGCCTAGTGTAAAGGCTTGTCCATGTGTGTGTGGTGTAAAGAGGGGGAATGCACTTATGTAGGGAGTGCGGTGGTGAAATGTGGAATGAATTTTAGATAAAGAAAGTGTAATGTACTTGTTTGATTGTTTGATAAAGAAAACTCACCACCATTTGAAATAGAGCACAATGGGAAAACCCGGGTATCTAGGTGGGTGACCAGGACTAGTATGCTAGATGACACGGCAGGGGTTCATCCCGGTTTGTCTAGCAGGATTGACGCAACAACACTAACTAAACATATGAATTTCTGAGGGTCGTGGCCTTCTAAGCCACGTTTTCTGAGGGTCGTGGCCTTCTAAGCCATGTTTTCTGAGGGTCGTGGTCTTCTAAGCCACGTTTCACTGAGGTACGAGGTCTTTAGGTTCCCACTTGTTCTAGCTGCCTATAGGGATTACCCATGGTGCTCATTTTTTTTTTGTCATGCTGCTAATGATGTAACTTTCTTTTCAGCTGTTTCATACTTGATGTGTTGTTTGTGAAAACCATATTTTAACCCAAACTGGTTTCTTTTCATTTTGAAATGTTAATGCATGCTTGAAACCTATTCTGAAAATTTAGTGGGAGTAAAAGGCTTTACTTGAAAATGCAAACTCGTTACTTGAATTTGAAAATAAGGAAAATACTATTTTAGTATATCTTATTTTCCAAACTGGCATTGGTTGGATTCCTTATTAAAGGCATAGGAATAGGATGTGGTTGTTTTTGGCTTTCCTACTGAGCATCTCGGTGCTCACGCCTACATTACTTTTCAGTTGCAGGTTTCAGTCTTGGATCGCTTTTGGGAGCGAGTGTGGTTGTCGTACCGTGGTGATCCACGGGGTCACCTAAGGTATGTCGCGTCTCTTGTTTATTCCTTTTCTGCTGCCACGTCGTTCAGTTTGTTTTCCTTTATTCATATGCTTGTTCAGTTTATGTTTGCTTATCTTTTTCATGGGCCAAACCGTTCCCAACTGGTTTGTTTTGATGCCCGGTACTAGTTGCCAGCCCGTGGGGATCGGGAACGCCCTTCGGGCCATGTCGCGGACCGGGTCGGGTATCGGGTCGGATGACAACCCGGCCTGGTTCGTGACACCCACCCCATAAGGTTTACCTATCTTTTGCCGAAAATGTGAAAAGGGAGATAGTGACCCTCAATTGCACCCTCCAGTAGTCCCCGGGTTGGCGACTCTCACTAAGGGTATATTAAACACACAAACGGGAGGCATTACGCACTAATAAAACACATGTGAATGAAAAAGGTAGGATAGACACAAACCAACTCTAACTCAGACTGTAATAACAATGAAATCACAGTTACACATATGTATTGTCATGAAAAACTAATACAACTATGAGGAAAAATTGGATGTACCAATGAAATGTAAATATAACCGCAACTACGAAGCTGGAATAGCCCCTGCAACCCCAAGCTAGAAGTAACTAGTTTGATCTCTAGCCTAGTCCATGTGACCTAAAAACAGATTTTATATACATAGGGTGAGAATAATAGTATACTCAATAGGATCCTCCCTCAAGCCACGTGGGAAAGAGTAATAAAATCATGCTAAAGCATAGTGAAAAAGAAGTGAAACTAACTCATCACCTAAACAATATACTAAGTTCACTGCCTCACCAATACTACTATAAATATTATTTCATAAAAGTTTATATAATATAATAAAGTATATCCAGGGTACCCTTGTAACACCTGAGACTTCTATGTTATATAAATCATCAAAGGAATATTTTTCTACACACAACACTTGCTTGGATTTCTTTACACGAAATCACGACCTTCCTCGATAGCTTGCGTCGTACGCAATACCGAGTTTCACTAAACAATGATATGCTAATAAAATATTATTAAAACTAGCCGTTATGAATAGTAATAACCACTTTTTGAAATTTTATAAATTTTATTTTTCAAAATGGACTTCATTTTTGGATTCGGAATATCGAAATTATCCTAGGGTGAAATTTTTGTATTTTTCTGAAAACTTTCAATTTTTGATGAATAGTGAAACCACTAAGTGGTAGTTAAAAACTGAATTTTTCATAAAACATACTTTTACCGCTTCTGTGAGTGGAATTTCAAAAAGCCGAGAGACACAGTTGATGTCAGTAAACAAAATGTGGTTCAATGAGATGAAAATAATTTTTTGGTGAATAGTAACTTTTTACTTTTTTTTACCACGGTTAAAAGTAAATAGGGTAATTAAGGGTAAAAATGATATTATTATTACCCTAACACATGTCCTAATTCTATTGGACAAATTTAATTCGACCAAAATCAACCTTAGGAATAAAATATGACCATCTAGGCCCACTTGGATTAGATTAGGACATTTATTATTAATTTATTTAAAGAAGGGTTAAAATAGTCAAAATCAAAGTTTAATAAGTAAATCATTTTTAATATAGGGTTATACATAAGCTAATTTCGACTATAAATATTCATTAGAAATCTAAAACGATTTCCTACATAATGGTATTTTATTTGTAATTTTTAGACATTAAATAATTTAATTTATTTATGACACAAAGATGATGTAGTAATTATCTTATTAATGAAATATTGACATAATTGATGTTATAAACAAAAAAATAAATGTAATTTTACACTTTTTATAAATTACACTAATTTTATAGACTAATATGACATGTTAGTATTGATTTAAATAACGTTTTTCGAACTAATCATTTTGTTATGATTTTCACAAAAATTAATTACTAAATAGTGTCAAAATTGACATAAAATAGTTTTTAAAACAAATATTATATTAGTAATTGTTATTTTATTCCTAAAAATATAAGGTTCGGCCAAATGACTTATATAAGGTTATATATATTAATAATAAACAACTTGGGGTTATTTTGGCTGCTTATAGTATGTTTATTAACCTTATAGTATAAGAACACAAGAAGACACGGTAAAAGTAAAATTATTTAACTTAATATTAAATCTAAATGATAAGGTTAAAATAGGAACCTAAACTTGTCTAAATTCTATTGGATGAGAGGTTTTCGACCCATCCCCACCTTATCTTCGAAATAAATCAATTTGGAGCTATTTAAAACTGAACATGACTTTATAATAAAATAATATTTTTTGTTTTTCCAAAGGAGCCCCTCTCCTCCCTTATAAAAGGGCACCTCCTCTCCCTCTTCCTCACACCACATTGAGCCTTCAAGCTCGGCCAACCCCTGACAATTTCTTCTCTCCACTTCCCTAAAAACATCCTAGAGGTTTTGGTCTTTTTAAAAGACCTATTTTAGTGCCTTAAAAGGAGGTCTCAAAGAAGCACTTCAAAGAAGAGGTAATGTCCGTTACAGATTCTTTCATCTTTATGTATTCTTCCACTTATTCTTCTTTAGTTGTTTCATTATGAAGTAATAACATCAGTATCACTCATATAATGATATGTTATTATACGTATGAAACAACCCTATTTCACCATCGATCCATCCTACGGAAAATGAAATCACCGCGCGTGTGTACGTACGGAATACCGTCTCCACGCCGTGGTGTAATCTATTTTCCACCACCACCTTACTTGGATGGGTATAATGGTGTAAACAATGACTATATATGACTATTATAAAGTGATATTTATTCTTTAATAGTATACATACACTCCAATTAAATTCCACGATCATAGGAATGATATCATCACTCGTGCATACGTACGGAATACCGTCTCTACGATGTGATGCGACTCGTTCTACATGATCTTCATTTCATACTGATTATATAAATGAATTTAATGAATGAATATGATATATATTGCACTAATTCCATTCTGGAAATGAGGTTTCTATAACCTAAAGAGAAGAATAAGAATTTATTCAACAAAACACGCATAAGAACAAAAAGTAATAAACACCTGAATAACAAGTAGTAATGAAATATTACTAATAAGAAGCTAAGAATATGACCATATATGATATCATAACAATAAGTATGATTCTGGAATAAGTCAATAACATTATTTAAATCATTATACAGGAGGTCCAGACACGTACAAAGCATATCGGACCTAAGGTAATGGAAAATATCATAGTCTCATTTTATCCGAGATTGTTTATACTTTGGTATTTACTGGGGTGTATTTTATCATCCACATCCATGTTTCCTCAATATGAAATATTATTTCCATCCACCTACAATTTTTTAAAACCTATTTTACCCTTTGTTAAGTTTTTAGTAAATGATATCAAATGAATATTTTGTCATTTTTCGTATGAGATACTTTTTGACTTTTCCGACAAAAGTACGAGAAGAATGTTTTTTTAACTTATACAGCATGAATCGATTTTTAAAACATTATTTCCAAGAAGATTTCTTTACAAGTTTTCAAGTTTATTTTTAATCAACTTCTTTTAAAATTGTATGACATGTAAAGAAAGGAAAATGTTTTTGAAGTAGAAAGGATATTTTCCTCAAGAATGATGTTCAAGTGTTTTATCAAAATTATTTTCCATCTAAGATAATATAGGGTTCTGTTTATATCCATATTATTAAATTTATATGATTATGTTGTGATGGATATATTTTTATTAATTTCTTTATCTTATATGAATTGTTTTATGATGTCATGATGTTTAAGATTCCCATTTTTATTACCTGGGTTATGCAATGATGTTTGATTTATGATTTTGTGGCACACAAAAGAATGGTATCATTATGAGATGGGCGGGACCTATATCTCCCTCCAATGCATTGGGTAAATATTTTATATCTCATGAGATAGACATGGCTGGAATGGTAGGTTATACCAGTTCAGTGAAGCAGGACTGAAACGAGGGTAGCTCGGTTCAGAAATGGACTTTGTCCACTAAGATAGTCTTGGCAATGAGTCTTGACTAATAAGAAATGATTCTCTATAATTATGTGTGTATGACACAAAGTTTCATTTTTTATGTTATGATTATTGGGATTATATTTCACTATTATGATTTATCCCATGTTATGAAATTATGATCTCTTTTCCAGGTTATGATTTCCAAAAGTTATGTGCTTATATATATGATGTGATTGATATTTATTTTGTTTACCCTTACTGAGCATTTGAGCTCACCCTTTGGTATGTTTTATTTCCCCAGTTCAGGATGAAGGTTACTAAATAGAATATTCCAAAAAGGTACTCTAGATATGATGAAATAAATGGGACGAAATGTAGATGCTTTATGAACCAGTTGTTTATGTTTCCAAGTTTCTAAAGACACTATACCTATACGGTCCTTTCTTGGTTTTGTTATATGTTGTAATAAGTGTGCATCAATTCTGAAGTAATAAAAATGTATGTAATGTATGGGTCGTTATAGTTGGTATCAGAGGAAAGGTATAGTCAACCTATGGAAACTAGGATGTGAAAGCCTTAGTAAGAACCCTAAGGATAAGTCTAAGAATGGAACACAATCATAGTGTTTTAGAAATGGCCATGAATAACCTAGGATAAGACCTTAAGTATGAAATTTTATTCTTGATTATGTGGTTTTCCTATTATAATTATTATTGCTCACACTATTCTTCTTGGTTTTAGTAAATGGCTGGAACCCGAAGGAACCGTGTTAATGCGAAATGTGACGAGCAATGCAATGATTGTCCCCCAGAGCAACCAAACGTTATGGGAGATGGAATGAAAAATCTTGTAGCCATCCTCACACAACTTTCTCAATCTATGAATCATGCAGGACTTTCAAACGAGGAAAGGAAGGTGCAACATTCTGTTGAATCCTTCATGAGACAGCGTCCAACTTCATTCAATGGGTCTACTGATCCATTAGTTGCTGAACAATGGATTAGTACTACTGAAAAGATATTTTCAGTACTTCAATGTTCTGATCATGATAAAGTCATCTTAGCAGTGTATCGTTTGGAAGGTGATGCTGATCAATGGTGGAATCTTATTAAGAATACAAGGAAAAGGGATGAAATTGTTTCCATGGAATGGGACGAGTTCAAGATATTATTTTTCAATAAGTACTTCCCTCGTATTCTCCGAACAAAGATGGAGAAAGTGTTTCATGAACTGAAGCAAAAGGATGATGAATCTGTTGGTACCTATGAAGCAAATTTTACAAGACATGCAAGGTACGGTTCTGGTATTATTATCCAACCTAAGAGTAAGATTGATCGATTCTTTAGTGGCTTAAAACGAAGTCTTCGAAGGGCCTTAGCCATAAGGGACTTCAATAGCTACGAGGAAATCGTTCGATGTGCTCTCAAAGTTGAGATGGAGATTGGAGTAACCCATCAGTCATATGGGTTTGATAAGAAGAGGAAAATGGAATTCAAAGGAAAATCTAAAGAGCACACTGAAAAGAAGATGATATTTCCCTTATGCTCAAAGTGTGGAAAGAAACATGGAGGGAGTTGTCTTAAAGGGAAAATTAAATGTTTCAAATGTGGAAAGGAAGGTCATCAGGCATTTGAATGTCGCGATGATGGGAAGAAGATGTCTAATGATGCAACAAAAGGAAGGGATACACAGAATGAACCTACTACACTTCAATGTTTCAAGTGCAAGTAGATGGGAAATTATTCCAATAAATGCCCTAATCCAAGGGTTGATGATGATGGTCGATGTCAACAAACTCTTAAGGCTAAAGACAAAGGAATGTCACATGCAATTTCTATCAGCGATGTAGAGTACGATAACGATGTGGTGAAAGGTACACTTACCATCCACTCTAAAGTAGCAAATGTTTTTTTTTGATTCTGGATCCACCCACTCCTTTATTTCTGAAGAATATTCTAAGGGTATCACTGTATTACCTCAACAATTAGATGTTGAGTTAGTTGTGACAACACCTAATGGCACAATAGTTGCATCAAAAGTTTATAATTCTTCTCCGATTGAAGTTTGTGGGAAAGTGATTCCTGCAAATCTTGTGATCCTTCCTATAGTGGAATTTGATTTGATTCTTGGAATAGATTGTCTTTCTCTACATGGAGCTCATATCAATTGCCAAAGAAGGGAAGTCACATTTCATATTCTAGATCAAGCCATGATCGTCTATCGATGCAAGGAAGAACATAACCTTCCAGTGGAAATTTCTTTTATTTTATGGGTATTGATTCCACTAAATGAATGTTATTTATCTCAAATGGTTGGTGAGAAACTCACAATTAAGTATATGCCCATTGTACGGGAGTTTGATGATGTCTTTTCGGAGGAATTACCCGGTCTTCCACCAAATCGTGAAGTTGAGTTTTCAATAGAACCCGTACCGGGTGCTTTGCCTATTTCAAAGACACCTTATAGAATGGCCCCAATTGAGTTGCAGGAATTGAAGCAGCAACTCCAAGAGAATCTTGATAAAGGGTTCATACGCCCTAGTGTGTCACCTTGGGGAGCACCTGTTCTGTTTGTTAAGAAAAAAGATGGATCAATGAGACTCTGTATTGATTATCGAGATCTTAACAAGATAACTATCAAGAAAAAATATCCTCTCCCATGCATTGATGACTTATTTGACCAACTACACGGAGCTCAATACTTTTCCAAGATTGATCTTTGTTCACGGTATCATCAATTAAGGGTCAAAAGGGAGGATATACCAAAGACGGCTTTCCGTACAAGGTATGGACACTATGAATTTATAGTGATGCCATTTGGTCTTACTAATTCCCGTACTATCTTCATGGATCTGATGAATAGAGTCTTTAGAGACTATCTTGATCAATTTGTGGTAGTCTTTATGGACGATATTCTTGTCTATTCAAAGAGAAAGGAAGAACATGAAGATCACTTGAGAATTATATTGGAGACCCAGAGAAAGGAGAAGCTTTATGCCAAATTTACAAAGTGTGAATTTTGGCTTCAAAAAGTTGCATTTTTGGGTCACATAATCTCAAAAGAGGGGATATCTTTGGATCCAACAAAAACAGAGGTTATCGAAAGATGGTCGAGACCAACAACAGTAACTGAGATCCGAAGTTTTCTTGGTTTGGCTGGATATTATCGACGTTTTGTGAAAGATTTTTCACGATTATCTAATCCACTCACCAAGTTGACATGGAAAGGATTTAAGTTTGTTTGGACAGAGGAATGTGAAGAGAATTTCAAGGAGTTGAAAAGAAGGTTATCCAGTGCACCTGTGCTCACACTGCCTTGTAGTGGAGAAAGTTTTGTGATCTATAGTGATTCATCCAAGAAAAGATTGGGGTGTGTTCTTATGCAAAATGATATGGTAATAGCTTATGCCTCATGACAGTTGAAAATACATGAGCAAAATTACCCAAATCATGATTTGGAGTTAGCTGCAGTAATCTTTGCATTAAAGATTTGGAGGCATTACCTTTATGGTGAAAGGTGTGATATTTATACTGATCCTAAAATTTTAAAGTATATTTTCACACAAAAGGAGCTGAATATGCGCCAAAGAAGATGGTTGGAGCTGATTAAGTATTATGACTCCTCAATTCATTACCACCCTAGGAAAGCAAACAAGGTGGAAGATGCATTAAGTCGACAAGACCATGCTAGTTTATCCATGATGAGGATCACAAAAGATCCAATATTTATGGATATACAAAGGATGGATCATGGAATTATAATGAAAGGAGAAAAATCGTATCTTTCTGAAATGAATTTTCAACCATCTGTACATGTGAAGATTAAAGAGGCACAGAAAGAAGATGTCGAGTTACAAAAGTAGGTGAGAAATGTTCCTGAATTCAAGCTTGATTGTGATGGGATAATAAAGTTCAGGAATCAGGTTTGTGTTCCTCCCATCCTCGAATTAAAGAAGGATCTGCTGGATGAGGCTCATAGATCTTCATTTTCTATTCATCCTCGAAGCACGAAGATGTATAGGGACCTGAAAGAATACTTCTGGTGGGATGGCATAAAAAGAGATGTTGCTAAATATGTCTCTCGATGCTTGGTTTGTCAACATGTTAAAGTTGAGAGACAGAAGTCTAAGGGGATGTTACAACCATTACCCATACCCGAATGGAAATGGGAAAATATCTCTATGGACTTTGTCACAGGACTTCCTAAAACATCCAAAGGCAATAATGCTATCTGGGTCATAGTTGATCGTCTTACAAAGTCTGCAAACTTCATTGCTATTAGAGAGGATTTCTCTCTGGATCAGCTTGCCAGGATATATGTAAAGGAAATGGTAATATTTCACAGAGTACCACTTTCTATTATATCTGATCGGGATCCGAGATTTACCTCGATGTTCTGGCGAAGTCTTCAGCATACTTTGGATACAGAGTTGAGTTTCAGCACTGCTTATCATCCTCAAAAAGACGGTCAGTCTGAGAGAACAATTCAAACTCTAGAAGATGTGTTTTGAGCTTGCTCTATGGATTTCAAAGGTGGTTGTGATCAACACCTACCTTTGGTGGAATTTTCTTATAATAATAGCTTTCACTCCAGTATTCAGATGGCTCCTCATGAAGCTCTCTATGGAAAGAAATGCAGGACTCCAACTTGCAGGGATGAAGTTGGGGAAAGAAAGCTATTAGGACCCGATCTCGTTGATAAAATGGCAGAAAAGGTCAGATCTATTCAACAACACATAAGAGCAGCTCAGAGTCGACAGAAAAGTTATGCCGACAACCGAAGAAAAGACCTAGAGTTTGAAGTGGGTGATAAATTTTTCTTATGAATATCTCCCTGGAAGAGGGTTTTGATATTTGGAAAGAAGGGGAAGTTGAGCCCTAGATATATCGGTCCTTTCGAAATACTGGATCGTGTTGGGAAGGTAGCTTACCGATTGGCGCTTCCACTGAATCTCTCTCAAGTTCACGATGTGTTCCATGTATCTCTCCTGAGAAAGTACATACCTGATCCTTCACATGTACTCAGCTCATAAGTTGTACCGCTGGAGCAAGATCTTTCTTATGAAGAACAACTGATAGAGATTCTGGATCGTAGCGAAAAAGTCCTACGAAAAAAGACCACTCGATTGGTGAAAGTTTTATGGAGGAACCACCAATTAGAAGAAGCTACATGGGAGCTTGAGGATATGATGAGGGAGAGATATCCTCATCTGTTTCTTACAATGTGACGAATTTCGAGGGAGAAATTCATTTTAAGGGGGGTATAATGTAACATCCGAGACTTCTATGTTATATAAATCATCAAAGGAATCTTTTTCTACACACAATACTTGCTTGGCATGCTTTACACGAAATCACGACCTTCCTAGATAGCTTGTGTCGTACGCAATACCGAGTTTCACTAAACAATGATATGCTAATAAAATATTATTAAAACTAGCCGTTATGAATAGTAATAACCACTTTTTGAAATTTTTAAAATTTTATTTTTCAAAATGGACTTCATTTTTGGGATTCGGAATATCGAAATTATCCTAGGGTGAAATTTTGGTATTTTTCTGAAAACTTTCATTTTTTGATGAATAGTGAAACCACTAAGTGGTAGTTAAAAAACTGAATTTTTCAGAAAACATAATTTTACCGCTTCTGTAAGTGGAATTTCAAAAATCCGAGAGACACGGTTGATGTCAGTAAGTAAAATGTGGTTCAATGAGATGAAAATAATTTTTTGGTGAATAGTAACTTATTACTTTTTTTACCACGGTTAAAAATAAATAAGGTAATTAAGGGTAAAAATGATATTATTATTACCCTAACACATGTCCTAATTCTATTGGACAAGTGTAATTCGACCAAAAACAACCTTAGGAATAAAATATGACCATTTTGTCCCACATGGATTAGATTAGGACATTTATTATTAATTTATTTAAAGAAGGGTTAAAATAGTTAAAATCAATGTTTAATAAGTAAATCATTTTTAATATAAGGATATACATAAGATAAATTTGACTATAAATATTAATTAGAAATCTAAAACGATTTCCTACATAATGGTATTTTATTTGTAATTTTTAGACATTAAATAATTTAATTTATTTTGACACAAAGATGATGCAGTAATTATCTTATTAATGAAATATTGACATAATTGATGTTATAAACACCAAAATAAATGTTATTTGACACTTTTTATGAATTACGCTAATTTTATAGATTATTATGACATGTTAGTATTTATTTAATTAACGTTTTTTGAACTAATCAATATGTTATGATTTTCACCAAAATTAATTACAAAATAGTGTCAAAATTGACATAAAATAGTTTTTAAAACAAATATTATATTATTAATTGTTATATTATTCCTAAAAATCTAAGTTTCAGCCAAATGACTTTGATAAGGTTATATATATTAATAATAAACAGCTTGGGGTTCGTTTGGCTGCTTATTGTATGTTTATTAACCTTATAGTATAAGAAAACAAGAAGACACGGTAAAAGTAAAATTATTTAACTTAATGTTAAATATAAATGATAAGTTTAAAATAGGAACCTAAACTTGTCTAAATTATAGTGGATGATAGGATTTAGACCCATCCCTACCTTAGCTACAAAATAAATCAATTTGGAGCTATTTAAAACCGAACTTGACTTTATAATAAAATAATATTTTTAGTTTTTCCAAAGGAGCCCCTCTCCTCCCTTATAAAAGGGAACCTCCTCCCCCTCTTCCCCATACCACTTTGAGCCTTCAAGCTCGGCCAACCACTGCCAATTTCTTCTCTCCACTTCCCTAGAAACATCCTAGAGGTTCTGGTCTTCTTAAAAGACCTATTTTAGTTCCCTAAAATGAGGTCTCAAAGAACCACTTCAAAGAAGAGGTAATGTCCGTTACCGATTCTTTCATCTTTATGTATTCATCCACTTATTCTTATTTATTTGTTTCATTATGAAGTAATAACATCATTATCACTCGTATACGTATATGTTATTATAAGTATGAAACAACCCTATTTCACCATCTATCTATCCTACGGAAAAAGAAATCACCGTGCGTGCGTACGTTCGGAATACCGTCTCCACGCCGTGGTGTAGTCTATTTTCCACCACCACCTTACATGGATGGGTATAATGGTGTAAATAATGGCTATATATGACTATAATAAAGTGATATTTATTCTGAAATAGTATACATACACTCCAATACAATTCCATGATCATAGGAATGATATCATCACTCATGTGTACGTACGGAATACCGTCTCCACGATGTGATGCGACTCGTTCTACATGATCTTCATTTCATAATGATTATATAAATGAATTGAATGAATTAATATGATATATATTACACTAATACCATTATGTAAATGAGGTATCTATAACCTAAAGAGAAGAATAAGAATTTATTCGACAAAACACGCATAAGAACAAAAAGTAATAAACACCCGAATAACAAGTAGTAATGAAATATTACTAATAAGAAGCTAAGAATATGACCATATATGATATCATAACAATAAGTATGATTCTGGAATAAGTCAATAACATTATTTAAATCATTATACAGGAGGTTCGGACACGTACAAAGCATATCAGACCTAAGGTAAGGGAAAATATCACAATCTCATTTTATCCGAGATTGTTTATACTTTGGTATTTACTGGGGTGTATTTTATCATCCACATCCATGTTTCCTCAATATGTAATATTATTTCCATCCACCTAAAATTGTTTAAAACCTATTTTACCCGTTGGTAAGTTTTTAGTAAAAGATATCAAAGGAATCTTTTGTCATTTTTCGTACGAGGTACTTTTTGACATTTCCGACAAAAGTACGAGAAGAATGTTTTTTTTAACTTATACGGCATGAATGGATTTTTAAAAAATTATTTCCAAGAATCTTACTTTAAAAGTTCTCAAGATTATTTTTAATCAACTTCTTTTAAAATTGTATGACATGTTATGAAAGGAAAATGTTTTTGAAGTAGAAAGGATATTTTCTTCAAGAATGGAGTTAAAGTGTTTTATCAAAATTATTTTCCATCTAAGATAATATATGGTTCTGTTTATATCCCTATTATTACATTGATATGATTATGTTGTGATGGATATATTTTTATGAATTCCTTTATCTTATATGAATTGTTTTATGATGTCATGATTTTTAAGATTCCCATTTTTATTACACGGGTTATGCAATGATGTATGATTTATGATTTTGTGGCACACATAAGAATGGTATAATTATGAGATGGGAGGGACCTATATCTCCCTCAAATGCATTGGGTAAAGATTTTATATCTCATGAGATAGACATGGCTGGAACGGTAGGTTATACCGGTTCAGTGAAGCATGACTGAAACGAGGGTATCTTGGTTCAAAAATGGACTTTGTCCACTAAGATAGTCTTGCCAATGAGTCTTGACTAATAAGAAATGATTCTCTATGATTATGTGTGTATGCCACAAAGTTTCATGTTTTAAGTTATGATTATTGGGATTAAATTTCACTACTATGATTTATCCCATGTTATGAAATTATGATCTCTTTTGTAGGTTAAGATTTCCAAAAGGTATGTGCTTATGTATATGATCTGATTGATATTTCTTTTGTTTACCCTTACTGAGCATTTGAGCTCACCCTTTTGTATGTTTTATTTCCCCAGGTCAGGAAGAAGGTTATTAAGTAGAATATGCCAAAAAGGGACTCTAGATATGATGAAATAAATGGGAGGCAAAGTAGATGCTTTATGAACCATTTGTTTATGTTTCCTATTTTCTAAAGACACTATACCTATACGGTCCTTTATTCGTTTTGTTATATGTTGCAATAAGTTTACTTCAATTATGAAGTAATAACAATGTATGTAAAGTATGGGTCGTTATAACACTTATACCACTTCCCCACTGGTATTCTTCTTTTTCACAACGTCACACGTCCTATGCATACTTTTTCAAAATGGCTTTCCCGTAGACACCTTAGCAAAGCAATGCAACATTAACGTCATGCATCAAAACCAAAACATCCATGTAACCAATGTGATTAGGTAGTTTCTGAGAGACACCATCTCTCACATAACATGTATCATACTTTTGGTATTGAACCTTAAGCCATTACAGCCCATACACTGATTAATGATCATCACGCCATCACAGTCTATACGCATTACACCTATAGTAGCCCATAGGAAACTATATCATGAATATGTGTGTGTGAATAACCACAAGACATTATATCTATCTACACATATATATGGGGAAACCTAACCACTGTACCTACCATAAAACGTAACTACCAAGAGAAGAGATGTAAGACCCCATGCTTCTATGGTATGTTTCCCTTTAACATAACATTATATTTATTTAATTATCCTTGAAGTCCAAAAGCATTCAAAATACATAAATGAAAACCAAAAATGAATAACACCAGTGATTAAGGGGGTCTGATGTAATGGAGGCCGAGAGAATCCCCTCTCACAAGGTTGATTCCATTTAGATGCAAGTCATGGACGTTGGAAAAACATATAATATGAGTATGTCGATCTCCCTTAGAAGCGAGAAAGTACGCCACTTTATTACCCTCCCACCAGGTATGAATAATACTCATCCGATTATTAATTACACCCCTGTGGGATCTAATGATGTACGAAATAGACCATCGAGTTGTTCCTGAACTAGGAAAGGACTTTAAGAGCGTCATGGAGTCTGTTTTAAAAGCTGCTACATTGATGTTAGCAAGATCGAAAAGAAGTATACCGATGTCCAGAGCTTTGGCTTCGGCCTAAAGTTAATCACCAGTGCCATAGGAAACCGAGAATGCCAGAAAAACGAATTCTTGATAGACCATGACCACACCACCCCCCTCATGACACCCAAGGAAAAGGATCCATCCATATTCAAATTGGGGCCCGCATTGTGGGTGTACCAACTGACCCAGCGTCCTTGGTAAATATGAGATCTCGACTGAGAATGGGAAAAACAAGAAGCGATAGAGTTGAGCGTAGGTGCCGCCATTCAATTTTTGAAGATCCACACCAGGTCCACCAGGAGGTTACGAGTTCTAGAGACAATCATCTTCCCAGAGCATGAAATACCTTCAAATAGGGCTTTGTTCTGAGCATTCCAGATACACCAGCATCCAAAGGAGAGGACAGCTGCCCTTTATTTTGATTCTAGACCAGAAACACCAGCACCATGATGTAAGAACCCGAGTTTTTAGAAACGGGTCAAAATCCCGAGCCTTTTTGAACTTTTGACTGTTTTCTGAGATGTCTAGAAAATTTGGGTAGTTTCTGGAAATTTCAAGACCACACGCCGTGTACTTAAATTACACTCCATGTATGTGTTAACCAAGTGACAAGCCATGTGCTCACTGAGTACATGTCGTGTGATGACCATGTAGAAGTTTCTTACTACACGACATGTATTTATAGACACGCCGTGTATCCTTAACCGTGAAAGTCCAAGTGTGTGTCGTGTGGTGGAAGGTGTAAATTTCCATCTACACGGCCTGTAGACCTCCTTGAGACACCTTGTAACCTTGTTCCGTGTAGGGGCCAATTCCCTGGCCGTGTGTTGGCTGTGTATATGGTCTAAGCTGTGTGTTGGACTCCGCCTAAGTCGGAGTACGGAAACACTTCTACACGGGGTGTACTTTTGAAATACATGCCATGTACTTTTATTTTTATTAGATCGTCTGAGACGTCGTCGCGTCTTATTTCAGGAAAACACTTCTTCTTCCCCGTTGGACAAACGGTTCATCCGAGAATCTCTGAAAAACACAAAACCTCCTATATTCTTCATAATTTTTCCGTTCATCGATCTGTTGGTGTCTGTGGGACTACATCGGAAAGGCTAACCACACGCACCCTTCATCATCCTTGATCCCTCAACTGTTCTTACGCAAATTCCATCTGAATGGAGTTGCTGGATTTGACGGAAATGCAGATTTACCACGATTTAGACTAATTCAGAGGCTGATATCAATGTAGTGTCATCGTACGAGTATGAGGTGGGTGGTGCATACCTTCTTTCGTGTTTTCAAAGTCTTTTGGGGGATTCGAACTTCGGGCGCAATGTGGGGTATTGATCGAAACCATTGTTTAATTATCTTTAATAGTTTATCTGCATTGTGGGATGCCTCTGGGTATTCCCTGACCCTTCTTGTGCTTGATCGAGGCCGAGTTAGAGGTAATATCTTGATTGGGAAAATTCGGCCAGGGGTACTGAAATGTGGATGAATTGGACCATTATTTAAACTACCATGTTTAGACTACTTGTTGAATATTTGAGTTAAACTGCTGAGTTTAATTGTTAAATTAAGAAAGAGTGAGGTGCTGTTATGAGACAGCACAAGTTAGTGCAATTTAATTGTTTAGAAATTACTCATTTCAAGTGATTCTTTGAGTATAGTTATGAAATGTGTGATTTTGCCTATGTTGAACTACTTGTTGTGTTGGGAAAGGCCCAAATGTATTTTTTTTTATGGGGATCACAGGTTGGGGATTTTTCTTGGTTTACGTTGGGTGGTTTCTACCACATTATTGGGCATCATGAACGTCATTTGAGGAGGTTGGACTGTCGGGTTAGGCTTTGGCTGGGGTTAATTGGTTGGCGAGGCCATCAGATTTGAGCGACAGGTTCACAGGGGCAAGAGGTGTCAGAAGAGTTCTGTCTTGGGAACTTATTGAGATGATTACTGCTCATCGAGTACTTTTTAGTAGTGTGCACACAAATAGACTCTGAGATGAGGTGGTACAGCAACTCGCTGGGTAGATTCCCTTGGAAGATGCAGTTAGGTATATTTGGTTTGGGGGTGCTTGTCATAGGAAGCCATGTGGAAGGTGAGGAACCTTCGGGATACAGCTTTGAGGTGGTCAGGTTGGGGGCAGAGGCTCGCCGTGATATGAGGGCAGACATCGTTGTCCCTCGAGTTATCTTTTGAGGACAGGTATCGATGTTCCTCTGGTTATTATTCCATGGGTAGGTTGAGCTTCTAAGCTAGGTTACGAATGTTGCCTATGCCTTCGAGACATCGGTACTTGGGACAAATGGTGTCAGGTAGCATGTAGTGCCAGGTTACATCCGTAATTTCAGCACTGGCCGAAGCAGGTGACACTTCTTGGTGGCTGCTGAGCACCAGTGATGTTTGTCATTACATTTGGGAATTGCACTGTTTTCAGTTTTCATATATATTCATGTTTGTATAAACACTTATATTAGGTATGCACCCTTGGGTGGTATCCTATTGAGACTTGTCTCACACCCTACACGGGCCCTTCGGGATGTGTGTGGAATTTATGAAATTGTGTTCAGGTAGAGGGTCAGTATCAAGAGCTGGACCTTAGTATTGTTGGCATGGAGACTGGCATGGACCATGAGGTCATTTCGTGCTGAAGTTACTTGTTTAGTTTTCATTTTTCTTGTATTAGCATGCTTACTTTATATTGTTGCTACTACTGGTTAGCCATTAGCGAGGTCATATACATATTGATTTGTATGAATTTTTTTGGATGATTGCTTAGTTGTTAAGAAGTTATTGTAGTTGAGTGATGGCATGTTGTTGCTTACCTTCCGTTGTTGTTGTTTCTATATTGCTTCCTCTTTTTATTGATATGGAACGTGCTTCCGCAATGCGGGTCTCGTTCGAGTCTTTTGGGTCATTTATTCCAGCCGCATCATTTACTATTATACTCAGACTGGTAATATTTTATTCCTCTGAGAGGGTATAGCCTCCCCACTATACCTATTCATACCCTCACTACTAGTCGGCAGCCTTTGGCGTTCATGGGAGGTGCGCCAAAGATAGTGACACCCGACCCGTTTGGCACTGTTCGGGTGGATGGCCGGGTCCGGGTCATTACAAAGTGGTATCCAAGGAGTTCTTGACCTGGATTTAGTAGCATTTCTTTGTGGTCTACTAATGAGTTTTAGACTTTTATTTTATTTTATACTTGTATTACTATATTGTATATAGTAGACTGGAGATAGGTGGTTGTTGGAACTGAATTTTGAACTCGTGCTTGGGTGCATTCAGCCCCATGTACGAGGGATGGATTGAGTTTTTGTGGGTGGGAATTGCTATTTGTTCTTTCATATATTATGGTTTATGTGATTTCCACCTCAGTGTCTCACTTCTTTTGTGATGTTATTGATTTTGATATATAAACCTTGGCTGGTATGGTAAGGGTTTCTTGCTTGGATTTTAATAGGCACATTTTAGGGTATTTCAGTTTCATAACTGCACGTATGATTTCTGAAGTGATAATACCATGTGAATAAAAAAATCAATTTCCATGCTAGGTATGCTCTGAAATGTGAAAAGGTGAAACTCATGAGAGAATTAGTTGTTTATTTCAATGTGTATGCCATGCATTATATTTTGTAGAATTGCATGTGCAAGATATTTGGGTCAGGATCTTATTTGATCAAGCAGGTACTATGAGTGAGGTAGTGTAATTGTCAGGATTGGGCAATTCGGTCATGGGGTTTGAGGCAATGTTGGTTGTCAGGATGGGCATGTCCAAAAGTACTATTGATACATGGCTATATTGAGGGCGGTTAAGGAAGCCATGGGGCTGGGATGTTGTGGGGCATGGGTTGCGGTGAGGGGGATTAAGGGTAACTTTTATGCACTTCCTTTTAATTAGTTCCTTATATGCGTCGAATATATTGATATTTATAAATATATGGGGTGTCTGACAATTTATGGAATTCATCGGGTTACTCCTTCACGAATCGATGGAGCATCAGGCAGGAGATGAGACAGTGCCACAGGATCAGGTTCAGAATCCGGTGCAGGCAGAGCATGAGCCGTAGGAATAGGCTCAGTGACATGACCATGTTTAGGATCCAGTGCAGGTAGGGCTGCAGCTGGGTTTGGCAGCATTCAGACCATGGCTTGACGAGCAACTCCAAGCTATCCTGGTACATGTATTGCAGGGGATTTAAAGAGTTGCACATGGTGTAGAGCCTTCTACGCCATATCGGACATGGGATTTCCAGTCACAGCACCCACCGCTTTTTCAGGATGAGGGTGGTCCACAGGCGGTAGAGAACTGGATAGAGAGTATGTAGAGGATCATCGAGCAGCTTGAGATGCCTCCAGGGTGCAGGGTCAAGTTGGCGACATACATGCTGAGAGGACCAGCGAAGTGTTGGTTGGACGAACAGGTTCAGGCTCATAGGCACGAGGGACTGACATGGAAGGACTTAGAGGACAGGTTCTTTGAGAAATTTTACCTGGAGATGCTGAGGGCAGAGAGAGCTTAAGAGTTATCGAGTCTTCAGTAGGGAGATATGTCCATTATGGACTACGCAACAACCTTCACAGTGTTTTCTCACTTTGTACCTGGTATGGTAAGTGATGACACAGCTAGGGTGAGGGCCTTCGAGGATGGATTACGACACACCATTCGGGTTCAGGTAAACATCTTCAGGCTAGGTTCCTTCTCTGAGGTGGTTAATCAGGCACTCATAGCCGAGGTCAATGAGAGAGAGAGAAATCTCATTTTGGAAGGGTGACAGCTTCTGGTCATGGTCCGGATAGCAGAAAGCAAGGTAGAGATGAGTTCCAGTAGGACGGACAGGACAAGGACTCGGCGAGGACACCTCGTGGAAGTTCATCTGTGGTTTCCTTTTAGTGTGGGCAGCCAGGAAATGTTCGGGCTCAGTTCGATCGTCCCCTGAAGGAGTTTTGGGTGTGTGGAAAGGTCGGGCATCTGGAGAGGTTTTGCAGATAGCCTTCTCAGATAGTCGGCATGCAGGGACCAGGACAGACTTTGGCGTTAGGTGATGGTTCAGGTTCAGTACAAGGAGAGGGAAGTTGAGGTTCAGCTGCACGTGAAGGATGTCACAAGGATAGAGGGATTCAGCTGAGGGGCCAGTGGCCTATGACTGGGGTAGCACCACAGAGAGGCCATGCATCAGGATGATGGGATTCGGGCTAGGTGAACACTATGGAGCTGCTAGGGATTGAGCAGGCTGGAGAGCCGATGATGCTGGCAGGTACACTGTGGGTGTGTCCGTGAGTTTCTTTTCTTTCTTTTGGCATGGCCCCATGAAGCGTGTCTGGTTGAGTGCACGAGTTGCACAGGTAACTTGTGGACTAGTTAGAGACTAGTTAGTAGGATTGGAATAATATAGGATGAATTATATATTTTATTATATATTTGATATGCATAGCATCAGGATCATCAAGGATGCAGGTTACGTGAGGTGTCGTGGGCATCAGGGCATCATGGATGCATGTTACTTGAGGTGCAAGGCACCGGGATTTGATTGGAGCATCTACGAGATGGATGACCTCTTACAGGAGGACGCCGATGCGGTGAGGGTTATGTTGGGTGTTAGAAGCAACACGTGAGCACCAAGTGGGTGAAGGGGTGACGATGCGTCACAGAAGGACTATAGTTCCGGGAAATAGGTTTTTGGGCCATGTTTTTTTATTTTTGTTTGCTTTGAGACTTGTCAGTTGAGGCCAAGTAGGCAATTTGTAAGGTGGGGAGCCCTTTAGGAATTTATCTAGAACCTTGAGACCAGGGTAGTCTATGTTGGTTAACCGGGATGAGCGTGTTCGGTTCCATCTCCTGATTTCATTTGGTAGCTTGGGGACGAGCTACGTTAAGGTGGGAAGTTTTTAAGAACTCGTGTTTTTAGAAATGGGTCAAAATCCCGACCGTGTTTGAACTTTTGATTGTTTTTTGAGAGGTCTGGAAAATCTGGGCAGTTTCTAGAAATTTCCAGACCACATGCCGTGTACTTTAAGTATGTGATGTGTATGTGTTAACTAAGTGACCGACCGTATGCTCACCGAGTACATGCCGTGTGATGACCATGTAGATGTTTCTTAATACACGGCATGTATTTATAGACACACCGTGTATCCTTAACTATGCAAGGCCAAGTGCATGTCATGTGGTTTCAGGTGTAAATTTCCATCTACACGACATGTAGTCTTCCTTGACACACTATGTAACCTTGTTCCGTGAAGAGGCCAACTCCTTGGTTGTGTGTTAACCGTGAACATGGTCCAAGACATGTGATGGAATCTTCCTAAGTTGGAGTTGGAATCACATCTACATGGTGTGTACATTGGAAATACATTCCATGTACTTTTATTTTTATTATATCTCTTGAGACGTTGTCACATCTTATTTCTGGAAAACACTTCTTCTTCCCCTTTGGACGAATGGTTCTTACAAGAACCACTAAAAAACTCAAACCCTCATAGATGCTTCATACGTTGTCTGTTCTTCAATCCGTTGGTGGCTATGGGACCACATCGAAAAGGATAACCCCACGCACCCTCCTTCGTCCTTGATCCCTCACCTGTTCCTCCGCAGATTCCATCTGAACAGAGTTTCAGGATTTGATGGAAACGCATATCTACTGCGATTAAGACCGATTCAAAGGCTGATATCAAAGGAGTGTCATCGTATGAGTATGATGTGGGTGGGGCATACGTTCATTCATGTTTTCATAGAATTTTTATGGTTGCGTCCTTCGGGCGCAACGTGGTGTATTGAGCGAAAGCCTTGTTTAATTATCTTCAATAGTTTATCTACATGTTGGGATGCCTCTGGGTATTCCCTGACCCTTATTTTGCTTGAGTGACTCCGGGTTAGTGGTCATAGCTCATTTGGGTAATTCAGCCGGGGGTGCCGAAATATGGATGAATTGGACCATTATTTAAACTGCGATGTTTAGACTGCTTATTGAATATTTGAGTTAAACTGCTGAGTTTAATTGTTAAATTAAGAAAGAGTGAGGTGCTAGTTTGAGACAGCACATGTTAGTGCAATTTAATTGTTTAGAAATTTCCTGTTTCATGTGATGATTGGAGTATAGTTATGAAATGTGTGATTTTGCCTATGTTGAACTTCTTGTTGTATTGGGCAAGGCCCAGATGTATTTTTGAGTGATGGGGATCATTGTTTGGGGATTTTTCTTGGTTTACTTTGGGTGGTTGCTACTAAGAGATTGGGCGTCATGGACGTCAGTTGAGGTAGTTGGACTGTCGGGTCGGGCTTTTGGCCCGGGATACTTGGATGGTGAGGTCATCAGACTTGATTGACAGGTTCACAGGGGCATGAGGTGTCAGAAGAGTTATGGATTGGGAACATATTGAGGTGATTACCACTCACTAGGTAATTTTGAGAAGTGTGCACATAGATAGACTCCGAGATGAGGTGGTACAGCCACTCGCTGGGTAGAGGTCCCCAGTAGATGTAGTTAGGTATATTTGGTTTGGGGAAAATGACATAGGAAGCCACATGGAAGGTGAGGAGCCTTCGGGAGACAGCTTTGAGGCAGTCGGGTTGGGGGAAAAGGCACGCCGTGATTTGAGGGAAGACATCGTTGTCCCTCAAGTTTTCTTTTGAGGACATGTATCTGTGTTCCTATGGTTGTTGTTCCATGGGAAGGTTGAGCTTCTGAGCAAGGTTATGATTGTTGGGCATACCTTCGAGACGTCGGTACTTGGGACACATGGTGTCAGGTGGCACGTAGTGCCATGTTACATTTAGAATTCCAGCGCTGGCCGAAGCATGTGACACATCCTGGTGGATGCTGAGCACCAGTGAAGTTTGTGTTTACTATTGGGCATTTTACTGTTTGTTGTTTTCTTATATAAGCATTTATACCTAAACACTTATATTAGGTATGCACCCTTGGGTGGTATCTTACTGATACTTGTCTGACACGGTACACAGGCCCTTCGGGACATGTGTAGACTATATGAAAATGCGTGCAGGTATAGGGTCAGCCTCAGGAGCTAGACCTTAGTGTAGTTGACATAGAGAGTATCATGGACCTTGAGGTCATGCCTTGCTGGAGTTACTTGTTTAGTTTTCCTTTTCTTGTATTAGCATGCTAACATTATATTGTAGCTACTGCTGGTTTTCCAATTCCACCGTCATATACATATTGATTTTTATGACTTTCTTTGGATTCATGCTTGGTTGTTTAGAAGTTATTGCAGTTGAGTGCTGGCATGTTGTTTCTTACCTTCCATTTACGTTGTTTCTATTTTGCTTCAGCTGTTTATTGATATTTAATGTGCTTCCGCTATGCGGGTCTTGTTCGAGTCTACTGGGTCATTTATTTCTGGTGAAACTTTTACTATTATACTCCGACCCGTACCATTTTATTCCTCCAAGAATGTATAGCCTCCCCACTATACCTATTCATACCCTCACTGCTACTCGCCACCATTTGGAATTCAGGGGAGGTTCACTTAAGGTAGTGACACCCGACCCGTTTGGCAGTGTTCGGGTGGTAGGACGGGTCCAGGTCATTACACATGAAACAAATTCTTGAGGAAGGAAGACTCCAACAGCTTAGGAGAAGAATAGCCATTGAGACCCCCAAAACATGACCTCATCTCACGGACCCAATGCCCTTTGATGAAGATATGGTCTAGAATCTCCTCCTGGTGATCAGCACAACACACACACTTGAAATAAAATGAAATTCATGTCTGCTTAATAAGATCATCAGTAGGAATTGAATTATTTTGGATCCTCCACACAAGAAAATTATGCTTTACAGGGAGTTCCTTGCATCACACCATCTTTCCCCAGTTTTACATCTTCCCAGATGAAATAAAAATCCTATAAAATCCTTCATAGAGAAGATTATTGATGATGATCCAGTAAAAACACATTTTTCAGGATCACTGTTGTGATCCATACACTAAAAAACATCATGTTGATGCTCATACAGATTAGTATTAATGGAAACCTCATGTCTGCTTTCTTGATTGATGGAAATGTCTGGGAGGGGACATCCAAAGAATCCAAGACAAGATCCTACCCAATTATGATGCCAGAAAGAGATCTCATCCTTTCCCACAATCCACTGAGAATGATTCTGAAGGTAAGGAAAGTGAGGGCGGATGATAGAACAGGGAGATGAAGCACTACCTTTAGCCAAATCTGAAGAAGAAGTGAATTTTTTGGCCATGAATATGCCCCATAATGTCTTCTCCTCAAGAACCTCCAACGCCATATTTTCTTGCATACACTAGAGAGTATCCGAGAGATTTCTGATATTATTACTACCCTCATTAATTGGCTGAGCCAATCTCAGCTAGGATGCCCAATGATGCTTAAATTCTATATTCACATCGCATATAAATGAGGCCATGATATTTTCAATCTGAAAGACCATACCTTTTCACACCCATGTAGTTGAGAGAGCATGAACTGGGGTATAGGAAAGCACACTATCAACCAGGGAAATTTGGCCTCCAAGAGATGGAATAAAATTCTTCTAATTCATGATGATTCTAGTAATTCCTCCCATAATTTTTAAAAAATGGCAGATACGTGGTATAGTGGGAGAAATGAAAGCTCCTAAATAATCCATAGGAAATATTATTCATTACATGTTAAGGTTATTGGACAAAGAAGTAGAAAGAATCTCTGAAAATCTACTTGAGATGTAACATTTAATTTTAATCTGGTTAATAACCTAGCCACTCCATTTGGAATAAACATTAAGGACTTTGTTGATATCATGAATAGGCCGTGTACTTGAATTCAAGAAAATTAAGGTATCATCAGAAAAAATAAGGTGAGAAATAGGACAAGAGTACCTCTTTCATTTGAAGGGACGAACATTCCCCTACCGGATACTCTGATTGATAAGGAGACTAAGAACATCATGGATCAAGATGAAAATGGTTCGGGATAGCGGATCATGTTTTCTAAGCCCGTGGGTCGCTTTGAATAAACCAAAATTATGTACCATGAAATAAAAACAGATCTAGGAAGAACTCTAGCACCTGAACAAGAGATCAGAGACCCTGTAGGAGAACCCCATTTTTTCAAATACTTTAATAATAATGTTCCATTCCACACGATCATCGGCCTTATCCATAACCAGTATAATGACCATGTTGGAACCTATAAAATTATTATGTATATCATTGATCATCTCTTGTGCAAGATCTATTGCCCTTTGGATTGTCTTTCCTTTAATAAAATTGTGTTCCTCATTCAGAATCATGTTGGGAAGGTACAAAGACATTATTCTCTTAAGCACCCGAGAAAGAACCATGTAAGAAATGTTACACATACTGACCGGGCGGTAATGCTGATGGGAGGAAGGATCTTTAATTTTGGGAATTAAAACCAGAGTTATCGAACTAGACACCTGAGGAAGACCACCCCACCTGAAAAAATCATGAATTGAACCCACCAAGTCACTCTTTATGGCGTCCCAAGGGGCTTTATAAAAAAACCCCGATGAAAAAATCCTGGCCTGGGGAACTCTCTGAGTGGAGGCCACCTATCAACCCAAAAATCTCCTTCTTGTCAGGTAAGGCTCCAAACAGATCATTGATAGAGGCTGAAACCACATGAGGGTCTTCTTTGAGGATATCCTCAATTCCACTCATGTAGCCACCTAGCATATTGAGATTGGGACCTGGAAGAATAGATTTAAAGTAGGATTCATCCAACCCTCTGATCAACTCTCTATTATCTAAATAGGACCCGTCATCCATTAGAATGTTGGGTCTAGAAAAACATTTTCTTTCTTTAATGAAAGCATGAGAAAATGAAGATTTCTGATCGCCTTCACGCAGCCTCTTAATCCGAGCATGCTCATGAAGCAGGCGCTCTTGCTTCAACAGCATGTCATCCAGTTCATTCTTCTTTAGGTGGAGATCACCGAATGTTGATTCATTACATTCATGATCAAGGATAAATTCGAACTGATCTATATCTTTATTCCCCGCTTCAACATCCTGAGAGGAGGGAGAATGACTCTTGATCCATGCAAGAAGATGTACCATCATCCTGTGAAATTTCTGATGTAATCAAATACAATAATTTCTGTAGGAGGGTTTTCTCCAAGAGATCATGACTGCATCCTGATACCTGGCCAATGAAAACCACGACTGGGAGAAAGAAAACCACTCGTCTCCTTTTTACCGTCGTTTACCCACCTCCGAGGAGCATTTTATAATTTTCATAAAACATATTTTTACCACATCTGTATGTTTAATATAAAAAATATAAGATACAAAGTTAATATTTGTATGTAAAATGTGGCTCTCTATGATGAAAATAATTATTAGTGAATGGTAACTTTTGACTTTTATATACCACGGTTAAAAGTAAATAGGGTAATTAAAGGTAAAAATGATATCATAATTACAATAACACATGTTCTAATTCTATTAGAAAAGTTTAATTTGACAAACAAACCTTAGGAATAAAATATGATCCCCTTTGGTCCACTTGGATTAGATTTGGACATTTTTTATTATTTTATTTAAAGAAGATTTAAAAGAGTTAAATTAAAATTTTATTAACTAAACCATTTTTAATATAGGGTTACACAAAATATATATTCAACTATAAATATTCATTAGAAATATAAAGAGATTTCATACATAATGGTATATTATTTATAATTTTTATACATTAAATAATTTAATTTATTCATGAAACAAGGATGTTGTAGTAATTACCCTATTAAAGAAATATTAAAATAATTGATATTATAAATATCCAAATAAATGTAATTTGATAATTTTGATGAATTCCACTAATTTTATACATAAATATGACATTATAGGGTTGATTAAATAATTTTTTTGAATTAATAAGTGTTTTTTTATTTTCAAAAAAATCAAATACTAAATAGTGTAAAAATCGACATAATTGAGTTTTTAAAACATATACTATATTATTACTGGATATAATATTCTTAAAAATATAAGGTTCGGCTAAAATACTTAGATAAGGTTATATATATTAATAATTAACCAATTGGGGTTCTTTTGGAAGTTTATATTATGTTTATTAACCATATAATATAAAAATAAAAAAGGACATGGTTAATGACAAAACTATTTAACTAAGAGTTAAATCTAAATGATAAGGTAAATATGGTGACCTAAACCTATCTAAAACCTATTAGTTGATATTTTTTAGACCCATCCCCACCTTATACTTTAAATAAATAATTTTTTAGCAATCCAAAACAATAAAAGATTTTATTATAAAATAATATTTCATGTTTTTTCTAGAGTGACCATCACCTCTCTTATAAAAGGACCGTTCACCTTCTCTTAATTTCAGACCTCCAAAACCTTTTGTATCAGCCAAACCCGGCCCAAATATCGTCCCAAAATTTCTATATTAATCCTAGAGGTCTTCATATTTTCATAAATGAATCATAAGGATCCGTTTTGATCCAATGAACATGAGGCTCCTGAAAAAGAGGTAAATATTTCATCACCTCTTTCATGTTATTTTCTTCTTCCACTTCCTCTTTCATTGTTGTTTCCATTATAAAATAATACCTATAGTATCTTCTTTATACATTGATGTTATTATAAAAACGGTACCACCATATTCATTATTCTGTCCATCGTATGAATGACAAAGTCACCATACGTGCTCACATACGGCTTACCGTCTCAAGGTCGTGGTGTAATATGTTATTCAAACACTTCATTATTTGTATATGTATGATAATGAGTATAAATAATGTAAATAATAAATATAACATGATAATTATTCAGAATATATTATATACCATCCAATTACATACAAATTCACCAACAATATAATGATATTGTCTCTCGTGTGTACATACGGATTACCATCTACACCAACGTGATGAGATTCATTCCCCATCGTAATAATTCAATAATAATTTTAATTTTATGATAAAAAATAATGTTTATGATCATAATATAATTATTTATATGAATCCAATGCATCCTATCTATAACAAACATCTCTTATGTAACGAAGTATATAAAGGAAAATGAATCAATTAACACCCAAAACGATGATACTACTAAAATATTATTAACAAAGAAATATTAGAGGATCATATATGATATCATATTTATGTATATAGTCATTTTATAATTTAATAACAATTTTTAACTATTATACAAGAGTTTAACATACCATCGACTATAGTAAAGTGCAAGGTAAGGGTTAATTTCACAATCTCTTTATCATCTAAGTTTATTTTTATGTATGTTTCTACTGGGACCTCATTATCATCAACATACGTGTTTTCATAAAATTTTAATTCAAAAAATTATTAATATTTACTATACTATGGTTAAAATTCATTTATACCCTTATTTGACCATATTTGTTTTGAATTTAATCTTTCCGTCATTTTCCAAACATGGTACTTTATGACCTTTTCGACAAAACTATGGTAAGAATGCCTTTTTTAACATATATGGTGGGTGTGGCTATTTTCAATCATTATATCATTGACGAATTTTCCCTTAGAAGAATACAAGAATATTTTCAAAAAAAAATCTTTTATATTTATATGACATTAAAAATATTTCAAAATAAAAAGATATATTTCGCTAAAAATGTTTTTATATAATCTATGCCAACATACATTGATGAATTTTAAGAAAGTTTCTTGTTGATTTATTATGTTTCCAAACATTCATATAGTATTGAAATTTATGTGATATTTTTGACTATGGATGCATTATTTTTATACCATTCATGATTTATGGGTAAAGTATTGACATTTCATATGTTAGTTATAATACGAATGATTTTGTTATGTTTAAACCTTTTCATATGAGGAATGAATTGGACTTAGTATGTGACGGGTGGAGCCCGCTATAGCTCCTCTATGAATTGGTAGGTGTCATGAGAAAAACGTGTTTCTTGATAAAATTCCTTGACAAAATCTTATTTGTAGTCTTGGCATAAGGCCTTGACTATGTGGTTATGAAGTTTGGAATTATGCATTAAAACATTATAAAAGTGGCTATTGATATTTCATGTAATTATTTGACTATTATAATATCCATGGGAATAATTAAATGGAATTATTTGATTTTATCATTTCTATATTATGCTGAATATTGAGTTTAAAAGGATTTTGTTTTAGTCTTATACATTTTTTTAAATGTTTATGCTTATTTATAAATTTTTCCGCAATATTTTTATCCTTACTGAGCATCCGAGCTCACCCATTTCTATGTTTTATTTTTCCCAATATTTGAATTATTATTTTATGGTTGACATGCATGGATAGTCTAAGAATGTAAGTATGTTAAAAAGGGAAATTTTTTTGTTGATATTCTTATTTCATGATGTAATGTATAACTAATGATTGTATCTAGTACATTCAATGATACTAAACTAATATGTCTTTCAGGATTAGATCCCTTGTGATTATTCCAATGTTATGTGATAATGCACTAACTCTGGGTAATTGGGTTCAGGGTGTTATAGTTGGTATCAGAGGAAGTTTAGTACAATAATTGAAACTATATTTAGAACAAATAGGATTAAAGAACATTACCCTAAGATAGGCTTTGATTATTAGTATAGAAGAACTTCCAAAAATAATGGTATTGAATGAATTTTGTGTTTTTTCCAAGAAATTCATCCCTGTCTAGATACAAGTGGGTAGATGCGGCTCTTGCATAGAGGTACATAGGGGTAAAACCCGAAAACACTACTTTGAGATAGACTAGAATAGGAACTAGTGAGCAACAACGGGCGATGCTTCACTCTTGGTTACAACACTCCCAGGGGATATGCTTAGGATAATTCAAATTTTCTTAACAAACCATTATAAAGGCATTATGAGTATATAACTCCTCAATGAAAACAATTTTATGATTATGGATTCTATCCATAAAATTTTCAATTTATGTTATATGTTTTACAAGTTTGGAATTATGTATTGAAATTCATAAACTAACCTAGTGTATGCCATTATTTTGAAATAACACCTAGTTGAAGGAATGGAAATCGTATCAATGAACATAATCCATGTTGAAATTTGCCTAATACTCAAGATAATTATAGTGGAGCTGGTGATGCAACTGGTGCTGGTCAGCTTATCCCCATACTGGGATAACTCACTCATGTTATGAATAATAACCTTAACTGTATCGAGTGCCCTGATCTGCAACGTGGACGATCAATGTAAGACAACTTCATGATGAAACAAACACCATCATTCAATGGGAGTATAAATCCATTAGTTGGTAAGAAAAAGATAAATTCCTTAGAAAAAATATTTCAGGCTTTGGAGATTAGGGAAAGGGAAAAAAATTCATGGTAGTTTATCACCTCACGGGAGATGAAGGTCAATGGTTGTCATTAATTAAAAACAAAAAAGGATGTTGAATAATACCTAAAATGTAATAAAGGGAGTTTAAATATATTTTAATTGAAAAAAACATTCCTTGTGACCATCGAGTGGATATGGAAAGACAATTTATGAGTCTGATGAAAAAGGAGGATGAGAATGTCGAAAAGTATGAGTCTAACATTACAAGGTCAGCAAGTCATGTTATAGATTATATATGTAACCAAAGGGGTAATATTGATCAATTCCTTGACGGCTTAAAACTCTTTCTCCAGTGAGTATTAGTCTCACAATCCATCTAATTATACGAAGATATTGACTCTTGTGAAATAAATAATGAAAAAGAATTCTCTATATCTTATGACAATAGGGAAAAGTATGAGAAGAAGAGACCTACTGAACAATATGGAAACGGAAATAAGGGGATGAAGGGAAAAGCTGAATGACCATCCAAAGATAAATATTGGAAGAAACAACCTTTTACTTTCTGGAAGAGAATGTGAGTTTGTTAAAAGTGTGGTGAAAAAGGCCACCAAGCTTGTGACTACAAGGGGATGAAAGTGGTTGTCAATGTTTAATACTACAATTGTAGAGAAAAGGGGCATTATATAAATTAATGTTCTATGAACCAAGGGAACATACCGCAAAAAATCCAAGGGAGAAAGGAAAATCTTCTATGGTCACTATTGCTGAGGTTGAAGCCCCGAAAGACATGGTGGAAGGTAATTTAATGGTTTCCTAAAGTTTAGACAATGATTTATTTTATTCTAGATCATCACATTGATTCATATCATCCCAATTTTCAATGAAAATTATATATTTTCAATCTTATTTTACGAGGGAGTTGTCAGTAAAAACTCTTAAGGGGTGTGTCATTGCAACAACGTTTTATGAAACACATACCATTAGGGAATATAAATTTTCTTTATCTAGTGATCTCATTATCATACCCATAAATGAAATTGATATAATCATTGGTATGGATTTCATATCAGACAATGATATGAAAATTTATAGTCAGAAGAAGGAGGTTACAATTCTCGATGATGATAAAGAGTACCTTATATTTATAGAAGAAACTTCACCACCTAATTCTTATCTAGATCCACCCCTAGTAGCTCAAATAAATTCAATTGTTGGGGGGAATAGAATTAAATAACTATGCTTGATGAAAGTAATGTTCAAGTAGTAGATGTTCATATTGTACATGAATACATTGATGTGTTTCCAAAGGATTTACCTATACATCCTCTAGAAAGAAAAATTGAGTTTTCTGTTGATTTAATTCTTGGTTCAAGACCCATATCGAAGACCCCTTAAATGATGGAAACTATGTAATTAGTGTAACTAAAGAGGACAATAGTGGAATTGGGTAATAAGGATTTTTTTCACCCCAGTGTTTCTCCATGGGAATCCCCTGTTCGTTTTTTATGAAGAAAAATGGATCTATGAGGATGGGGATCATCTAGAGGGAGATCAATTCTACGTAAATAGAGATCTGGTTTCCCCTACCTCTCATTGTTGATTTATTATACTAACATCATTGAGCTCAATATTTTTCAATGATAGACCTTCGATATGGGTATCATTACTTGTGTGTGAAGATGGAAGACATTTTGAAAACTGCATTTCGAACTAGGTACGAGCATTACAAGTTTATAGTAATGCCTTTTGGATTGACAAATGCACCCTAAGTCTTCCTGGATCTAATGAATTGAGTTTTCATGGAATATCTTGATGATTTATAGTGATATTTATTGATGATATCTTGGTATACTCTAAAATCTACGAAGATCGTGAAAATAACATGCGCATTATTCTAAGGACTCTTAGAAAAATAAATTATATGGGATGTTTAAAAAATGTGATTTCTAGTATCAATATATTTCTTTTCATGACCATATTGTCTCTAAAGACATAGTCTCTGTTAATTCTTCAAAGACAAATGCAATCCATGAATGGCCAGCACCGACAAGTATAAATGAGGTATGACATTTTATTGGTTTAGAAGGTTATTATAGACGATTCATCCAAAATATTTCCCAATTGGCTAACCCGTTAAACAATATCACAATTAAGGGGTTAAATTTGTTTGAAAAAAAGAGTGTGAAGATTGTTTTCCAGAAATAAAAAAAAGATTATTCAATGCTCTTATCTTGACACTACCATTTGGGAATGATGGGTTTGTTATTTATAGTGATGCTACAAAGAATGGACATGGTTGTGTCCTTATATAGAATGATTGTTTTATTTCCTATGCATCACGACTGTTAAAAATTCTTGTACAAAACTATCACACAAATGATCTTGAGTTAGCAGCTGTAATATTTGCTATAAAAATATGGAGACTCTATCATTATGGTAAAATTTTGAAATTTATACTAATAACAAGAGTTGGAAATATATTTTCTCATAAGAAGAACTCAACATGAGGCAAAGTAGATGGCTTGAACTAAACAAGGATTATGATTTCATTATACACTACCACTCGGGGAAGGAAAATAAAGTGGAAAATGCTTTGAACAGAAATTATCATGGTGTTCTGAATAAGATGAGAGTTGAAAATGATCCTATATACATCGATCTAGTAAAGATAAATATGGGCATAACCCTGGAAGGTGAAACATCAACGCATTTTTCAAATGGGTTCCAAACAATATTTACTATAATGAATAAGATGTTCTCAGACTGATGATGAAGAATTTCGAAAGAAGATTAAAGCTTTGAATGATGGTAGATTGAGTGACTTTATATATGAAGATAGAATTTTTAAATTTGGGAAGAGACTTTGTGATCCCGGTATACATGATCTAAATAGGGACTTTTGGATGATACCAATAGCTCCAATTTCTCTATAAACCCTGGTAGCCTTAAGATGTATAGATATTTGAAAGGAACATTTTTTGCAGGACAACAAGAAGAGGGTGATTGGTGATTTTATGTCAAGATGTATGGTTTTTCAACACGTGAATGGTGGTAGGAAAAAGCATGGATACTTTATGCAACCACATCCCATACCTGAGTGGGAAAGTGATAATATTATGATGGACCTTGTCTTGGGGCTATTAATGACTCCTATAAGGAATGATGCAACACAGGTCATTGTTGATCATCTTACCAAGTCATCACATTTTGTTTCTATAAGAGATGATTTTCTGCTTGAATGTCTAGAAAGACTATATATTAATGAAGTTGTGAAACTTCATCGAGTACCTCTATCGATTGTTTTTTTATTCTGATCCTCGTTTTACATCATGATTCTAGAAATGTATTCAAAAGGCCCGGGATACTGAACTTTGTCTCAATACTTCCTACAACCCTCAAATCGAAGGGAAAACATAACTAACTATTCAAACCTTAGAAGACATCTTGAGATCTTGATCACATGACTTTCAAGGTATGTGGGATCAATATTTACCTCTAGTGTAATTTTCCCATAAAAATAGATTCTATTCAAGTATTTATATGGAACCATATAAAGCATTATATGGAATGAGACGTCAGACACCAACTTGTTGGGATGATGTAGGCGAAAAAAACTCGTAGGCCAAGAACATGTTGAGGAAACAATAGAAAAGGTGATGATTATCCAAACCCACATCAAGGAAACCTAATGTAAAAAAATGGATATGCCAATAAATGAATGATGGATTTAGAATTTTAAGTAGGAAACCATGTTTTCTTGAAGGTAACTCTATGGAAGGGTGTTATACGTTTTAGTAAGAAGGGTAAATTGAGTACCAGGTACATCAGACCTTTCTATATTCTAGAACTAATTGCAGTTGTAGCTTATCGTTTGGCAATGCCTCCAAGTCTCTCCAATGTTCACAATATATTACAAATATCACTATTGAGAAAATACATGCCTGACCCAATCCATGTACTCACCTATGAGAAAATTGAACTGGAACATGATCTGTCTTATTGTGAATAGAATTTCAAAATTCATGATATTAGAGAACAAGTGCTGAGAAACCAGATGACTTGTCTAGGAAAAGTTTTATGGAGAAACCATAAGATAGAAGAGGCAATGTTGGAACAATAGTAACCTATGATTAAGAACCACCGAAATAATTTTTTGCAGCAATATTCTAGAAATTTTGGGGATGAAATTATTTTAAGGCGGGGAGATTGTAACACCCCAAGCTTCCACAATATATTTCCCTTTGAATAATGCAATAACATGCATTGTATGCGACATCGAGATTCTAACACACTACAACCAATCAAACAAGCTGTTATAAATAGTAATACAAATTTTTTGAAATTTTCTAAATTTTATCTTTCAATATGGAGTTCATTTTTTGGATTATTAATATTGAAATTGGATTAGGGTTAATTTTTTGGTTTTTTCTGAAAAAATTCAATTTTTGATGAATATGGAAAAACACTGCTTTATTGGTTAAAACCAAATTTTTATATAATTATTTATTTAATTTAAATTTATTTTAGGTCAAAACAGATACATAATACCTATATAATTTCAATATAATTCATTGGATTCATTTTATAATAAACTTAGATATATAAAAATATAATTGAACTCTTTACCGTCTTTTATCCACCTCCAATGAGCATTTAAAAATTTGCATAAAATATAATTTTACCACATCTGTGAGTTGAATTTCAAAAAATATGAGAGACATAGATAGTATCTGCAATTAAAATTATAATCAATAATATTATGTTATTTTTTGGTGAATAGTATATTTTGACTTTTTTTACCACGTTTAAAAATAAAGAGGATAATTAAGGGTACAAATGATATCATAATTACCCAAACACATGTCCTAATTCTACTGGATTAATTCTATGCGAACCAAAACAACCTTAGAAATAAAATATGATCCCCTTTGGTCCACTTGGTTTAGATTAAGACAATTTTTATTTTTATATTTAAAGAAGAGTTAAAAGAGTTAAATTCGATGTTTAATAACTAAAGAAAATTTAATATAAGGATACACATAATATAAATTCGACTATAACTATTAATTAGAAAGATAAAATTATTTCCTACATAATGTTATTTAATTTTTAATTTTTATATATTATATTATTTAATTTATTTATGACACAATGATAAAGCAGTAATTACTTTATTAAGGAAAGATTAAAATAATTGATATTATAAATATCAAAATAAATTTAAATTGATAATTTTGATGAATTAAACTAATTTTTGAGGTTATTATGACATTTTAGGATTGATTAAATAATTTTTGTTTGATGTAATAACCCTATTATGATTTTCACAAAAATCAAATACTAAATAGTGTCAAAATTGACATAATTCTTTTTAAAAAAATACGATATTATTAATGGATATAATATTCCTCAAAATATATGGTTTGGTCAATGGGCATTGATGAGGTTATATAAATTAATAACAAACCACTTTGGGTTATCTTGGAATTTTATAGTATGTTTATAAATCATATAATGTAAAAATACATAGAGACATGGTAAATGAAAAACTAATTAACTAATAGTTAAATCTAAATGATAAGGTTAATATGGTATCCTAATCCTATCTAAAACCTATTGGATAAGTGGTGTTTGACCCATACCCACCTTATCCTCTAAATAAATTATTTTGGAGCCATTAGAGATCGAAAATTCATTCATTATAAAATAATATTTCATTCATTTCCTAAAGTGACCCTCACCTCTCTTAAAAAAAGTCACTTCCCTTATCATAATTTCAAACCTCAAAAGCCTTTTGGCTCGACCAACCCCTACCCAAATATACTTCCAACTATCTTATCTTCATCATAGAGGCCAACTGTATGTCAGAAATCCTCCCTATGGAGTGATTTTGATCAAATAAAAAGGATTAACCCAAATAAGAGGTGAATATTTTTTCACCTATTTCATGTTCTTTTCTTCTTCAACATCCTCTTTATTTGTTGTTTTTATTCTAAAATAAGTACTACAATATCTTTTATATACTGTGATTTTTTTATTAAAATTCATACAACCATATTCATTACTCTATCTATCATATGAATTACAATGTCACCATATGTGCGTATCTATGGCTTACCATCTCCAGGTCGTGGTGTAGTTTTTTATTCAAACACTTCATTATTTGGATGGGTATAATAATGAGTATAACTATTTTAAATAATAAATATAAAATTTAAATGATTATATATATATATATATGATATATCATTATATTATATACAATTTTATCGTCAATATAATGATATTTTCACTCGTGCGTACGTACGGATTATAGTCTCCATGAACGCGATGAGATTCATTCCCCATCATGATAATTCAAGAATAAGTTTAATTTTATGATTAGAAATAATGTTTATGAACATAATATCATCCTTTATATGAATCAAATACATCTTCTCCATGACAAACATGGTTTACATAACCAATCATATATAGGAAAATGAATTAGTTAACACCGGAAATGATGATACTACTGAAATATTACTTGGAAAACAATATTAGAAGATCATATATGATATCTTATTTATGTATATTATTCTTTAATAATTCAATAAAAATGTTTCCACTCTTATAAAAGAGGCTTACATACCATAAACTAAGGAAAAGTACAATGTAAGGGTTAATTTATCAATCTCTTTATTATACGAGGTTGTTTTTATGTACGTATATACTAGGACTTCATTATCATCCACATCAGTGTTTTCTAAAAAAATTAATTCAAAACATTTTAACTATTTACTATACTATGGGTAAAAGTCATTTATACCTTTATTTGACCATATATGTTTTGAAAGGAATCCTTCTGTAATTTTCCAAACAAGGTACTTTTTGAGAAAATTATTGTAAGAATGTCTTTTTTAACTTATAAGGTGGGTGTGGCTATTTTCCGTAGTTATATCATAGTTGAAGCTTCTCATACAAGATTATAATATTATTTTCAAAATAACTGTTTTATTTTATTAATATGAATTTCAAATGATTTCAAAATAGAAATAGATATTTCTCTAAAAAAAGATATGATTTAATCTATGTCAACATCCTTTGATGGATTTTAATCTTGTTTGAAGGTGATTTATTACGATACAAAACTTCTATTTTTTTATGGTTATGTGAAATTTGTAACTATAGATGTGTTATTTTTACACCATTCATGGTTAATTGATAAAGTATTGACATTTTTTATGCTAGTTTTAATATGAATCTTTACGTTTTGTTTAAACCTTTTCATATGAGGAATGTATTGAAATTAGTACGTGACATGTGGGGCCTGCTATAGCTCCTCGATGCATTGGAATGTCTGATGAGACAAACTAGTTTCTTGGAACAAGGCTTTGAAAAAATATTATTTTTAGTCTTGGAAAAAGGCCAGGACTATGTGGTTAGGAAGTCCTGCATCATGCATTCCATCATTATGAAAGTGGATATTGATATTGCGTGCGATTATTCGAGTAGTAGAATATCCATGTGAATAACTAAATAGAATTATTTGATTTTATATTTACCATATTATGGTGATGTTTTTTTTAAGGCTTATTTTAGTCTTATACATTTCCTTAAATGTTCATTTTTATTTATAAATGTTTCCATTATATTGTTATCCTTACTTAGCATCTGAGTTCACCCCTTTCTATGTTTTATTTTTCCCATGATGTGAAGAATATTATTATGGTTGACCTACAGGGATAGGCTAAGGATATAAGTGTGTTCAAATGGATAAAAATGTTTGTAATGTATTTATATTATGATGTAATGTAATACTTATGAAAGTATATAGTACATTCGAGGATGCTAAACTGGTTGGTATTTTAATATCTGATCCCTTATGATCATGCCTATGTTTTGTAATAATGAACTGACTCTGGGTAATTGGGGTCCGGGCATTACAAGAGAGAGGGTCCAAAAGGGATATTCATTCATCCATCCTCCCATTAGAATGTTGGGGAACCCCCCCCCCCCCCCCCCACACACACACATGGGCTCAGAATCCCCAAGGAGTTAGTCTACCTAACCGGTGGGGTGGGGTAGTGTATAGAAACACAAAATTACATGATATAATATAACTCACAACCTCACTATGTGAAATATCTATTCATTGACTCTGCTGCAGCTAAGGTCTCTCAGAATCCTATCCACCACTACTAAAAATATGAATCCTATAAGCACACATCCTTTTAAAGAGCTACATTAGATTAATTAATCCCTTTTGATCAGTTTCAAATTTTTTAATTCATTAATTAAACTATAATTAAATATTAAAAATTCAACATTATATTTCATTATCACCACACCCAAATTCCACTGTTCCTTTAAATTTCAACATCACCATTGATCCCCCAGTAATCCCTAACCCCATTGGTTAACATCATTTATTCAATAATTTATTAATATGATTTTTTTATTTCAATATTTCTAATCATTTTAGAAAATTATACTAAGATTCCCAAAACAACGGGCTCAACCTAGTGGGTAAGTGGACTACCCATCGAGTATTTTCCACCTATAGGAAGAGTGCAGACCCTTCCTCCCTTGAGAAGTTAAACACAAAAAGAATTTGGCATACCATGCACTTCACCCATTTTGGAAAGATGGTATGAAAAACCAAATGCCTTGAGTAGTGGGGAATGTAAAGCAGATAAAAAACCATAAAGATTCTGTAATCATCCAAACATTGACATCCATCCCGTTTCATCATCATTGGTTTCATCCCCAACACACACATGCATAAACCAATGCATCTCGTCACTCTAGGTTTCAACTTTTTCAACAAACAATGGGCCTCCCCGCACCCACATATCATATCAGCCATCCAAGATCACATCACAACACAAGTAGTAGTAAAAATATATCATATCAACTAGGATAATTTCCCTAAAACATGGCATTCTTCCTTCACATTTAATGATCTCTCATAGCTCCAAGCATAAGGCTCTTGGCGTTTATAAGAAAGAGGATAACTTAGATCCCTATGAGGAATAATATTTTATCTAACAACCAGTTCTTTTATACATCTTGAATTAAACAGTTCATTAACATTATGTTCTGAATATGGAAAACCAAAACAGTAAGCCATCAAAAATAATTAAACATGCTTACTTCATCAATTTTATTAACATCAAATTACAACAACAACCATCATATTCATTTACATGCCACATTATCATTGAAAAATAATTATAATTAATCCTTTTTTATGTTCTTTATAATTTTTTTCAAGAAAAAAAATATAAAAAAAGAATATATATCACACTATCTAGAAAACAAACGGCAATATCATACCATCGATATGAATTTATTAATTAGGGTCAAATATTTATTATGAAAATTACATTACGGTCCAGTGGGTAAATAATTATAACACTATGAATGAGCGTAAAATTATAGAGAAGAAACTAATCCCCTTCCTCAACGGGTTCTTAACATTCATCATATGAGAACGATCAACACAACATATTATAATCGCTCCCTCATGACCACTACATCAACCTAAGGACGCCTCAGCATGACATCCTTAATAGAAACCCATGAAAAATCAATTAGAATTATGTATATCAAATTCCATAAAATGGAAAGTAGAAATGAGATATAAGGATTGAAGAAAACACAAGAACAAAGTTAAATCATACCTTCTATCGATGACAGATTAACTATTGTTTCTTGCACCAAAATAGGGGGAGTTCATGTAGCAGGTTGAATCTTTAAGGGGAAAGAGTACATGGATTAATGTTCGATCACACTACTCCTATGGGATGATGAAAAGGATAAAACATCTCACACCATGGTACATGACGATAGAACAAGTGAGGAATATATATCATCCCATTAGAAGATTTATGGAGTATTAGTTTATGATACCCTAGATTTTCCATTAAAAGAGGATTACATTAAACCATGCAGTTTGAACATGTAATGGAATCCAGAGCCTTCATAAAATTAATATAGGAGTTATGTACATTAAATCTTTGTTAAATCCTTAAAAAGAGGCCTTGAATGCATTTTATGTCAAAGAAAACATCAATGGGTCGAAACTCTAGGAAGATGGAAACACTTTACACCTACCGATGCTGGAAACAATGTACACCTACCAATGCTAGATACATTGTACACCTATCAATGCTGGAAACACTATAAACCTATCAATATTGGAAATAGTGTACATATACTAATGTAGGAAACACTGCACACCAACTATTTCTAGAAACACTACACACCTAACGATGATAGAAACATTGTCCACCAACTGATGCTGGAAACACTGTACACCTAACGATTTTGGAAAAATTTGACACCTTCCGATTATGGAAACATTGTGCTCCTACCGATGCTGGAAACAATGTACACCTAGCGATGCTGGAAACACTATACACTAACTAAAGCTAGAAATACTATTCAATGAACTATAAGTTTTGTAAAGTGTTAGGGATATGTCACCTGGACCTCCCGGAACACCTCAGACACCAAATTTCGGAAAAGAAATTGATAGGAGATGTCTGGAGCATTAAATTAGACACCTATAAAAAAATTCTCATCTTTGAGAATTCAAAACCATATTTATAGGAAATATAAAAGTGGACCGAAAAACAACCCATTGAGATACCTCTCAAAAGGGATTAACACATAAGAAGAAGAAAAGACGGTCATCTCATAAACACGAATGGACTAAAATCCCATAACAAAAATAGTCCCATGAAAAGATTCAAAAATCAACCAACTCAGGGTACCTATCATGTATATGCGACTCACATTCTGAGGTACTCTTTTTTATGCGAACGTGTCTCCAAAAGACACGAACAGAGGGGATAGAATTCCCACGCAACACCTCTTGTATTCTTGGATCTCTATATACTACTCCTCGAAGGATGCATCATCATCAACATAGATCTCTCCACAATCAATGAAGTGAGATTCATAATGAATTAATGATGCAGATGTGTCTTAATAAAAATGTCTTGTATATAGCTAATCTGCAGGGGAAGTGCTATAAGATACAACATGACTCCAATATAAGCCAACACCTTGAAAGGTCCAACAAACTGGGGAGACAACATACTTCCATGAAAAAACCATCGATGTGCATTACGATAAGCCACCTTCAGAAACATGTGATCCCCAACATCATACAACAAAGGTCTCCTCCTTTGATCATCATATGATTCTTGATGATCATGTTCTATCTTCATCCTCTCACGAATCACCTAAACCATCTATGTGGTATTTTTTACTAGTTCTGGTCTGAGAATTTTTCACTCTCCGACCCTATTCTAGCACGATAGTGGACAGAAAAGTCGGCTACACAATGATTTAAACGGTTCCATACAGATAGTGGAATGAAAATTATTTTTTTATTAGAACTCCACCAATGTTATGTTCCTCATCTATGAACCTCCAAAATCCAGGACACAAAAGCACACCATTTATTCAAGTGTCTAGATGGAATGCTCTATCTGACCGTTCATCTATGGATGGAAAGAAGTGATTAGGGATAGATAAGAAAAAAAATCATTCTAGATAATTCTATACACACTAGTGGTCAAATGAGGATCTTGATCAGAAATGATCATCCTAGATACTTTGTGGAGTCCCACCACCTCCTCCAGACACTACCTCGAGAAAAATTCCACTATGCTCGACTCCTTTATCTCTATAAAGTGGGAGGATATTGTTAAACGGTCGACTACCACCCAAATAGCATCATGTCCTCCCTGAGCTCGAGATAAACTAGTAAAATAGACTCTTGTAATGTCCTCCCACATCCACTGAATAATATATGACGGCTGGAGTAAACCACCATGGACATAGTGCTCAACCTTCACATTCTAGTAGACCATGGATTGAGACAAAAATTCTGCATGTGCACACTTCAGATGAGGCCACCAAAACTAACTCATCTAGGCATGATACACATTTTTCATGCTAGGATGTACTATTATAGGTGAACTATAGGTCTCTCTGAGAACCATATCAGGCATCGCCAAATGATTCAAAATCTTCCCTTGATACATCACTTGGACTTGTTTTTTCTCAGCCCAGCAATCAGGGGCCACGCCACAAACAACTCAGTCTCTCTGTACATCCACCTTCATATACTTTAACTGAGACTCTTCCACCTACTACACCAGATATGATTGAACCATCATCTGAAAAAGAAAACATATTCCACCAACATTCCCATATCAAGATGTAATTCTGAATTTTCTTCAATCACTCTCTGGGAATCACCAGATTCATTTTCTACATCACTGCCAGACATCATGCTCACAGATTCAGCCAAACCATTCCCCTTTATAAGTGTATATGATATTTCAAAGTCGTATTCCTTTAAAAACACCATCCAGTAATTTTTTCTCAAGGTCAAGTAACGTTGGGAGAAAACATACCTCAGGATATTATGATCGGTGAAATCCACAAAGTTTTCTCCAATGAAGTAATGTATCCACAGTTTTAGAGAAAACATCACTACGGATAATTAAATTTGATGGGTGGAATAATTATATTCTTGGGGATGTAACTACCAGGTCCCATAAGAAACAACCAATCTCTTCTGCACTAAAACACATCTGATCCCCAAGTGTGATGCATCATAGAAAACATCTACTCGAAATACATATTCATGAAGAAAAATAACTTTATAACTTACCAATATCTCAATTAGATACTAAAAATATTTCTAAAATTGATCAGTCCACATGAACACATAATCCTTTCTATCCAGTATTGTCAGATGAGTCGCAACCTGAGAGAAATAATCTACGAACCTCATGTATTAGCCTTTACAACCAAGGAAACTTCTCACATGTTCCATTATATTAGGTGTTTTCGATGACAGAACTGCTTCTATCATTGATGGTTCCATAGCTAATACATATTAGAGGAGTCGCAACTAATGCATCCTTCCACACTATGTTTCAACTGATGGCATAAAAAATGGGCCTCCCTACCATCTCACATAACAATAGAAATCTAGGCTCACATCACAACACAAGTAGTAGGAAACATGAATCATATTAACTGGGATCTTAGACCTTAAACAATGCATTCTTCCTTCACACTCAATGTGATCTCACAACCCAATGTATAAGGCTATAGGCATTGACAATAAAAATGGTATCTCAGAACCCCACAATGAATTATCTTTTATCAAAAAACCAGTTCATTAATTCATCTTCAATAAATAGGTTCATTAATAGTAGGTTCCAACTATGGGAATCCTAAATAAAAAGATGTCATAAATAATTAAACATGCTTACTATATCAATTTGATTAACATTAAATTACAACAACAAGAATTGAAATCATTTACATGCCACTTTATCATTGAAAAATAATTACAATTAATATCAGTTTACATTATTTACCAATTACCATCAAAAACGATAAGCTATAAAAATAAATCATTGATATCACACTTTCGAGCGAAATAAGAGGCCATAACATACGATTGATATCAATTAATATATATCTAGTTCAAATATTTATTATGTTAACTCTATTATGGTGCAGGGGATAAATCATGCTAACTCTATGAATGCACATAAAATAAAACAGATGAAATGAATATCCTACCTCAAATTGTTCTTGACATTCATTATACGAGAACGATCCTCAAAACGGATTACGATCGCCTCCCCTGTGACAACTTCATCAACCCGAGGACGCTGCGGCACAACAGCACCAATCGACACCTTAGAAAACTTTATTAAATGAAAGGATATCACATGCCAAAACATGAAAAGGTTAAATTAGAGAAGAAGGAGCAAAGAAAATAGAAGAACTGAGGTAAATCAATCCTTCTATAAATAATCGAATGACCCTTGCTGCTTGCACCAAAATAGGGGGTGTGCATATTACAGGAAGAAACTTTAACGAGAAATGATCCATTGTTTAAGGTTTTATCACACCACTCATATAGGAAGAAGGATAGGATTTAGAATGTCACACCCATGAACATGATGGTAGAACATGGGAGGAGGATATCTCAGGACATTATAAGATTTACGAAGAACCGGTTTAATATATAGTGGTTTTCCATTAAAAGAAGATTTCATTAAACAACACAGTTTGACCAAGTAAAGGCATCCTAAGCCTCAAGAAATTTAATATAAAATTTATGGGCATTAAATCGGCCTTAAATCTCATAAAAAAGGGCCTTGAATGACTTTATGTCAAAGAAAATGTCAAAGGGGTGAACTGTAGGAAGCTAGAAACATTGTACACCTACCGATGCTAGAAACACTATTTAGAAAAATCTAATTTTCGAAAATTTTTATCGATGACTCACCTTGAAATTCAAGAACACATTAGAAACCATATTTCAGCAAAGGAATGTACTCGAGAGGTCCGGGCCATTACAATTGTGGGGATGATAGAAATTTTATTAATAGATCAATGTACTAATCTTGGAAATCAATAGTGTTTAATATTAATTAATTAATTGATAATTGAATAATTAATATTTAACTTTGATTCATGTATGAGTGTTTGGGATGTAGTACATAGTAGTGATTTTCTGATTTCTAGTGTGGCAAAAGCTTCAGAATATTTTAAGGCTTGTTATTTTACATTATTATGGTTATGTATTAAATGTTTTATATTATTCGATTTCATATTCTACACCACCCAAATAGATAAGGAATCTAAAATAGAAATATTATGGGGGGTATTTTCTCCAATATCGCATATGTAAAGGGTATGGATAGATAACGTCTCTAGCTCCATCATCCTATATTTGAAAGTGGTTTAAGAGTAGGTGAATCCAAATTTGTGATTGATTATGGTATGGGGTGTGTTATTACACTTGATTTAATGGATATTATATTAAATATACAATTATTTTTTTACTATAATAGTTTGAGGATATATCACATACAAATATTCATTCAAGGTGGATACAAATTCCCATTAGTTTAAATGAATTTTATTGATATATTATGTTATAATGAATTTAAAAATCCTATAGTGGCTTCTGAATTTACCCTTGGTTATGAACATAATTGATAGGATGAGTTTTTTTAGGATGCATAGAATATAGTAGGGCTGAGATATGATTTAAGGAGATGTAGGATTACTTCAGGAAGGGATGAACACTGGACATAGGATGTTGGTTCATCATAGTAAAAAAAATGGCGTAACTGGCAATGGGGTACCTTAATTTATAAATATTTTTTATAGAATGATATTAATCTATGCATTATATATTGAGTGATCCATGGTTTGGATGGAAAAATAGGTATACCTATTGAGGTTATGTGTTGGTACCATTTATTTAATCTGTACGCGTAAGTATTCTTCTTTTACATTTTACATGAGATGTTTTGGGGGAGGATCCCACTAAGTATACATTTTCTTCCCATAATATATATATATATATATAAAATTAGTTTTCTTTATATGTAGAAGATAATTGATAAATGAGAAAAAAATTACTATCTTTAGGAGATATTATGGATTTTTTTTGTTCTTTGAAGTCACTAATAAGGATTTATTTTTATATTTTTAGTGGTCCCAAATTTGGCGCATTACATTAATGTATTAGGATTCCATGTTATTTGTTGGGATGATTTATTTATGATTTGGAGTTGGTTGAAGGTTTATCATATTATCTATTATTCCTTAAATAAATATTGATGGTAATGCTTCCCATATTTCTGGAATATGTACCCTTATTTATAGTATCCAACCTATGTCCTATTATAGTCTTGTATTAGGGTTCATTTTCTCCATTTCATCACTGTCTGGTCAGGCGGGGTACCACTGGAAGGAGGGGGTTGTGTCCAAATTATATCAATGATAATTATTGATAGATAGAATATAGTTTATAGTTAATAACTAGTGTTGTTTGTATATGTCGGTAGGTAAATAGTATTAATTATACTTATTACAAGACATAAACAATAGTAACATATAGAAAATGGTTATTTTGGCTACATGTAATCCGACGTAAGTACCAACAACATCACCAAAAAACCAAGTGAAGTTAAATTTTTAATGGTTTATATACCTATCTAAGGATAATTAAACATTATTTAATACTACTCAACATAAATTCAGTATAAAACGAAAATTATGCTAAATTGATATTAAAATAATCATTTCCTTCCTTAAGAGTCCCTAATTTTTATTCTTTTATGATAATGGATCTATTTCGACATCTCTTATCGGTTCATGATGAAGTCATTCATTAAGATGTTCTATAAGATCTCCTCACATTGTAGTTTAATGATGAAGAAACATGTAGGACACACCTACATTTTCATATCCCGAGTCTATTCAAGTACTAGGTCTCTATTTCTATTCAGGGGAAATAATGTTTTCTAATGGTGGAGGATATTTCTTTCTATTTGATTCATGTGTAGAAAGAGATATGGGTTTTCATTGGATGTGATGATTTTTCAAGGACTTATACTACATGTCTTAATATTTTACCTTGATAATCATGTGGAGTATTAATATTACTAAGAGATGATATGTGATCATTTTTAGGTCATGTTTTTTATCTGACCATGACGAAATCTTGTCAGATGAAAATATTTTTTCTCTACTATGTGATTTTTTGAATTATAATCATTATATGTTATTACAAATTTGAGTTACTATGATATTTATGAAACCAATTGATCATTAAACCCCTTAATTTTATTAATAATAAAACATATATATAATTCATAACATTTCTATACTAAAATAAATAAAAGTTGTTTCAAATTATTAATTTTTTTTGCTAAAAATCATTTTTTTGATTTTCTAAAAGCCGGATTGAGGGTAGCCGGTTCCCTTGTACATCAAATTCAAATTCAAATTTCAATTAACCGCTCCACCACCATCACATGAGTCCCAACACGCCGCTCACGCGCCGGCTTCGAATACCGAGGACCATCGAATACTGTGTCACCTTCAGACGCTCATGTCTTATCCGCATCGCCCTCGAGACACGAGCCTTCGCGAATCCCAACGTCCCCTCCCTCCAGATCGCTGGCGAGACACGCCGGACCTGTACCATACAGAGCAACGCCGGCGAGATCCCGTCGTCCCCGATCAAAACATAACGCCGACAAAAAATACCAGCAACCGTCGTCTAACGCCGGCGTACCACATCACCGACCTTCAGCATCATCATCGTCGTAGGAAACATGACCCATAACATCACCGCTTCAGACCAAAACCGTAAGCAATGAGGCAGAAACCCTCGACACATCACACAAACATCAGCAATGCACACACCGCTGCCTGCAACCCCACCGCCCTGAACAAGGGTTTATTTGACAAAGATCCAGCTATCGTCCTCATCTGCACAAAAACAAAACAAAAGAAAAAGAGATCTCCCAACGCCACCATCCAACCAGATCAAAGATGCAAATCAACCTCCAAAACACCCAGATCTAAGGCCAAAGTGGAATCCTCAATACACCAGACCAGGGGCTCGGGCGCAGAATCAACATCGAGTCGCAAAGACCTCGATGCGCGCAAGACGAGCCAATAGGAGGTCGAGACAGGAATAAGAACACTGCCTCAACCTCCGAACTAGGGAAGAAGGAGAGTAGATCCAGCCGGCGGAGGCGGCATGAGGGAATACCTGGCGGAGAGCAGAGCCCCTTACGGGCTCATTCTTCTCTTTTCTTCTAAATATGATCTGTTTCAAATTATTAATTATTTTCCATATGTCAAATGATTTTTTAATTTTATTGAAGGATTCACTATTTTATGGAAAATTATGAAAATTATCCATAAACATATACAAAGAGGCTAAAATAATGTTCTAGAATTCAATTGTGTAAGATAAAAACCTGGATAAAGCCATCCATTATCAATGATGATAAAAAAGTAACTTTTATTATTTATTTATATTTCCAACTGATAAAGTGTTCCCTTTAGTAGATCTTTTTTAGTTATAATGTATCGATCATGTAGGTGAGTACAATATCTAAATAGAACAAAGTAGGATGCTTCTTTATATATAATTCTATTTTAGGGAAGGATCATACTCTTCCTATGAGTATTGGCTCCTGCATATAGTGCATAGACATATATGGGCCCGATCATGGGTCTACATGTTCCTTGGGCCACACTATACTTCTTAATAGCATTGATGAACATTCATTCATGATGCATCATCTTAAATGATTGAGACGATGTCCCAAATTTTTTCCTTCCAAACAATATAATAACAAAACTACTAAAACATTTGATTAATTAAAAAAATAAAATTACTAAATTAATAAATTAAAAAAACATTCAAAAAATTAAATAAACAAATTAATAAGTTTAATATATATATATATATTATAAATATTAATAACTATTATATATTGAATAATAATATATACAGCAAATGAAATGAAATAATTTTACAAATATAAACTAAAAATGATTAAATTTGAATAAAAATATTAATGATGTAATTAATTAAAATATTTATTGTTAAAAATTATGAAATTTAATATAAATATATATAAATGAAAAATTATAATAAATATTGTATATAAAATATAGATATATTATATAGTAAAATTATTATAGAAAATTAAAAAAATGAATGTATTGTAATAATTTGAAGTGCGAAGATCCGTGTGGGATCACTAAGAGGGGAGGGATTGAATCAGTGATCCCTTTTACTTTTTCAAAAAAATTTGTTTTATGTTAAAACTTGTTTGATGGTTGAATAATCAATCAAATATTCTTGTGTCTCTCATATTATACTTGAATAATTATATAAATATAAATTCGTATAAGATAATAATTTACAAGGGTTAGTACAAAGAACTACTCAATGTCATGTTCATTATTCTCCCAAAAATAGGTTATCTACCGTATTGTCATAGAAAATTTAAATTGTTGATATAGAGTCACATTCTATCTATCTTGAATCCCAAAAATCGGTTCTTACTAATGCATCTCATAGTGTTAAAATAATTCAAAGTGGCATGCTCCATAATCCACACTAGGGAATTCTCATCCTATGTCACACAATAGAAAAATAATCCTAAAACCAAGAATGAATCTTTCCTTATTTTTAATGTATTGATAAAATATTGGTGGATATATTAATATTCCTATAATTTCTAGTTAGTTCACAATTTCCCATGTACCTATTCATATACATTTAAAATGATTTCTCGTCAGGCTCATAAATCACATATCACCTGTATTTGATGAGTTACATCAGTGTAACAAATTCTTGGGATGATTAATTCTTCTGATGATGTAGTCTTAGCATCACATATACGTGAAAGATGTGAAGATAGATTCAATAAGATTATTATATACAATGATTTTATTGAAAAATTTTTGCATAGTAAATATGCTTGAATTCTAAAATATTTTTTGGTAATTTATTTATACGGCTCATTTATTTTCATAAAATAGTAATCTCAGGATACATTTGTGTATTAAAAAACTATGTACAAAATAGATGTTTTCTTCAAAAATTAAAGTTTCTGACTATTATAAATAAATAAATTGATCAAAAAAGACTCTTCACCACAACCCAGATATTATCAAATTGTATATTTTCGGTAAAAAAATGTCGCACACATCACACATAAAACAATATAATATTTATAAAAAATTATCCACTAGTTATTGAAATAGTTATCCAATGTTAATTATATGAATGTTTGAAACATTATAAAGTAGTTCAATTGTCTACACGTATAATTTTAAATCATCTCAATGAAACATTCTAATTCAACTCTACAAACAGTCACTGGAAAGCAACCCTACAAAGCATATAGTCTCAATGAAGACTCCCATAAAAAATTTCATTTGCGGTTTATCATGGTAACATTTATTCTTCTACAAAACAGTATCTATAAACTCAATTTGGACATAGAAAAACTCTAAATAGGATTTTAAAATAAATTATCTTTTACTTCATACATGAAACAAAAATCATTTATACAAAATAACTTCATTATGTTTGTACAGTATTTTCAATATACCCACTTTAAGCACTATCCAGGAAGCATCTCAAATAGAATGATATCCACATACATCAACTAATTACCTAATTAATTCCTCAAAAACAGGGCTTCACTAGTTTATCACCGCAAAGAAAACTCATATTCAAAGCAAAATACTATCACACCTATAATTACATTACTACAAAATACATGAAAGTCATCATAGCATCATAAAATCTATTAATTCTTATTGGTTCACCTAGCTTGTTAAATTCATGTGATATCTTGGTAAACAATTGTGTCATATATGGATATCTTCATCTCTTGAAGGTAAAGGTCACATTAAGAAAAGTCATTCCATATAACATATTTCACATGGTATCTCTATATGACTTAAAAATAAAAAATGCAGCTTTTCATAGAAACTGGTGCATGTAGAATAAATCATCTACAATGCATTATGTCCCTAAAGTGTCTTTTCACAATGAATTTTATAATGAACCTCCTCATGAATCACTCATATGTACGATTCATAATTGGAAATAATTTTTAATGATCTTTGAAAATAAAAACATATATGTTTTTTCAATCTTTTGTGGAGTGAAAGATGACATTGCATGATAGCCATGTTTGTAGGTGCTCAGTCTACAAATACTTGATCGTGGTGGTTTTAATAAATATATACTTATCTGGATTATTGAACTCTATATAATTGATGTATGATTACACATGGAAGCCTTTTTTAGGTGTTTAGACTACAAAACCTCAACCATTAATGGGTTATTCATGAATAGATTTTATACAATATATTAAAGGCAACTTTCACAATAATATGTTAGCTCAAAGTTAAGATAAAATTATTACAATAAAAAAAACATAATATGTTTCATTTTAAAGGATTTTTGTATCATACTAATGAACTGATGTCCCACATAGAACTCCACAAGAAGTATCTCTCCAGAATTTTAACCAAGTCATGACTGATGTTTAGTAGAGTAGAAAATAAGGTTCAACAGTTAGACCACCTACACACACCATGACCTAGTCTTCAGCCCAACGGGCATCTATCCCATACGATGTGTTTGCACTCTGTTTGTATTAATATAATAGCCCAAAATTCTAAAGTAGGAACATTGTATTTGATAGCGTCTATTATACACAACACGAAGCATTTAAGATAATATGACATCTCAGGACGTTACATATTAATTTATATTTTATATAAATTTAAACTATGATATAAATATAAATGAATTAAATAATGAATTATCTTGCATTACACACAACAAAGACAATATTTTTTAGCTTTCTTTACACGTGAGAGAGATTGTTACCAAACAACAATATATTATTAAAATATAATTATTTTATATAATAAGATATAACCAATCCCAAAATAAGAAGATATAAATACATATAACTTACATATGAAATCACATGGTTTACACAAATATAATATGAATACATTGGTTAATTATTTATTAGAAAATAGAATACAAAAGAATTGAATATAAGGAAAATACTTTTATATTCACAAAGGTGTTTTATTAGAAAAAATTAAATTAATTACCATTATCTAATTATATTAATGATATCTATATATTATATATCCAATTAAATATATTTTTAAATTCCTACAATATATTTTATAAGGATATGTTAAGAACAAACATAACAGTACACATGAAATTATATATTTTTATAAAGGCATGTTTACCACATTTTAACGGAGTAGATAAATTAAATATGAATCTATAAAATTTAAAAAGTTCAATAAGAAAAATTAATCTTAATTTTATAATGATAAATATAAAAATATGGTTAGAATAAATTTTTAGTATTTTTCATTGTTGTTTCATTTATTGATAAATAGGGGAAATAATAAATTTTAAATCCAAACTTCATTTTCATCTAATTTATTTACAAGGATAAATTTAATTTTTATAATTTTTAAATACTTTTTAGATATATAATACAAAAATTAATACAATTTAGTTTATTGAAATCATTTTAACCGTTAAATTGGATACAAAAACATTTCTATTATTTCATCATTTTTTTATTAAAAACATAATTTCCCATCTCATCTATGAGATTGAATATAAAATAATTACTAGCAGATCTATGATTGGAAATTAGATATTTTGATTCCATATTTAGAATAAAAATATTTTGTAGTTTCTAATAATTTCAAATTAGTTTTTTTACCAAAAATATTACTTAATGTAAGCAATATTAATTACTCTGATTAATATAAAAAATAAATTAATAATGGACTAAATGTTAACATTAAGGGAAAAATGACCTCGAAACATGTCTACATTACATTTTATAGATATAATTAGACCCTATAAAATTGTGTCTATCATTAGGTTCATTTTAAAATTTAATTTGAATTATTTATCCTAATTTTATTTGAAATTTAATTTACTAATTGGTAATGAATTTAAATACACTATACCTTTTCATTGTGTTATATTACATCCTCATTGTAATTAATATTATAAGGTTATTTTTTTAATCAAATTATAAAGTATAATTATTTATTTACACTTTTTATGTCTATTTACATTTGGCACACATAATATACCCATCTATTTATTCTCATGTCAATTTTATAGTCATTTCAAGGGATTACATCAGTATAAAAAATTGTTTAGTATTGATTACAATTGAAAATTAATATAATTATTTTATTATATCATTGATTAATAATTTATTTAATTTTCATCTCCTCATGTTATTAATGGCCTTTTTCAAGTAACAGTGCCATTCTTCCACTATTGGGAACTCAAAATGTTTTAGAAAATGGTTTTAAGAAAACCAGAAATCATTTCTCTATTTATTCAGAGAATCTATTTTCCTCTAAAACATTTGTTTTCAAAAAAAAATCACAATTTTTTTAACCATTCCAAAATTAATTTTTCAGTAATTTTACATTTCTTTTCTTTTAGATGTGTTTTCAATGTAATTTCTATTCTCTTTCTGAACAAGGAACATTTCTAACCTTTTTACTATGTAAAAGGAATGTTCATAATACCTTGTATGACCTATTTGAATATACCCATCAATATTTAATCGAATAATTCTTTGAATGTTTAAATGGTTACTTGTTAAAAAAATTGAAATGTGATTTTCAATGAAAAGGGTTTTTATATTTTTATCGAATAAAAATGATATATTCCTCAATAATTTTTTTTAAAAAATCATAATATTTCCCTTCACAAAATACAACAACCCTTTATATATATTCCACGTGGGATATTTTTTATTGATATCATCATTATTATTCTTCCGCTGTTTTACCATTAAATTGGTCTATTATAGTATTTAAATTCACTATATTTCTTTTTGTCTTCCACAATAAATATTAAATTTCCCATGATCATTGAATATTGAATTTCCCATAAATATTAATATAATTTATCATGGTTATGTTTATTTATTGAACTCCGTATAATTTTTATGTAAGGGGATTACATTGATAGTTATTTGATTATAATAGAAAGTATTAATAAATATATATTACTTATTCAATAAAGATATTTGATAAGGAAAATTGTTTGTTAGTTCATTTGATTAATAAATATAAGGAATGATTTAGATAGGAAGTGATGGTTGGTTCCAAAAATTTATATATCTCCTCGATGCATCGGCAAATTCTCATGAGTCCATCTTTATGTTTGTATTAAATAGGATTCTACCAATAGTTTTAGATTGACTTGTGATAGGTCTGGACTATATTTTTTTCACGTGTCTTGGACTTGACGTCTAATAATTATTGAATGACAAAATATTTATTTAGTATTTGTTATCCAAGATATTTTCAATATGAAAATGACTATGGATGCATTTCATTCTTTGTTTTTTAATTAAGTTTCATGTGTTTTTAATTTCATAAATTTCCATATTATTTATTCCATATCATGTTTTTAAAAAGGAATGTATGTTTAGTAATTTTCATTTCCATATTCTACACACAGATACCTCTCAGTTTATTGATTGAAATTAATGTGTATTTAATTATTACATTTCCATATTAACTATTCTCATTAATTAATAATTAATTCATCTATACATCACCCTTATTTGGAATTTCAAGTCACCCTTATTGTTTATCCATTCCATAGGAATCCAATAAGTGTACAAAGAAAGATGTGAATGGATATACTAATTTTTAATTAATTTTTCCTTTAAATAAAAAAATATTTTTTAATAAGTGTAATTATTTTTAATACAGGAATCATGTATGTATCCGATTAAATAATATTACTAAATTATTTGATCCTTAATGATTAGATTCCTTGTAATACTACTAAAGATTTGATTCCTTGGAATCCTACTAATGATATGGTAGAAGACATAGAATTTGATATTTCTGGTATTATATCCCTATATATGGTATCAAAAGATGTTTAGTTTCAACCATAGAGACTATATTTTGGAAAACATAGCATGGGGAACATAACCCTGATGTAGATTTTGTGGATATGTATATAATAACACCGTAGAATTTTGGTTAGGTGGAGATTATTCAGGAATTACCATAAATAATTTCATGTATAGATAATATAAGATTCCTTGGTTCTGGAATAGATTTAACTAGGGATAACAAAATCAAAAAGGTGAATCGGTCCTAACGTGAGTGTCACCTAGAACATGACAACTTTCTTTTCTATGCACCAGTTTGACATTATATGTGGGATATTCTTATGATATTTCATATTTAATTTAAAAACCATTTTGAATGATTTAATAGAAAATTATTACGAATGAACTAAGTTAATCATTAGAACAATGAAAGGCCTATGTTGAAATATAAAATTTGAATTATTTATTTATTGATGTTTTATTGAAAGCCATATTTATAAGTCTATTTAGTGACTATCATTATTTCATTGATTTCAATCATAGTTATTTTGAAAATTTTATTAATATGGTTTATAAAGGACAAAATGTATTCCAAGTGACATACAATCATTTTAAGAAAGGTAGTTGGGCTTGAACCGATGACTAATGAATGATAAGGGATTCACACCGACAGCTAACATACTCAATGTCCATGTTAGTACGTCGTTTTTTAATTAAACGATATTTAAAATAAAAATTAATGAAAAAATATTATTATCACTTTATAGGTACATAGGTTAATGTATTAACCATATTTTATTTGGATTATAGTTAGACACAAATTGTTAGGCATTTCACCCTTTTATAGACCTTAAGAACTTTTAAAAGCATATATTAGTACTTCAGTAATCAAAGTTATATTTTGGATATCCATTTCTTGAAGTAATATATGAATTGTAAGTTCGTCAAATAAAATATAAACGATAAAATTTTGTTCATATAAATAGAAAAATTATTTATATTTCCATGCATACTCTGGTAAAAAAATATTTCTTCAACATTAAGAAATGGATCTCAAAAAGAAAAAGATTTCCTAATACATTAATTTTTGTTTAAATGATGTTTTTTTAAAATATCACATGTATGTGGATTTGATCCCTTAAAATATAAATTAATCATTCACTTTTTTATGATCGATGACCACAATAACTCACATTATTATTTATCTTTTTCTTATAAGTCTATATTTTCACTTTCCACTAATATTATCCTACGTAGAAAACTAGTTTTTTGTTATTCTGTGTGATATATTTTACGTACCATACTATTGAATTAAGAGGATATTTTATGGACTCTTCTCATGATGTGGGATTTGGAAAATGGAATTTCAAATGTGAAACCCCACATTTCCACGGTCATGTTAAAATTAGGAGGACTCAAATTAATTAATGTAGGGATAATTTAACGCCCAAAAATCCTAATGTGACAACTCATTATTCGATATCATAAATGTCACGCAACACCAATCTCAAAACGGAATTTAATACCCATAGGCATTGAAATATAATTACTATTAAAAATAAATTAAAACTATTATATAGTTTTCAATTCATGCAATACTGATATTCCTTGTGTTACATGAAATAATGACAATCTTGGATATATTGTGTTACGCTCAAGATCAAGTTTTACTCAACAACTGTATATTATTAAAATATTATTATATAATATAATATGATATAACCAAGCTGTTAAATATGTGGTTATGAACAGGATTACATAACATATGAAAATATATGGTTCATATAAATATTAGATGAATTCATTGGTTACCAATTAATTTGGAAATAAAAATATAAAAAAATTCAATACAAAAGAAATATATTTTTATTTATATTGAATTTTTATCCGAAAAAGTAAAATTACATACTATTAGTGAGTTATATTAATGAAATATATTTATTATATATTATGTAAACTATTTTTTGACATTCATCCAATAAATTTGATAATTATTAGATAAAAACAAACCTAATATTACACATAAAAATATATATTTTTATAAAGGCATGTTTACCTCTTTTTAATTGCGGACCAAAATTAAATATGAATTTTTAGTATTTTATAAATTTTGAATGTAAAAATGAACATTATTTTTAAAATTTAACAAAAAATATTGGTTTTGGGTGAATATTAGTTATTTTTTTAAGTTTTTTTATGAATATTAACAAATACAAAATTATAATTCAAAACTACCTTTTTATATTATTTATTTATAAAGATAAATTAAAATATTATATTGGTTTTCAATATAATTTATTTAAATTATACATAATTTAACCCAATTTAGGTCATCGAAATCAATTTCACTTTATATTGGATAGAAAATAATTTAAAACTTTTAAACATTTTTAATTTTTAACCCACCTTTATCATGTAAGAGCCTCATCCCAGTTGGTGAGGAATCAATATGTTCATCAATTATAACCAAGATAAAATATGGGATGAGAAATATTACCATGTTACTGTGGTAGTATTGTAGTAAGAACTATTGCAGTAACTGTATTAGGTATTGTTCAGTACTATAGAAATCCAAACTATTTATCTATTTGGGGTCTCAAGCCATTGTTTGGTTCTCGACACTTTCAAGGCCTTCATTCAACCCAAACTCTTCGATGTAGTATGGATTTCATGCCACATCAAGGCCTTTCATCCACCTCAAGGACTTTAAGACACCCCAAGGCCATTGGACAACATAAAACTATACTTAAATGGACTAGGTAGACAGTACAATGGAGAGGGGCCTAGATGTGGATTTAAGAGCAAGGATAATTCACAATATTAGGGATACAATATTTTGAAAATGAGAGTGTAAGAAAATTTCCTTCAGGATATTCTTTTTCATGAATGAGAAGCCTAACTGAACTGCCATGTGATGTTTGAGAGCTGACATCATGATGTAGATGTTAGGGAGGATTAGTTCCATGCGGTTACAATCTCAATGATTTCCTCAAATAACTTTGGGTAAAAAAATTTCACGAATCATACAGGATATGTAAGGGTTCCCCTTTAAACATTAATATGGGGATTTTAAAAGATGAATAACAATACCATGCCTTCAATCCATTCAGAGAAGGATTAAATTTGAATTAATTTATGCCACTTATAGGATTCCAATTTGAAAAAAGTACTTCCTAATTTGGGTTTAATAAAATATAAAATTTCAAATAATTTGAACATTGTTTTTGACCAAAAATTATAAGATAAATTAATTAAATCTAATTAATTTGATAAAGAAGGAAATTAGCTTAACAATGTATAAAATTATAAAAATAATTTCTGAAATTATCTTAAAGCATGTACAAAATCCATGTTATATCCATATTTATACCATATCCCATCATGGACCATATTTGGTTCATTATTGGATCCACATAAAATGGGTAAACATGGGTTGGATTTCCTATTTCAAAACATTACAAGAATGTCACTCCTCTTCCACTATAAAAAGTAACTCACACATCCCACTTATTCATACATCTCAAGCCCTTGGTCAGGTCTATCATAGGATCATGTAATATCCTAATATCCTTTCCAAAATCATAGAAGGATCCCCTTGGGAAAAAATATTACCTAGTAAGACTTTTGGTATAAACCAAAAGCAGTTACTCAAAAATGAGGTCACATTATTCAACAATCACTTTTATTTTATTTTCTTATTCACCCCTCACCAATCCTTTTTATGTGGTTGTAACTCCCCAAGCTTCCACTGTACGCTTCCCTTTGAATAATACAGTAGCGTGTGTCAGACGCAACTTCGAGATTCTAACACACTGTGATCAATCAAAGTAGCAGTTATGAATATTAATACCCACTTTTTAAAATATTATACATTTTATCTCTCAAAATTGACTTTATTTTTGAATTCGTAATATTTAATTTAGCCTAAGGTGTAATTTTCGTACTTTTCGGATAACATTTATATTTTGATGAATAGTGAAAATTACTAAATTTTAATTAAAAACAACTTTTTAATTACAATTTTTAATAGTGATAAATTATGAATTTGAGTGGTTTTAAAGTATATTTAGAATATATTTTTACCATTTAATAAAATTTTTGTCAATGGTCAAACTTTTACAACTAAACCGGAAATAAACAAGTGTCAATCTTTTGATAGTTATTATCTCTTAAAAACACGCTTTTTGTTTTATCAACGGGAATTAATTTTAAATTAATTTCTGCCATTTCTGTGTTTTGAATTTGTAAAAATTGATTCCATATTAGGAATAAGTATTTCCAAACTGTGTAAATAGGTAACTTTTATTTTTAGACATTTTGAATAGTAACTTTTGTAAATATTTTATTTACCATGGTCAAAGGGTAAATCTGGTAAATAAGGGTAAAATAATAATATTATTATAATAATAAATTAACCTAAAACGTGTCCTAACCTTATTGGTTGATACATGTCCGACCATGGGCATATTTGGGGTGATTTTGGGACCCCATTGAGCCACTTGTAATCGAGAATGACACTTTATATTAATGATGTTAAAATAAATACAAAAATGACAAAAGCATATATCTTTTAGAAAATAAATTTTTATATATGGATATATATATTGTATTTTAGACTATAAATATTAATTAGAAATCTAAAACGATTTCTTACATAATGGTATTTTATTTATAATTTTTAGATATTTATTAATTAATATTATTTATGATAAAATAATGATGCAATATTTTCCTTTTTAATGAAAGAACCAAATAATTGGTTTTATAAATGTTAAAATTAATATAATTTGAATGTTTTGATGACATACATTAATTATATTTCTTAATATGACATTATAGGATTTCTTAAATAAATTTTTTTAGAATTAATAATTTTTTTAAGACTTTATCAAAAATCAATTATTGAATAGTGTCAAAATTGACAGAAAAGAGTTTTTAAAACAAATATTATATTATTAATTGATATTAAATTACTAAAAATATAAGGTTCGTAAAAGTTACATATATCATGATACGTTTATCATTAATGGACCACTTGGGGTCGCATGGAGGTATATAGTATTTTTATAAACTATATAATATAAAAATACAAAGTTGCATGGTAAATGTCAAACTAATTAACTAAGAGTTAAAACTAAAAGATAAGGTTAATATAATGACCCAAACCTGTCTAAATTCTATTATTTGAAAGATTTTAGACCCATACCCACCTTAACCTTAATATAATCCACTTTTGAGCCATTAGAAACCGAATATGAATTTATTATAAAATAATATTTCTATCCTTTCCAAAGGTGCCCCTCACCCCTCTTATAAAAGTGCACTCTCCCTTCTCACTAATTCACACATTCCAAGCATTTTGGCTCAGCCAAACCCTGACCAAATACTCTCTAATCTTACATCAATTCTACCTAGAGGTCTTAGATTTATCAGAAATCCATCCTATGGAGCCCTTTTGATCTAATCAAAAGGAGGAACAAAAAAAAAGTAATGTTTTCACAACCCTTTTTCAAGTTCATTTCTTCTTCAATTTCTTATTTCTTTGTTATTACCATTCTAAAATAATAACTATAGTATCTCCTATATATTTTTATGTTATTATAAATATGGTATAACCATATTCGGTATTCTATCCATCATTTGAATGACATGTCACCATACGTGCGTACGTACAGCTTACTGTCTCCACGTCATGGTGTAAATGTTATTCAATATATTATTATTTTATGGGTATAATAATGATGTGAAATTCATGTAAATAATAAATATAACATGATAATTATTCTGTATATATGATATAACATCCAATTATATATTATTTTAATATCAAAATAAGGATATTGTCGCTCGTGCGTACGTACGGACTACCGTCTCCACAAATGCGATGAGATTCATTCCCCATCATATCCATTCAAGAATAATTCTCATTTGATGATTAAAATTAATTTTTAATAACTTTATATCATTCTGGATATGAATAAGATACAACCTATACATAACCAACATGACATATGTAACAAAACATATAAAATAAAATGAGTAAGTTAACACCCAAAACGACAATAATACTAAGATATTATTAACAAAGCAATGTCAAAAGATCATATATGATATCATATTAATGTATATGATTCACGTATAATATAATAAAAATTATTTCACCATTATACAGTAGGTTAATATACCCTCAACCAAGGAAAAGTATAGGGTAAGGATTTATTTCGCAATCTCTTCATTATCCGAGGTTGTTAATACGTAATTATCTACTGAGACCTCTTAATCAAAGACATCCATGTTTCTTAAAAATGTATTTAAAATCATTATTAAGATTTTAAAGACTATGAGATAAAGTCATTTTTACCCTTTTTGACTTTTTATAAGAGGTTTATAAAGGAATCATTCCATCATTTTCCAAACAAGTTTCTTTTTATCCTTTTCGAAAGAGTTAAGGTAAGAATGTCTTTTTTTTAACTTATATGGCAGGTGTGGCTATTTTCTGCCGCAATAAGTCGTCAAAGCTTTTATTACAGGCTTATAAGGTTATTTTCAAAGTAAATTATTTATTTTATAATTATGTGACTTTTAAATGATTTCATATATATATATATATATTATTCTCAAATAGTTTTGATTTAATCTATGTCAACATCCTTTGACGGATTTTAAGATTATTTGAAGTTGATTTATTAGGATACAAAACATCCATATTGTATTGAAGGTTTTGTGATATGTTTGACTGTGGTTGTGTTATTTTTATACCATTCATGGATTATGGTGAATGTATTGACATTTCGTATGCAAGTTTTAATATGAATGTTTATGTTATGTTGAAACGTGTTCATATGAGGAATGTATTGGACTTAATAAGTGACGGGTGGAGCCCACTATAGCTCTTCGATGCATCGGTAGGTCTCATGAGACAAACTAGTGTCTTGGCATGTGGCCTTGACAAAATCTTATTTGTAGTCTTGGCATGAGGCCTTGGCTATGTGGTTATGATAGTCTGGCATTATGCATTCCATCATTATGAAAGTGGTTATTGATATTTCATGTGATTATTCGACTAGTAGAATATCCATGTGAATAAGTAAATGGCATTATTTCATTTTATATTTTCCATGATATGCTGATGTTCATGTTTAATGGGGTTTTATAGTAGCTATACATTGTATTAAATTTTTATGCTTATTTATGAATGTTTCTACTATATAGTTATCCTTACTGAGCATCTGAGGACACCCCTTTCAATGTTTTATTTTTTCCCAAGATGTGAAGAAGTTTTTTATGAATGAATTTCAAGGATACTGTGAGGGGATATGAAGACAATATGTTCTAGTAGTTTTCACTTTATGATGTAATGTAAACATTGTGAGTGTATCTAGTTATTCCAATGCTACTAAACCAATCGGTCTTTCGAGACTTGATCTTTATTGTGATCATGATAATGTTATGTAATAATGAACCGACTCTGGGAAACTGGCGTCAGAGCGTAATAGTTGGTATCAGAGAAATTTTAGTACAAACCTTGGAAGCTAGATTTAGATAAACTCTGATTAGAGCACATAGGCCTAAGATGGAATTTTAGGATTAGTATAAAACTATTTTCTATAAATTTGGTATTGTAGAGATTTTGTGAGTTTTCCAAAAAATAAATCCATGTCTGGATATGAGCAGGTTGAGTCGGCTCTGGCACAGATGTACTTAGGGGTAAAACCCAAATACACCGCTTTGATCTAGACTCGAACGGGAACTGGTGCACGACAACGGGCCATTCTGCACTCTTGGTTATGAAACTCCCGGGGGGGATATGCTTAGAATAATTATCATTTTATTTACGAACCATTATGAAGGGTTTATGAGTATATACTTCCTCAAAGAAAACATTTTTATGATTATGGATTATATCCATAAACTATTCAATTTATGTTATGTTTTTTACAAATATAGAATTATATATTTTGATTCATAAACTGATCTTGATTATGCATTTGTTTAGAAATGGATCTTAGTGGAAGAAATGGAGACACTACCTCTATGGTGAAAAATGAGAGATTTATATTGATCACAAGAGTTTGAAGTATATTTTTTCAAAAAAAGAACTCAACATGAGGCAAAGGAGATGGCTTGAATTACTCAAGGATTATGATTTTACGATACACTACCAACCAGGGAAGGAAAATAAGGTGGCAAATGCTTTGAGAAGAAAAGATCATGGAGTTTTGAACAATATGAGAATTGAAAAGGATCCAATTTTCATGGATCTAGTGAAGATGGACATGAGAGTAACTATGGAAGGGGAAACATCAGTTCTTTTTCAAATGGTTCCCAAACAATCATTACTAGAATAGATTAAGAGTTCTCATACCAATGATGAAGAATTTGAAAAGAAGATTTAAGCTATGAATGAAGGTAGATTGATAGACCTTGTGTATAGAGAAGGAATTTTGAAATTCGGGGAGAGACTTTGTATTCCTGATATACCTGATTTAAAAAGGGAATTGTTAGACGATGCTCATAGTTCCAATTTCTCTATACACCCTGGGAGAACCAAAATGTAAAGAGATTTAATGGAACATTTTTGGTGGGACAACATGAAAAAGGAGATTGCTGATTTTGTGTCAAGATGTATAGTTTGTCAACAAGTGAAAGATGGAATGCAACAGCCTGGAGGAGTCATTCAACCTCTTCCCATACCTGAGTGGAAATGGGATAAAATCACTATAGACTTTGTCATGGGACTACCAAAGACTCCTAGAAGGAACGATGAAATATGGGTTGTTGTTGATCATCTTACCAAGTCAGGACATTTTCTTACTATTAGGGAAGATTTACCACTTGAACGTCTAGAAAGATTATATATTAATGAACTTGTGAGACTTCATGGAGTACGCCTATAGATTTTTTCAGATCGAGATCCCTGTTTTACTTCGAGATTCTGGAAGAGTCTTCAGAATGGGTTGGATACTAAACTTCATTTGAGCACTTCTTGCCACCCTCAAACAGATGGGAAATCGGAATGGACTATTCCAAACTTAGAATAAATGTTCAGATCTTTCTCACATGACTTTCACGGTATGTGGGATCAATATTTACCTCTGGTAGAATTTTCCTATAACAATAACATCCATTCAAGTATTCGAATGGCACAATATGAAGCGTTATACGAAAAGAGATGTTGTACACCAACCTATTGGGATGACGTTGGTGAAAGAAAAATTGTTGGCATAGAACTGGTGGATGAAATTATGGAGAAGGTGAAGGTAATCCAAAACCACATCAAAGAAGCTCAATGTAGGTAGAAGAGCTATACTGAAAACCGAAAGAAGGATTTGGAATTTTAGGTAGGAGATCATGTTTTCATGAAGGTATCTCTATGGAAGGGAGTTATACGTTATGTCAAGAAAGGTAAATTAATTCCCAGGTACATAGGACCTTTCGAAATTGTAGAATGAATTGGGGATGTATCTTACCGTTTGGCAATGCCACCATGTCTCTCCAAAGATCACGATGTATTCCACGTATCTCTATTGAGAAAATACATGCCTAACCCAACGCATGTACTCACCTATGAGGTATTAGAACTGGAACCTGATCTCTCTTATTGCGAAGCACCCGTCAGGATTCTTGATATGAGAGAACAATTGCTGAGATACCGGATGACTTTTCTGGTAAAAGTTCATTGGAGAAACCATAAAATGGAAGAGGCAAAGTGGGAACCCGAAAAAAATTATGATGAAAAACCACCTCATAATTTTTATGCAGTAATATTATAGAAATTTTCAGGATGAAATTATTTTAAGGAGGGGATAATGTAACACCCCAAGCTTCCATGGTACGCCTCCCTTTGAATAATACATGAGCGTGTGTTGTACGTAACTTCAAGATTCTAACACACTACGACCAATCAAAGTAGCCATTATTAATATTAATACCCACTTTTTGAAATTTAATGCATTTTTTCTCTCAAAATTGACTTCTTTTTTGGATTCTGAATATCGAATTTATCCTAGGGTGGAATTTTGGTACTTTTCGGATAACTTTTATATTTTGATGAATAGTGAAAATTAATAAATTTAAATTAAAAACAACTTTTTTAATGAAAATAATTAATAGTGATAAATTATGAATTTCATTGTTTTTAAAATATATTTAGAATATATTTTTACCATTTAATACAATGTTGGTCATTGGTCATAATTTGACAACTAAACCGGACATAAACAAGTGTCTATCTTTTGATAGTTATTATCTCTTAAAAACCCGCTTTTTGTTTTGACAACAGGAATTATATTTAAATTAATTTCTTCCACTTCTATGTTTTGAATTTGGAATAATGGATTCCATATTTGGAATCATTATTTCCAAGTTGTGTAAATATGTATCTTTTATTTTTAGACATTTTGAATAGTTACTTCGGTAAATATTTTATTTACCATGGCTAAAGGGTAAATCCGGTAAATAAGGGTAAAAAATTAATATTTTAATAAAATAAGTTACCCTAAAACGTTTCTTAACCTTATTGGATGATACATGTACAACCATGGGAATCTTTGGATCGATTTTGGGACCCCATGGAGCCACTTGTAACTGATAATGACACTTTACATTAATTACGTTAAAATAAATATAAAAATGACATAAGAATATATCATTTATGAAAAATATTTTTAAATAGGGTTATATATGTTGGATTTTAGACTATAAATATTCATTAGAAATATAAAAATATTTCCTACATAAAGGTATTTTATTTATAATTTTTAGACATTTAATAATTAATTTTATTTATTACACAATAATGATGTAGTATTTTCCTTATTAATGAAAGAATCAAATAATTGGTATTATAAATGTTAAAATTAACATAATTTGAAAGTTATGATGATATCCATGAATTTTATTGCTTACTATGACATTATAGGATTTCGTTAATGAATTTTGTTAGATTTAATAATGTTGTTAAGACTTTATCAAAAATCAATTATTGAATAGTGTCAAAATTGACATAGAAGAGTTTTTAAAGAAAATATTATATTATTAATTGATATTAAATTCCAAAAAATATAACGTTCGGCCAAGAGACTTATATCCTGATAGGTGTATCATTAATGGACCACTTTGGGGTATCTTTGAGGTATATAGTATGTTTATTAACAATATAATATAAATATACAAAGCGACATGGTAAATGTCAAACTAATTAACTAAGAGTTAAAACTAAAAGATAAGGTCAATATAATGACCCAAAACTATCTAACTTCTATTGGTAGAATTTATTTTGACCCATACCCACATTAACCATTAAATAATCCACTTTGGAGCCATTAGAAACCGAATATGAATTTATTATAAAATAATATTTCTAGATTTTCCAAAGGTTCCCCTCACCCCTCTTATAAAAGGACGCTCCCCCTTTTCACTAATTCACACATTCAAAGCCTTTTGTCTCGGCCAACCCCTTCCCAAATACTCTTTAAACTTCCCTCACTTAGACCTAGAGGCCTTAATCTGATCATAAAGACAACCTATGGATCCCTTTTGATCAAATCAAAAGGAAGAACCCGAAGAAGAGATAATGTTTTCACCACCCTTTTTCAAGTTCGTTTCTTCTTCCACTTCTTATTTCTTTGTTATTACCATTCTCAAATAATAACTCCAGTATCTCCTATATACAGTGATGTTATTATAAATATGGTACAACCTTATTCAGTATTCTATCCATCTTTTGAATGACATGTCACCATACGTTCGTACGTACGGTTTACCGTCTCCACGTCGTGGTGTAATTGTCATTCAATATATTATTATTGGGATGGGTATAATAATGATGTGGAATTCATGTAAATAATAAATATAACATGATAATAATTTTTTATATATGATATACCATCCAATTATATATTATTTTAATATCTAAAGAAATATATTGTCCCTCGTGCGTACGTACGGACTTCCGTCTCCACGAACGCGATTAGATTCACTCCCCATCGTATCCATTCAAGAATAATTATCATTTGATGATTAAAATTAATGTTTAAGAACTTTATATCATTCTGGATATGAATAATATACAACCTATCTATAAAAAACACGACTTATGTAAGAAAAAATATAAAATAAAATGAGTAAGTTAACACCCGAAATGACGATAATAATAAGATATTTTTAACAAAGCAATGTTAAAAGATCATATATGATATCATATTAATGTATATGATTATTGTATAATTTATTAACCATTATTTAACCATTATATAGGAGGTTAATCTACCCTCAACCAAGGAAAATTACAAGGTAAGGATTTATTTCACAATCTCTTCATTATCTGAGGTTGTTTATACGTAATTATCTACTGGGACCTCTTTATCCTCCACATCCATGTTTCTTAAAAATGTTTTTAAAATCATTATTAATATTTAAAAGACAATGGGATACAGTCATTTATACCCTCTTTTACTTTTTATAAGAGGTTTATAAAGGAATATTTCCATCTTTTTCCAAATAAGGTCCATTTTAACCTTTTCGACAGAATTAAGGAAAGAATGACTTTTTTAACTTATACGGCGGGTGCGGATATTTTCCACCATTATAAAGTCATCGAAGCTTACCTTATAATCTTAGGATATTTTCAATGTAAATGTTTTATTTTATAATTATGTGACATTTAAATGATTTAAAAAAATAGATATTTTTCTCAAATAGTTTTGCTTTCATCTATGTCAACAACCTTTGATGGATTTTAAACTTATTTGAAGTTAATTTATTATGATACAAACCATCCATATTGTATTAATGTTTTTGTGATATTTTTTCCTTTGAATGTGTTATTTTTATACCATTCATGGTTTATTGTGAAATTATTTAGATTTCGTATGCTAGTTTTAAAATGAATGATTATGTTATGTTGAAACCTGTTCATATGAGGAATACATTGGACTTAATAAGTGACGGGTGGAGCCTGCTATAGATCCTTGATGCATCGGTAGGTCCCATGAGACACACTAGTGTGTTGGAACGAGGCCTCAACAAAATCGTATTTTTATTCTTGGCACGAGGCGTTGGCTACGTGGTTATGATAGTCTGGCATTATGTGGTTATTGATATTTCATGTGATTATTTGAATAGAACAATATAAATGTGAATAAGTAAATGGAATTATTTCATTTTATCTTTTCCTTATTATGATGAAGTTCATGTTTAAAAGAATTTTGTTTTATCTATGTATTGTCTTAAATTTTTATACTTATTTATGAATGTTTCGGTGATATTGTTCTCCTTACTGAGCATCTGAGCTCACCCCTTTCAATGTATTATTTTTCCCAGGATGTGAAGAAGTAATTTATGAATGAATTGTAGGGATAATATGAGGGGATATTAAGACAATATGTTTTAGAAGTTTTCACTTTATTATGTAATTAAAACATTATGAATGTATCTAGTGATTCCAATGCTACTAAACCAATCGGTCTTCCGAGACATGATCCTTCTTGTGATCATGCTAATGTTATGTAATAAGGAACTGACTCTGGCCAACTGGGGTCGGGGCGTTACAGTGATTAAATAGTATCCTCACTATGATCATTATATTTATTTTTATTTATTATATGAATTTTACATACAATTACAAACACATACATATCATTAGTAACTAAATTACCGATCATGTGCACGGCTGACTACCGACCTGCAAAATAATGATTGTTTTTTTAAATACCACCTCTAATGAATGGTAATGAAGATTGAAACAATGTTTATATATGATATATATTAAATTTTTAATTTATTACAAATAATTTAATTCTTTTATACACATATCATAATCTATTTCATATAATTTGATAATATAACATAGTTTCTGGACTTGTGGACTTTCATATCTTCAAAGCATTGTGATAAATTCAGGATATACATGGAATGTATTAAAAATGTTTTTAATAAAAATATGTGATGTATATTATTAAAATATTATAAATTAGTTATAATATAAATACATATCATTAATTTTTCTTCATTTTAAATATGAAAAAAAAATTAATGTTTTGTTCATGCATAAGTGCAACCTATTGTCTCAATAACCTGTGTATTTTATTTCATATCTCCAAACATTATGGACTAATATAAATACATATATAAATATTATATATAATATCTATATCATATTTTTCATTAATTATATTATTAAATAATGATCTAATTAATAAGAACATAATGTAACAATCCAAAACATAATTGAATAACTTGACAATTAACACACAAAATAGCGAAAATAATGATTTATTATCAAAAAACAGGTAAGAATATTTTATAATAATAATTTATGTGATATAGAGAATGTTATTATGGTTATATTATATGTTATTGAAATTTTTAGAACTATTATCCAACATGTAAATTGATATTCACCTAAAAGAAAACACTAGGTAAGGTGTTTTCATCTCAATTTTTATATATGTGAGATAAATGTGATATTCACAACTAACTTGTTTTGTGTGGTGTATCTAATGACCATTTTGATATATTATATCATGAATTATATTATCTTCCTATTATTTTGAGTTTTAATTTGAAATATTTCATCAATGGGGATTTGAAGTTACTGATAACAAGTCAATATTATTTTATAACCTAATTCCTTTTAATTTAGGTTATAATACATCCTCATTACTATTAATATTCTAATATTATTTGTGCAATAAAATTTTACTCTATATTTTATTATTATAAATTATTTTATTTGGATTTATATTTTACACCCAAAATCTATTTATCCATTGATTCCCAAATCTACATTATGGTCTTTTCAACAGTTTACTTTCGAATAACATTTTCTTCCGAATGTTTTACACATGTATATAAATTATAATAAATTATTGGATAATTGTCATATTAATACTATATTTTTAATATACTCAAGTAATTCCTAGCCATTTTTCTGAAATAGTAAATTTTTTCACTATTTTTTGGACAAACGTTTTTTGATGATGTTTCAAAGAAAACCCAACATCATTTGTATCTTAGATGGAAAAACTATTTTCATCTAAAACCCAAATTTTCTAAATAAATTTTCAAGTATGTTTTTTATATTTCAAAAATTATTTATTAAATACTACATTACCTTTTTCTATTTTATATATATTTTCAAACAATATTTCTTATCTCTTTCTGATTAAGGTACTTCTCTAATCTTTTTTCCATGAAAAAGGATTTTTCATTATACATTGTATGGCCAGTATGGATTTACCCAATATCATTTATTCAAAGAAACATATTAATGTTTATAATGTAAATTTTCAAACAAATTTTTCTTGACAATTTCTTTTTCAGTGAAAATGATTTAATTTTTTTTTCCAAAATAAAAATATTGTTTTCCTTACAAATGTTTTTAAAATATATTTTTATAATATTTCCATTAATCAATGAAAAAATCATTTTTTCTCTACATGGGATATGTCGTATTGATACCATTCTTATTCATCCGATTGATAGTTTATCATTTATTTGAACCAAGATAGTATTAAAATTCATTTCATTTATCTCCTTGTTAGTCCCCATCGAATGTTCAATATCCTAGTATAATTGAACTTTGAACATACCCTAATATATTGTATCATTTATCATGGATATTTTTATTGTATAAAACCTATATCATTTTTAAATATGGTGATTACCCTAATATTTTTTTTGTTATATTGGTTAATATTGATAAATTCTTATTCATTGTTCAATATAGATATTTTATAAACAATATTGATTATTAATTTAATCAATTAGTACATTGTTAGAGGAGTAATGATGGTTGGGGATTGGACTTTACGAATCCCCAAGATACATCAACAGGTTCTCATTAGACAAATTACTTATTAAAATTAAATATTTTTCTACCTTTAGTTTTAGACTCTCTTGTGGGAGTTCCTGAAGTTATTGGTTTTCATTTTCCTTAGAAATGGTGTCCAATTATTAAAAATTTCATTCATTTTGATTATATATTTATTATCTATGATATTTAAATTATGAAAAACTCTATAAATTCATTTAATTCTCAATTTATTTATTAAATTACATGTGTTTTCAGTTTCATACATTTTCGTATTGGTTATGACATATCTAGTTATTTGAATTCTAATTTTTTAGTCATTTACCTTTCAATATTATTTACGCATTTCCCTCTGAGGTTATTAATTATATGTAATGTTTCATTAGTTATTACCTTTATGTATTTACTATTATAATTGATTCATTGTATCTTCCACTATACTTGATCTTTACAGATCATTTGAGCTCGCACTTAATTTGTTTCCTTTCCTCAGGAATCCAAAAATTATACTGTGAAATATATGAAGGTATATGATAATTGGTAATAAAATCATTCTCCAAAGAAATCAATTCTGTTGTAATTATTTTATTTATTTAAAAAATTAGATCAGTGTATTTATCTAGTTTACCCAAAATACTAAACTCATCAATCTATTGAGATTTGAATCCTTTTAGTAAGACTAATTTAATTGTTGTAGAAATCTACAATGGGATTTCTGTGGTCGTGTTCCTACACTTACATAATGGATTATTTTGAGTGGCTGCTTGCACACACGCATACCACCCATATGTTGGCCTTATATAAGTTCCCATGGTTGTGGTTACCCATTTAGGTCCCACATGTTTTCTGGTTGTGCCTGGCTAGGGCTGTCCATTTGGTTAGACTATATTTTATCTAAGAACAAAAATTAAACACCCAAATAAGTAAAGAAATGTAATTACATGCCAAGAAAAACACATTTCCGCCCTTTCAATCACTTCTCTTCATTCTTCCTTAAATCATGAAAATAATTATTGAAAGGCCGTAAAATAAATTCCTTAGGCATTAATAAATTTTTTTGAGAATGAACATCTTCTACATTTACTTATTTTAGAAATATGTGAACTAGTTCGTCAAATTTTTTATTCATTTAAGATCACTTAAAAAATATTCTTATTTATACAAAAATGAATTGTACAAGTGTGACATCCAATTCCATATAGAGAATAACTTTTCAACTGTGACATCTTACGCTATTAGATGAATCCACAACAATTTTATATGCATTACCACTTAATCCACCTTTAAATATTGACATACAGACCAAAAATGACATGAAGGTTCAACATAATGACACAAAAAAATATATAAAATTATTAAAAAAATTATTAATAATTTTTTTTAATATTAATTGAATAAATTTAATATATATATATATAAACCTTAATTATATGTAATAGTAAATAATATATTTTAACAATAAATATATAAAAATAATAAAGCGTAAAAATGAAAAACATATTAATTTATTTATTATTATTAATGGTTTTTATATATAATTATTCATTAAAACATTTAAATTAGAAACATATTCATAAATACACACACACACACACATATATATATATATAATATTTCAATAAATTTGATCTATATAATAAAAATATTTATTATTACATTAAATAAGTAAATTATTTTGTTAATAATTTTTTATTATAAAACATTAATATTAATTGAAAATATTGGTTAGTTTTATAGGGTAATGATAATTAATTGAATTTAATATTGTTTTTTAATTTAACATATATCAAATTGGTGTAACATTTATTTCATACATACATAGACATAATTAATGAATTTTTATATACAATTCACACACACACAAAATTACGTAATTGATGAAATCTTATATGGAAACAATTAAAAATAATTATTATATAATTTATTCAAATTTTAATATTAATTTTAAGATTTTATTTAGTAACCTAATATATTTAATTTGTTATTTTTTAATTAGTAACTTTTATTTATGTTATGCAGCCATAGGCTTCAAATTTCAATAGTGGTGGGTTTCCCACCCCAACCAATACCCTTCTACACTGCCTATAAATGGTCATGTAACCCCCCTGAAATATATATATATGTGTGTGTGTGATGGAAGAAGGAAACATTTCATCATCAATAAACTATACTCCTCCTTTTCTTATTATTGTTTCCTTTCTATTAAATTTTTCTCATTTCAATTTTGTGTTCTCAACATCTTATCCTCACGAACACTTAACAAAGGATAAATGTATTTTCTTCCCACCTCCAGGTTGGATGGTTCTAACAATTTTTTTATCTTATGAATAACTCTATATTGGATGGTTTGTGAGGATTATTTTAATTATCGCCATAATGTTCAGTTTTCTTCTTATTTAGAAGGTTTAAATTTATTTATTCTACTCCATATGATTTGATGGTATAATTAATAAATTAGTACATGCATGAATTTTTAAAATGAGTAATATGATATATTGATTTATTTATTTTAAATCCTCATTTGAATGATTTTTTAATTGATTAGAGTGGGATATATATATAATATTAAATAATAATATAAACCAGGTATATATATTTTCTAGTTACTATCTTGTCAAATATCATAATGATAGAATTAAATGCTATTGGCATTACCAGAAGTAAGTACATGCCATAGATGATTGATGTTGAAATTCATCTCTAACTGGTGAATCTTATAGAAATAATTAAATAAAAAATTTAAACCCCCTCCAAAATAATGAAACGGAAATAATATTTCCTTAAAGGAATCCTAATGATGGTTTGAATGTGAATACCTCACCAAAATAGAACCATCCAATATCTGGAAGAGTTTCAAAGTGTGGCATGATCATCGAAAGAGTATGTCCTTCTAACAACCCTTGATGAATGGAATTATTTACGCTTTCAAGTCATTAATAGGATTAAATATTTCAATTATTCAATGTATAGTATTGTATGACAGATCAAGTACTATGGTATTGGGATTATAGATTCTGATATTCTTGAAATAACATATATTAAATTTCATGCATCTTATATCACCCTAAAACAGAAATATCACATGTGATGATATTTAAATTATTTGGATCTCAAATCATCATTAATTATAGTGGAGAATAAAAATGATATTTTGTTTAAAAATAATTACTCTCATCCTACTAGTTCATCTATAGTATATCCGGATTCAAATACTATGTTTCATGAAAATAATCATTTCTGATGTTGGAGACATGTTTATTTTTGTGGATGTGGGTTTGGTGGTAGACATGATCGAGTACATGGTCGTAACCTTGCAACATATTTAAATAAATATCATAATCAATGAAATAGAAGCTCAAACTCTTTAAGGAATCCTAATGATTCATGATATATGTGTGGTTATAAGGGACACTGTTCTCGAGTGTTCTGAACCCCATAACATCTTTTATGCTCTATAAATAATCAATTGGAAAAATAATAATCCATCACACTTTGTTGAGACATCCTATCAATAGAAATAAAATATGGTTAATGTTACGTAGAATCACAAGCCATTAAAAAATTATTTCACTTACCTTGAGGTGAGTGATTTTACTTGTGAATTTTATGAGATGATATCTTCAAAATATTTAAAATATTATATATTTATGATTTATGATAAGTCATTTATTCATTTTGTTTTATATTTTAGATGTTTTTTTATTTTAATTTAACATGATTTTTATGGTAATATACATTTTGATTACTTTGAAGCATCGTAATGGACTACTTAAATTGGATTGTTATTTGCATATCAGATATTCGAACAACACACACAATTCATAAAAATAAAAAACATTAATCAAATCCTTAATCAACAGGACTAATTGTGGATAATATTTAAGGTCATGCAGGTCTGATAGAATGGATTTGTAAAGTTTTTTTTTTCTTTACCCAATGGGATAGAATTTTTTATAGAATATGTGTTCATTTCCTAAAATTCAAATAAAAAGATGATAATTTTTAATGACATATTCCAGAATGTGTATGATATTGAAACTATAACTAGGATAAATGAAAAATACATGTACATTACCATTAATAAATTCAATAAATGTCATGTACTGGAATGTCTTCTAAAAATTTCATCTTGATTTCATTATAGATATAGAAGTGAAATAAAAACAAATATGGTAGTAAATAATGTACCACAAATAGTTAATTTGTGGCATGATATTTTAGGTCATCCTGGTTTAGGAATGATAAGGAAAACAAATAAAAGTTTTCATAGACATCCACTAAAGATCTACCAGGTATCTCAACTAAGAAAAATTCCATGATATGCATGTTCTCTTTAAAATATGATTGTAAGACTATCTAATATAATATTAAGGCTGGAGTTTCAGCCATTCTTAAATAAATTTAAGGGGATATATGTATACTAATTCATATATAGTGTGTTCCATTTAAATATATTATGGTATTAATTGATGAATCTAGAAGATAGTAACCTGTATGTTTTTTCTCAACTATTAATGTTTCATTTTTCATGTTTCCTTTCCCAAATAAATAAATTTATAACACAATTACCTGATCATATAATCACAAAAGTATGTCTCGATAATGATGGAGAGAATAGCTCTCAGGCATTCAATTATTATTTTATTTAAATGGGGATCACTGTGGAGAATTCAGTCACCCATGTTCATACACAAAATGGTTTAGATTAATCATTGATATAATACATATATCTTATTTTTAGACCATTAATAATTAGATAAAACGTTGGTGATATTTTTATGGGGTTATTCCTAATTGCATATATTTGCTTCAATTCACATCATACCAACTGTATGTCATAAATACTCTCCACTCCAATTAGATTTTGGCCAAGATCACGAAATATACAACTTAAAAAACATAGAGTGTGCAGTATATATACCAATTACTCCCCCACAACGTACTAATATTGGACCTCAAATGTGGCTGGGAATATATGTTGGATATTAATCACCATCTATTATTAGTTATCTTGAACCACAAACTTGTGATGAATTTACAAAAAGAAATTGATCGTCACATCAATGAAGAGTTACTTCCATTATTAGTGGATAAAAGAAATAAATGGATGGTATTTCCTAGAAATGGAAAACATTATCATTTATCAAACCTCCCACCCGATTGTGTGAGAAGGAAGTGAAAAAGTTTTTACATTTTCAAGAACTAGAAAATCAATTTCTTAATGCATTTACTGATTCAGAAGGAATTACATAATCACACATACTTTACATAAATGCATTGGATATAATTGAAGTCCTAAAGACACCGTTACATAATGATGTTAAAAAAATCTCAAAAACATGCCTAATGCATGAAAGACCAATTTTCTCTAAGGATATGAATCCTTAGAAAAGAAAAGGGATGAGTCTAATTAAAAACCACATTATTGAGGTGTGAGTTCCACTAGAAACATATAATTTAATTGTTCTTAAATAAAGACTGGATGAGAATCATAAATATAATTCATAGGAAATAGAAAACCCTAATAGTTAAGAAAATAATAAAATACCTCCTAATTATACCACTACAGATGATATATGTAATACGAGTAATATGTAAACTATTTATGAAATATTTTCATATTCTATGTCACATGATATATAAAATGAGGCCTCTAAACCATATACTTTTATTGAAATTCAAAAATTACTTGATTCAATGAAATTTAATAATACAATGAATGTTGACTTAAATTCACTTAATAGGTGAAGAGTTTTTGGGCATATGCTACTCACATGAGAAGATATGAATCCTTTTAATTATAAATGGATTTTATTGGGTAATAATAATGTGAAAAGATGATATTTTATGATAAAAATCTCATCTTATCCCATAATGTTTTTCTCATAGACCCGTAATTGATTATGAAGAGTCATATTCTTTAGATATGGATGCCATATCTTTTATACACCAAATCAGCCTTGAATTAGTTAAGAAGTCTCAAATTCATCTCACGGATGCTGTTATAACTTATTTATATGGGACACATGATATTAGTATATATATGAGAATACCAAAAGGACTAAAAATAAATAAAGTATTAAAATCAAAACCCCAAGACCAATATTCTATTAAATTACTGAAATCCTTTTATAGATAAAATAATTCTATGAATATGTGGTATAATCATTTGAGATAATATTTATTAAATAAATATTATTTCAATAACCCCATATGCCAAAGTGTTTTATTAATAAAGAAACATTTGGTAATGAAATCATTAATGTTTATGTCGTTTTCTAGAATATCATAAAAACTCTATATGAGATAAATGAAGCAATGATCAATCTAAAAGATTAATTTTAAATGAAATACATTGGAGAAAAAAATTATGTCTTGGATTAAAAATTGAGTATATGTGAAGTGGTATATTATTACATCAGTCAACATAAACTGAAAAGGCCATAACAGACTTTGATATGAATAATGTCAATCCTCTATGTACTCTAATGGTTTTTTGGTCACTAAATATTACGAGAGATCAGTTTCGACCTTGTGAATATAATGAGATGTTCGTTGGTCCAAAAATACCATAGCTCGGTGCTATCAGATCGCTAATGTATCTTGATAATTGTACTCATATTGATATAAATTTTTCTATTAATTTACTTGCATGATTTACTTTATCCCCTATATGAAAAAACTGAAATGGTATTAAACCTATTTTTTTCATTGTGGCAATATAGATTTGGATTTATTTTATTCTTAAAAATAAGAAAGGAATAGGGATAGTTTTACATATTTTGGATTTTTATCTGATCAACCTAATGTGCAATCACAGATTGATAATTTTATTATAATAAGATGTAATGTCATACCTTAGAGATCAATAAATAATACACTTGTCGTAACATATTCAAATCATTTATAAGTGGTAGCATTATAAGAATCATGTAGATAAAATGTATGGTTATGGTCGATGACTCAACACATTCAAGTGGAAAGTTGATTTTCGAAGGATAGTTTCCAACAATTTCTTTTAATGATAATGCTCTGTGCATCAAACAATTGAAAAAAATCTTCATCATGAATGATTAAACACAACACATACCCCTAAAATACTTCTATTTTACACAACAGTTAATGAACAATAGAGATATCAAGATAAAATATGTTTGATCGAGGGACAAAATTATAGATTTATTTACAAAGGCTGTACCAACTATCATCATTAGAATTATTTTACAAAACATAGGAATTCATAGATTGAAAACAAAATTTAATCTATCATTCATGGGGAGTCTACATGATTGTGCCCTTTTCCTAATTTTTTCTACCCCATTAGGTTTTTTTGAAACTGGTATTTAATGAGGTAGTACCAAAACATGTATGACATTATTATGGGTGTGCATTCTTATGGGGAGTGTTATGTAGCTAGAGGAAAAACATTTCAATGAGGGTGGGCCACCCAACCCCACCAATCCTATTCCACCCTACCGGTAAAAGGTAGTGCAACCCCCCCTAAAAAATATATATATTTGATGGAGTAAGGAAACTCTACATCATCAAAAAACTATCTATCCAATTTTCTTATTCTTCTTTATCTATTATTCTATTTTTCCCATTTCAATTTTATTTCTCTCAACAATTTATATATTTTTACTATTATTACTATTAGGTATTATTTATTAATTTTTAATAATTTTTTGGAATTTAATCATTTTCTAATATTTATTTATTTATATTTATTTAATATGATTGAATATTTTCTAAATTTTATCTTACTAATTTCATTATATGTCCATATTTTTTAAAATATATATCTATTTAATAAAAAACTTATAATTTTTTCAATATTTTAAATGTGTTGTCTATTTTAATTATTCAGTTTCACTCATTTCTAACAAGAATGAATTTAAGATTATATGTTCATTAACAATTTTATAAATTAAATTGTAAATAAATATTTATATATTATAATAATTATTAATGTATGTTTAGAAAAATTTATGAATTTATATATTTATAGTTATAATAAAATAAATATTATTTAAAAATGTATTCGTATTCGACAATAAATATTTCATATTTAAATATTTAAATAATTCTTAAAAATTAATCTGAATAATGAATATATTTACTATATATATATATTTATATTTATATTTATATTTATATTTATATTTATATTTATATTTATATTTATTCTTATTTAGTAATGGTTCTTATAATTATATCAATATATATAATGCTATAAATATATAAATATTCATTTCTTTAGAAAATATATTAATATTATAATAAATAAATAATAATATTTTAAAATATTTATAAATTTATATTAAATATATTTAATGAGTGAATATATTGACTTTTTTAATATTTATAATTATTTATCATATATATATAATTATTTTAATATACACAATAATGTAAATATATATATATATATAACAATAAAATTATAATAAATACATTTAAATAATGAATATATTTGTTATAAATATTTTTATCTTACTTTTATATATTAAATATAGATAATTATATAAATATATATATTGATATAAATATATTTATAACTATAAATAAATATTAATAAATATATCTATAATATATTAATTTTTTATATATGTTTAAAAAGGTATATTTACCGAAAAAGTGAATAGCATGAAGAATTCCGTGGTATGAGAAATTTATTTAAAAAATAGTACAGAAAGAAGAAAAGGAGGTATAATGGTAAAAGTGGAATATATTTCACCAGACAAATACAGGAAAACCTGATTCATCAATTCATCCTACCACACCTTCTACAAAATCCTCATCAACCTCTTGGTTATATTACTGTCTTTTATTTCATTAGAATCTAGTACAGACCACCTTAGTCATCGATGTCCAAAGGTTCATAGAGAACATCAGTGTTATGGTCCACATTAATCTCCTTCACATCATTAATAAGATGTTTTTAATACAACAAGTCCAATTCATCTCCTTCTGCAATTCCTTTTCACCTTCATGTTCAATTATTAAAGCAGAGACATTATTCATCAATGATGTTAATTTTTTCATAACATTTCGTTGAATGCTCTCCTGGTATATATCATAAAACTATGTAGAGTTAATATACTCTAGAATGGGGAAGAAATTGGGCTTAACAACAAAAACATTCAGTCTAACTGTATGTGTATCATCATTGGTGGAAACTGCATCAGCTTTTACGGGTTTAGAAACATATTTAACCAGCATAGATTCACCAGTTGTATCCTTCACTTAAACCATAAGTTCAGAAGAACCAATAACTACCCCAGAATCCTACACATTCTGTTGGGATCCTACCACATGCTCTTGAGAAGGACTAACCTGCAATGAATATCTAGAGGAACCCTTTACTATCATAATACTGGCAAAAATAATAACAGGTCCCAATGAAATACACACAAACTACTAAGAATATTTTTTATATATAATGGAGAACCTATTATTGATATTGCAATGGCATTATTCTCCACTATAAGATGACAAATCCCTGTTCTAATATACGGGAACTGAATCCATCATCTCTGTGGATAGGAATTATTCACCATATAAAATCACATTATCCATTTCATAACCACTATCATGAATATCAACATCACTCCATTTATAAGATACCTCTCCTTGAATTATAAGAATGATAGAAAATTATTATTAGGGGTTTCACATTCACCTATGGGATGTACTCCACCAATGAAATAAAAATTACATTGACAACCAGAATGAGTATTCCTCGCCACCACATCAGCAAAATAGGGATTTCCCCCATTCACTTCCCAAAATTAGTTCTGTTCACCGTATTTCCCTTCGCGGATAATGATTTAAAGTCACACATCACAACATTTAATGTGATATTTTTTCCATACACATGCATTGAAGGATACCCACCAAAATATATAATTTTAAATATAAAAATTAGAAGAATTTTTTAAATACCTTTTACAATTAATACACCTTAGTCCTCTATAGAAATGATCCTTAACATGTCCAATTGTTGAGTAGTTAAGGAAGAATACAAGGATGTGTTCAAATTCAATATAAAGTATGAATTTAAAATCACAAAATAGTGATTAGTATCAACAACAGGAAGATACCTATTAAACTCAATCAAAATGAAATTGAAGTTACCGAACCAAAAATATATAGTCACATTATTTGTTTTAATTGGGATTCTAATGGGAAATGTGACATCCTAGGGAATGGATGGCTGCATAATACCCCAATTGAAATATTTGACATGAACCTAATACTATATAATAGTGTCCCTATCATGAATTGGGTCAATCCGAGGATCCTTATTTTGAAACCTTAGAATCACATGTTTGATGTTAACAAAACTGTGACACCAAACCTTTAAATTCATTTAATTTGGACATAATTTGATATGAGAAATGTTCATACAGAGTGAGATTATGTGCTAGTTATTAAAACCATAGATCTAGAAAAAGAGTTTTGTTATATCTTCCAGCCTCTAAGTGTTGTATGTTTGTGTGCTGAGATGAGAAATAATTGATTGTTTAACGAAATCAATTATATCTTCAAATAGTAAATATTTTACTCCATCCACCGTAAGAGAACTGTTCCTTGAAATATAGTTATAAGCTGTTGATTCCATACTCCGAGTGACAAGATAGAATTGATCTACATCCTTTATATGAAATGCATATATTTTTCTAAAAAAATCACCAATATCAGTGTTCTTTAATGGGATTTGGCCATTTGATGGTTCCACAATCGTAGGTGTATTATGGATCAATCCAGATCAACTATCCGCCTTCTTCTAAGGGCCAATAAAGACATCTATAGGATCAAAATACTCATGAACATGCAGATTCATCACATATGGAAATCCTAGAAACAATTTTAGATATAAAAATTTTATTTTATATTCAAATAATTATAAAATTAAAAGAAATATATTTAAATAATTAATATATTAAATTTACTTATAATTATATATATATTAATTATTTATATAATTATATAAATATATATAATGATATTAATACCATTATAATTATGTAAAAATATTTATTAATACATTTACAAATATTTTATATATAATTATAATATTAAAACCTTTTTTATGATATATTTTTAGTGCTGATAAAAGTAATATTTATGAGTGCTAATTATTTTAGTGATGATACAAGGTATCCTTATCAACATTTTTTTTGGACGTGACGATTAAAACCTCCCTGATTTTTCAATAGAACTCTAAATAAACAATTTCATTAATAGATCTCAAGCATTTGTGGATGTCAAATATTGGAATCCCCCCCGACATTCTCAAAAAACATTTAATTCCATGAGTCGAAGGTATGTAATATTTCTCCTCATCTATGATTTATTTCTTGTTTGGGTTCTATGGTTGACTTAGTGAAGTTTTTTCTTGGATTTGTGATCATGTGGATTCTAGTTTTATAGTTACACACCTTCTCATTATATTCTTATTGATTTCATAGGTTAGGATGATCAAAACCTTACACATCGAGTTCAAATAGCCCCTATAACTAGTTTAGGTTCCATTTGTAGGAATTTTAGGCCTTGAAAATTATCTATCGGTTCTTTTTTATTCCTTACAGTGAGAGTCATAAAATATTCACATAGAGATAGGTGATAAATGGTTTTTGTTATACTGTTGATAATTTATTTACTAATATGAAATAGTATTTTTTTTACTTCAATTAATTTATAATATTTCCTTCCCTAAAATGATAAATATATAATCGTAATAATGATTTGACATCGTAAAAATATTTACTATTTTAAGGGTGTTTATTATGGGCCATAATTAATTGCATTCAAATAATTATTTATATTGATTATTTATTTTCTTATGTTTCCCCTTTTCTTATGACTCTTACATTTTCTTGTTTCAATTATTTTGTTTTTTGTTTATTATATGTTAATTTTTAGGCAGTATTTTCTTGTTGTATTCATGAAATCATTTTCACATATTTCATTAACAATTATTTGTATTTTTTGAGTAATATAACGTGATACCAAGAAAAATAAAATGATATTTTTTTGATTAGTTTAAAAATGGAGGTTTTTATAGTCCATAAATAAATGAAAATTAAATTTGATGTTATGTTTTCTTATATCCGATTAAATGGTTGAATGGTTACCTTTAGTGATTTTTATTATATTAAATGGGTTTAGTTATCATTTTGATTTAATACAATATTTTTTATGGTTTACATGTGATTTGATATTGGATTTTAGTAACCTAAAAATCCTATAAATTTTCTTTAATCAGTTTCCCTCTCTAGTTATATATAATTTTTGGATTTGATTATTAAGTTGATTTATTATGATGATTCATACCAGATTTACTTGAATAAAACATCATAAATTTTTAAAATTTATTTTTGAAGGCAATTTAATTTTAAAAAGGTGTTAAATAAAATGGGGTTTTGAATGCTTATTCCAAATAACTTCTCTTAAGGTTCATCTGGTAAAGCAAAAAAAAATACTTTTGAAAATATGTCATTTCTAAAATGATACCAAACCAATAATTATCAAATATTACAAATTTATATATTTTTTAGATTTCACGTATATATCAAAATTTTATGATTTCTAGGAATAGTGATTTTAAATAATGTAACTTCATATTATAATGGGTATATAATTTTATTATTTAATAATTCTTATAAGGAAAGTAAACATTTTAGAGAAAAAATTGAATTTGGTTGTTGGTTAATTTATATTACAAATTGGATTTTTATGGAGTAGAAAAGTAATTAATATTTAATAAAGTAGCTTTTTCAAATATTAAACTCATTATTATTTTAAAAAATATACATGAATTTTTATTTGATTAGACATTTTAATTAGTTTTTAAGTGTGTATAAATTATAATTTTCCCTTAATTTAATCATTGGGGAGTTTAATTTAGAATAAAAATATTTTCTATATTTTGGATATAATAGGATATAGGAGATATACCAAATATTGATAAATCTACAATGATTGAATTATGCTTTCTTTAGTGGGATATTCTAAAAATATTTATTATTGGGAATCCAATAAAACATGGCCTTGAATTATCTAAAAAAATAATGTAACATGGATTCAAACTTCACATATGTTTACAATAATAGATTCACCCATTAGTCTCAATAAATTCCATGCTGCTTAACTTAATGTCAAAATCTGGTTATTAAATAGCCCTGTACATTCCCCAAAAATATATTTTTGAAAAAAAAATTAGAAATTAATGTTGTAATTAAATTATAATAATGAATAATAAATTACAAGATACATCTTCAATCCAATAATAAATAAATTTAATTTTCCAATGAATTTATTAGTGGTGATTATATTAATATTTTTCTATTAGTGATTATATTTGGTAAGAATTCCATTTTATTAGCATTGTTAATATTATATTTTATAATTATACCTGAAATAAAGACTAGGAATTCCAAAACATATGATCAAAAGTGTACAAAAACATCAATAATCTGAATAAATGTTGGAGTAAAATTTTGTGATTGAATTTGATACCTATAATTTGTAAAATAAACATGAATTACCTCTGTTTTGTCCAGGGGACCTAAGTGCTTTTAAAATTAAGTCCTCGTACCTATAATATTAAAACCTTTTTTGTGCTATATTTTTAGTGCTGATAAAAGTAATATTTATGAGTGCTAATTATTTTAGTGATGATAAAAGGTATCATTATCAACACTTTTTTTAAACCATTCTTCTGCTATATTTTTAGTGTTGATAAAATTAATATTTATGAGTGCTAATTATTTTATTGATGATAAAAGGTATCCTTATCAACACTTTTTTTGGAAGTTATGATTAAACCCTCCCCGATTTTTCAATAGAACCCTAAATAAAAAAATTTTAGTAATAGATCTCAAGCATTTGTGGATGTATAATATTGGAACTCCCCCTGACATTCTCAAAAAACATTTAATTCCATGAATCTAAGGTTTAATTTTTAAATCATGAAGGTGGTCTCATCTTGAGTGTGTGTATGGCCATCCTGCTGAGCCTTTTCATGGTTACGCCAATCAACGAGCCCCTTTTAAGGATCTGATAACTTTTGCTTCATTTTTTATTCTTTAGGAAACATACGATGAAATGTTTTCTAGTGCATTTCCAACTATTAGTATAGGAAAAAATTGATTTAAGTAGGCACATTAAATACATAATATCATCATCTCTCAAATAGTTATCATTTCATTTTTTTACGTGAGACATATTCCCCATCTTTTGTGGACATTCACCTATGTTTCATTAATTATTATGAGTTTTGGACATCACAAATGAGGTACCAATAATCATTTTGGATGAATTCAGAGGATAATACCTAAAACCAGTGGATTAATTCTTATATTGAAATCAATAACTCATTTCCTTAGAAGAATGCTTAAATTATACAAAACAATCTAATATTGGGTTCCTTTAGTGGAATTATCTATAAAATTAATCATTGATTATAAATATCTTTTGTGTATTTAGTTTTTTGTATATAGTAATAATTTAATGAAGCAAATTTGATGGATATGAATAAAAACAATTTGAATACTAATTGTATAACAAAATAAAATAGAGAGAGTGAAAATTTCTTAATGTATAAAAAATATCACGAATAAAACCCAATTCAAATCAATTTTTTTCATGGTTACATTGTTTTTATTGAAGAAAAATTATTCTGGAAGAGTGGAAGATCATTTTATTTTTCATAAAATATTATTAATAAATAAATTTTTGAAAAAAAATGTGAAAAAATAAATTTTCACCCTTATTGGGATAATTATATTCTTTATTGATAATTTTTTATTATCACCATTGTAAATGATGATGGAGATAATATAGAAGAAATGACGAAGGAAATTTAATAAGACATTCATAATTTCACAAATTTGATTAGGATGTTAAATAGTTTTGTTAAGAGACCATTTCATATAATTTATATTAAATACACAACATTGTCACCTACATTTATGTTATAAAATTTGGAATCTGGTAGAAAATAGAGAGACATTATCTTTACAGAAATATTTAGTCACCTGGATGATATGACACTAGATGGAAATAAATATACTTTCCAAACATATGATGATAAATGAATTATTTTTCAATGGTAATGATATATAAAAAATATATTCACGTCCAAATGATTTCAATGTTTTTCACAAAGACCAAGAATCCCTCACAAAAGGCCCTAAGTGTGGCTTGGATTGACATAAGAAAGATGAATCAACTCCATCAACAGTTTTCTTGAACATTCCTATTATTACATGGTTTAGAAGACTATATAGATTTCAATAAACTGAATGATAATTAATATTTCATAAAGATATATGAAATAAAGATAGAAAAATATGACATCTACCAGACTCTTCTTTGCGAAAAAAATGATTATGAGTATCTTGAATTTGGAAATGATTAGATAATATTTAACATTGTTTTATTTACATACTGAATAAATTATTATTTTTAATATAATATTAGAAAAAGTACATGGATGTTTATCTGGGAAAATAATAACTTATAGCCATGGTTATTCGTGAAGAAAAACTACATTATATTGTCAATGATTATATCTGGAAAAAAACCTGATAATTATATTGGTTTCAAATAGCCTCTATTGAAATAAGATATGAAATTAGGGTGAGAAACGTGAATTACAATGTATGATTTTAATATAAGTGAAGACGTTACATAGAGTTCCATGTTGAATGGTATGATAAATGATTGGGAATCATATATGGTGTTAGGATATATGATGATATAAATGCTTGGTGGTTTTCCTCCATGGTAGTAATAAATTATGTTATATTACCTTAGAAATATAATTTTGGTATAAATCATTAGTCTCAGAATTCCTATATATTATTTTTTATCTACTTCTCAATGAGAAGTATAATGGAAGAAATCAATTTATTCATAAACAAATGTGCAGAATCTATGGTGTAAGAATGTATATATATATCATGAAGAGGTGAATTTAAAATATTTATTTGCTTAATGTTCTCATCATTTTAGCTAATTTTTTATTTAATTTCCATATCGTTTTTATCTAATGATAATTTTTTTATATTTTCATAGTAGTTTAAAACAATTTTCTTATTCTAAAAATAGAGAAAATGAGTTTATATTTTTTTACATTGTAGAAATAATCCATAAGTGAATTTTAATTTGTGGGAATATTCCACGCATTAATAAAACACCAAATGTGGTCAATGTGAAATAATTTGTGTGTTTTTAAAAGAAAATTTTCATTTTAGATTAAAACATACATTAAATATTCAAAAGTGATCAAATGATACTATATTATTCTAGATCTTTTGGAAAATTATCCATAATATATTTTTAATTTGTGGAATTTAAATCACATGAATGTGAAACATGATTTGGTCAGTATGACACTTATTACATGTTTTTAATACAAATATTTCACTTTAGATAAAAAATACATCAAATTGTAAAAATGAGAAAATGAGATTGGATTATTCAAATATATTAGGATGATGCCACTTCATATTTACTCATTATTTTATAAAATATTTATAGTTAATTTCCTTATCAATTTTATTTGATAATTATTATTTTAATTTTCATAGATATTTTAAAGAAATAAATTCTTCCACAAGGATGATTTACCCATGTACTTTGATCATTAACTCAATAATAATGATGCACTCATGATGATTAATTTTTATTTTTATTATATAATGTTATGAATATTTCAGGTTTTCAAACCATAATATGTTTATAAATACCTAACTGTTGAATTCCTTATAGGATAAAAGACATTTTGGAATCAATCATACTGGAAACTTATATACGGTGTATGTAATTCCCTAAAACCAGAAGCCTATAGGTGGTGCGTTATTTTATTAAATTAGAATTTTTACGATGAATAAAATACTTAATGAACTATAATTTTAGTATTTTTTAAAGCCCTATTTCATAAATGGTACCCATAATACATTAGAAAAAAACATTACAATTTATACACAATAAACTAAAATAAATTTTATCCTTGAAATCGTATTTAAATATATCTTTTTCACAACCATGGGAAAGAAACATAATAAGTGTGAGATAAAATTTTCAAAAAGAGTGAATATAGAAGAAGAAATAATGAATCAATATATATGTAATTGTGAATAACTAAGTATGCATCCCATTTTCATAACAATATATGGAATAATTAATATGGTATGGAAATAAATTGAAATTCACGCAGTATTTGAATAAACTGATTATGAATTAATTTAATAGATATGTAAATAAAAAATATCATGGATAAAACATAATTAAACTAAATGTGATAAAATCATTCTTAATGGATTACATGTCTAAGGAACATGAAATCCTATACCATCAATACCTTTCAAAAGATGTTTAATAATACAGATAGAAAACTGTTTAATTTGGCCAACTTATTTGTCTCACGCGATCTTTTCGATGAATCGTGGCACTATATAGAGTCTATGGCCCACCCCTAATTACAATTCCAAATAATTACTCTTATTAAATAATAAAAAAATTATATTTATTATCAAATAACCATATTTAATGATAAATAATGTTTTATCAATAATTCCTCAATTAATCAAATCACTTTCAAAGTGAACGCAGTATAAAAAATGTTTTATAGTTTAGGTAATAATAATATCCATTGAATGAGACAATAAATACTAAAATAAATTTCCAATGAAATGTGATTACATAAAAATTATTATTTCATGAGATATTTATCAATCAAAAAATTTTGTTTGATAACATAGATAATCATTAAAAACATTCTTTGTGAGAATAATCTTTAAATTGTCCATTGTTTCCCATACCACTTTGAAAAATTAAAATCATATTCACCATGAAGAAATAATTTTTAAAGAAAACATTTAATATCATGAAATTGATGACATTAATGATAAAACATATAAAAATAAATTATATACCCAAAATAAAATTGAATTAGTGCATAATAATAAATAAGGCTCAATAGAATTTAATTTGATATGAAATTACATTACCAATATCATAACAAATGAATTGGAAAGACCAAATGTAATAATAATTTAACAAAACATTTAAAAAATAGAAATATAATTGAAATAATTATATTATAAGTAAATATAGTAGTAGTTAAACCATATATTTTAAATTAGGTGCATAATAATAATGTAAGCCTCGTAGAAAGAAATGTCAGACAAGAATCCCTTACATTGGATCTTATTGGTCTCATATATCATTATATTCCTGAATATCAAACTAATTTTAATTATTTACATTCATCATATAATTTTTCCTTGTTATCATTAATTTTATTTCATAGATTAACACTTCATATACAATATTATAAACAATTCTGTTTATGTTGGGTGTTTCGACCAAATTCGGTTTATATGTCAAAAAAACATTGGTATGACATATATTACCATAGGGGTCATTATATAAAGATACCTATAATAATAGTAATAACATAATTATCATATTTTATATCATTTATAAATTTAAATCCAATCATAAAATATGGTTTGGAAAAATGAACCAATACTACAATCATGGATACGGTAAGTCGTATGTAAGCTTGAGTAATGTCCCCTTTTGTCAATGATAATTGTGGAATGAAGTTAATAAACCTCAATCATACTACATTGATAATTATATAATAAATTTCATATAATTTATTCATATAAACATATATATAGAATTTTTTATTTAAAAGGAATAAAATCGCGTTGAGGAGGTGGTATTCAACCAGTCCATGAACGATGTAATCACTTTTTACGTGTGTCGAATGGAAATAATGAAATTATATATTATATTCCTAGAATTTTAATTATGTCATTAATATCATATATATATATATATATATTCTATATCACATATTTTTAATTAATACTATCATACATACATTCTATTTTTCACGTGAATGAATCAAATAGCATTGAGAAGGCATTAGTCTGCACTTCTACAAATAGTGTTATAATTTTTATACAAAATGGAATGTATAAATATATCTGTTATAAAAGAATTAAATAATATGAAATATATAATAAAAACTCATATATAATATATATAAACCTATTTTATATCATAATGTTCACTATGATATGTGGTAAATGAGAAATGAACAATCATTTCTTTGTGAGGTTATAATGTGTCGTACATAAGAACCATATGATTGTTACCCTTTAGATTTAGGTGTCTATAAGTGAAGGTAGAATCCTTAACATAAATAAATATTAGTATATTTATAATACATTATTTTATGTAATCATAGAATTATAATAATTGAGGTAGTGGATAAAGGAAATAAACTTAAATATGTTTAGGAAAGACGTTACCTCTTAATCATGTAAATCTAATTGGTTTGCACCAAAGGGTTTCCATAGATTTATTTCTATAAAAAGGGATACATAAATTAGTATTGAATTTATTTTGGGGAGTGAATTGGTAATAGTTTTTATGAACCTATGTTGCTTTTTATGTGTGAGGAAGTGGGAATAAATGATGTCTTTTACAATATAGAGGATGTGAAACTCTTGTAATATTTTAAAAGAAAATAACATCAGCCAAATTTTTTTGTTTAATGTGGATTAATAAAGTTATAAAGTCTACCGAAGGGATTATATGGTCTTGTGTGTGAATACAATGTATTTTTTCCGGTTTATTGGTTTTTGTGGGCCACAAGGTTATGGTTTAGTCGCTTGTTAAGTTTAATTTAACCCAATTCTTTGTAATTAATTTAAATTACATTCACCAATTTTTTTTTTCAAAAAATAGATGAACATATTATAGATTATTAATGATTATAATTAAAAATATTGAATCTATGTTTTCAAATTCTAATCATATTAGTGGAAAAAATTAATTTCAATTTTATTCAGCATATGAGACCACAATGTGGGTTATCAATGTAAAAACATAAAATGATTTTCTATGTTTATATTTTAAATATAAAAGTGAAATTGCATCAAATCACCTTGGTTGGATTAATCGATAACAATATTCTCTATTTATTCTATAAAAACAATCTAAAACAAATTTTTTCCTTATAAATAACTAAATGAAAAATAAATTTTGAGTTAAATATCAATAAATTTCTATATTCATAAAAAAATGAATATTCGCGGAAAAAATAATTAAAATTTAACATAAGAAATTTTTTTTTCAATTTCAAATTTTATATTTATTTTGAAATATATAATTAATAAATGGGTCAAAAAAGTTATTTAAAACAGCTTCTCCATTAAATGATGGTCAAAGTTCCTAAATAAAAATATTGGTTTTTTATGTATAATATTGAGTTTATTCTTATCTTTGGTATATCAAATCTATTAGGTGATTATAAAAAAATATTTGATGGAATATATAACATATATATTTATTTAATATAATTCATCGTTTGTAGTTATTTTAATTTAGTTTTACAAAATGCCTTTATGAGTATGAAAATAATAATAATGGTTTTATATTCAATTGGTTTTTATATTCATTTATAATTAACTGGTAACATATTATATAATTCTATGTTTGTATAACCTAGATATTTCAATATGTTATTTCTTATTTTTTATAACCTCTAATTTAAAATCATGATTATATCATATTATATTAAGTAATAATTTTTAAATAATAAATTATTGAATGACAAAACTATGACTTTCATGTATTGTAGGATTTTGTATAAAGTCTCTCTTGTTTGTAGTTCATGATAAATTGATGTTTCTTACATTTTAAATATAGAATATATCAAATCTATTTAGAATAATAAATTTATTTTAATGTATGATGGTAATATATCCCCATATTCACTTGGTGTCGCATTTCACGCATGCTATCAAATATAAGGTTCTTAATTTAGAATTTTAGGGTTTCACATTCTCCTCACCATAAATAAATTATTCCCTTTAAATTTACACATGATATTGGTGACAGTGAGAGTGAAATTTATTATTTTTCTAAGAACCATATTGTAAGAAGTTTGAATATCACATCTTCTTAATAATAGAAAAATTAATGTGAAATTATCATATATATGAGTTCTATTGTATGAGATCATAAGTGGGAAATGGAATCGTGGATACAGAAGAAAAATAAATAAATCATATCCTGATTGAGAGTTCTATAGAACATGTTCATATTAATATTGTAGAACAAACACCCATAATCCATATGTGGTTGAAAATTCCTTGGATACCATAAAAAATGCTGATAATGTGGAAACATTTTTTTTCAAAACCATATTCCCAGAGTTATGGAATTTAATACCTCTCTATGAATATAAGCAAAAATAAATTTCAATAAACATAATCTTTTCATTTTATTACTGTTTAACTTATTTATACTTTATCTCTTATAACATGATGCATCATATGAGGATGTAACACATTAACCTTATAAATTGCATCCATTTATCAACTAAAACCATTATATAAATGGATATATTTTAAATATATTATGATACAACACTTCATAAAGTATGTCACAAAATTTCCGAGATGAACTTTTCATCAATATGAAGCAGCTCAAAATTTTCACAACCCAAACTTGTGAATAAATTCATCATGTATCCTCTTAAAATATAGTAATAACTCGTATCTCTGTAAAACATTATTGGAAACATGATTTAAACCTTATGAATTATGTAAGGAACATGTAATTGGATAAATAATGAAAATACAAAAGTATTGTAAACTACCTCAGTGATAGAATATACCACTTACCTACATGTTAATAATATGTTCCATGGTAGTTAGTAATTATCAAAATCAATGATTTAATTATCATTATCTCAACATTAGGAACATATTAAGGGTTTTATTTCCCTTAATCATGTGTTTTTGTAATGTTTATCTTTCTTCAAAATAAATTTTCTTGGTTCCATTCTACATATAATCTCAAATACTTAATTAAAACATACTTCAATACAATCCTTACATATTGCATAAATTATATGATGAAAAAATCAAAAACAAAATACTTTTACAAAATATTAATTATATTTAAATGCATAATTACATTAATAATTCTACATTCGTTGATTCAATACCATATTGCTAGTATTTATCCCTTATCATCATCAGAGGAATATTTCCCAAGAGTATTGGGTATTTTATTCCTTTTGAATCATCTACTTGTAGTTGTAACAATAAATATTATCCTTTTCCTTCATCCCTTTTCAATATTTTTCATATTGACTCATTTCTTCACAATTATTAAAAAAATTATAATCATTTCAACCATTTACCAGTGTGATTAATTCCACATTTACCATAAGTAGGAAAATCCTTCTTTCCCTTCATCTTGTTAGAAATATACCCTTTCTCATTGTTTTTAGAATACTACTTGTTCTCTTGGTTTCACTAGAATACATAGGATTTATAGAACTCCATATCTATTCTGATACCATATAAAACAATCTCTTCGTATGATGAGATATTTTGGGATACCAGTTCCTATAAGAGACTTGTCTTATATTAATCAATGAAGTGGGAAATTATTGCATGTAGTGTTTCATATATAATATATATTATGTTGAGATATTCTTTTAAATATGTCTTCATAATCTGTAACACATTCTTATTCATTATACCTTAATATAAGGAAATTTCTCTTGAACTCAATTTGTTTATCATGATGGATGTATTTATCAAGGAAAATATCATTCAAATTTCCCCATTTCAATAGTTTAATTTTTTCTTCCTCACTTGGATTCTGGATTAGAGACCACCATTGATTAACATCACCTTAGACACAATAGAATTTAATTCTGGCCCTTTCCTTTTTGATGCATTCTAAGGCCATAAATATCTTCTATATTGACATAATACATTTCTGATATGAAATTGGATTAGTAGTAACACTAAATAATAAATAATTATGTCCCATAATGTGATCCAACATAGGATATTCTCTTAGTGGAATTAGTTTCTCCATTCAAGAAAGGTTATTTGTTTTAACCTGACTAATATGCCTTAATATATCGACAACATTCTCAATTCTAATACCAACTTCATTGAAATTATCAGTAGGGAAACCTCAGCATTGGACACCAATGTGGATATAATTCTTCCATACATGCATCATTTCAAAACAACGGAATATACATTATTAGCACCTAATATTATGAACATTCTATAACTCTAACTACAGAATAACACATAACATAAATTAATGCATTGTAAATACTTGAATTATAAACAGTGGTTACATTGAGGACCTGATTACTTTTAAATCCATCATAATGATAGGTAGTGGGAATGTGAATTATAATACGTGTATCCCCTAGGAGTGTCAAAAAAAATTTGTAGTAAGTCTCATCGTTATGAACCAGGATAAATTATGTCACGACTTGAACACATTATTGGAGTTATTACTCCTAGGTATATCTATTCCAGAATAATCCCAACATATACTATATATATATAAATATATTTTATGTAATAATAACATAATCTCCACCTTACCAGAATTAGAGTATGTTCTTTTATAATTATACTCAATTTATATCTTTTGGTTGTGGTCCCATATCTCTGTTTTCTAAATCCATTATCCAACGATACATCAAAAAAAATTTTGATACCAACTATAACGCCCCAACACCATATGACCAGAGTTGGTGCATTTTTTCATTACATTGGAATTATTATAAGGAATCAAATATTGAAGGACTGATGAGTTTAACAGTATTGGAAATCCATATTACATACATGATACCCATAATACATTGGGAATACAATGGAAAACATATAGGGAATAATCTAAAAGAAACTGTATCATTGAAAACTTATTCAATGTTCCTTTAATAATAACCTGGGGAAATAAATATATTAATGTTGAGATAAAATAATAATGGTAAATATAAAAAAGTTAATATAAGTAAATATTTATTGAAAGGTAAATACATTATAACATGTTCCATTTTTATAACTAGATAAGGCATAATTATTATGGAATGTAAATAAACTAATATGCATGCCATAAATAACTAAAATGATAATGAGTTACATCAATATATTTTTCAACCCTAATTCTCATGGATTAATAACAACTGAAAAAAATGAGGCAAATGATTTCTTATTGGAAATTTTTTTAAAGGGAAATGAAAACCTATATCATCAAAACCTTTCACAATACGGTTAATAGTGTAGATCTAATCCCATTTAATTTGGTTAACTTATATGTCGCATTAGAACTTATCGCAACGTCGAGGGGATATATAATGTTTGTTCCCCACTCATAACTAGAATTCCAATGTATTTCCTATATTTCAAAATAAAAATAAATAATATGCCTTATTAAATAACCATATTGAATGAGAATTATGGGGTTATCAATAATTCCCCAATTAATTAAAAAACATTCAAGGAAAACACTGTATGAAAAATGGTATACAGTTTAATAAAAACTAATATCCCTTTTATGAAAATATGGATATTAAAGTTAATTTGCATTGAAAAATGATTACAATAAAGTTATTGTTTCTATTGAAAAAACAAAATCTGAAAAATAAGTGATAATTCAAAGTTAATCATTAAGAACATTCATAGGGATAATAATCTTTAAATATTCCTACGTGTCCCTAGCCACATTGAATCATTAAAATAATATTCCCCATAGAGGAATAATATTTAAATAAAACATATAATTTCATGACAGTAATTATATTCATGATGTCACATGTCAAATTTTACTATATACACCAAATTAAAGTGAATAGGTTTTTAAGGAAAAATATGTCTCAATAGAATGTTATTTGGGAAACATTTCCCTTACCAATGTGGTAAAAAATGAATTGGAAAAACAAAATTAATAGTAATTAAGAAAACAATTAAATACTATGAATATAATGTAATTAATGATATTATATGTCAATGTAAGAGTTTGTACACCATATCAACAAAATTAGGTGCACTACAAAAAAGTACACATCATAGAAAGAAATGTGAGACAAGAATCCCTTACCCTGAGTCTGACATGACTCGGATGCCTTTATAATCCAAAATAACAAATTTATCTTAATTATTTAAATTATTGAGAAAAAAATTTCATTTTAATCTTAATTTTTATTCTAATTGTTATCAATTTTTATTCAAGTACTTAAACAATTTTTTTACATCATTTGTTTTGAAAAAATTTAGTTTATGTGTCAAAAAACAACTTCGGTATGTCAAAAATGGTCAGAATGGATATTATATAAACATATCCAGAATAATATTTATTATATAATTATCATGTTTTTACTTAAATTATACATTTAATTACAATAATTGTTGATGGTTATAAAAAAATGAACCAACGTTACAATCGTAGAGAAGGTGGGTTATACGTAATCATAAGTAACGCACCCATTTTTCAAAGATCATTCTGAATAGAAGGTAAATAACCTGGATAATTGAAGAATGATAATTATATAAAAAATTTAATATAATTTAATTTTATATAGTATTATATTCAAATATTGTGATGTAAAAGTAATCACAGCGTGTTGAGGAGGTGGTGCTACACACATCCACAAATGACGTTATCACTTTTTTAGTGTGTGAAAGGGTAAAAATAAAAATGATATATTATATTTCTAAACAGATGAGTATTTCATGAATATAATATAGATGTTGTGTATATTTAATAATTACTTAAATCCATCCTTTATATTATCCATGTATCTTGTGAACGAATCACATCGCATTGAGGGGGAGATAGTCCACACTTCCCCAATCGATGTTATCATTTTTATAAAAATTGGATAGTAATAATTAATATGTTGTAAAAGAATTAAAGAATATTAAAATCATAATTAAAATAATTTATAATACATATAAATATATTTATCATCATAATGTCCACCATGGTAGGTGGTAAAGGAGAAACTAACCATCTCCATTTTGTGAGGTGATAGTCTGCTATACATGTAAAAAATATATTAGTAACCCATGATATGGAAGTTTCAGAAATTTTAGGTAGAATCCCTAACATAAAAAATAATATAATTTTTAGGATACTATTGTTGTTATATAGTCATTGAATAAATTAAATTGAGGGAGTCCATAATTGAAATAATATTTAATAGCTTTTGAAAAGATGTTACCCTCTAATTTGGTAACTCCTTTTGGTTTGCACCAAAGGATTTCATTGGGTTACATTCTACCAAGTGGTATGATTAAATTATGAAGGTATGGATTTTGGGGATGAATTTGGATGATTTATTCTAAACCTATATAGCATAGAGGTGTGAGGAAGTGGTAGGAAATGAGGTCTTTTATAATGGAGGGGGAGTGGAACACTTGTAATGTTTTAAAAGAAAGGAACCCCAACCATGTTTTTTTATTTAAAGTGGATATATAATAGTCCCAAGAAGATAAAAGTCATTTTAGGGTTTATATACTTCCATACAATGGATTATAGATATATTTAATGGTTATTTTTTTCCTTATGGTTATTGTTTAGTTACTTATTAATCGTATTTTGACCATAACTGTTGGAAATAATTTTAATCAATTTTAATAAAATTTATCGTCCAAAAATAAGTAGACCATATTAAAAAATTTAAATTATTCTGATTCATAATATGAAATATATTTTCCAAATTCCATTTAGATAAGCGGAAAAAAATAATTTAAATTTAGAACCATATACAGGACGATAATGCAGGTTTTTAAAGTAAAAACAACCAAAATTTAGCTATGTTTTTATTGTAAATTTCAAAGTGAAATAGATTAAAATTAAATTCATTGGATTAATTAATAAAAATATTATCTGATTAATCATTAAATTTAATCTAAAAAATCATTTATCATTATAAATAATATATATGAAAAAATATTTCTTTGAATTAAATAACTTTAGTTTTAGATATTTATTAAAAAAAGTAATCATCATCGAAAAATAACGAAAATTTACATATTCTACTTTTTAATATAAATGTTTAATTATTATGTCTATATAGACCTATAATATTCATAAAATTATAAAAAAATGGATTTAAAATCCGTTCTCTATTAAAAAGTTGTAAAAGTACCTAAATAAAAACGTTAGTTTTTTATGTTTAATATTGAGTTTATTTTTTGGTATCTTTATAGAATTTGTTTCATGATTAAAAATAATATTTTATTTAATATATAACATATATATTTCACCAATAAAATTATATAATTGTAATTAATTTAATATATAATGAAAAAATTCTTTTGTGATTATAAAAATATTAATATTTTCTTTATATTCAGTTGAATAATATTTTATTTTACCATTATTTGATAAACTATTAAATGAGATTAAATTTATTTAAACCATATATTTTTATGATTTCATTAATAATTCATATGACCACGAATTTAACATATATTTTTTACTATTATATTATATTATATTTTTTTAATAATATATTATTGTACTGTAAAACTCTGGATAACGTGTAATGTATGGTTTGGAATATAGTTCATCTTGTGTATAATGCAATAAAAAATAGTGGTACGTTAATTTACTATTATATAATATATCATTACTATTTATAATAAAAAATATATTTTAATTTATCAAGTCATCATATTCCCTTACGCTATTGGTGTTGTGTTCCATGCATGCTATCAAATATAAGGTTCTTACATTATAATTTTTGGGTGTTACAATTTACACAGTATGACTCAATTTGTGTGGTTTAATATTAAAATACACATTTTAATTTTTATTGTTTCATATTTACATTATTTATTTATTTATAGTAATAATAACTTAATAATTGTTTTCATGTAGAAGTGTAATATTTTTCTCGAGTTGGGGTGGCTTGTTTGAAGCTGCAAATTCATATAATAAAATAGACATTGAGGATTTGAATAAGACAAAGGAAATAATATCATGGTTCAATAATATATACTGACATCTTGAAAAGGTGGTTTCATACACTAATTTTAAATTATTCTTAAATTAACATTAATTTTATTTAAAAATAAAAGTGTCAAAATCAATAACAAGAAAATTAATTCTAATTATTTTAATACTTTAAGAAAATGAAATGTATTTCATTTTTGATGTGTAGGAGTCATCCCCACATCAATATCATACATTTCATTCTCAGTAAGACATAAAGTGTTTGTTATAATATTAAAATTGTTATTATTGGTCAAAAAATGATTCACTCACTTATGACAAGAAAACACACTCTAATTGACATTACAGTTTAAGAAAATGATTTATAAGTCATTTTGTATGTGTAGGAATCTTTATCATGTCAGAAAGACATGTTTTGTGACTAGTATGACTTAATGATCATGTTTCTAGTTTAAAATCACATTTTATTAAACAAAACACAAGTATCAAACTAAAAAAAATAAAAAAATTGGATTGTTTAGATGCTTTATAAGAACCATAAAAATGACATTTTTTATATTTATAAATCAATATCGCATCAATTTAATGCACTAGGGGATCTGTATGACTCCAACTGTGTCTTTTTATTTAAAATTAAAAATAATTTTAGTAAAAAAAGTGTAAATCTCAAATCCATGAAAACTTATTTGGATTGTATTGATACATTAGTAAACTGATACATATGTCAGTTTTGACATACAGGAATCTTCTTCACCATCATATAATACACGGTGTGACTGATATTATTAAAAGATAACATTATATATTAAAAATTGACTTTTAGTTCGAAACTTGATTCACTGACTAAAAACAAAAAAAATCACATATTATTTTGGTAACATAGGAAATTGATTCCTAACACGTTTATGTTGTTTTGGAATGATTGTGTAATGAGAAAAACTAGGTTTCCACCAAATCCAACACTCGACCTGATCTATTACATACCTGAATGGTGTTCTTGATTACCATGGGCTGGCGATAAGAACCCAAACATCAAATAACAAAACCAAGGGAATGATTTCTACCAACCAAAACAACCACATGGAAAACATATATAGAGAAAGAAATGAATATATGAATACCAAAAAATATATATTCCATAAATGTAAGGAAAAATAGAAATTGATCAACTGAAAAAGTAGCTAAAATTCCAAAACACAAGTCAGGCTGCAGGGCACTCAAAACAAAACAATTAATCCAACGATGGCATGGACTATCTCGAACCATCTCCCCGCTATTTAAACATCCTATTTGACATGAACCACGCCGTATCACTAAAATACCTTTACTTTCCCTACAACAGAAGACAAACTATGTTCTACACCCCAACTAAGTAGTGCACAAGGTGTGAGATAATAGGCTCAGTATGAACCCACCCATGTGTTATAACACCCAGATGTTTTTTTGAAATATTTTCATTAAATAATATTAATTATTAAAAATATTTATTTCCAAGAAATCATGAGTTTCTATGAACCATGATAAGACTTTATTATAAAACTAACTGTATATCCTAGTCGCTAGGACAACAAGAATAATAATAACTAACTTATGAAAATGCATTCTGAATTTATTGGCTATCAATTATTTATGAAAAATAAAAAACAAATAGATATTTTTATTTTTGATTGAATTACAATTAGTAATGAAATAATGAGACATATATGTGTTATATACATAATAAAATATTTTTTATATTTATCCAATGGATATTTTTATCATATGGTGTGAATAAAACAATATTTGATGTATAAAAACCAATATTTCATAAAAGTTATATATTACACCATTAAATAGAGAACCTCTTTTAAATTATTATTTTGAAATACTAATAATTTTAATATGACAAAAATAAACATTTTATTTTTAAGTGGAATATAAAAATTTAATTTTCTTGAATTTATGATATTTTTCTGATAACTTTCATGTTTTTATCAATAGTAAAAATATGCTAAATTATAATTGAAAGTATATTTTACCATTGAAATACATTATATGGTAAAATTATATAATTTTTTTGTTTCCAAGTATAAATGTAATATAATTATACCATTTATTATAATTTATCTCAATGAAATTAGTTTTTCATTAAATTTATATGTATAAACTTTTCACTATTTGGAAATATTTTAACATTTAAAAGAAATTTTCTTATTTCGATAATAGGATAAATTTTAAATTATTTATGGAAAAATCTGTGTTTTTAATTTATAAAAATGGATTCCATATTTGGAATTAGCCTTTCCGAATTATATAAAAAGATTTATTTTATATTTGGTCAATATGAATTGTAACATTAGTAAATTTTATTATCCCGATAAAAGGGTAAATCTGGTAATTAAGAGTAAAACATAATATTATAAAATTACACTAACACTTGCCATAATATAATTGGATGACATTAATTTTCCATAAAACATGCTTCGGTCTAAATGGTATCCATTGTAACCCACTTGGATGAGATTAGAACATTTAAATTATTTTATTTAAAGAAAATAGAAATATGTCTCACTGAAACGTTAATAAATGAATTATTTTTAATATAACTTGTACATACCTGTGCATTCACACAGAAATACGTTCAATGCATATTTTCAAGAAGACACAACTATATTTCAATGTTAATAAAGAACATTAATATTGAATATATTGAAATTAAATAGTGGTACTTAATATTGAACTATTATTGGAAAAAATATACAGAATTGAAAACATAGGAAAAAAAGAAAAAGAAAATAAAATAAGAGAATATGTAGGAGATTACTGAAAACATATTGGATTATATATAAGGAAAACATAAGTATACCAAAACTGTACAAAATAATCCATACAAATGCATGATCAAGAATATAAGGAAAATCTGTTGGAGAATATTCAAGGAAAATAGAATTACTTGAAAACAAAGAAAACATTTAATAGAATACATAAGGAAAACAAAACATACAGTCAAATTGACATTTGAATATAGTATATAACATTCAATTGAAAATAAAAAGATCATTTTGGAAAAAAATGAAATGAACTAGAATGAAAACATAAAAGAATATGGAAAAGAAAATAGGTCACGATGTAGAAAACAACATAAGTCTCGAACATCAAATACATGAATAAAAAGAACAAATAGACATTAATTAGAAAAGTACATTAAAAACGGACAACAATGAAATAACAATTGTTTTACTGTCACTGAGATATTATGAAAAGAACATGAAAAAATTATTATATAGAATTACTATATACAACATAATATTTCAAAGGACATAAATGAAAAGAACATTCAAATTGAAATTTAATTTTCAAAACATACAACATAAGTATTAATGTCACTGAATAATTATGTCACATCATACAAATATCAATCTTTAAATTCCTTGAATAATTTTTTGTATAGAATGAAATGTTTAAAATAGGAATACCTGAATTTTCAGATTAAAAAATAGAATGTTAACACAAAATAATTAATTAGAAACCAAAATAAAAGAAGTTGAAATTTACCTTTTTAAGCCTCTAATGAAAACTAGTTACCATAGGAAATCCCTTTTCATTATTTAGTTATTCTAGTCTTCCAAAAAGTTTAGTTCTTTTATTCATCAACAAAAACACTTCATATTCATCTCGGGGCAACCTAAAATCAAATAAATAAGCACTCTCCAGCTCATTGTCCGAGTTGATCAAATGCAGTTTCAACTAAGAATTATTATATGAAATAAAAAATTAAATCAATCTATCATTTATGAATTAATAGACTATGATACATGAGACTGTATAAACAAAACTCAAAATTTCTAAAGAAACCCATTGAAGATTAGCAGAAAAACTCATCATATAAGAGATTTTAAAAAGATAGATGAAGGATAAACCATCAATAAGCACTATTTAATATGTGTAATAGCATAGAACAACAAATTAAGATAAGGGTACCTATATATATTATACAGATTATCACATGTAACTTCTGTCTAGACATTCTTCTTAAGCCAATCACAAACAGCCAGGTGCACCCCGTGAGCCTGTTGTTGTGTAGCTACATTACCCGTTCCAATAGCCAATACTAGTTTATAAGAAATGACTATATCATCCCAGTTAGAAACAACATATTCCAAGTCACAGACTATAGAAATAAATTATCAATTCTATGTTTTAAAAGTAAGATAGTGATTTGTGATAAAGAAAAGAGGAAACTGAGCTTTTCCTACAAATAATTTCATCTGCATAAAGCTTGCATTAGTTGTCTTCCATTCTTCTATTTCTTTAAAGTTCTCCCCAATTCATGAAATTATCTTCATACCATATTTCAAGTCATAATAATCCTACTTACCAATAGAATTAAATAGATAAAATTCATCCAAAAGGTAAAAAAACAACCAATGTTATGTTTGCAAGGATTAACAATTGTAGGGGAAGGTAGATGAGAATCCAAAAATGATTTCTAATGCTCAATGGGGTAGTAGTATTATGTTAAAGATATCATCATATCTCTTTCATTACCTATATTTTTATTAGTTTCACATTATTGAAATTTCCTACATAATAACAAACATGGCCTAATAGTAAGTTTTCTTCCTACTTTTGTGGTTATTACCATATCATCGTCAATGAAATATTTCAACCACTTAGAATAGACATGAATAACCACCTGAAGATTTAATTTCACTTTATTATGACTTTCACATATCAACTGGAATGCACCAGCAAAATCATGCTATCCTGTAAGAAATAAAAAAACATCACCCATGTGCTTATAAATAAACAAATGAGAAATAAATAGGCAAGATTTCATATTTTTAAACAAATTATTGTCATTTGATTAAAAATCATTTCAATTTATAATATGAAATCATGATATCCACAACAAAGAATGTTTGTGTAAATGAAAAGCAGAAAAAAAACAAATTAATAAATTCAAATTAAAACTCTGAATTTAATCGCTAATGTGATAAATAGTCATTACAGTTATGACGAAAAGTGAAATTTTCTGGTCCATACATTAATGATATTCTTCCTTAAATGTCATACTTCTGTTGTTGGAGATAAGATGTGTGGACGTCATCAACTATAGGTAGTCTCTATTGTGTTCTATGGGTGGATACTAAGAAATTGATACTAAAGGATGGATAAAATTACCATATGTTGTGCATAAGTAATAGCACATACCACTGGTCAAAGATGGATGTGAATTGGAAGCCATATTATCTTTATGGAGTAAAAATTTTATTAGTACAACAAAGGATGAAGATTACTGGAATACAATACATGCATCCCATCAACTGCTCTGTGTTGATGCCTTATGTACATGAGAGTTCCTAGTCATTATCATGATATGGGGCTAGGGAAATTTTCCATTTGAAAAGAGAATGTTAATAAATATCCTTTGAATATAGAGGAAATATGATTAAATCAGTTTTTGATGAATAATTTACCTTGTTAATGTTCAGATCATTTGACTAAATCATTCCATCTAGTGTGATATTATCGAGACTGCTGTATTCATTATTTGTTTGAAAATATAAAGGGGATAATCTAATTAATCAAACCTAATATTATAATGCATGTATGACTAATACTTTAAGAATAAAGTGTCTTTATCGCAACAATAATCTAATACCCTCATATAAAGAATTTACTGATGAACGTAAAAAAAACATCCACTAGTCAAAATAAATACTAGAGCAATTGCCAAAACAGAGTACAAAATCCACTTTTCAGAAACATATAACATAATTGATATTGATTTAAACTACACTTATGTTCAATGTTATGTAATATGAATAAGCAATATTAAATAGACACCAAGTACTACCATGATCCGTCGATGCAGAGCAGCAACACTTCACCATGTTTTTAGATAGTTATATTTCTCCCTATAACAGGTAATTCTACTTTAGTCTGAGTAAATTATAGATGTTAGTATGAAAAAACAATAGCTAACATGCAAAAAGGTCATAGTATGCTGATTTTAAACCCCAAACATGAATGGATATGTCGCATTGTACTTTTTTCTTGTATCTAGAAAAAATCATGACCATCAGTTTATAATGTTATTTAATTAAGAAAGAAAGGAAACCCAGGACGGTAAACATTCTGCTACATCACATAATATGGTTGATGGATGTAGACAAATATAATATAATCAAATTAATTATACAATATAGAATTTAGTAAACCTAAAATTTTTTCTTTAAACAAAAATAAACTAATAGAGAAAGGTCCTTAAATCACACCTCCTTCCCAGATGCAACCTTAACACAATGAAGAGACATCAAAAAAATGTGTATATTTTCTAATATGAAATTGGAATGTTGAAACTTACTGATTATCCAATAGGCCTCCATTTCGTTGAAAATGCATGGAAAACAGCCATTCTAGTTTGTTAGATTTTTTCTTTATATTATCCATTATATGGAGAAGAAGTTCATTGGCATTAGTTGGCATCGAGTCTATATACAATGATTCTTTTCCTTCGACTGCATCATCCACATCGAAGTTAGTCAGTATCTTTTCTACATGAAGATATCATTATAATGAATGAGTAGAAGTCAACACATATAAGACACACCAATGATGCAATAAAATAATATTTAACTGTTGGCATATCAGAAAAACAGTTGTAGTGCATTTGTATTAATATGTAAAAATAAATCAAAATGATGGTAAAAACAGTATTATTTATAATATGTACACACTGACAGTAATATAAAATGAAGATAGAGAAACTATACCTGAGTCGAACATATAGTTATACTTGTTGTATCGAATCCAGCATCACTATTGCAGCTAACTACTGAAGATCCAACATGGTAATGTTCCTAAAACAGATGGGTGAAATGAATTTTATAGGTATGTGGTGACTGGTTTGATACTAAACTGAATTCTAAATAAGGAAGAATAAAATAATACGTCGTAGTAATGTTAATGAGAATGTTGTAATATGAAATTCGTATGGATTGGAATTAAAATTTTGGGAACAAATTACTCTATTTAACCGACTGTCTACAAAAGAATGATGATAGGTGGTGATATAATTTTCATTATCACTGATGATGAAAACTGTGTAAGTGTTCAGTTCTGAAGACCATTTTTGATCTTTAATGTTGTAATTTGTGACTTCTATGGCCATTAATATTTTTTAAAAATGATTAGCTATGGGGGAAATACAAACTCCTCCTGGTCCAATTATGTAATGAAACAAAACTATGAGCTTAATAATTACATCAAATACATGAAGAATATAAAATTGATCAAGTTGATTTCTTGAATAATAGAATCTCTCAACATAGAAGTTGTTTTTCTTATGAATTTCATGACGTTCTTGTCGAAGAGAATGATAGACAGTGAGACGTTTTCATCTGTCACCAGTAGTTGAACTCTAAACCTATTGTATTTATATTTGTTAGAAGTCCTAAGGTTGTATCAGTACTATTAAATTCTTATACGAATCATATACCCATGTAATATTTATCAATTAAGAAACAAATTAAATCAATACCTTGGAGTAGTGAAGTGTGGTTGTTTTTTTATAATTCTAGCACCAAATATTCCCATCCTGAGTTTGAACGTTTTTCATGCAACAGTTGCATGATTCCAAATACAAGTTATGGGTTCTTTGAATTTTAACTTTTATAGAAAAAATCAAACACCTTTTCAACTGTGAGAGAGTAGTTAATATTAATATATTCATGAAAGTAGGTCTTACATGTAATAATTTTTTAGACAACATATTTAAAAAAATCAGGATATTGTACTTACCTCTAGAAGCTATTTTACATCAGAAATTCTTTTTTTGTTATTCTAATAAGGTAATGTTTTAACAAAACTATTTGAAATTGTTGATGGAGGAATTTCTAATTGAAAATGACTGATGATCCAAGAACTATGAAATGTAGAAAATTCAGCATTAAAGACAACATTTTATGTTGTTTTCAATCATTTTGTTTGTGTTTGTAGAAAGAATAGCTTTGAAGAAAATATAAGTTCTAAATTTACCTCCATCTGATGTTTTGCACTACTGGGATTTCCATGTTCATAAGTATTTTTGAATCATTTATTGATGTGTTGATAATAACGGATGCTGGAACATATTGAAGAGTATAAGAAGAATTAGAAGTGTATAGTTATAAACAAAACAGTCATAGTCTAGAAAATTTAGTAGGGCAAAACATTATTTTACAAACTTTATAGTTTGCAATAAGGAAAAATTGAATTCCCCCTAGTTTAACATTAGGAGGAATTTGGACATTTTTTATGATGTATCATAGTCTCTCGCATAGTAGAGGTTTGTACATGGCGATTAGCTAGCAGTTAGAAATTGTACACAGAATTTTGGTCTCCTGCATCATTAATTTACAAAGTAAAAATTTAAATATTATATGACACATAGAAGTTACATAAAATAATGTCCTCAAATAGAAGTATATAGTATAATCATTAAGAAAACAATACTGAAAGTGTAACTTCTGGTGAGGATAAACTCACTTCAACATCAAATAGAATCAGATCGATAGAAGCAAATTTATAGTTGGGTGATGAAATACACCACAGATTCAATACACGGACATGTATCTTTAATGTTTCATCAGCATAAATAGTAATCTATTTCAAAAGACAAATTCTTCATGACATGTTTTGGTTTTTTTATAAATTCAATTAGTTTACAGATATAACATAATAAACAATCGTATAGGTAATATGTTTATATATATGTGCAATTGATAATAGAAATGAAATTAAAGTATATTTATGGAAAATATACCTAAAAAAGGTATTCAAAAATTCCTTTGTCGGCAATGTTATGTGTACATACATAGGATGGATTATCTCTATCATCATGAACAATTTTCAAACCACTTGGTGACGTCACTCTAGATACAGAAACCTAAATTTGTCCATGACAGAACACGGGCTTGCAATGATAAAAACAAACAGAACATAGAGGCTAACCATAACTATTATTTGTAATCATTGAAAAAAACAAAGGATATTGTCTTCTTTGTCGTTTGAAAGGCCATCTATCATTATTATCTATCATATTAATTCTTGGGATGAATTCCAGATACCTGGAGTGACGAATAGTTAAAATTTTAGTTCTGATGACTTGGTCACCCAAGTGGGTAATAATAATACTATTACCAATGAATTACCCCACTAATTGTTATAAATTTCTAAGAAACATAATTGGTACTTTGATCATAAATGTAATTTTGTTTGTAGGAAGTCTAGAGACATTGATAGCATTCAATAGATCAGTTGAATATATGTTCTCAGAACAATTAGTATCAAAAATGTCATTGAAAAAAGAATCAGTACTGAAGTAATATTTTCCTTTTGAGGTAATAAGAGTTAACACGCAGTCATTAACTTCCTGAACAATGTCACAGGTAAGTGATAATATAGAACGAACTTTCAGATATGATACATATCCCTAGTTATTGTTGAAATTTGGGTCTGTAAATTCTACAGATGCTTCCAATGCGAGATTATTTCTTCTCAGAAGGTATATTGAAGGGATTTTAATACACCCATCCCCATCGTTGATCTCACCAACACATCCATCCCCAATATCCAAAATCCACTAAGAAAATAATCGCACCTCATCAAAACATACATTTGAATATGTAGAATGAAACCTCATGTTTTGAGTCAATGTTAAAACCTAACAGTGTTTCCATATATATGCTGACCTTATACTTGAAAATACAATGTCACTTCTGTCACCACCAGGGATTATAGGAAGTATTTTTCTGAAATCTCCACCTAGGAAAACCGGTAAACCCCCAAATGTTAAATTAGAAAAAATTTCATTCTTTACTGAATGTATATATCTTAATCTACGATCATGAGCTTCAAAAATGTTTTTTATGAAGCATTGGAGCCTCATCCTAGATAATCAATTTTGTTGATTATAGTAGTTCTACAATATCACTCCCTTGCTGAATATTGCATACAGAGTGATAGATTGTAGATATCGGAATATGAAATTTTTAATGATTTTTCCTCCCTTCTAGTAGAAGTGATGATGCTATTCCACTGGAAGCAACTACAAGAACAAATTTTCTTTCTAACCTTAGTAAGCATGTTAATAATATCTAGATGAAAGTATTACACGTCCATACAAATCCATGCAAGAACAAAAAATCCCCCAACAGTAGAACTTAATGCCGACATATTTCTCTTGATAACATGTTTTTTGTTCAATAGAAATCATATTGTGTAATGATGAGTACTCATTAAGAAGATTTTTCCTATTTTAATTGAGCTATTCTACAATCAACTGGTTAGGTTGAGCAGCTAATGAGTAATCTAGAATGGGAATTGGAGGATTGCATTGTAGATATTTTACATTGCTGTAGAGAATGTTTTTGTTTAAATCAAACCTAACATTTGACTTTAATGATCTACTATTGTCAATTCTACAGGACGGGGAAATAGTATTAAAACGCAATGTACTAACATAAATATGTATTGAAAAAGATAGTAAGTTGTTGTTACCTTGTATTTACAGGAGTGTTTTTCGGAATATATAATATCATCTGTTATAATACTCTAATTTTCAAGCCAAAAAATGTCAGGTCAAGAAATGTTATTCGAGAACTACATTCCGGCATACAGTCTCCGCAAAGAGTGTCTCATTCCCCACGAGGAGACATCTATTAGTGATTGAATGAACTCATTGTCATCAGCTAATAGTCCCATTGCTGAATAGGTTTTTCTGAATGTAGTATGAGTATTTTTGTTCACCATTCTAATATAATTGTATTATGTCCCACCATTGAACATTGTTAGTAGAATTTTCATGTAATATATTTCTCCAGAAGACGTTGGCACATAGTAAGGTTGTCCAATACTGAATCCCTATTTGTACGGGTAATTTTTTTTTCACAGTAGAGGTAGAAAAATCTTGTTGAAATTCTGCATATGTTATACTTCTACCTTCTGAGTACGACTTATTTTCTTCAAACCAAGATGTGAACATCTTCTTAGAAATATTTCTATTATTTAAGATGTCTTCAATATTATCACAATCTGCTTATGTCACACTATATTTTCCAGGTAAATGAAACTGTTGTCTATAAACTGGAAGATATCTATAATGAATGTCATAAGAAATGATCCTTGATAAAGCCTCACAAAGTGATATTTACTTCCAGTCATAGTACATTTTAATCTCGTTGACACTATTATCGGACATATTCTTGTAGTTTTTGTAGAGTGTCATGGTGACATGATCATGTACCTTGATTATATATTGAAAAATTTATTTGATAGAGGATGACTGATTTAAAATTTAAATATTCAGATGAGATTTATATTTTTGAAGTATAACTGGATTGGAAGGCAAAAAAACGATTTTCTAATGATATTCAAGTGTTGACGACTGTACATCCATAATTCCATATCTGATATACAAAATAACCATTGTCATCTGTTGTGGTATGTTCAAAAAATTTCATTGGATAATATTTTGATCATTTTCCATTCCGCATACAAGGTGAGCAACGGTTCGCATCACCACAATGCCCATGGATCATAAAATTGTCTACTGCTTCATGATGTTTTGGGAATGTTACTTTATTTGAAATTTCGGCCATAACAATTCTATTAATTTCTATTGGAGTGGAAACTTTGTTGTCCTGACTAAGAAATAATAGAATGTGCACATGTGGGAGTCCTCTTTTCTGAAACTCCAAAGTATGGTCAAATACATTTGAAAATAAATGATAGATGAGAAAACATGTGAAATAAATGTGTAATTTGATTGTAGAAGTTGTCATTAAAATATTACATTTTATTTACGAAGAAGTTTCGTACCTACTGCAGACATTCAGAAGAAACATCTTTCTCGTTAATCTTTAATGAGTTATCCCACCTTAATATTGAATATTCATAAAGAATGTGAGGATAGTCCGATGGGTGATGATTATGTAACTTAACAAATCTCAAAACCTCATGCCACATGGGATTGCTTTTAAATGTTTAAAAAAAATTCATACCCCGCCCAATTACAAATTGACATAGAATCTTGGAAATTTCGAATCATTTATCACGAACCGCCTATAAATGGGATAGGTAAAATGATATTCTTCCAACATAAAGACCCATATCGATCACCTCTAAAGAAATAATCTTGAAAACCATTGTATAGTTCAGCCCTCATGTGATTTTGAATGAAAAGAATAAAAGAACGTCTCCGAGACTCAATCACTGTATATGTGTCTACAATAAACTATTAAAGAGGACTCCGGGAATGAAGTGGACAATATGAATCATTGTAATTAAATTTAATGTGAAAGGAGAAATATTCTCTCATTATTACTTTTCACATTTTTTCACTTTGATTGAATGATGTCACACAATGGGATATCTTGTCGACATATCCATCCTCTCCTATGAAAACCAATGGATATCGTAGAGGTAGATATAGATGTTGAATCTCATATATGTACTATAATTAAACACTATTTCTTTGAATGATGATATCTATCTGATGATTTAGATCTTCAAGGTCTCCAATAATCATTATTGCGATCTTAGAAGTAGTTAGTAAGTTGTATCGTTTTGAGTCACTTCCACCTCTTCTATGTAGTCACAACTTTAAATTTTTATTGCCATTACTCTCAATAACATCCCTAGTTGTTCTAAATTGATGAGATAAAACATTTATTTCATGGAGTAGTTCATATAGTTTATGAAAAACAACTAATTGTATAACAGTGTTTTGAATCTTGTTGTTGAAGCTACATATGATATTGTTAAGAATAAATTATCAGAAGACATAAAAAATGAGATTTTACCTGTTAATATAGTAGTCACCTTATGGCCCGTACTCTGTTGTGAGCTTCATTTGTAGTGTCATATATATATTGCTGGGAAAAAATTGGTGGGTTTCCATCTGGGGAACATAAACATCCAATAATATGGTAGTTTTTTCGATTTAATCTAAAAACATGTGGACACCCACCACAGTTCACAGATTTTCTACATTACTGCCCAATGATGTGAATAAAAACAATGAATTGTAAATGTGCATGTAGTCTTGGAATGTATTACAATGAGTAGAGGTTATATTGAAAACTAATGTCTTGAGGTATTCTGGACATGCAGGAAGATACTGTAATGTAATTTTTTCTAGTGAGCAACATAAAGAAAATCATGGGATATGTATGTGTCTATATTTTTTTACTCCTCTCTTCATACCAGAATGTAGAACCGTAGTACTCACAAATGTTTGAAGGGTCTCCATAATTTGAATATTCTTCATTAGAAAAGTGTACATATAGTTGATATTAATGGGGATAGAAATATTATTCAAATTCAAATGTGTACACATACATGGTAGTAATTTGAGAAATACTTAAATATAAATAACCTGTTTTTTCAGGAATTAGAAGTTGTTTTGATATATCTGCAACATTAGACATGAATTTAATTGTTATTATTGTCAAATTAATAATAAAAAACATACAATGAAACAATTTTTTGTTGAAAATATAATCTAAACTATGAAAGACCTCTGAATTTAATAGTAGGAGATGTGTCAAAGTTTGTTGAATTAGTTCTTTCTATAGTTGTCTGATTCATTGCTTGCAGTTCATCGGGCGGATGTGTAGTACCTGCATTGTAACACCCCGACCCCACTAGGCTGGAGCTGGTGCATTGCTTGTGATATTTCCATGGATAAAAGGAATGAAAAATAGTGAAGGAACGATTAGTTTAGTAGTCTTGAAGAAACTAGATACATATATGTTACTCAAATTACATTGGAAAAGTTTAAAAAATGAAATACATAATGAAAACTAAAAACAACACCCAGAAGAGCTCAATAAATAATCCCCTCTTTGTCACATGTTGAAATTAAAAAATGAACAGGGTGAGCTGAAATGCTCAATAAGGGATACAAATATCAAGAAGAATGAGTAGAATATCAAGTGAAAAATAATCAATCTGACTTAAAAAATATTTCATAATGAATAAATGAAAAATCTAATGCAGTTAATAAACTGAGAATGAAACTGCATCCATAGATTTTTTCACAGTGAAAGCCTCATGGATAATAATAATAACTGATAATGAATAAAGAGAATTATTACTAATTGGATGTCATGTATCTAGCACATGAAAACATAATATCGTTAAAATGATTTAGTTATGTGGGTAAAAACCTGTATGATTTTTGGAAACAAACTCGAAGGGTTTGTCGCCAACTGATTAGTCTCATAAGACCTTCCAATGCTTCTAGGGGATATAGTAGGCCCCACCCGCCCTTTCCTATCAAAACCATTCTTTATAAATTGATTCTATACAATATAAATATGCCTTTTCAATATTCTTATAGAGTAGAGTACACTGATTCATCAATAATTTCATAATTAAAATAACATTCCAAATAAACACCATATGTAAAATGGTATAAAATTTAGACAAAAAATATATTCATGATATGAGATTATGGATATTTAATATAAATATAATTTCGAATGAAAATTTATCTCAAATGGGAAGTAGGTACACCACACGAGGATTATTAGGTGCATCTCACAAAGTTAGTCACAACAAAATAGCATTTGAGACAAAGCATCTTACCATAATGTACTCAGTCGAATTATATGACCAGAACATAATAAAACTAAAATGAATCATTTTATAATATGAATATAAATATAATCATGTCACTATATATCAAATGATAGTACACATATAACTTATACAAGAAATAAGTGGTGAACAATGAAAATCTCACAGAAATGAAAGTGTGATGAGAAACCCCTTACAAACATTTCGGTAAGGTAATGAGTGTTATTTAGAGGTATTTATGAGTGTTAAAGGGGTATTATATTATTTATATGTCACAGGGTCAGTAAGGGGGGTGACAAATCCTACCCCATCATTAAGAATTAAAAATAAAAGAGCATAACATAGGGGAGATTCTTGAACAAAAGTGAGAGAGAGGATACCTTAACTAATGCATGATGGTGTTCTTGACTAGTTATTAAAGACCAGAATAATAAGAATTAGCTTCATTAATTAATAATTACATAACATCATAAATATTTAATTGATATTTTATAACCTTATTAAGTTTATTAATTTCATTTATTATGGGTTTAAGAGATTATATTTTATTGTTTTGGAAGCATTTTTTTACTTGGTTTCCATTACCTGTTTACTTTTATTCATGAATGGATGTTTGTTTGACATATTGTTAAATATCAAGAATTGTTAATATAAATTTTTAGTGACATTAAAGTGATACAAATGATATTATAATGATTCTGGTTATATACTATGATGATGACTCATTTGATGAGTTAAAATAAACGCTTGGATTTGGCTTGGCGGTTTTGTGCACAATAAACATGTTTTGTATTATTATTCCATATTAAGAATGTGTAAAGATTCTAGAAAATTAATCAAGATAAAATACATATATTATGACCTGGTAAAATCATTGAAAATTTTTCATGACCAGTATTGAAGATATTAATAAAAATTGAAATCTCCTCTTCCTTGAGTGTGATAAATTTACACATCTCTGACGGTGTTTTCATTTAATGTATAAAAGAGGGTAAAAATAGATATTATGATGAAATATTAAATTATCACAATGAAAATATAGTACATGTACGGTAATTTAATTATAATGGCATTTGGATGAGGGTAGGTGATATGGGAGAACAAAATAATGGAACTTTGTAAAAGAAATTGAAAGAAAAGAGAAGGAAGGTTCACCTCTTGAGAACTCCACCTTGAGAATCTCATTAAGGCCTTTGTTTTTGGACATTTGGTGAGGCCAGTAGGTCTTGGTACTAGGTAGAAGTCTTGGAATGAGTATTTGGGAGAATTTAGGCATGGCTTCAAGCTTGAGTGGTGTGGAAGGAAGAGGGGGTGAGGGGTGGTTTATATAGTAGAGGGGAGAAGAGTTTTCTCAATATTATAATCATTAATTTATTATTTCCACTCAAGACAACCAATAGTGAGAATTCCATGACCAAGAATAGAAATATATGCCTATTACATTGAACATATTTGGCTTACATCAGCATATCATCATCAATGTCTCAATTAATCCATTATTTATCATTGATTGTGAATTTGCAAATTTTACTATTCATAAAAAATTCAAGTATTTCATAAAAATATAAAAAATTCACCCTAAAAATATTTCGATGTATAGAATAAAAAAATGAATTCAACTTTTTTGAAAGAATTTTATAAATAATATTGATAAAATATTGAATTAAATTCATTATTTAATCGAAAAATATAAACACCTAAAATTTTCATCTTCATTTTTATGGTGCCTAAATTCATTTACACACTCAATGGTATAGCAACCATTCATAAGAGTTATATTACTATTCACAACGGTATGTTACTATTTATAAGGGTAGGTTACTCTTATTAAGGGTAGGTTACTATTCACCAAAAAATTAAGTTAATCCTCTCAGACTTTAAATATCATCATGAAGACAACCGTGTATGTCAGATTTTTAAAATTCAAATCACAGAGATGGAAAATTTAAGTTTAATGGCTAGGTTATGGATATCCCCTATAAGTAACCATGCTTTTTTTCATTGAGTCTCAGTGATTCATGAAATATAGGCTATAACTAGAATGTTTTTAAGAGAAACATACCATGAAGTGCTTGGGGTGCTACATTGTTCCCTCCTTTAGAAATTTCGTCGTCGAAATTTTATGTATGAAACTCACCAAAATGATGTGGGCGATTATTTTTCATAACATCCTCGGGATCTCATGTTGTTTCCTCTATTTTTCGGTTCCTCTAATGAACCTTTAAAAAAATAGTTGTCTAATTTCTCAATATCTGCTCCTTGTGTGAAGAATCCCAATATGATTTTCACAGTATGAAATATCAGGTTCTAGTTAAAATTCTTCATAGGTGAGTACATGCATTGGTTATGGCATGTAATTATTCAAAAATGACACATGTAACACATCATGGACATTGGAGAGATTTGGCGAAATTGCTAAACGGTATGCTACTAATCTGATTCTTTACAGAATTTCAAATGGTCAGATATACCTTGGGCTCAGTTTCCCTTTCTTACCGAACCGTAAGACACCCTTCCATGGAGATAATTTTAGAAAAACATGATCTCCACCAGAAATTCCGAATCCTTTCTCTGATTGTCAGTATAACTCTTATAAATACTTTGGGTTGCTTTAATATGGCCTTGTATTGTCTTCAACATTGTCGTGGTCTCTTCAACAAGTTCTGGGCCTATATGTTTCCTCTCACCAACTTCATCCCAACAAGTTGTTATTTGACATCTCTTTCCATATAATGTTTCATATGAAGTCATTTGAATACTGGAATGGAAACTATTGTTGTAGGAAAATTCCACCAAAGCCATGTATTTATCCCAAATACCAGGTATGTTAAGAGGGAATGACCTCATCATGGCTTTGATAGTTTGAATAGTCCTTTTAGACTGTCAATCATTTAGGGGTGATAAGAAGTACTCATACGAAGCTCAATATTCAATGATTTCTGGAGACTTTTCCATTATTTTGATGTAAACTGAGGATCTCGATTGGACACAATCGATATTTGTGCACCATAAAGTCTTAAAACTTCATTAATATAAATTATTTTCAAGTACTCAAGTGGAAAATACTCTCTTATAAGAAGGAAATGTGATGATTTTGTGAGCCGATCAACAATTACCCATATTGCATCGTTCCTTCTAGGATTCCTTGGTAGTTCGGTGAAAAATACATCGTAATGTTATCCCAATTCCACATAAGAATAGTTTGAGGATGTATCACTATTTTGGGATGTTGTCTCTCTACCTTCACTTACTGAAAAACTGGACATCTTGACATGTAGTCATCAATTTCCCACTTCATATTATCCCACCAAAAATATTTCTTCAGATCTCTATACATCATGGTGCTACCTGGGTGTATAGAACAATTTGAGCTATGTGCATCATCTAATAGTTCTATTTTTAGCTTAGGTGTTAATGGGATGCATAACCTCTTCCAAAATTTTAGAACTCCTTATTCATAAAAAAAGTCTTCCAGTCTCCCATCCTTAACTGCATCATTTTTCTTGTGTATATTCTCATCATCAGATTGAGATCTTATTATATTCTCTAGTAAAGATGGTTTCGCAATTGTTTGAAAGAGGAGAGATATTTCCCCTTCTTTAATGACTACCATATCCATCTTCAGTAGATCCATTAATATAGGATCTCTTTCAATCCTCTGTTGAGTCTGAAGGCCATGATCTTTTCTACTTACTGCATCAGCCACCTTATTCTCCTTTCCTGGGTGGTAGTGTATTGAACAATCATAATCTTTGCGTAACTTTATCCATCTTCATTTACTCATGTTGAGTTCTTTTGGGGTTAAAATGTATTTCAAACTATTATGGACTGTATAAATCTCACATCTCTCTCCATAGATATAATTCATCCATTTTTACATAGAAAAGATTATGACTGCTAACTCAAGATCATTAGTTGGATAATTTTTATCATGTCTCTTCAAATGTGTTGATGCATAAGCAATAACTTTATCATTTTTCATAAGGATACAACCCAGTCCATTCTTTGATTCATCACTGTATATTACAAATCCGTCACTTCTCTATGGATGAGTCAAAATTTTAGCATTGAACAATATTCTTTTCAGTTCTTCAAAGAATTCTGTACATTCATTTATCTACACAAACATAACTCATTCACATGTGATCATGGTTAGTAGGTTAGCCAGTTGTAAGAACATGAATCTTCTTTTTAGGTATGTTTTTTCTTTTTCATGAGTTTTGGAGAAAAATGGTTTTTCTGTAAATTTGTCAAGTAAACACCATGTACTTTATGAGTACACAATGTGTACTTCGTTGCCACAGGAGTCCATGTGTTGGTCATGCTCTTTCCATACACACGGTCGTATGGGGTGACATCGAGGCCGTTTAAAGTTGGTATGGAAAATACGAGTACACACAGTGTACTTTATTTTTTTTCATTAAGTGCATCAGGTTCGCGTTTGAGGGACAAAAACCTATCCTTCAAGGATTTGTTTTTCCAAGAGCGCCAAGCATCTACGGATCTTCAAGGAGCCCCTAATCCTCCATCTGACCTCCGATTAGAGCACTTTTTATTGCATTGGAATGGCATGGATCTACGACGTTCCAAGGAGATTCAAGGTTTATGGTTCACGTATATTGATCTCATAAACCCGAGGTAGGTGTTTTATGCTTTCCGTTCGATGTCTTTGAGTATTATGTGAAAATTACACCAATACCCTTGAACAGGGTATGGTGTGTTTACCATTGTAGCCTTGTTGTTTTCTTTCCACGATTGTATTCATGAGTAGTGGTAAATTGGATATTAATTGGCTTGATTATTATGCCTTGGATTTTATGTCATGCTTTGTTCTGTTTACGACCGTTTGGTCCAGTTTAGCCTATTGGTCGTTTACATGTTTTCTATTCCTTGTGGTAATAGGATGGAGTTTTGTTTTTCTGACATGCGTGAGATGTTATAGACTGGTTATCCAAGTAGTTCTATAGGTTTACATTGTCTTTATAGCATTACTATGCATTTACTTACATGGGGTCTTGAGAACCTACTGTTATAGACTTTAATAGGATAGATAGAGTAATCTTCCTCAGAGAGTCTTTGGACATTATAAACTATAAGTGGATAAACTGAGTGAGCTTTCTCAGAGAGTCTTTGGACATTATTGACTATAAGGGGATAGACCGAGTGATATTCCTCAGAGATTCATTGAAAATTATAGACTATAAAAAGATAGACCGAGTGAGATTCCTCAGGGAGTCTTTGATTTACTTGAATTGCCTTGAACCACTCAAGGCTATAAGGGAAATTGACTTGATTATCTTCCTCAAAGAGTCTGTGAATGACCTAGAGCTATAAGAGGAATTTATCGAGTGATCTTCCGTAGATATTCTCTTGGCCATGTGAATATAAGGGTAATTGACCTTGTGTGCTTCCTTAGAGAGTCCCTATCTACATTAGACTATAAGGGGAATTGACCGAGTGAGCTTCCACAAAGTGTCATATAGTTTTCATATGACCAAACCAGAGGGGTTAGGCTGAGTGTACTGCCCAGAGGGTTGTTGGTACTTGTTAGGTAGGACCAGAGGGGGAGGATTTGAGTACTTCCCAGAGGTTTAATTATTTGTGTTTAGCTACTTATTATCTGTTGCTTGATGCTGGAACTGTGGATTTTTTACTCATGAGTATTTTCCAGTTTACTGCTTCCCTTACTTTTACCTACCATATATTCAATGACTATTAGGCACAGATCGTAAGGTGCTTTCCTACTAGGATTTAGTCTCACACCCTGTTTGGGCTATGATTTTGGGCCCAAACAGATTATATTGTTACAGGTATATATAATGGAAATCCCCAATCCACTTCATGTACTTGACCTTCTATGGAGATGGAGAGCATGGGACTAAGCCTAGGCTTGTGATTCTGATGATTTTTTTATTGGTTTCTTTTGTAATTTGGATTATTTTTATTTTTATTTTTCATTATTACATGTTTGGATGTTTTCTTATAAATTTTTATCATGCATCATTTATATATGTCCCCTTTTTGTTAACACTTTTATTCATCTGATTTTTACTCTTGTATGGATGTTTATTGTTTCCGCTATTGCTTTTTTATCTTTCATTGTGTAATCTACCAACGAGGTAATAGTTTCCCCACTATCACACCAATTTCCCTCACTGCTAGTTGGTAGCCTCTGGAATTTTGGGAAATGCGCTTGAGTCCATGTGACCAACTGGGTACGGGGCGCCACTGGGTGGCTTTTGGAACCAGGACGTTAGAAAGTGGTATCAGATTAATTATTTTCTCATGACTTACTGTATGAATCCTATAATCATGGATAGGATGGAATAGGTACTTGGTAATAATTTGTGCCCTGGAGTAGCTAACCCATGTACAGGGAAAATCCAATCTATCTAGGTGTTACAAATTTTCTAGTTTTTCAATTTTATGGTTGATCTGATTTTCACCCATAGGTGACTCACATGCATTGTGTTGTTACTGTTGATATAATTGGGGTTCTATTTCTATCGCAACGCGATTAGATGAGGGTATGACATCTCATGAATCATATAGGCACTTGCTAGAAATAACATGTCATGCATTTTTTCCATTCCATTTAGGGTCCATTATGGATTGCATGACATTGTGATAGATGTTGTGTAGAATATGCATGTTGTTGTGATAGATGCTTGATAAAATACATTCTTTCAATAGGTATTGCTATATATAAGGTCATGTATTTAAGAAGGCCAAATTTTTATTCTTAATGTGTTATGGGCTCTCATGAACCGGAACTTGGTGGATCATTGACTTGTTTCCCATGTATATGGCATGTATGAGATGACAATCATTGATTCGCATGGAGTAGGGGCCCTCACGGATCGGAATTTGGAACCTTAATCCGTGTCTTCTGAGTTTTCTGGGATCTATAGATGTTTATGAAGCTTCTATATATAAAAACCCAGAATACACAATGTGTACTTTATGAATACACACTGTGTATTTTTAACTATGTCATTGACTATGTATGCAAGGAGACGGGGTTGTGAAAAATCGTGTAGGAACATGTCGTGTACGGTACGTACCTACCGTTGTAGTTCCCGTGTGTCTACCTATGTGACTAACGACACAGATGGAAGAAACATTGACTATACACCTCATGTCCTGATTTCACACGTTGTGTAGTGTAAACTAGGTACCTGTTTGTGTCATGAACAACACGGGTCAAGGAAATCCTTCAATCACACTCTGTGTGCACATAGAGCATGTCGTGTAGAGTGAACAGTGTAGTAGGCTGTGTAACTAACAACACGGGTTGTTGAAACTTGTCTAGTACACGTCGTGTCCTTTTTGAACACACCATGTAGTCTAGGATTAAGAAGACTTTGTGGTTTAGCCGTTTAAAGATCCACATGCATGGGAATTGAGTTCAAGTGCACGCCGTGTGTGGGGACAACATGTCGTGTGGTTGGGGTGTTACACGACCAGTTGTGGTAGAAGTACACACCCATGTGGATGGATTCAAATAACACACCGTGTAGTGTTTATAAACACTTTGTAGTCTTTTTTTTAAACATGAATGGTTCTTTCTCGTATTCCCTTCTTGTAATCTTATGTTTTTAGTCCATGATTATCCTGGTCTAAGGTGTGGCTTTGACCTTTCTGAATTATGCCACAATGATGTCCTCCGGTCGTACGCTAGTTTCCAAACAGTGATCAGACATCGGATATGGCTGATCATGGACCTCTTGTAGATACTCATGTTGTGCCAGCCTTGGCACCAGTATTTATACCAGTTGATCGCGCCGATGCACAGTTTAGGGAATGTTTTCTGAGGATGATGCAAACCTTCCGGGGATCGCTGCCTCCCGCCCTGTCAATGGTTGAGTTGATGCGGGTTTTCCAATAGTAGTAGCATCCCACATTCTCATAAGATGGAGGACCCCAGGATACAGAATCATGGCTAGAGTCCATGCCAAAAATCTACAAGCATCTAAAGATACCTCAAGAGAAGAGGGTAAATCTCAGTAGCTATATACTCTAAGACTCCGCCAAGAGGTGGTGGGAGGTGATATCCCAGTCTGGACGCCAGCAAAGTATGACTTGAGATGAGTTTCAGTGCATATTATATGATTACTTCTACCCAGAGACCTTGAGGGCCGATCGAGCCACAGAGTTTATGATTTTTGAGTTGTGTACCCTTTCTGTTATGGAGTACTCGTCTCACTTTACTGAATTACAACATTTTATGCCTATTCTAGGAGGTGATGAGTTTTTCTTTCCAAAAAAGTTTGACGATGGTCTGATTCATTAATTCTGGTCATAGGTGAACATATTCAGGTAAACATTGATATCTTCCACCATAAACCAGGCATTGATCAATGAGCGCTATCTGAGAGATTCTGGAGCAGTGAGCCTGGGCAGTTTGACATCCAGAGTTAGTGTTCCTCCTACGTATACCAGGAAGCACCACATGGATTATTCTTGAGGAGTTCATTGAAGGTTAAGTGAATCTTTAAGAAGTTAGGTAGTTTTCAACCAATGTGGGAGGAGCTGGCATACTAGGCAATAGTTCCAGAGAGACCCAATTGGAGTTTCGATATTGTGGCAAGATGGACCATCTTTAGAATTTCTGTAAGATATTATCACTTGCAGCTGGGGGCAGGGATTCTTCTATGACCACGTGTTCAAGGGAAGCATCACCAGTTTCTAACTAGACTGGGAACTGGAGTTCTTCCAGCCATTTGAGATGAGGTGGAGGTCACAGTCATGGTGGTCAGTCCCCATGCTACCAACGACAACAAAGTGGATCATCTCAGAGCGGTCAGGCAGGGTCATATGGACGTGGAGTAGACCATAACATTGTAGTGGAGCAGCCCCATCAGGAGGAGGATCTTATCCCCTCTATAGTTTGAGGTAAGGTTTTATTAGCCTCAATTTTATCTTCTACTCTTTCTGATACAGTGGCTTCTCATATCATTTTATCAGTCGATGTTGTGGAGAGTCTTAGTCTCTGCATCTTTTCTTCTGCCGACATCATGACTCTAGACATGCTGTTGGGGACTACGAAAGCTATGGAACATCAGATTAAGGAGAACCCTCTAGAGGTTGTTGGGTGTCACTTCTTATGGGACCTCTATGTCCTAGAGATGACGAGCTATGATGTCATTCTCAGAATGGACTAGTTGGTTCCCTTCCAGGAAGTCATTGACTGTTATCGCCGCAGGGTGGGCTTCATATCACCAGAGGGTGGATCTTTTCTCATAGAGGAGAGTGGGATGTTCAGGCGAGTAGAGTAGAACTCATGCATCATGGGCAAGGAGGAGTTACAACACATATTTCTAGTCTTTATCCAGATAACCAGGGGACTTCACAGTTAGACTTTCCTCTAGTGGTGGATCCTTTCTGGGACATCTTTCCGAAGGAAATTTTTGGTTTTCCACTGGAGCGTGAGGTATAATTTTCTTTTGATCTTGTTCTAGGGGCAGCACCATTGTCCATTCCTCCTTATAAAATGGCTACACCAGAGTTACAGGTTCTTAAGAAATAGTTAGAGGAGTTGCAGGCCAAGGGTTTCTTCCAACCCAATACTTCTCTTTGGGGTTCACCAATCCTGTCCATGAAGAAGGCAGATGGTACCCTCAGGCATTTTTTAGACTATTGGAAGTTGAACCAGTTAATGGTCAAGAACTGATATCCCTTGCTTAGGATTGATGACCTCTTTGATCAGATTTGAGGAGCCAATGTGTTCTCGAAGATGGAACTGATATACGATTATCACCATTTGCGCAATAGACCTTCTGATATACCTCTCATAGCCTTTCGGAGTAGGTATGATCTATACGAGTGTATGGTTACATCATTTGGTTTCACAAATGCACCTACAGTTTTCATAGCACTGATGAACCGATTTTTCAATCCTTATATGGAATATTTCGTGTTTGTTTTCATGGATGATATCTTGGTGTACTCTCACTGACCATGCTACCCATCTTGAGATTGTTTTGAGTACACTATGGGAGCAGCAGTTATATGCTAAGATCTCGAAGCCAACTTTTGGATGGATCATATTCACTTCTTGGGTCATGTTATCTCAGAGACATGACTATCAGTAGACCCAGAGAATGTGAGGGAAACAGTTTTCATGAGAGCAGCCTAGGAACATCTTTGAGGTGCGGAGTTTTCTAGGGATTCTTTGATACTACATATGCTTTATTCATGACTTTTCACACTTGGCAGCACCACTAACAGGTCTAACCAAGAAAGGTACGAAGTTCTTATGGTCATATTCGTGTGATTCGTCCCATCAGGAAGTGAAATGGAGGTTGACTTCAGCACTGATACTAGTCCTTCCAGATCTGGGCAGGAGATTTAATGTTTACTGGGATGCATCCGGTATCTGGTAGGGAGATGTTCTTATGCAGGGAGATGGAGTCATCGCAAATGGGTCTCGGCAGTTGAGGCCACATGAGAAGAAATACCTGATGCACGATCTATATTTGGCAGCTATTGTTCATGCCTTACGCTATTGGTGACACTATCTTTGGGGTGAGCACTTTGTGGTTTTCACTAACCACAAAAGTCTCAAGTAATTTTTCACTTAGAGTGATCTGAATTTGAGACAATAAAGGTGGGCCGAGTACCTTCAATCCTTTGTTTTCTAGCAGGACTATATGCCTAGGAAAGGCAATGTAGTGGTTCATGCACTGAGCAGAAGGACTCAGATACAGGTACTTCAGGAGGCCAGTAGTGAGTGGAAGCTTATGGCTCTGTTCTCTAAGATGCATTTGGAGGTGCACGATAGACAGGGGTAGACTTTTCTATCTTCTATATCTATTACCTCTACCCTTCATGATCAAGTACGAATGAGGCAGCTATTAGACTCTGAAGTCCTATTACTACGGGAAAGAGTTTCAGGAAATGACCCTGTTCCCAGATGTACCATAGGTGAGGACGAGATATTGTGTTTCCTGGGGAACATATGGGTGCCAGAAGATATACGTGATGAGCTAATTCGGGACATTCATTCCTCTGTTTAGGATGTTCATCCTGCCATCACCAAGATGTATCGTGATATACTTCGTCAGTATTGGTTTGCAGGTATGAAGAGTGATGTTACTGGGTTCATCCTGAGGTGTTCCACTTGTTTGCAGGTGAAGGCGGAGCATTAGCATCCAGAAGGGATTCTACAATAGTTACCCATTCCCGAGTGGAAGTGGAATGACGTTGTGATGGATTTCGTGACAGTGTTGCCGAGGTATCCTCAAGGGAACAGTGTAGTATCGGCTTTCATTGACAGTCTCACGAATGTTGGTCATTTCATTCCGATCAAGGGGACCTTCAGTATTGATGAGCTGGGACGATTGTAAATCCAAGAGATTGTACATTTTCATGGAGTTCTGTACTCCATTTTATCATACAGGGATGAAAATTTTACTTCTCTGGTCTAACAGGGGAGTCATAAGCCTTTGGGTACACAGGTACATTTGATCACAGCTCACCACCCCCATATAGATGTCCAGTCCGAGTGTACAACTCAGGTGCTAGAGGACATGCTCCGAGCAAGAATCCTAGATTTTGGAGGTTCCTGGGAAAATAATATACCACTTGGTGAGTTTTCCTACAACAATAGTTTCCAGGAGACTATTCATATGTCACCTTATGAGGATCTGTACGATAGTCTATTCCAATCACCCTTATATTGGCTGGAGGCAAGAGAGGCAGCTTTGTTGGGACCTCATCTTATTTAGGAGACCACAGAGCAGATAGGGTTGATTCAGAAGAGGATGGCTATTGCACAGTCTCGACAGAAGTCTTATGCTGATCATTAGATATTATCTATGGTGTTATAGGTCAGGAATTAGGTTTTCCTTTGTGTCACACTGAGGTAGGGACACAAGTGTATTAGGAGACATGGTAAACTTTCACCGAGGTACATCGTGCCGTTTGAGGTGTTGGAGAGAGTTAGGTCGGTTGCCTATCGGTTACAGTTACCTCAAAGGTACCGGGATATGCACGACATTTTCCATGTTTCTCAGTTCCGACATTACTTTTCAGACCCGTCTCATACTTTCCAACCTGAGGAAGTTGAGTTAGAGGTGGATGCATCTTTTGAGGAGCATCCTATCCGGATTGTTGATCGCATTACAAAGGTTCTACATGGTCAGTCTGTTCCTCTGGTATGGGTGCTTTGGCAGCACGGAATGGTACAAGATGAGACTTTGGATAAGGAGGCCGATATAAGATCACAGTGGTCGGAGTTGTTTGAGGTTTCTTCTTCTACGCCGCGCTAGGGAAATTCAAGGATGAATTTCTTCAGGGGGGGAAGTTTGTACGAACCCAAATCTTATTTTCAAGCATGTTTTTCCTTTTTCAAGAGTTTTTATAAAAGAGGAGTTTCTGGAAATTTTTCAAGTACACGCCGTGTACTTTATGAGTTCATGTTGTGTACTTCATCGTCGTAGGAGGTCGTGTGTTGGCTATGTTCTGGCCACACACACAGTCGTGTGGGTGACAGGGAGGCCGCATAATTTTGGGTATATAAAAGGTGATTACATGTCATGTACTCCAAAAATACACGACCTGTACTTTCATTTTTTTCATTAAATGCACATGGGTCGCATCTGATGGACATAGACCACACCTTCTATGTTTGGTTCATCCGATAACGCCGAGCATCTGTAGATCTTCAACGAGCCCTCAGTCCTCCGTCTGACCTCCAATTCAAGCACCACTTATTGTGGTGGAATTTCATCAATCTATAACATTCCAAGGAGATTCAAGATTCATGGTTCAAGTATATTGATCTCCTAAACCTTAGGTAGGTGGTTGTTTCCTTTCCGTTTGAATTATTTGAGTATTATGTAAAAATTCCACCAATACCCTTGAATAGGGTATTGTGTGTTTACTGTTTTACCCCTGTTGTTTTCGTGCCATGCTTGTATGCCTGTGTAGAGGTAAATTGGATTTGAATTGTGTTAATTGATATGCCTTGGATTTTCAACTCATTATTTGTTCATTTTATGACTGTTTGGTCCAATTTAGCCGATTTGTCATTTACTTATTTTCCATGCCTTGTGGTCAGAGGATGGAGTGTTTTTTTCTGAAAAGCGTGAGATTATGTAACTGGTTATCCAAGAAGTTCTATTGGTTTAATTAGGCCTTATAGAATTATTATGTGTTTAATTACACGATTCCATGAGATCCTTGTATTATAGACTATAAGAGGATAGACCGAGTGAGCCTCCTCGAAGAGTCTTTGGACATTACAGACTACAAGATGATGGACTGAGTGAGCTTCCTCAGAGAGTATTTGTACATTATATACTATAGGGGGATAGACCAAGTGAGCTTCCTCATAGAGTCTTTGAGATTTATATACTATAAAGGGGTAGACCGCGTGAGCCTCCTCAGAGAGTCTTTGTTTTACTTGAATTACCTTGAACCACTCCAGGCTATAAGGGGAATTTACTGGGTGTGCATCCTCAGAGTGTTTGTGAACGACCTGTGCATATTTGAGTTATTGACCGAGTGAAGTTCCTTAGAAATTCTCTTGACCTTGGGGCTATAAGGGGAATTAAACATGTGTGATTCCTCGGAGATTCCCTGACTACCTCATACTATAAGGGGAATTAACCGAGTAACCTTCCTCAGAGAGTCTTATAATTTTTGTATGACCAAACCAGAGGGGTTAGACTGAGTGTACTGCCCAGAGGGTTGTTGGTAATTGTATGTTAGGACTAGAGGGGATGGCTGTGAGTACTTACCATAGGGTTACCTATTTGTGTTTAGATTCTTGGTAGTTGTTTCATGATATTGGAACTGTGGATTATTTACTACTGAGTATTTTCCTGTTTACTGCTTCCTGTACATTTACCTACAATATATTCGCTGACTGTTAGACACAGATCTTCAGGTGGTTGCCTACTGGGATTTAGTCTCACACCCTATTTGGGCCATGCTTTTGGTCCCAAACAGATTATTTTATTTATGGTATAGATAAGGGAATGTTCCCTTCCACATCAGGTACTTGACTTTCTATGGAGCTGGAGAGCGTGGGACCAAGACTAGGCTTTCGATGATGAGGAGTTGTTTATCTGTTTCTCTTTTACTTTGGTTTAGTACTATTTGTATTCATCATTTTGACTTGTTTGGTTTTTTTCCTAGACATATGTATCATGCATCATTTATATATGTGCTCCATTTGTTTACAATTTTATTCTTCCACTGTTTACTCTTGTTTGGATGTTTGATGCTTCCGGTATTTCTATTGTTTATCTTCTGCTGTGTACTCTGTCAATGAGGGCATAGTTTCCCCACTATCACACCCAATTCCCTCGCTGCTAGTAGGTAGCCTCTGGTGTTTGGGGAAATGTTCTTGAGGGCATGTGACCAACCGGGTACGGGGCACCTCTAGGTGGCTTCTGAAACTGGGATGTTACACTAGTCAAGCAAAATTCTGAATAAAATGCTGATAGTAACCTGCTAATCCAATAAAAAGGCATACATCATCTATATTTGTAGAAGTTGTCCAATATTGGATTGCATTTTTCTTCACATGATCAACTTGGATTCCATCCTCAGAGACAATATAGCCTCGAAAAAAACTAATTAATTCCAAAAATCGCTCTTGTTAAACATCTCATATGATTTATTTCCTATAAGAGTTCTCAAAATAACCCACAAGTGATTCCCATGGTATTCATATATCTTTTAGTATACGAGGATATCATCTATGAATACCAAAAAAAATTATAAAGATATTCCATGAAAAATCTATTTATTAAATTTAGGAAAACAGATGGTGGCATCATTGTAAACTCGTAATTCCCATACCTGGTCTGAAATGCAGCCTTATGAATATATTCCTTCCTGAAATGCAACTAATGATATCCAGATCAAATTTCAATTTTAGGAAAGTAATAAGCTCTATGATGTTGATCAAATAAATCTTTAATATGAGTTAGATGATGAATATTATTTATTGTAATAGCATTGATTTCCCTATCATCAATGAAAAGCCTCATGGAACCATCTATCATTTTGAAAAACAAGACTGTGGATCCCCATAGAGAAACACTAGGTCGACTGAATCATTTTTCATTCGTATCCTCTAGTTTTTTCTTTAGCTCCAATAACTCTATAGTGTCCATTATATAGGGAGTCATTGCTATATGTCTTGAATTAGGAATTAAATCAATAGATAACTCAACATCACTCTCTAGAGGATGTCCACGTAAATCCTCTAGAAACACATCAATGTACTCGTGCATTATGTCCACATCTTTAATTTGATGATTTCATTCCTCGCCCGTAGATATTGTTTTATCTTTCTCTACAAGTACTACATTCAGTAGAGCTACTAATGGTGATTCTAAATAATAATCAGGTTGCGAAGTTTCTACCCTAAATACAAGGGATTCTACACCATTTTCAGAAATTGTAACTTCGTCTTTCTTACAATAAATATTTGCATCATAATTTTATAGCCAATCCATACAGAGAATTATTTCAATTCTAGTCATTAGTATGATGATAATCATAAAAACTATAGCATGTTTTGGTGTTAGGAGGGGTACTAATCAACATTAATTTGTTGTAATGATACATCCTCTGGGAATTTTGATCGAAAACTCCTTTATTAATTCAAATTGGAAATATCTATTTTTTTTGGAAAACTGAGAAGATATAAATGAATGCGATGATATAGAATAAAATAATCTGATTTCTATGTTTGAGAAAAAAACTAGTGTACATGCCACCATGTCATTAAGAATTTCAACCTCCACCATATTAATCACATAGGCTCTCCCTTGTTCTCTTGGCTTATTCTAAGGCATGTTTCCTTGGTGTTGAGGAAACTCTTTTTCATAAGGTCCCATATCTCTGCAATTATTGCATTGAATATCATTGAATTTTTTCTTCCCCTTGCATTTGTCAGATCGATAACCCTTTTCTCCATAGTTATAGTAGACTCCCATGCCTTGAAATAATTTTGTGCAATTATTCTTTGCATAGTTCTCACATAATGGTAATATCTTTGTTCCCTTTCTCTTCTTTGGTGCTTGTCCATTTCCTTTGTTATCAGTTTACCACTTCTTATTTTGGTTTCCTTTTAAATGATTTGATCTAGAAAATTACGTCTCTGTTTTGATGGAACATTATACAATTTCATCATATGATGAAAATTATTGTGAAGGTAGTGCCCTACGAAGAATTGTCTTAAGACCTTAAAGGAAATGATCAATATTGTCTGTCGAGTCACGTTTGTAATCTATGAAATACCTGGACAACCTTGTGAAAGTATCCTCATACTCTGCAACACTGTCTTCTTCCCTTTGTTTTAAGCTAAGTAATTTTCTCTTCATTTCAGTTAGTTGATCAAGAGGGAAATATTTCTCGAAGAATAATTCCATAAAAGTCCTCTATTCCATATCTTCTATTTCTTCTTCCTCCTTGGTATTCTGAATCAAGGACCACCATGGCCCAACGTCGCCCTTGAGACAATATAATGCCAGTACTACCTTTTTATTTTCATTGCATCTTAATTCCATGAATATCTTTTCAAGGGACTTGATCCATTGGTCAGTAACCACTAGGTCAGTAGTCTCGCTAAAATATGGGGGATTCTGCCACATGAAATGATCCAAAATGGGTGTGGAATGGTTATTCGTTACAACCCGAGTATGTTGTCCAAATATGGTCATGATCTGATATGCTCCAACATTGACTTTATTGACTTGCTTAGTAGGGAGATCCCTACCTTTACCATGAAAATTGATTCCCCTTCTTCCATTAGACACCATTTCTAAATAATGGGATACACTAGATTATTTTATGAATCTCAAATAGAAAATCGCTCAACATATATTGAAATTCTGTACATTACTAATATTATAAACATGGTTTCTCTAATGAAATATTTACATTAAACTCCTCCATAATGTCTTGTAATGAAAATTTGAATTATCCTAAGAATATCCCCAATGAGTGTCATAAACAAGAGTGTCGAAAGGCCCGTTGTCGTGCACTAGTTCCCATTCGAGTCTAGCTCCAGGCAGTGTTTTCAGGTTTTACCCCTAGATACATTTGTGCAAGATCCGCCTCTACCTTACCATATCCATAGAGGGACACATTACTTAAAAGATCCATATAATCAATTCCATACCAAAATACCAGGACGTTATTGTACGTTTATCTTCAAATACTACCTTATGTCATTATTCTATACTATAAAATTCCTACTCATGTTTCCAGGTTTTGTACTAAACTTCCTCTGATACCAACTGTAACACCCTGACCCATCTAGGATGGAGCTAGTACATTAATTGTGATATTGGAGTGGTTAGAAGGAATGAAAAATCCCAATGTAACGATCAGTTTAGTAGTCTTGAAGAAACTGGATACATAGATGTTAGTCAAATTACATTGGAAATGTATTCAAAATGAAATACATAACGAAAAATAAAAAGATTATCAACTACAGATTAGTAAATAATCTCCACTTTGTCACCTGTTGAAAGTGAAAAATGGAAGGGGTGAGCTCAAACACTCATTAAGGGTAACAAATAGCGGAATAATGAGTGCAATAATAAGTGAATCATAATCAATATGACTTAATAAATATGTCATAGTGAATAAATGGAAAAACTAATGTCGTTAATAAACTGATAATGAAACTGCATCCATAGATTTTTTCACAGTGAAAACCTCATGGAAAATAATATAACTGATAATGAATAAAGAGAGTTCTAATTAATTAGACATCATGTATATGGAACATAAAACCATAATACCATTAAAATGGTTTAGTTCTATGGGTAGAAACCCGTCTGATTTTTAGAAAAAAACTCAAAGGCTTTATCACCAACTGATTTGTCTCATGAGACCTACCGATGCATCAAGGGGAAATATCAGGCCCACCCCGCCACTTCATGTCCAAATAATTATTTATACATTTATTCAATACTAAAGAAATATTCCTTTTCAATATCTGTATATTGTAGAGTATATGGATTCATCAATATTTCCATAATTAAAATAACTTTCCAGATAAACATCATATGCAAAATTGTATACGGTTTAGACAACAAACATATCCCTGATTTGAGATTATGGATATTTAATATAAATATAATTTCAAATGAAAAATTATCCAAAATGGGAAGTAGGTACACCCCATAAGGATTATTAGGTGCACCTCACAAAGATAGTCACAACAAAATAGCAGTTGAGACAAAGCCTCTTACCACAATGTACTCAGTCGAATTATATTACCAGAACGTAATATCCATCAAATTAATCATTGTATAACAAGATTATAAAGAGAATCATGTTTTTATATTTCAAATATCCATACACATATAACTCATACAAGAAATAAGTGGCGAACAAAGAAAATCTCACATAAATAAATGTGAGACGAGAAACCCCATTCAAATATTTCGGCAAGGTAATGAGTGTTATAGAGAGGGTTTAATGAGAGGTAAAGGGGTATTCCATTCTTTATATGTCACAAGGGAATTATGGGGGTTGTGAAATCATAACCCATCATTAGTAATTAAAATTAAAAGAGCACAACATAGGGGATATTCATGAACAAAAGTGAGATAGAGGACCCCTTACCATATGCTTGAAGGTATTCTTGACTTGTTATTAAAGACCTGAATAATAAAAAATTTCTTCATTAATTAATAATTACAGAACCTCATAAACATTTAATTGATTCGTATATCCTTATTATGTTCATTAATTTCATTTTTTATGGGTTTAAGAGATTCGATTTTATTGTTTTGGAAGTATTTTCTTACTTAGTTTCCATGAGCCATTTACTTCTATTCATGAATGGATGTTTGCTTGAAATATGGTTAAAAATCCAAAATTGTTAATATACATTCTTAGTGATTTTAAAGATATATAAATCATCGTTTAATGATTCTAGTTATATACCCTGATTATGAATCATTTGATGAGTTAAAAAAATGCTTAGATTTGGCATGGCGGTTTTGTGCACAATAAAATTGTTTTGTATTATTATTTCATATTATGAATGTGTAAATATTACAGAAAATTAATCAAGATAAAATAAATATATAATAACCTGGTCCAACCATTTAAAAGTTTTGATGACAAGTATTTAAGATATTAATGAAAATTTAAATCCCTTCTTCTTTGAGTTTGATAAATTTTCACATCTCAGACGGTGTTTGCATTTATTGTATAAAAAGAGGGGACAAAGATAATTTATGATGAAATATTCCATTATCAAAATGAAAATAAATTACATGTAATGTTCTGGATTTATCCTGGAATTTGGATGAGGGGAGGTGAGAAGGGAGAACAAAATAATGGACCTTTGAAAAAGAAATTGAAAGAAAAGAGAAGGAAGGTTCACCTCTTGAGTACTTCTCCTTGAGAATCTCCTTAAAGCCTTTGTTTTTTGCCTTTTTGGTGAGACCAGTAGGTCATGGACGTGAGAAGAGTCTTGGGAAGATTATTTGGTAGAATTTAGGCAAGGATTGAAGCATGATTGGTGTGGGAGGAAGAGGGGGTGAGGGGTGGTTTATATAGTGGTGGGGAGAGGAGTTTTCTTAATATTATAATCATTAATTTATTATTTCCTATAAAGACAACCAATAGTGAGTATTCCATGACCATGAACAGTAATATATGCATGTTAATTTGAACCAATTGGTATTACATTAGCAGATCATTATCAATGACTCAATCAATCTATTATTTAGCATTTATAGTGAATTATCAGATTTTACTATTCATAAAAAATTCAAGTACTTCAAAAAAATCCTTATAATTCACCCGAAACATTTTTAGATGTGTATAATCCAAAAATGAAGTCAATTTTTCAAAAATAAATTTCTAAATATGATTAAATAAATATTTAATTAAAATCATTATTTAATCGAAAAATATAAAAACCTAAAATCTTCATCTTCATATTTATGGTGCCTAAATTCATTTACATAGTCAATGGTATAGATACCATTCATAAGAGTCGTATTTCTATTCATACGGGTATGTTACTATTTATAAGGGTAGGTTACTAGTCATAAGGGTAGGTTACTATTCACTGAAAATTATTTTAATGCTATCATACTCTAAATATCATCATGAACACAATCGTGTATGTCAGATTTTTAAAATTAAAATCACAGAGTTGTAAAATTTAAGTGTAATGGATAGGTTATGGATATCTCCTATATGTAACCATGTTTTTTTCCATAGTGTCTCAGTGATTCATGAAATATAGTCTATAACTTGAAATTATTTAAGAGAAACAAACCATGAAGTGTTTGGGGTGTTACATGCATGCCTTCGTTTCTAGAAAAAACCCATTGTTTAAATTGATATTAAATATTATAATTTGAGTAATACTTAAATCTAAATATCCCGTCTGTTTAGGACGTTGTAGTTTATGTGATTTTTTTTCAATATTGGACTTGTATTTATTTCTTATTAATGTTAAAATAATAATGGAAAACATTCAATGAAATAGTTTTTTTCAAAAATATAATGTAAACTTCGACATGCTTATGTAGTTTATAGCAGGAGTTGTGTCATAGTTTTTTGAAGTAGTATTTTTCGCAGTTGAATGATTCATGGCTTGTTTTTCATCGGTGAGTTGTGTAGTACCTGCATTCTTGTGTTGTTAGAACGCCACCATTGGTTACATTGTTATTAAATATTATAAATTTTCAATATATAATGATATAGAGATGACAAAACTAAAATGGTAGTTGGACTATTGTACATGCATGTGGATGGAAGAGGAATTCGGTTTCCGATATCAGTATAAGTTGTATTGTTCATTATTGAAGCGAGATTTGTATTGATCAATATTGCACTGACTGAGAAAATATCATGTACTCAACTGATTTGTCCTTACAGTGATGAGGAGGAATCAGATGACTTTGTAAGAGTACATTCATTTGTATTCGTACCTTGTAAGAGTATTTTTGGGTCATGAATTTGGATATTAGAAATGAAAAATATTGTACATTTGATGAAATAATGTTCATTGACAGATTCTTATTGATTGAAAGACTGTGTTGTATCAAGATATTCGGTCATTGCTTTTTTTATCCACCGTATATTTTTGATAGATCCGATCATTCTTGAGGGACTGTGTAACATGAATATGAAAAGTTTCACCAAGATAATATTGTGTATTTTTTAGTACAAAATCATTGTATTTAAATTGGAGATAGTAAACCGAAATTACCATTGCTGCATATAGGTTATAATGGTAAGCTTCAATGTAATACTATTTTATTAGCTGGTTTGACAACTATAGCTATAAAACATTTTCCCCTAGTTAGTTTTACCATAATAGTCATAGTAATTTTTTAAGATATATAGTTAGGCAGCAAGATTCTATAGTAATGCGGTATGATATTTTGATATGAAATATGATAACTAATGAAACAATAATTGACATAGTAAATTGAACCGATAATTACTGGGAATTGGTGAAAAAGGAAAACAAAGTCCATGTTGCATGCAAACTGTTGGTGTTATGGGTTCAGTTGGATTAATTTTTTAGTAGACAATCTACCAGTGGAATTGCAATCATCATAAACATAAAATTTTATTGATTAGAAATAATGAAACAGTATTAGGACTTCTGGAAAAGTTGAAGACAAACCAATTGTTGTTCTTGTCATAGTAGTAGTATTTGTAGTCGTTCATCTCTATATCTTGATGAAGAGTGCATGTTTATATCGTGTATATTTTTTTATTGTAAAGGAATAGAACAAGACCATAAAAACAGGAAATGAAACATTGTGATTAGATTGTAAAAAATATATATTCTAAAAACAATTGTGCCTTAGAACATGAATTTTGTCACAGTCACAGGACTGTATGTCTAAATGTTATATATGACTGTTACATAATGGAAGTAGTCAAGTATAAACTGTGATATTTATCATCAGATGATGATAAATGGGTGATAAAATATTGAATTGCTACTTGAATGTAGTATTATGAACATATTATTTAGATTCTAGCTACTGATGTCAAATAATAATTAGAATCGTCATGAATATACTGATATGGTTGGCTATCTAGATACGTGTCTACATATAGGTTAAGATAAATGATGACTACATATAATACAGTCACTATTGAATGAGGATAAAGTATAATAAACTTTCCCAATCCTTTGTGAACCCGAAAAATTTTTGATGATGAACTAAGTTACAATTTTTACACTCAAGTATGAAAACATACATGTTTCAAAACCTTACACCAGTTTCCTGGTAACCGAGCAAGAAATAGTTGAAACCCAATAGTCCCAGCACCGTTTTTTGTAGTTTATGAATCCCTAGTTTGAATATTTATATAGATATGGAGGCAGTGTGTTGCCAATACGTGTTGGCCATGGATTCTAATGAATTATAATGTTGTTGACATAGATGGTTGTTGAAGATATTTGGAAGGAGAAATCTGATCCTTTGAGTTGGAAGATTTGTGGTGTGATAGTGATCAGTAGTACCTGTGAGAAGATAATTTATCATAGGAGCGACGACATGGAGTTTCTTAGTGTTTTGGATCAAATAGAAAGATCTGAACAAGATTTCAATGAGACAAAATGCAGAATTTTGTTGTAGTCGATAGATGATGGAGTCGGTGTAGGGTTTTTTGCTGGTAGATGTGTACAGGAAAATCGGGAATCACCTGTATGGTAATTAGGTCGTGCGAATGCTGTAGAGAAATGGTATTTGAAGGAATGCGATGTGGGAGTGACACATGTACCAAAAAAATAATTATTTAGTATGTATATAGATGATATACAGAAGATAAATTTGATTATAAAAACATATTTTCAATATAATTTTTTTTTTAGTTATCATGAAAATTTATTTTTAATATTTATGAAATAAATAAAATCATTAAATACTTATACTTGGATTATGAAAAAACTAATTAATTGATAATAAATAAATAAAACCATTTTTATTTAAATATTAATAATCATAAAAATTCCCAAACACTTGACCAAACCATATTGGTCGAGTACATCATGACCATTGGCATCAATGGGTCAAATTGTTGACCATTTTGAGTCTTATAGAAGATATTATGAAACTTATTTTATTTTCTTTAAAGTGATGTTAAATTTGTGAAGTTCATGTTTTAAAAGAGTATAGAAAATTTAATGTTGGGTTTTTTAAAAATATAAATTTGACTAAAAGTAATATTATGAATGATAACGTATTTATCTTAATAATATTATTTTATTTTTTATTATTATTCAAAAACCAAATATATTAAATAATTACACAAAATTGAGGTTGTAATTATTTTATTAATGAAGTTATCAAATACATGTTGTTAAATATATTTGAAGAAATTGAATTTTGGATAATTATTATGTAACATCACTTTTATTTATTAACATGACCCCATTGGGATATAATAAAATTTTTAGATCAAGGATTACTTCTTTTTTTGATATTTTTAAAAATCCATGAAATAAATAGTGTAAAAATTGACACTATTGATATTTTTTCAAAAGAATGTTTTTTGAAATTATATATATATATATAACATTTCTAAAAATATATAATAATTATGATATGGTTGGGAATATTCTATATTATTCATTTATAGTCTAATTAACATAGAAAAGTAGATATTACAGCCATTTAATTTTTAAATGTTTGTTAACCTATAAAAAATTTAAATAGAATTACTAAGTGTTAATTACAATGATAAAGCTTAAATTTATTTAACACTTGTCTAAAATTTATTGGTTTATAAGTCACAACCCTATATCATATCATCTTAAAAATTGGGACATTTTTGTGGTTTTTATGATGGGTTTGATTTTATTATAAATTAATATTTTTGAGGTTTCCAAAAGTTCCCCTCACCACATTTATAAAAGGGTACTTCCACCATTAACTCTTCACTTTATTTAGAGCCATCTAGCATGACCATACCCTACCATTTCCCCTATAAACATCCCTAGTATTATTCTTGAGGTCCTGGTAATCTTCAAATGTAACACCCCAATATTTAATAGTACATTATCTCTTCAAATAAATTTAATAACTTGTGCAACAAGCAACACCGAGTTCGAGTGCACCACAAATTACCAAACTAGCTGTTCAAAAAATGGATATGAATATTATTAACTAAATTTTGAATTTTATATACTCCATATAATTATAAAATTAATATTTTTGTTTCTTAGTCATAATATAAGGATAAATACAATTTTTCAGATAAAAGAAATATTTTTCAAAAAATTGAAATTATACCACCTATTTAATAGATAATCATTTTTAACACAAATATTTGACACATTTATATACTCAAATTAATGAAATTAAAATCTTATTTGTAATCGGTTCATAAAAAATTAGTTTGGATAAATTTTTTGAAATTTTCTAATAACTTTTATATTTGGTTGAATAGTGAAAAATACTAAATTTTATTTGAAAACAAATTTTTTAATAAAAATAATTTATAGTGTTAAATTATGAATTTGAATGTTTTGGAAGTATAATTATATTATATTTTTTTCATTTAATTAAATGTAGGTCATTATAAGTAATTTCACATCTAAATTTGACATAAACACGTGTCAATCTTTTCATAGTTTTCACATCTTTTTAAACTCGCTTTTTTGTTTTGACAACAAGAATTTATTTTAAATTAATTAATGAGACTTATATTTTTTGAATATTGTACAATAGAATTCATTTTTAAATTCAGAATATCATAATTATCTTAGAGTGATGTTTTGGTATTTTTCTAAAAACATTCAATTTTTGATGAACAGTGAAAAACACTGAGGTATTTTTTTAAACCGTCTTTTTATTTAAACAAATATTTATTTTATTTTAATTCATTGTAGGTCAAAATAGATATATAATAACTATATATGTTCATTTTAATTCATAAAATTCATTTTATAATAAAATTAGATGTATAAATTTTTATTGAACTTTTTACCATTTTTTTACCCACCTTTTAAGAGCATTTGCAGATTTGCATAAAACATAATTTTATGACATATGGGAGTTGAATATAAAAATTCCAAGAGACACGGTCTATATTAGTATATAAAATTTGGCTCAATAAGATGAAAATATTTTTTGGTGAATCGTAACTTTTGATTTATATTTACCACGGTTAAAAGTAAATAGGGTAATTAAGGGTAAAAGTGATTTTATAATTACCCTAACACATGTCCAAATTTTATTTGATTAGTTTAATTAGATAAAAAACAACCTTAGTAATAACATATGACTCTCTTTTATCCACTTTGATTAGATTAGGACATTTATTTGTATTTTATTTAAAGTAGAGTTAAAAGTTTTTAATTCAATGTTTATTAACTAACCCATATTTAATATAGGGATATACATAAGATAAATTATACAATAAGATTCATTAGAAATATAAAAATATTTCATATATATTGGTATTTTATTTATAATATTTCTAGATTAAATAATTAAATTTATTTATGACATAATCGTTATGCAGTAATTCTCTTCTTAATGAAATATTAAAATAATTGATATTATAAATATCCAAATAAATATATTATGAGACATTTGATGAATTAAAACAATTTTATAGGTTAATATGACAGTTTAGGGTTGATTATTTAAATGTTGTTTGAAGTGATAATGTTTTTAGGACTTTCACATAACCAAAATACCAAATAGTGTCAAAATTAACATAAATTAGTTTTAAAAAATAAATACTATATTATTGGAGGATATAATATTCCTAAAAATCGAAGGTAAGTCCAAAGGAAAGAAATAATATTATATATGTCATTAATTAACCACTTGGGGTTATCCTACATGTTTATTCTATTTTTATTAACAATATAATGTAAGAATACAAGAAGACACATTAAAAGATATACTATTTAACTAAGAGTTAAATCTAAAAGATAAGGTTAAAATGGTAATATAAACTTGTCTAAAAGAAATTGGTTGAGAGGTTTTTGACCCATAACCACCTAATACTCAAAATAAATTCATTTGTTTCCATTATAAAACGAATATTAATGTGTAATAAATTAATATTTTAGTATTATCATAATGTTAACCTCACCCCTCTAATAAAAGTGCACTTCCCCTTCTCACACAGTCACACCTTCAAAGCCATTTGGCTCGTCCAACACCTGACCAACTATCCTCTCAAAATTCCTAACATAAACCTAGAGTCATTAATTTTATCAGAAATCCATACTATTGATCCCTTCTGATCAAATCAAATGGAAATACCCGAAGAAGAGGTAATAATTTCATGACCCTCTTTCAATTTCTTTTCTTCTTCCACTTTCTCTTTCTTTGTTGTTTCCATATGAAAATAATAATACCAGTACCTCCTAAATACTATAATGTTATTATAAATATGGTACAACTATATTCGTTAATATATCAATCTTATAAATGACAGAGTCACCATACGTGCGTATGTACGACTTACCGTCTCCACGTCATGGTGTAGTTTGTTATTCAAACACTTCATTTTTTGGATTGGTATAACAATTAGTATAGAATATTTGAATAATAAATATAAAATTTTAATGATCCTGTATATATTATTTCCATACAATTATATTAAATTTTAGTATCAATATAATGATACTGTCGCTCGTGCGTACGTATAGATTACTGTCTCCACGATGCGATGAGATTCATTCCCTTGGTCACCATTCAACGATGATTATACCAAATATATATTATTAATAAATATGTAAAATGTGGATTAATAATGGTACTGGAAATATATATATATATATATATGTGAATTTATGTATGTACTTACTTATATCTTATTCACTTACATCCGTTCAATACAATATGATAAAGGAACCAATGCTTATGTGTATGTATGACCTACCATCTCCATAAACGGTGCATTCCAATTCATAAATCTATCTAATATAAATATTTATATTATGAAATATATGTGATTTATAAATCAATTTTTATATTCTGGAACTATTTAAATCATGATCTAAATGATACGATAAAAAATAACAAGTTAAAACACGTACGATAAATAAAGTGATTATTACCCAAAATGTTAATTTAACATAGAAATCATTATTAAATTGGTACTATAATGTCATAAATGAATCATGTATGATATAATAAATATTAATATGTATCTGCTCTATTATAATATCATACTATGGTCATTATACCAGAGGTTAACCTACCCCCGACCACAGAAAATACAAGGTAAGTGTTATTTTAACAATCTATTTATTATCCATTTTTTTAAGTAAGTATCTATAGGGACATATTTGTTATACATGTCCACGTTTAATAAAAAAATTCAAATGGATTATTATAAGGGACTTATTACAAAATCATAATTTATATGTTTAAAATATTTATTCTTTTAAACCTTTCTCATTAATGTCCATGTTTTCAATATGGTGTTAAGAATTTATTTATATGGACATTAATGTTTTAAAATGTAAATTATTTTCAAAAGTTTCGAAGTGGTATGGGAAACGTTGATTAAAAACTATATTTTAAATGACTTCCTTTATATGACTTTTATGTGATTTCATTAAAAAGGGATATTCATATCAGTGATTTAAACAGATCATTTTCAACTATGTCAACATCCTTTACGGGTTATTATTCTTGATCGAGGTTGATTTAATATGATACAAGTCTTCCATATTATATTGAAGATTTTTTGATATGTTTTATTGTGGATGTGGTATTTTTATACCATACATTGTTTATGTATAAAGTATTTTAATTTCATATTCTAGTTATAATATAAATATTTATGTTATGTTTAAACCATTTCATATGAAGAATGAATTGGACATAGTAAGTGACTAGTCGATCCGACTATATCTCCTCAATGCATCGGTAAGTCTCAAGAGACAAACCAGTGTCTTGGGACATGATCATGACAAAATATTATTTGTATTCTTGGCGTAAGGCCTTGACTATGTTGTTATGAAGTCTAGCATTATAAATTTTATCATTATGAAATTAGTTATGGATATTACATGTGATTATTCGACTTGTAGGACATCCATGTTAATATTTAAATGGAATTATTTGATTTACCATTTCCATATTATGCTGAATATTATGTTTAAAAGGGTTTTGTTTTAGTTTTATACATTGCCTTAAATGTTTATGCTTATTTATGAAAATTTATGCTATATTGTTATCCTTATTGAGTATCTAAGCTCACCACTTCCTATGTTGGATATTTCCTAGGATGTGAAGAAGTATATTATGAATAACCTCTAGGGATATTCTAATTTATATGAATGTATTTAATGGAGACAATGTTGTTGTTTTTTTTTCATTTTATAATGTAATGTATTGTTCATATATGTAATCTATTTTCCAAGACTACTAAACTTATCAGTCCTTCGGGACTTGATTCCTTGTAATAATTCCTATGTATTAAAATAATGAACCAGCTCTGGGTAACTGGGTCGGGGCATTACAGTTGGTATCAGAAGAAGTTTTGTACAAACCATGGATACTTGATTTAGAAAAACTCAGATTACAGCACATTACACTATGACAGACTTTGATTATTAGTATTGAAGAACATTCTAGAATTTTGGTAACACATATATTTTGTTTATTTTTAATGGAATACGTCCACGTATGGATACGAACTGGTATAGGCGGCTCTGGCACAGATGTACCAAGGAGTGAGAACTCCGATAAAGAGTTTCGGGCTTGACCTGTAGTATCCTAGTACATGACAAAGGGCCTTTCCGAACTCATTGTTGTGACACAACTAGGGGATATGCTTAGGATAATTCACATTATCATTACAAGATATTTTGAAGGATTTAGGAATAAATAATTCTCAAAGAAAAAATTGTATGATTTTAGATTATATGCATAATCTTTTCAACTTACATTAGGTATTTTACATATTTTTAATTATTCATTGTGATTCAAAAACTATCCAATTGTATTTCGTTGTTTAGAAATGGTGCCTAGTAGAAGGAATGATAACTCCATCAATACTTATGATCCAAAGATTAAATAGAATCATATCTTTCATGGTATTAAGACAATATTTTTAAGAGAAATAGTCTCCCACGTATTCTCATCATATGAAGAAATATTATCGTGTTTTAATAAGATAAGTAAATAATTCTCTGAGTCATATGGCTTTAATGGGAAGAAAGAGAAGAAAAGGATGGAAGAGAGAAAGATAGATAAAGGTAAAAGGGGAATGAAAGATTTTCTGATATGTTATAATTGTGGAAAAATCACCATGGTAAATGCTTGAAGGGAATGAGAATTTTTTTTCATTCTGGAGAAAAAGGACACTAAGTACATGATTTCAATGGTAAGAAAAAGGATTTAAATGTATAATGCTTCATCTTCAAGGAGTTGGGATACTACATGAATCAATGTCCAACTAATCATAGTATACCCCAAATACTAATACTGGATAATAATCATGTTATGATACTACTGAAGATGAAGAGTAATGATTAGAGTTCTTATTTTGATATTAATGTATTGTCTCATTTGAGTATTGTGTTAATGTTTTACATGTTTTAAAAAATAATAAAATATATAAGGATGTACTGTAGTACAATTTAATTAAGGACTTTAGATTGTGTGGAACCATGAAAAGTGACTCAACATCAGGTTTATTTTTTTGAAAAATATATGGTTGAGGGAATGATATACCATATGGTTTTAATACTAGGATAGTGATTTTGGAATAATATAAAATTGATTTGGATAAATTATATTGGATATTATTGACTACCTTGAAACTAACTAATGATTTGTATATTCCTTCACTGTTGGAGTTTACAACATTTTTGGATAGAAGGAGTATATCATGTATTCTATAAGGAATAAGGGTGAATGAATGTAATAAATAATATTTTATGGTAATTCTGGGTGTTATAGTGTTTTAAAAGAATACATGATGAATGTATTCACACGTTATTATGTGGAAAAAAGTTATTCATTGTGTTTACCTTCCTTATAAATATTGGACAGTGAGTTTGGACATATGAATTTTGGATAATTATAAAGGTTCGAGTTGATTATGTTTGACATTGGATTCTATTGTTAATGATAAATAATTTTATGAGATTATTTTTGTATAGTCATAAAAAGGACAACCTGGAGGTCGGGCGACAACCCATCGCATCTGACAAGGCCATGAGACATGAACCCACAGCTGAAGGGTGACAAGGCTGGATCACCTACATCTGGCATACGCAATGTCCCGGTTTGTATGATGTAGTTTTTTTAAGATATTCTGACAAATTAATTATAAATTTATTATTTTTCCCCCACTATACTATTAGGATAAATAGAATATTTTTTAACTCTATTTTCTTATATAGTGAAACATGAGTTTGTGGTAGGAATTAGTTGAATGATGAAACACTACTAATCAAGTATATTTCTTCCTATTATTCTATGAATAAATTAATTCTCAAACATTAGCTAAGGGATCTTAAAACCAAATTTTTTCCCCTAATACCTTATTTTTTGTTAAACCGATGATATATTAAATCATCACAGATTGATGTATTTGAGGCCCTCAATTTTACACTTGATTGTGATTGATGACCTTATTCACTCCCTATAAATATTTACATTTTTCCTTCCAATTATGTGTCTCTATTTTCCACCAATGTTCTCCTAATCGAGATCATAATTTGGTGGGGAATTATTTATTTGTCTTTACCTCTTATTAAGACTAAATTTCATTAAACCAATTTCAGATGTGGGTTTCCCACAAAAGTATTTTTCTATTTTTAACCTTTTATTTTCAATGAAAAGTTTCAAATTTTGAGTACACAATTTATTGAAGGAGGCAAGAATGTAACACCCCATGATTTCATAGTATATTATCTTTTCAAAGAAATTCAATAACTTCTGCTAAGTGCAACACCATGTTCGAGTGCAACACGGTTTACCAAAATAGTCGTTCAAAAAAATGGTTATGATTATTATTAAAATAATTTTAAATTTTATATACTTAATATAATTTTAGAATAAATATTTTGTGTATACTAGACATATTATATGGACAAATTGAATATTTCAGATAAATAAAGTATTTTTCTAAAAAAATGAAATTATACAACCTATTTAGTAGAGAATCATTTTTTAAAAAATATTTGACACTTCAATATACGTAATATAATGAAATTAAATTCTTCTTTAAAATTGGTAAATAAAAATTTAGTCTGGATAAATTTTTGGTACTTTTCTGATAACTTTCATATTTTCATGAAATGTGAAAATTCTAAATTTTAATTGAAACATCATTTTTAATCAAAATAATTTATAGAGTTAAATTATTTATTCGATTATTTTGGAATTATAATTATATTTTATTTTTATCATTTAATACAATGTAGGTCATTATAAGTAATTTCACATTTAAATTTGACATAAACACATGTCAATCATTTGATAGTTTTTACATTTTTTAAAACCCACTTTTTGGTTTTGACAATAGAAATTAATTTTAAATTAATTAACGCAGCTTTTATTTTTTTGGATATGGTAAAATAGAATTCATTTTTTAATTCAGAATATCAAAATTATCTTTGGGTGAGTTTTTGGTCTTTTTCTGAAAACATTCAATTTTTTGATGAATAGTGAAAAACACTCCGTTATTATTTAAAAGAGACATTTATTTAAATAATAATTTATTTTATTTAAATTGATTTTAAGTCAAAATAGATATATAATACTTATATAATTTCAATGAAATTTATTGGAGATATTTTGTAATAAAAGTAGATTTATAAATTTTTATTGAACTTTTTACCGTTTTTTTACCCACCTTCTAGGAGCATTTGAATTTTTTTTATAAAACATAATTTTATCACTTTTGTGAGTTTAATTTCAAAAATCTGAGAAACATTGTTAATATTAGTGAGTAAAATGTGGTTCAATAAGATGAAAATAATTTTCAGTGAATATTAATCTTTACTTTATTTACCATGGTTAAAAGTAAATAGGGTAATTAAGGGTAGAAATGATATTATAATTACCCTAACACATGTACTAATTCTATTAGATAAGTGTAATTCTACCAAAAAATACCACAGTATTAATATATGATCATATATGGTCCACATGGATTAGATAAGACATTTATTATTATTTTATTTAAAGAAGAGTTAAAAGTGTTAAATTCAATGTTTATTTGCTAAAAAAATTTTAATATAGGGAAATACATAAGATAAATTTGACTATAAATATTAATTAGAAAGATAAAAATATTTTCTATATAATGGTATTTTATTTATAATTTTTAGATATTAAATAATTAAATAAATTTATGACATAAAGATGATGGGCTAATTAAATTTTTAACGAAATATTGATATAATTGATATTATAAATATCCAAATAAATATAATTTTATACTTTTGATGAATTAGAATAATTTTATTGGTTAATATGAAATGTTAGGGTTGATTAGATAAATTTTTTTCGAAGTGAAAAGGTTGTCATGACTTTCAGAATAAAAATATACTATCAAAATTGTTGTAAATAAGTTTTTAAAACAAATATTATATTATTGGTTGATATAATATTCTTAAAAATATAAGGTTCCTAAAAAGGGATTAAATAGTATTATATATTCCATTAATTAACCTCTTTTGGTTCTATTGGATGTTTAGAGTAATTTTATTAACTATATTGTGTACGAATACTAGAAGACACGGTAAAAGGTAAACTATTTCACTGTGACTTAAATCGAAAAGATAATGTTAAAATGGTAACCTAAATTTCTCTAAAATATATTGGGGGAGAGGATTTAGTCCCATAATCACCTAAGTCTCAAAACAAATTTATTTGGGGACATTATAAACATAATGTGATAGTATAATAAATTAATACTTTAATATATTCCTAAAGTGACCCTCACCCCTGTTAAAAAAGGGAACATCCCCTTCTCTTAAAATCACACCTCCAAAACCATTTCTCTTAGCCTTACCCAGCCCAAATATCCTATCAATATCACTCACATAAACCTATAGTCCTTAATTTTATCAAAAATCCATCTTATGGAGCCCTTTTGATCCACTCAAAAGGAAACACCCGAAGAAGAGGTAATAACTCCACCACCCTCTTTTAAGTTATTTTCTTCTTCCACTTCCTCTTTCTTTGTTATTTCCATACCGAAATAATATCTCCAGTACCTCCTACATAATGTGATGTTATAAAAAATATGTTACAACCATATTAATTATTCTATCCATCCAATAAATAACAAAGTCACCATACATGCGTACGTACGGCTTACCATCTTCACGTCGTGGTGTAGTTTATTTTCTAAACACTTCATTATTTGGATGGGTATAATAATGAGTATAACTAATTTAAATAATAAATATAAAATGTTAATGATTATTTATATATTTTATAACATCCAATTACATAAAATTTACTATCTATATAATTATATTGTTTCCCGTGCATACATATGGATTACCGAGAGCATGATGCGATGAGATTTATTCACACGTTCTCCATTCAATGGTAGTTATAAAAATATATATTATTAATAAGTGTATAATATATGAAATAATAATGATAATATATATATATGTATGTATGTATATTTATGTTTATATGTATTCATGTACTTACATATATCTTATTCACTTACTTTCGTTCAATATGATATGAAAATAGAAATAGTGTTTATGCGTACATACGACCAGCCATCTCCATAAATGGTGCCTTTCATTTCATATATCGATCTATTATAAATATTTATAACTTAGATATATATGATATATAAATCAATGTTTATATTCGATAATTATTTAGATCATGATCTAAATGATACAATCAAAAATAACAAGTTAAAAACATATGATAAAGAAAGTGATTGTTACCCTAAATGTTAATTTAACATGGAAATAATTAATATATAGGTAGTACAAAATCATAAATGAATCATGTATGATAAAATAAAAATTAATATGGTCCGGTATAAATTAATAACTTTCTAGGGTCATTATACTTGGGGTTAACCTACCATCGACCAAAGAAAAGTACAAGGTAAGGGTTAATTTCATAATCTCTTTATTATCCGACGTTGTTTTCACGTAAGTATCTTCTGGGGAATATTTATTATCCATGTCTATTTTTCATAAAAAAAATTTCAAAGTGATTATTTTTTATGGATTTTATACCGAAACATCATTTTTAAAGATTTAAATATTTATTCTTTTAAAACATTCTCATTAATTTCCATGTTTTCAAAATGGTTTTAAGGATTTATTTATATGCAAATGAATGTTTTAAAATGTTATTTCCTTTAAAAAGTTTAAAAGTGGTATAGTAAACTTATATTCAATACTATCAAATAAATTAATTCATTTATATGAATTTTAAATGATTTCATGAAAAAGGGTTATTTTTCTCAAATATTTTAACTGGTCATTTTCAACTTTGACAACATCCTTTGCGGGGTATTATTCTTTATTGAGGTTGATTTATTATGACACAAATCATCAATATTTTATCTAATGTTGTGTGATATGTTTGGTTGTGGATGTATTATTTTTATACCATTCGTTTTTGGATAATGTATTGACATTTCATATGGTAGTTTTAATATTAATGTTTTTTTATGTTTAAACCTTTTCCTATAAAGAATGCACCGGACTTAGTATGTGACAGTTGGATCCAGCAATAGCTCATCGATGCATCGGTAGTTCCCATGAGACAAAATAGTTTCTTAAAACAAGGCATTCACAAAATCTTATTTTTAGTCTTGGAACAAGGCCTTGACTATGATGTTATGAAGTCTAGCATTAGGCATTCCATCATTATGAAATTATCTATTGATATTACATGCGATTATACAACTAGTATATTAAAGATGTGAAAATGTAAATGAAATTATTTGATTTATGGTTTTCCTTATAATGCTGATGTTTATTTATAAAAGGCTATTTTTTTAGTTTTATACATTGGCATAAATGCTTATGCTTATTTATGAACGTTCCCGCTATATTGTTATCCTTACCGAGCTTTTGAGCTCATCTATTTCTATGTTTTATTTTTCCTAGGACTCAAAGAGGTATATTATTACTTAACTGTAGGGATACTCTATGGGATATTAATGTATTCAATGGAGACAATGTTGTTGTTGTTTTTCATTATATAATGTAATGTAATAATCATGTGTGTAATCTATTTTACAAGGCTTATAAAATTAATGGTCATCCGGGACATGATTTATTATAATAATGCCATTATATTAAAATAATTCAGTAACTCTAGGAAAAAGTTTTTGGGGAGTTACATAAAAGACAAACTCTAGTGCTCTAAGAGAAGATTTAGATGAGGTACGTTGAAGAAGAGGTAATATGATTTACCGATTCTTTCGAACTTCTTCTTCTACTTCCACTTAATGAGATGCATAATAATAATGTAATATCTACAATAGTTCTTAAATACTGATAGTTTATTGTGAATATAAAACAACCATAATCCACCTTCTAACATTACTATGGAAAATTTAATCACCACGTGTCCGTATGTATGGCTTACCGTCTCTATGCCATGGTGTAATCCGTTTCTCACCACCACCTTACATGGATTTGTATAATTAAGGAATTAACAGATATATATATATATATATTATTAATATAATGTTAAATTGTTTATGATATACTATAAAACATCTACATCAATTCCATTCAACAATTATGGGAATGATATTGCCACTCGTTTGTACATACAAATTATTGTCTCCACGGTGTGATGGGATTCGTTCTACATAATATTCATTAGATAATGATTATATAAATGAATTCAATAAATATATATGATAATATTATAGTAATATAATTTTTTAAAATATATAAATATAACTTAAAAGTGGAATAATATCTTGTCCGACAAAACATGCATAAGAACATAAAGCAGTTAATAACATATTAATGAGTAAAATAGAAATTTTACTAGAAAACATATTAAAATATGATCATAAATGATATCATAAATATTATTATGATTCTAGAATAAATACTTAACATTATTTAAATCATTATAAAGGATGTTTGGTTATATAAAAAGCATATTAGAACTAAGGTATGAGATAACATTTCAAATATGATTTTTTCTGAGATTGTTTATTCGTAACTATTTAAGGGGGTATATTTATCATCCATATATATGTTTCCAAGATATATATTTCAAAATATTATTTATATAAATCTATAGTTTTACCCATTGGTAAATTTTTACTGAATGGTATAAATAGAATCAATTTTTGTTTTTGATATGAGGTAATTTTTGACATTTCCAGCAAAAGTATGAGATAAATATTTTTTAACTTGTACGGTATGAATGGATTTTTATGACTTTATAATACCTTATTCCCCTGATGCTTCCCCTATAATATTACACAGTTATTTCCACATACAATTATTTCTTCTAAAATTTTGTGGCATTTTGAGGATGGAAAATGTTTTTAAAGAAGAATAGATATTTTCCTCATGAATTAATTTCAAGTGTTTTCTCAAAATTATATTCCATATAAGATAAAACCCTTTATATAGGGTTATATTTTTTACCCTATTATTACTATTATTTGATTGTGTGTTATTTTTGAAATTCATTGGTTTTATATAATTTATTATGTAATGATGTTTGCACATCCAATTTTATTTCATGTGTTATGCTACGGTGAATGATATTATGTTTTTTGGAACACATAAGACTGTTTTCATTAAGAAATGGGTGAGATATATTTATCCCTAAAATTTATTGGGAAATGATTTATATCTCCTGAGATAGACATGACTGGAACAGAAATTAAATCCAGTTCCATAATACGGGTTGGAACGAGGGGTAATCTCGGTTCTGTAGTGGTATTTTTCCTCTATGATGGTCTTGAAAAGGATACATGACTAATAAGAAATTATTTTTTATGATTATGTGTGTCTGCCATGAAATATCATGTCTTATGATATGATTATTGTTATTACATTGAACTTTTCGGATTAATTCCATGACATGATATTATTATCTTTTATATGCAGTATAAAATTTTCAAATGTTATGTTATTATGATTATGATATTATTTATATTTACCATGTTTACCCATACTAATCATTTGAGACCACCCTTTCAAATTTTTATTTTCCATTCGTCATGAAGAAGATTATTAAGAATGATATTTCAAAAAGGGTTCTAGTTATGACGAAATAAGTAGGAGACAATGTGGATGTTTTTTTAACCAGTTGTTTTTGCTTCCCAGTTTCTAAAGACACTAAACCAAGATGGTGCTCGTGTTATTTTTTTATGTTATGTAATAAATATTATTCAATTTTTATGTAATATATATATGTAAAGATTGTGTTGTTATAGCTGGTACCAAATAAAAGGAATAGTTATCCTTGGGAAAATTGGATGATAGAACCTTAGTAAAAGCTATAAGGATATGTTTTAGTATAGGTTATAATCCAATATTAAAATTTTGGTGATTTTCATGAATAAGCTAGTATAAAATCTAAAGTTTCTTAAATTAAAATATTAGTTTTTAATTATGTGTTTTCCTATTATTATTAGGGCTTCTCACATTTTGTTTCTTGGTTTTAAGAAATGGATGGAACCTAAAGGAACTGTTTAAATGAAAAATGTGATGGGAAATGAAATTATTTTCCCCCTGAGCCAAAAAATGTAATACGAGAATGAATGTAAAATACTCTAGCCATTCTCAGTCCGCATTTTCAATCTATGAGTCATCGAAGACATCCAAACGAGAAAACGAGTGAGAAAGATTTTTTTGAATCCTTAATGAGGAAACATCAACCTTTATTCAGTGGGTCTTATGATCCATTAATGGATAAAAATGGGTTAGAGCCACTGAAAAGATATTTTTATTACTAAAATGTTCTGAAAATTATAAATTCACCATAGTAGTATATACTTTGGATGGTGAATCAGATCAATGGTGGAGTATTTTCAGGAATTCGAGGCCAAAAACTAAAATCATGTCCAAAGAATGGGATGAGTTCAAGAACATATTTTCCAATAATTACGTTACTCATATTATTTGAAAAAAGATGGAGAATAAGTTCCTTGAACCTAAAAAAGGATGATCAATCTGTTGGTACCTACAAAGAAAAGTTTACAAGACTTTCAAGGAATGCTTTTTGAATTATTATCCAACCTGAGAGTAAAATTGTTCAGTTCATTAGTGGATTAAAACCATTTTTCTAAATGGAATTAGCCACAAGGGACATCAATAGCTACAAGGAAATTATTACAAGTCATATTAATGTTGAAATGGATATTAGATTCACCCATCATTCATATGGGTTTGATAAGAATATAAAAATGGGATTCAATGGAAAATCTAATGACCACAATAAAAAGTAGACAATTTTTCCATTATTCTCAATGTGTTGAAAGAAACATGTAGGGAATTTTCAAAAAGGGACTAGTAAATGTTTTAAGTGTGTAAAATAAGTTCATGGGGTAGTTGAATGCTGAATTGATGGGAAAAATATGTCTAATGATGCGAACAAATAAAAGGATACACAGAATGCACCTCCTACCTTTCAGTGGTACAAGTGCAATGAAATATTGCATTATGCCAATCAATCCCATGATATGAGGGTTATGTAAAATGATCAATGTACAGAAAATATTAAGGAAAAGGACAATGGAATGTCACATGTAATCACTATCAGTTATTTGGAGTATAATAAAGATGTTTTGAAAGGTATACTTACCATCCACTCTAAGGTAGAAAATGATTTATTTGATTCTGGATCCACCCACTCTATCGTTTATGAAAAATTTTCTAAGGGTATATATATAATACCTCAATAATTAAATGATGAATAATTTGTGACAACTCATAATGGAACAACAGTTGCATAAAAAGTTAATAATTCTTCTCCTGTTGAAGTTTGTGGGAATGTTCTTCCAGCAAATCTTGTGATACTTTCTATAGTGTAATTTTATAAGATTCTTGTCATGGATTTTCTTTCTCGATATGGATTTCATATCAATTTTCAATTAACTGATGTCACATTTCATATTATATATCAATATATGGCCATCTATTGGTTCAAGGTTGAATATTACCTTAGAGTAGAAATTTCATCCATCTTATGGGTCTTGGTTCTTATAAATATTGGTTATTTATTTCAAATGGTTGGGGAGAAACTCATATTTAGAATAAACTCATTTTGAAGGAGTTTGATGATGTCTTTCCAATGGAATTTCATGGTCTTCCGCCAAATAATGATGTTGATTTTCAATAGTTTTCATACTGAATGCTATGATTATTTCAAAGACAGATTATAGAATGTCCCCAATTGAGTTACAAGAATTTAGGAAGCAACACCAAGATAATCTTGGTAAGGGATTCATACACCCTATTGGGTCACCTTAGGGAGCACCTGTTCAATTTTTTAAGAAGAAAGATGGACCAATGAGACTCTTCATTTATTATTGAGATCCTAATAAGATTACTATCATGAAAAAATATCCTCTTACATACATTGATGAATTATTTTACCGACCATGTAGAGTTCAATACTTTTCCAAGATTTATCTTTATTCAGTATATCGTTAATTAAGGGTCAAAAAAGAGGATATACCAAAGATGACATTAACTACAAGGTATGGATGCTATGAATTAATAGTGATGGATTTTATTCTTACTAATTACCCTTTTATATTCATTGATCTAATTAATAGAGTCTTTATAAACTATCTTGATCAATTTTCGGTACACTTTATAGAATATATTTATTTCTATTGGAAGAGGAAGGAAGAACATGAAGACCACATGAAAATTGTACTAAAGGCCCTAAGAATGGGGAAGCATTTTGAGAAATTTTAAAAGTGTGAATTTTTTTTATAAAGATTAATTTTAGGGTCACATAATCTATAGAGAAGGGATATTTTTCGATCCATCCAAAATAGAAGTTATTAAAGTTGTTCCAGACCAAAAATGGGAATTGAGTTCCAATGTTTTCTTGGTTTGGCTGGATATTATTGATGTTTTGGGAAATATTTTTAACAATTATCTAATTTCCTCACCATTTTGACTTGGAAAAGAGTTATGTATGTTTGGAAATAAAAATTTGAAGAAAATTTCCAAGAGATAAAAATCATGTTAGCCAGTGCCCCTATGCTCACACTACCTTATATTGGAGAGAGGTTTGTGATCTACAGTGATGCATCAAAGAAGGGGTTGGGATGTGTTCACATGAAAAATGATATGGTGATATATTATGAATCACTACAGTTAAAAACTCCTGATCAAATTTATCTAACTCATGAATTGGTGTTATCTTTAGTAATATTTTCATTATAGATATAATGGCATTATATTAATGGTGAATGGAGTGAAATTTATACAGATCATAAAATTTTAAATTATATTTTCACACAAAAGGAGCTGAATATGCACCAAAGAAGTTGGTTGATGTTGATTAATGATTGCGTCTTCTAAATACATTACCACCCTGGGAAACCGAAAAAACTAGAAGATTATTTGAGTCAACAAGGACAAGCTATCCTATCTATGATGAGGATCACAAAAGATCCAATATTTATGGATTTTCAAATGATGGATCCTGAAATTTAAATGGAAGGGAATAAATCTTATCTTAGTAAAATTAATGCTCAACAATATAAAAAATTGAATATTAAGGATGCAAAGAAGAATGATATAGAGATACAAAAGAAGGTGAAACTTTTTACTAAATTAAACCTTTATAGAGATGAAAAATAGGTTTTCAGAAGAGGTTTTGTATTCCCCTCGTACCATAATTAAAGAAGGAGATGTTGGATGAGTCTCATAGTACTTAATTCTCTATTAAACATGGGAAAAATATGTATGGGGATCTGAATGAGTATTTTAGGTGGGATGGAGTGAGAAGAGATGTTTCTAATTATGCCTCTTGATGCTTGTTTTTTCCCACAAGCTAAGGCTAAGAGACAAAAGTCAATGGGGGCATTTCAACCATTACCCATACCATAATGGATATGATAAAACATCACTACGGACTTTATTGGTAGACTTCCCAAAAACTATAAATATTTTAATGCTGTATGGGATATAGTTGATCCCCTTATGATGTTGGCACACTTCATTGCTGTTAGAGTGGATATATCCCTTGATCAGATTCCCAAGATATATGTAACAGAAGTGGTGATATTTCCTGGAGTGCCACTATCTATTAAGTATGATCGAGATCCAAGGATTACCTCAATGTTCTGGTGAATACATCAGCATGCTCTGGATATAATGGTATGTCACGGAACTGGTTAAAATCCTTATATATACGGTTAGTCTTAGAGGATAATTCAAACACTAGATGACATGTTGACATTTTTCTCTTTGTATTTTAATAGTGGTTAGGATCAACACCTACCTTTGGTGGACTTTTTATATAACAATAAATTTTACTCCTGTATTCAGATGGCTCCTTGTGAATCCCTCTATTTAAATAAGTGTAGAACTACAACATGTTGGGATGATGTTGGGAAAAAAAACTATTCGAACCTAATCATGTTGATAAAATAAAAGAAAAGGTCAGATCTATTCAACAACACATAAGAGCATCTTAGAGACAAAAAAATTGTTTTAACGATAACCGAAGAAAATACCTAGAGATTGAAATGGGTGATAAGGTGTTTCTATAAATATCTATCTAGAATAGAGTAATGTTATTTGGAAAGAAGGGTATGTTAGGCCAAAGGTATATTAGTTCTTTTAAAAATCTAGATTGTGTTGGGAATATAGTTTACAGATTGTAACTTCCCCCAAATTTATATCATGTTAATGTTGTTTTCTTCGTATCTCTCCTGAGAAATTACATAACCAATCCTTCAAATGTACTAAGATCAGATGTAGTACCCTTGAAGCAAGAACATTATTATGAGGAACTACTAGTAGAGATTCTAGATCGTAGCGAAAAATGTTATATGAAACAACACCACCCACATAGTTAATGATCAATGAAGAAACCACCAATTTGATGATGCTACATGTAAAATTGACGATATAATGAGGGAGTGGTTTCATTATTTATTTGTTTCCAAGTGATGAATTTTGAGGTTGAAATTCATTTTAAGTGTGGTAGAATATAACACCATGATGTTTTTATGAAATAATTTTTTTAAATAATTCTTATTCTTTAGTAGATTTTTTCCATGAAATTATCAGTTTAATTGAACCGTGGGGAACAATTATTATAAAACTAACATTATAGACAAGTATTTAGGATAGCGGGATTAATTATAACTAACCTATGAAAATTAATTGTGAATTCATCAGTTATAAATTTTTTAGGAATAATATAAATCAATTAGATAATTCTATTTTTCAGTGAATTACTTTTGGTAATGAAATTAATGAGATATATATATTTTATATACTTAATAAAAAATATTATATTCATCCAATGGATCTTTTAGTCATAGGGTATGAATAAAACCCTATTTGATGTACAAAAATATTATTTTTTAAAAGTTTAATTTTACACCTTTGAATTTTGAACCCCTTTTAAATTAATATTTTAATACATAATTAATTATTATATGACAAAATAAAAATATTATATAGATGCGTGATATAAAAATTTTCTTTGGATTAATTTATGATATTTTTCTACAAACATGCATGTTTTGATTAATAGTAAAAATATTCTTAGTTTTAATTGAAAATAATTTTTTTCATTGAAATAATTTATATAGTTAAATTATATTACTTAAAGGTTTAACACTATAAATAGGAAATATTTTTAAAATTTAATATAATTTCAGTCATTGTAATAAAAGTTTCATTAAATTCAAATATAAAACATTTCAATCCTTCCCAATATTTTAAAATTTGAAACTTGTTTTCTCATTTCAATAATGGGATTAATTTTAAATTAGTTACTGCAACTTATATGTATTTAATTTTGACAAATGAATTCCATATTTGGAATCAATAGTTTCAAATTATGTAAATATCTTTTTTTTTTGAAATATGAATAGTAACTTTAGTAATTTTTATTAACACGAAAAAAGGTAAATTGGGTAATTATGGTTTAAAAATAATATTATAAAATTACCCAAACTCATATATTAATATAATTTGACGATGATAACATTCCCTAAAACATTATTGGGTCGAAATTGTATCAATTGAAACTAGATTTAATTTGATTAGGATATTTAATTTATTTTACATAAAGAGACGTAAAATATGTCTCACTCAAACATGAATAATTAAATTATTTTTAATATAAGTTTATACAGAAGATGAATTAAATTATAAATTAGTATTTGATATCTAAATTATATTTTAATATAATGAAAATTTATTTGTAAATTTTAGGAAATAAATAATCACCTTAAAGACTTATAGTTGGATTATAAAAACTGAATTAATTAATGAGAAATAAATTAATCAATTTTTATTAACATATTAATAACAATCAAAATGACAAAACACTTGACCAAACTAGATTTGTCGAGTATATCTATACCATAAGAATCCAGGGTTGACATATTGACTTTTTTAGCATTATATAAGAGATTATGTCACTTATATTATTTTATTTAATGTTAAGATAAATAATTCGTATTCATGTTTTAAAATATTATAGAATTTTTAATATTGGTTTTTTAGAAGATAAATTATCCTAAAACAGTTCACCTATAATATAACAGATTAATTTTCTTCATATTATTTTACTTTGAATTTTTTTAATCAAATAAGTATATTAAATAATTACACAAAATTGATGTAGTAATTATTTTATTAATGAAGTGGTCCAATAAATGTTATTAAACATTTTAATAAATATAATATTGGATAATTATTATATAAAATTATTTTTATAGTTTAACTTATCTCATTAAAGATATAATAAAATATTTGGATGTAGAATCACTTTTTATTTTTATATTCGTAAAAATCAATGAAATTAATTGAAACTTTTGATATTTTTTTTCCAAAAAAGGTCATCATAAATTATTTAAAAATCATAAAACATTTCCTAAAAATAATATTAATTATCATATGGATAAATATGTTCTAAATTATTCATTTATAGACTAATTTAATAAAAAAATGTAAATATTTCACACATTAAATATTGAAAAATTTGTTACCCTAGTTAAAAATTATATAGAATAACAAAGTGTTAATTAAAATGATAACAGTTATTTTGACATAAACACTAGTCTTAAAAATTTTATTTGGTGAGATTACAACCATATCACATGCCATATTTTAAATTGTGGAATTTTATAGGTTTTTATGTGGGGTTTTATTATATTACATATTAGTATTTGTGAGGTTTCCAAAAGTGCCCCTCGCCTTAATTATAAAAGGCCAGTGCATTCCTCAACTCTTAACATCAGTGTGATCCATCATATTCGACCAAACCCTACCCATTTCCCTTATCATCTTTCCTTGAAACATTATAGAGGTCCCATTCTTCTTTAATGACCATCTATAGTGGTCAAAGAGGATATTTAGATGGGGAGCGTCAAAGAAGGGGTTATATCATTTACCGATTCTTTCAAACCTCTTCTTCTACTTCAACATCATGACTTGTTTCATTATATTGATATAAATAACTTATATATTATATAAAAAGTATTAATTATGATTATGAAACAATCATATTCCACCTTCTACCGATCTTGTGAAAAAATAAATCAGCACACGTGTCTATGTACGGCTTGTCGTCTCCACGCCATGGTATAATCAGTTTTTCACCACCACCTTACATTGATGGGTATATAGTGTAATTATTAAATATATATATGATTAATATAAAATAATATTCATTCTGAGTTACAATACCCCATCCAATTCATTATAATTCAACAATATTGGGAACAACATCCTCGCTCGTGCGTATGTACGACTTACCGTCTCCATGATGCATTGTGAATTGTTCTACAAAATCATCCTTAAATAATGATTATATAAATAAAATTAATGAATAAATATTATATATACTATACTAATACCATGATTTAAATGATGCAACTATAACCTAAAAATGGAATAAGAACTTATCCGACAAAAAATCATAAGCACATAAAGTAGATAATAGCTGAATAACTTGTAGTAATGAAATAATACCAACAAACTGATGAAAATATGATCATAAATGTCATCATAAAAATTATTATGATTTGGGAATAATTAATTAACATTATTTAAATCATTATATAGGATTTTGGGATAAAAATTAATCAAATCAGACCTATGGTAAGGGATAACATTGTAAATCTCTTTTTTTATCATAGATTGTTTATTCGCAAATATTTAATGGGGTATATTTATCATCCACGTCCATGTTTCATAAATATTTATTTGAAAATATTTTCTATTTATTACTATAATTTTACCAATTATAGATTTTTACTAAATGGAATAAACAGAATCATTTTTTGTTTTCAGAATGAGCTACATTTTGACTTTTTCTGAAAAACAATGTATGAGATAAATGTTTTTTAACTTGTATGGAATGAACATATTTTACGCATTCATAATAACTTATTTCCTTGAAGCTTCCCCTAAATTATTAAAATGTTATTTCTACATAATATTATTTATTTTAATTTTTTGTGGCATTTTGGGGATGAAAAACGTTTTTTATGAAGAAAATATATTTTCCTCTGAATTAATATCAATTGTTTTCTCAAAATTATTTTCTATCTTACATGAAACTCCTTAAATGGAGCTATATTCCTAACCCTGTTATTACTATGATTTTGTTGTCTGTTATTTAAGAAATACATTTATTTAATATGAATTATGAGGGAATGATGTTTAAGAAACCCATTTTATTTCATGGGTTATGCTATACAGAATGTTTTTATATTTTTGTGGAACAGATAAGAATGATTTAATTATAAGATGGGTGGGACCTATATCTCCATAAAATTCATTGGGAAAATATTTATATCTCATTAGATAGGCATGAATGTAATGAAAAGTAAATCTTGTTTAGTAATACATGTTTGGAATGAGGAGTGACCTCAGTTCAGTAATGGACATTGTGTGCTTTGATAGTCACAACAATGATCCTTAACTAATCTGAAATGATTTTTTATTCTTATGTTTGTGTGCCAAAATATTTCAATTCTTATTCTATTACATTTGGTATTACAATGCACTTTTTTGGTTTATCCCCTAAAATGATAATATGATCTTTTATATAGAGGAAAATATTGTCAAGAGTTTTGTTCTTATTATTATGATATGATTGATATTCCCCTTATTTACTCTTACTGAACGTTTTTTCTCACCCTTTAATATCTTTATTTTCCATAGGTTATAAAGAAATTTATTAAGTAATATATGTTAAAAATGTGTCTATTTATGATGAAATAATCATGAGACAATGTGGATGTTTTATAAACTATTTGATTATGTTTCCCAGTTTTTATAGACACTAAACCTAGACGGTTCTTGTGTGATTTTTTATGTTATATGTTAAATATTCTTCAATGTTGATTTAATATATATATATATATATATGTATTGTATGGGATATTATAGGTGTTCAATAGAAAAGTATCTATATGAAAATTCATGTATTCATATTTAAAATTTAAAACATGGAATGATATGTAGTAAAGTGGTTCTACAGAAAACAGGTAAACATTTCTTTTCCACAATTTTAAAAAAAGTAGGTATATCAGTATTAATTAACATTTTCCATATCACTTTCCAAATTTATAAACATGCATATCAATGCTAATTCAGAAATCCCTAAAATTAAAAATAGAAGCATTAGAATCACAACACAACCAAATACTACAAGTCAAGGCATCAGACTACTCGTACCATAAGAATCAAGTGCACAAAACCGATCCTTTAACAATAGGCCTTGGATGTATGGGAATCCCCAAGACTAGTCCCCCACAAATTTCAATATCATTCTCCTAGAACAAATATCCTAGGGAGTAGAATAATTCCCCAAGACAAACCTCATTTATGACAACAACAATAGATGATGGCCTCATGATAAACCTTCCACCTAAGTACCTAAGGTAACCCTTGTTCTCAATTTCAAAATTGAATTTCAATGTTTCATAAATCATTCAAAACAATTTCACAATTAATTTATCAAAATCATGGGAAACCCCATTTTTCATTCAAACCCCTTTTTCAACAAATAAAAAAAATCATTCCAATTTCAAAAATCAATTTTATAAAAAAAATAAAAATCAAGTTCATTGTCATGGGATAGAGACACTACCACCTTCCTCAAATATCAAGTCACACACACCCACAATAGAATCAAGAAGCAACAAGACCCAACAACACCGTCAATGAACGACCTATAATCTAACTCATACCTCAATGGATTTCTTCAAAACAGAATACAAGGGGTATGCGGATAGAAGGAAGCACACATACCTCATGAATGAATGTTCACTTCACCGCAACAAGGCATGGAAGAGCCATTGAGACATGATCCATCAACAAAACTTTATGAGACAACAAAAAACATACAACATGGATTAGTGGATTTGATAATTCATGTCTAGGGAATTATCACGATGAATTGCAAAGAATAATAGGGGAGAACACTTACCTAGAGAGATGCACCATTGAATCAATGATGAACCAAAACTAATGAGATCAATACAAAATATTATATGCCTCTCGAAAATTACTAGAAGTAGTGTAGGGTTGAGGTCCAAGTGGTTCATGAGGCAAAAGACTAAGACAAAAAGAAAAACTCATGATGTAAACCATGACATGGTGTAGAGACCCGAAACATGACGTACATGGACATTACATTACTTTTGCGGAATACATAATACATGACAAAAACAGAATCCCAAAGACCATATTACTTTAGTGTCATTGGAAACTTGAAACGAAATCTTCTAATCATGGTAAAAGATCTTCATCATCTCCCATAAATATTTTCCCCTTTTGGTTTTGTTACCTAAATCCTTTATTTATATCCTGGGGAAAAGATAACATAAAAATAGTGATCTCAAATGCTCAGTAAGGGTAAACATAGAAAACATAATACAATCCATAAACATTTGAATGCATGAAATTGAACATAAAATCTAAACAATAAAATCATGAGTAAAGACATAAATCTTAGAAGTACGTAAGGAATATATCATAAAGGAACATCAATAATGTTAAAATAGATTGGAAATAAAAATTGTAATTGTGGAAAAACATTAAGCACATGATAGGATTTCCATATTAGCCAAGGCATTGCTGCCAATACCATCTTAGTGGACAAAGTCCCTTTCTGAATCGAGTTCACTCCTCGTTTCAGTCCTGTAACACTGAACCGGAATAACTTACCATTCCAGCCATGTCTATCTCATGAGATATATAGCTTAACCAATTCATTAGAGGGAGATATAGGTCTCACCCATCTCATAATGAAATCATTCTTACTTGTTCCAAAAAATAAACCTACATCATTCATAATAACCCAACGAATAAAATCATTTTCATAAACATCATCCCATCATCACATAATCCATATAAAAGAAATGGATATAATTTCATAATAAGAAATGTGAAACCATGTAAATCATAGAGACTTTATACTTTAAACAAACACATATGAAATAATGTCATCTTAGATGGAAAATGGTTTTGATAAAACACTTGAATTGGATTCTTGAAGAGAATAACATTTCTTCAACAAAATCAATTTCTTTTCACAAAACATCATGCAATTTTAAAAGAAAAAGATTTTTTTGAAAATATTCATGAAATATTTAAGGTGGAATCATCCGGAAGATAAGGCTTTATAAAAACGTAAAAATGCGTTCGTGCAGTATAAGATAAAAAAAACCTTCTTCTCGTACTTTTTCCGTAAAAGTCAAAAAGTGCCTCGTAAAAAAAGATTCCATACATACCATATAGTAAAAGTTAAAAATGGGTAAAAAGGACATAAAACATACAAGAAAACATTTTTAGGAAACATGTACATGGATGAGAACTATAACCCCAGTAAATACTTATGAATAAACAATCTCGGATAAGAACGAGATTCGAAAAGTTATCCCTTACCTTATGTTTGATATGCTTCATATTAATCTGAACCTCCTGTATAATGATTTAAATAATGTCATTGAATTATTAAAGAATAATATTCATTTTTTTATATCATATATGGTTCACATAGGTATTTATATTACCCATTCATTTGTCAATTCCATGTTAAAGTAGTGTTTTGGGTAAAATTGTTTCTTTTATCGTACGTGTTTGGACTTGTAGTTCTTGATATTATTATTACTTATATCATTATTTACTTATTTCCAGAATGTAAAACATGATTTATATATCATATATATTAAGTATATATATATATAATAGATAGATAAATGAAATGAAACACACTGTTCATGGAGACGGTAGACCGTACGTATGCATGAATGTTCTTTTCCTTTCTTTTTTGACTTGAATGGAAGTAAGTAGATGAAATATATATATATATGTGTGTGTGTGTGTGTGTGTGTGTATACATAAATATAGTATCTTCATTATGTCATATATTTCATTATTATTATATATACTTTATATTCATTCTTGAATGGTTAATCATGGAAAATGAATCTCATAGCGTTCGTGGAGACGGTAGTCCGTACGTATGCACGAGTGATGATATCATTCCCATGATCGTGGAATTGTATTGAAGTGTATGTATAACATTACAGAATCAATATCACTTTAAAATAACCATATATAGTTATTTATTTACACAATTATACCCATCCATGTAAGGTGGTGGTGGAAAAACTGATTACACCACTACGTGGAGAGGGTATTCCGTATGTACGCACGCGTGGTGATATTATTTTTCGTAGGATGGATAGAAGGTGAAATAGGTTTTTTTCATATTAATAATAAAATATCAGTATATGAGTGGTACTGATTTTATTACTTTATAATGAAACTACTAAATAAGAATAAGTTTAAGAAGAAAGAAACCTGAGAGAATTGAAAGAAGAGATTACCTCTTCTTTGACGCACCTCCTTTAAGACTTCTCTTAAAGAAGTAGAGTTAGTCTTTCGAGAAGACCATAACCTCCATAATGTTGCTAGGGAAGTGGATAAGAGCAATGGGAAGAGGTTGGATGAGCTTCAAGGCTAAAAAGGGTTTGAAGAGAAGAGGGAAGGGGTGCCCTTTTTATAAGGTGGGAGAGGGGAACCTTGCGAAAAAATAAAAATATTATTTTATTATAAAGTCATATTCGGTTTTTAATATATACTAAATAATTTATTTCTAAGCTAATGTTGGTATGGGTCGAAATCCTCTCATAAAATAGATTTTAGACACGTTTAGGTTACTATTTTAACCTTCTCATTGAGATTTAACTTTTAGTTAAATAATTTTACATTTACCGTGTCTTCCTGTTTTATTATACTATAAGGATAATAAACTTTATATAACAAGAAAAAAAGAACCCCAAGTTGTTTATTATTAATATATATAACCTTATATAATTAATTTAGAAGAACCTTAGATTTCTATGAGTAAAATAACAATTAATAATATAATATTTGTTCTAAAAACTATTTTATGTCAATTTTGACACTATTTGGTAATTGTTTTTTGTCAAAATCATATCAGAATTATTAGTTCTATTAATGTTAATTATATCAATACTAATATGTCATATTAACATATAAATTTAGTTTAATTATTAAAAAGTCTCATATTACATTTATTTCGGTATTTATAATTTCAATTATTTTAATATTTCATTATTTAGGTAATTACTACATCAACATTTTGTCAAAACTAACATAAATTATTTAATGTCTAAAAATTATAAATAAAATACCATTAGGTAGTAAATCTTTGTATTTTTATAATGAATATTTATAGTGTAATTAATCTTATGGATAACCCTATATTAAAAATGAATTAGTTATTAAACATTGATTTTAACTATTTTAACCCTTCTTTAAATAAATTAATAATAAATGTCCTAATCTAATCCAAGTGGACCTAAATGGTCATATTTTATTCCTAAGGTTGTTTTTGGTCGAATTATACTTATCCAATAGAATTAGGACATGTTTTATGGAAATATTAATATCATTTTTACCATTAATTACCCTATTTACTTTGAACTGTGGTAAATAAAAGTTAAAAGTTACTATTCACCAAAAATTATTTTCATCTCATTGAACCACATTTTAGTCTTTTATATTAACCATGTCTCTCTGATTTTCGAAATTACACTCACAGAAGCGGTAAAATTGTGTTTTATGAAAATTTGAAACTTCTCCTAAGAGATGGGAAAGAGACGGTGAAAAGTTCAATAAAATTTTTATATATCTAAAATTATTATAAAATGACTCCAATGAATTGAATTTAACTTATATAGGTATTATGTATGAATTTTTACCTAATATAAATTAAAATAAAACAAATATTTATTTAAATAAAAATTCGGTTTTTAAATAGTAACCTAGTGTTTTCACTATTCATAAAAAATTCAATGTTTTCAGAAAAATACCAAAATTTCACCCTAGGCTAATTTCGATATTCCGAATCCAAAAATGAAGTCCATTTTGAAAAATAAAATTTACAAAATTTCAAAAAGTGAGTATTAATATTCATAACGGCTATTTTTAATAATAATTTAATAGCATATCGTTGTTTAGTGAAACTCGATATTGCGTACAACGCAAGCTATCGAGGAAGGTCGCGATTGCGTGTATTGAAAGCCAAGAATAGTGTTGCATATACTACAAGCTAATTCTGTGATTCATATAGTAAAAGCTAATCTTGGGGTAGTGTATAATCAAAGAAATTAAAAATAATATATCTCATAAAATCTCAGGGTGTTACATTCTACCCAACTTAAAATGAATTTCATCCTCAAAATTCATTGGGGTTATAAATCATTTACTATTCATAGAAACCCACATCGTAAAAAGGAATACTAAAACTTAATTTTAAATACTAATATTTGAAATGTAACAATTACAGAAAGTAACTCATCCCTTGGATTCCATATAGGAGAACATAGGTTAAAATATGGATATGGAAGAAAAATATAACCATTAAGTTCTGATGGAGAGTGGTAGAGAACATGGATTTGAAAAATCCATCAATCAAAAATCCATAAATTTGTGATGATCGAAGGTACCATTTGATTCATCGGATATAATAGCACCAGGACAACATTTTTGGTTTTCAATATCATTTCCCTAAAGTTGAAAATTTTGAATTATAATAAATACTTGCTTGATTTTGGCACAATCTCACTGTTGTTCGTGCTTTGAACAATTTCCACTTCATCTCTTAAATAAATGAAGTTGAATTTGTTATTCATGATGTGTTAACAGATCATGTGATAGAATGATGGGTCATTCCATCTGTTTCAAACCAAAGGTTAGAAAAAGTTATCAAATATACATAAGTCCATATATGGTGAGGTTAATCATATATGATTCCAAAAAATGAACTCATACTTCACATATCATACCGCTTAATAAAATAAAAATAGTTTCTACAAACCATGGACTTCTTGTAGGCCAGTGGTAGGTGATAAATGCCAGTTGCACTTCGGTTGTGGGTTCGATTCCCACAGCATTGTCCGACGCGATGGGATGTCACCCTTCCTGCAGGTTGTCCTTTTTCTAAAACTACATTACTATAACATCCCATCAATAATATCGAAAAAAGTTCTATCCATAAACAATAATAACTTATGTCCAATATAATCCATTCTAATCTTTAGGCTTATCTAAAATACTTCGGTCCAAGCTCGTAGTATAAATAAAATTATTACTTGAAATATCACATAACAATCACGTGAATGACATCATTTATCCCCCATATATAATAAGATATATCTTGTTGGTCAAATTACAAACATGTGAATACATTAATCATGTATTCTCTTGAAGAATGAATACCCATTGAACCTTAGTGAAAACATGAATGTTGTTAAATTTTAACACTTTCCATATACCAAATTCCAAAAAATTCTATATACTCAAACCATAATATCAATTAGTCCTTATATCAGTCATGATCTCATGGATACAATTACACATCTCATTATCTTCTTATCCCTTCATTATGCGCATGTTATCTACATTCCAAAAATAACTGAATAACCTTTCCTGGTTACCAGTACTATTCAACATATACTTTCAAATACTTTAGGAAAAACAATAGTGTAACAATCCATAGATGATTCTTTATTCCATACTACCATTAACTATACAACATAACTCTTGATAAACATACAATCATTCCACTACCGTCTTAAACAACTGACTGAGCTTCAACACTTCTTCCATCTCATATATCATTTGTAGTCTCCTCATCATCATCCAAATAAATACTACCCATACGGCCTTGCTGATTCTCTTCATGAGATTTTCCCATAGGGAATTGGTTTTCATAATGCTCGTACATTCCACATTTAAAAAATTTAACCATTGTTGATGTCTTAGAAATACCATTATCCTTGTCCATGGTGTTAACTAAACCTTTTACATTGCAATTAATAGCCTTGTGTCCTTCTTTGACACACCCAAAGAATCTTCCAGTTCCTTTGAAACATTCTCCCTGATACCTCATCCCACATGATTTACATGAGGGGAATTGAACTTTCTTTCATCTATGATCATCATGAAACTCCATCTTTCTCTTATTAGCTGAGTCAGGAATCTTACCAATCATGAGATTATTGATCAAATTTTGAGATTTCTGATTCAGCATAATAATGATATTTGGACCTCCAGATCCATTTTCATTTGGTTTCTCATGAAGAATATCATTCCATTGTCCATCATATCCTCCATTATCGTGAATCTTCCTATTTCCAGCCATTTTCTAAAACCCAAAAATAATAGTGTGAGAGGAAATAATCATGCTAGGAAAACAACATAATAAAGGGGGATTACCTTCAATATCTAACATCTTAGGTTTAATTCTAAGATCTTTAGCACAATTCTTGGACTATAACCTATACGTATAATTAACCTTAGGGACATCCCTAGACATACATTAGAAATATATCTAGGGATTTCACTAGAGTTCTAGCATCCTATTTTCCAAAGGTTAACTAAACCTTCGCACTGATACCAACTGTAGAGACCCGAAACTTAACGTACATGTACATTACATTACTTTTGAGGAATACTTAATGCATGACAATAATAGACACCCAAAGACCATATTAGTTTAGTGTCTTTGGAAACTCGGAACGAAATCTTCTAATCATGGTAAAAGATATTCAACATCTCCCATAAAGATATTCCCCTTTTTTCTTACCTAAAACCTTTATTTATATCCTGGGGAAAAGAAAAAATAAAAAGGGTGAGCTCAAATGCTCAGACAGGGTAAATATAGAAAACATAAAACAATCCATAAACATTTGAATGCAAGAACTTGAACACAAAATCTAAACATCAAAATCTTGAGTAAAGACATAAATCATGGAAGTATATAAGGGATATATCATAAAGGAACATCAATCATGATAAAATAGATTGGAAATAAAACTTGTAATAGTGGAAAAACATTAAGCACATGATATGATTTCCATAGTAGCCAAGGCATTGCTGTCAAGACCATCTTAGTGGACAAAGTCCCTTTCTGAATTGAGTTCACTCCTCGTTTCAGTCCTGTAACAATGAACCGGATTAACTTATCATTCCATCCATGTCTATCTCATGACATATAAATCATTACCCAGTGCATTGGAGGGAGATATAGGTCCCACCCATCTCATAATGAAATCATTCTTACTTGTGCCACAAAATAAACATACATCATTCATAATAACCCAATGATTAAAATGGGTTTCATAAATGTCATCTCATCATCACATAATCCATATAAAAGAAGTGGATATCATTTCATAATAAGAAAAGTGAAACCATGTAAATCATAGATACTTTATACTTGAAACATACACATATGACATAATGTCATCTTAGATGGAAAATGGTTTTGATAAAACACTTGAAATGAATTCTTGAGGAAAATATCCTTTCTTCTTCAAAATCGATTTATTTTCACAAAAAATCATGCAATTTTAAAAGAAAAAGGTTTTGTTGAAAATAGTCAGGAAATATTTTGGAGGAAGCTTCATAAAAATAAGGCTTTATAAAACCGTAAAAATCCATTCGTGTCGTATAAGTTAAAAAACATTCTTCTCGTAATTTTGTCGGAAAAGTCAAAAAGTACCTCGTAAAAGAAACAATCTATACATAACAAGTAGTAAAAGTCAAAATGGGTAAAAAGGACATTAAACATACATGAGACCATTTTTAGGAAACATGGACATGGATGTGAACAATAATCCCAATAAATACTTCCGAATAATCAATCTCGGATAAGAACGAGATTGGAAAAGATATCCCTTACCTTATATCTGATATGCTTCGTATGTATCCAATACTCTTGTATAATGATTTAAATAATTTAATTGACTTATTAAAGATGCATATTCATTGTTTTATATCATATATGGTTCAATTAGGTATTTATATTACCCATTCATTTGTCAATTCCATGTTAAAGAAGTGTTTTGGATAAAATTGTTTCTTTTATCGTACGTGTTTGGACTTGTTTTTCATGATATTATTATTACTTATATCATGATTTACTTACTTAAAGAATGTAAAACATGAATTATATATCATATATATTCATTATATAAATATATAATAGATAGATAAATGAAATGAAACACACCGTTCATGGAGACGGTAGACCGTACGTACACATGAATGCTGTTTTCCTTTCTTTTTTGACTTGAATGGAAGTAAGTAAGTGACATATATATATAAATGTGTAAATAAATCCAGTAGATTAATTATGTCATATATTTCATTATTATTATATATATACTTTATAATCATTCTTTAATCGTTAATCATGGAAAATGAATCTCATCACGTTCGTGGAGACGGTAGTTCGTACGTACGCACGAGCGATGATATCATTCCCATGATCGAGGAATTTTATTGAAGTGTATGTATAATATTACAGAATCAATATCACTTTACAATAACCATATATAGTTATTTATTTACACCATTATACCCATCTATGTAAGGTGGTGGTGGAAAAACTGATTACACCATGGTGTGGAGACGGTATTCTATAAGTACGCACGCGTGGTGATTTCATTTTCCATAGGATGGATAGAAGGTGAAATAGGATTGTTTCATATTAATAATAAAATTTCAGTATATGAGTGATAATTATGTTATTACTTTATAAAGAAACAACTAAATAAGAAGAAGTTGAAGAAGAAAGAAACTTGAGAGAATCGAAAGAAGAGATTACCTCTTCTTCGACGCACCTCCTTTAAGCCTTCTCTTAAGGAAGTAGAGTTGGTATTTTGAGAAGACTAGAACCTCCAGAATTTTTCTAGGTAAGTGGAGAAGACAACTGGGAAGAGGATGGATGAGCTTCAAGGTTCAAAAGGGTGTGAATAGAATAGGGAAGGGGTTCCCTTTTTATAAGGGAGGAGAGGGGAACCTTTGGAAAAACTAAAAAAATTATTTTATTATAAAGTCATATTCAGTTTTTAATAGATCCAAATTGATTTATTTCGATGATAAGGTGGGGGTGGATCGAAATCCTCTCATCAAATATATTTAGACGAGGTTAGGTTACTATTCTAACTTTATCATTTAGATTTAACTATAAGTTAAATAATTTTACTTTTACTGTGTCTTCTTGTTTTCTTACAATATAAGGTTAATAAACTTACAATAAGAAGCCAAAAGAACCCCAATTTGTTTATTATTAATATATATAACCTTATCTAAGTCATTTGGCCTAACATTAGATTTTTAGGAATAAAATAAAAACTAATAATATAATATTTTTAAAAAAAACTATTTTATGTCAATTTTGACACTATTTGGTAATTGATTTTTGTGAAAATTAAATCAGAATGATTAGTTCGAAATAAGTTAATTAAATCAATACTAATACGTCATATTAACCAATAAAATTAGTGTAATTCATAAAAAGTATCATATTACATTTATTTGGGTATTTTTAATATCAATTATTTTAATATTGCATTATTTAGGTAATTACTGCATCACCATTGTGTCAAAAATACAATAAATTATATAATGTATAAAAATTATAAATAAAATACCATTAGGTAGGAAATATTTATATCTTTCTAATGAATATTTATAGTCGAATTTATCTTTTGTATAACCCTATATTAAAAATTAATTAGTTATTAAACATTGATTTTAACTATTTTAACCCTTCTTTAAATAAATTAATAATAAATGTCCTAATCTAATCCACGTGGACCTAAATGGTCATATTTTATTCATAAGGTTGTTTTTTTCATATTATACTTATCTAATAGAATTAGGACATGTGTTAGGGAAATATTAATATCATTTTTACCATTAATTACCCTATTTACTTTTAACCGTGGTAAATAAAAGTGAGAAAGTTACTATTCACCAAAAATTATTTTCATCTCATTGAACCACATTTTAGTCCTTGATATTAATCGTGTCTCTCGGAGTTTCGAAATTTCACTCACAGAAGCGAGTAAATTAAGTTTTATGTAAATTTTCAAATTCTCCTAGGAGGTGGGTAAAAGACGGTGAAAAGTTCAATAAATTTTTTGTATATCTAAAATTATTATAAAATGACTCCAATGAATTGAATTGAACTTATATAGGTATTATGTATCAATTTTGACCGATAATAAATTTAAATAAAATAATTATTATTTAAATAGAAATTCGGTTTTTAAATAGTAACCTAGTGTTTTCACTATTCATCAAAAATTGAAAGTTTTCAGAAAAATACCAAAATTTCACCGTAGGATAATTTCGATATTCCGAATCCAAAATATGATGTCCATTTTGAAAAATAAAATTTAGAAAATTTCAAAAAGTGGGTACTACTATTCATAACAGCTAGTTTTAATAATATTTTAATAGCATATCGTTGTTTAGTGAAACACGATATTGCGTACAATGCAAGATATCGAGGAAGTTCGTGATTGCGTGTAATGCAAGCCAAGAATAGTGTTGCATATACTGCAAGCTAATTTGGTGTTGTGTCTAGTACAATCTAATCTTGGTGTAGTGTATAATCAAAGAAATTAAAAATAATATATCTCATAAAATCTCAGTGTGTTACATGTGGGTCGAGCCTTGATGTGTACCCCTTGACATTTAGTCCATGTTGGATATGTTACACCAAAAAAATCCATTGACATGGGTTAAAAATATTCTATTTCTTCACTACATGATGTGCAACTCAGGTACACAATGTGTACCAACTAACATCATGATATTCCCATTCACGACATGATCTCCCAGTCCACGACAGGAAACCAGCACCAAGTACACGATGTGTACTTCTTGTACATGGTGTGTACCAGTTCTTCAGTTTTTAGTAAACCTAGAAAAACATATATACGGACTTTAAAAACCAAAAGGAAACCTATAAAAATTGAGAATATAACAGATCAAGGTAATAGGATGTTACAATATCCCCACTATAAGAACTTTCTGTCCATGAGAAGACCTGTGGAATATGCACTCCTAAGAAAATTATGAGGCCACTACTACATCATCAACGACTCACATTCTCATGCTTCATGTGAATCTAATCCCTATTTTCATAGAACTCTTACCAACATAATTGACTTCTCACGTAAGACTTTCATCTAAGAGTCAATGATTCCACCTAGATTCTCTATTTTAGAATCTTTTGGATCTAAATCAATTTCTTCCCAACTCAAAATGTGAGTGGGGTCATGGTGATACTTCTATTGCTGAGATATGTGGATAACATCAAGAAATCCCATCAACTGATCTGAAAATTATAACTGATAAGAATCTTTTTCAAGACGTTCAGTGACCTCAAATAGTATAACATATCATGGAGCCAACATTACCTGTTTTCCAAGTCAGTGGTGACCCAATTTAGGAGAAACAATCAAGAAAACCTAGTCACCAACGGAAAATTCCTTAGGATGACTCAAAAAATCATCATATGATTTTTGTCAACTATGGCTTGTAAACATACTTTTTAACACCTCCTGAATCATTTCCAATATCTCTAAAACCATACTTAGTCCAACTAATGCTACATTGCCCACCTATTCAAAAAAAAGGTGATCTGAATGAGACCATACAATGCTTCAAAATGAAACATTTTGATCTATGATTAGTAATTTTTGTTGTATGAAAACTCAACTAGTCCCATATGGCTATCCCAAAATCCACAGAAATTGATGTCACATGCACAAAGCATATCCTCTATGATTTTAATTACACACTCTATATTTCCATCCTTATATGGATTGTATCCTTTTCTCAACATGACCTGAGTCACCGTTTCCTCATGAAGTCTCCTCCTAGACCTTAAATAAATCCTAGGATCCCAATACGAAATAATAGTATAAGGAATCTCGGGTAACCACACGATCTCCTTCACATACAACATATCTATATCTTCAAATTTAGTGGTTTCTTTGATCACAATAAAGTGATAAAACTTCGTTTACCGATCAAACACCACCCAGATATCTATTTTCCTTGGGTCGTCCATGAAAACCCAACAACAACATCCATGGACACCTCATCTAGCATCCAAACTGGCACTGGGAAATGCTGAAACAAACTAGAGGTCTTTAAGTTATCTACCTTTATCTATTGGTAGGTTTAATAGTTAGATACATAATCTTTAATGTCACACTTCATTACCATCAACTAGAATAGTCTTCTCATGTCATAATACATCTTTATAGATCATTGATAAACACCCCATGAAGAGCTATGAATATGAAACAAAATTTAACTTCTAATAATTGTTGGTATGAAAACACACTTTCTAAAGTGAATTATGCCATATGAAGAAATAGAACAACCAAAAATGGTCTCCCCACCATAAAAAGTTTCTTGAATCTTATAAAACTCGTCATATTGTTGTGGACATTGAAAGGTAGACTCTAAGAGAGATGATGACAACTGAACACTGATAAAAAACATACCTATGAAATCATCATGAGCATCCAAGTTCAATTGAGAAAAAACCCCTATAAGGATATACTCATACATCAATTCTAGAATGGTCAATAAAGTTACCATCATGATTAGAGCCTCTGAAACAACATTCTTTTTCCCTCGGGTGTAAACGATATCAAATTGAAACGTTTGATGGTATTATATCTGTCATATCGGTCTAATATTTATGTCCTTTTGTTTGAAGGTATATATCAGACTCTTATGATCAGAGAAAACTATGAAAATATCCCCCATGAAATAGTGTTTCCAACCTTTAAGTGCATGCATCACCATAACAAGTTCTAAATCATGAGTTTTCATGTTCTTCTCATTTGGCTATAGATGATGAGAGCCGAAATCTACCACATGATCATCCAACATCATAACGTATCCCATTCCAGGACTAGATTCATCACAAAACACAAACTACCCCTTATTAGGCTCAAGGAAGATCATAATAGGTGAGGATGATGGATTTCATTTCAGTTCATCGAAATAACACTGACACTTCACATCCTATGATAATTTCTGGGTCTTAATGGTAGGAGCAATAAATGGTGAAACCATCAAGATGAAATCCTTAACTAACTTTTTCTATTATCTAGAAATAGAAAGGATGATTCGTACATCAAATAAATTATATATTTCCTTCCAAAAAAACAACTTTTACTTTCTCTGGAACAATAGAAAATGCATGCTTAGATATTTGTTTCCTAAGAACATCACTTCTCTAATCCAGAGACTACATTTTTAATGCATTCCACACTGATGGTGATTTTTCAAAATCTCTAGAGCCAAACTCACATGGTTCTCGTTCTCACGCTCGGACATTGAATAAACCAGAATATCATCCACTAATACTACCACAAAAGTTTCAAGATATTGGTGTAATATCTGATTCCTCAAGGAAATAAAACTTAAATGATCTTTAGTTAGATGGAATGACATCACAAGATATTAAAAATGGACATAAATTCTCTTGAAGGCCATCCCTAGATCATCAGACTCCCAAACAATGATCTGATGATAACCTAATAAAATATAGATATTTTAGAACCTCTTTTTCCCTTAAACTAATAAAAAAACATCCAAATAATGAAAAATGATATTTTTTCTTAATTGTTACCCATTTTACAATCTGATAGTCCCCACATAACCGAATTGAACCATCTTCTTTCATCAAAAAGAGCATAGGGGATTCCCATGGTGAAGTTACAGGGAGAAAAAAACCTTTCTCTAAATGTTTATCCAACTGAATCTTAAGATCATTCAACTCTTCTAGTGCCATATTTTAAGAAGGCATTGATACTGGTTGCGTACCTGGAACTAGGTAAATTTGGTACTCTACGTATCTCACTGGAGGAAGACCAAATAATTCATGAAGGAAAAATTAATGAATGTTTCAGACAATAATAGGAAGACCGTTAGTAGAATAAACATCATCATGCTCAAATGAAATAACAACCAACAGACTCCTAATCTCTGGGCGGGATGGTCCTCTTGAACCTAACCTTAGATCCCACTCTCCCAGAAACACACCAGAACTCCCATAGGTAGCAAAAAAATGAAATTTTTTGATGATAACATTCAACCTCATCTTGATGAGAAATAATACAATCCATAGTAATGGTGACATCAAATAGTTCAAGGTCAAGAATGGAAAAATCCAAAACCAACTCCATGTAATCTATTGTAAACAAACAAGAAATATATAAGAACCCATGCTCTTTCCACTCTCCAAGAGGTGTTTCTACCTCCATTGTAAAGGGAATATGTACTGTTTTATGTTTAAGTATATCCACAAAATGTGAAGATATTAACAAGTGGGAGGCATCAGTTTCAAACAAAGAAGTATATACCAATGCTACAATAAGGGGAGTAACATTCACTATTACTGGATCTGCATCAACTTACATTAGAAACTCCTATACTGCATGTAAATGACTCACTCCTGAGGCATACAGATATAAACTTATAGTCTTTGAAGCATCCAATTTCTCCGCAGTATACTATAGAGCCGACGACCTCTATCCATAATGATGTGTATTGATATCCTAATAGAAATGATGTAGATAAACAACACATCCACAGCTATTGCACATATTCAGGGGAATAACACAAGGACATCTAATATAACCCCCTTTTTCACATTAGTAGCAAGTCATATGCACACTTCGAGTTGAAACAAATGTCGAGGAGAGGGCTCACTGGTCAGACCCTCTTCCACCCCTCCCATGACAATCCTTACACTTCCCCTTATTCCCATACACACCACTAAATCAATCACTAGTTGGAATATAAGATGTTGTACAACCAAACTTTCCCACCATGTCCCTCTCTTCCATAATTGTTATGTCCAATGACTCTACATAGGTAGAAAGCTTCAACATGAACTCATATGACCTAGTTCCATGTCGCAAACCCTGCAGGTACTTCTACTGCTTTAGCTGGTCATTCATTACCATGTCCAAAGATAAATAGACAACTTCAGAAAACCCTTGGTGTAGGATAACACCCAACACTATCCCTTCTACAATGATAATAACTCGAGATATTATTCCAATATCAGAGACCCTGGAAGAAACTACTGAAATAATTTTGATGTGAAAACCTTCTAATCTATGCCCACATGTATGTCTGCCTGGACCATAGAGTTACACCAATTATTTTAGGAACCCTTCAGTTTGAAAACTACACACTTCACCATGATATTCTCATGTGTCTCTAAGAAGAAAAATATTTGATCAGTCATATCCTACCAAAACTTCACCTCTTGAGGATCTGTTTTAAAATTAAAGTATAGTGGATTGTCACACAAGAACTATCATGATCAGCCTCTTTCCCCTCTAGCTCAAGATTGTACCTCATCCACTATTTTCTAAAATCATGGAAAATATTGATCAATATCATGGACATCCCATATGATATTATTGATGCGATTCTGATCCATAGGTGTATTTACATCAAGAATTTAAGCCATACATTCTAAAGGAACATTTGGAAGGTGTCTTAGAGGCATATTGTTGCAAACTAAAATATAAGAACTATTAAACACTAAAAAAATATCAATTCAAACCAAAAAACCCATAAGAAAAAACTGATGTATTTTAAATCAAAAACTAACACTAGAGACACATATCCCTAACACCATGGCAACATGAGTATTATTCAGAAAAGAGCATCCTAGGCACTCATCGCGTGATACCTCTCGAGTCCCGAAAATCCTATATCTAGTTTAAAAAACATCCCGAGATAATATTCTTGATTACAGACCACCGAGGATACCAAAATGTATCATGTTGAACTAGGTTTCCCCCAAACCTGGCACTTGACCCAATCTGTCACATTCTTAAAGGGTGTTCCTGATCCCCACGGGTTGGCGACAAAAACTAGAGTGTCAAAGAACAAAACCAAGGGAATGATTTCACCCAACTGAACAACCTCAAGGAATAGATATATAATGAACGAAAGGAACAATGTAAGAGTAACACATATATATGCCATAATAGTAAGGAAAACAAAAGAAATAGAACAATAGAAAAATTATCTAAAAACTCTAAAAGACAACAATATCTACAAGGGACTAAAAACCAAGAAGATACTCCAACAATGTCATGGATGAACTCCAAACATATCACCACCATCTAACCATCCTAGCTGACATGAACCATAACACCTCACTACAGCACCATTCCATTCCCTACACTGGAAGACAAACAATGTTATAAAGACCACCAAAGTAGTGCGCATGGTATGATCTAATTGTCTTTGAATGATCCCTCCCAGGTGTTCCATATAATTCCTATGTATAAACATTTTTGTACGCTTATTTAAAATTTAATACATGGAAGGATAAAAAATAATGAGGACCTATATAAAACATCATAAAAAATACCTTTTTCCACAATTCTAAAAGAAAGTAGGTATATCTGTTTCAAATCGCCTTTTCTATATCATTTTCCATAAGAATAAATAGGTATATCAAGGATAACTCAGAATGACAAGCAATAAAAAAAGAATCATAGTTATCACAGTGCCAATGAATACTAATATTCTAGGCAAAAAACAACTTGTACCATAAGAATCTTGTGCAAAAAAATAATCCTAGAACAACAGGTCTAAGAAATAGAGAAAACCTCAAGAGCAGTCCACCCAAAATGTCAATATATGTCTCCTAGAAAAAATGCATAGGGAGAATAGGAAATCCCCAAGATAAACCTCTTTGATAAGTACTACAATGGACAATGACCTCTAGAAAAACCTTCCACCTATGTACCCAAGGAAACCCATGTGCTCAATTTCACAATTCAATTTTAATTCATTCAAAAACATGAAAAACCAATTGATAATAAATTTATAAAAATATAGGGAAAACCAATTTTTATTTTTAAGCCCTTTTTAACCCACATAAGAAATCATTACAATTATATAAATAAATTTTATATTGCAATAGAAATCTTGCTCATTACCACATGCAAGAGATGGAACCACCTATATCAATGTTCAAATCACACATTCCTACAACAGAATAGAAAATCAATCAAACCCAATAATTCTATCAAAAAAGGCTATACAATAAAACTAAAACCATAAAGTATTGATTAAGAATCGAAGTCAAGGGGTTGATATAAAGAATAAATCCCATGTACCTCAAGAATAGACATCCTCATCATCACAAAAATCATTGGAACGACTATTTAGACAAGATGAAACAATGGATCTGGATGAGGAAACCAAGAAACATCTATCTTGTACTAGGAGATCTTACAACACAAGTTTTTGGTGCTATCATGATCAATCGCAATGATGAATTGGAGAGAACACTTACCTGGGGAGATGAACTATAGATGAATCGATGAATCGAAGTCGATCAGATCGATCTAGATGGTGATAAGACTCTGAAAAACTCCTAGGAAAAGTTTATGGTCGAGGTTAAATAGGTTTCATAGGAAAAAGGACAAGAGAGATAGAAAAATGCATGACTTAAACCTAGGTGCAGTCTGGGTCTTGACGCGTAAACCTTGGTCATGACCTATAGTCTATACTAGATAAGTTACACTGAAAAAACCGTCACCTCAAGAAAAAGAAATCCTATTTTACACCTACATGACATGTACCTCAGATAAATGATATTTACCATGTCATTTCATGATCTCCCTATTCACGACATGATCTCCTAGTCCACGACATGTAACCTACACCATGTACACAACGTGCACTTCAAGTACATGGTGTGTACCTGTTCTGCAGTCTACATTAAACCTATAAAAACATAACGTATGATTTTAAATACCACAATGGAACGTAGAAAAATGTAAAAATACCAAATAATGTTTATGGGATGTTACACATTCTCATATCAATAAAAAACATGTTGTGACCAGTATGGCTCAATGTTCATGTTTCTAGTTTAAAATAAAATTTTAGTAAAAACACAAGGTACATACTCAAAACCAATAAAGAAAATTCTACTTATTTTCATACATTATTAAAAAAATACATAAGTAATTTCAGATGTGTATTAATCTTCCATACGTCAATCTGATGCACGGTGGGACTGGTATCACTCCAAGATTGTCTTTTCATTGTAATTGACATGAAATTAATTTAAAAAGAAGACTGACGTTATCAAAACCAATAAAGCACATTCTAATTATTTTAATACATTCCTAAATTCCCTATAATTCATTATCGATGTGTACGAATTAATCACACCTCAATATGATAAATGTTCTACCTGATATGACTCAATGTTTCCATTATCAGTTTAAAATTAAAATTTTAGTTAAAAACATATTTCAGTCACTAAATAATAACAAGACTCACATAGATTCTCTTGATAATTTTGTAAAATGAATTTTTAATCATTTTTTACATATAGGAATCAATCTCATAACAATCCAAAATATGATGTGAATGGTATAACTCAAAGTTCTTATTTCCTGTATAAAATTTCATTTTTGTAAAAGCCTGAATTTACACACTCAAAATAAAGAAAATGAATTACAGTTTTTTTATAATTTAGGAAAAGGATCCATATTTCATTTTCAATTTGAATGAATCATCTCCACCTCAATCGAAAATGTGGTTAGACAGATATGACACCATGTTTGTCTTATTTTTTAAATTTGAAATTTATTTTAGTATAAAGGAAATGTTTCATAATCTCAATCGATCAAAAACATTTATAATGTTTTGATACTTTATAAAATGATTCATAAGTAATTTTTTACATGTTTAAATCATTCAAAGAAAAATTGGAAACAAATTTCGACCAGTATTACTCAAATTTTCCATTATCATATTAAAATTGACATTTTAGTTCAAAATGTGTGGCACTCCCAAAAAACCAATAAAAAAGCACCTATAATGTCTTAATAATTTGGAAAAATTATTCATAAGTTATTTTTCGATGTGTAGGAATCAATCTCTTTTTTAACTAATGAACGATGTGATTGGTATGTCTGAAAGTGTGTGTTTCGAGTTAGAAATGAAATTTTATTAAAAAAACAAATGTGACATACATAAAACAGATAAAAAAATTTAGTATTTTTTTAATTTAGTTCAATTATATCTAAGTAATTGTTTACGTGTATGAATTAGTTGAACTTCAATCCAATGCATAGTGTGACCGAATTAGCTCCATTTCTGTATTTTAATTTAAAATGAATAGTATTTTTAATAAGAAAATGAAATGTTACATTCTCAAAACTAGGAATGTTGATAAGGATTATTTTGATACATTAGAAAAATGATCTATATGTCATTTTGGATTTGTAATAATCTATCACACCTCAATTTTATGCATTATGTGACTGGTATGAGTCAATGTCTATATTATCAGTTTAATATTGACATATTAGTTCAAAATTCATGTCATTAAATAAAACCAGTGATAAAATAATAATATTGTATTTAAAATTTTGTTAAAATATTCATATTTCATTTTTTATGGGTGGAAGTTTGTCTCATATTAAACTAACACATGATGTGACCTGTATGAGTCAAAGTGCGTTTTCTCTGTTTAAAATGGAATTTTAGTAAAAACAATTGAACAAATCAAAAAGTAGGATAATTAATTTTGATTATTTTGGTAATTTATAAACATGATCCCCAAGTAATTTATGGTGGTTATTAATTATATTCACCTTAATATGATGTACAGTGTGAATTTTCTTCCTCCAAGTGTATATATTTATTTAAAAAAACATTAATTTTAATAAAAAAGTAAATTGACAGACTCAAAATAGAGAAATCATAATAAGATTATTTTTATAGATTTATAAAAGGATTCATATTTCATTTGGGACATTTATAAATCATATTCACCTCAATTTTATCCAGGGTGTTCCTGGTATGACTCAAAGTGTCTGTTATATATTTTAAATTGAAATTTTATTCAAAAACAAGTGTTAATGATAGAAAAATAGAAATATTTATTGATTTATATTTCTAATTTAGTTGAATGATCCATAATTCAACTATTACATATAGACATTGACCTCATATCAAATTGAAACTTGATTTTTTTGGTATTCTATGAAGTGTATGCTTCTAATTTAAAATGAAATTTCCGTAGAAAACATAAGTGATGTCTTAAAAAGTGAGAAAACACATTCAGATTGTTCTAATACATTTTGAAAACAATTCATTGGTCATTTTTGACATGTAGGAATCAACCACAACTAAATATGATGCACGGTGTGACTGATATGACTCCATGTTTTTCTTTTTATTGAAATTTTAGTTTAAATTTTTATAAAAAAGAAATGTGAAATATTCTAAATTGATAAAACACGTTCACACTATTTTGATACTATATAGAAACAATCAATAATTCATATTTTATGTGTAATAATCTTCCACACCTCAATCTAATACATTGTGTTCCTCATAGGTCAAAAAGTTTATTTTATTAGTTAAAAATTGATAATTTTTTTAAAATGTGTGTGGGTTATTGAATATTAGGAAAACATGCCTATAATGTCTTGGTAATTATGAAAATTGATTCATAATTAATTTTTGGAATATTATTATTGAACTCATGTAAAAATGACACACAATGTGTTTGGTCTAAATCAAAGTTGATGTTTTTTTAAATGTCATTTAAAAAAACACATGTGGCATATTTACAAAAAGTTTAAATGAATTCATATGGTTTGGATACATTGGTTAAATGAACCATTAGTGATTTTTTATGTGTATGAATTATCTTTAGCTCAATATGATGTATCGAATGATTGATATGACTCAAATTTTTTCTATTTATTTAAAATTGAAATTAATTTTATTAAAAATGAAAAGATACACAATCCAAGATGATAGGAACTGTTCCAATTGTTTGTTTTGGAATTATCATAATGATCCATATGTAATTTTTGGCATGAAATAATCAGTATTAATGCAATATTATACGGGTTGTTCCTATTATGACTCAATGTGCCCGTTATCAATTCAAAATTGTCAATTTAGTTAAAAACATATGTCACTCAATGAAAACTAATAAAACCATTTAATTTTCATTTATAATATATAAAAATGATTGATAAATCATTTGTAATGTGTACGTGTTAACCTCAAGTAGAAAATACACATGATGTGACTGGTAGGAAATAAATCTCATGTTTATATTTTAAAACAGCACTTTTGTAAAAAAACATAACTAACATAATTAAAAATGGGAAAATGCATTCTAGTTATTTTAATACATTATTAAAGTGATTCATACATCATTTTTTATTTTTTAAAATCAGAGTCACCATAATTTTATGCAAGGTGTGACTAGTACGACTACATGTGTGTCTTTTTATTTTAAATTGACATAGATAACAGTTAAAAAGACATGTGAAATAGTTAAAATGAATAAAATACATTCACGTTGTTTTGATACATTAGGAAAATTATATTAAAGTAATTTTTGACATGTAGAAATATATTGTACCTCAATATGATATATATGATACCGGGTATGACTCAAAGTGTATGTTATAAATTTTACATTGACAATTTACCCAAATAAATTTTTCACTCACTAAAAAATTAGTAAATACACTAAAACCATCTTGATAATTTATAAAGATCCATAATTCATTTGGGAAAAATAGAAATTGATATCAGATAAATCTCACACATGATGCAATCAGTTTGAATTGAAGTATGTATTATATATATATAACTTTCATTTTAGTTTATAAATAAACACCATAATTCCAAAACTGAGAAAATAAACTGAGATTATAATATCTCCATTTTATTTTCTATTACATAATTTATTTCCTTGTAATTTTTTCCTTATACATATTCAGTTAATTTTCATATAGATAATTATTATAGAAGAACAAGAAATAGCAGGACAGTTGAATTATTCTTCTCAAAAAGAAATTCATATGGAATTGACTCTCATCTGTAATTAATTTTATATCACCATAGATGAGAGACAATTCAAATATAGGATCTTTTTGGAACTAAATGAAATAGTGTGACATTAATGAATAAACTATAAAAAAACATGATACACATTATATCTATTATAAATCAAGTTATATGTTTTTTTATATTGACACTTTTTTCATTAATTTTTTTTATAATATTACAAGAATAATAATATTTTTCTTATACAAGCCCATTATGTTTCTCAAATTGGGGTGCTTTGTTAAAAAATAACATTATTGGAAGTCATAGAAAATGATAAAGAAAAATTAATTTCATTCATAAGCATTGAAAATGTTTAATTTCTAATGTTATTCTACAAACAAATGTTTTAAATGGGAATAATATATCATGCCTTTTCTTATATTTCTGTGGTAAATTTCATTTATGTGAAATTAAAAAATTTCAATGTGTGATTATTTTTTTCGGATAATATAACTATTGCAGTGTGTGGTAATTTTAATAGAACATTGGATAATTATTCCCCTTTATCAATGATATTACTCAAACTGATAAAGGTACCCATTATTGACACTATTAAAAGTACTGATAAGAGGAACCTCTATTATTTCTTCGAGTAGAACCAATAAAGGGGGACCTCTATCATCCTTGAAATATGTGATGATAAATATTTCTTACAATAATTTTTTAGTACTGATAAGCTGTGACATTATCAGTGCATTCTAATTACTGATAAAATCCAATGGATTTTTACCATTATTATGTAGTCATCACTTTTTTGTGTTGACAATGGAAATGTTCAGAACTGTTAAATTTCATGTTTATATTTGTGATATGAGATAAATATTTTCAATATATGAACTATTACATTGATGTGGGATAACAAATGGACGATTTAAAGGTTTCAAACTGTTGAATAGAGGTGAAAAATTAAAAATGATGTAAAATGGTCATTCACATTTTTAATGATAATTAGTATATGAAAAAACTCTTGATGTGATGAAAATTACTGAAAATATACCCTTGGATTCTATACAAGAAGATTCACAACCTGAATATATGTTTCATATCCTACACATGGATGGACGGACCTAGTAATGAGTACATTCACAGATCTTTTGAAGCAATCCTATACTTATGACCCGAAATGGTAGTATATCACTGGGATTGGCAAGTGACTCATTATGGGATACATTAAATGTAAAATCAAAAGAAACTGGAGTACCACTCAATAATATAATTTGATGATCGGTTTTCACCTCTAATGAATGATTCCAATACCAAAGTATAAGGTGATATGTAGTGTTTCAGATTCCTTCATGGGTTCTTACTCACAACCATTTCTTTCATACTTTTACATTCATTCATCATTCCCTCTTACTCTCTCATTACAATATTGGGGGGCATTCAATAATTTTATAGGATTTTGTCAAAAAAGGTGATGGTATATTGATTTTATTTTCTAATTATGTTATTTTATTTCAGATTCCATAATACATTATCAATTTTTATTTCATTCATATTTTTATCTCATTAACAATGAATATAATCTTGAAATTGAAATTTTTAACTACTCAACTAATTAAAATATTTTTTCTCATTACCATTGCATATTCTTGGATAATTACGTTTGAAAGAGTATCAATAAAAACATAATTTGGTAATTCCATAATGTATCTGAACATGGGAAATGATGGATTTCTATGTCAAGGAGACGATTCCAAGACTATTTGTCTCCCTCAACTCAACCCTAAAACAAATCAATAAAAACTTGATTCCCTTTCTCAAATGATTTAAGATACCCTATTATACTCTCCTTGAATTCATTTCTCAAATCATTTTAATCACTCACTTTAAAATACATAAAATATAAATGAATTTTCTATATCAATTATACTTCAAACTCATTTATTTATACTTTTTAATTTCATATGTCCTTTTTATTTGAGTTTTATAAATTATTTATAAAAATTACTATCATTTGTAAATAATTATGACATGATGGCAGTCTAATTTTTGGTATTTTTGTAGGGAATGGTATTGTTTTTATTTTATTATTTTTTTACATTTCAATTTTATATTGTCTATTCTCACGGTGTCAATTTAAAATTTATTTTATTTTTATGCACACCAACTACAATTGAGAAAAAATAAGGAACTCATCACTTATGAAATTGATTTAGATTGAACAATGAGGGTGAATAATAAATAATAAACCATGGATATAGTAGAGAAACATTTATCAACTTGAGGGGTTCAACCATGGTATCTAGGGAAATGAACCTTCATATATTATGGGTGGTCGTAAAACTGATAATTTAAACCAAATATCAATGTTCTACCAACCATATCTAAACATTTTGATATTATACTAACAATCAGTATTATGATCTTGAACACCATTTACTTAAAATGGACTACCACTTAGCAATATGAATTATATCTGTAGAAACATTACCAAAAACTTTGATACATTTGAATATTATAATGTTTCAATTGTTGTGGTAATACATTGACTCTTTATATTCTCATTGATCGAAATGTCATACAAAGGGATTCAAGAATTTTCATCTCATTCCATCTATATATGGAATGAGTTATAAAGGAACTTATTAATATGTTTCTGCCTCCATAAAAATACATGGATATTTTGGTAAACATTATAAAATTTAATCATATTTAATATTATTCAATTTATAATTCTTAAAATTGATTTATGAATTTAATTAAGAAATTCCCTCTACATGATATTGAATTATCACCATTAATAAAAAAAATAATGGTTTATCAAAACAGAAGGATTCCATTATTGATGGTCTATCTATTGAATCATTGATGAAGAACTCTATTTAGTAAAAATTCAATCTACAAGATAATATGGAACAACATAACATCTAGTGTGAATGATAATGAAACCAGATGAGAGAGGTGAATATGGTGTGCAATATATTGACAATTTCCCAAATTTAATCCATATCATGAAATATGGATGTGATGATGGATCTGAAAAACTACCAATATATTTATATTGAGTATGCAATTTATGTTAATTATAATCGATTGAATATAATTTAGTGGTATAGGAAACAAAAATCACAAGATCAAGGATTGAGAAAATGGCCACATAAGATCAAACAACAAGGACCTTGAGTTCCTTAACATTCATGTAGAATTTATTCTTAGGAAGAAAGATAACCCACATTCATGACTGAAAGATGGGGAATAATAAAGGAGATAATGGAAGATTCAATGAACTATAAGGTCACACAGTAAAATATTGGTGTTAATTTTCGCCAAATATTTGAGAATCGTAGAATTTGGTTTGGATTATTTTTACTTGTTCACCTAAAAGTGAACCCAAGGGTACATTAGAAATCTATAACATTAAAAAGTGGAAAATTGATTGACTAACACTCTGAATCATGCATGATATAATATGAACAACATGATAATAAAGTAGAATATTTGTAAAAATATAGGAAATAAAATTCTAAAGAAGAAAAAGTTAGGGAAGAACCCCTAATTCCGTGCAATCTGGGTATACCATTCCAAGAGAGGGTGAATGCAGAAAAACTGAAATCACATAGATCTTTGTTTCTTAAAAAATATAAAAATATTCATATTAATATTTACTTTTTAGATTCTCTTGAATATAGACCATTGTTGTCAATGCTTATTAAATTACTAGTGACGAATACATGTATTCTAGTAAAAATTGGAATTATCCTACTGATGATATAATAATCTTCAATAATTTCAATTAATATACCAATTAATAATCCGGACCTATAGAATTTCTCAGACCGTATTGTCATTGTATCAAAAAATTTAGAAAATAATTATGTGAATTATGTGAAAATTTCAAAATCATATAATACAATTCATTAAAAATATTATAACATGAGCATCTGTAGACTACATGATTATTCTTTCAATTATAAAATTCAATAGTGAAATTCAAAAAATCAGTATTTGATTATATATTAATATATTTTGACACAATTATTTACCTTGTGGACTTTTGGTATCTTGATATTTAATAGTAGAGGATGCAAATTATTCATGGAAAAAATTTATAATGTAGAATGGATCTTATCAAATTACCAATTAGTGACTTGTATTACATAGTGGGATGTGAAAAAATCAGTTTAACTATACACTGATTGATGAAAAACTATGACATGATGGTTTTTGACTCTCATACAAGTGAAATATATGATGTTCAAGAGGTATCCCTTTTAGAATTGATATAAGTGATTCATGAGATCCAATATTAATAAGATTAAAAAAATAAATATACAAGATACAAACTGAGTGATAATATCGGTGTGGATGGACTAAAAATTGAAAAAGAAACTTTTATGAAGACCAAAAGGTTTGGATGGTGCACAACCAAAATCATGGATTTTTTATTCAATAATATAATTGGTGGAGTAACCTGATGGTGGTTTAGAAGTTTCCCACCCATTGAATAATGACATTATTTTTAGAAGAAAAAAAGAAGTCCCATATATATATACAATGTTTAACTAGTATTATTTGTATACCCAGAATAGTTATAATTTTTTAAATCATCCATCACTAGAGTTTAAGAATGTATCTTGATCCCAACGAATTCAAAAAAAATAATTCTAAGAGGAAACACATGTTTATATAATATCCAATTCTCTATTTTCTTGATGCATTCTCACCCTCCAAATAATATTGTTAAATTTTAAAAGGCCTATACTTTCACATATTTAAGTTTAGTTTTTATATCCATGAGGACATAGTAAAGAAACATGAGAAAGGTCATATAGGATAATTAAATGTCAGGAAATCAATACAGGTCATGATATCCCAATTCACATCTTAATCATAGTTCAGACAAAACCTATATAACCTAATTGAAGTGATTCATTAAAAGGGGTATGCATTTTTATTCTATATTTTTCATTTGTATTCTCATGATTAGATTGTTTTTAGAAAATTAATTTTCCATTTTCATTCCCAATAATAAATATTTTTTTAATCAATTGATCATTTATACATAAAATACTTAGGATTCTTCCCATGAAATGTTATTTAATTTCTTCTTCAATATATTTGAATGATAAAATTGTGGAAAGAGTAACTGATGACAAACACGGGGAATGTGATTTGAAAAAATGTGATTTTGGGAGGTCTAGTTTATTCTTATAAATTAAATTGTTCTGAGTTGTCTTCAATATTAAATTATTGATATATTCACTAATGGGTCAAATTATGTTTACTCATTTCCATGATTAATTCCACAAATCATATGGATTGATTATTTATAGGATTTTTAACCAATATTTCACATAATTTATATATTATATTCCTTAAGAGTCTCAGGAATGTTCTCTTGGAGAACATATTTAGATCATTATTAATGATATGGCTGAAGAAAATCATTTTTAATATTATTGAGTCATTTTATTATTAAAACCCTTTATATTTGGACCCACCTATACATTGAATTCTATATTTTCTCATTTAAAACATGCATAATCATAAAAGGAAGGGATCTCAATTTCAATACTATTATGTTTTTTCCTACCAAACTCTTAGTGTGTTAGATCATATTCAAAACAATAAGTGTATGGGGGTGTTTTCCATTGTTGATGGGTCTATATTTTAGTGATGGTATTTTCCTAGTATTGTTTCTTGTGATGTGATGAGAGTACATGTTATCTGTCCTTGTACATTATTATTCACCTCTCCTGTGAAACAAATTGGGTTGTGTCTGGAAGGATCAATGATTTACACTACCATATTAATGATATTATGATCTTATGTTATTAGGTGGGGGATATGATACTTTTCATAATCATAAATTCTAAAAAATAAAATAAACTAAAAATACAATATATTGAGATTAATTCAATAGTATATCATATTTTGAGTTCTCACATTGTGATTTGAGGGATGTGAGACGATATATTAATCATTTAATGAGTATTTCGTTGGCATTATCATTAGATATCATGAAAAAGGATTCAAAGTAAAATCTCATTTTTAAGATAACTTTTAATCATTTATGTTCCTATCATAATCCATAGAGATATTAGATCCTTAATTCAAAATCCACATGACATGTATTGACCTATTTCTTTATGCAGTGGAGTTGATGGATGACATTAAAGACTTTGGTATGTAACATTTACATGAGGTATAATAAAAACTATATAATTTATTTGCATTGTGTGATGACTGAAAATAATTAAATTTTAGGTATATTGAATGTTTCATGCATATTAGTAGTTAATTGAAAAATAAAAATGTAATGATGAAGATACATGTTCAATTTTAAAGGGTAAAATTAAAATACATGGTTGACCTATTTCTTTAAAAATTGAGGAGTTGATGATATTTTCTTACATTATGTTCAAAAATATAATTACCCATTTAATCAATTTAATTTTTTAAAATTTTCATTAATTTATTAATTTGAAAGCATCCATTGTAGTATTTTGTGACTCTATACTTAAGGAAAAGTCTAAATTCACTTGTGGGGGGTGTGATGTGTACTTTGAATGCATATATTATTTACACAAAAATAAATTTCATTTTTGAATTAAATTTTCAATTTCATCCTATGTGTCAAATAATTATTGCAGATATTTTCATATGCATACATAAATGGGAAATGAGAAAAATGAACTATAGGGGACCAATATTTGTATCATGGGATCATTCCCCTTGATGTGGGATTACCATACAATTATTTTCGGGATTGAATGTAAATAATTTAGCTAACATAGTGGTAAATATTATATAAAATGTACATTCACATCATGAATGGTATTGAAGACATGAAATAAATTCATGATATGATTAAATTTATTACAATATAACACTTAGATTTGAACCTAAAGACCCATGGTGTCGTTAATATGTCACATAGTGAAAAAGGCTATGTAAACCCAATAATGACGAGTTTGACATAAAATTTAATGTATACCTATAATTATGACCTAGAATTGGAATATATCATTAGGATTTGACTAGTACAGAACATGGTACACATTAATTAGTGAATGAATTTTAACCTGATAACCCCTAATTCTTATAAAGTGAAGATCAGGCTAATACACTAGGGACTGATTATAAGACCAACTTCTAATGGGAGGTATTGTTCTACATTATCATTCACCAAATTTTCCACTCTACTATTTCATTCATTATTTTTTCTTAATTATTATATCCCTTTTACACCCTTATTATGTGGATGGTGGTATTTCTATTATTTTTGTAGGTGATGTTGATAAGAGTAGAATTATATGTGGATTATATTTTCTTATTTTTTCATGTATTTTGGTTTTAATAAGAATTAATAAAATTTATATTTATTTCAATTTATGTCACATGACTATTTAATTGATTCTAAAAATTTCCTTATCAAATTGTGCAACTAGTTTTCCTAAAAAATATCAGGACCATTGAATATTATATGGTAATTATGTTTGAAATAGTATCAATAATAACATTATTTGGTAATTTCATAATTCACATGACTGTGAATAAATAAGGATTCATGGGTTTAGAAGGGGATACTGAGATAAATTATCTCCCTCATCTCAAAACCAACATCAACCCAGAAAACCAAATTAATTTCAAAATACATTATCACCGTAAATACATATAAACAAAACCCATGAATTATTTTTCAACTAATATAAAAAAATAATATTTCTTATCTTCTATTTCTCAAATAAAATAAACCACACACTTTTAAAATAATACTAACTATAAGTAATTTTTAGGTGTGTTTGAAATTGAACATGATACTTTATAATATTTTATTTGTTAATTCCCAATTTTTTTATTTATCTAAATTATTAAATTTTAATTGTACTATTTGAAAATAATGAAGCCCTTTGGTATGTCAACCAATATCATCCTGATTCATAAATTTTTATTATTTCCTCTTAAATGTTATAAATTGTGATTTTCTCATTGATTTAAACCCACACATTAAGTTCAATGATCCAATTATTTATAGAAATTCAACCATTGAATTCCATCCTACACTAATATTCTCTTCATATATGGTAAGTTATTATTCTATCTTTGTGAATAGTGGATATGGTTTGTTCTGGGGTCAGTGTGTTTTTATTTACATAATATAATTTAATTTAAAACTCATTATTCTTCCACTTTTCTTGGTTATGGATTGGGTTTCTATTGTTATTTATGAATTAAATTATTTTACTTCTCTCTCAGACCCAGTGTTGTGCATTTTGGTCTAGCATAAGGATTAATGTATGCTTTATATTTTATTTATAACTCTCTTCTCATAATCTTGGTATTTACTATTCTATTCCATGGTAATTATATGTTTCATTATACCTATTTAAATTGTAAATTTTTATTCTATGGAAGCACCAACCATTGGATGATTTCCTCAGCTTAAAGATACATCTATATGATGTTATCCAAAACATGGAATATATATATATATTAAATAATGGTTTTAATATATTGGATTAGGAGTTACATTATATTCTATAATGTTAATAGAGAACAGGTTTTGAATTTTGGTGAGAAAGACCCTTAAATGGGTCATAGTCATGTTGATTCCTTATCTTCTTTGATGACTAGGCTTATTATAAGTCTAGTATATGATTAATCACTGGTATATCCTTGGGTTTTTAATGAATACCATAATATACTATTGAAATAGGATCTGACACCAACCCCATATATGCGAGAAGGAGATTATGATGAAACAATATTCATATAGATCCTTTATATCAATTTCTCTATATTTGATTGCACCTTATGATTTGTGAGTATATGGACCCAGCCTTAAAACAACACATAATATTGAATTAAATGAATAATTCACATTGAGGATATTTTTTGGTTTATATTTTTAGAGAGTTATGTCATAACATTTACAAAACAACATGAATATTGCATGTAGAAAATTCAACTCAGTATTTATTTTTTCATAAAATAAAGACTCAAGAAAAAAAAGATGCAAGTCTGGTTCCATCTATTAGATGGAAATACTTTTCCTTGATCCTCTACTTGACCATATTCATATTTATGTCCTCTAAAAATCATTTCAAATCTTGTAATGAGCATAAAAATATTAGTTAGGATTATTAAATAAAAATGAAATCATTAGTCCATCAATACATACAAAACATAAACTCCATTACTTACCTCATAAGAAGATAAGATTTAGGAATAACACATTGAAATCACAAATCATAAAGGTACTTATGAAATTAATATCATATATACAATGTAGCTATCACAGATACATATGGAGTTATGATGGAATACCAATGAAAGTATATTTATTAAATCTCTTTGGAGAAACATTCACATTTTCATATCTCATGTTTCCCAATGAATTGCTGAGATATCTCAGGCCCATCCACACTAGGTTTATCACGAAACCACCCGTATATATAAACAATTCCCAAGAACCATAAAATATTCATAACATATAAAACAAACATAAAGGTAAGATAACATTTCCACATTTCAATAAAAATATATCATTTAAATATATTGACATAACAAATCCATTATAAAACCATTTTAAATACCAAAATACATAAATAGTATATGGTATTTATTTTACTTCTTTTATAAACACTACACCTTGTTAAGAAAGACAAAGATCAAATAATAATTGAGGCGGTGGAAAAAGGTCGTTGTCCCCGCTTACGTTAAAAAACATTCCTTTTTTCGTTTAGTAAAATGCTTCTAATAAAAATATTTCCTTTGAATGAAATAAATAGTCAAAGGGGTTTATACACCCTATAAAAGAAAGTTGTGTATAAAAACTAAACATTCCTCAATGAAAAGAGAATGATATGAAGTACCTTAACTTGTGTCTGACTTGACCCGTTCCTTCTTTAATCTTCCGAATAATAAACTAAAGTTAATTTCTACTTTCCTAAGAACCTTTTTCATGTTTATTATTAATTTTATATCAGTTATTACCATGATAGGAAAATTATTTAATATTTTATGTTAATAATGTTTGTTTTGTCAATATTTGGTACTTTAGTCAAAAATGGACTTCTAAAATTTACAAGTTGTTCATATGGTCAAAAGTTAATTATATTCTGAAAGATATTCATGATTTAGATATGTATGTCGTACAAATGCATGAATGCTAATTTAATTTATATTTCTTATTTTAATGGAATTAAAACATAATTATACATAGGTATATTATAATTCCAGTATAATATAATATATAATATAATTAAATATATCCTTTATATGTCCCACATAAGGAATTAATCAGTCATATCACTTGGAGGGGCGGTCGTCTGCACTTCCCCAATTGAAATTATTGTGTTTACCCATTATGGAAATTATATAGGTAGGATATAAATGTAAAATACAAAAGCCTAAAAAAAACATAAACATAATATATATATCATATATAAATATACTTTCTCTTAATGGACACCATGAGAGGTGGTAGGAGGTAATCGAAAAATCATCATTTTGTGAGGCATTAGTTTGTCATCCAGAGAAACAATATGTTCTTCACCCATTAGATGGAGGTGTGTGTAAGTTTAGTTAAATTACATATCATAAAATCATCCTAGTATATTGAGGATAAAGGTATTGTTATAAAATAATGTAATAAAAATAGTTTAGGGGTTTGAGAAGTAAAATAAAATAAAATAAAACAAAATAAAACAAAATAATTTAAGAGAAACTCTTACCTCTAATTCGGGTAACTCCCTTTGGATTGAACAAAAAGGACTTCTTAATGTTCCTTATGCCTATGGTAAGGCTTCTAAGAGAATTATATAGATATTGAGAGATTATTTGGACATGGGTTGGATGAGGCATGGGGATTGAGAGGTGTGAGGAATGAGTAAGAAGTGAAGACTTTTTATAAGGGGGGGGGAGGGGATTTTCAGGAATGTGTAAAAATATTATTTTAATATAAAATGATATTCAGTTTATAATGGTCGAAAACTAATTAATGTAGAATATAATATGACTCATGGTCTAAATAAAATCATTCAATAATAATTGGATAGGTTTTGGATATTTTTTTAATATGTATAATCTTATTTATTTAAATCATTTATTAATGAGGTAAATATTGAATCATTATTGTGTCATAGATAGATTTATTTATCTGATGCCAAAAAATTATAAAAAAATACCCTGATGTAGGAAATATAATTATATTTCCAATGAATATTTATAGTTTAAATTATAACATATAATACTCCATGAAAAAACTGATATTCTAAAAGATATTTGTTTGTGTCATTTTTGTCATTACTTTATGTTAATTAATCTAAATTGTCATTATCACTCCCAAGTGGCTCCATGGGGTCCCAAAATAGACCCAAAAAATACTATTTTAGTAAATGAATCATCCAATAAAATTATGACAACTGTTAAGGTAATTTTTTATTATTATGATATTCTTTTTACCTTGAATTTCCCTATTTACCTTTAACCGCTGTAAATAAAAGTAAAAAGTTTCTATTCACCAAAAATTATTTTCATCTTTTTGAACAACATTTAACTTAATAATAACAAAAATATATGTTTTATTTTCGAACTACAATCCAAAGAAGTGATATATTTTCATTTAAATGAAACTATCAGTTTTAACTACTACTTAGTGGTTTCACTATTCATCAAAAATTGCTGTTTTTACGAAAACTATGAAAAATTAAGCCTAAAAAATATTTGATATTACAAATTCAAAAATTATTTATATTTTACCAAATTAAATACACATAATTTGGGTTTATTAATTTAAAATTAATTCATGTTGTCAACACAAATAGCTTCTTTTTAATAAACAATAACTGTTAAAAGATCGACACTTGTTTATATCCAATTTCAAAGTGAAATTAATTTCAATGACAAACATTGGATTAATTGGTAAACATATATTTTAATTAAACGTTAAAACCAATTAAAAGGTTAGTATAACCATATAAATAAATTATATTAAAAGGCACTTTTGAATTAAAATATAGTATTTTTCACTATTCATTAAAAAAATGAACTTTAGCAGAAAAATACCAAGAATTTACCCAAAGTAAATTCTGAAGTCCCGAATCTAGAAAAGAATTTTATTTTGTCAGATAAATCAAATAAAAATGACCAAAATTATATTTAAAGATGGTTCCCCATCAAAAGGCAGTAAATCGACCTTTTAGTGAATATTAGAATATTTATGCTTAAATTTTAATTCATTAATATTTTAAGCCCCTAACATTTATTGGATAAATGTAAAAACATTTAGAAAATATGTATAATAAAATTGTAGTTATTTATATTCATTCCTGCTAATATAACCATTATGCATTCACTACCTTTTAAAATAATAATATTATATTATTCATGTGCAACGTAAGATTTCAGAGAAACTTGTTGTTGTGTAATGGGTATTCCATCGAACATAGCATCCCCTTTAAAGTAAAATTAATATTTAAATCACTAATATGAAAAATAATGGAAAATGTATTATTATTTATTTACATGGAATGTTACATCCTTCCCCCTTTTTGGGAATTGCATCCTCATAATTTTTTTTACTTATCAAATAAAAAGGTGGAATGTATCCCTCATAGAATTTTTAGATTCCCACATTGTCTCTTCAACCATATTGTTTTTTCAAAAAACCTATTCGTGGTGAATTACCTTATTCTGCAACACTTTATCTCTATGGTAAAGAATCTCGACTGGTTGTTCTCCACAAGAGAGATTCTCTTTCAACTAAACTACCTCTGGGCTCAAAACATGTGATGGATCTTGCATATACATTCTCAACATTGAAACATGAAAAACATTGTGTACATAGGATAAACATGTATGTAAATCCACCATGAATGCTACTAATCCAACTTTCTCTAAGATTTCATAATGTCCAATGAACCTAGGGCTCAGATTTCATTTCTTATCAAAATTCATCACACTTTTTCATGGAGAAACTTTGAGAAAAACATGATCACCTGCCTCAAAAGATAGATCCTTCTTCCAGTTATCTGCATATCTTTTCTACCTTCTATGAGATGTTCTCATGTTCTTCGGAATCAACTGATCCTTTTCTGCCATCTCTTCTACCAACTCTTATCCCCTCATCTTCCTTTCAATTACTTCATCCAAAAATTTTGGAGTTAGACAACAATTTACATATAATTCCTCAAATGGAGCCATCTGTATACTGGAATGAAAACTTATATTATAAGAAAATTCAACCAAGGAAAGATGATGATCCCAACTTCCCTGGTAATCCAGTGATCAAGCATATAGCATATCCTCCATGGTCTGAATAGTTTATTATGACTTCCCATCTAATTGCGGATGAAAAGCTGTACTAAAACTTAATTCAGTACCCAATGAATTCTGGAGGCCTTTCTAAAAGTTTGAAGTAAACCTGGGATCATGGTCAGATACAAGGGAGAGGAGAACAACATTCAACCTGAATATCTCTTTAACATACAACCGAGAATGTTGATCTAGATACAAAGTATCTTGAATAGGATAGAAATGACCATATTTAGTAAACTAATCAACAATAACACAAATTTCATTATTACCTAGAGATATCTTTTGTAATCCCACAACGAAGTCCATGGATATATTTTCCCATTTCCACTCTGGCACCGATAAAGATAGAAGCACCCCTTTCGGTAACTGCTGCTCTACTTTAACCTACTGACAAGTCAAAAACATCACAGTAAATTTAGAAATAACTCTTTTCATTGAATCCCACCTGTAATACTCCTGAAGATCTCTATACATCTTAGTACTACCTGGATGAACTAAAAACAGAGAACTATGAGCTTCACATAATAACTCATTCTTCAACTGTGAATCACAATGCATGCGTAATGTTTTTCCAAACATCAAAACACAATAATTATCAACATTAAAATTTGGCAACATACCGTTCTGAACCAACTCTATGTTTTTCTACAACTCACTATCTTCATTTTTGGCTTTCTCTATTCAGTTTGATATAGATGATTTCATTGACACCTGCAAAAAAACAGAAGAATTATTTGCACCAAAAAATTATATTCCAAAGTTCACGAAATCAAAAAAAAATTATCTCTTTCCAAATGTATCATGGTTAATGAAGCATTACTTTTTTTACTCTCAGAAAGAGCCACTTTATTTTCCGTTCCTATATGGAAATTAATCGTGAAATCATAATTCTTAATTAACTCCAACCATCTCTTATGTCTCATGTTCAATTATTTCTGAGTGAATATGCACTTCAATATTTTATGGTCGGTATATATTTCACATTTTACTCCATTCAAATTATGCCTCCAAATTTTTAATGTAAAGAACAACAACAACTAATTACAAATCATGAGTTGGGTAATTTTACTAATGATGTTTCAAATAAATTGAAGTGTAAGATATTAACTGATCATTTTTCATAAGGACACATCCAAGTCATTTCAACAAAACATCACTATAAATAACAAAAACACCATTTCGGTAAGTTTGTGCCAAAATAGGAGCATTCACCAAAATTCTTTTCAATTTTTGAAAACAATCATAGCATTTTATTGTCCAAATGAACATAACACCTTTTCAGGTTATCATAGTCAGTGGGATAGATAACTGTGCTAAATTCCCAACAAACCTCTAGTAATAACCTGCTAAAACAAGAAAACTACGGATCTCGTTTATATTTGTGGTTCTTGCCGATTATTCAACAACTTTTGTTTTAGAATGATGAATTGTTTTTTCATTTTTTGAAACAATGTGACCAAGAACAAAATTTTGCTGTATCCAAAACTCATAGTTGCTGAATTTCCCAAATACTTTCTTTTATTTTAAGGTTCGCAAGCCAACCCTTAAATGACGTTGATGTTCCTCTTTACATTTGGAATAAAGCATAATATCATCAATGAAAACAACCATAAACTTATCCCATAACTCACAGAAAATTCTATTCATAAGATCCATGAATATAGTAGGTGTATTGGTTAAACCAAAGGCATAAGTACCAATTCATGATGGCCATATCTACTATCGAATGTGGTCTTTGGAATGTCTGCATCATTTACATTCAACTGATGGTACCCTGACCTCAAATCAATCTTTTAAAAATACTGATCTCCCAAGAGATTATCAAACAAATCATCCATATGAGTAAAAGGATACTAGTTCTTAATAGTTATGTTACTCAATGCTCTATAATCAATGAAAAGTCTCATTGAACCATATTTATTTTCAACAAAAAAGATAGGGGCACCCAATGGTGATGTGATAAGTCTAATCAATCCTTTATCTAATAACTCCTGTAATTTCTTCTTCAACTCTAAAAGTTCAATTTGATTCATTCGATAAGGGGGTTTTGAAATTGGCTTAGCATCAGAAACTAAGTCAATAGTAAATTCAACTTCCCAATTAGGTATAATACCAGGATACTCATTAAGAGAAAACATTAAGATATTAAATTACCGCTAGAACATAATTAATCTCATCACTTCCTTTATTTTAAACAATATGAGAAAGTAAAATTAATTTATATCTTTTACAAGTTTCTCAACTTCCTGATATGTTATCAATAACAAGGTTCCATACTTGTACACAAACTGAAAATCATTTTGAACAAAAACTCATTAGATCTACAGTCAATCATAAAATGATTAACAAAAAGCCTATTTATACCCAAAATAACATCAAACTATACTAGAGGCAAAAATATAGGGTTTGTAGGTAGATTCTTCCTGCACATAAGGAAATAAAGGTTCTTATAATTTCTTTTTGTCTCAACATTTCCACCAATGTTTTTACCATAAGTTCGTGATTCATATCTTCAGATGAAATTCCCAAATTAAGAGAAAACTTCTTAGAAATGAACGAATATTTAGACCCTGAATCAATCAATACATTGGAATAATCCAAATAAACAAAAAATGTACAAGATTCTACTTCATTTGATGGCCCAATATCTGATGATGTAGTTTCAAAGGATTTCACCACCCCATTCTGCATGTACTCTTGCTGATTTCCCTCATTTGAGTTCTTCGTTGGATAGTCATTAGCATAATGACCAATTTCATTGAAATTGAAACATTTTATTGACTGTATATTGGATTTTGTCTTACAGTTTACCTGATCTTTTCGGTGAAATTTGGAGCCTTATGTCCCATTTTACTACATTAGTAGCACTTACCGAAATTCAAAATACATTCCCCAACTTTTTTTACCAAAATTTTCACAAATTGAAAACTTATGTTTCTTACCATCATACTTTTTTGAAGAGTTCATTCCTTTCTCCTACAACCTCGGCCTCATACTCTGTTGTTTGTCAAAGAACACCTGATCATCAGAATACTCCATTTCTACCTTCTCCACACAAGGAGAAATTTTTAATAACTTTTAAACTCATGAGATGCTAAAGACCTTATATATATTGGCTTTAATCCTGAGTAAAAATGGTTGATTGTACAATCATGATCTTGTATGAAATTTGGAGCCTACCTTGCTAGTCGAGTGAATTTTGCTTCATAAGAAGCCACTGAGTCATCCTCCTACCTCAATTCTACTAATTTTGTTTTCATTCTAAGATGAACCACCTTAGGACAATATTTCTCATAAAACATACCTTTGAACTCATCTCAATCGAGAGCCTCAATCTCATCACTATGCATTATATTTTCCACCATCGACCACCACTGATCAGCTTCACCTTCAAAATGGTAAACAGCAAGATAGAAATTTTGTGGTTCTGAACACCCCATGACATCAAAAAAAAATTCCCAAGTGCTTCAATCCATCCATCTACTAGCGCAAGGTTAGATGATCCTCTGAATGATGGTGGATGTTGCCTCGTGAAATGATCCACTACTGACATGTTCCTCTATAGTTGATTTGGATGATCTCGTACACGGATACCACCACCATTTATAGCCTGATTCAACAATGCCATCACTGCAACAAACTATTCAGTTCTGATTCTGACCATCTCAGGTTGATGATTTGGAAGGTTGTCTTCCTCCTGATGTCATACCAAAAAGATTCCTTGATTCCTCAATAGAAAACCATACTGAACAAGGAAATATATTACGCAAAGCAACAAGGTAATCTATAAATTCTATATCATTTCAATCATAACATAAACTGAAATAATTTATGGATATTATTTTATCTATATTCCAACTATTAAAGTTTTTTAAACCAACCTCTGATACCAACTATAAGGAATCTTCCTTAAAACATTACATAATCTTGAATTAAATGAATAATTCACATTAAGGATCTTTTAATGTTTAGAGTTTTAAAGAGTGTGGTCATGACATTTACATATCAACATGTATATTACATATATACAGTTATACTCAGTATCCATTTTTTCTCAAATAAAAACTCTTGAAAAAATGATTCATGTCTAGTTCAATGTTATAGACAGCAAGACTTTTTCATAATCCCATCCATGACCCTATTCATCTTTAATTCCTGTTAAAAACATATAAAGACATGGGATGAGCATAAAAATCTCATTAAGGGTTTTAAAATAAGAATTAAATTATTATCCCATCAAAATATACAAAAAATAAACTCATTTACGTACCTCATAAAAACATAATATTTATGAATAACACATAGTAATCCCAAATCATGATGGTACTTAAGGCATTCCTATCATACTTACATTGTAGTTATCACAGCTACATAGGGAGTTACGTTGGAAGACCCATCACATTATATTATCTAAATCTCTTTAGAGAAACATTCATGTTTACCTCTGTCACGTTACCCAACGCATTAGATAGCTATCTCGGGCTCACCCGCCCTAGGTTTATCACGGAACCACTCGTATACATAAACAATTCCCAAGAACCATAACATATCTATAACACATAAAACAAACATAAAGGAAAGATAACATTTCCACATTTCAATCATAATATATCATTTAAATATACTGACATAACAAATCCATTATAAAAACCATTTTCAATACCAAAATCTGTAAAAATTATATGATATTTATTTTCCGTTTTAAAAATAACATTGTGTCTAGTTGAGGAATCCGAAGATCGAATAATACTCATGGCAGCGGAAAAAGGTCATTGTCACCCAATACGTTAAAAAACATTCCTTTTTGTAGTTTAGTAAAATGAATCATATAAAAAGATTTCCTTTGAATGAAATGAAAATTAAAAGTTCTTTATACACCGTATAAAATAATGTGGTGTATAAAAACAAAATATGACTTGATGAATAGAGATTGAGATGAAGTCCCTTACCTCGTGTCCGACTTTAATGGAATTAAAACATAATTATACATAGTTATATTATAATTCCATTATAATATCCTATATAATATCATTAACTCTATCCTTTATATGTCCCAGATATGGAAATAATGATCCATGTCACTTTGAGGGGGCGGTAGTCCGCATTTCAACATATAAAATTATCGTGTTTACCCATTATAGAAACCATAAAGGTAGGACATAAATGTAAAATATATAAGAATAAATAAAAAATAAACATAGTATATATCATATATAAATATATTTCCATATTAATTACAACCATGAGGGGTGTTTGAAGATAATCTAATAATCATCGTTTCGAGAGGCGTTAGTTTTTCATCCACAGAAACAATATTTTCTTCTCCCATTAGATGGAGGTTTGTGTAAGTGTAGTTCGAATAATTCTCATAAAAACATCCTAGTATATTTATTATACTGGTTTTTTTCTAAAATAAAATAATAAAAAGATTTTAGGGGTTGGAAAAGTAAAATAAATCAAAATAAAACAAAAGAATTTAAGATAAACTGTTACCTTTAATTTGGGTAACTCCCTTTGGTTTGAAGAAAACAGACTTCTTGAATTGTCTTCTGCCTAAGGTAATGATTCTAAGATGATGATAGGGATCTTGATAGAATATTTGGCTAGGGATTGGATGATCCAAGTGGTTGGAGAGGTGTGTGGAATAAGTAAGAAGTGAGGGCTCTTTATAAGGGGGATGAGGGAATCTTTAGGATTGTGTGAAATTATTATTTTAATATAAATATATATTCGGTTTCTAAAGGTCCATAACTAATTAAATTATAATATAAGATGACTCATGGTTAAAATAAAACCATCCACTAATAATTGGGCAGGTTCTGGATATTTTTTTAATATTTATAATCATATTTATTTAAATCATTTATTAATGAGGTAAATATTACATCATTATTGTGTCATAAATAATTTAACTTATTTGATGTCTAAAAATTATAAAAAATATACCATAATGCAGGAAATAGTTTTATATTTCCAGTGAATATTTATAGTTTAAATGATAACTTATATGACACCATGTCAAAATTGATTTTCTAAAAGATATTTGAATGTGGCATTTTTTCCATTGCTTTATGTCAATTAATTTAATGTGTCATCATCACTCCTAAATGGATCCATGGGGTCCCAAAATATACCCAATGAATCCCATGGTCGTAAATAACTCATCAAATAAGGGTAGGACAAGTGTTAAAGAAATTTTTTATTATTATGATATTTTTTTACCTAGAATTACCCTATTTAGCTTTAACCACTGCAAATAAAATTCAAAAGTTACTATTCACCAAAAATTATTTTCATCTTATTGAACCACATTTTACATAATAATAAAACCCATTTTTTCAAATTTGAAAAATTCAACCTACACAAGAATTAAAGTTACATTTAAATGGAAATTTCCATTTTTAACTACTACTTAGTGGTTTCATTATTCATCAAAAATTGATGTTTTTCAGAAAACAATAAAAAATAAAGCCTAATATATATTTGATATTCCAAATTCAAATATTATTTCTTTTTACAAAATTATAAACACTGAATTCGGATTTATTAATTTAAAATTAATTCATGTTATCAAATCAAATAGCGTGTTTGTAAGAAACAATTACCGTTGAAAGATCGACACTTGTTTATGTCAAATTTCAAAGTGAAATTAATTCCAATGACCAAAATATGATTAATTGGTAAAAATATATTCTAAATACACATTACAAACAATTGAAATTGTAATATAAAAATATAAATAAATTAGTTTAATATTCACTTTTGAATTAAAATACTGTATTTTTCACTATTAATTAAAAATGATCTTTATCATAAAAATACAAAAAAATTACGCAAATTACATTATGATGTCCCAAATCTAAAGAAAAAATTTATTTTCTCAAATAGAACATATAAAAATGACCAAAACTAGATTTAAATTGGGTTCTCCATCAAATGGAGGTAAATTTAACTTTTAGTGAATATTAGAGTATTTATGCTTAAATTTAGATTCATTCATATTTTAAGCCCCAAAATTTTATTGGATAAATGTAAAATATTTTAAAAAAAATTATAATCATTTTGTAGTTAGTTATATTAATTCCAAACAATATAATGGTTAGACATTAACTACAATTTAAAATAATGTTATTATATTATTCGTGTGTAACATAAGATTTCATAGAAGCATGTTGTTGTCTATTGGGTACACCATCGAACATAAAAACCCCTTTAAATTAAAATTAATATTTAATTTAAAAATATGAATAATTATGTAAAATGTATTATTCTCTATTTACTTGTTATTTTATAGTGAGAGTTGTGGGTTCATATTTACAGTCTTCTACAAAAAGTTTTATTTCATTATAGTTTATCACCTCAAAGAATTCATATTCTGTTATGGAAAATATCCAAAGTGGATTTCATTATTTTATCAATTATCATCACTTGAATTAGGGGATAATTAAGAACCACTACCTCTTACATGAATTAATTATTTAAACTAACAAAATTAAGGAATCTTTCTAGTTCTTGAATATCTATTGTATTTAAGATATCATTATATGTGAGTTAAGTATATTTAAATTCATGAATCTACATTTATATATTGTTAGTCGAATTTTCATATTTATATAATGTTGTTTATTGTGATAGATGATGTAGTAATTTTAATAAAAATAATGAATGTGGTTTTATTGGATTTTATTGACAGGTTTTGTGGTTTTTTTATTGAAGAAATACATATATATTCAGTTTATAAAGATGACCATAAGGATTATCTTCATATTTTATATTGTTATTTTTGATTAGTATCTATTTAAAATGTTGTAGAAATATTTCTTACATGTAGAAAGGTACATTTCTTGGTTATTATCAGGTCTCGATAGAGAGAATCCTTGTAGTATTAGCTGGTGATGTATTAAAAAAGAATTATTTTATTTAATGATTCATGATGTTGTTTTTATAAGTCCCACATTTCCCCCTTGGTGGAATATACTAATATGGTAATGATTTGTTATGATTAATAAGTCTTGTTATTAGTGATATGTTGAGAAAAGATTATATGTAATGTATGCCTCTTGGTTTATGGTTTTCATTTATCTTAGGGTAGTACTAATGTTATATGGGTAATCATGAACCAATTTATGAATTCAAATATCTATTTTCAAATATGGATTCATGTTTATTAGTTTTGTTGTTGAGGTAGTATTTGGTGGATGTAGTGAGACTTTATTGGAATATAAATAGAACCATCTATGATTGTTGTTCTTATTTTACATCCAGGGTTTATAGAGGTCTCTAGCATGAACTTGTCACTCAATTAACGGTTAACACCACAATTTAATAAGTAAATGGATGGTCCGAAAAAATAGAATATCTATAATATAAATGAATATTTTTTCAAGTGTCATCTATATATTAAAGGTTTTTGGCTGAGGATACTATAATTTGTAGGGTTTTATTACAATAAAAATTAATATTCCATCATTGACGTGGCTTAATTTTAAACATGAATTGGAATTTAATATTTCATTTTATGATCATAGTAGGAGACCTCCAGAGCTCCATATTTTGGATCATGTGTTCTCAAATGTATCTCTTTATAATGGGAAATTATGTTTCGGACCTGAAAATAAGTTTTATACATTATTTTTTATATATTTTTATGTGTTTCATGGGAATTATATTCTATTGGTAGATTTCCTATATTAAAATGGAGGTTGTTTCAAAACACATATGATGTAGTTGTAAATTCATACATAGTATTCCAATTTTATGATGATTAATTTTGTTCTGATGATTTTATATATGTGTGATCATACTATAATTTATGTGATTGATTCCCCCCCCCCTTGATTTGATGTTTTATTGATTTATTTTATCATGTTTGAGTGGTATTTAACATGATAGTATATTTTGAGATATTTCCACTGATTTTTTGTGAGTATGTACCTTTATATTTTAATTTTTTAGTTTTATTCAAGACATATAAAGATCGTTGGGATCTATCTTGGTGGGTGTTTTTATACATTTTCCTTTTCTTTCTTTCCAAACTTTTTTTATTAATGAGGATGATATTTTTTTGATAGGTATATGATGTAATGTTTTGGATATTTCCCAAGTAATACTTTTATATTTCTAGTTTTTTGATTTAATCCATGTATGTTCCCATTTATTTCCAGTGGATTTCATAGGTTTATATTGATTTTTGAAAAAAATCCATTTTTGGTGTTTTTTTTCAAATTTTGACAATGTATTAAATTATACGCATAATGATAAAATCTTATTCATGGTTCATAATAATTAATTCTATTAAAATATTGTGTATCAATTTTATTTCATTACATATTTAATGTCTTAACAGGTTTTTTATGCATAGGATGTATATAGAGAATAATATTGTTGTGTATTTATATGTATATATATATTACATATCATCTAAAATTTCATAAACACAAATTTTTTTTAAAATAAATTATTATATATATATATATAATATGTTACATTGTTTTAAAACATTGCAAATAATTTATATTGTGAATATATATATATATATATAATGTTACACTATTTCATACTTTAACATATATGTTTTATTATATATTATGATATTAATAAAGATTTTAAAACAGGTAAAAAATTAGACAAAATAACATGTGAATAATAATAATTATTATTATTAAAATTATAATAATAATTCTAAATGAAAAAATGAAATTAGAAAAAAGTGAAAAAAAAACTAATATACAAATTAATATCTAGCAAATGAATGTTTAAAACAAAATAAACTAATTATTCTTTCAAAAAAACATTTAATAATGAAAAACATTTGGTTATTAAAATTATGTTGTGAAATAAAATTGAGAGTAAAAACACGCTGCCTCTATGATTAAAAAAGGAATAAATTATTTTAGTGTTAATGTATATATTTAAAATTTAAACCATATATTTGAATATGAAATTAAAAATTAAAAAATACATACATTGATTAAAAAATGGATACTATATGTGGAGTTATGCTTCAACTCCTTGTATATATATTACTAAATTACATATTCCTCAATGATATCTTCTTCTTTTCCTAAAAAACGTGTGGTCCAAGACTCATAAACAAAACCTATAGAGTCATTGGTCAAATTAATTCTTTTGACCTCAAGGGAGATTACCTTAAAAAAACCCATGTTGTGATTCCTTAAGAATCAAATGTAGTGAAAAGTTATATTCCTCTTCTTTTACATGGATTGTGTCCTAGAGAATTCATATTACAATAAACTGTTGAGGCTACAAATCTAGCAAAAAGATTCATTATCTCTATTTTATTTATGTAAAACTATGATCATTTTGTGAATTATGGTATTCTTTATAGATCGGTTTAATCACAAATACAAAAATTAAAATATTGAATTTTAATAGAATAAATTACTAATTGTGGTATGAAAATAATTATTTCTTATTTTGGACAGAATCATCATGCAGAGTTAATTATTTTTTTAATATTGGAATATTGTAGAATGTGAATTTAATTTTTATAAAATGATTCATGAAATACGAATTATATAAATGTAATATACTGAATTATTTTATGTTAAAGAATGATAAATATCAATTCATGAATAAGGAAACTATATAAGAGGGAGAAAAAATAGAATAATTTTATGCAATAGATTTAGATAATTATTATTTTCTAATATGTGTGTTAACGAAATAAAAAGTATTTTATATTTCATCTTGAAGTTTTGAATTATTATTTCATGTAATTATGTAAATTAAATTCAGATATTAATTAGTGAAATTATATATAAGGTTTTATCATGTGCTACAATTGGTTATTTTGGATTAATAATAACATGTCAATAATATAATTTGAGTTTTTCAAAATTAGTGTTATGTCCCAATGTGATATTTATGGAATGTTTAAGGGGTTCAATTGATCCCTTTAAAAAAATATAAAATAATAATAATCAATACTAACAATTAGGGTAGTGAAAATGAAAATATAGTTACCACAATTATTTTGTTGGCTTCTATCAAGGTTATTCTACCCTACTCTACACCCCTCTAATTCTAGAGATAGATATAATCCACTAAATCCACAATATATTACATTGTAAGTGATTAAGACCCCATTTCATTTACATTTTTTAAGGTGAATTAGAAAACCAAAGGTGAATTTTTATAACATGGAGTCACAATTCACTGCTGAAATTTTCTGACAAAGAGTCACAACCCATCTACCAATCCCTTTACAAACCAGGATGCAAAACTGATAACATATATTTTTTGCAGGGTAGTATAAATATAATCCTACATTTAATGGGTCGTATACACTAAAAATTATTATGCTCATAAGAAAATAGAATGTAAGATAAACCACATAAACAATATAAAATATAAAGAATCTATGTATCGAGGAAGAAACATTATCTCCAGTAGAAATGAATGAAATTATCGAAGATTAATGAAGGGAAGTAATTGAAACTCAATTTTTATCACAAAGTATAGTTATAGAATATGCACAACCTTTTTCATTAACTTTTCTTGTAAAACATAATATTTTGATTTCCTTTATATATATTAGATTCAAAGAGATGAAATATATTTGACTTCATCATTCCCAACAAAACATGTTTATATATCACTCGTTGTATAATTACTTAAAATTTTCTACATGATTCAATTTTGAATACACATGTAAAATCATCAGACGTTATTTCATTCAACTATATGTAAGTTTAAACAATTTTTACTATGTAACATTTTAGAATAATTAATAAAACATAAAATATCCATAATCAATTGAGTTTACATCCCTTGGAGTATTCCCATAAATCATGTCATGTAATCTATATATATTAAAAACATTGAATACGAATATTGAGTTTTCCATGAAACTACTGGGTGGATTTAACCCATGTGATGATGATTAAATAATGCATATAATTATTTCAAATAATTTTTTTTGAATTAAAAAAATTCATAATTACTCTAGAAAAAATTATATCAGTGAAGACCTTCAAAAAAACATATTATAAATAAATATTTTCAAAAATAGAAAATGTAAATAAAATAAACATCAATGAAAATACTAACTTAAGGCATAATTTATTTCTCAAAATAGGTCATAACTCATGGTTGGTTCAAAATTATGGTAGTAAATCATTCTTCATGTGGTTTAAAGAATTCCATGTATGGTTGTTTGGTTTTTCAATAAATATTTGAGCAAATATTCTTGTTTTCATTGATTATTTTTCAATGTGTATTAAATTGCCTCACCTTGGTTATATGAAACTCATCATTTTATGTTTTTTTTAAAAAAAATTTATGTTACAATTAATGAATAAGTGATTAGGGGGTTGAATTAATTTTTTATGGGGTAACTAGGAATTAAATGGTCATTTATGTCTTTTTTGGTTTTTTAGTTACGATTGATTTAATACCTTAATGCCAATGGAGTTTCCTCGTGTTATAGATTAAATAATATAACATATTATAAAAACATATCTTATAGTTATTCAAAATTCATTTTTTCACAGATTATTTTTCAGGAGGTCACCACAATATTTAAAAAAATGACAACCAATCTTACATTTTTTTGTGTTTTTCATGTAGTAACATGTATTTTGTTCATTCTATTAATTGAATTTTGGTTATACATCCATTCAATACATAAGTATAATTTTAAAAAATATTCTAATATATAGACTCATATGATATTTTATACTAACCCACATAGTTATGAATTTTTATCTAAAATTAGTTCACAAAATACATGAAAAACAAAAAAAATTTGAATAATAGTCAATTGTATTCAACATCATTTCTTCTAAAGAATATATTGAGAATTTTTTTTTTCTGTTACTTATATTTGAAGTGATCATGGATTAAAATTAGAGTTTAGAGAAATTATAATTATGAAAATAATAATTATTTTAATTATCAAAACAAACTAAAAAATAATTAGGATCCACTTCAATATTCTCCTTGTTTTTTATAAATAAAAAACAACATCTAAATTTCTCCCCCTTTTGAATTTCATTAAACATACTCATGTTAAAATCCCTCCCCCACCCATTTGAATGTTGAAATATATTTAATGTAAAATACACTAACCCTAAAATATACAATTAATACTATGAAATAAACTAACCCTTTTAAAAGATGCATTGAATAAAGTGTAAAACAACCCACCCCCCAGGATTTATCGTAATTTAAATTACCCTTATAAATGTTATATTGAAGATATTGTAAAAATACCTGTAATGAATACTTGGAAACAACTACCATTTGTAAATTTTACATAAAAAAATTATGTTTCCCACAAATTTGATGCATATCTTATCATATAAAGCAGTCTACTCTCCTTTTGAAAAAAACATTAAAACCCTAATGAATCCATAAAAAAATTTCAAAATATTAATGTTATGATATATAGTCATATAAAAAAATTAACATGTATTCCAGTATTATAGTATATACCACTGTGGAAAATAATATAAATAAATTACATAGATATGATCCAACATGTAAACATAATAATAAATTGAAAAATAAATACTATTGAGATCCCCAAAAACATATTCATTAATGTTAAATTTTCATTATAACAAATTAAAATTTGATGTTATCAAACACATATAAACCTAGGAGTTTAGTAAAATTATAAACATACTGAAATTTTTTAGAAAAAAATTCTATAATAATATTCCCTTTTTCAACATGATCTCTAGAAAAATAATATCTCACATTAATTTGATTAGTAGCACAATTATTCCTAGGACTTTTATTGATATAAAAATTAGATTTATTATAATAATAATTAGGGATCTTTTCAAAATGAAAAAAAAATGTTTTTAGTACTTAATTATTATAAAACCATGATACATTAGTAACATACACACTCTAAATGATTGATAAAGCTAAAAAAATTATTTTTATAACTCAATTAATCTAAGCATTCAACATAAAATATAAAAATTAATATAGTTAATTTTTTATCTATTTTTCAAACAAGAAAACATAATTTTTAATTTTAATTATTAAAAATTAATTATGTGAAATTTAAAATATAAAATATTCATTGATCCTTTAAAATTTATAATTACTACCTTTAAATTGCATTCTTTAGGATTATATATAAATATTTAATATATACACCATGAAAATATAAAATATAATCTAGATAATATCAAAAAAATTAATATTCTACACCTAAATATAAATAATGTTTTAGCAATATGTTTTCTATATTCATCAAAATCATTCCTCCAAAAAAACTCATTTGAACATTTATGCTTGTTCAACCATTAGTGTCCAATCATTTAACAAATTATTTTTGGGTATTTTTGAGGATTGATAAAAATGAAATAAATCCATTGAGTAATCTGAAAAATAAGATAATCTTATCCATAATAACAACACCAATATACATGGACAATAAATTTTAAAAATCAATACAAAGTGAATCACTTAAAAATTATAGAATAATATCATCATCAAATATTTGACCAATACAACTATTTCTTGAATAATATTTCATAAATATATGTAGATTGTATTTCCCATTTTTAAATAAAATACAAAAAAGAAAAAATTATATCCTCTCATTACATGCATGATGAACTTTAAACGATAAAGGTATTTTTAAAGATTCAAAACATGGTTACGTATAGATTCATTCTCCAATCAAGGGGTAGTTTTTCATATAAAAAGAACTATACCAATTCTCAAATATAATTTTTATATCCATTTAAAATGTTTAATTCTAGAATTAGTTTCATATGAAAAAAGAATTATTATATATTCTAATTGAGAAACCAGAAAAATTGATTCATCAAATAATCATTTTTCAAGATTGTAACCTTTAGAAACTAATGTTGTTTTTTTATAATATTTTATCAAGATTCATATAACTAATTTCTAAATATCCACTTTGTTTCAATATAATATTATATATTTAGATAGATAAAATATGTTAAAACCATTATTCATACCAAACTAACCTAATTCTTTTTGAAATTTAATAATATGTTTTGAAAGAGATATATATTCATCCACATTTTGAGTTAGAAAATTAAAAATAAAATATTAATTAGAACCAAAACATCTGAAGGAATTTCTAACTTTAACACTGTATTTTATATCACTAATTACATTGTCAACATGATGATATTTTTAAACAATTAATGAATTTTCAAACGAGTTACTCTCTCCCTCAATAGATTTTTCCAATTATGAATATTAAGTTACTCTAATATTAAATTCTCAAAACTCTTTTCAACATTTTCTAAATCAGGTTTCTTTTTTAAATGATTTATATAAATTTTAATATGTGTAGATTTTTAACGACTAATGATAATTTATTATAAACTCTATATTTCTTAAATAAATTTGAATATACTCTAAATATACAATGATCATATTTTTTATAAAATATTTTTATTGAATATTTGTTATTAAGAATGTAATATTTACTCCCAAATACTCTAAAGTAACAAATACTGTGTTTTCATCCTTTCTTAATAATAGATGGTCCTTTCTTTAAGAATGATATAAGAAAATTTAAATCAGATATATTAAAATCCTAATTAACATTTTCTATCAGGAAATATATTTTCATATAATACCGATTTAACATTATCTTATACATTTCATATAATTCCATATTTTTCATTTCAACCACAGCATTATTTTGTGGAACCTTAGGAGATGAAAATTTATTACAATATCTGTTTTCTTCACAAAATTTATTTTATTAGAAATTTTAAAATCCACTACCTATAACACTTCTAATTTAAAAAAAATTAAATATCAATTTTCATTTTGAACCAATTTAATTTTTGGAAAAAATTTATACAAAGACATGAATATTTTTTCATGAAAATATTTTTTTATAAGTATATTTTAGTCATCATTATTAAAAAAACTCATTCCATTTTCCACCAAGAATAGTCGTTTTCAAGGGGATAAAAATCACAATTTAAAAGATAAAGGATTATTGAAATAAATTCATCCTAAACATATTGGAATTATTATTCTGTTACATAAATTTTACAGTTGAATTAATTACATTGGTGTTGTAAAGTTATAACTCCAAAAGTTCCAAAAATCTTTATTTTTAAAAAATTTGAAACCACCTATTATTTTCATGGCCCAATATTCTATAAAGAACATGATTATTGGATGGTAATTTTTTTTATAATTCTATATTAAATTCTTTTAATAGAGAAAAATAAAATTAAATAAATATTCTTTTATTTTTAAATAAAACGAGATAGCTATTTATTTGGAAAACATTTTCTAATTTCATATTTCAAATTCTTATTATAATCACAATGTAATAAAATAAATTTTATATTACTTATTAATCTATATATAAATTAATAATTTAAAATAAACCCAATATTTCAAATTCCACCTTCTTAAAAACCTATTTCTTTAAATTTTGAATTCACACAAAAATTAAAACTACCGCCATCACATTAATTAAAAGATATAACTATATAAATATCTCTTGTATGATATCATGAGCTTCCCCTTTCTATTCACTAAAAATCCTATTTTTAAATTTCAAGAAACACATCATACAAAAAACAGTTTCAAGAAGTAAATTTTAAACATTAATGAACGGTTCATATGGGAATAATAAATGAATTTTTAGGAACCCATACATATTCCAAGCATGTGTACATAAGAAATAAAGAAGGAAATAAATTTGAAATAAAATTTAGGATGTGTCCAAGAGACTGTTGATATAAAATGAAACTTCATCTGAAAAAATTCTATTGCTTTTAAATTTAAAACATGGAACATTATATTCAAATTCACTTGATCCCTTAAAAATATGGTTTTATACATTTTGGGTATAATATTTCTGAAACCATAAAATTTTCTTCTTCATCATCTTATACAAACTCATTATATTTTCATTACCATTTTCTATTATGTATATCTATCATTATTCAACATTTAAATATCATTTCAATATATATAATTTTCTTCCAAAACATAATGAAATTTATTTCTTCGATATCCATCACAGTTAAATAGATAATCTTCAAGTTGGTCATTTTATATAACCTCAAAAAATTTATTATTTGATCTCACTGGATTATTTTTTATTTAATCATTTTCATTAAGAACATACTTAGATTTCTTCTTAATAATTTTGAATAATTAAAAAATAATTTTAACTTTAAAATTATTTTTATCAGTCTCATCATTAAAATCATCTTTAATAGAATAAAAATTAGAGTCAAATGTGGAAGAAGAATTTAATTCCCTTACTTTTTCTGTTGAATCAAGTAAACTCATTTCATATAAATATTTTACTAAAAGATATCCATTACAAGAATATAAATTAGAATTATAAATATAACATGATTCCTCTATTTTACATTCCATTTTATACTTTTCTATCTTATTTTTATCAATATTGAGTCTAGTACAGTTAGGCTTGATGTTCCCTCTTTCTCTACATTCATAACATATTACTTCAATATCATCATTAACATTTTCACTTTCTTAATTTCCTAGGAAATTCATTATTTTCCTCCATGAGTAACATTTTTCCTTCTCCCTTGGGAAACTAGTGCAACTTTTCCGCTTACATTTCTTTGAAATTCATAATCAAGGAGAGTAATTAGTGACATAAAATTTTTTAAATGATATATCATTCCTTTTATAATTTAACTCTATATAAATATTTTTAAATTCAAATTCAAATTTTAGTAAATATTATATAATCTGCATTCCTTTAAAATTTTACATTCATCAAAATATAACTCTTACAGACCATTTCATTAGAAATTTTCTTTAAAATTTCAACTATAATTGAATTACCACTATTTTATCTTAATTTTATCATACCATTAAAAGTAATTTTAATTATATAAAACATATTATTAACTATTTCTTATTATCACATATTAAAAAATTGATACACTTCTCTTAATATGACCAGTTTAGTTATTATAATCTTATATTAACTTAAATGATAAACTTATAGAATATTATATATTTCATTTGATGTGTTAATTTGATATAAATGGTTGTAAAAATTTATTCTAACTATAAAATATAAAATTTTAATTACATTTTAATTGAAAACATTCCTAACATAATCATTAGAATTCAATGATTTTGGATTAATATTAGGTAGTTTGTATGGTTTAACAATGATTGTCCAACTATCAATGTTGTTGTTCTTAATACAATATTCTTTGTGGGACTTCCAAAAAACATAATTATCTCCCAAAAATAATTTAGGTCATTGAGATGTTCATATATCATTAACATTCATTCTTACTATTTAAAAATGGATTTTCTCCCCTTTACTCTTTATTTCATGATTTTATTAGCGCAAGTAAGATAGACAGATGTAAAATCTACAAAACATGATCTAATAGTTATTGATAACTACCAATGTGAGATTGGTGAAATATCAAGATGGTATAAATTGAATATTAAATAAAAGAAAATAATCATTATCAATATTAATAATTATGACAGTAGAAATGAAAATAAAGAAGACATAGTGATTTTTATAGTTTCTTGGATAAATATAATCCTAATATACTCTTAAACCCTCTCACATATATTAAGATATGACTCATGAACTATAAATTATATGAATATTAATAGATTAATAATCGATTAAAACATTTTTAAAAAAAACTTGAGTAAAATCAAATAGTTTTCTTATTCTCATTTATAGACAAAACCCACTGCTACCATTTTCTAACCCATTGTCATAACCCAATTACCATTCATTTTTCAATACTAGAGACACAACCATGAAATAAAATTTTATGGGGAAATATAAAAAACACCTACATTATTTGAGAGTATAACCTGTACATTATCAATAATAGAGAATAAATAATGATCTAATGATTATAGAAACTAGATGAATAAGAATGGATCTGAGCACTGATGGAGAAAAGTTCTCTTTGGTAGTAATTGATTAAATGATTAAAGTCCATAAAATAGTTGTAACTTATTTAAAAGGTGTATATTATAATGATTTTTAAGAATGTATTTAACCCTATTTTTTCAATTGTTCATTAAAACTCAATATATAATGTTATTGTATTCATATCAGATTCAAAAGAATAATTTAATTACACAATATCATTCCTAAAGAAACTTGTGTAATTTTCCTTGATTATATTATTCTATGAAAATATCTACATGATTTCCTGATTGGATATATAAAAAATATATTCCCATGTGATTTACTTCAATAATCTATAATATGTAAAAAAATATAAAGTGAAACATGTTATAATAATTAATATAAAAATAACAATCTATAATAAATTAAATTAAATCCATATAGAATATTACCATAAATAATGTAAGAAAATATTTAAAAATTATAAAAAAGAATTAATTTTAAAAACTCATTTTTTAAGAGACAAGAATGATACAATAACATATAGGATGATCACTTAATACTACATTTAATTCTTACATTTAAAATTTATTAACATCAAAATAATTAATGAGTATTTAATAAATAATTAAATTGATAAAAATTTGTAAAAAATGTTATAAATAAAAATAAATATAAAAATAAAAATATGGAAAATATATCATTATAGAAAATAATCCCTCAAGGAGTGGTTTTTTTCCAATAGTACAGAAAAATTCATGTTATGTTAAGAATTATGGCTGGTTTTCTTCATTTATATTGTCAATATAATTCAATTTGATGTCAACTTGTTTATTAAAATATGGTCAATCATCATTTCAATTTGTGCTAAATCATTTTTTCATTATATTTTCAACTATTTTAGCACCATCACTTCAATGTTTCTATATATAGGACTCAACACATAGAAAAAATAATATTATAGTATATCAAAAAAAGAATAATCCGAATGATTGAAATTTCATTGTGAGGTTACATAGAATGGAATGACCAGTTTATAAATGTTTGAGATTTTTAGTCATGGTCAAATGAAAACCTTGTGGTTAATCAGGTTTCTTTATTTGTTCATATTTAATAGAATTCATGTTATATGAATTTTCGTGATTTTCAGTTATTATTTATTGAGTACCTTCTATTCAATCTTGATCCATCATTCAGTTGGTTCAAAATTTAGAAAAAACTTACCACCTATATTTTTTTGATTCAAAATCATGCAGTAAGTGATGTTTCATTATATTATCTCATTACTAGTCAGAATAAATTATGAATATCTAACAAACATACAGCCAAGATCATCTATGTGGTAGCTTTGTTATTTTTAATATGGTAATATACATTTTATTCTTACATTCAGTAAATATAGAGAAATATTTTGTAAAATAAGGCAATCCACATTGTCTTGATATTGGGGATTTTGACCTATATAGTAATGGAATTTTCTCAAAAACAAGTTCACCAAATACATGAAAAACGCAAACATGAGAATAGTAATCAATTAAAACTATATAATTAGTTATATACAATTAATATATAAAAATATTGGTCACAACTTGTGTTATATGTAATAATATTTTGAAATTACAGTTCTGAGATATTATATTTTTTAATTATATATGTATTTTAATTATAAAAACATTACTAAAAAACTTTTTAGGTTTCACATCAACTATTACCTCATATAATTATTCAAATAATATAATTCATTTTTCTATATAGCATGGTATTATAAATATTTTACACACTTCTATGGATTGAAGATACTATGAAATGTGTTTCAAAATGAATAAACAACACAAAACTAGAATAAATGAAGGATTATATTTGTATTGAGTTATTATTCTTCATTAAATTACATTAGATGATAAACATAGAATTTTGCATATTTATCATTACTATCCAAATATTAGCTTCATGTATTTTCACATAATTGATAATGAATAAATTTAATTATTTCTATTTCATTAAATGTTAAAGGTGTTTAGATATGTTATCAAAAATTGGTTAGAGAGTCATTGTGGATAAAACTATTCATATAATAGTGCGAATACTTATAATTATGATAAATGTTTATAAAAAACACATTAATTCAAGATAATGATTAAAAAAAAATTCTAAAGATAAATAGTTAACTATGGGTGATCCCATTATTATTTGTGATAGGATTTAATTCATTGATGTTATTGTGTTTGTTTCCTTGAATTTTGTAATAATATTCAATTATTTACTTGCATGGATACTGTATAATATTATAAAATCCGTGATTTTTGTGCAATATTATGCATGAATGGTTGGTAACATGGATAATTAATGTGAGTGAATTAATTAGATGCCTATTTGTGGATGATATAGGTGATTTTGGGATATATTGTATTATGTGAAATAGAGTCGGTTATGACATTGGAGTAGTCACGAAAACCTAAGAACTTGGCTTACTCTACGATATATAATTTATTGTTTATTTTGTTTGTATGGTTCTCCAAATAACATTTTTTGTTGTTTCCATCTACATGATAAAATTTGACTATGTGTGAAAAATGTTATTTATTATTGTTGTAGATTAGGATGAGTCCAATATTTTCTACTAATTAGGAATAGTAAAAGAATTAAAAAAATTAATGGTATGGTTCTTAGTTGTTATATATGATGATGATATCTGGATCTACCACGTATATATGATGATGAAATGTTTTCTTGGGACTAAGTGTTTTATATTCCTTGATAGGGTGTCAGTAGTGAAGAAATAATGATCGCTATAGTTTTTTCTTTTGTTTCCAAACATAAATCGCTTTAAAATATTATTCCCAAGTTAATAATGATTCTTCAAAAATGTATTTGACTCAAATGGGTAGTGTACAATGGACAGAGGTGATGATATGGAGGATGAAACAAAATTTTATCATTCTTGTTTTCAAATGATTCATTATAAATATATGTTCAAAAAAAATTCAAGAATTACCTTTCCATTCTTCAAGGTACGAAATATCATGTTATGTTAAAATGGAAATGATTATAGCAAAAATTGGATGATAGAAGAATATGCGGGATCGTAGTGAATCTAATTTTTTTATATCATTGGTTTCCAAATTTTCTTATGTCATGTTTCCTATCAATTCTACTAGAAAGTGTTTAGAAAACCAAAAAAGATATGATAGAAGTTTTAGAGTATGTTCATCTAATAGATGCCTCTAAAAAAATCAGCAAAGGGATGTTTTTGCATAATTTCATTTGAAAAATAATGAAATGTTTTGTGCAATAGATGTAGAATATGTGAGATGATCAGAAAATATGTTTTGAGGTCAAGTCATCAAATAAGGTTTTTCTAGTAAATCAATAAGATAGTGGGTTCTAGACTGATACATTAGACCTAGTGGATAAAAGAGATTAATAGAAATTACTATTGGATATATAATTTTATTATAGTGATGAAACGCTTTACGTTCAAATATAAAGAATTTTTTGAGAGAGGAGTTCCTTTGTTGTTTTACGAAGATATTTTTTAATAAAATTTACAAAATATTTTGTCAATTAATGGTTTTTTATTAATTAAAAAATGGATATAGAATGTTTCAATGTGCATGATATAAAATCATGATTCAAGATTATATTTAAACAAAAATTTGAAGAGTTTTTATGTTAGTAATTAAGAAATTTTCTTATGTTTTATAGAGCTTGATCGAAATCAGTCAAATAAAAATTTTAGAGGATTCTAAATATTTATGTACAATGTCTGAATTTGATGTTCACTTTTCTCCAATATATTTCGTAGGAATTATATATATATAAACTGGTTTTGATGATTCCCATGAGTGGGTGTAATGAGTGGGTTTGAAGTTTCTTCTGGGTGAGGTGATAAATATTTTTTATTCTAATAGAAGAGGTTATTTATGTTTTTTTACTAATGAATTAGATGAATTATTAATGGACATGATAATTTTAGAAATGAATTTCCTAAAATTGGTACCATACCAAATAGTATAGTTGAATCCAGAGAATATAGAATCTATTGTTGTCGAAAGAATAGGGTACTAGGAAAAGGGTCTCAAACAGAGTTTACCAAAAATATTAGATAAATAAATTTGAAAATAAATTCTTGCATGTTATTTTGTGAGAAATTGAAGAGGACGAAGAAACGCAAGAAGGAATGTGTGATGAGTTTTCAAGAAGTATATTGAAAACATATCAAGGAATGTTGGTTACTAATATATTTTAATTTTTGAAAAATTATATCATTCTATCTTTGCATGGACCGCATACACTATCAATGAAAAATAAAATTATTCACGAGGTGAATATTACCTAATTGTTGTAACCACACAAGGATAATTTTCTATTGTATATGTGGTATATGATTATTTACAAACCTATCTATGTGATACATGTACATAAAAATTAGTAAATATTGTAAATAATAGGGTTCCTATGGGTTTTCCTGTTTTTGTTTTTCATCAATGTGTTTCCTCTCTAGTAGAAGGATTATATTGGTACCATGTTGAGAGAAATAAATATAAATAATCTCTGATTCACCCCCTGTGATTACATTTATTCCCAATTTCACTTTCTATTGGAATCAAATATGGGTCCTTTGTAGAATTTTTTTAAAGTTTAATGATAATGAAATATTTTCACAAATGTTTTCAAAGTATTTAATAAATAGTGGATTTTAATCTATGATGTAAAGTGTTACCAAATATTAATCAAAATGGATTCACTATGTTTTCCCATTTTTTATAAATAAATTGAAGCTACATGAATGGATTTTTTAATCCTATTAAGGATTGTCTTTTAACATCCAAAGATGATATGAATCTTAAAAATATATGGTGAGCCATAAATTATTTACCATCGCCCCTCTATGAAATTGAATTTATGAGGGATAGAGGAGTTGAATTGTATAAATAAATATAAAATAAGGTGGATAACATTTAAGATGGAAGTATGAATGTTATTAAAAGAATGATAATGATCTATAGACTGATCTATTAATATAATAAAATGTTTAATAAGTAACCTATTAGGGATTTATATACATTAGTAAATGATACAGTATGCATCATATGATATCTTGGGTATAAATTGGAATTTTTAATTACGGTTAAAATATTTGTGATAATTATTACAAATAAATTTGATTCAATGATATAATATATTAATGATAAAAAACATAGAAATAACTCTATAGTTGATATTTTTATTATTCTCAAAATATATGAAATGGGACGTTATGTGGTGTATATAAATAAAGATATGTTTTATCAGGATATATCATTCAAATTTGATATTAAATAGATGCCTAAGAAAGTTCCTGAAAATAAATTCAATGAATTTCACAATAATGACGGATTAAGTAAAATTTTTGATGAATTTATTTCATTATTTTTTGTAAAATTGAAAATAAGAATGGGTAATTATAGAATAATTTTACTATTAATGTGATTTAATAGTTCGTATATTATTAACTTGATATAAATTATTCCATGTTATAGTGAAGATAATGATAGATCTGAGATATATTGGAATTCAATCAGATCACTATAAATAATGGCAGATATATCTATATTTTTTTAAAAGGATATAAATACAATTTATCTAAAAAAAGATAAAAATTATGTTAATATTTGTGGAAAATGGTGATGTTGAAGTGGAAGTTGGAAAATATACTAAATATTATTATGATAAAATGTATATTTTAAATGTTCATGATAAGAACACTATTAGTGATGGATCATGCATATATAAATAAGAATAAGAGGAGACTCCAAAAGAGTTTATGTTTCAGATAGAACTGAGAGAATGTTTCCAAAAGAATATTAAATGTGAAAATGAAAAAAATATGATAAATATAGATGTATCAGAAAAAAAATAAGAATTAATTCTTGAATTAAAATCCATATTTTCAAAATAGATTCATGATCTAAATATGTTTCTATATTTGTAGAAAAATATCAACATCATGATAAAAAAATGATTAATATCAAATAAAATAAACATTTCCTTGTTCAAAATAATCATGTCGAAGCTTCTAAAGGCACCATAGACTTCCAAACCTCAATTATAGATATTAGTAAATGTTCAAACAAGGGAAAATGAGATGTAATAGAAAACGTTATCCTGATAGGTTAGCAACAATGTTGAAATGTTTAAGATGAATAATCATTTGATAAAGATCATGAATATTTTCAAAACTAACATATTTGATAATAATATTACGATGTAAGAATAAAATATCAATGTAAATACTACAATAATGGGATACTCTATCAGAACTAATAATAATCCAAATATAAAGATAGTTCATCGTTAGAAATATCATCTAAAATAGGTATGCATCTCTATTTATCATGTATGTTACAAAGGAAAATATGTATTATTTGAATAATAAATCTACTATAGACACCTTAAGAATATAGAAAAAATATTTTGGTTCAGTCATCAGTACTTAAATTATCCCAAGAGGTACTTGAGGAATTGATTTAGTGAATAGTAAACCAACTCAAAAAATAAAACCTTGAAATATATTATGAATAGTGAATATATAATTAATTCCCTAGAAACTATTTATGACAGTTGTGATCATTCCAAACATCCTACTATATGATGTCTTGAAATTTTACCGTCTCAATAAATTTGACATGAAAAATCTCTTAATCCATAAATAAATGAATAAAAGGGAAAATAAAAGGACCTGGTAGTTAAAACTACTATCATAGATACACAATGAGAATGACCATGGATATTGGAAAGTTGGTGTTCTCCAAATATGATAGAAAATTAGAATTTGTTAAAAAAATTGAAATATTACAAATAATAGGATGTGAATTTCGGAAATATTTAGTTTATAAGAATCAATGTTTCTTTATCATCTATCAATGGGAATGATAAATTGAAACAAAAAAGCACATTTTTTATCGATGGAATAAAACACATCTTCTTTAATGTTTCATATATCAATGAAAATGGTAATTAATTTAATTTAAAAAGATATTTTTTTTAATATGGCTTGAATATGGGTATGTTGTAACAAGAGGACAATGAACCAAGGGAAATCTGTTTCAAGTTGGAAATGAATAGTGTTACTGCTAACTGAGCATGCTGAAATAAAATGAGATGTGTAATAATAGGATTTGACATATGTTATAGATAAATATATATGTACTTATAGAAAGAGGTATAAGATTTTATATTTCATAGATAATAATAAAATGATATTGGTGTTCTCCAATATGCCTGAAATTAGTGATTACACACTCAATGCATAAAATGGTTAACAATTATTCAACTTTTCCATTGGATCTTATCTATTATGATATATGTTTCCCATTGAGAAAGAAATAATTAAAAAGTGATAACTATTTTTCATCCATTATTGATGAATTTACTCATATTGTGTGTATAATTTTTCTCATAATATAAATCCTTGGTTATTTAAAAATTTAATGTTTTAAGAGAATTTCTGAAAAGAAATTTGGATATTCTACTAATAATGTTTGAGTATATAAAGGGGATATATATATATAATGATATTTTTCAATATTATATTACAAATAATGGAATCCATTATGAATTAACTTCTCTATATGAAACCCAATAGAATGGTGTTTCTAAAAGAAGTAACATAATTTTGGTTGATATGGATATAATTATTCTTATTTATCATGATACTTCCTGATTATTTTCGATATATTCTATAGGAATAGTTAGTCACATTTAAAATTTAAGATTCTACAGTCCAAACACTAATGTGAATATTTGTAATATGATTTATAGAGATAAATCGTTAATGGAAAACTATAGTTTATTTTGTAGATCTTGTATTTTAAATGTGTAAGCTAAAAATATTCGGTACATTGATCAAATAGTAGTTTATTGTTCCATTCAAAGATAACATCCTAATGTTTTAGGATATACGTGTTATAAAAAATAAATTAAAATGGTTTATTACTCTGTACATGTTAAATTTATAAATCATTTTTATATAAAAGTCACTAAATTAGTGAAAATATAAAAGGATATGAAGAAAATAATGTTACAAAGAAACAACATTACAGATAAGTGGACATAAGTAATGCGGTTGATGTTGTTTATGACGAATAATTTGACTCAACTATTTCATGTTATCAAGGAAAATCAGGTTCTTCTGATCTAAGTATGAGAAAGTGTGTGGATGTCTAAAATATCTTTAGACATCTTAGATATTGGGAAAACCATAAAATCATTAACATCAACTTCATAAACTTCATTGTTCATATATGTTTATCCTATATGTTTTAAAGAAGCTACAGTGAATTGATAATGGATTGATTTTAGTAATGAATAGATAAGTTATATTGAGTAGAATGATAGAAGTGAATGTTTACTAAAAAAATGATAAATATGTTATTGGTATAATGTGCATATGGAAGAAAAATATTAATTAATGAAAAATTATGAGGATTGAAACCATAATAATCATTCTTTTCTTTTTATCACAAAGAAGATATAAGATATTTCAAATGGATTTCAATCTTATTTCATTAATGATGAGATGGAACAAGGGGATTATTGTAAGAACCCAGGTGTGATCCTACTTGGTGACAATTAATGTCATGTTATCATGTTAAAAATGCATCTGTATGGATTGAAAAATATTGTTAGAGGTTGGTAGTCTATATTGGACAAATTCTTGCAGAATTTGAATTTATGAAAAGGAGTTGATAAAAATCTCTACATAAAATTTGATCAACATTTTTATATTATTTTAATAGATTATGTCGAAGATATCATATTTTCAAGGAATAATGAAGATGATTGTGATGGATTTTCTGAAGAAATGAAAATGTTGATTGAAATTATAATATGAGGAGAAATGAGGTATATTCTTCTCATAAAAAATATCAATCGAAGAATAATTTGTTTTCTATAATTTTAAATATAAACCAGGGAAATAATTAAAATATTTTGAATGTAAAATTGAATGATTATTTCCATACATATCTCCTTTGGAAAAAACACTTATAGATTAAGCTATTTAGGATGACAATCCTAGAGTGTTTAGGAAATGTAATTGATGTTTCATCTATATAAAATAATTTAAAATATGAATGGTCTATTTTGTTTTATAGTTTGATATATTATGTGTTCTCAAAAAATGACACATTGGATGAATTGAAAAAAGAATTATTCGATACATTATGAGAAATATAGATAATTGGATTTTTTATAACAATAATGTATAGTTGAATAAGTTTTTATTATCAAATATAGATTGGGTATGTTGTGTCAATGATAAAATATCAGAACCCGGAAGAGTTTTATTTTTAAAATAAAAATATTTTAGATTTCATATGAAAAAATAATCTTTAGTGGCTCTTAGTATTGTATAAGCTGATTAGTTTGTAGCCACTAAAGCTACATCATATATTATTTGGATAGAGGGAGTTAGAGGATTTGTCAGTTTATGGGAACATACCCCTTGTCTTGGGGTGTGATAATCAATTCAATATCAATATCAATAAAACTAGTGAAAATTTACAAATATAAAAACATTTATATATGATGTAAATTTATTAATGATCATGGTTAGAAAACAAACATAATAAACATTTTATTCCTATAAAATAAAAATGTGTAGATATCATCCCAAACTAAATGTCAAAGGACAACTTTATGAAGCTGGTGTAGTTGATGGGTTTCTAAAATAATCTCTTTAAGGCTATCTTATTTTATTGTTTTCCCCTATCCAATACATTCCTTGTAATGTTCTTCACTTTTCTAGGGATATTTTATATTTTGGGGGAGTTATTTAAGGGGTTAATATGTGATTTGAATTTGTGTGAAATATATTATGGAAAATATGATATTATTTTACAATTATTTTTATCTCTAACACCATGTTCACTCATATAGGAAAATAATTATTTAATGGAAATCCATTTTTTGATATTCAATTATTCATTAATTTATATTCCTTTGTTGAAACAAATTATAAAATGGGGGATTGTTGTGACCATGTTATTTGAAGATATGGTAAAAATGACGCTCTTAAATAATGAAGGATCTCTCAATTGTTCTCTTTTTATTCCAAAAATTATTCAAATAGAAATAAAATTCCATTCATAAGAGATTTTTTTAACTGAATATTTTATGTAAAGGGATAGGGTATAATGGACTAAGGTTATTTAAAGGAGTATGAAACATGTATTGTCATTTTTCTGGTCAAATGTTTCTTTTCCAAAAAAATTTCAAACCAAATAAAATTAGATGATTATTTATTATTCATTAAAGTACCAAATATCAAGTTCTGACAAGTTGGATATGATTCTAGTTATATTTCATTAAAGGATGAGCGGTAGATCGTGGTGGAGTGAATGTTTTTTTTCAGATTTTTATAAATTATCTAACATTCAATTCTTATCAACGACACTGGAATGATTTTATAGGACAGAAAAAGTATAATAGTTGTTTCGATGTAAGTTCATTGGATAGAATTCATCTAATAAATTTATATCAAAAAAATTATTGGGCTGTGTTTCGAAGATGATTACATTAGAAAAAGAAATAAATGTTAAGTTGAATACTTGAGGAAAGGGAAAGATCATTAGATATATGTTTATTGGATCATGTAATCAAGAATTTTATTTTCATTAAATGTGATAATATAGTTAGTCTTGTAAAGATCCACTAGATATAGTTACTCAAGGAGAATAATAAAACTACAAGATAGATGATATCTAGAAAACATTGCATCTTAAAAGATTTTAGTATAACGTATTACTAGATTGAGTATTTCCTATGAGGTTTTACTGAATTAAGGTATAAATATACATAAATGTTTTTTTAATATCAAATATTATAATGATTTTAGGATGGTAGTTCAATTTTTTGGATGTTCAGAAATTTTGGTAAGGTTTGAAGATGATTTTTTTGGAGTTTTTGTGGTGTTCATTGATAAAAATTATTAAGGAAGGTTCCAACATTTTGTAATGTTTTATGGTGGTTATGAAATAAATTTTTTGATTGTTATTACATATATTAGGGAAGATTGAATTTGAAGTTCATGTTCTAGCCATGAATTTTATAGGAACACTACCTATATTAATTGGTTTTGATGCATTGCATGAGTGTGTGTTGTGAGTGTTAATTTTGTTCTTGTTTGGTCTACTACTCATTCATTGAGGTTCTAATAAAATATCTAAATAAAGATTTTTTGTCGATGTATCAGTTTCATTTACACTGGATGAGATAATACCAAACAAATATTTCCAATCATTTGGTAAAAAACAAACAAAGTGGATAATTAATTAAATGAAATCCGAATCGTTTTTAATCATAAAAATTGGGAAACATAAATAGGTTACTGGAAAGAGGATACTAGATGTACGGTACTAGATTAAAGAGATCATAAAAATAATTTTTTACAATGAAATCTAGAAAAGGTATTTCTCATTATTTTAAAAACAATTAATAGAAAAAAATAACTACAAAGAATGAAAGTGTGAAGAATGTTCAAGAAACATAGTGATTACTTACCAAGTCCTATTAGTGATGATTTTTTTCTTGTTAAAAAAATTTTAAAATATTATATGTGCAAGGAGAACATGCACTCATAAGGACAATTATAGTATAAAAGTGATGGATATTTCATAATTTTTGAAACTATAATAGGGAAGTTTTATATTTCATGTCGGGTGTTTAAATATTTCAAAAACAATATTAAAAGCTATGTACTCTTATTTTGTAGTATGCCTTATAAATACTTTTCTTCCAATTGGTGTGATTTTTTTTATTTTACGAAAATTATTCTCCCTATAAAAAATTTATTGGGTCTTTATAAAGTGGGAAAACATAAATAAAATTTATAATAACTTAACCTCCCCCCCCCCCACACACACATTAATTACATTAATCATAATTGGCTTATTCATATCTAAAAATATTTAAGGAATTAACATTTTAAAGTCAGTTAGATTAAAAGATTAACGTACTATTCTTTGAAATGAATAAATAATAATAGTAACTAATACATATATCATTAAATAATTGATATTGTACATTGATTCTTATATACATGTATAACATATTTTCCATTTAGGTGGAATCTAGGTGTCTTGTGCTATAATAGCTTTAGGTTAGTCTAGAACATTTCTGATTTCCTTACTACGGCTATATTTTGTGTATTTTCTGTTTTATATTTCATGTTCTTCACTACACTCATTGGTTGTGAAAATAATAACAAAAAAATGGCGGTGTGTATATAACATATAGAATTGTGATGGAATGGATTTTTGAATTACCCATCTCCCTTACTAAGCCATTATATATAGTTTGTGATTATATATATCAAGGTTGTAGTAGATTAAGGTACAGGATATGTTCCTTCATAGTATATTATGTATCTTAATTTTACTATATATTTATTTGTGGTATGTAACATCATAATGTTATAGAATATACTTTTATCTGGTTAGGTGGGTTATTGGCTCCCATGGTTTTATATGTATGGGTTATGGTTGATTATGATATAATGCATTTACTAGATATTTAATGTATTAGAGAATTACCATTGGATACAAAAGAGATAATGATGATGATTATATGTAGTGTTCATTGGGATATATAATCGTTGTGATATGATTTCACGACATGAAAGATTTCAAATTGAATATATGAGCACATGAAGTGTTTCATTTGGGAGTGAGAGTGATAAAACAATGAGGAATTGGATATATGGTTCCAGCATTTATATATATATATATATATATTATAATTATTTAATTTTTTTTACTTATAAATGGATTTGTGATGAGGATAAAAAATTATTTATATGTTTATGTTAATATTTGGTTTCATTTTTTACTCACTGGTACTTTTTATTTTATTTCACATTTTTTACAATATGTTTGGGTATGATCCTTCTCTGTAGACATTTTATGCTCACCTTAAACCTTTATGAACTATTTTCGAGTTTTATAAGGGTTGTGGGGATATTGGGTTTGAAATTACTATCATGGGGTGTTATTCTAGTGGTGTTGAATATTAGTGGTTTCACCTAAATATTAATTTTGGTATTTTTAGTTTTCCTATATATATTAAATTACATTCATCTCTTAGGATATCATGTACTATAGTAGGATAATTAATTTATACATCGGATTTGGGATGTGGTTTTTAATATTACATCTTATTAATTAAATATATAAATTCAATATATCACTTTTCTTTTGTCTGGATTATATACAATCACTATTAGTCTCCAAACTATGGTATGATAAAGGTAGGATTTAGTGGTCATTATCTCACTTTCATTGTTTCTATCCTAGAAGGGTACCATTAGAATGAAAGTGTTTAGAAATAGTAGTGGGAGATTACAATTGTTCTAAATGTATGATAGCAAATAATGGTTAGCTATTATGTATATAAATAACATTATTTTATAAAACTGATTATAGGTTTTCAGAAAAATAGTGGCACTAATGGGAATATGGTTATCCTAAATGTGTTTCCATACCATTCATATCCAATAAAGTCTCCAAAACTTAACTTTTAGTTCCCTCATTAACACCATAATACTCCATTAAATATATTATTCATCTATTAAATTATTTATGTAATTCAGGGATATAATTTAGGTATTTTCCAACGTCATAAAGTGGATTTATTAGGGGTATTGATCATATTTATTTTAAATCGAACACTGGGATTTAATGTTATTCTCATTTCATGAATAAATTTTTATGTTTTTCAATTTTTCATAACATAATGGATATAGATGATGAATTTTGGAATTAATTTTAAGGATCAAAAAAGTATTTGTGTCTATCATATTTATGAATTTCTAGATTCATCTCCATTTGTGTGATTCAATGAGTAATTAATTTTGGAATTCTTAAATACAACACAAAAACGTTTGTGGCACTAATCTCATTTATGAAATAGATAATTACTTTTCATTATTTTATGACCTTGACACATTGTTTATGGATTTGTTTTAATAAATTGAATATGTTACCATGATCTTGTAGAAATCTTTTATATTTTCCTAAAAAAATTGGAATAAAAATTAGGGGTTTTTATATTTGAATGTATTTGAAAGGAATAAGGAATTTGAAAATGGATATCACCCAATTTATGAATATATTTATATAGATTTTTTTAAATTGATATTTTTCATATTGGATAATTTTTGTTATTATCGGTAAAATTAAATATGCCATTTATGAAGGATTAAGTATTTTAGTTTTTAATTTGAAATAGTTATTTAAATTTTTAAAGGGGTTTACTTTATATAATTTTTTACATTGCGTGATTTTATAAATTCATGTAATATTTTAAATCTCCTAAATTATATTTTTGGGGTTTTGAATTGAGTTATGTGTTTTTTAACATAGGTTTTAGTATTTTTTTCTCATTGGGTGTATGGGTATGTTAAATTTATTTTGGTGAGACCTCATTTTTTTAAACATCCGTTTTTCATCAATCTGGATGAGTGGCTTGGGGATCAAGTTCAATAATCTAGGTCTATGGTCAACAAAAGTTCTACTTTGTGCCTCATTGGCCCTAAATTTTTTGTTTTTCTTTAATAGAATTGTAAAAATACATTTGAGGCCAAATTTATTTACAACACCTTTTAAAGGTATATTTCATTATAATCATCTTATGATGTGGTATTCTACCTAAAACCCTAAAACCCACTATAGGACCCAAAATCATCACTGGTAGATCTAATTTGAACTATCTTTGAAAAAAAATTAAATATCCCTGATCCAAAATAAAAATGGAATCAACATTGAGTTTGACTAGCCCCCATATAGTTTATTTTCTCAAGAAATCCTAGAAACCTATCTAGGATTATGATTATTTATAGTGTTATATGGTGTGTTAATTACTCCCCCTAATGATATATATTATGTCTAGTGGTATAAAATTTGATCCTTATTCACTATTTGATATTTATGTATCATACTCAGAGACATGTGGTGTTGATATAAGTTGGTTTGGTTAGACTTAGGGATATTGGTTAGTAGCAATTGTAATAATCAGTATTTTTTATCTATTTTTTATTCATACCTTCAACTGATGCCACATTTTACATTTTTGATTACATTTTTTAATGTTATGGACAACATTGGTGGTTAATTATTAAGTAACACTCTGAACCATATGGGGAGAACATGAATGGTTGGACATAATAAATCCTCCTGATCACAGGTACTGGTTGGTTCGACTATGATTTTCGATGGTTGAGATTTATAACATATATAGATATAGAATAATGGAGTAGGTTGTTTTTGAACACCAATCTTTGACCATTTTTTTTTATTTTGGTTTGGGATGTAGATGATCTACCAATGAGATATATTTTATCGTTCTTCCTAACATGGGGGAAATTTTTAATAGTTAATTTTTTTTATAGAATATGGATTAATATTTATTTATAGATGATATTATATAAAATTTTTATATGATTTTATTTTTAAATATCATGGATGATTCTATGATATTATATCTATTTTCTCATTGATTTGAGGGTATAGTTTCTCAAAAATGTCGACCCAGAACCTCGTTGTTGGTCTACAACCTTTAGAATATGTGCATGCATGCATAATTTATCCTAGAACGGAGATCTAGGTGTTTTATTGTGAATTCATTTTGGATGTTACAAATTTTTAATAGGGTCTTTTTTATTTTGATTTACTTTTGGGGATATGGTAGAATTGATATATGAATGGAGGTAACATAGACTATATTATATGTTTCTTTCCTAGAAAGAAACATCCTCGTCTGAAGTCCACATTTTAATGGAGATGGGAGTTTTGTTCATATCATTTACTATTATATCATAGTTAATTGTTACTAATAGAAATATTTTCAATTTATATATTTTTGGTTTTTATCATAGCTTGTAGTGGCAAGAGGCAGGTGTTCCTGAATCATATTATGAACATATATTCATAAGAGATGTGTATTATATTATAGGGTTTGGAAACAAGTTCTAAAAAAAAGAATTAACATTTCAAGTTCTTTAATGTTTCAATAATAAAATATTTTGAGTCTTCACATATAACTTAAAAGTCGAACTCTACATAACCAAAAAAAAATAAGTATCGATTTTTCAGATAAGAATCATCATAGAGAGATGTCATTATATATGTGCATGTGACCTTAGACTTATTGAATCCAATTTTTTGTGTCTTGGTTTTTTTATTAATTTTATATGATTTATTTATGAAGAGGTCAATATGTTATAAATCAGAAAAAATTGGATGAATCCTGAATTTTTCAGTAATGTCAAGGAAAACAATATCTAATGTTACCAATCATGGTTGTGTGATTATTTGATGATTTTATGATGAAAATATTAGATATGAACCTTAAATATTGGAAGTATTTTGATAGAATTATTTAGAGTGAAATGATTGTTGGTTTTCACTAACAATGTGATAAAGGATGTGAGATGATTCCATTAGATATTCTTAGAGATTCATTTATTAATTGAAAATCATTTCTTAAAGTATATTTTATGAAATGGAAGTTAGATGGGTTCTAATGTGTGTTTATAAATTAAAATATGTTTATCCAGAAGAAGGAGATATGGAATATATGTCTTCAGTTTCGTCCTTATACTTATTTATAATAAAGCAAAATATTTTGATTATTATTAATGAATAATTGAAGAAAAGGTATTAAATATTCATTGAAATACTACATGGTGTATTTATGTATTTTATATCCTTTAGAATATATTAGTATGATGATTATATGATTCTATAATGTGATTTGAGGTAATGAGAATAGTTTTTATTTTATTTGTATTGATTCGATATAACTGGAGAAAATTTTAAAATGTTTTTTGGCCTACTGGAAGAATCTAAAAAGTATATATAGAATATGAAAAATGGATTAGTATTTATAATTTCAGAATACTTTTTTCATTTTTATTGATTTGAGAACTTTTTAAGTCTTTTGAATTCATGTCATAATCTATATGCCATTTTATAAGACATCCTGGTGATTTTGTAAGACGTTAGAGAAAAAGTATGACTTTTACTATAGTTTTTAATAGTAATGCAGATTCATGTAAGCTTATTTAATTTGCCAAAAATTTCTAAAGGAATCTTTAGTAAGACTTCTATTGGTTTTACAATTATGATATGCGAACATTCTAGAAATTTGATAAAGTCCCATTTTGTAACAATTATGGAATATTATATGAATTTTTATGTAATACATCAATTTTTAAAGAAATATTTTTTGATAAATTAAATTTCATTGATATCATGTGTTACATGAAACACAAAGTTTATCTTGTGTTACACACAATACTGAGCATTTACGAAACTGTGATATATTATTAATATTATTATTTAAACACATCATTTTAACCAATAAAATAATAAAAATGATATGGAATGAAATAAATAATTATTAATTACTAAATAAAAGTATTTTTTATATAAAAAATATATTAACAAAAAGTACATAATTTTCAGTAATGTGTTTATATTATTTGGAAATTCTTTTTTCCAAAAAAATGACTTGTATATTTATTTTATTTAATAAAAAGAAAATTAATTTTTTAAAATATTAGAAAATTAATTTTATAAGATAATCATCATTTTTTAAATACAATTTTCAAAAATCTCATAGGTAAATTTTTTTATATTTTTTGGAAAGATTAATTTTTTATAAATATTGAAAAATACTTATTTTTATTAAAAATTTATTTATTATTTAAAGAATTTTAAATTTTAAATTTTGTTTTAAATGGGTTAAAGAGTATCATTACCATAATTATAAAATGATAAATATAATTTTTTTCTTCAGATTTTTTTCAAATTGGATTTTTATATAATACTTTTCTAAACATTTAAATATTTTTTCACATTGGAATGTTTCATTCTCATGAAATTTTCATGTTTGATTTTAATTTAGTATTTTACACTTCAATTACTGGAATATAGAAGAATGGATTAAATAATTTGAATCATCCTATTTTATTTTATCTAATAAGTTCAGATAAATTATTTTAAAATTAATAATTCTTAAAACATTACAAATTCTTAACCACTACTAAGATAAAAATGGATTTAATGATGGATAATCTAAAAACAATAAGGGTTAAAAATGACACAAAAATTCTAAAACTCTCAATATATGTCCATATATAAACCTTATCTATTATTTTATCTATAAAAGAGGATTATATAATCTTTTTTTGTGAAAAGATTTGGTATAAAATTTTGTTTTCAAAAATTAAAAGTGCAGAACTAACCTCACTTTTAAAATTCCACCACTTCTTTACTCCTCTTAAAACACCTAAATCTAAATGGATAATTCCATACCTACCCAAATAAAATCCTTAAATTCATAATTACATCTTATAATCCTATTTTTTTATAAATATAACTTCTGTATCCTTTGGGTGCCGACCAAGTGATGTATTACAAAAATAATTTAATGTCCCTAACCAAACATTTACTTTTATTTCATCCTCAACCTCCATAAATTATTATTAAAAATTTAAGATGTAATAACATCAGTATCATACATATACTATCACTTTGTAGGTTAAAATAATTACCTACAACCATCTAAGAATCCATAAAATTTGATATGAAATCAGAATTAGTTCGTACATCAGACTACTGCCTCATAAATCGATTATATTAATTTTTCATTTCATACTATCAAAGATGGATATAATGATGTATAAAATGGTTAAATGTGACATCTATGAGATTATTATATTTTTGTAATTATTATATCTCATATACCATTATACTATCTATTCCTCTGTAATATGATAAATCTCCTCATGTGTACATCGTACTACCACCTCATAATGTGATTTGAATCATTGATGCATTACATGGAAGGTTATAAGGATGGTTTTAATAAAAATAAATGATATATAAGATATAGAAAGTATTATCTGATGTTAATATATAACATACTATTCTTTACTTGAATCCATTGAGAAAATGGTAATACTATTCATGTGCACGTATAGCCTACTCTCTCCATGAATAATATATTACATTTTATCTCTCTAACACTTGTGGATTACAATAAAAACATAAACATGAAATTTTTATGAAATTTATATAATGTTTACTAAAATATAGATTATTTATCCATGATAAATTTAAAATTACCAATTTAACTCCCCAACCTCAGAACCCTAGAGTCGGTGCATTATTTTATTACATTGGCGTGATTATAAGGAATAAAATCATGAATGACCAATCAGTTTAGATGTCCTAGAAAAAATAAATACATAAATGATACACATAATACATTGGAAAAACAACATAAAATATCCCACATGATAAAATGAACTGAAATTCATCCTTGAATGCTTATTCTAAGTTAAATTCGTCATGACTTGGGGAAAGAAAAATAATAAGGGTGGGATTAAATGATCAGTAATAGAAAGTAAAGTGAAATAAATGATAAATAAATATTTCTAATTTAAAATATTAAGTAAAGTAAATTATAACATATACCATTCAAATAATGAGAAAAGGAAAATCCAAAATGGGAAGGTAAGAAACTGATACATAAACCATTTAATCAACGAATAGAAATGAAATATATTCGTAGATATGTCAACAGAAAATGTCATGGATAAATAATACCTTAAATAAATATTATTTAAATGATTAACTATTGGAAATCATGCCATACGTTTATGAGTACCTATAATATCAATATCCATCCTTCGGAATGATTAAAACAATAGGTAAAAACATGTTTAATTCATGAAACTTAATTGTCTAATTATAACATATCAATGCTTTGGAGAGATATATAATGTCCAAGACCCACCTGTCATTTCATCACCAAATCATTCCTCATGTCGAATAATTAATTTAATAAATACAAAATATTATTTATGGAATAACCATATTGATTAAAAGATACATATTTATTAATAATTCCCTTGTTCAACAAATAACAAGGAAACTAAACATCATTTGTTAAATGATATAAATTTTAAGAAATAATAATATCCATCATATTAAAATTTGATTAATAAATTATATTTAAATGAAATATTATTACAAAATGAATTGGGATTCAAAGATTATCATTATGAACATTTATGTGGAGAATAATTTCAAAATTTTCAATGTGTCCCATACCACATTGAATCATATGAATCATGATAACCATATTGAATGACCTTAAATTCAACATAAAATCTCATAAGAATAATTACATTCCTGATATAACATGAAAAAGGAATTTTATACACCAAATCAAAGGGAATTGGTTCATAATAAATAAGTCTCAATGGAATGTAATTTGAGATAAAATTCCCTTATCTTTACCTCCCTTTTGTTGTGTGGTCTTTATCCTCATGTATATTTATTTAAAATATATTAATAACTTATACCAAAACAATAATAATGTTTATAATATCACATATTAATTTTTTGTATTATTTTATTAGCCTTTTGTGAAAACTATTTCCGTAATTTCACTATTTCGACTGTTAATTATTTAGATTGCTCGAGTATGTTTGAACTAATTATTTGTTGTTATCATTAATCATATTAGGGTTTCATAATATCCAGAATATAAAACATGGATTAATTATCATTTATAATTAGTATATATTTATTTATAGTAGTCCATCACATTTGGATATTAGAAATTAAGTGCATCGTTCATTGATGTGGTAGGTCGTACATATGCATTAACACTACTTCCATTTCATTGTTGTGTTAAAATAATGTAAATTAAATGATAAATATGTATATTATAATTATAGAATCATATATATGTTATATATGTTACATAGGATTATTGAAATTATCCTTTTTACATTCCATTTATGGTATGAATGATTCATATCACATTGAGGGGTGGTAATCCACAATTCATCAAATGAAATTATCATATTTACATAAGATGGATAGCCTAAATCTATGTTCTAAATAAAAATTCCAGAATACACAATAAATTATAAATATCTTATATAAAATATAAAAATATATTTTCCAACATAATGGCAAACATGATAGGTTGTAAGGTGAGAATGAACAATCATCGTTTCGTGAGGTAGTAGTTCACCATCCACAGAAAGAGAAGGTTTGTTTACAATTTAATGTAAGTGTGTGTATGTATATGTAAAAATATTAGCATAAAAATATCCTAGTATATTGTGATGAAATTTTTGTTTTTTATTCATAGAATAATATTATTATAGTGATTGTATAATGAAAAATGAAACTAAAAATATTGAGAGAAGATATTACTTCATAATCGGGTCACATCTTTTGGTTTATACAAAAAGAAATCATTGGAAGTATATTTACCAATGGGAGAATTAAAGTAAAATGTAAGGGATGTTGGGAATCTATATTGTTAAATCTTGGATGAACCTATGTGGTTTCATAGGATTGAGTAACGGCGAAAAGTTGTATACTTTTATAGGGATTGAAAATGACTCAATATGAATTTTTTGGAAACAAGTTAGGTGCAGACATGTTTTTAACTCAAAAAAGTCATACCAAAACATCAAAACTAAATAATTTAAGTTTTATGGCCGATATATTACCATAAAAATGATTTGGACAATTGGAAAGGTAATTTGGTCCCTTATGTAAAAGGTTTAGTCCTTTATTAACCATAATATTTCCTTAATAATTATAATTAATTTTAAACAAATTCACTATTTTTTGGTAAAAAATATTATTCCCTTATTATAATATATATATTTATTATTTTTCATATTATGGAATCAATTTTTTCAAATTCTAATAACATATAATTTATAAATTAATTTTAAATTCATCTCGCTAATGGGACTACAATGCATGTATTTAATGTACAAACATCCAAAAGTCTGATAAGTATTTACATTAATTTAAAAGTGAAATTAATCCAAATCACCAAAATTTTATTAATTTTAAAAAATAAAATCTATTTAAAACATAAAACCATTTAATATTCAAATTTAATATTATAAATAAATTATATGAAAAAGTAGTTTTGAATGAAATTTCAGTATTTTCAATATTCATTAAAAATGAAATGTTTAACTAAAATATCCAAACAGCACTATAACATAATTATTATTATTTTATTTGAACGAATAATTTTATTTTAAGAAATTAAATTTATAAACGGGTCAAAAAATATTTAAAATGGATTCAAAAAAAATAAATAAAATACTTTTAATAAAAATATAGTATTTTATGTGTAATTTTGGGTTTGTTCTAATATTAAGATAATATAGAATATATTAGATTCATATGAAAATATTTTCTTTGGATATATAATACATAATTTTACAATATGTGATATCTAAAAGATTTATAATTTTAATTGACTATGTAAATCAAAACAAAAGTAATGTGGTGATACATTCTTCCATACTACAAAATTTAATCCTAAAAAAGTTAATGGTTATTTCTAGAAATATTATTTAAGTATTTCTCCTTCATATAATCCTTTGGTTCCCACGTTTCATCCTCCATTTTTTTATTTCTTTAGGGTTCTTTTACTAGAAGTGTTTTATGATATCTTAATACTTTCTCTCTAATATCAAGAATCTGGAGGGGTTCTCCCCAATATTAATGGTTTAGTTCCAATTATATCTCATCAGAGGTGGAAACATGTGTTGTTTCAGGCATGAATTTTCTTATCTATGATATATTTAATGCATAATTAACCTTTTAGAGAATTTTTGGCAATGGTAAATGATAAGAAAGGAATCAAACACTTTCAGGAATTTTGAATGGTCGGATATACCTGTGACTCAGTTTACCCTTCTAACCGAACAAAAAAACACACTTCTAGGGATATTCCTTCATGATTACATCATCTCCAACTTGGAATTCCAAATATTTTCTTTGAATAATGGCATAAATCCTTTTCCTATATTGATCCATTTTTATATGAGGATGAATCTCCATCACCTTTTTTATCTCATCTTCAACATGTTAAGGGCTAGTGAGTTTTATTTCACTAACTTCATCCCAAAAATTTCGATTACGCCATATAGTTCTATATAAATCTTCATACGGTTCCATTTGTATAATTGAATGAAAAATATTATTATAGGAAAAATCATCCAAATATACATACATATTGCACATAAATTGTATTTCATGTGAGAATGATATCAACATGTCTTAAATTTTTTTAATTGTTCTTTCAGATTGTTTATATTTTTGTGGTTTTTGGAAGTTCTCAAATGAATCTTAGTGTTGAGAGCCTTCAAAATACTCTTCCAGAATTTTTATGTAAATCGACGGTGTCGATCAGAGATAATTAAAGTAGGTCCACCATGAATTTTTTTAGTTTCATTAATAAATGCCCTAGTGTGGCACTCAAGGGGAGGAGTTTCTCTTATATAACAGAAATTTTAGTATTTGGTTAGTTAATCAATGATAAACCATATTAAATAAATATTTCCTGGATTATTTGGAAGTCCTAGGATAATTTCCCTGGTAATCTCATCCCATTTTTCCATAGGAATAAGAAGATGTTGTAGAACTCCTTTAGGATATTTCCATATAGATTTCGCTTGTTTAAAAATCAAACATCTAGATACATAAACCACTATTACCAGCTTCATGTTATCCCATAAAAAATGTTTGTTCATGTACCTATACCTATTTGTGATACAAGGGTGTATGGATAAATATTGGCTATGAGGAAAAACCAAAAATTATCTTTTTTACATCATGTATAGAAAGAACAAAAACCCTCTTTCAAAATTTTAGAACACCGTATTCATAAATAGAGTTTGTTAATTACCCTTCATTCATGCCATTGATTTTCTTCTAAAATTCCTTATCATCAGATTGAGAATTCATTATCTACTATAATAAATATTAGTTTTCTATAATTTGTAACAATATAGATTTATCCCCTCATATATAAATTACTATATCCATTTTTACTAGATCAATCAATAGAGCATCCTTCTCAATTCAAATTTGGGTTAGAACTCTATGATCCTTCCAAATCAATGCATCTAAAACCATATCAGGTTTCCTTTAGTGGTAGTGTATTGAGAAAATAAAATCATTGAGTTGTTTTGTCCATCATCTTTGACTCAGGTTGAAATCTTTCTTTGAAAAAATGTGTCATAATATTTTATGATCTGTGTACAACCCACATATTTCTCCATATAGATAATGTTTGCATATTTTTAGAGCAATAAATACATCCTCTAACTCTAAATTATGGTTTGTGTAGTTCATTTTGTGTTTCTTTAATTTCATGGATGTATATAAAATAACACTATCATTTTTCATTAAGATGAATCCTTGTTATTTATTTTATTCATTTTTATATATGACAGACCAATCACTCCTAGATGGTAGATTCAAGATTAGAGCATTGACTAATGTTATCTTATTTTTATCACATCATTCTTCAAATTTCCCTTTCCATAAAAACATAACTTCATTACGTGTAGGTATTGATAATAGGTAAGATAATCTGTAAATATTCTGAAGGAACCGCCGATAGTAGTCTATCAAACCAATGAAAATATGCACGTCAGTTATGTTTTTTTGGCATAGGATATTCTCAAACAATCTTTCTCTTTGTAGGATTAACTAATATTCCATATTTGGAGACAATATTTCATCTAAATGATAATTATTGTTGTTTTAAATATCATATAATAAATTTCCCAAATAACTCTTCCCTTCAAATAGTTTTAAGGATGATCCAAAAGTGATTCTCATAGTCCTAATATGTTTTAGAGTACACTATAATATCAACAATTATTACTACAAAAAAATCATCAAGATGTTCCTTGAATAAACTATGTATTAATTCCATTCAAACAGATGTTTCATTTATCAGTACAGATGGAATTACTATATACTCGTAATTTCCATACCTCATCTGGAAAGTTAACTTCAGGATGTCTCCCTTCATCACTCAAAATTGTTGATACCCAGATTGAAGATCAATCTTTGAAAAAAATTAGGATCTATGAATTTTTTTTAAAAAGGTCACCAATGTGTGGTATAGGATACCTTTTCATTATATTAATGGAATTGATTTCCCTATAATCAATTCACAACCTCATGGACCCATTATTATTTTTAATAAAGAGGAAAAAATCTTCACATGGTGAAACACTAGGGAGAATAAATCCCTAATTACCCAAATACTACAATTTCTTATTCAACTATAACAGCTCCACAGTAGCTATTCTATAGGGAGACTTTGATATCAAACTTTCATCAGGGATTAAAGAAATGGATAACTCAACATCTTTTTTTGGGGTATGTCAAGGAAAATCCTCAGGAAGTATATGATTGTATTCCTAAACCATTGGTACATATTTGATTTGAATATTTCCTTAATCTTCTCAAGACATCGTTAACTCATCTTCCCCAAGATTTTCATTTTTTTGATCTACCAAAGTTTCATCTAAATAAGAATTAGGTGTGGAATATTCTTCTCTAAATATGAGGTATTCTACATCTTCCTCCAATATTGTAATTTCCTTTTTTTTCAAAAAAATATTTTGACAATATTTTGAAATCCAATCTACACTAAGGATAATATCAAATTCCACCAAAGGTATGATAATATCTTCATCATGTAATTATCATTTATATGTCATAATTGGAATAGACATACACATCGTTGTTGAAATGATACTTCATTTATGATTTTTGATCAAAAAATATACTATTAAATCAAAATCAAAATGAAACATTTTCATGAATAATATAGTAGAAATAAAAGAGTGTGATTATACAGAATCAAATATTGCATTAGATAAATGAAAATACAGGGTTAATATACCTACCACAATGTAATTTTTTACCTCCACCACAACTGTAGTGATCACATATTATTGGCTTTTTTCCTTGTCCATTTATATGGTAGATTCCCCTGACTCATAGGTAATTAGTTTGGATAGTACCCCCAACGCCAAATAGTTCAAACATTGTACAATAGTTTTTTCCTTCTTTATATTGTACTCAAGAGCCAAGTGACACTTATCCTCGCACTTATAACAAACTCCCAGTCCCTTCAAAAAAAATTCATGGTGGTTCTTCCCATAGTTGTCACAAGACGGAAAAGGTTGAGTTTTTTTATTATTATTATTAGATTCATTCCCATTTTATTATTTTCATAATTCCTTTTATTATCTGGGTTTCCCTTGATTATATATATACTTTAAAAATAATTTCTTCCTTGATGGAACATAACACTATCTTTTCATTTGATGAAAAATTATAAAAAACTAGTTCCCATCAGATATATGGATTAAGACTTTAAAAAAAGTTGTCAATATTGAACTATATAGTATTTATATAATAATCAGATAAACATGTAAATGAATCTTTATAATCTTCATCTCTCTCTTCTTCCTTCAATTTTATGATAAATAACTATCTCTTCATCTCAATTGGATGATCACGGGGGATGTATTTATCAAAGAATGTTGCCATAAATGTTCTATATTCTATTAGTTAAATTTATTCTTTCTCCATTGTAATCTGGATTAGATACCATCACTTATCTATATCCCATTGAAGATAATGGAAATAAACTATAATGTTTTCCTTTTTACAACATTCCAAGGCAGTAAATAACATCCCCAAAGACTCAATCTATAAGGCCCCAGCCGTAAACCATACTTAATATTGAATTTAAATGAGTAATTCACATTGAGGATCTTTTCAAGTATAGAGTTTTAGAGAATTAGGACATAACTATTACATCTCAAAAGATTACAAAGTAGTCGCTTCTACTAGATTTCCATAAAATAAAAACTCTTAAAAAGAAACATGTCTAGTTCCATGTTTTAGGTAGCATGACTTTCTCTTGATCCCATCCTTGACCCTATTCCACGCTATGTCCTGTGAAAAACATTTCAAAAACTTGGGATGAGCATGAAAATCTCAGTAAGGGTTACACAAAGAGTGAAAACTGTTAGTTTTTCAAAAAAAAAAGTAATCCATGTATACTTTATCAAAGTAATATTTTTCACCTTTTCAAAGTAGTAAATACTCTTCGCTGGAAAAAAAGTTCATTACTTACCCTTCTGTAACCAAAAGATTACCATAAAACCCATATAAAGATCACATAATATATAAAGGTAACTTGGGACATAAACATACTTAAGTGGAATAACCATAAGGTCGACTTACACGCATATCACTTAAGGGAATAGCCATTCGGCCAACTTCCATACATACTTAATGGAATAGCCATACGGCTGACTTCCATACCTGGAGGTTATAACGTAACCACCCGTACTGGTATTCACGACACCACCCGTCATATGGTTTATCACGTAACCACCCCTAAAATGTCCAAGTACAATAATTACACATAAAATATTGAAAATATAAACATTTCAATACCAACATTTCATTTGCAATCACAATAAGTAATTCCCAGATATTGAATTAATCAATCCATTTTCAAAAACCATTTAAAATAGATTTTTGAATCAAAGTGTCCCATACCACTTTGAAGCTTTTAATGGAATTATAATTTAAAAACATTAATGTCCATATAAATATATACTGAAAACCATTTTGAAAACATTGACATTAAAGATAAAGATTTAGAATAATAAATCTTTAAAACATTTAAAACGATATTTTTGTTAAATAGTTTTTAACAAAATGAAAGACTCTTGAATACAAATAATAGCGGAATAACATTTAATCCAAACTTTATAATATCATGAGAATAAAGGGATTAATGATATAATATGTCAAAGGACAGTATACACACCATATAAGAGTGAATTGGTGCATAACAACAATGAAGTCTCAAAAGAAATGTAAAATGAGATGAAATCCATTATAAATAAGGTATCCTTAAATTAAGGATAAATCAATCTCATAATTATGTGTGAAAAATTTAAATACACCCAATATAAGTGGATATTAATTGTAAAACAATCAAAGGTCATTAACACATATTAAAAAGATTCCATATTCAATAACTACATGTTGAACCCAAAGAAATCGAAATTGGGTTATGATGTTCCCTTGGTAAAACTCGACAGCCTATCGGCGTCACATAAAATTTTACAAAAAGGGTTGATGAGAGAGAAAAAGGGGATATAATCTCTTGGACTTAAAATTTACATCAATAAGGATATATAAGAACATATCCCAACATAATAGTATGTGATTTAAAAGACATTACAAAAGAAGTCTTTTAAAAAGAGGAGGGTGAAAGGTTCCCTTACCGACTTGGGTAACTTTCGAAACATACACCCCGTGAAAGAAGGACAATACAACATTGATCTAAATACTCATAAATGAACGTATTGTACACAATGAGTAATTTAATGGGCAGTACATACATCACTCAAACCAAATTGTGGAAAATTTAGCATAAATCTCACGGGAATAAGAGTGAGATGAAAAATCCCTTACGAAAACTCGGCAGCCTAACGGTGCCACAAAAATGGATTGATGAGATCAAATAGGGTATCTCATCATATTAACATATTGTTTACAGAAAGAGGAATATAAAAGAACATCCCCCAACATAACAAAGTGGAGCTTAAAATAAGTGACATAAAGGAGAGTACTTAAAAAGAAAGAGAGAGGTTAGATCTCATACGAAAATTCAGCAACCTAACGGTGCCACTCAAAACTTCCAAAATGGACTGATGAGAGAGAATAGGGTCTCTCATCATATGAACATAAAAATTACAGTAATAGTAATATAAAATAACATCCCAATCACAAGAAAGATGATCTTAAAAGGAATGGCATAAAAGAGTGTTCTTAAAAGAAAAGTGAGGAGTAGGATCCCTTACCTCGGGTCCGACGTGACTCGATCGTTCTTTAACGTCCTGAATAATAAACTTCACTTAATTACTATTTGCTTAAAAACCTTTTTCAAGTTCATTGTTCCTTTTATATCACTTATTTCCATGTTATAAACATTATGTAATCATTTATGTTAATAATGTTTGTTTTGTCGATATTTGGTTCTTAAGTCGAAAGTGGACTTCTTACAATTACATGTTGTTCATGTGGTCAAAGGTTATTTATATCCGGAATGACATTACAGATTTGGATATAATATATATCATATATATCTAGAATATACATGTATTTATAATATCACATAATCATTTAGAGGTAAGAAATGAAATGCACCATTCATAGAGACGGTAAGCCGTACGTACGCATGAACGCTACTTTCATTTCCTTTTCATATTAATGGAACTAAAACTAAATGAGAGGTATGTATATTTTAATTACAGAATTATATTCCTAATTTATATGTATCATTCATCATAGATGTATATTATATACATGTACTTATAATAGTACATTGCATTTGGGGATAAGAAATGAAATGCACCGTTCATGGAGACGGTAATCCGTACGTACGCATGAACGCTGCTTTCATTTCTATCTCATACTTTAATGGAAACAAATAATAATGATATAGAGGTATATTATAATTCCAGTATAAAATCATATATAATAACATTAAATCCATCCTTTTACGTCCCACGTATGGCATTAACGATTCACATCACTTTGAGGGGGCGGTAGTCTGCACTTCCTTAAATGAAGATATCGCGTTTACCCATAATGGAAACAATAAAGGTATGCCCAAAAATGAAAATTTCAGAAGCTTAAGGAAAACATAATCATATTATATATCATATATAATTATATTGTCATCTTAATGGCCACCATTGAAGGTGTTAAAAGAATGTTGAGCAATCATCGTTTCAGGAGGCCGAAATTCGCCATCCACGGAAACAGTATGTTCTTTAACCATTAGATGTATGTGTGTGCAAGTTTAGCTCAAATATTTCTTATAAGAACATCCTAGTATATTTATGATACTGTAGTGGTTACAAAATAAATTAATAAAAAGAGTTTAGTGGGTTGGAGAAGCAAAATAAAACAAAAGGACTCAAGTAAAGACATTACCTTAAAATTGGGTAACTCCCTTTGGTTTGAGTTCGAAGGCTTCTTTGGGAAGAATTATTCCCAAAGTGAGGCTTCAAGGAGTAATAGAGGGAATTTTAGAGACAAAATGGGTAGGGTCTGGCTGAGACAAAGGCTTTGGGAGTGTGGGTAAGGAGGTAGAGGTGGGGGCCTTTTATAAGAGGAGAGGAGGGGCACTCTTGGAAAGCAAAGAAAAGTCACTTTATTTTAAAATGATATTCTGATTTAAGAGGTCCCACATTGATATAATTCGAGGTTACGGTGATAAGGGTTCGAAATACACTCATACAGTATGTTTTGGACATGTTTATGTATTAGATATTACATTATCTTTCCATTTTATTTAAATCGTTAAATAACGAGGTCATCACTTCATCATCATGATGTCATAAATAATTTAATTTATTTAACGTCTAAAAATTATAAAAAAACTACTATGATTTAGGAAATATTGTTATCTTTCCAATGACTATTTATAGTCAAAAATCAGATTTGTATAACCCCATGTACAAATTGTTTTAGTAAGACATCTCATGTTTGAGTCATTTTTACTTTAACATTAAATAAAAATGTATTTATGTCATTTTCCAACCAGAGTGGCTCCATGGGGTCCCCAATTTGACCAATGGATTTTCATGGTCCTCCTTGAAACATCCAATGAGGTTAGGACATGTTTCAAGCTCATCTCATATTATTAAAACCTTATTTCTACCATAAACTACACTAATTACCTCTAATCGCGATTAAAAACTTAATAAGTTACTATTCACAAAAAAAATTATTTTAATCCCAATGAACCACATTTTACTTCTTAATGACAACCATGTATGTCGTATTTTTGAAATTCAAAACTCAATGATGGAAACATTTCATTTAAATGGAAAATCAGTTTTTATAAGTATTACTTAGTGGTTTCACTATTCATCAAAAATTGAAGTTTGTTAGAAAAATACCAAATCATCACCCTCTTCTATATTTGATATTACAAATTCAAAAATGATGTCTATTTTAAAAAATTCAAAACATATTAGTTGCATTAATTAATTTAATAATTAATTCCCGAGGTCAGAGAAAATAGCGTGTTTTTATGAAACAATAAGTATCAAAAGATTGACACTAGTTTAAGTCCAATTTCAAAGTGAAATTAATTCCAACGACCACTATTGTATTAAATGGTAAAAATATATTCTAATTTCACTTTAAAACAAATTGAAAAGATAGTATAATCATATAAATAAATTAGATTAAAAAGTGGTTTTGAATTAAAATACAACATTTTTTACTATTCATTAAAAATTGAAGTTTTTTGGAAAAATACCAAAAATTTACACAAAGTAAATTTTGATGTCCCGATTCTAAAGAAGAGTTTTATTTTGTCAAATATAACACCTAATATTGTCAAAAAGTGGATTTAAAAGATGTTCTCCATCAAAAGGGGTTTAATCGACCTTTTAAAGAATATTAGAATGTTTATGCTTAAAATTGGATTCATTCGCATTTTTAATTCTCTAACATTTATTATAAAAAGTAAAAATATTTTACAAACATATAGAATCATTTTGTAGTTAGTTATATTCATTCCCTCCATTACAATGGCTTGGCATTAACTACCATTTAAAATAATATTATTTTATAATTAGAGTGCAACTTAAGATTCCCAAGAAATTCGTTGTTGCGTATTGGGTACGCCATCGAGCATAGCATCCCATTTAAGGTAATATTAATATTTTATTTTCAAATATGGATAAATATAAAGATGTCATATTATTTATTTACCTGGGGTGTTACATCCTTCCCCCCTTTTGGGAATTGCGTCCTCGCAATTTTAAAATTGAGCTTGGAAACATCCTTGAAAGTCCCACATCGGAACAAGAGTCGGTAAAACAATCACTATAAAATAAAGAAAGATAAGTACAAAGGTCACCCGAGTTAACCCATACTAAGATTCCAAGTATTAAAATATGGACATGGAGGAAAAAAACAAAGGGTCATGTTCTGATGGAGAGTTATAGTAAACATGTCTAGGAGAAATTTAACCATAAGAAAATCACAAACTTGTGATGGGTTAAACGGTATTCGATTCCCCAGTAGGAAAAGTTAATAGACAACATTTTTGTTTTAAGATGATTTTTATTGAGGAATTGATTGATAAGGAAACATAATCACTTATCATATTGACTTTCAAATTTTACTAGATTCCTTAATCAAACTCATATTTTCTCCAAAAGATGAGTATTTAGGAAGACTTGTTCACATTAAGAGTACTATAATCAATTTCTAGAGAATCACCTAATCCACAATAGAGAACTATATACCTCCCATGTCTTTAGACTTTAAAAAAAACCAAAACCAAAAAGGTTAGTACAAGATCAGATAATCCAGAAAAGGATAACCCTTTATAAAAAGAAAATCTATTCTTAATCTCCAAAATTTGTCCAACAAAACCCAAAGTTCAATGCCGATTATTCGATAAACAATTTTTCCATAATATTATTCAAATTAAACCAAAATAAGATTGAACCCCAAATATTTGAAGGATTTAGTCACATATTCTTCTAAGTTAAATCGTAACATTTATCTCCAAACAACATCAGTTGCTCTTAATGTCTTGTATTGAAAAGTAATTAACTTAATCACATATCCTCCATGATAGGTTAATAAATTTCCATAGATAACCCAGAATCAACTTAATCTTAATTCATATAATCATATAACTAAAAATAATCAGTCAAACTAACCAGGGACTTCATGTAGTCCAGTGGTAGGCGATAAATACCTGTCGCACTTTGGTTGTGGGTTCGATTCCCGCAGCTTAGTCCGTCGCGACAGGTTGTCACACAGTCTGCGTGCTGTCCTTTTTCCAAAACTATATAACTTTTCCAACATTCCCCAAGATGAGATAAAATCTTCAAAAAAAATCATAACATAATTTAACCTCACGTTTATCTCATGCCTTTTATTTTCCATCATATCATAGAGTAAACCATAATTACCTCAAAAATAAGGATCATATAATCTCTAATGGTTACCTTTATAATTATTACCTAAACTTCCACATAGATTGTTCATCTCGTACATGATGCATTATAGAACATACCAAGGTTCAAGTGGTTGATCATGACTCCTTGATATTTGGTTTAGAACAACCGCGAGTTTCCTCATTGAATCCCCAATTTCATCCGGTTTCTTAATCAGAGAACCACTACAGTTTCCTTCAAAACTATTGTCAATTTGGTGCCTGCAAGATCTATCCATTCACTAAAACAGAAATGTCAGTGTGATTATATCAACAAAACCATCATTTACTAATGAGGAAGATAACCACTAAGATATACTTACTTATTCACTTTATCTAAAACTAGGACTCTTTCTGAAATCCTAACCATTATGGTAATTTCACTTATGCCTAGAGAATACCCTAACCTCTAAAGTTATCTAAACCGACCATTGATACCAACTATAAGGCCCCAGCCTTAAACCTTACGTGGTATTTAATTTAAATGAGTAATTAACATTGAGGATCTTTTCAGGTTTAGAGTTTTAGAGAATTAGGACATAACTATTACATCTCAAAAGATTACAAAGTAGTCGCTTCTACTAGATTTCCATAAAATAAAATCTCTTAAAAAGAAACATGTATAGTTCCATGTTTTAGGTAGCATGGCTTTCTCTTGATCCCATCCTTGACCCTATTCCACGCTAAGTCATGTGAAAAACATTTCAAACACTTGGGATGAGCATAAAAGGCTCACTAAGGGATACACAAAGAGTGAAAACTGTTAGTTTTTCAAAATAACAAGTAAACCATGTATACTTTATCAAAGTTATACTTTTCACCTTTTCGAAGTAGTAAAAACTCTTCGCTAAAAAAAAGTTCATTACTTACCCTTCTGTAACCAAAAGATTACCATAAAACCCATATAAAGATCACATAACATATAAAGTTAACTTGGGACATAAACATACTTAAGTGGAATAACCATACGATCGACTTGCAAACATATCACTTAATGGAATAGCCATTCGACCAACTTCCATACATACTTAATGGAATAGCCATACGGTCGACTTCCAAACCCAATGCATTGGAGGTTATAACGTAACCACTCGTCCTGGTATTCACGGCACCACCCGTCATATGGTTTATCATGTAACCACCTATAAAATGTCTAAGTACCAACATTACACATAAAATATTGAAAATATAAAAATTTTAATAACAACATTTCATTTTCAATCACAATAAGTAATTAACAGATATTGAATTAATCAATCCATTTTCAAAAAACATTTAAAAGAGATTTTTGATTCAAAGTGTCCCATACCACTTTGAAGATTTTAATGGAATTATAATTTTAAAACATTAATTTCCATACAAGTAACTAATGAAAACCATTTTGAAAACATTGACATTAAAGATAACGATTTAGAATAATAAATCTTTAAAACATTTAAAACGATATTTTTGTTAAATAGTGTTTAACAAAATGAGAGACTCTTGAATACAAATAATAGCGGAATAACATTTAATCCGAACTTTATAATATCATGAGAATAAAGGGATTCATTATATAATATGTCAAAGGATAGTATACACACAATATAAGAGTGAATTAGTGCATAACAACAATGAAGTCTCAAAAGAAATGTAAAATGAGATGAAATCCATTATAAAGAAGGTATCCTTAAATTAAGGATAAATCAATCTCATAATTATGTGTGACAAATTTAAATACACCCAATATAAGTGGATATTAAGTGTAAAACAATCAAAGGTTATTCACACATATTCAAAAGATGAAATATTCAATAACTACATGTTGAACCCAAAGAAATCGAAATTGGGTTATGAAGTTCCCTTGGTAAAACTCAACAGCCTATCAGCGTCACATAAAATTTTACAAAAAGGGCTGATGAGAGAGATAAAGGGGATATCATCACTTTAACATAAAATTTACATCAATAAGGATATAGAAGAACATATCCCAACATAATAGTATGTGATTTAAAAGTCATAACAAAAGAAGTCTTTTAAAAAGAGGAGGGTGAAGGGTTCCCTTACCGACTTGGGTAACTTTCGAAACATACACCCTGTGAAAGAAGTACAATACAACATTGATGTAAATACTCATAAATTAACGTATTTTACAAAATTAGTAAAGTTATGGGCATTAAATACACCACTCAATGGAAATGGTGGCAAATGTAGCATAAATCTCACGGGAATAAGAGTGAGATGAAAAATCCCTTACGAAAACTCAGCAGCCTAACTGCGCCACAAAAATGGATTGATGAGATCAAATAGGGTCTATCATCATATTAACATAAAGTTTACATAAAGAGGAATATAAAATAACATCCCCCAACATAACAAAGAGGAGCTTAAAATAAGTGACATAAAAGAGAGTACTTAAAAAGAAAAAGAGAGGTTAGATCTCTTACGAAAATTCAGCAGCCTAACGGCGCCACTCAAAATTTCCAAAATGGATTGATGAGAGAGAATAGGGTCTCTCATCATATGAAAATAAAAATTAATGTATGAGTAATATAAAATAAAATCCCAATCACAAGAAATATGATCTTAAAAGGAATGGCATAAAAGTGTGTTCTTAAAAAAACAGAGGAGTAGGATCCCTTACCTCGGGTCCGACTTGACTCAATCTTTCTTTAACATCATGAATAATAAACTTGAGTTAATTACTATTTGATTAAGAACCTTTTTCAAGTTCATTATTTCTTTTATATCACATATTTCTATGCTATAAACATTATGTAATCATTTATGTTAATAATGTTTGTTTTGTCGATATTTGGTTCTTAAGTCGAAATTGGACTTCTTACAATTACATGTTGTTTGTGTGGTCAAAGGTTATTTATATCCAGAATGACATTACTGATTTGGATATAATATATATCATATATATCTATAATATACATGTATTTATAATATCACAAAATCATTTAGAGGTAAGAAATGAAATGCACCGTTCATAGAGACGGTAAGCCGTACGTACGCATGAACGCTACTTTCATTTCCTTGTAATATTAATGGAACTAAACCTAAATGAGAGGTATGTATATTTTAATTACAGAATTATATTCATAATTTAGATGTATCATTCATCATATATATCCATTATATATATGTACTTATAATAGCACATTACATTTGGGGAAAAGAAATGAAATGCACCGTTCATGGAGACGGTAAGCCGTACGTACGCATGAACGCTACTTTCATTTATATCTCCTACTTTAATGGAAAGAAATAATAATAATATTGAGTTATATTATAATTCCAGTATAAAATCATATATAATAACATTAAATCCATCCTTTATACGTCCCACGTATGGCATTAACAAATCACATCACTTTGAGGGGGTGGTAGTCCACACTTCCTTAAATGAAGATATCGTGTTTACCCATAATGGAAACCATAAAGGTATGCCCAAAAATAAAAAATACAGAAGCTTAAGGAAAACAAAAGCATATTATATATCATATATAAATATAGTGTCATCTTAATGTCCACCTTTGAAGGTGTTAAACGAATGTTGAACAATCATAGTTTCGGAAGGCCGAAATTCGCCATCCACGGAAACAGTATGTTCTTTAACCATTAGATGTAGGTGTGTGAAAGTGTAGCTCGAATACTTATTATAAAAACATCCTAGTATATTTATTATACTGTATTTGTTACAAAATAAATGACTAAAAAGAGTTTAGGGGGTTGTAGAAGCAAAATAAAACAAAAGGACTCAAGTAAATACATTACCTTAAAATCGGGTAACTCCCTTTGGTTTGAGCACAAAGGCTTCCTTGGGAATACTTCTGCCCAAAGTGAGGCTTCAAGGAGTATTATATGGAAGTGGAGAGACAAAATGGGCAGGGGTTGGCCGAGCCAAAGGCTTTGGGAGTGTGGGTAAGGAGATAGAGGTGGGGGACTTTTATAAGAGAAGAGAAGGGGAACTCTTGGAAAGTAAAGAAAAGTCACTTTATATTAAAATGATATTCGGATTTAAGAGGTCCCACATTGATATAATTATATTATAAGGTGATAAGGGTTCTAAATCCACTCATCCAATAAGTTTTGTACATGTTTAGGTCTTATATATTACATTATCTTTCCATTTTATTTAAATCGTTAAATAATGATTTCATCGCTACATCATCATGATGTCATAAATAATTTAATTTATTTAACGTCTAGAAATTATAAAAAAATACTATGATGTAGGAAATAGTTTTAGCTTTCCAATGACTATTTATAGTCAAAAATATTATTTGTATAACCCCATGTACAAATTGTTTTTGTAAAACATCCCACGTTTGTGTCATTTTTACTTTAACATTAAATAAAAAGGTATTTATATCATTTTCCAACCAAAGTGGCTCCATGGGGTCCCCAAGTTGACCCATGGATTTTCTTGGTCTTCCATGACACATCCAATGAGGTTATGACATGTGTCATGCTCATCTCATATTATTAAAACCTTATTTTTACATTAAACTACATTAATTACCTCTAATCGCGATTAAAAACTTAATAAGTTACTATTCACCAAAAAATTATTTTAATCCCAATGAACCACATTTTACTTCATAAAGACAACAATGTATGTCGGATTTTTTAAATTAAAAACACAAAGACGGCAAAATTTCATTTAAACGGAAAATCAGTTTTTAAAAGTACCACTTAGTGGTTTCACTATTCATCAAAATTTGAAGTTTTTCAGAAAAATACCAAAACATCACCCTAAGATATATTTGATATTATGAATTCAAATATGATGTCTATTTTACAAAATTCAAAACATATTAGTTGCATTAAATAATTTAATAATTAATTCCAGCAGTCAGAGAAAATAGCATGTTTTTAAGAAACAATAAGTATCAAAAGATTGACACTAGTTTAAGTCCAATTTAAAAGTGAAATTAATTCCAACGACCACTATTGTATTAAATGGAAAAAATATATTATAATTTCACATTAAAACCAATTCAATAGATAATCTAATCATATAGATAAATTAGATTAAAAAGAGGTTTTGAATTAAAATACAACATTTTTCAATAGTCATTAAAAATTGAACTTTTTTGGAAAAATACCAAAAATTTACACAAAGTAAATTTTGATGTCTCGATTCTAAAGAAGAGTTTTATTTTGTCAAATATAACACATAATATTGTCAAAAGGTGGACTTAAAAGATGTTCTCCATCAAAAAGCGTTTAATCAACCTTTTAAAGAATATTAGAATGTTTTTACTTAAAATTGGATTCATTCGCATTTTTAATTCTTTAACATTTATTATAAAAAGTAAAAATATTTGACAAACATATATAATCATTTTGTAGTTATTTCTATTCATTCCCACCATTACAATGTCTAGGCATTAACTACCATTTAAAATAATATTATTTTATTATTAGAGTGCAACGTAAGATTCCCAAGAAACTCGTTGTTGCGTATTTGGTACACCATCGAGCATAGCATCCCCTTTAAAGTAATATTAATATTGTATTCTCAAATATGGATAAATATAAAGATTTCATATTCTTTATTTACTTGGGGTGTTACATCCTTCCCCCCTTTTGGGAATTGCGTCCTCTCAATTTTAAAATTGAGCTTGGAAACATCCTTGAAAGTCCCACATCGGAACAAGAGTCTGTAAAAAAATCACTTTAAAATAAAGAAAGATAAGTACAAAGGTCACCCGAGTTAACCCATACTAAGATTACAAGTATGAAAATATGGGAATGGAGGAAAAAAAACAAAGGGTCATGTTCTGATGGAGAGTGATAGTAAACATGTCTAGGAGAAAGTTAACCATAAGAAAATCACAAACTTGTGATGGGTTAAACGGTATTCGATTCCCCAGTAGGAAACGTTAATAGAAAACATTTTTTTAAGTTACTTTTTATTGAGTTATTTATTGATAAGTAAACATAATCACTTATCATGTTGACTTTCAGCTTTTACTAGATTCCTTAATCAAACTCATATTTTCTCCAAAAGACGAGTATTTAGGAAGACTTGTTCACATTAAGAGTACTATAATCAATTTCTAGAGAGTCACCTAATCGACAATAGAGAACTATATACTTCACATGACTTTAGTCTTTAAAAAAAACAAAACCAAAAAGGTTAGTACAAGATCAGATAATCCAGAAAAGGATAACCCTTTATAAAAAGAAAATATATTCTTAATCTCCAAAATTTGTCCAACAAAACCCAAAGTTCAACGAGGACTATTCGATAAACAATTAGTCCATAAAATTCTTCAAAGTAAACCAAACTAAGATTGAAACCCAAATATTTGAAAGATTTAGTCACATAGTCTTCTAAGTTAAATTGTAACATTTATCTCCAAACAACATCAGTTGCTCTTAATGTCTCGTATTGAAAATTAATTAACCTAATCACATATCCTCCATGATAGGTTAACAAATTTCCATAGATAACCCAAAATCAACTTACTCTTAATTCATATAATCATCTAACTAAAAAGAATCAGTCAAACTAACAAGGGACTTCACGTAGTCCAGTGGTAGGCAATAAATACCAGTCGCACTTTGGTTGTGGGTTTGATTCCCGCAGCTTTGTCCGACGCGACGGGTTGTCACACGGTCTGCGTGTTGTCCTTTTTCCAAAACTATATAACTCTTAAAACATTCCCCAAAATGAGATAAAATCTACAAAAAAATTATAACATAATTTAACCTCAAGTTTATATCATGCCTTTCATTTTCCATCATATCATAGAGTAACCCATAATTACCTCAAAAGTAAGGATCATATAAACTCTAATGGTTACCTTTATAATTATTACCTGAACTTCCACATCGATTGTTCATCTCGTACATGATGCATTACAGAACATACCAAGGTTCATGTGGTTGATCATGACTCCTTGATAGTTGGTTTAGAACAACCGTGAGTTTCCTCATTGAATCCCCCATTTCATCCAGTTTCTTAATCATAGAACCACCACAGTTTCCTTCAAACCTATTGTCAATTTGGTTCCTGCAAGATCCATCCATTCACTAAAACAGAAATGTCAGTGTGAGTAAATCAACAAAACCATCATGTACTAATGAGGAAGATAACCACTAAGATATACTTACTTATTCACTTTATCTAAAATTAGGACTCTTTTCGAAATCCTAACCATTATGGAAATGTCACTTATGCCTAGAGAATACCCTAACATCTAAAGTTATCTAAACCGACCATTGATACCAACTATAAGGCCCCAGCCTTAAACCTTACATAATATTGAATTTAAATGAGTAATTCACTTTGATGATCTTTTCAGGTTTAGAGTTTTAGAGAATTAGGACATAACTATTACATCTCAAAAGATTACAATGTAGTCGCTTCTACTAGATTTCCATAAAATAAAAACTCTTAAAAAGAAACATGTCTAGTTCCATGTTTTAGGTAGCATGACTTTCTCTTGATCACATCCTTGACCCTATTCCACGCTAAGTAATGTGAAAAACATTTCAAAAACATGGGATGAACATAAAAATCCCATTAAGGGATACACAAAGAGTGAAAACTGTTAGTTTTTCAAAACAACAAGTAAACCACATATACTTTATCAAAGTAATACTTTTCACCTTTTCGAGGTAGTAAAAACTCTTCGCTGAAAAAAAAGTTCATTACATACCCTTCTGTAACCACTAGATTACCATAAAACCCATATAAAGATCACATAACATATAAAGGTAACTTGGGAAATAAACATACTTAAGTGGAATAACCATAAGTTCGACTTCCAAACATATCACTTAATGGAATAGCTATTCGGCCAACTTCCATACATACTTAATGGAATAGCCATACGACCGACTTCCATACCCAATGCATTGGAGGTTATAACGTAACCACCCATCTTGGTATTCACTACACCACCCTTCATATGGTTTATCACGTAACCACCCGTAAAATGTCCAAGTACTATAATTACACATAAAATATTGAAAATATAAACATTTCAATAACAACATTTCATTTGCAATCAAAATATGTAATTCCCAGATATTGAATTAATCAGTCCATTTTCAAAAACCATTTAAAAGAGATTTTTGAATCAAAGTGTCCCATACCACTTTGAAGCTTTTAATGGAATTATAATTTTAAAACATTAATGTCCATATAAATAAATACTGAAAACCATTTTGAAAACATTGACATTAAAGATAAATATTTAGAATAATAAATCTTTAAATCATTTAAAATGATATTTTTGTTAAATAGTTTTCAACAAAATGAGAGACTCTTGAATACAAATAATAGCGGAATAACATTTAATACGAACATTATAATATCATGAGAATAAAGGGATTCATGATATAATATTTCAAAGGACATTATACACACCATATAAGAGTGAATTGGTGCATAACAACAATGAAGTCTCAAAATAAATGTAAAATGAGATGAAATCCATTATAAAGAAGGTATCCTTAAATTAAGGATAAATCAATCTCATAATTATGTGTGACAAATTTAAATACACCCAATATAAGTGGATATTAAGTGTAAAACAATAAAAGGTTATTCACACATATTCAAAATATGACATATTCAATAACTACATGTTGAACCCAAAGAAATCGAAATTGGGTTTTGAAGTTCCCTTGGTAAAACTCGACAGCCTATCGGCGTCACATAAAATTTTACAAAAAGGGTTGATGAGAGAGATAAAGGGGATCTCATCACTTGGACCTAAAATTTAAATCAATAAGGATATAGGAGAACATATCCCAACATAATAGTTTGTGATTTAAAAGACATAACAAAAGAAGTCTTTTATAAAGAGGAGGGTGAGGGGTTCCCTTACCGACTTGGGTAACTTTCGAAACATACATCCCGTGAAAGAAGTACAATACAAAATTGATGTAAATACTCATAAATGAACTTATTGTACAAAATGAGTAAATTAATGGGCAGTACATACACCACTCAAAGGAAATTGTGGCAAATGTAGCATAAATCTCACGGGAATAAGAGTGGGATGAAAAATCCTTTACGAAAACTCGACAGCCTAACTGCGCCACAAAAATGGATTGATGAGATCAAATAGGGTCTCTCATCATATTAACATAAAGTTTACATAAAGAGTAATATAAAATAACATCCCCCAACATAACAAAGAGCAGCTCAAAAGAAGTGACATAAAGGAGAGTACTTAAAAAGAAATAGAGAGGTTAGATCTCTTACGAAAATTCAGCAGCCTAACGGCGCCACTCAAAACATCCAAAATGGATTGATGAGATAGAATAAGGTCTCTCATCATATGAAAATAAAAATTACAGTATGAGTAATATAAAATAACATCCCAATCACAAGAAATATGAGCTTAAAAGGAATGGCATAAAAGAGTGTTCTTAAAAAGAAAGAGAGGAGTAGGATCCCTTACCTCGGGTCCGACTTGACTCAATCGTTCTTTAACGTCATGAATAATAAACTTGAGTTAATTACTATTTGATTAAGAACCTTTTTAAAGTTCATTATTCCTTTTATATAACTTATTTCCATGTTATAAACATTATGTAATCATTTATGTTAATAATGTTTGTTTTGTCGATATTTGGTTCTTAAGTCGAAAGTGGACTTCTTACAACTACATGTTGTTCATGTGGTCAAAGGTTATTTATATCCAGAATGACATTCATGAATTGGATATAATATATATCATATATATCTATAATATACATGTATTTATAATATCACATAATCATTTAGAGGTAAGAAATGAAATGCACCGTTCATGGAGACGGTAAGCCGTACGTACGCATGAACGCTACTTTCATTTCCTTGTCATATTAATGGAACTAAAATTAAATGAGAGGTATGTATATTTTAATTACAGAATTATATTCATCATTTAGATGTATCATTCATCATATATATCCATTATATACATGTACTTATAATATTACATTACATTTGGGGATAAGAAATGAAATGCACCGTTCATGGAGACGGTAAGCCGTACGTATGCATGAACGCTACTTTAATTTCTATCTCATACTTTAATGGAAAGAAATAATAATGATATAGAGGTATATTATAATTTCAGTATAACATCATATATAATAACATTAAATACATCCTTTATACGTCCCACGTATGGCATTAACGAATCACATCACTTTGAGGGGGCGGTAGTCCGCACTTCCTTAAATGAGGATATCGCGTTTATCCATAATGAGAACCATAAAGGTATGCCCAAAAATAAAAAATACAGAATATTAAGGAAAACATAATAATATTATATATCATATATAAATATAGTGTCATCTAAATGTCCACCTTTGAAGGTGTTAAAAGAATGTTGAACAATCATCGTTTCGGGAGGCCAAAATTCACCATCCACGGAAACAGTATGTTCTTTAACCATTAGATGTAGGTGTGTGCAAGTGTAGCTCGAATCCTTATTATAAAAACATTCTAGTATATTTATTATACTGTATTTGTAACAAAATAAATGAATAAAAAGAGTTTATGGGTTGTAGATGAAAAATAAAACAAAAGGACTCAAGTAAAGAAATTACCTTAAAATCGTGTAACTCCCTTTGGTTTGAGCTCAAAGGCTTCATTGGGAAGACTTCTGCCCAACGTGAGGCTTCAATAAGGAAGAGAGGGAAGTGGAGAGACAAACTGGGTAGGGTATTTCCGATCCAAAGGCTTTGTGAGTGTGGGTAAGGAGGTAGATGTGGGGTCCTTTTATAAGAGGAGAGGAGGGGCACTCTTGGAAAGTAAAGAAAAGTCACTTTATTTTAAAATGATATTCGGATTTAAGAGATCCCAAATTGATATAATTATAAGATAAGGTGATAAGGGTACGAAATCCACTCATCCAATAAGTTTAGGACATTTTTAGGTCTTATATATTACATTATCTTTCCATTTTATTTAAATCGTTAAATAATGAGGTCATCGTTGCATCATCATGATGTCATAAATAATTTAATTTATTTAATGTCTAAAAATTATAAAACAAATACAATGATGTAGGAAATATTTTTAGCTTTCCAATGACTATTTATATTCAAACATCTGAGTTGTATAACCACATGTAAAAATTGTTTTAGTAAAACATTTCATGTTTGTGTCATTTTTACTTTAACATTAAATAAAAAGGTATTTATGTCATTTTCCAACCAAAGTGGCTCCATGGGGTCCCCAAGTTGACCCATGGATTTTCTTGGTCTGAAATGACACATAAAATGAGGTTAGTACATTGGTCAATCTCATCTCATATTATTAAAACCTTATTTTTACCGTAAACTACACTAATTACCTCTAATCGCGATTAAAAACTTAATAAGTTACTATTCACCAAAAAAAATTTAATCCCAATGAACCACATTTTACTTCTTAAAGACAACCATTTATGTTAGATTTTTGAAATTCAAAACACACAGATGGAAAAATTTCATTTAAATGAAAAATCAGTTTTTATAAGTACCACTTAGTGGTTTCACTATTCATCAAAAATTGAAGTTTATCAGAAAAATACCAAAACATCACCCAAAGATATATTTGATATTCCTAATTCAAAAATGATGTCTATTTTAAAAAATTCAAAACATATTAGTTGCATTAATTAATTTAATAATTAATTCCCACTGTCAGAGCAAATAGCGTGTTTTTATGAAACAATAAGTATCAAAAGATTGACACTAGTTTAAGTCCAATTTCAAAGTGAAATTAATTCCCACGACCACTATTGTATTAAATGGTAAAAATATATTATAATTTCACTTTAAAACCAATTCAAAATATAATCTAATCATATAAATAAATTATATTAAAAAGTGGTTTTGATTTAAAATACAAGAGTTTTCACTATTCATTAAAAATTGAACTTTTTTTGAAAAATACCAAAAATTTTCAAAAAGTAAATTTTGATGTCCCGATTATAAAGAAGAGTTTTATTTTTTCAAATATAACACATAATATTGTCAAAAAGTGTATTTAAAAGATGTTCGCCATCAAAAGGCGTTTAATCGACCTTTTAAAAAATATTAGAATGTTTACGCTTAAAATTGGATTCATTCACATTTTGAATTCTCTAACATTTATTATAAGAAGTAAAAATATTTGACAAACATATATAATAATTTTGTTGTTAGTTCTATTCATTCCTTCCATTACAATGGCTAGGCATTAACTTCCATTTAAAATAATATTATTTTATTATTAGAGTGCAACGTAAGATTCCCAAGAAACCCGTTGTTGCGTATTTGGTACGCCATCGAGCATAGCATCCCCGTTAAAGTAATATTAATATTGTATTCTCAAATATGGATAAATATAAAGATGTCATATTTTATATTTACCTGGGGTGTTACACAATCAATTGGTAACCTACAATTGAAATAGTATTCACACTAAATGATTGGGGATTCTACTGCATAAAATCATCTAGCATAGGAGACTCTCTCTAGGGAATAGTTTTTCCCAATGGTGTAGGGTTATTTTTCATAACATGATTAGTTTTTTCCAAATATTTTCATTATTTCAATTTTCCAATACGAGCTATCTTGGTTTCCATGGGATTAATACCTGTGTATTTTCCATGACTATTTATTTCATTCATTATTCTAGGTACCATTTCTAAATAATAGAATACACCATATTATCTCATAATATATAATTATAATTCATGTATATATCATAACTTATTTTTTTCATTGTATATCATAGAATCATAAACTTAAGTTACTTTGGGGAAATCATTACATTTAAATCCTTCATAATTAAAGGTAAATAAAATGTATATTTTCCTTAGATTGTCCACTATGTTTTTAAAACCATGATTTTAGTAAGGTCCTTTTTTTATGAGGTTACTCTGAGTCTAACCCAGAACACCTTATGAATGTTATTACTCATAAGTAAATTTGTGATAGAACCACATCCACTTCTAGTATCATGAAAGGAATGTATTACTAATAATCCCCACATATTCTCAAAATTACAAAAATTATAGGATGTCCTTGTATACTTCCTATTAATATCTATCTTACATTTTTTCTCCCAAATCAATGATATCTAAATATACTTTAAAGGTTATTTCTAAAATTACATTGATAAAAACTATAATTCCCCGACCCCAGAATCCTAGAAGTGGTGAATTATTTTATAAAATTGTCATGATTACAAGGAATCAAACAGTGAAGGAAAATTTATTTTTTACAGTCTCTGAAAGCTATATTATATACATGATACCCATAATACATTGGGAAAACAAAATAAAACATGATGTATAAAACACCAAAATAAATTACATTAATGAAATCTTATTCAAAGTTATCTTCTTCATAACTTATGATAAACAATATAATAAGGCTGAGATCAAGTTCTCAGTATAGTTATGTAAAGTGGAATAAAAAATTAACCAACATTATTAAATTATCATATAATGGGAAATAAATTATAACACATTCCATTCAAATAAGTAGATAAGTAAAATTCAATATGGAACGATAAGAAACTGATACAAATGTCATTTAATCAATAAACATAAATGAAATGTATCCATAGATATGCCGACACAAAATCTCATGGATAAATAGAATATGATATATATATTAATTTAATTCAAAATTTTTTGACATTATAACTTTGGTTCATGAGGACTTATACTATCAAGATCCATCCTTTAGACAATTTAAAACTATTGGTAGAAACCAATATTGTTTTTTCCAACGTAATCTTCACATGAGAACATGTCGATTCATCGAGGAGATGTATAAATTCTTGGATCCACCCACCATTTTATGTCACATTCATTCCTCATATTGAATATCAAATTTGATTAATAGATAATATTCCTTATCAAATATCCATATAGAATAAAAGTTACATATTTATCTAAAATTCCCAAATTCATCAAATAATTGTTAATGTAAAGATGGTATGTGAAATGACAGAAGGTTTAGGAAATAATAATATCCATTATAAAAATACTATATACTTGAGTAAGTTTATAATGATAAATTATTATATAAGGCAGTGATATTGAATATATTATCATTAATAACATTCTTGGGGAAAATAATTTTTAAACATTCCAAATTGTCCATTACCACTTTGAAACATTTGAATCGTAATCTCAAGAATTAAAGAAATAAAATCAAACATGAAATATCCTTAGAATACTTAGATTCATGATATAATATGAAAAATGTAGTATATTCACCAAATTAATGTGAATTGTAACTTAATAAATAAGTCTCAATGGAAAGTAATTTGATATGGAATTCCCTTAATGTAGCCTTCTGTTTGTTGTTTGACCTTAGTAATCATCTATAGTGCATAACAATATGTTACTAAAATATAAAATAACCATAATAATATTTATAATATCATATATTAATTCATTATAATATTTTTAACCTTTTTCTGAACAATATTTCATTGATTTTACTTTTTTGGGTGTCAATTTCCTAGTTTGCTTGAGTATGTTTTAATATGCTATTTTCTGTTATCATTAATTAGATCATTGTTTCATCAAACCCAAAATTTAAAACATGAATTATTTACATTATATATTCATTTTATATATATTTATAGTATTCCCTTATATTTGGAGATTAGAGATGAAGTGCACCATTTATGGAGATGGTAAGTTGTACGTACGGATGAACGCTAATTCCATGTCATTACTGCATAAAAATAATGGAAACTAAATTATTCATATACATATATTATAATTAAATGATAATATATATGTTATATATGTTATATAGGTTTATAAAAACCAACCATTATTTGTTCCATGTATTGTATGAATGAGTAATATCGGTTTGAGAGGGTGGTAGACCACACTACCCCAAAAAAATTATCATATTTAAACAAGATATATAAAAAAGTTATGCTCTAAATAAAATTTACTGAGGAGTAAATACATTATAAGTTTCATATATAACATATATATAAACATTTTGTTCATCATAATATAAACCATGATAGGTGGTATGGGAAAAATGAAAAATCGTCATTTTGTGAGGTAACAGTTTTCCGTATACAGGAGAAATATCATTGTTACCCATTAGATGGTGGTGTGTATAAGTGTAGGTTCAAATAAAAACATAATAAATACTAGTATATTGAGTATAATGGTATGTTTATTTTCTCATATAATAAAAATTTTATAGGGAGTGGATAATGAAAATGAAACTTAAAATATTGAGAGAAGATGTTACCTCTTAATAGGGTAGCATCATCTGGTTTATTCCAAAAGACACTCTTGGAAGAATTTATCCCTAAAGGGAGGCTTAACGGTAGAGGGAAGAGATGGTGAGAAGACATATGGGATGATATTGTCTCAACCAATGTAGATTTAATGGTGTGACGAATAGAGAGAGGTGGTGGCCATTTATAGGGAAGGAAATGTTCTCACATGGAATTTTTGAAAAACAATAGGCGTACAAATTTTCTTACCAATAAAATCATAACTAATAATAAAACTCATTAATGTGTGTTTTACGGCCTATATAGGTCTGAAAAATAGTTTTTAGACCAGTTTCTAGGTCATTTCATCCTTTAAGATAAAAGTTTGGTCCATTATTAAGATTAATTTTACCCTAATAATTACAATTAATATTAATTAATTTAAGTAAAATATTCGGTAAAAACTAATTTTACATTATTAGTTATTATAAATTATTATTATTACAAATATGGAATTCATTTTTCTAAATTCCAATCACATATATAGAATAATTAATTTAAAATTCATCCTGCATGCGGGACGAATGTGTGGTCTTTTAATGTAAGAACGTCTAAATGTTTTATAATTTTTTAAATTCTATTTTATAATGAAATAGAAACATGTCACATCTATTTTATAAATTGTTAAAAAAATATAACTTAACATTATAAAATATAATTATAATTTATCATTGTAATTAAATTATATGAAGAAGTTGTTTTGAATTAAATTTCAGAATTTTTTATTATTAATTAAAAATTAAATGTTTTAGAGAAATATAAAAACATCACCCTAACCTAATAATTATGTTTCTATTAAAATGAAGATTTTTATTTTAACATATTAAATGTATTAAAGGCTCAAAATTTTTATTTTTAATGGGTTCTCTATCAAAAGGCACCAAACCAACATTTAATAAATATATATTATTTTCCTAGTAATATTTGGTTTGTTCTTATCTTAATCCAATATATATTATATTATACGAGTTTAAAAATAATTGGTATGATATATAATATATTATTTTACTATATAAACTCTGTAAAAGTGTTAAAATTTAATTTACTATGAAAAACATGACTAAATAATGTTTTCTTTATGTTGTGTAATTTGTGTATAGAAAATATTTCAACCAAATATATATTTAAATATGTTAATATCTTAGGGTTCTACAAAAAAAATTGAAACATACCTTAAAACCAAATAATTTTTTGAACATAGCATGAATTTAATATTGAATTGTTAATAAATTGGTAAAAAAGAATATTAGTAAACTGTATTTGGTATGATATATATACATGTGTGTGTGTGGTTCTATATTATATTTCTAATAGATTTTAATTTATTATATAGAAGTTATGGAATTGTATGATGGAATTTTAGACTTAAGGTAAGGGATAATTTTCTCGATTTTACTTCAATGTGACATATGATATGTTATGAACCTACCTATTTTAATGATGTGTATATTGTAACACTATGTGTTGTTATGAACTAATTTTTCAAATAATTAATGTTTTTTATTTATTACATTATATTCTACAAAAAATATGACTTATTTATATGATATCAAATTTTAATATTGTGCCTCATGCAACAACACCTTACCTAGTGTTGAACGCATCACTACGTTTCTACGAAACAATATTTTGCTATTATAATTATTTAAAACAAGACAGTTAAAACATAACTATTAAATTTTAGAACTAGAATATTAATTACTAATTTTTAAAATTTGATTTATAATTTGTTTATATGAATAAACCACATTGATAATGAAATATACAATTTTTTTAAAGCCAATATGTTTTATAAATATTATTCTTTCCAAAAGAACTTCTCTTTTTGTAATTTTATGAACAATAGAAAATTAATGTTTGAAAAAATTATAAATTTAATTTGATAAACTAAGCCTAATTTTCTATTTAAAATTTTTTATTTTATTTTTGGGAAATTTTTTTGGGATTTCACTAAATAATTCTATTTCTGGAAGAATAATAAAAAATACAGAATTTTAATTGAAAACATCTTTTCTCATATAATTTATTTATATTTTTAAAATATATTATAAATTGGTTTCATGGTTAAATTAGTTCAATTGTAAATCATTAAATCAAATTTATTTCATTGTGATCAGTTTGACTTGGAAATTGGATATAGAACATTTCAATTTTCTAAACTTTTTTACAATAAAACACCATTGTTTCATCCCATCTATGAGAATAATTTTAAATTAATTTCTACCATATTTTTTATGATTTTGAAACAATTGATAAGATATTTTTAATTTAAATAATATATAATTTCAAATAATTTAAAATTAGCTTCCGGAAAAAAATATCTGTAAGAGAAAGAGAAATGAATTACCACCATTAATTTAAAAACAAGTTTTCGTAGTTGTTAAACATTTATCAAATAAGTATAAATGGATAAAAAACAGTCCAAAAGGCATTTTATGAACATTTATCAACTATATCCCGTACTGGATATAATATTTACATTTATTTTAGGAACATTATGTAATGGAGACCTCTCAATAGTGTTTACCTTTTTGTATTCACAATAATGTCACTCCTCCTCCACTATAAAAGGGAACTCATCAACATCACCTATTCACACCTCTCCAGCCCTTGGCTTAGACAAAAAAATTTCAAATATCATAAAAAATTTCCTCCCTTAATTCCAGAAGCCTTATAATGGCAATAACTCCAACCGAGGAACCCGTTAGGTTCTAACCAAAATGAGTTACCCAAAGAAGAGGTAATATCCTTAACATGAACTTTTGTTTTAGTTTTTTTGCACCACCTCAATTATTATTATTTCATGGTTATATAAAAACCTCATTATACTAAATATACTGATATATTTTTATGTTAATGGTATTACATACACTCACACCCACTTCTATCAAATTGGATACGGGGTAATCATTCATGTGTGCAGCGGACAATGAACACACAAACTGAAGTTGTTCATTTTTCCATTACCACCTTTCATGGTTCGGAATAATGATGGACATAATATTTTTAAATGATATTTATAGGATATTTATAATTCATTTATGATAATTATATTATTATATAACACATAACTTTATGATCTCAATTTCCTCTGAATACAATAACTTTTTTGTGGACATATGGACTACTACCACCTCAAAGTGATGTATTCGTTCTTACTTTACATAAAATTTATTAAGTATGGATATAATAAACATGTTTGGTTAATATTAAATAATAATTCTACTAAAATTATAATTTTTCTATATATCATTTACTTATCTTTTTTATTCCAATAAGACAATAAAATGGATACAACGTTCATGCACCCGTACAGACTACCGTCTCCATGAATTGTGTATTTCATTTACTATCCCAATATTTCATAGATAATTATTTATATAAATATAATTAATATATATGATATTTATATTTTGGTTATAATTCAGTATATTATTAAATCGTGACTTATAAAAAAGGACCATAATTATAAAAATTCAGAACACATGAAAAAAATAAAGCCATAATTACATAAAACATAACATTAAGGCTGAATTGTTTATAAATCGGTAATATGTTGTCAAAAAAATAATATATGGTATTAAATGTTTTAATATGATTATTTCATATATTTATAATATAACTATATTTATTAAACACTAGTCTTGAACAATTACGAAGAGAGTTAAGATATAAGCTATGGGGATTTCTAGTCTCTCTTTTATTTCTATGAGACTTAAGCCTTATTCACTTCTCATTTACTTGTGTGGTGTATATAATACCCATGAATTTATTTTGTTATTATTATAAATAAATTTATTGGTACATACATATTCATTTTAATATCAATATTTCATTTTGTTTTACATTTCAGAGTTTAACGAATTCCAAATTTATTTTTGTCTCAACTTTCCTTATTTGAAACCTCTGTTTTCTTATGAACATATATTATTTTATGTGGTGAATATACTACCATTTAAAATTTCATATCATGAATCTCATTATTTCTATTATTTTTATGCTTCATTTAATGTTATTCACTCATGGTTATTTTAATTCAATGTTACCAAAGTGGTAAGAGTTTATTTCTATAATTGCATATCTTATTGCGATTGTTTATGATTATAATTCCATTGAATATATATTATGAACCATATCCCAATAACTATCATGATTATTCTTATCAAATTTTATATATAATATATTACTTTATTGGTACCATTTTTTCTACTCCTTTTAGTATAAGTGAATTGTTAAATTATTTTTATGAAAATATAACGTTATTTCTCTCTTTGGTAGGAAATTTGTTTCATTCAAAGACCTTATATTCTAAAATTGATTTGAAAATATTTTTTAAATTTAAATTCATTTTTTTTTTTGTGAAATATATTTTAATAATTTTTAAATATTCTTCTTTAGGTTTTCTATTTGATTTTCATAGAAATTGTTTTTCAAAATATTTCTATGTTTTATGAAGTGTTTTTCCAAAAAAGGTTTTTTCTACAAGAGATGTATTTAAAATATATTTAAAAATTATTTTACCACAAAAATGACATAATTTGGTGTTACACATGACTTTATTAGAGTATTATAGAAATATTTCATTCTTATTCTGTCTTTGAATGGTTATGTTTTTTATGACATGTTTTTGATGAATTTTTTTTCTCTTCCACGGGTTATGCTAAGATACATACTTATGACCCCCACTTATTTTCAATAGTTATTTTTTCAAAAAAATATTTCTAAATTTGTCTTTTTCCATAGGTTATTATATGATGACATTGTTATGTTATCTATTTTTTATTTCATTGTTTATGATATGATGATTTTTTATGATTTTGCCGAATATATCTGTATGTTTTCATTATGAGATGGGTGGGACATATATCTCCCTCTAATTTATTGGGTAAATATTTATATCTAATGATATATAAATGGACTTAATGGGGTGTTTATTTATTTTAGTAAAGGTATTTTTTTTAATAATATCTTCTTGGGAGTTAACCTTAACAAAAAATATGGTTTAGGAGTGAACACATTCCACTATAATGGTCTTGTCATTATGCCTTAACTAATATGGAAATAATTATATATGGTTAAGTGTATTCCAAAATTCTATGTCTAATTATTATATTACAATTTCATATATTATGATCATTATTCCCTTATGATTTATGTCTAATAAAATTCTAATATTTATGTCAGGACACTTGATTGTGATTTTTGATATGCATGGTATAATATAATAATTCTTTGATCATGTTCTCATAATCTTACTCTCATTATTATGATTAAATATCTCCCTTTTTAAACATTACTGAGCATCTAATATCACCCTTTCCTATGATATATTTCCTCTAGGTTATTAATTTATGTGTTTTGTATGATATATCTAATAAGGATTATTATCATAGAGAACCCAGTAGGGGATAGTATAGATTACTTATTGACCTTTTTTTATGTGTCCATGATTCTAAAGGAAATAATATATTACTATATATCTGAATTGTTTTGTAATATACTATGTCTACCTCAAAAGTGATTTAAGTTTTATGTAAGAGAAGTCAGGTTCACACTAGTATATATTAGAGGAAAATTATAGTAATAATTTAGAGATCGGGATGAAAAGTTTTTGTGAAATCCCTCAACATTTCTATAAGAATATTTCTATGGATGAGTCAAAGTATAGGATATGGTCCTGGAATTTTGGTATAGAATATAGTGAGTGGTTTCCTAGAAATGAGTCCATATATGCATACTATATTTGGATGTGGATTTGGAAAAAAATGTACATAAGAGTAACAACCCTTAAAACAACATATTGAGCTAGACATAATTGGGAACAGGTTTAAGACAGAAGCCATACTACATACTTGGTTTGACATTCCGGAGGGAAATGATATAGAAATTCAAAAACTGTTTATAAACAATCATAATGGATTTAACTATATGATATCTATGAATAACCTTGGGTAAACAAAAGGTTTCTTAGATTAATTAATGAGTCATAAAAAAGGCATACTCTTTGTGATTTCCATAATTATGTAGTTTCCCATATAAGGATATTATTTTTTACACTATTATTTTTTAGCCAATGGATGTAATACAAAATAACCACATTAATACTATGTGCACCAGAAAATGAAATGATTATACTCCTGAGAATCTAAATTTTATTGGGTATGAAATGAAAAACCACATTTTTATGCTCACACGCCATTCTAAAGACGTGAATCTTGATATAATTACAAATTTTTAAAGGAGGGAACAATTTTGTGTTAAGTCCTTATTGAGAAAGCATCAAACTTATTTATGGGGGTATCCTAATTCACTAGTTATTGATAATGGGAAGGTTCCATAGAAAATATGTATTTTAGTTTCCAATGTTCAGAATAAAAAAATTCATTTTGTATTTTTATCTATTAGAATAAGAAGTATACAAAGTGAAAATTATAATTAATAATTATTGGAAACCATATGATATTGAATCCATGTATTGGGATGAGTTCAATGACATATTTTTAAATAATTTCATTACTTATATTCTTCATAGAAATATGGATAAGTTTTTCCTATATTTAATTAAATGGGAAGATGATTCATCGAGTAATTATGATCATACATTATCAATTATCAAGAAGTACACATCTAGAATAATCATCCACCTTAAATATAAGGTTTAAAAATTCTTCAGTTTATTAATGAATAGTCCCAAAATGGAATTATCCAATAGAGACATAAGTATTTATGATGAGATTATGCGTTATTCAAAATTGTATGAAATTGAAGTTTCATTTATGTATCAATATCATAGTTTTGAAGTAAAAAGGAATGTGGGTTTTAATATAAAATCTAATCCCTATGATGAAAATAATATATTATCTCCAATATTAAATAAGTTTGGGAGGAAACATGGTGAAGATTGTCTTATGGGTTCTAATAAAAAATTTAAGGATGGAAGGTAATGTCATCAGGAATTTTATTTCCATTGTGATGGAAAGAAGTTAGATAACAATGGTAATGGTGATAATGATGAAAAGTGTACACCTCCACCACTATAGTGCTTCAACTGTTAGAAGAACGGGAATTATGATTACAAGTTCTCAAACCCAATGGTAAATGATGGTGATAGATGTTAACAACCACTTAAAATGAGGGACTAGGTGAAATCTCATGTGATAATTGTTTCTGATGTGGGGTGTGATAAAAACATGGTGAAAATTTCACATACCATCCAATATAGAACTACTAATTTCTTATTTTTTCAGAATATATGCACTCTATCATGTCTAAAGAATTTTTGAAGGGTATTACCATTCCACCTAAATGATTTGATGTGGAATTTTCATTATCAAACATAAGTGAACATGTATTGAATCTCAATTGTCTGATTCTTCTCCAATTGGTGTTTGTGGGAATGTGAATCTTGCCAATATTTTCATTCTTCCTCTAGATGAATTTTATGTCATTATATGAATGGATTGTATTTCTCTGCATAAATCCCACATCAATTGTTTAGTAAGGGAAGATATGTTTGGTATTTCAAACCATCCTACGATCATCTATCAATGTGATGATAAGTTAGAATATCGTTATGAGAATATATTTAGTTTAAGGGTCTTAATTACAATTCAGACTGTGTTTTTAGCTCAAAAGGATGGGGACAAGCTCGATATCGTTGATATTCCAATTTTTTGGGAATTTTTGAATGTTTTATCAGAAGGGTATCCTATAAATACACAGAAATGTGAATTTGAGTTCTCAATAGGACTCATTACTAGTTCCAAACCAATTTCAAATAATCCCTATAGAATACCCATGATTGAGTTGTAGTAATTTAAGAGGAAACTCCATGAAAACCTTGACAAGTGATTCATTCAGCCTAGTGAGTCTCTTTATGGTGAACCCATTCTTTTTTGAAAAAAAAGATGGATCAATGTGACTATGCAATTATTATTGGAAACTATACAATATGAAGATAATAAAAAATTAACTTCTTCTCCATATTAATTTCTTTTTTTATGAATAGTGCATATATCAATAATTTTTCATGATTGAACATTATTCTAGATATCATCAACTAAGGGTCATGAAGTAGTATATTTCCAAGATTTAATTACATACAATGTATGTACACTACGAATATATATATTTTTATTCCTTTTGTACTTAATAATTCTTTAGCTATATTAATGGATATAATGAAAAGAGTGTTTTGAGATTACCTTTATCAGTTTGCGGTAGTCTTTATAGATGATATTCTTATCTATTCAAAGAGAAATGAAGAGCAAGAAAACCACTTGAGAATTATTCTAAAGACCCTATGGAAAGAAAAACCATATGATAATTTTACAATATGTGAATTTTGGATCCAAAAGGATTAATTTTTTGGTCATATAATATCAAGAGATGGTGTATTAGTAGAACTCTCAAGGACAGATGCTATTGAATGTTGACCTAGAACAACCACAATGACTGAGATCCATCATTTTCTTGGATTAATAAGATATTATCAATGGTTTGTGAATACTATTATCAAAACTATCTAATCCACCAACTAATTTAACATGTAAGGGTTCCAATTTCCTCTGTATAGAAGAAAGTGATAAAATTTTCATGAAACATAAGAGAAGGTTAGTCTGTTCACATGTTCTTACATTACCCTATAGTGTAAAAGGGTTTCTAATATATAGTGATGCATCCAAGAAGATATTAGGTTTTGTTATTATGTATTACAACATGTTTATAGCTTATTCCATGCAATAATTTATGTTTCATTTGAAAAATTACCCAACTCATAATTTATATTTAGCTGAGGAAATTTTTCAATAACGAAATAGATGAATTATCTTTTTAGGTAAATGTGTGATTTGTATAAAGATCATAAATGTTTAAAAAATACAATCACATTAAAGGAGTTTAATAAGTTCCAAAGAAGATTTTTTGAGTAGAAAAAATATTATGATTTCTTAATACATTTCCACCACGGGAAAGCGAATAAGGTGGTTAATGCTTTGAGTAAAACAGGATCATGCTATTTTATACATTATAAGGATCATGAAAGATCCAGTATTTCATGATTTGAAAAAATATGTTCCAAGAAATCATGAAAGAATGTGATAAATCATATCTACCTCAATTAAATGTCCAACACTCGGTCTAATTAACGATTCAAGAGTCAGTAGAAAAATATGTAGAATTGTAGAATAAGTTTAGAAATGTTCCTATGTTTAACCTTAATAAGGATGGAATGATATGGTTTAGTAATTGTGTATATGATTCACACATGATGAATTAAAAGAATGAGATATTATAATATTCTCATATTTCTTCATTATTGATTCATCCTAAATGTACGAAGATGTACAGAGACAAGAAACAATTCTTCTTGTCGGATGCAATGAAGAGATATATCATAGAGTTTGTATCTCGGTTCATGGTATTCCATTGTGTTATGTATGGAATACAAATGTCTAAGCCGATGTTGCATCTCATACACCTACCAAAATGTAAATGGGATAACATCAATATGGATATTGTTGCTGGTCTCCCCCAAAACATCTTAATGGGATAATTTTGTATTTTTTGTAGTCGATAACCTTACTAAGTCATAATACATTAATATTATGAAAGAACATTTCACTCTAGATTAGCTTACCATCATATAAATTAGGGGAGTGTTTTAGTTGAATGGATTAGGAAATTAAATTATATCTGATTGGGATCCATGGTTAACCTATAATTTATAGTTACGTCATAATCAACACCTTCATATGTAATTTATTTTCAACATTTATTATCATCCTCAAGAGGATGTTCAGTCTGAAAGAACAATCTAAACATCGGAGGATATGTTCAGATCCGTTTTGGTTGATTTAAATTGGGGCTGGGATCAACAACTTCTACTAGATGAGTTTTTCGACAATAAAAACAATCAGCTGCATATTAGGGTAAATTAGATTATGTAAAAATATTAAGTTGATAACTATTGGTGTGATATATAATTCAAATTTGGTAAAAAGGGTTTTCTATATTTATATCCCTATAAAAAGGATATGATATTCTAGAAGAAAGACAATCTATGACCTAGCCATATCGGTCCCTTTGATATTATTGATCACATTATAATGGTAGCCTATAACGTGGCCCATCAACCAAACCTTTATTAATTCCTCTATTTGTTCCATTTATCATTTTTTAGTACATACATACTAGACCCATCACATGACCTATACTTAGAGGCCATACCACTAGAGTGGTGTCTTTCTTATGAAGAACAACAAGTTGAAATTTTTTATCATATAGATAATTTTATTTGAAACAAGACCCCTCAACTAATCAATCTTTTATAGAGAAAACACCAATTTATGTAAGATATGTGGGAACATGAATATATGATGATCCATAATTATCATAATTTTTGGTATTATAATAATGATTTTCATGGGTGAAATTCATTTTATAGGTTGTATAATGTAACCCCTAAATTTTTTAAGAACCCTTGTTGGAGTAAATTAAATTTATTAGATGGATGCAATATTGGGTTTATAAGAAACAAAATTTTATTATTGAAATTGTTTTCGACAAGACAGTTATAATATAGTCAGAAAACATAGAAACATGAATAGTAGTGACTAATTTTAAAATATTATTTATCATTTTTTTCATATAAATAAAACATATTTATAATGAAATATATAATTTTTGGTAAAGTCTATATGGTTCGAAAAATATTATTCTTTTCAAAATAATAACTTTTAATATACTTTTATGATCAATAATAAATTTAATTTTGAAACATTTAGAAATTTAATTTGGTAAAATAATCTAAAAATTTTATTTTAGATTTTCAAAACTATCTTAAAGATAATTTTTGGGATTTTTCTAAAATGCTTTTTTATGAATAGTGAAAATACTGAATTTTATTTGAAACGTTGTTTTACGTCTAATTCGTTAAAATAGTTGAATTTTATTTTAAATTGGTTTTAGAGTTCAATAATATTAAATTTATATAAACTAATCCAATTCAATTGATGTTGATAAATTACTCATTGAAATTTGATATAAAAACTTTTCATTCTTTTGAACATTTTCAAATTAAAAGCTCATCGATTCATCTCGTCTACGGGATTAATTTTAAATTATTTTTTACCACTTATATATTTAGAATTTGAAAATACGGATTCTGTATTTTCAATAATCATAATATATTTTTTCTATTGTGGAAACATTATTTTTTGAAAAAAATATTTGTGAAAGAAGTTAAAATTAATTATAGTGAATATGATAAAAATGAGTTTACTTTGTAGTTATATATTTACCATAAAAGGATAAATTACATAGAACCCTATTAAAAATAATTTTTATAGACATTTATTTACCATATCCCCCAATTTAATGAAAATATAAAATTATTGGATGCACGTGATTTATGGTAAACCTCTCAATCATGTTATCATTTTTGTGTTTACATGATTGTCACTCCTCCTCCACTATAAAAGGCCACTCCTCCCCATCACTTATTAAAACCTCTCATGTCCTTTTTATCATCCAAAACCTATGAAAAAAATCCTTAAAACTTCCACTATTCATATTTTAATTATCACATTGTGATTAAGTCAAACCATGGAATCCCTTTGGCTAAAGCCGAAAGGAGTTCCCCAAGGAAGAGGTAACATCCTTTAACAAGAACTATTGCTTTATTTATTCCTTCACACCCTAACTTATTATTTTTCAATTGTAATATAAAAACTAAGGTATATTAAATATACTATGTTATTTTTATTTTAGGTTTATGTCATGAACTCACATCCACTTCCATCAAATGGGATACACCATCATCATTTGTGTGTATGAATGACTATTGCCTTGTGAAATGATGTTGTTTTTTATTGCATTACCAACCTTCAAGGTGGTTATAATGGTATAATATATGTATTTATATTATATATAATATTTTCATGATTTAATTATTTTTATGATATTATTATCTAACACGTGCCTTCAGGATTTAAATTTTATGGGAATACGATAACTTCGTTTGTGGACATGTGGACTACTGCCTCCTCAAATTGATATGATTCTTTCACAGTTTATATAGAATGTATTATGGGTGGGTTTAATAAAAACATTAATATATATTATATAATAATTTTGTTGTAATGATAATATATATATAATATTTACTTCTCTTCTTTCATTCAATTTGATAGGAAAATGGAAACATCATTCATATGTGTGTATGACCTACCATCTCTATGAATAGTTAATTTCATTTCCTATTTTTCTATTTTATTTATTATTATAAATAAATATTTATAAATTGAATATAAATATTATTTATATAATGATTATAATCCTTAATATTATGAAATCATGATATTATTAAGAGGTCCAACAATATAACAAATCAAAACACATGTGAAAAACAAAGTGGTTATTACCTGAAATGTAACTTTATCATGGAATTGTTAAAAAATATGTAATAAATAGTCATAATAAAATTATATATAATACAAAATAATTGAATTTTTTACTATAATATATGTATAATAATCTTATATTTATTATAATGGCGGTTTTAATGAGTTTCATGAGATTCAATACACAAGGTAAGGGAATTTCTACTCTCCCATTAATTTCTATGAGTCTTATGAATTATTCACCACTCATTTATTTTATGTGTTGTATATCAAACCCATGAATTTACCTTAAGATTATAATACTAAAATTAATGGGTATTTACATACCCATTTACAGACCTCTATTTCATGGGCTATTACAGTTCCAATGATTCCAAATTAGTAAGGTAATTTTGTCTCAATTTTCCTTCTTTGAGAAATAATTTTCATTTTGAACCTATATTATTTTACGTGTTGTATATAATGAAATTTTAAATATTATATCATGAATATATTTATTTTCATGATATTTTATTCTTTATGATATTTTATTATTTCATGTGTATTTGATTCAATGTTTTCAAAGTGGTAATAATTTATTTCAATAATCTCATCATTTATCATGATTGTCTGTGATTATGCTTCCATTGATGAAATATTATGAACTATCTCTCAAGAACTCACATTATTTTCATTCTCATATTGTTTTTCGTGATATCATCATGTATTGTTTCAATTATTCCTATTTTTGGTACTTAATATAATTCAGAAATTGTTTTTCAGATAATATGAATGTATTCTAACTTTGGCCAGAAATCTATTTTATTTAAAAAACATGTTATCTAAAAATGTTTTATATTTTTTTTAAATTAACATTCAATAAAATTTTAAATGAAAATAGATTTTAATTATTTTAAAATATTCCATTATAATTTTTCAATGATAGTTTCAAAGAAAAAGATTTCCAAAAATGTATTATGTATTAAAAAATATTGTTCAAAGTATAATAGTTATTTTCTTTAGGAAAAATTGTTAAAAAAATATTTAAAGGTTATTTGGAATATATGATTACATTACTTCATATTACTCATTACTTTTGAGGGATACGATCCTAGGATACCACCCTATTTTTTCTCTAAACGGTTATTCATTTGATTTCATGTTATTTATGAAACTTGTTTCCCATTTAACGGTTATACCGTGATATATACTTATGAAACCCAATTCTTTTAATAATTTATTCAATGATGAAATAATTATGAAATCTATTCCATTTCCACATGTTATTATATGATGACATGCTTATGATAACCATTATTTATTTCATGGGTTATGATATGATGATTTTTTACGATATTATGGTACATTTGTGTATGATTTAATTATTATATGGTTTGTACCTATATATACCTCTAATTTATTGGTCATTATTTATATCTCATGAGATAAAAATGGATGGAATGTGGTGTAAACACGGTTTAGTAAAGAACATTTTTGACTAAGATGGTCACGGGAGTAGACCATGACTACTGATATGGTTGTTCATTTAAACCATTCCACTAATATGGACTTGGAATTAATCCTTGAAAACTATGGTAATCATTTTATATGCTTATGTTTCATCCATATTTCCAATTCATATTCTTAGGTTACGATTTCACTGATTATTCTCTTGATTCCCTTATGATTCATGTCTTACGGAATTCTAATATTAATTCTATGAATCTTAATTGTGATCTCTAGTACGTAAGGTATGATATTCTTATTTTATTATATTTTCTTCATTCCATTATGCTATAATTTTTCTTACACGTATCCCCTGTTTACCTTTATGAAGCATCTGATATCACCCTTTCTTCTGATTCATTTCCTCATGTTATAATAAACTGTACTATTTATAATGTTTCTATGAAGGTTTCTTGTCATGGAGAGCCTAGTGGGAGATTATATTTTCCACTTATGGACCAGAATTTATGTTCATATTTTTTCAAAGTCACTATACAATTATGGTGTTTGGGCGTTTTTTCGAGTAACATATTATTAATTCCGAAAAATTCATGTAATTTCTATGTATGATATGTGAGGGTATCTATTCATAGATATACTAGTTTACATGTAGTATGATGAATTTATTTTTTATCATGATATTTTAATTTTCATTTAATATTATTATTTCATATAACATACAATACAATGTTACAAAAGTTTTAATAATTTTATGTTTCATTCCCATAATTTAATGGGATTGTTTATAATTATGTTTGAAATGATAAAATCATAATATTTATATCTAAGTTAAATAATTAATTTTATTATTATATGGTTTTTTCATGATACTTCTAATTTTCCCCTCCTTTTCCTCCCTTTTTTTACAGAGGAGTTCTAAACAATTATTTTCAAAAAACACATCTTTATTTCTATCTTTATTCGGAAAACCATTTTTCTTCAAAAAAACGTTTTCTAAAAGTATTTTTGTTTTCATAACCTCATAAAATTTATTTAGTAATTAAGTTTTTACCTATGATTGAATTTTTTTACAAATATTTTTGGATGGAATATTCATCTCATTTTCTAAATAATGGATATTTGGATTTTACTGAAAATGTTAACAGACTATTTGTTTTAATGTTTATGGTATGAATATAATTCTTCACCATAATGAAATTTTTTGTATACAATATTACTTTATGATTATCTATGTTTACATTAAAATAAAAATAATTTTTAAAATTATTTATGGTGTAAAAAGTGTTTTTCAAAGTAAAAAATTAGTTTTCTCACCAAATATTCCCAGTTATCATTAATAATCATTTTCCATCTAAGATAAAAATAGTAATTCTTCTAATGATTTATTAGAGATATGATCCAATGATACCATTAATGTTCGTTATTTTTAGGGTATTATATTTATGATAAAAAAAATTATGAAACATGTATCCCTTTCATATGTTATACTATGATAAAATACCTAACAATTTAATTTCTTTTAATGGATTATGCTATGATGAAATAATGAAATGATTGTGAAACCTGTCACTATTACATTGGTTATGATATGAATAATTGTTTATGAACCCCATTTCTTTTCATGGGTTATAATATTTTAAATTATTTAAGTTATTATGTCACACATAAGTATGATTTTTATTATTTGACAGTTGGGACCAATATCTTCCTCCAATGCATTGGGTGGATATTTATATCTCATGTTATAGGCAATACAAGAACGGGTAGTGAACCATGTTCTGAAAGGTACTTTGTCCACTATTATGGTATTGGGAGTGAAACATTCCTACTATTATCAATTGGAGAGTGAACCTATTCCACTCTGATATCATTTTTGGTTATCTGTGACTACAACTGAAATGATATTCTGTGCTTTTATATGTTATAAAAATTTATGACTTGTGGAATTTTTATTCTCTCATGGTTCATGTTATTTTGTTACATTATGATTCATGCCTTATGAACTAAAACTTTTTATTCCATTACTCAATATTGTGATATGTTATTTGTAGGGTATAGTTTTGAAACATTATTTTCATGTTTGCATACCTTTATGTTCATCCTATGCCAATGTATCTCAATTGTTTAACCATACTGGGACATTGAGGTAATCTATTATTCTGATTCCTTTCCCTTTATTATGTTGTAATATATTTTATATGATATGTCTAATAAGGTTTTTATTTATGAAGAACAAGGTGGTAAATGATGTAGCTCATTTATGGATCAAGGTTTTATGTTTTCATGTTCCCAATGGTGATATACTATTATGATCCACATGTGTGTGTTTGTGTAATTAAATCAATATCTAAAATTATATAATACATTTGTATGAATATACCAAGTCAATATATTTTTCATTAATGGATAGCTATATGTAACCAAAGAAACTACTTTTAGAAAACATTATTGAGACCACACTGGGCATGTTTATGGATAAGTCTATAGAATAATCATAGTCCAGGAAAATGTCCTAGAATTTTGGTAAAGGATAGATAAAGTGGTTTATAAGAAATTGAATCTATATTAGGAAATTTAATGTGGGGTTTTCTTTATTATATATGTACCTTGTCATAATAACTCTAAAATTGGTGCATTGAGTTGGACTCGATCATCACGTAGTGCAAGAAAATGGGCCTATATACAAAACGGGTTTGGCAATACCAAAGAAAATTACATGGAAATTTCCAAATACATTATAAAAATTCATGATGTATAAAGAAGATGATGACTATTAATGACCTAGGATAAACCTAATGGTCCATAGATTAAAAATGAGGTGTCGTTATTAAGATATCATATAAGTTATTTTTCATGTGTATGGTTTTCCCCACATTGTTTTTGATTTTTACACAATAATTTCTCATTTTAGTCAATGGTTGGAACCTGAAGGAACTATACTTCTGTTGAGTACCATGGATAACGAAATGATTGTACCCTTTAGTATCGAAATATTATGGGATATGGAATTAAAAATTTTAATTCTTTTATCATGAATACTTATCAATCTATGGATCATTAAATTCTTATAAAAAAAGTAGGGGAACAAATTCTCTTAATTAATTCATTTATAAATTATAAAATCCATTCGGTGGATCCATTGATCCTATATTTTTAATGAAATGGATCATAACAAATAAAATTTTATTTTCCATTCCTTGGTGTTTTGAATGTGAAAAATTCATTTTGGATGACTATCATTTTGAAGGAAAATAAAATTAATGGTGGAATATAATCATGAATAAAATAGTAAATGATCAAATTCAATCCCTATAATTGGATGACTTAATTAAATTATTAATTCAATAATTAATTTCCCCATATTATTCATACGGTGATGGAGAAGGAGTTCCTTGAGAAAAAATTGGGTTTTGAATCTATTGGTACCAATGAGGAAAATTTTAGATGACTTGTGAGGTATAATAATTCTATTATCTTCTGATATAAATTTAAGGTTTACTGATTCATCAAGTAGATTAAAACCAATTTATAATAGGGTGTTGTCCATAAGAGGAATTAGTATCTCTGAATTGATTGACCAATGAGACATTAAGGTGGAAATGTAGGTTTGAGTTATGTATCAATCTCAAGGATTATATATGATTATAAAAATGGAACTTAAATAAAAATATATAAACCATATAGGGATGAATATGATATTTCCATTCTTAATAAAGTGTGGGAGAAAACATAGAGAATATTCTATTATGGGGACTAGAAATTGTTTTATGTGGGGAAGAAAAGTTCACCAGGAAATCAAAGAACAATGTGGGGCTAACATGCTCGGTAATGATGAAAATAGATAGAAATATACATATAATGAACCACCAACACTATATATCATTAAATGATATGTTTTTTATAAATATTATAACTATTTCCCAAATATGAAGGACAATGAAGACTACTGGTGTTACCAACCTCTTATGTCGAGGGAAAAAGGTAAATCAGATGTGATCATGATTTCTAATGAGGGATTAGATAGTTATGTATCCATATGTACACATACCATCCACTCTATGATGGTTAATGTATTATTTTACTCTGGATCGACCCATTTACTCATATCTGAGGAAATTTATATTGGTATATGGATGCAAAAAAATTAATATATATATAATTAGTAGTGAAAATCCTTAACGGTACAACGATCAAATCTTAACTATATGATTATTATCTTCTTGAAAAATTTTAGTATGTGAATACTATATATATTTTCACTATTACTCTTATAAAATAGAACATTGTCTTTTCCAATGATAAGATTTCTCTAATTAAATCCCAGATCGGTTTTTGAGGAATTGAAGTTATAGTTGATATTCCAAACTAACATATGATCATATAATAGAGCATTGATAAATATTAACATCAGATAAAATATATTACATCATATAGTTTTTTATTTTTATTAATGATAGATGTTTTTCTCAAATGGTTAGGGAGAAAAAAACATTGATTATATTCCTATTGTGTGGGAGTTTTTTATTTCATTTTAAAAGATTTTCCAAGCCTTTGACAAAAACATGAAGCTTAGTTCTCAATAGAACTATTGCATAGAGGCACGCCTATTTCCACGAATCCTTGTACAATGGAACTGATTGAGTTGATGGAACTGAAAATTAAACTCTAGTATAACATTGAAAATGGATTCGTTCGGCATGGTGTGTCACCTTGGGGTACACTTATTAATTTCATAAAAAAAAGAAATATGGGCCAATGGAACTCTACATTGATTATAATGTGATAAATATGATCACTATAAAAAATAACTCATAACCCATATTTATTACCTTTTTGATCAACTGCATAGACCTCAATACATTTCCAATATTGGACTTAGTTCGGGTTATAATCAATTGAGGTTCAGGAAGTTTCATATATCCAATACATAATCTAGTATGAGGTATGGAAAGTATGAATATATAGTGATTCCATTATGTATTTTTAATCCTCGTACTATCTTCATATATTTGATAGATGGAGTCTTTAGATATTTCCTAGATCATTTTTTCGTAATCATTATAGATGATATTGATATTTACTCAATGGGAAATGAATTTCATTTTGATCACATAGAAATTGTACTAAATTCCTTAAGGAATGACAATATATATGGTAAATTTCAAAAGTTATTATTATGGCTATAAAAAATATCATTTTTGTGTTGTGTAACCTCCTAAGATGGTATATTGGTAGATTCATCCATGACATAGTCTATTGGTGTTGACCTAGACCAACCATGGGGTTTGAGATTCGTAATTTTTTTGATTTTTCTAGAGATTATCAATGGTTTGTTGATAATTTCCCAAAATTATCTAATACTCTCACTACGTTAACTGTAATGTGATCCAACTATCTAGTGATCAGTCGATGTTATGATAATTTCATTTAAAATAAGACAATGTAAAGAAATTCACCTATTATTACAATAACTTGTAGTGGATAAATGTTATCTAATATATATTGATTCATATAATAAGGTAATAGGATGTTTCATTATACAATATTACATGGGTATAACTAATTATCCATGAAAATTTAAGGTCTATGAGAAAAACTACTTGACTCGTACTTTGGTAATTTTTGAATTGAAGATATAGAAGTGATATATTTTTGGAGAAAAGTGTTCTATATATATCTATAAAAAATTCTAATGAATATATTCACATAGAAGGAATAGAATATGTCATAGAGAATATTGATAGAGATGATTAAAGATTATGACTGGTCAATAAATTACCACTATATAGAGGTGAATAAGGTGGTTAATTCTTTAAATCAAAAGGATAATTCTATATTATCCATGATGAGGATCAAAAAAGATCCAATATTTTTATATTTTTAAATGATGGATCTTGAAATCTAGAAGTAATGGGGAAAATTTCATCTTACTCAATTTAATATTCATCCAAATATCTTAGTAAATATTAATGAGGCCTAAAAGGATGATTTATAATGACAAAAGAATGTTCTAAATGTTCAGTTGTTTAACTATGGTGAAGATGTAATGACAAGGTTCACGAAATGTGTTTGTGTTTTTATCCATACAATATTTGAAGAATTATTTTTTATACTATGATAATATTTCTTCATTCATTATTCATCTTGGTGGTACAAAGGTATATAAAAATTTGAAAGATTATTTCTAGTTGTATGGAATTAAGATAGATAACATAATGTTTTTATCTAATTTCAGGATTTGTCATAAATTTATGGTTAAGAGATAACTTTCTAGATGATTTAACATCCATTACTTATACTAGAATATAAATTTTAAATGATCATCATTTATTTTGTCACAGTACTCCCAAAAACAACCAAATAACATAATATTGTATTGTTTGTAGTCGATCTCATAACAAAGTTATAACACATTATCTCTATCTAATGATCATAATACCAAAAAATACATTAATAAAGTGTAAATGTCGCATAAAGTACTGAATTATATTATATCTAATTAGGATCACAGTTTCTCCCCAATGTTCTGTTGAACTCCTCAATATGATCCTGATATGGATTTATGTTTCAAAAATATGTACAATCATCAAAAATATGTTCATTCTGAGGGAACAATTTTATCTATAATTTATATTATGAGAACTTGTTATTTGTATTTCAAAGGTGGTTTGGATAAACATATCCCACTAGTTCTGTTTTGATATAAAAATATCTTTCACTCAAGCATTTAGATGGATCTATATGAATCACTCTATGTAATGATGTGTAATGATCCAATGTGATATAATGAAATTAGATAAATAATTGTATTGGTCCGTGAGATAGTAGAAGAATTGGAATATAATGTTTGAGTGATTGAGAAACACATAATAACATATTAGTGTCTGCAAAAAAATATACTGACAATCACTGGTGTGATCTAGAATTTGAAGTTAGTGACAATGTGATTCTAAGAATTTTTCTATGGAAGAACGAAATGAGATTCCTCATAAAAGATAATCTAATACATATTTATATCAATCCTTTTTAAATCCATGATCAATTTGATATAGAATCCCGTTGGTTGGTACTTCCACCAAACATTTCCCAAATTCAAGATGAGTTCCACGTATCCCTCATGATGAAGTACATACATGAACCTACAGATGTATTGAACTCATAGGTTGTACTGTTTGATTATAATCATTATTATTAGGGAAAAATCATAGGGACTATAGATCATACAATGAATGTACTATGAAAAATTGAAACTCCCTTGGTCAATGTTTTTTAGTGAAACCACCTATTTAAATATGATATGTTGGAACCTAATGAAAATGATAAGGAAAAAGTATCCTCAATTTTGTTGTATCAAAGTAATGAATATTGAGTAAAAAATTCATTTTAATGGGGGTATAAATAAACACCCCATGTTTTCATGAATTATTTTATTCAAATAATTTTAATTTAATTTATATCTTGGGTTACACATGACAACGAGTTTATCTTTTAATACATGTGACACAGTGTTTTAACAAAACCTGGATATATTAGACTATTTTTCTTAAAATGATATCATTTTAAAATAATCATTAAACATAGAAATATGAATAGTAGTAAATGATTTTAAAATATTATGTAAAACACTTTTATATTCAGAAATCATATCGATGAAAAAGATCTAATTATTTTTAGAGAAATTATAAGTTTTTTAAATTCTATTTTTTTTTAAAAAAAATTATTCCTATTATTTGAAAAATCATAAAATTAATTTGGGAATCATTTATAAAATTATTTTTCAAAAACAAATTTCATTTTTGAAACATTCATTTAAAAATTATTTTAGGTTGAATATTTTAAATTATTCGGAAAAGATTAATTTATCAATGAATAGTGAAAAATATTGACTTTTTTTAGGAAATTACCTTATCATTTTAAAAAATTATAATGTTATTTTAAAAAAAATGGTTCAAAATAAATATTAACCTAATTAAATATCATGTAATCTAATTTATATTGATTTAATTATTTTAAAATTTAATTTTATATAAAATGTTTTAAACATTTCATTATTTTTCACTTTAGAAACATACATTCTCAAAGAATATGTGGGTTTATTTTTAAATTAACATCTTTCGCATATATTAATGAAATTTAGAAAAAAATTATAAAATATTTTTAGTCATAATAATTAATATTATCTAATAACTAAAAATATTTTTTCACCGTAATGAATAGATAACATGGTAAAATTTATATTCCAAGGTAAAGGTAAAAAATTAGGATTACCGGGGAGTTAAACTAAAAATATTAGTTGTTAAAATAACACAAAACATATAAAACCCCATTTTAATTACATATTTACACCCTTTAACTTATATGATCTTGAATTTCCAATTTGGGAACCTTTTTTCTTGTGAAAATCATGGGTACACTTTTTGTTCTAAAAAATTACATGTGTGCCACTCACCCCACATATAAAAGGTCACACGTTCTAATCTTCTATTAACAATTACAAAAAACAATATTTAAGAAAATAAAATCCAAAATAAATTCATTACGTACCTAATACCATCCTAGAAGTTTTTGTTTGATAAATTCCACCTATGATTTGTTTTAGTGAAAACCAAATGATGTTGTGTGAATAAGAGGTAAATTTCCTTACATAGAATTATATTTTATTTATTCCACCACATCATTAAATTATTTTTTTAACCAAGATGATATAATAACCAAATTATTATAAATATGTTTAGATTTTTTATATTATTTTTATGGTCTAGAACTATATCCTCATCAATCAAATGGGATATGAAATCATCATTCGTTGGTACAATGGAATACTACCTAACAAACCAATGTTATTTGTTTTCCATTACCACCTATAATAGATGGATGTAATGATGTATTAATTATTTATATATTATATATATGATATTATTGTAATTATATAACATTTATATCCCATATACTTTTATATTATTCATGCTATGGGAATATGATAATTTCGCATGTGAATATGGCGTACTACCACCTTGTAAAGTGATGTGATTCGTTAAGACTTTCCATAGAGTGTAATAATGGGTTTTTTTGTTGAAAATATGTGATATATATGATCAAAAAATTATTCATTATTGGTAATATATTACTTAAACATATTTCTTTCTATCATCGGAATGAACGGAATTAGAGTTCATGTGTAAGTATGACTTTCCATCACCATGAATGGTGTATTCGATTTTCTATCCCTAACACATATAGATTAATCTTAAAACATATATACTGAGTATATAAGATTAATATGGAATATTTGTTATTATTGAGAATATGGGACCACAATAAAATTAATAAGACCAAAAATAATATATAAAAACATACCAGAAAATGAAATTAGTTATTTCTTGAAACATTAATTTAACCAGGAATCATTAATTTAATGGTAATATAAGGTAATGAGTAAATAAAATATTGTATAATATTTTTAAATATATATTTATGGTTCTATAATATATTTGTAAAAATTTATATATTTTTAAAAAATATGTTTCAACGCGTATGATGGAAGTTAAGACTTATGTTAGGGATTTTTTCCTTGAATTTCCTCCCATTAGATATATTTTATTCGATGTAGCTATATTCTTTTATGATGTGTATTTATAGCCCCTATTAAATTTAATATCATGAATATATTTTTTTTCTCATTATATTTTATGTTTCATTTAATATTATTATTATTTTGGTCTTAGAATTCAAATTAACCAAAGTGGAAAATATTGTATGTCACAATCTCATAATTTATTAGGATCATTTATGAGTATTTTTCCAATGATAAAATCTTATGTTCTATATTTCAAGAGATTAATTTTGTTTCTTATCCCTTATTTATGTCATGATAATGCATTTTTTCCATCAATTTCCATTCATTATGTACTTAATAGTTCTAGATAATGCTTTTAAGAAAATTGTATTTTTTTATCTTCTTTCAAAAACCCATTTTTCATCTAAAACCAGGATTTTTAAGAGTGTTTTAAGAATAATTCTAAAATTGACCAAATGTTTTTTTAATTAAGTTTTTGTCCATATTTAACATTTTTTAAAAAAAAATTTAAAAGGAATTTTCATGTCATTTTCCAAACAATTCCTGTTTTGGATTTTATAAAAACAAATGTGAAAGGAATCACTATTTTAATGAGCACATCATGGAAGTAATTATCCCCCATCATGATCAATAATTAATTGGAAAAATACATATTAATATTACATGTTTATATTCAAATAAATATATTTTGAAATATATTATATTTGAATAAAATTAGTGGAATGTTATTTTCCTCAAAAAATGTACCAAATGATACCTCAAAATCATTTTTAATATATGATGAAATTCATTTGTGACACCTATTATTTATATGGAATATTATCCAATGATAAATTTATTATTCATTCTATGGATTATATAATTTTATGATGATATGATTTTTATTAATCTCTTTTCTCTCCCATGTGTTATAAAATGATAAAATTATTATTTAACTTCACTCTATTCATGGTTTATGATTTGATAAAATAATGAAATGATTATGAAACATACATATTTCACATAGATTATGATATAATGAAGTATTTATGAGACCCATTTATGTTCAAGGGCTATGATATGATTAATTGTTTATGATCATGAGGAAAACACACATATAATTTTCATTATGATATGGGTGGGACCCATATCTCCACCTAATGAATTAGGTAATTATTCATATATCATATGATAGATAGGAATAAAATGAGAAGTGAACCGAGTTTATTAACGAAATTTTCTACTATTATTATCTTGGGAGAGAACTGTGACTGCTATGATGGTTTTGGGAGTGAACCAAGTCCACTATGATATCTTTGGATATAAACCTTGATTTATATGAAAATTATTTTGAATTATTATTTATATGGGATAATTATATGTATTATAATAATTTTATGCAATCATGTATCATTTTCATTGATTGCATTTGGATTCATGTCTTATAGACAACCAAAATATATGTTATCCCTTGTATTTATTACACATTAATTCATGATTTACTACATACAGGTACACATAATACAACCCATAATACCGAGGAGTATAGTTATATTTTGTAATTATGTACAAGACCTGACATTTTAAAACATGGTATACATTTTCATTATTCAAAACATTATTTACATGATAATATTATTCGATCATTTTTAAAAATTCATGGGATAAAATAGGTACATACTTAAGAAATCGGTGAGCAATAAATCCCAATATAGAAATAATAAAATAATAAGAATACAAATTATTAGATGTTATGAAATAGGCATTTCAATGGGACATAAAAGGGGTTTCAATCATAAACATGAACATTAAAACATTATATTGCATGATAAGATAAAGGCAACTTGGGAATGTCGAAACAACATAAAACATAACATCATAATCATAAGTTAAGTCCAACCACTAAGAAAATGGAAAATAATCTTCTTAGGATAACCTCTCATGCACCATACATGGAATCTTATGAAACTAAAACAATACCCAATGCGTTGGGGTAATATCTGGGTGAACCTATAATAATTATATCATGTACATGCATAAGTTTTACACATATATCTAATAACATTAGAAAATTTTTCATAAAATTTAATTATATAATCAAAGAGTTTGTAATAAATACATGTAATTCCCCAAAAAATATTATAGTTTTTTCTAGTTGAATACACTAGATTGGAATTAGCTATGGTATTCACAATAAAAAAAATTTGGCATGGAAAATTTGTTGGGAAATTTTGATAGGATAAAGGAAATACATAAAGCGTCATAAAATGGTTTAATAATAGACAAAGGGGTCAATCATCATTTAAATGTAAATTCCACTTTAATTTGGATGAGTAAATCATATCAAAAAATTATTAATTAAATGAAAAATGGAATAAATTTAAAAATATGCTTCAATAATGTGGAGAAAAAGTTGATCGCTTACCTTGAGAGGGAGATTCCAAAAGCATGGGAGAAGTTTCTTGAGGGAATATATGAACACTAAGAGGACTAAATATGGGGTTAAGAAGAGGAAAGACATGAAAAAATGAATTTTAATGAAGGAGAAAGAGACATTTTGTTAGATTATATAGTAAAACAGAGTAGAGTTATTAAATATTTCCCAAATATAGGTTTTTGAATCTATATATCAAATTAATAAAAACAAAAATAATCCCATGGTTTTTTCCAAGGGTTTATTCCAAAAAAGACTGGTTTTAATTATTTTATAAATATATGGTCTAAATGTATTAAAACATTACCCATGGTGATGTGTAATTAGGTCATGTTCTTAAAAAATCAATCTAAAACCTAAAAATATAATATAAGGTTTGGATGATTCAAAGAGGATTTATAAAATTAATAAAATAACAAAAATAAAATATTAATTTAATTGAAAAAAATATATTTTGTCTTATATACCATTTATATAAATAATTAAATTAATTTTGGGTCATATAATTTCATAATACATATTATATATTTATATCATATTCAATTTTTACCTCAAAATTTGAATGCCACTGAAAATTATGAAAAACTCACCCTTGGATAATTTTTATAGGTTAATTCCAAAAATAATATTTATTTCATTAAAATAATTTTATTATCCTTTGAATTTTCACTCCAAAAATAAAATCGACATTTATTGTGAAATTATTGTTTTTAACAATAACATTTTCGGACCCCTATAAAAATTACATTTAACTTCATATATATTACATGATCATTTTTATTTAATAAAAAATTATTTGATAATAATATTTTCTTGAAATATTATTTATTTCAAAATTCTATAAATTTTGAAAAATAAATGTCTTAATTTAAATTGAATATTACAAATAAAAATGCATTATTTTTATTGTATCAAAATAAAAATCGATTATAAATTATCAATAATAAGAAAAAAATTATTCATTATTTTATAAAATATACATATTCTTATTATTAGTTTATTTATGGATAACACATTATTACATCAGCAAAATTCCCTAAGGGTAAGGTGTGTGATGTGAATATTTTTATGGGGCGGGGGTCAACATACCCGGTTTGGTTCATGACCTTGATGAGCTTGAACATATCCTGAAAATGGTTTCCATGATACTTTAGTTATAGGATCTTGAATTAGGCTCAATTAAGTTCAAATCCTAGTAAATCCACCTTCTATTGAAGCTTTTATAAATAGTCTTAATATGGTATAGTCCGACTAGTTTGGGTCAACACATCCTTCATCTCTACCAATTGGATTTTTATAAACATTATATTTACACTAATTATAATGTCACTAATCACCAGCTATATTAGCAATGGTTATCTAGTATATTGGCCTTATAAATCCAATGGGATTTTATAAAACCAATGAATATCGTGTGTTTTTAAAACAATAATAAATAATAATACATTTAATTAAATCATAAATGGAATTTTACTTATAAATGTTTTGGTCATTATTATCATACCCCTTCATAAATTTCTCTCTCAAAGTTTTTATTCCATGCACTAAGAAATATGTATATAAGTTTTTTTCATCACCTCCTCTACTTCCCGTGCTCCATTTTAAAACATGTCATTATCTATTGCACTGGGACCATGTGCATTGTCTTATTTCATATAACATTGTATCTATGTTTGAAAATGTTTAACAGCTACTCCTCATATGAAAGATCATTATCCAATGGTACCAACTAAATATTTTCCACATTTGAGGTGATTATTATGTAATTTAAAAAATAGTAATACATTGAACACATCATGAACATGAGATAGGTTAGTTGGGAAATATATTTGATATACCACTACATCACTGAAAGAAAGCATCTTAATAGGATAGATGTATCATGGATTAATCGTTCCCTTATTCCCAAATATCATGACTATCCTCTATAGACATCTGTGGAGGAATAAATTTATCAAATCTCAAACTTATGGTCCCATCATGGATTTTCATCATATATCTTCTGTTGACTCTAAACAGCACTGATGAAATTTTGAATGGTCTTGACCTCTTTCACTATTCAACCAACCATTTCAAGTCTTATATGTTATTATTCCCAAAATTCATCATTGAATGCATGTGCTATACACATCTCACCAGTAAAGGCTTCATAGTGCGCATTTTTAAGGCTTGTCTTGTTATTTTATGAGAACTTCTCTAGGTAATGATATTCATCACATCCTCATTTGTTGTAAACTGAGAATTCTCGCAAAATACCCTCGAGTATACTGATTGTCCACTTAGATAGGAGATCAAATTGAGGGTGATACACTTTACTAAATCTCAACTCAGTATTTCGATAATTTTTATGGATCTTCCTTAATATTGAATAAAATATTTGGTCTCAATCAGATAAAATATACAATAGTGTTCCATACAGTGTCACCACTTCTCTAATGTATCTGATTGAAAATTAGTCGTGTGAGAAGTCCTCACGATTTTCAATGAAGTGTTAAAACATTATAATATTATCCACCGCAAGCCATATAGGATTATTTCATATTGATTTAGTAAAAGGAAAAGTGATATAATACATTGTTGTGTTTTCCAATTTTCGTGTATGTGTGGATGGTGGTTGCATAATCCCCTTAGATTTTTTCCTTTCATCATTCACCTTCTGACCTAAAAGACACCTTCATGTATATTCTTATTGTCTCCTCATATTTTCCAAGAAATAGATCTCTTGGATATCTCGATACATATTTGTTCTCCATGGATGGATGGATAAAGTATAGATATGATCATCATACTAAAACTCCTTCTTTAACTCGTGATTTTAATGGTATACATCATCATGACCCAAATCTTACAACTCTTTTTTCATTAATTATGAACGATGAGGATTTCCCATATCATTAAACTTTCACCTTCTACTAAATTTCCACATCATCTCTTTAAGCATCCTTTGTATTCTTTATAAGTTTTGGTTGGGAAATAAATTTTGAAAGTATTGATGATTTTCCCTCCTTTATGATCCCCATGTCCATCATTTTCACGTATAATATGTTTTGATAATTCTCAATTCTCATCAATGATAAAATTTGGGATTATTTCATAGTTATAGCATCATAAATATTTTTTTATTCTAAGGATAGAATTTTAATGATGACTAGCAGTTGTTAATCATCTCTACACATATTTTTTGTGGATATTCAACTCTTTATAGGTTAATATATAATTGACTATCTTATGAAACATATATATTTCACACATCTCCATAGAAGATAATGTCACCATATTTTCAATGTACATATCACTATAGCCAAATCATGATCATGAATTAAAAATTTATGTTCCTAAAATTACAATTTCCCTAATGAACATGCTATCACATTTTCATTTTTCATTAACCAACAAGCCATGTCTTACTTTGAAGCATTGTTGTATTCCATGAAAAGATCCCCACGTGTTGGTTCCATATGTATAAGTGCAAGGATAAGACTCTTTTTAAAGTATAATAATCTATTTTCCCATTCATTATTCCAAATAATCTTCACTACCTTTTGATTTATCATGTATATAAGGTTTTACAATTATGATAAATTTCTCAAAAATCAAAGATAATACCCAGTTAATCGAAGGAAAGTACATTTTTTCCTCATTTTGGATTGTCTTGGATATCATAAAATTGCATATATATTTTTGAAGGGTCCATAGATATTACATTAATTTTCATAATAATCACAATCAAGGATACTTCCTTCAACTAGAAGTCATATTTTTTGTAGATTACAAACAAAACATCTACATTTTCTATTCATTAAAATACTACTTATATGATCTTCTTGATCCTCCATGATTTTTAATAATGATATAATATTTTCTATAAATTGTTAAAAAAATTCTTTATGTAATATCTAATGACTCTATTCAATATTCCATGAAGATTCATTTATCACTAGTGAGTCTAAATGGAATACTAAAAACTCTTACTGTCTATAAGTTGTATGAAAATTATTCTTGGAGATATCCCCCTTCATCACGATTTCTTGATAATACATAGATCAACAAACAACCTTTAAAATCTATTAGGAAACATGTAGATGATTGAATAATTCATCAATCCATGGAAGAGGATTCTTGTTCATTTTCATGATCTAGTTTAGCACACAATAATAAATGAAATGTTGTAGTAACCTATCATTCTATATGAGGAAGAGGATTGGTGCAGCCCATGGTTAAGAACAAGGTCATATAAACTATTAATCAAGATTATTTTATATCGGTTTCTTCAACTCATCATGTTCAAAAATATCCATTCTATACATAGTCGTATAAAATTAAAACACCACCGATATAAGAATGATTAAAAATTCAACCTCTGATGTTGAAGGAGGATTTAGAAATTTTATGGGAAATGCATTAGTGTATTCCCTCACAAGGGAAATTTCATTAGGGATGATCTTTTCTTTAGACTCAATTATTTTACCTAGATATGCATACTCATAAGGAAAGAGTATCTGTTCTTTGGATTTTGGTGCTAAATAATATTAATCCTCCACCTTTTTTTTATAGAATCGGTAGATGATTCAAGATACAAGGAGTTATTCCCTTATCACATATATTTTTTTGACTCTATATAAGGAAATCCAATCCATACCTTGAATTGTATTAAATTCCAGTAAGGGGAGTATTAAATGGTTCACTAAGATTATCATCCCACAGAATTTCATAGGGAATGAGTAATATGTATGGGATATAAAAATATGCCCATTTATTATTTTCATCGACAACTATACTCCCGTGATACATGGTGGTGTTTTAATAGTTCTAATAAATATATCTGATATAAACCAATTGAAAAAATTATAGTAAAAAGGTAATTTTTCTATAATTGAATGAATAAATATTGTACCTTTCACCACTTCATTATCAGGATCCACCTCATTAGTTTTGATGGAATAATATCTACCTTTATTCCATGGATGTTGTTGGAATTGATTTTATCTGACAAACCTTATCTTAGGAAAGTGGTTTTCATTGTGTCCTTATTCATCATAGTTAAAAAAATGTAAAATACGTGGAGGGTGGGCCGGAGAATTCCCATATTCCATTGGATTAGTGGGATTTTCTTATCAGCAATCAATTGCTATATTTCATTAATTTTTGAAGAAAAGTCATTTCCTCATCCCCCTTAAGGAATCTTCATGGTGCATCATTCCAAAAAATTTACTTGTAGGATATGAAATTTCATAACACTATTACATTTATCTATCACACCACTGGAATTGAACTCAACTTTTCACTTCTTTTCCCTAGAACACCCCTAATATTTATTAATGTCTATTTCATCTTTGAAGGTGCACTAAAACATTTCCCCATAATTATTAATGACTCAAATCACCAGGGATTTTTGTAGACATAGTTTTATCCCAACAAAGAAGTGGTAAAATTAGAGTTATAAAAAAATGAAAATGATTGGTGCATATCATGAATGACTTGGGACATTTTCCTCAAACACCTACATGGATTAATTATCTTCATCATGAGATAAATGAAATCTCATTAAATTTTATGTCTGATAATTTGATCAAATTATTGTTCTAAAAACATTTTCTATAATTCATTTCACCCCATCACTTCAATCTATTCCACTGTTTTCTTGTTCCTGATCAATGTCAACCAGTGATTAGCATCTATAGAAATATGTTAAAAAGTACGTATGACCTTTTATTTTTATGCTCATTGATGGATGGATAATATCATATATATAGATATTCTCTATTATTCTATGCTTGTGGGATCATATGATCCATTTAATGTCAAAGGAATTTGTTTAATAAATGTATTCATTAGTTATTATTCTTTTGTAGGGGGGTTTGGGTGTTCCTCCCGATTTGAGTTCATATTTAGATCATGTGTCAACCGAGATATTATCATCACAACATTCATAATTCGATATCCCATTAGGTTGGGAATTTCATTTGGGAAGTCATAATGTTTTCATTCATATTGGTTATTACTCAAATCCTACTATTTCCATTTATAGGCTAGAAGAAATGTAAAATCAGGGATGAATAATTTTAAACAATTTAACATATAATTGGGAATTAAATAACATTAAAGGGATAATTGAAATGTATTTCTATAGCATATGAATTTATGTGCTTCAGCCAATGTTATTCATGATATATTTCCAAATATAAATAGTTATGGGACTTTTTTAACCCTTTATAATTGTTCGTATATATCGTGAGAATTTACCAAAAAATATCCCACTAAAGTGTCAAACCAACTATGCAGAAATGAATGTTTTTTATTCACCCAGACCATATCTAGTCTACCTCAATGTAGTGTTATTTGGTGTCACACCAAGGTGCATCTATTCGCGATCCATATCCACATGTAGTTTTCAAATAATGATTAATTTTCATAGAAACCACTTACTATATACATTAAAAAATATTGAAATGTTTTTCCCATGTTTTTTTCTTATCCCTAAGGCTTTTACTTGTGTTTTTTAATCCAAATACCAAAAATTACTACACCTCCAGTTCATTCCAACTATAAAAACCCATGTCTTTATTACACATTAATTTAGGATTTTCGACATAGGAATATTCGTAATCCATCCCATAAGATAGATAAATATAGTATTTTTGGTAATTAGTAACATTACCAAAAAACATAAATCTTGGGATGCATAATCATTGTTGAAAACTTCTTTACTATTCTCATTTTATTCCATCATTCTTAAAATTTCATGGGATAACTAGGAGACATACATAAGAAAGGGGTGAGTTATAATTCCGAGTAAGTTAATACGAAAATAATGACATGAATAAGGTATTATGGGTTATATAATAATCATTTAAATGGGACATAAATGGGTTTAGAATACTAAACATTAATATAGAGACATGATATATCAAGATAACATAATGGAAACATGGAAATGTGGGAAAAACATTTAACATCACATCATTGGCATAAGTAAATGATAATTACTAAGAAAACCAAGGGTAATGTTTTTAGGATAACCTCATTTCCACCAGACATGGAATCACATGAGACTAAAACATGACCCAATGTATTTGAGCACTATCTATGTGCACCCATCATAGTCATATTGTGTACATGAATAAGGGTTCAACATAGATCATATAACATAGGAACATATTTTTTCACATTTAATTCCACGATCATGGTGTGTGTAATAATACATTGAAGAACCCCAAAATACATGTATAGGTATGTATAGGTTAACACACATTCATGGAAATAGTGAAGGTATTCACCTCAAAAAGGTTAAACATAAAACAATATATGTTAAATTTTGGTTGCATAAAGACAATATATAAAGGTTCATAAAAATGGTATAATGATATGGAAATGTGTCTCTCATGATATAGAAATAAAATAGAGATTAATATGGATATGAAAAAACATATTCGAACGTTACTATCATATTGGTTTTTTTAGATGTGATGTATTTGACCAACTAGAATTTACTCACATCCTATTTGTGACTTTGTTTAGTTCCCAAGTAGATTTCATGGACGGAGGTTTCAAAAAGGGAAAAGGACCTAGTTATTGATGGTTTCTTGATGGGTGGTTTAGAACATTAAGGTGGGACTGACATGGGGTTTTAGAATGGGTTTTTTGAGTTATTTATGTTAGTATATTATTTTATTCTTTTGAAATATAAAATTTCATTAAGTGTTATTTCAGCATAACATTACTTAGTTAACTATTATTTTATTTATTTATTCCTCCTTTACATTTTAGTTTTATGTTAAACTATTTCCCCTATTATCTTTTACTCTGATATTTGTTATTATTATTTATTTATGTTGGATTATTACTTAGTAATTGGGTTTATATTCTCGCCACTATATTATTTAAACCCCCACTACTTGTCAATTTTCCATAACTTATGAGGAGGTGTCGTTGAGTTCCATTATCTCACCAAATTTGGCCACATGAAAAAGTTCCAAATTAGGGGATGTTACAAAGTTGTATGAGAGGATAATGTTTTTCTATTATGTTTCAATATGATTTAATAATGGTATAAAGGATACTATGATTTTTCGAGAGTCGGTAATGTGATTATTAATGGGAGTAGTTAACCCATACATGGGGGGGATCTGAAGACCCATGGATGGAATAGTGGTTCATGTTGTTCATTTTAATAGTTGATGTTATATCAAATTGGGTTATTCACATATTTTTTAATATTATTATTTATTTATATTCCTACTCATGGATAAGAATTGAACTATATAAGTCTAAATAAGTCATGATAATCGCATATGTCTGTATATTGACATGAATGGTTCATTATAGGAACATATTTATTGAATGTTATATATTATCTTATATAAACTATGAAAAGAGAAACATTTTATATCAGAAAATGGATATGAAAAAAATTATGTCATGAAAAAACACATCCATGAAATGTATATAGATATCATGATCCATAGGTTCTATATTTTTTTCAATAGTTAAGGTTGACCTTATTGATATCTACTATTCTAAGGAGTCTATTTTCCTTGTAGATTAATTTCCTTATCAATGTATTTGAGATGAGTTTTAGGTAAAAGGAAATAAAAATTATCCTAACACAGATGATCCGGAAAATCCCATATCTCTAGAGGATCTAATGGATGTTCAACTGCAAATTTGTTTTTGTAAGGATCATGCAATCTATGGGAAGGGAGACTATTTACACAATGCCTTCAATGTTTGTGTTGACTACTGTGTTTTAATTACAGTATCTGGATACGTTCTTTGATGGGGTAGGACTCTAGGTAGATGATTTTTTTACTGAGTCAATATAGATGATATTCAAGCTTGTCATGACAGCCACATATTTCATGGCTATTCATACTGGATATATTTTTCAAAGACATACAAATAATTGGTGAAACATACTAGTGAGATATGGGAAGAAATAGAAGTTATCATGCTAGAGCTTCGAGGAGTGGTTCTTGATTTGCTTCAATATATTTTCATTTTGGGATGAGAAAAATCAAAATATAGTGTAGTTGACATTGGAGATAATTTCAGTGATGGACAACACTAGATGTTTCATAGACTTCTTGTCCTTTATGTCATCTTTAGCTACTAGTGTGATCTCTCAAGAAATACATTTTCATGATGGGATTTAATATGAGAAGAGGCCAAAGGTAAACACCTGTTTCTTGTGTAGATTTTACAATGTGATGAATCAGTAACTCATCATAGGATATAATCTGATAGAGTCCCCAAGAAATATTCACATTTTTCTAATACGGTTAACTTGAAGCGCTTCCTCTCGTGGAATGAATTCCACTACGATAGTTATCACCATGGAAATTTTTTTATAGAATCCATAGAAGTGGGAATACATCTCCGGATCCTTTTATCTTTTAGTTATAGTGGTCAGTATTATTAGGACGCAAGAGGCCTTAGTATCTATATCCTAATTTTGATTTGTATTACTACAGTAGGTCAGGTAAACTAAATATGTTTTTAGGGAATTACATAGAAGATCAATGGTATGAGAAAATGACTACATATAGATTCCAAGAAGGCCTTTTCTACCAATCAGCAGACTATTAGCTAGTGATCTGTTGTACATCCTGGTCGAGTTTGGGTATGTGATACCCAGTGCAAGAGTCGTATTACCATGTAGAGGTAATATCCTAGGGTAGTCAGAAGAGATCCCATAGAAGAGGGGCGAGACATCAACATGTTATATAGTCTACTCTAACTAGTACGGATACAGAACCTTCTACCACCAGAGTTATGATTCTTGTATCATCTACCCTTACATTCAATTTGTATCATACAGGAGCATCACATACATTTTTATCTACTATTTTTGAATAAAATGGTTATAGATTATTGAAACATTTAATGGTGGTTCTTTATGATCTATTTTCTTGGGACCAAATTATTTTACATTGATTACCTTTATATTCAATGTATTGAAAAATAATATATTATCTTATTACATATTTTTCATCATTATTCATGGATTTAATGAAATGATTCTCCAGAGTATTTTTCCCATTTATAAGGACAAAAACAATCTCTACAATGATGGGAAAATAATGTCCTATGAGAATTTAATTCATATAGTTATATGGTATAATAACATGCTATGATGGGAAAAATAGTATTTGATCCTTCTTGTGAGAGTACTTATATGAATATGAGGCTTCTTCTCATGATTTTTTTACATGGTAGTTTCTCGTACATTTTATTATGAGGAAATAATTCTAGTATGAATTCAGCATGTTTTGGTTTCATTGGATATTACTTTTTCAAACATGTGTAATGGTCCATAGAAATTAATAATATCGTTGATGCATGTCATGAATCATGCAGTTAGATATAGAAAAATTATCCATGCAATATGTTAGAGGGATTTAGGTTACATTGCATCTGTGGTGACTAAAATTTCATTAATGTAAACACTAGGGAAGGATTTGTCCATCCCTTTTTATAGGGGGTAGATATCTCCTCCCTTTAATTAGAATATAATAGTCCACTAAATTAGATGGTGTATTTATGTGTTCATTTCTGATACTCAATGAAATATGTATCAAGAAAATAAGTTGATGACACCATATTTCAACCATCTTAAAGATATATTTTTACAATGGGATAATATTATACAATGATACTTTTTATGTTGTTTTCATCATTACGACATTAACTTCATTGTCACGGGTTCCTTGACACATTTCAAGATAGTGATCTTGGACTTTAGGTAACCCCGCCTCATACCAATGAATCAAATCTTATAGGTTCATACACAGTGTGATTCTACTGATCTCAATAAAATTTTATTTTGATTTAATTAATGGAATAAATATTATATTCAATACTAAGAAATAATTTTAATAATATTATATTGACATCATAAATTAAATATGATTTCACCTCCATGTTTTGATAAATATAAATTATGTAATTTATCTTTTTAATGGTGTCATTGTTCTATGATATAATTTTATGGTATAGGGAATTTCAAATAAATATTTCTATGTTTTGAAAGGAGTCATTTCTAGAGATTTTTCACAGTTAAACAAGACTCACCAAAATAAATGATTCACCGCCAAACATTACCTACCATAAGAAAAGTGTCACTTCCAAAAGTAGATCATCCTTAAAATGAGTTACTGTTGTGAATGAGTCACCACTAAGGATTTATTATCATTGAGATGATTCACCATTGAGATGAGTCACCATTGAGATGAGTCACCGTTGTTACATGTAATCATTGAGGTAAGTCACCATGGAATATTACATATCTTTAGATGAGTCATAGTTTAGATAAATCATCGTTTGGAGGATTCAACTCTAAAATGAGTCATCATCGAACATGACATACCACCAGTATAACTCACCAATGGTCAGAATCACTGCCATACATGAGTCACTGACAGTATTACATGTCATCTCGATTATGGGATATTTTAATTATATTTTTCTATCAACTATGTTATTTAATTTAAAACTGAGGAATATTTTAATGATTATTCTTATTTATTGTAAGAAAACATTATATGATGTCAGTTACTAGTATCTGGATGTAGAGGATCATTATTATTATTTTTCAAACGTGATATATTTAATGAAGTATTATATGTTAAAAATTATTTATCCTTTATGTGTGTGTGTGCATATGGAAATAGCCTGGAATAATGTTACCCTATAATTAAGTGTTCTAATCACTGAAGAACCTTATAGACATAATTCATACCTACACATAAACTATTAATGATTATATCATACAAAACATATAGATCCTTTAATATTGGTAGGACAATGAGAGCTTATGACACTCTGTTTTATGGAATTTTTTAGATAATTATCTTAGTATCTTTTATAATCTACATCCAATAGGACTAAAGCCATTAGATCACGTCATATTGAGAAAAACAGTATTCCATAGATATTTATAATTTCTATTTTTGAATAATCACTATTATTATAAGTAGTTTGGTGTTTGACATGTTTATCAACATGCACTACATCATGTTCTTTAACTGAAACACAAAAGATATATTACTCTTTATCTCTCTCTTCATATTTATAACAACTACTATTTTGGAATATGTCATTGTGTTTCATGTGTTCGTTATATGCTCATAGTTATTGTGTAAGATGTAACAGCATGGTCGGGATAGATGGTTAGTTGAAGTGTATACCTGATCCATCTTGTGGATTAAGATTATAATTATATAATATGTTGTGAAGTGGGTGATTTCTAAGTGGTGGTGATTAGGTCTTATATTGAGAATGATCCCTTCTTCTTAATCTGTTGTTTGTTTTGTTTTGTTTCATATCAATGTTTTAAACAGAATCTATTTTTAACTATAAAAAAACATATACTATGATAATCAATCATAACCAATGTTTATATAAGTTTTTTATTTTTTAAATTCATTAAAAATGTAAATTCATTTTAAATATATTTTTAAATGAGCATTAAACAAGATTCAAGGAATCTTTTGAATGGTGAAAATTATATTAATATACAATTTTAATTAATTATGAAATTTTATTTTCTAATTGTTGGATTTTATTAAAACATTTTTTAAAATAAATTTTTATTAAAAACATATTTCACCCCCTCTTCAGTTACTCACTTCGAAAATCAATATAAATATGTATTTTTTATCATGTCAATAAAAATATATTTTTTTATTTTATTGAATATTTCGTAAATATTTATTCAGAGTTATGTGAATGAAATATTTATTTATGAATAAAATATTTACTTATGTATCAATATATACTATGTATTTTGAATGGACCATCTCCGTATCCAGTGAAAAAATATTTATTTACATGCTAGAATATACTATTTATCAATTTACCCAAATTGGAACACCAAAAAAAATAATACTAGTATTCTGTGGAATGTGGTTTTTTATAGGTTTTAAATATTATTTAATTTCTGGTGTGAAATAAGAAAATAATTTAACTTAAACCTTAACTCGGTAAAAATATTATTATATCTATTGGATATATAAGAACACATTTCATCATTTCTGGTATACATTGTGATTTCAAGTTGTTTATTAAGAAAAAGGAAGAAATGGGGTTTTTCTAATTAAACTTCATGTACATCAATGTACACACCATGTGACCCGTTTTCATGAACATCCATGTATAGTCTGTGTAATGGCGGAGTACATGGTTGTGTGATTACATAGAATACCATTTATGTTGGAGACCAGTTAAGGCTACAATAAGGCATGTAGGTTTAATGAACATGCCATGTACTTTTATTTTTATTTGATATATCCGAGTGGGGTCTTCGATCATGTTCGAAACCATCTTATTCCTCCCATATTTCATATAGGAGCACTTCAGAATGGCTGATGAACTCAGAACCACTCTTAATTATACATCAGACCTCTGATGGAGACACAATTAGGTTTTTTTTGGAATCCCACTAGTGAGTTCTCGAAACCCCTGGAGCCTTTCCTTCTAATTACTCCTCTCTTTTGAGTTATTCATGATTGGCTATAATTCACCTTTTTGTTGATCTACACCAATCTAGGCCGATTCAAGGGTTGAATTTCAAAAATATTGACAGTACAATGTTGAGGTAGGTGGTTTTTAACATTCATTGTTTGTATTTCAATTTTATATGTTTCATGTTCCCCATACTAATATTTGGGGTATTTATTATTTTGGAATTTAATTATTTTTATTACCTGTTATGGTTTCCTCAATAGATAAATGGATGTTTCTTATGCGTATGGTTAGGCACCTTGTTATTGAGAAACCCCATGGTTGTGTTTTCTGTTTGTTGATTGTTTATGGCAATTGATCTATGATGCCTGTTAGGATTACCGTGTTTTCTATTGCTTGGTCATTTAGGATGGAGTTTGATTGATTATATGGAACTCAAGTGATATTATTGTCAATGATTTTCATGTATTAGTTTTATATTACATGAGCTACATTGATATTATATGCGCATTGTTTTACATAGTATTGTGAGAGTCATTGTGTAGATGTTGACCTAGGGGTATTAACTGCGAGTGCTACTAAGGGTTTCATTTAAAATTATCTTATGCTATGTTGAATTAGGGGTATTTACCATGAGTTATACCCAGTAGGTTGTTTATAAGTTATTGATGCCATGTTGGCCTAGGGGTATTGATATTTGGATCTACCCAGGTGGTCATTTGTAAATGAATTAGTGATATGTTAGACCAAAGGGTTTTGACTATGAAATTTTCTATAGGGTCAATATTTAATGAGTAGGTGATATGTTAAACAAAATTGGTTAGACCATGAGATATTCCCCAGAGGATATTTTATTAATGATTGAATGATTGTGACGAGTCTGCTCGGCCAAAGCAGAAGCATGGACTTGGCCTTACATGATTTTTTAGTTGGTCTTTTGAGACATCTGATTTGTTACTATTACACAAGGGGATATAAATCTTAGGTTAGATCCCAAGATTACATGATTAAAAATATGAATAATAATATTAAATAATTTTAATTGAAAACTATAGGTTTGGTTACTTTTGAGTATTTCCTAGTTTACTAATTTATTTATGCATATTACCTGCTATATATTTTCACTCATAGTTAGACATAGATCCTTTGGTGGTTTTCTACTGGAGATTTATCTCACACCCTATTTAAGTCTTTGTTTTTTACCAAAATGGATTATATGATTGTAGGTATAAATAATGGAAAACACCCTTCTTCGTTAGGTACTCGATTACTTTTGGTGAAAGAGAGCATGGGGCCAAGATGACGCTTGTAATGCTGCTGTATTTTACATTTTTTATGCTTTAGTTTATGTGTTTAATTTCTTGTATTGAGTATTTTTTGGCTTATTTTATATACACATGTGACATGAATCATTTATATATATCTATATACTCCAGTTTTTTTTAAATACTATCAGTCTTTCGTTGTTTACATCTATTGTATGGTATTACTACTTACACTATTGTTTAGTATTTATATTTGGTTATGTGTAATCATATAATTAGAGTATAGTTTCCCTAATGTCTTTTTGTATCCCTTACTGCTAGTCTGCAGCTTCTCATATATGGTAAAATGTGTCTGAGGTTATTTGACCAGTCGGGTTTGGTGCACCTTTGGGTGGCTCCTTGGTTTGGGACGTTACAAATTGTTATCAGAAGATTTTCATTCCTACATTGTCATGCTATATAGAGCTAATATAATGGGATATAATGGAATATGTAGTTGGTAATAAATATTTCTTGAGATTTGTTAACTCATGTACAGGGAAAATCCCAGTTACATTGAGTATTTCAATTTTTCTGGTTTTTCGATTATAACAGCTGATTTGATTTCACCATTGGGTGACACACTTGTTTTGTTTTGTTATTATTAATATTGTGGTGGTTCTATTTTGTTTCAAACTGATTATATGAAGGTATTAAATCTCATGTGTCATATAGGAACTTTCTAGATATCACATTCCATGCATTCTTGTCATTCTATTTAGGATTCATTACTTTTTTCATGTTATTGTGATAGATGACATGCATGATATGAATGTTGATGTGATAGATTTCATGATAGAAATACCTACTATTTTGATAGGGAATTGGTATATATAATGTTTAATTAGAATGGATCCTATGCTTTGGTCTCTGAGGTGTTATGGGCCCTCTTGGATCTATATTTTGTGGAACATTTTTTAAATTTAATTGAATATTGTTATGATATGACATGAATAAGGATGCCAAACATTGATTAATGGTGAGTATGGGCTCTCATCGATTGTAACATGGAATTACTTGGCCAAATTTTAAGAATTTGGTGGTTTCAGGGAAGTTCTGGAGGCTTGATCTTCAGAAAACACAAAGAACATGGCATGTGATGATATGAACACACACCATGTGTTCTTCTGGTCTGGAAGAAATAAATTCTCCTAAGAACACACGGTATACCATATCTACACATCACGTAGTTTTTAAACTTATGATTGATTATATGAGTAGAGATACGAGGTTGGTAATCATTTTGTAAAACATGATGTGTAATGGGAGACCACATCATTTTGAAATCGACTGTGTATCTTGCAGTGTGACTAATGACATTCGTGGAAGGAAATTTGTAGTAAACATTGTGTCTAGATTTTTCATGTTATGTAGTGTCACACCAGAAGGACCATGTTTTTAATGTAATTTATAATTACTTGGGAAAGAGGGAATATTCAAGTGCATGTCAGGTATCATGATGAAAACATTGTGTGTGGGGGGTGTTACACAACTAGGTTGGGAGAGGTGAATACCCATGTGAAGGATTAAATGGAACACATCATGTAGTTTTTTTACACACCGTGTAAACCTCTTTTATAAAATTTGAATTATATATTTCTCTTGCTCTGTTCATGCACTTCTAGGTTTCTATATTTGATAATCTTGACCTGAGGTGTGCGCTTTACCTTATAGAGTCATGCCAAAAAACCATCCTCTAGTTTTATGCCCGGAACCTAGAAATGATTAGACATCAGAAATGGTAGATCAGGGACTACCAGCATATACTCTCATCATGACTATCTTGGAACTTGTTGTTATAATACACATAGTTCCCAATGCAATTTTATGTGGAGGCTTTATGAGGATGATTAAAACTTTTCAGGGGGCACGAAATCATGCCTTGTCTATGGTAGAGTTGACGTTGGTGTTCCAGCAGTAGCATCCGTACACATTTTCATGGGATGGAAGACCATAGGATGCAACGAAAAAAGTAGGACATCATGTTTCTATCTTTAAGTATCTGGAGACACCACCTGAGTGGAGGTTGAATCTTGCGACATACATGTTACAGTATTCCTCCAAGAGATTGTGGGATGTTATCTCATAGGCGGAACATCATCAAGAAATATCTTGGGAAGAGTTTCGTAGAACATTATTTGATTACCTCTACCTTGTGACGTTCAGGGCCGATCGAGCTTGAAAGTTCATGCATTTAGAGCAAGGTTCATTTTCAGTGATGGTTCAATTGCCATTCTTTACATAGCATTAATGTTTCATACCTATTTTGGGAGGTAACGAGTTATCCATGTATAAACTATTTTATTATGATATGATGTATGAAAGGTGATCAGAGGTGAATGTTTTTAGGCTAACCCAAGTGTCATCTATAGTAAATCTGGTACTGATTACTAATTCAAATCTGAGGGAGTTCGGTACTGCAAACCAAGGTAGTTCAGCATCCAGGGATGGAACACCTTCATTTGATTGTATGAAGCACTATATGGATTCATCGCACAGTGATTCCAGTAGCAGATATGTACCTTTAGGTAGCCTTGTGTGGTGATAATAGTGCAGGAAGAGTGGGAACATGAGACCTCAGTTCCAGGGAGACCATGTTAGGTGCCGATCTTGTGCGACGATGGTTCATATTTAGTGTTTTTCCAAATTTTCTCACCAGAAACTACTTAGAGGTGGCCCTTTATGACACCATGTTCCAGAGACGGACCAAAGGTTTCTCATCAATCATGGAATTTGAGTTCTTCAAGCCATTAAAAACTGCTCCTTGGGGCTTGCCTGTGCTTTTTTGAATAAGGATGATGGTAACCTCAGAAATTATCTGGACTATCAGAATATGAACCAATTGATGGTCAAGAACTAATATCTTGTGCTAAGGATTTATGATCTCTTTGATCAGATTCATGGAGGCCATGTCCTCACAAATATTGAATTGATATTGGGTTATCATCAGTTGTGTGTTCGAAAATCAGATATACCTCTTATAGCCTTTCAGAGTAGCTATGGTCTATACATGTCTTCGGTTATTCCATTCGGTATTACAAACACGCTAGAAGATTTCATGGCACTGCTTAACTGAGTGTTCCATCCTTACATGGATTCTTTTTTGGTAGACTTTATGAATTATATATTGGTTTTCTCTCACACTCAATATGGCCATGAAATCTATCTTGAGATCATATTGATTACTCTAAGAGAGAATTATTTATATGCTATGCTCTTAGAGTGATACTTTTGGATAGACCAGATTCATTTCTTTGGTCATGTTATCTCAGAGACAGGATTTTCACTAGTCCCAAAGATGGTGAGAGTTGTAGTTTCCAAGGAGCAGCTAAAGTATGTCTTTGAGGTATAGAGTTATTTGGGGCTTCCTGATTACTACTGATGCTTTATTCATGAATTATCTTGCAAATAATTTACACTGACAGGAATGACTAAAAAGGGTGTGAAGTACTTGTATAATGATTTCTGGGATTCAAACTTTCAAGATCTTAAGGAGATATTGAATTTAGCACTAATACTGAATTTGCCGATGTTGGGCAATAATTACACTATTTACTACAATGTATCAGGTATCGATCTATTTGGAGTGATTATGAAAGTGGAAGGAGTCATTGTGTATGGGTCTAGAAATTTGAGGCCACTTTAGGGGAAATACCCAACGCACAATCTCATGTTAGTTTCATTAGTGTATTCTTTACGTTATTGGAGACGTTATCTTTTGGGAGAGCATTTGTTTTTATACACTGGCGACAAAAGCCTCAATTATATCTTTACTCAATGATATATGAATTTAAAACAGTAAATGTGGGTTGAGTACCATCAGTATTTTGACATTGAGCTTCCCTAAATTATTGGTAAAGGCCAATCAGTGGCTGATGCATTAAGCAAGAGGACTCAGATACATGAATATCCGGAGTCCAGTAGTGACTAGAAGCTTATGGATATATTCACTGAGATGTGTTTTGAGGTTCACAATAGACATGGGAAGATTTTTCATTCTTCTATAGTTGTCACAGATACTCTACTAGATTGTGTGAGAATAGGGCATCTGTCAAATTCCAAGGGCCTAGTCCTATGAGAGATTATGTCAGTTGAAGAACCTATTCCTAGGTGGACCATAGGTGTCCCTGATGTCTCTAATTTTCAAGTATGTGTATGGGTGTCCGTAGACATGCAAGTGGAGTGGTTTCTATATTTTAGGGCATCTTGTTGGGAGGTTCATCATAGTTTCACCAAGATGTATCGAGATCAACACCATCAATATTGGTCACCTGGCAAAAAGAGTAATGTAGCTAGTTTTTTATGTGATGTTCCACTTCTCAGTAGGTGAAGGTGAAGCAACAGTAGTTAGAAGGACTTTTATAGCAGTTACCCATTCCCGAGTGGAAGTGGGGTGATGTCACGATGGATTTCATGATGGGTTTACCAAGGTCACTTTGAGGAAATGATGATGTATGGGTTGTTTTTTAAATACTCACAGAGGTTGAAAATTTCATGTCAATCAAGGAAACCTTCAGTGATGATGATCTAGGAATATTTTACATCTGAGATATTGTATGTTTTCATGGGGTTATGCACTATATCATTTTTATGGGGATTCCTGGTTTACTACTTGTGTCTTGTAGGGAGTACATAGGTATTTGGGTATACAGGTACATATGAGTACAACTTACCATCCCCAAATAGATCTCTATTCCAAGAGAACAATTTATGTTTTGGAGGATATGATTCAAGCTTTCATGCTGGATTTTAGGGTGTCTTGGTAGAGAAAAATACCCCTGATGAATTTTTCCTACAATAATAGTTTTCATGCCAAAATATATATGGAACCTTATTAGGCATTGTACGATAGGTCATCTCGATCACCATTATGTTGTTAGGATGATGGAGATTCTATTTTCTAGGACAAAGTTTTGTTTAGGAGACCACTAAGCCGGTGTATTTGACTTAAAAGAGGATGGATACTACACAGTCTCATCAAAAATATTATGTTTATCGACGGAGATGACCTCTAGAGTTCATGGTCGGTGATTAGGTTCTCATGTGTGTCACACCAAGGTTGGGGAATATGAGGATTTTGAGACAAGGGAATCTTTCACCGAGATACATCAAGTCGTTTGAGGTTATGGAGAGAGTTTGGTTAGTTTCCAATTGGTTCTAGTTACCTCGGAAATACCAGACTATGCACGATGTCATTCATGATTTTCAACTACAATATTACTTTTTAGACCCATCACATGTTTTTTAAACTGAGTAGGTTGAGTTGGAGGTAGATGAATCATTCGAGGAGCACCCTATTCGGATTGTGGATAGTATCATGAAGGGACTCCATGGTTGGTATATTCATATGGTATGGGTGCTCTGGCTGATTGGATGAGTGTAAGAAGAGACTTGGTTGAGGGATGCTAATGTGTGACCGTAGTGTTCGATGTTTTTTGTTGATTATTCTTCAGAACCCTTGGAAGTGAAATTTGACGATGAATTTCATTAAGGGGGTTATTTTTATAAACCTGGATCATCATTTTAGGTATGTATATTTATTTTGGGTTGTTTTTATGGAAAATGAAGTAATAAGGTTTTTTGGAGTACACATCATGTACTTGCATGTAAACACGATGTACCTGTTTTTCATGTTCAGGCGCATATTGGTTTTGTGATGGTCGGGTACATGGTCATGGGATAACCCATCATACCACTTAAGTCGGGGGGTCGATTAAAGTTACAACATGGCATGTATTTTTTGTGAACACATTGTGTAGTTTTATTTTTGTTTGATATATGGGAGAATGGTCATGTCTCTTATTCAGAATAATATTCTTCTTCCTGTATTTCATACATGAGCATTGTGGAATGGTCGAAGAACTCCAAACCCCTCCAAATTATCTATCTAAACTCTAATTGAGACATATTCAAGTGAATTGGAATCCAATTGATGAGTTCAAAAAATACCTACATCCTTTCTTCCGAATTCCTCCTCCCTTGTGAGTTATTCTAGGTTGGTCTTCTTTCACTGTTTTCTTGATAAGTGATGATCTAGGCCAATTCAATGAAAAACGATCAAGTATATAAATTGTAAAATGTTGAGGTAGGCTGTTTGTGACTTTCATTGTTCATCTTCGAATTATATATACTAAAAGTGTCACATACCCACATTTGGGGAATTACTTGTTTTTTAATTTAACAATGTTTATTACCTATTATGGTTTGATATATTAATAAAGGGTTGTTGCTTATACATAAGATTAGGCACCATGTTATTTGTACAACCCATTATTGTTTTTTCAATTGATTGATTATTTACGGTTGGTGGTTTAGGATGCATGGTCGGCCTGCCTTGTTTTCAATGCCTTGGTCAATTAGGGTGGAGTTTGATTGATTATATTGAATTCATGTCATATAAATGGGAATTATTACTATATATTACTTTCAGATTACATGAGCAGCTTTGATATTATATGCATAGTTTTTTACGTAGGACCGTGGGAGCCTTGGTGTAGATGTTGACATGGGGCTATTGTTCCTGAGAGCTACCTGGGGGATCCTTTATAATTACCTTAGGAAATTTTGAGCCAAGGTTATTGACTATGAGAGAAACCCATGAGGTTGTTTATACATTATCGATGTTATGTTTACCAAGGGGTATTGACTATGAGAGCATCCCAAGTGGTCATTTTTAAAAGAATTAGTGCTATGTTAGACCAAAGGGGTTGACCGTGAGAGATTCCCAAATGGTAATTATTTAATTAGTCGGTCTTATGTTAAAATAATGGGGTTATATTGTGAGAGCTTCCCTGGAGATTTATTTATTAATAATTTAATTATTGTGACAAGTCTTCCTAGCCAAATCACGAGCTTAGAATCTGTCTTACTTGATTGTTTTGATTTTATTTTGGGACATATGTTTTGTTACTATTACACAAGGGGATATAGATTATAGGCTAGATCTCGAGATTACATGATTCAAAGGATGAATAACAACAGTAAATGAAGGTAATTTTAAGCTATATGATTGGTTACTTTTTAGTGCTTCAGAGTTTATTCCTTATTTTCTACATATTACCTACTATATATATTCACTTATAGTTAGACCCAAATCTTTTTGTGGTTACCTACTAGGATTCGTCTCACACAATGTTTGGGTCATGATTTGGACCCAAACAGATTATATTATTGTTGGTATAGATAATGGAAAGTATCCTTCTTCATCAGGTACTTAATTTCTATTGGAGATGGATAGTATGGGACCAAGCCAGGGATTGTGAAGTTGTGGGTGTTTACTTGTTTCTTTTATACATTGGTTTCTTTATTGTATTCACAACATTGTGACATGTTTTTATTATTTAATAGACATATGTGGCATGAATAATTTATATTTTTAATAAGATTGTTTTATTACTATCATTCTTCAGCTTTTTATTTCTATTGTATGGTATTATTGCTTCCACAATTTTTTGATATTTATATTCCACTTTGTGTACTATTCCAATGAGGGCATAGTTTCAACAATTCTATACCATATCCCTCACTACTAGTCCAAAACGTCTAGCATTTGGGGAAATTCCCTTGAGGTTATGTGGCCAACCAAGATTTGGGAACCTTTTGGTGGGACAAAGGTCAGGGATATTACAGGTTATATCATCAAAAATTAATAATACATAACTTTTTAAAACACATATTTCTCTCTTCACCCCTTCTTGTATCTCCAACACAATAATGAAAAATGCAAGAAATATATTTTCACGATTGAAGAACAAGTGATCAAGAATGACCACTTAAAGAAATTTGATCCCCCGTTCTAGCACCTAGTGGTCATGTTGTGTTTCTTGGAGATCATTAGAGAATGTGTGGGTCACCGAAAAATGGATTCTATACTTGTACCATCATAGTAAAACGAATACATTCTAAATGGGTCTTTTTAGCGATGAACATTCAACATTCCAAAGACCATATATCTATTTATTTAGATATTATATAAATTATTTATAAATTTCTAATGAAAGATCCAAGTTCATCATTTTAGGAAACGATTATTAATTGAGATTTGAATATATCACCCACATATATTTTTTTATATATGATCAAAACCAACAAGTGATATCAGAAAGGGAAAATGTAATTTTAGAATTATTTATTTGGTTGTTGGTCTTTGAGAAATTTTAGTTAGAATTTCATTTCTTAATATTCAGTATTTAATCTAATTTGAATTAACATTTGTTGATATATTATAACTATTTATTAAATGGTTTACATTTTCATTGTATTTTAATAAGAGATGAAAAAACCTAAAATTACATCAAGAAACATCCATCTTTTTAACCTGTAAGACATGGTTACATGCTGTGTACTCAGATTTATACACCATATAATCTAGTGCATTGTATCTCGATGCATTCAGGGATGCACGATTCTCCTCATAGTAATTATACACGGTGACTTCTGGATATTTATAATCAACCTAGAACATTGTTGTTGGATTTCACAAAGTTTATCTTTATACATGTCGTGTAGTCTACACATGTTAGTAGTGTAAATCACCTAGTCTATGTCATCATTATGCATGGTCAAATCTATGTGATACTGAAAATCATGAGAATTTATGAAATACATGATGTTTCTGGGGTTTACAGGTCATGAATTTCCTTAATTCCCTTATTTAATAATACTTACAAATAACAATATCAGAGAAAATGAAACATGCCTTAAAGAGATAAATGGAATGTAGCTAGATTTTACATATCATGTAGTCTGTCGTGACGCACATCGAAGACCTAGGCATATATCTTAGACACATGGAAAGTGGAATACCTGGTGTATAGATGGAATGTACAGGTCATGTATTCCAGTCAACGTAGACGCCACATACCCAGTGGTGTGAATCAAATAAACATCATCTGAGATACAAAATGTATATCTAGAGGTTTATGTTGTTCAATCACCCATTAATGGAATGAATTAAAAATTAAATTAAATTAGAAAATTACTTCATTTAAAACTTATTTTATTAATTGTTATGATATTCTGATTTTGAAAATTTTACAATGGTTTTAAATAATATTATATAATAAATTTATCTATTGTAATAAATATGTCATTATTGGTTATTTCGTTTATTTTCCATGAATTCCATAAATTAAGGTTATGTCTAATTATGATTAGATTATAATTAATAGAAAATATAATTTATTTATTGATTAATTAATTATTTCAAGCGCATTCACCTTAATAATAAATAATTAACAAAGATACGAATGATGAAAAATTACTTTTCTGTATTCGTCACATGTATGGTCACTCATGAGCTTGTAAAGTATAATGGTATGTGTTGGATGTTTTAATTTAATTTAATATGTTTTTTATTGGTATGTAATATTAAATTAAAAGATAGATTGTGAGTTATCTCTCCCTCTACTATTATTTCAGACCTCTATTTCCAAGAAAACCTATGTAATCCCCTTTTATCCAAAAATTTTGTTCCTATCACCTCTATGTGAGTCATAATTACATGTAATTAATAGATTATTCCAAGGAATGTGGATGAAATTCCAGATAGATCCGTCATGATATCAACTACGGTGACACATAGGGGACATGTGGAATGTTTTAACTCATGCCAAGACCAGAAATAAGAGTTATTTCACCTTGTTCAGATCTTGATTTAATTTCATTGAATTAATTAAACCATTAAATAAAGCCCAGGAATAGGTAATTTTATTATTTATTTATTTATATCTATTAAATTATTTATTTTTTGGATGTATGGCTATAAACACATAAATAAATGTAATAATCTGCGAATATAGCAATTAAATACATGAATTATGAATTAATGTTTTTTCAACATGGTTACTTAATTATGAAACATCCACGTAATATTAATAATCCATGTAAAATGTAAAAAAAAATTAAATTTATGTATAATAAATTAAAATCACCACAAATAATATTAAGTCATACTTTTCATTCCATTACATTGTTAGGAATGAAACTCAATATAAATAAGTGTTTATCTAACCATTGTGGGGACACTTACTTTTATAATGGGATTTGTTATAAAAGTTTTCGGTTGAATTTTATATTTTAAATAAACAAGAGTAACCATTTCTAGACTTGGTGTAAATTAGAGGAATGTGTTGAGGAAATCCATTTCATTATTTTAAGATATGAATGTCCAATAAATAGATCGTGGAGTTACAAGCCAATAGTGGGAAAATACATGCCTACTAAATCACCTCCAAGTAGTTTGACCAACCCATTTTGGTATTATGCAAAGGGAATATGGATCCATTCCACTAAAAAGTTATATAACTATAAATTCCTTATTGAATGGTTAGGGATATTGGAATATGATAAAAAAGTGATAGATTTAATAATATCAATTAATTTATTATATCTAATCTTATTTTTTAATAAATAAAAGTAATAATAATATTTTCTTTTAATTTTAGAATAAAATGGAATTCCCTTCATCCACATTAACTCTATGATCAATATTGGATAAATACAACATACTAATGTGTTATAAATGTAAGGAATTATATATACATCATTGGGATGTGAAACTCCATGATTAGAAATGTTATGTCCTAGAATCCTCATTTCCTAGAAACCAGATAAAGAGGCTACTGATGAAGAGATCGGTGTCTTTGAAAAACATAAAAAAATATTATAAATATAAAATGTTTTATTTTTTCATATATGTCAGGTGAACTCCTGAAGAATCATGAAAACATGGATATGTACATATTTCTTGTGATCTTATATGGTATTTACTAAGAGAGATCTATAAATGAGTGAGTTGATATTTCCAAGGAACTCCTTTTGAGAAGTCTTAGAGCGGATTCCCTAACTGGGCCCCATGTATTCATGCTCAATGGAAACATTGATGACATAGAGGTTCTGGGATCTAAAATCCCTAAATAATTGGTTATTGATCACATTATGGAATCACTACCATGGAGATTCTCCATATTTTTTATTAATTTTAATATCTACAATATTTAGAAGTCTCTGCCAAATATTCTTGCACATTTTTACCATTTACATAAAGGTATGAATCATGAACAAAAATTTCATCCTTATGGTGAATAAATAGGGAGTGAAGGAAAATATTTTTAACCCCTAAATATTATTCATACCATTCTAAGAAGAGTAATTTCAATGGGAAAGCAAGTGAATAGGATGTTGTCTATTTCCCAGGTAGTATGAAGGGCCACTGGAAGAAAAACTATACCCATCCAATTAATAAAGCGGAAGAATTATGTACATTTGATAATTAGTGAAATTTATATATTTCTAAAATTAGGTAATGTATACAAATTGTGGTGCTAACATATGTATTCAAACAGAAGAACCATGTATATTAATAATGATTGATTGAGTGGATGTAGATCTATGAGAAACCAATAGAGCCAATCTTTTGTTAGATATAGAGGACTACCACCTCACATTTTTTTACCAAAATGTACTGATTTTTGACATGATTTTATTATATTCAATTTTCTACCAAAAAAATTCTTTTGTATCAAGATTTTATACTGATGGATTTATTTTCAAAATTGAGATTATGTTTTTGATTATTTTATAATGATTTCCAATTTTATGAGATGTTACATTTAAATAATTTTCTTTATGTATTGTATTACATGGTCCATTTAATGGTAATAGATGACAACGTTACATCACATGACTCATAACACAGTGAACAGTGGCATCACTAGCTAGATCATGTGACTGAAAATCTCTAGGATAAATTACATCAAGAAGGATATTTATATTCTTTTGAACTAAATCCACATTGTGTATTCAATGCATGATTAAAAGGAAATACGATCAAATCCCCATTTATTGGGAAATGCGAAATTGTTAAAGAGATTCTTGAATAATATCACATTTAGGTTTTGGGACCATAACCTATTGAAGAAAGGGGAGGGTATTCATACTTCATAAATTTTAATAGTTACATTATAGATATGGGTATGTCTACTAAATGAGGTATAATTCAGATTATTTTCATAAATTCATAGAACAAAAGAAAGAATTTTAGAACCATATTGATTAGATGAATAAGAAGTTACACTCAAATCATGTTGGAGAATATCTTAATCAAGACTTCAATGAATAATTATGTGATTTTGGGAACCTATACCAACTCACAATTTATTAAACTCCTCTATCAAATAGTGTAATTGAATGGATATATTTCTCCTTTTTGGAAATGGTGAGATTAATGACGATTCATGCAATATTACATTGTCCTTTTTGGGACACATGTTACCAATAGAATCGCATATACTAAATGAAGATCTGACTAAATTGATTAATGTTATTTGTTAGGAATTTTTGAGTGAAAAAAAACCCATGTTATGGATTGTACATGTGTGGGGAAGAGAAGTGTTGGTTAATGCCTTTTAATGTGACAAAAAATAACCCTGAGGAAGAAAGTTTACCATCTTAGGATACCCTAAGGAAACATGGGGATATTACCTATATTAAAACACAAACAAAATGGTAGTATTGGAATGATATTCAATATTTTTTCTGGGGTATCACATATCTTAAATGGATAGTGGAAGTGATATATACTTCATTCAAGTTGAGGATCAAGGAACACAAGTGATGGTACCAAAATATATTTTTCAATTCCTCAAATAAGAAGAAATTATTCTATAGACACAAGTTTTGAATTGGATTATAAGAGATGTTATAGAAATAGATAATTATGGTATTCTAGTAACCGAGGATGGTGACTCATGATTAGTTGATAATAATTATCCTCTATCCTACATGGAAGAAGTAGGTGGAATAGATGTTTCTATATGTACATAATGCCAGAATTCTGAGATGGATCCCATGTAATAAAACCAAGTTTGTCTTTTGTGAGACACTGGTAAATTTATATCCAGTTTGTTTAAAATGTTTATTTGAGAAGAATCCATACAAATAATTACAATTCAACACTTATAAGGAATGAATGTTTTCAAAAGGGTTTAAATAGGATCACAGAATTGATTAAGATGAAAAAATTTCATGATTTTCAATGATTAAATTTATTAGAATTGTACATTAAATTGAGGCCTTCCATGATTATGATATTTGGAAAATTTATATCAAAACAACTTGTGTTAATGGGATCCTTCTAAAGGATATCTATATAACATAAGTTGAATGTTTTGTGACTCCAAAGTATGAAAAAGGTTTTCAAACTATTAAATATCCATTTGGATATTAATTTAAGCATCCACATCATGGTATATTAGTTTTGACGAGGCCATAATGAAATTTTGTTTCAGAAAGAACAAATTTGTTATGTGTGTCTAGAAAACATTTAGTGGGAGTATGATCATTTTATTGATAGTATATTTCTATGACATATGTTGATGCTCCGTTTCATCACAGAGTCCAAATATTGACTATGGGGAATACCTCGAAAAATGAAGATGGAAGATTGATCAAATATAACAATTTCATTAAGGTGCACAAGTATACTTGTGTGCCATCCATGGGAACACAACTCACTTGCGCTCCAGATATAAGGCATGAAATTCACTTGCATGACGTAAGTGAAATTTTTCCCAAACCTCAGGTGGCCTACAAATACTCCATGTGTACCCCCCATTGAGGGATGAAAAAAATCCAAAACTCAGATTCAATCTCTTGTTGACCAAGTCTCTGTCTGAAGTCTTCCAAACACTTTTAAGGGAATTTTTTACCTATAATGGAAGATATAAAGAGAAATAATAAGGCATATATATTGAACTCATCAATACATGCACGCTTAAGTGTGTGACCCTTAAGGGAAATGAAGACACTTGTGTGTCGCCTTTACCTCTCAAGGAAACTTGCGCGCCACCCTTATGAAAGTATTTAGGGATGATACTAAGGGATTTAATTAAAAGTCGCCCAAGTATTACTTTATGAATTCTTAGTCCCCCAAGTTGACTCATGTCGCGCAATTATACATGCGCGGCCAGGACTTGCATGCCAGAACAAAACATCTGCGCCTCCTTCTTAGTCACTTCCTTTCCTCAAATCCACCTTTCCTCTTCAAAGACATCCTTCAAAACCCTCTTCAAAGTCATTTACGGCATGGATCAATTGTTGGATTCCATATCTAAAAGGAATTTTGTGGAATATCTCTCAAAACCCCATGATTTACATAACTTTATGTCATTAAGGTTAGATATTTCCTTCATTCAACCTCATCCTTGAAGATGAGAAGATCTTCAATTTGGGAATCCTCCTTAGGTGTAAGCCCCAAGTTTCCTCTTCATGGGCATCCTCGTTAGGAGTAATCCCAAAGTTACAAGTTCCGTAATGTGGGCCTCCTTCTCAGGAGTAAGTCCCAATCATAATTTATTTTAAATTTGGTCCTCCCTCTCAGGATTAATCCCCAGGTTATAAGTTCCCTTCCTTTAGGCATCCTTAGCAGGAGTAAACCCAAACCTTATTTTCATTTGATTTGGTATTACTTATCAGGAATAAAATCTAGTCATAAGTCCCTCATAACTTGGGCCTCCTTCTCAGGAGTAAGTCGAGAGTTAAAAGTTCAAATCTCCATAAGGTACAAATATCTTTTTGGACCCTTCTTCTTGAGATTCATTCCTAAGTCATGATTTTCATTTACCCGGGCAGTTATACATACGTAAGCCCCAAATCATTTCTTATAACATCATCCTTTATGGAACCATCGTAAAGCATACTGATACCTATTGTTTCTTATAATAAGCATGACTCAAGTGAGCTTAGAGTGTGAAATTAATCTGGAAATTTCTTTCTGGGCTATTAACCATGCATAAACCCCATATTTCATTACTCGAAATACGTGGACTTTGATCTATTCCTTAAAAGTAGAGTACGTAGGAAGCCTTTCTATGTTTCAATCCCATGTATCTTTAATTAGTTTCTTTCCAATATGAAATTAAACTATATCCTTATAATATAACTATGTGGGTTCTGATTCCTTTTTAACAAGGATACCTTGGTAGCACATCTGCGGGTACGATCCCAACTCCAAAATAATCCATGTCTTTCTGAAGGACAATAAACTTAAAGTGCACCACTTAGTGGCTTTAAAACTAGTATGTTAAATATAATGACCAAGGTATTTTCATATAATGTGTTGAAGGATACCATTGACTAATAATCTCTACAAAATATGGAACATTCTCTATTGATTAAGAACTTAAAATATATATAAAAGATTCTCTAAATCCCATACCTATTAGTCATTTATTGATAAATATAAAGGAACAAATCATTTTAGTACATTGTAAATTAATAAGGAATTGTGAACATAACATAAATCTATAAGAGAGTCCCGGAGTATATAATAATTCCCCCTAAAAAGGAGTGATGACTCTGACCTCCCATCCTCTTGACCAATGAAAATTTTTAAGCCTCATTAGTCCACAACTAATGGGAACCTACCTTTGGAAATTATGTCCAAATGGATATATAATCATTGGATGTCTCTAGTTATATGAATAAACTCGTTAGAAACCGATTAAAATGTTTGAAACTCAAACCAACAAGTTCATCCACATTTCCGAAAGAAAAAAAAATGGTGAACCCGACATGAATCCTTAACCAAGTTAAAATGATGTTTTACTTATTTGTTAGGCCCCTATTAAACTCAATATGAGGTCCAAAAAAGCAGTCAATAGCATATGTGATCATCCAAAATATGTAGTCTGGCTAGAATAATCATGATTGTGTATGCTACTTCAAATAGGCAATCTTTTCCAAGATCTCTCTACAATACAGAATGGCTTCTTTAAAGTTCACCCCTGTGAATGCCTCGGCCACTACTCCTGCTGGATCCTCGTCCGCTCTAAGGAAGACATCACCTACTCAGTGTCGTCAACACTGGTTATTGAATGTGTTGGTAAAGGAATACCATCAACACGGTATCATCCCAACTCCGGAGGACTCTCGACATGCCCTCTAGGTTAACAACTCACCCTGGTTGTCCGGACAACGACCACCATTTATCAAGAAGCAGACGGTGCTAACCACCGTCTCCAACCGTTTCAAGTCGTTGTCCCCAGAACGCATCAACCAGTCCCTCCCATATTATAAGGAGGTGAATGAATAGGTCACTCAAGGCCTTAATTGTAGAAGAAAGGAGTCCTTCCCAAGGACTCCCATCAACAATTTCCTCCAGACTCATGTGGTAGTGCACCCTCAACATTGTGAGGGTATCACCTCTAGGCGTTCAGCTCAGGTTCCTCAGAGCCAAGAATGCAAGATGAATTGTAAGAGATGAAATTTGGCCAGAATGGAGCAGGTTCTTACCTCTATCCCCTTTGAAGAAGTCCATCAACCTAACATGATTTCATGCAACAAGCGGGTACACACACTTGTCCATTTTAATCTCGTTGTCTGGTAGACTCATCTGGAAGTAAGCCACCAATCCCCTCAGGAAATTCCGATAGTGTACTATAGGCAAGAATATACACCTGTCTACAATTCATTATCTAGTCAGCATGCTCGTCTGACTATATCCAAAGTAGCTCGCCAACCAAATATGGTGACCACCTGTAAACTTGCACATACACCTGCTTACAATCACCAATTCTTTCAGAAGTCTCGTCTACCAGTATTGAAGGAAATACTTTAACCATACTTGACAAGTAATATCCATTAGGTACATACACCTTCCAATTTTAATCAAGTCTACCAACAGTCTCGTTTGGTAGCACCCGGAGAAGTTAGTCGAAACTCTCCGACGACAAATTTGAAGCAGAGTCTACACTCTGCCCCTATTAATTAGAACTGTCAATATACATTGACAGGAAAAGGGGGACATGAGAAGGTGCATACACCTACTCCAGACATGGAATGGATGTATATTCTCGTTCCGGCAGTTGAAGTCTCCAAGCACATTTTGAAAATTGTGAAAGTGCAGAATCAAATCCCTTCACATAATCTGGATACCTGTTAGAATATTATAATAGCTTCAGAAAAATCATAGGTAATGAAACATAAATCTATCTCTATCAGTGTAGTGACTCATCAACATGTCACTCCGGAGTAGATACACACCTCTATTCCAGTCCAGGAGGGTCTTGGGGTATATTCCACAATGTCATACAGACAATCAAGTCAGCCACATACACCCGATTTAAATGGAGATAATCAGTCTAACCAGATCATTTCTCCTTAGTAGGAACATACACCTTCCCATAGTAACCACTTTTGTCAAAAAGTGGTTTCTGAAGTCAGTAAGAGGCTTCATAAAAAAAGACACATCCAGCATAGTTGAAAAAGCAAGAGCCAATCTACAATAATGTCTTTATCAATGCAAGAGTTCTTGATGCCCTTAGACAATTATTTGTTACAGATCAAGATTCTACTCTCTCATTTCGAAATTCATGATGTAACAACAATAATTACTAAGGTCTTCATTAGACACATCCTCATGAAGTCTTTTTTCATGAAAATTCTATCGATCTCAATGTATCATCTTCATATGAGTACCACAATAACCCTCTGCATGGCTAGAAGAACAATGAGCATGTGGTTTCATCTTTTGCTCTAACCCAACATGGTGATCCTCCCCATGATGATGAATTTATCTGTGAAAGTTTTCTCCGTAGTAGTATTTAGCATTTCCTGGAAAATTATTCAATGGAAAATGTTGTAACGAGACAACCCCCTTATCATGAGGCACTTGAAAATGCGAAACTAGTCATGTCTGATGCCTTACTTCTAGTAGGTGAAAGACTTTCTCAACCAGATGATAGCCTAGGATGTAGGTCATTCTATGAACCACCCCTGGGTCATTCATCTTCTAATTTGACAAATGAATTCTCTACCAATCCTGTAGAATCTGATGAAACAACAAAGAAACACCAGATTTGGTATAATCAGTTAGAATAATCATCATCAAATGACAAATAAAAAGTGATGAATATGAGAAAACAACTTGTGAAAGGTGAAATACCAGTCATGTTTTGGCCTTTGGCTAACTCTCAGTATGATATTCCAAAAATGTAGACAAATTATTGTATTCATGATATTCGTCTCAAAATATGGAAAACTCTTTGTCACTTAAAAGAGAAAATATTATCTTATTATGAATATGAAAATCATGTCAAGATAATTTAAGGGTTATAATGCCAACCTGATTTTCCATCTCTCTCAGTTTCTCGACATCCAAAGGTTGAAAAGCAGCAGAGATCCCATCCGCGTTCATGCTTTGGAATGTTAAAAAGGTTGCGCTACTTAATTTGCAATGCCCCATCTGATATTCATATCAAGGGATGGGGTGTTCATGGAACATTGCATTTTACTGTGATCTCCAGCCAACAAAGCCTGCCAAAAGTGGCCTCATGCGATGTTATTGGCAATGGCTGGCCCTGTCCTACTAGTTTTGTGTGTAAACGGATGATTGTTCAAGAATAGGACTCAACTAGTTCTTCCATAAGTCAAGCATATAAAGAACTTGTTATTGAATTACTCTTGCATTAAGAAAATGAGAATATCTAAGGGGATTCTCGTTTAAAGGGGGGACATCATCAAGTGACAGAAGTGTCAGAAATAATCCAACAGTCATCTGAGCCAGGTGATTTGAGTGGATGTAGGATGATGCATTCGACCAATTTCCAGACTAAAGTCCCTAAAACAGGAGAGATTTTAAGAATGTTTTAGATATAGCAGCTCCAGAGCCACTTCAACTCACCAGTCTGGGAACTCTTTTAACCCAACCCTCAAAATCAATAGACAGGATTCGAGGATTTGAGCAGGAAAAACAAGAACAACCCCAGTCCACTAGACTGGGGACTTTTTCAAATCCTCAATATCTTTCACAGTGAAAGTCAGTCTTCTCTCTATTAGGGAAGAATCCACAAGAGGAACACAGAGCCGAATTATCAGGATACTCCCTCCAAATTACGTTTCATCAAGATGTTCCTGAGGGATCAACCATACAAAATCCAATGTCTCATAAAGGACATGGAAGAATCCAGTATCGTAGAAGCACTGATAGAAGGGATGTAATGCGTTATTAATCAATAAATGTCATCAATGCCATTGGCACTGATCCCCCAAAACATGAGACTCACTCAGGGGAATTAGATGAAGAAGATCATGTTCAAGATGTTGTACGCACTGAATCTAATGAAGAAGGTGTGCGTACCTGGAATCAAAGGCTTACCCATAATCTAGGTATTCATTCAAATAACCAACTTCCCCTTCTCCAAAAGGAATTCAACAAAGTGAAAGGGAAAAGTAAGGTTACATTCCTTCCAACCTCTGAACAAGTTCAATCACCATCATTAGAGGAAAGGTTCGCACAGCAAGAAGAATAAATAAAATAGTTAAGAAGGTTAAATGCAGAACTACATAAAGGTAGCCTTCCTCCTGAACATGTTGGAGTTAATAACTCAAGGAAATTTCTTGAAGCTAACAGAATGGATCAATAATATCCCCCTTTACAAGTACACCCTCATAGGTCTTGTCTTATGGGTTGTATGCAACAGCAACTGGCAGTAATACAATCAGTGAAAGTACCGGTTTCCACACCTGTCCAAACTTCAGTTCTTGCACTTGCATAGGTCCACACTCAACCAGATGTTTCTCAAAAATTAATTACTACCATTGAGTCATTAACATCTCGGTTGGAAGCTATGGATGGAATGCTTGCACCAGGTCGACCTGAGAATAGAGCTTAGCCTGAATGGGTGGATGCAATTCCTCCACCATCAATTTTTTCAAGTACTACCTTCCCAATTTTTAATGGTTTGGGAGATCCAGAACAACACTTAACAAATTTTGTTTCTCTTTGTGATCCTATGATTGTAACTCCTCACCAAAAAGAAGAAGTTATGCTCTAGTGTTCTATACAGTCATTACAATGACCTTATTTCATCTGGTATACAAGCTTTCAATCTCGGTCAATTACTGGGTGGGAGGATCTCCATTAAAAATTACTTCTTCAATTTAGCTCAACATTTCCAAAGATGACAGTTTTTGATCTTACCAATTGTAAGAAAAAATGATAATGAAAGAGTTTCATATTTCATTGCTCGCTAGAAGGGATTAACATATTCCTTAAGTTTAGCACTCCCTCAAGAAGAGTTTCTACCAATCTGTGTGGCAAATCGGCATGGTTAATTACGCACACCGTTGATCCCTGTGAAATACACCGGAGGGTTTCGATACCTTACTTCAATCGCTCTGCAGATCAAAGACTCTCTTATGAAGACTACGGTTAAAACTCGTGTAATTCCATCAGTTCCAGGAAGGAGAATAGGGATAGTAGAGACTGCTGTAGTTATTCTTAAACAGGCACCTATACCTGGTTACACTTCAAAACCTTCATCATATCAAAGCGCTCTACCTCCTGAGCATCAACAACAATGGCCACCTCGTCAAGATGATAAAAGAGATCAAAGGTGGAAACATGTTGAATATTTGAAGAACAAATTTTATTCTTTCCAGAATGAACATGTTCCTGGATACTTCATCTCGGATTTGGAAAATAATCTGGTTCAGTTTCCAAGGTTCAAAAGGCCGAGCAAGGAAGGAGATGAATACCTCCCCAACTATTTCCCATTTCATCAGATGTTGGGGAATCTCATTCAGGAGTGTTTTGTCTTCAATGACCTCCTACAAAAGATGGTGGACTCTAGAAAAGTAAAATTGAAAGGCTCTTCATCCTAGGTAGCATGTGTTACTGCTACTTATCCAGAGGAAGAAGGAAAATGGCACAAAGTCAAAAGAAAAAATGTAAAGAAATATGATGATTCGATGGTCAGGAAAACGGTCAACCAAACTCATGACATTTTATGAACACAATTGGATCCACCAATTGTGTCTTCTGTTATGAATGCCACAGAAAAACCCCCTCCATCAAAAGGAAAATCTTCAAAGAAGCAGCGTAACTTGAAGAAAGAAGAGCAGTAAGAAGAAGATGAGTTCATGTCAAAGCCTAAATTGGCTTTGACTCTAGCAGATTTTATTCCATCTACTTCAAAATCATGGGCACTGCCCCACCAAATGGCACAACATGAATTGGATAATCAGGCAGAATCTTTATCAGATGATGAATTGATCATTGGTTCTATTAACATGATTCATTTAATAGATCTTTATTCCAATGATATTTTTGATATTGATGATCCTAAGTTCCTTGTATCAAATAGAGGAATTAGAGGAAGAGACAGAGGTCTAGGATACAAGGGAGGATGTCGATATTCTAGAAGCCACTATTTCAATCATACCCCTTCCAGAACCGTATATGTGGCCAAAACTCGTGGAAAGGCCCTTCAATGGGCACAACAAGAACAAAAACTTTCTTCCACACATGGTAGATTCGGCCCTGACACAGTTATTTTGAAAGACCTGTTAGAGTTCACCCCTTCTTCCTCTCAGAAAATAGATAGACCTAGTCTGTCTAATCTATCGAAGCATGGAGTATTTCCAACTCCTACCCAGATACAAGATGCATCTACTTCCAAAGCATCAACTTCTAAGGCACCTGTGAAACCACCTGTTCTTGTTGGTAAACGCAGACCATAGGACCAAGATTATGATTTCTTGAAACATTTGGATCATGTACTAGCCATGTTATCAATTATGGATTCCTCAAATCTATCAAAATATCTCCAAGAGGCGCTTATTGAGGCTTTGTCAAGTCCTCAAGAATTCGAAACAGAAATTTCGAAGGCTGAGGTCTACCATATAGAGAATGATTCTGCAAACTTCCATGCAGTGATATCTTTTACTAATAAAGATGAAGATGATGTTGCACGTGGACATATTAGACCATTGTATTTATCTGGAAAGGTCAATGATGTAGTCATCCTACGAGCATTCATTGATAATGGATTAGGAGTCAATCTCATCCCTATTCGTACAAATCGTCGATTGGGCCTCACCGAATCTGATTTATATCCTTCTACTTTAATGATTCTAGGATATGATAAGAATGAACATGAACCTCTAGGTGAGATTACACTCATAATTAATTTTGGAGACCTTGTGTCTAATTCAGATTTCATGGTTGTTTATTAGGACACAGCTTTCATCAACTTTCTTGGACACCTTGGCTACATGAACATGCGGTCGTACCTTCGTCATACCATCAGGGATTCAAATATTGTTTCAATGGTCAAATTGGGACATTTTATGGGGACAAATACCAATTCAAAACATATGAATCTTAATACATTGTGGAATATTTTTATCACATGGAGGGAAAAGAAAAATCCACGGAAAATATGGTTACCAAAATTAATTCTCCATATGGTTTGGAAAAGATTCCAGTAAACCCATTCATAGATCTGAATACATATTATGTGTTTCATATCAGTAAAATTGATAGGATATACCAAAATACAAACACTCTTATGGAAACTTACATAATTTCAATTACGGTAATCAAGCCAGACAGCATGGGAGAAATTATTGATTTTCCAAGCAGTGATGAAAGCTTAAATGGAGATGACATCATTTCATCCGCTGAAATCCATCAATTCTATAATTCATCAACCATATTATAAGAAGTTAGGGAAAAACCAGAGGAAAATAATGAAGTCATTTTTCAATCCATCATCTCCTCTCTATCACCATTGAAGGACCCTTCATCATCAATAGGGTCAGAAATGGCAGCCTCTTATTCAAGATGTTAAAGTTTTAACTTCTCGCCTGACCATGAAGATTCGGCTTCATCATCTACTATGCATGTAGAAATAGAGGAAGTAACACATGTTGAAGAAGAAGAGGACGATCTGTGAGATTCTCCTCCAGTATTTGAAGAGTTTATCCCTACCATTATGGATAAACTCAGAGAGATAAATATCGGTACAAAAGAAGATCCACACCCCACATTAATTAGCACGGCCATGACTCTTGAAGAGAAAGAAATGTATAATACATTTTAAAAGAAAATTTGAGATGTATTTTCTTGGAATTATATAGAAATTCCAGGTCTTGATCCCAATGTTTCCACTCATGATGTGGGTTTTACAGATGAACATTGAGGATTTAAACAAGCCGCAAGAATAAAACACCCTACTTATGCCTCCAAAATTAAAGCTGAAGTGGATAAGCTTATAAAATCTAACTTTCTCAGAGAAGTTCAATATCCCAAATGGCTGGCTAATAATGTCCCTGTGAAAAAGAAGAATGGACAAATTCGAGTATTCATTGACTTCAAAGATCTTAATCTGCATTGTCTCAATGATGATTTTCCCATTCCAATCACATAACTCTTAATTGAAGAAAAGGCTAGCTATAAAGCACATTCCTTCACGGATGGATACTCTGGGTATAATCAAATCTGAATGGCTGTAGAAGATGAAGAGTCTACAGCCTTTAGAGCTCCTCAAAGTTTGTTTTCTATCAGTAAATTCCCTTTGGCCTGGAGAATGCAGGTGCAACGTATCACCATACCTTGCACCATATCTTCAATCCCTTTTTAGGAAATTTTTTGAATGTTTTGTGGATGATATGGTGGATAAATCGAGACAATGCTCTGATCCCTTGGCCGATCTAGAAAGCATATTCAACAAACTTCGGCAACACAATTTGATAATGAACCCTTTGAAATGTGCTTTTGGGGTAACCTCAAGGAAATTTCATGTCTTTTTTTTACACCATTGTGGTATCAAAGTTGACCCTGAGAATAAAAAATCAATCCTTGGTATATCACCTCCTCTAAATTTGAAAGAATTTAGAGGAATTCAAGGACACTTGGCCTATATTCGGCATTTTATTTCCAATTTGGAAGGAAAATGTTTACCCATCACCAAATTAATGAATAGACTGAAGAATGTCAAGAAGCATTCTGTTGGACAAAATCCCTTAATGTATTATTGAAGCATTTTTGAGGTGATTGTGTTTGTTGACAAAGTGGACATCTGTGTTGTGATTGTTGACAAATAAAACCATGACATAAAAATGTGTTGACAAAAGAGATTTTAGGGTGGCATTTCAAGTTCAAGGGATATGGTTAACGATCCATGTTTGATTCAAGAACATCTACAAAGGAATGATTGATCTAGAGCCAGTACAAAATGAGCAGATACAAATGGATAAAAGTGGTTTTTGGAAAATGGACTTGTGTGTCATGGTCTTGGAGGAGAGGAAACTTGCGTACCCTTTGTTTTTCAAGATCAAAACATCAAAATATGGCAAATGGAAAATGGTCACCCATGTTTTGGTTTGGTCGTGAAAGTGACTTGCGTGACGGAAACTTGTGGGCCGAAACATGCAGGCCGAGTGGAGACTTGTGCACCATCATGTAGGGTATCCAAATGCCTATAAATATAGGTTCACCCATCCTCATTAGGTAAAGAGTTCAACAATTAGAAAAATCAAAACTCCCATTGTGTAGGTGTGGTGGTCGCGCATGTGGTGTGTGGTCGCACAAGTATAATTTGTGCGCCAGGTGATAGTGGAAAACCAAGGTGGTTTGGGTGAGGAAGGAATTGAGTCACCCAAGTGTTGAGTTTAAGAAGGGGGTTTCACTCAAGTTGTTGAGGTGAACTTTCGTGCCAGTTTTGATGAAGCATGAAAGATGTTGACTGCGCACCAATATTGGTGTGGGCATAAAATGGTGTGAGTCGTGCATGTTTGGAGTAGCAGAATCTTGTGTCGCGGAAGTGGTTGAGGTGGACTTGCAAGCCATTTATAATATGCACAATGATACTTGTGTGTTGTCTTTGATATGGGAACCAAGAAATGTTGATTCAAAGTAGTGATTCAGGGCTTCGTGAAAGCTTGAATATTTCCTGATACCTTTGGTGAAAAGAGAGATTCATCTATGGGTGAAGGTTTAACTTCAACAGAGCATCTACATCCAACAGAGGATGTATTTGTTAGTTATAATGAAAATACCTACAGGTCTATAAACTGTGAGTGGATCTACTCTAGAGTAGTGAGAAATAGAAGAGGAAGAAGGTGATCCTCTCCACCAGCAGTGATCCAGAGATAGAAACAGGGAGAGACCCTTGGGAAAGCAGTGAGCAGACCCTAAACATTGTAAAGGCAGTGATCCTGGGAATAGAAGTGATCTATCCTAAACCTTGTAAACAGCAATGTGCTTATAGTAGATATGGTACATCATCACATTACTGGTGTATGCTCCTTGGACGTAGCCCAGTGAGGGTGAACCAAGTAAAAATTGTTGTGTCATGTGCATTCTTTACTTTTTGTTTATATTGTGCAACGAGAAAGAGAGAGAAGAGTGTTTTTCATAACAGCAACACAAGATTAGAATGGGCTTTAATTTTAAATTAGTCAAACCCTGATTCAACCCCCCCCCCCCTCTCAGGGTATTCAGCTATGTGGACCTAACAATTGGTATCATAGGGAATGTTTAATATCTGTAATTCTCTCTCAAATGGATGTCCCTAATCATAAAGGGATTCCGATCTTTGAAGGGAACAATTTTTAGCTATGGAATAATCAGATGCAACACTACTTCCGATCTTTTGGAATGTATGTGTTCACAGCAGAAATGAATGGTAAAACAGGTGACATCAACAGTGGGGCTTTATCAGAAGGGGAGCAAAGAGAATTCGATTATGATGCCAAGGGAATAAATGATTTAGGGGGATCCCTATCCAATTATATCTATATAAAGGTAATTTCATTTAAAACATCACATATCATGTTGGAAAAACATTTTAATATATATGATGGAGGTACAAAGGTTAGAGTGGAAAAGCTACAAGTACTATGGATTAATTATGAAGATCTGAAAATGAACCTGAATGAGTCTGTTGATGCATTCTTTGACAGTGTAAATATTGTTGTGGAAGATATTTGAGGTCATGGAGAAGATATTGAAGACATAAATATCATAATGAACATCTTTAAAAAACATCCTCGTCAGTTCAATCCGAAAGTTTCAGTGCTAGAAGATAAAGATCCAAAAGAGCTGACACTGGACAATTTGCATAGTACCCTGGTTTCTTAGGAAATGAAGAATGATGAAAACGAGGCTGTGGAAAAGGGGAAATCCAAAGAGGTGTCATTTAAGGCCATAAAGAAGCTCACCGTTGAAGATTCTCGAGAAGAAGAAGAGACAGATGAGTTAATGTCATTCCTCTCCTCAAATAATCAAAGAGGAAAAGGAAAGTTAAAAGGGAAACTTCCACTTGCTTGCTTTCGATGTGGAAAAGTTATTCATCTTGCAGCATGGTGCTCAAAAATTTTCAAGAATAAAATGATGAATATGAAGTTGAAATTCCCAAGAATAAATATTCAGCCTATGTGAAAGGGAGGAAGTAGTTCAAGAGAAATTTTTTTCAAGAAGAGGAATATTCTTTCACAAGAAATTGATAGTTCAGTTGAGTATGAGGTTGAAGAGGTTGAGGAGATTGAAAATTTCAAAGATCATGGAGAAAATGATATGGTGGCAGTCGTCGGTAGTTCAAAGGAGTAGAACGAAACCAAAGGTGATGATGATGAAGAAGAAGATGAAGGAATAATTGATATGAAATCTGAGTTAGAGGCTACTCTTGATGAGATATTTGTTTTGAGATCCAAAACAAAGAAAGCTAACAAAGTTATTTGCGATGCTAAACTCTATATGCAGCAGCAAAAAGAAGAGTAGTCTGAGTTGATGGAAGAAATAGAGAAACTCAAGATATCAACACCATAGAACTCAGAATCAGTTAGTGAGTGTGAACTCAAGATTGAAGAATAGAAAAGGTAAATCGATGGCTTGAATAGAAAAGTGAATGATCAAGTCATGTGTATCGAAGAACATGAAGAAGAAGTGGTTAGTCTGTGACGAAAAATGAAGGATAAAGAAAAACTCTTGACTCCCAATGTGATATCAGGAAAGCATGCATTTCAAAGGACAAAAAGGATGAAAGAGGATACTAGTAGTTAAATAGGAAATAATTAGCAATCATGCTCAGATGCTAAGGCAGAATTGGGATTTGATCAGAAACAAAAATCTGTGAAAATTGAAGTTAGATCGCAAGCACCCATCCCAAGGTTGAAGGATGATTTGGGAAAAAGAAGAATTAGAATATTCAGAGATACCACCGGGAAATTCATAGTGTGGAAGTAACACGAAGTAATGTGCCTTATATTAGGTGTTATTGTTGTGGAAAGATGGGACATTAACATTATGTGTGTTCCATAGCCAAGAGATATCGAAGGGAATAAGAACAAATGTGGAAGCCAAACAGAGTACAATTCTCTAACTCATATTTATAAGGACACTGTTTTTGGTGCAGAGGATTTGGTCACATGGAAAGGTACTGCACTTCGACTATACAGAGGAATGAGCCAATGTAGAATCAAAATGTCTGCAAGTAGCAGATCAATAAACCAACAGATGTTCTAAAAATTAAGAATTGATTTGTAGTATTACAAGATGAAGCCGGTCTATCATAATCTGATAAATAATAGAAGTCTCAATCCATTCCAAGTATGAAGGAAAAAATATAGACCAAAAAGAAGAAGTATGAGAAGGCCTTAGTGGCATAAATTTCCCTTAAAGCATCAGATCACTCTGGTGTGTGGATCCTTGGTAGTGGTTGCACATCTCACATGACAGTTAATAAGGATCTTGTCAAAAGTGTAAAATATGACAAAGAAATATTTTTCTTGTTTGTAAATGATGAAGGACCAAAGATTATTGGTGCAGGAAATGTCATGTTTGGGGGCAAAGAGATGAGACGTCCTGATGTCTTGGTTGTAGAGGGACTCAGTCATAACATACTCAGTGTCAGTCAACTATGTGACTCTGGGAACTCTATCTGATTTACCAAGAAAATTGGTATTGTGAAAGGAAAAGATGGAGAAGTTGTTCTACAGGGAAAAAGGAAAAAGGGAAATCATTACCTTGTAAGTGGGGAAGAAGATATGTGTCCTTTATGCAGAGAGGAAGAAAAAAAGTTGTGGCATAAGTGACTTGGTCATCTATGTCAACCGTCTATTGAAGATCTTGTAAAGTGTGATGCTGCTAGAGACCTTCCCAAATTATCACGTGATTGTACTCATACATTTGATGCTTTCCAACAAGGGAAGATCATCATAAATACATACAAGCCAAAAGAACAGAAATCCACCATAGTGCTCGAAGTGATGCATGTTGATGTTTGTGTACTGATCTCACCACGAGCCATAAATGGGAATAGGTATTATGTCTTTTTCATTGGTGATTACTGCAGAATGGCTTGTGTTTTTGTCATTACCGATAGGACAGAAGTGTCCAGTTGTATTAAGAATTATAGGAGGGAATCAGAAAGGATGATTGGGGAAAAAATCTAAAGTTTCATACTGATAACCGTACAAAATTCACAGACAGTCATGTAGAAGACTATCTTGAGAAACACAGGATAAGGAATCAAGTTTAATCAGTGAGAACTCCCCAATATAATGTAGTATTTTAAAGGAGAAATCAGATAATAAACAACATGTATAGAACAATGCTTATTGAAAAAGACCTACCACAAAAATTTTGGAATGAAGTAGTTTCGACCCCAGTCTATATTTCAAACAGGGCTCTGTTGTGTTCGAAAGAAGGGAAGACTCCGTATGAAATTTTGTATGGAAATAAACTAGCGTTTAAATACTTTTGAATCTTTGGAAGTAATTGTTTCATCCTATACAAAGAAAACCACATGAAGTTTGAGTCATGAGGAGATGAGGGTATATTCATTGGCTACTCAGGAAAAATCAAAGCATAAAAATGCTTTATTAAGATTATGGGAAAAGTAGTTGAGAGCAATGGTGTCACTATTGTGGAAAATGAAGAGAATATTCGATAGAACTGTGAAAAATTTCTTGATGAATGTGATGAAGAGGAAAGTAACATAGGATGACAAGATGTGCTAGATACTGATTTAGAAGAAGACACTAATGATGAACAAGAAAGTGTCAAGTCTGTGTCTCTAGAGAAGCCAAAGAGTCTAGATGAAATTGATAGGCAGAATATCATTGGTGATCAAACAGCTCCAGTTCAGAAAAGAATAATGAATTCACTACAGAAGACATGTTTCTTATCTCAGGTAGATCCGAAATTCATGGCTGATGCAGCTGAAGATGAAAACTGGTATGATGTTAGGAATGAAGAATTGGACCAGATTGAGAAGAATCAGACGTGGGAGATTGTTTCGAGGCCAGTAGACAATAACATCCTCAGGACTAAATGGGTCTTTCGCAACAAGATTAATTAACTTGGTGTAGTGGTTAGAAACAAATCACAAATAGTGTGAAAATGATACTCCCAGATAGAGGGAATAGATGTTGATGGGAAATTTGCACCGGTTGCAAGGATAGAGATAATCAGATTATTTTTAGCCATAGTAGTGAAAACAAAGTTCAATGTGTTCCCGATGGGTGTCAAATCTACATTTATTAATCGGTTTTTGGACGAAGAGGTGTACATTGAGCAGTGAGATGGTTTTATCATCGATGAATATGAGAACAATGTTTTTTGACTGAAGAATGTGTTGTATGGGCTGAAATAATCACCATGAGCATGGTACTCAAGGCTTGGGTAGTATTTAAAGAATTTGGATTCCAGCGTGGTGGAGTTGATTACAATATCTATTTCAACAATGATGGTAATCAAAGGATGATGGTGTTGGTTTATGTCGATGACATAATATTTGGTGGATCAGATGAAGCTCAGTGCAGAAAATTTTCCGAATTCATGATAAATGAGTTTTAAATGTCAATAATTAGAGAGATAGCGTTTTTCCTTTGTCAACAGGTGACACAAGGAAAAAATGGAACATTCATTTCTCAATACAAATATGACAAAGTGGTTTTGAAATGGTTTGTAATGGAAAAATTCATGGAAATGAAGACTCCAGTTGCTACTCAGACAAAACTGACCAAAGATGAGGATGGAAAATAAGTTAATATCACAAAATACAAGCAAATTATTTGCAGTTTTTTGTACTTGACCACAACAAGGCCTAACATTGTATTCGCCACATTCCAAGCAGTGAGATATCACATTAATACCAAGAAAAGCCACATGATTGCAGTGAAAATAATACTTTGTAATATCAAGGGCATGGTGGACTTCGGATTGACATATAATGACAAATCTCAGATAGAGTTATTGGGATATCCAGATGCCGACTGAACCGGTTCAGCGGATGATAGGAAATCAACATCAGGTGGTGCTTTCTATCATGGTTTATTGAGTATTTATTGGGTAAGGAAGAATCAATATTTCATTTCATTGAGCACCATGAAAGCTGAGTATATTGCAGCCACTCAAGAGAGCACACATTTATTATGGATGAAGCAGCAGCTTGAAGATATGGGAGTTGAAGTGAAGTCTCTGATAGGAATCCAGTGCGATAACTCAAGTTCTATCAATCTTATAAAAAATCTCGTCCATCATTCAAGGAAAAAGAACATTGAAAGAATGTATCATTTCATCAAGGATAAGGTTGGTTAAGGGATTATCAAGTTGTAGTATGTGCCTATAGAGCGATAGGTTGCAGATATTTTGACAAAGGACTTACCTAAGGAAGCGTTTGAAAGGCATCGACTAGCTCTGGGAGTTCAGTCGACTCCATGCACTTAAAAGAGGGTGGATGTGGATCCCTCTCTCCTTGAGGTATGTTGTGTTTTTCCCTAACGTATGTATATGTGTTCTCTACTCTATTACAGACTACAAAGGAGGGTACTTTGGGATCATTGAAAAAAGGGTGAGAAAATATTGATTGTTTAAGGGGGAGACAGTGTGGATATTTGAGATATCATGAAATATACGGGGAGAAGCTAAAAGGTGGGGCAACCAGATAGGGGGAGATAAAGTGGATTTGAATGTGCTTGGCCAGAGCATAGCTTGGACAACACATGCAATAGTGCTGAAGAGGATTTGAACATTCATAGCCAGAGCAGAGCTTGGACAACACAAGAAATAGTGCTGGAGAGGATTTAAAGCTGAAACGAGTTAATGCTGTGAGCAGAAAGGGAGAAAGTATAAAATCTGACGATGCTATAAGTGATTGATCAAAGAATTGATAACACGACAATTGAGGATCGTGATAAAAGAAGAAGAGTGGTGTTGGAGTGCAGTAAGAATATTTCCAAAAATTTGTATCAGTTTTGTGTCAATAGTGGGTGTCAAATTTGAAGTGATTCATTGATGCACTTTTCATTTACTCTTGTTTCTCACACCGAGCATTGTTCATGTGGGCTTAGAGTATGTGTTGAAAAAATCCGTGATCGCTATCGGAATCGCAATAGGCAAATAGTGGCTGAACAGTTAATGATGTATCTTTTTATGGAAGAGTTGTCAACAAACCCAAAGTGGGAGATTGTTGGTAAAAATTCCTCCAACTGTCATTGAATCATTTTTGATGTGATTACATTTGTTGACAAAGTGGAAATATGTGTTGTGATTGTTGACAAAGAAAACCATGACACATAAATTTTTTTGAAAAAGGGGATTTCATGGTGGCATGTCGAGTTAAAGGGATGTGGTTAATGATCCGTGTTTGATTCAATAACATCGACAAGGGAATGATTAATCTATAGGCGGTACAAAAAGAGAAGATACAAGGTGGCACAGTTTTCCAGTGTTTGGAAAAATTTTGGGCCTAAAAATTGACAAATGGAGAAAAGTGGATTTTGACAAAGGGAATTGCGTGTCGTGGTCTTGGAGGAGAGGAACAATTTGCACCCTATGTTTTTCAAGATCAGAACATCAAAATATGTCAAAGGGAAAAGGGGTGCCCAAGTTTTGGGTTGGTCGTGCAAGAAACTTGCGCGGCGGAGACTTGAACGACAGACATTTCGCGATGAGGGGATACTTGCACGCCATCGCGCAGGGTGTCCAAATGCCTATAAATAGAAGTTGACCCCTCCCCATTCGGTGAAGAGTTCAAAATTTAGAAAAATCAGAGCTCCCGTCACATAGGTGTGGTGGTATCACAAGTGGTGTGTGGTTTCACAAGTATAAGTTGCTCGCCAGGTGATAGTTGTGTGCCTAAGGTGGTTTGGGAAAGGAAGGAAGTGAATCTCCCAAGTCTTGAGTTGAAAAGGGGGGTGTCACACCAGTTGTTTAGGTGAAATTGCATGCTAGTTATGAAGAAATGCGATTGTTTTTGGTTGCACGCCAATATTGGTTTGGGCGTAAAAGGGTTTAAGTCGTGCAAGTTTGGAGTAGCAGAAGCTTGTTTCATGTAAGTGGTCGAGGTAGACATCTGCTCCAGTTATAAATTGTGCACCGATACTTGTGTGTCAGCTTTGAGAAGGGTTCCATGTAAGTTTGATTCACGTTAGTGATTTAGGGCTGCGTGAATGATGGAAGATTGCTCGATACCTTTGGTGCAATTAGAGATTCATCTATGGTTGAAGGTTGAACTTAAACAGAGCATATACATTCAATAGAGGATGTATTTATTAGTGATAATGAAAAGACATACATGTCTATAAACTATTAGTGGATCGTTTCCAGAGAAATGAGCAAAGGAAGAGAAAGAAGGTGATCCTCTCTACCAGAAGTGATCCAGAGAGAGAGAAACAGGGAGTGACCCTTGGGAAAGCAGTGAGCTGACCCTAAAAATTTTAAAGGCATTGAGCCTGGGAATAGAAGTGATCTATCCCAAACCTTGTAAACAACAGTGTTCTTATAGTGGTTTTGGTACATCGGCACATTACTTGTGTATGCTCCTTAGACGTAGCCCAATGAGGGTGAACCAAGTAAAAATTGTTGTGTCCTATGGATTCTATACATTTTGTTTATATTGTGAAATGGGAAAGAGAGAGAATAGTATTTTACTTAACAGCAAAAGAAGATCGGAATGGTCTTTAATTTTAAATTAGTCATACCCTGATTCACCCCCCTCTAATGGTATTCAGCCTTTTGGACCTAACACATTCTATATTCTCAAGAGATATCTCTTGATTTTACCAGTATTAATGCCACCCATCGATGGAAGACCACTTATTCTCTATGTGACAACTTTAGAGCGATCATTGGGTTCTTTCCTTGCCCAAAATAATGATGCTGGGAATGAAAACAACCATTATTATCTCAGTTGGAGTATGATTGAGGCAGAAACTTGATATTCAACTATTGAAAAGTGATTCCTAGCATTAATCTTTGCAGTTTAGAAATTGAGACACTACCTGTAACATCATGAGTTCTAATAGGTATCTCGCAATTAACCACTCAAATTTAACCTTAGTCGTCCAATTCTTACAGGACGTCTGGAAAGGTGGGTAGTTATTTTGCAGCAGTTTGATATCCAGTATGAGTCTCAAAAGGAAATAAAGTTCCATGCTCTGGACGATATCCATGCTAAACACCCATATATAGAAGATACATCTTTAGATATTGAACTTCATGATGAGGAAGTCTTCTCTATTCAAGATAATCCTCAAAAATGGGAAATGTACTTTGATGGTGCCTCCAGAAGTCCAACAGGGAAGAAAATAGATGATTCTAAATTCAACAATGTTGGGATAGGAATCGTACTTACTTCCCCTGAAAAGATACTGGTACCCTATTCCTTATTATTATTGTGAGGCGGTACAAATAATAAAGCAAAATATCAAGATCTCATCACAGGGTTGGAATTGGTTCTTCAGGCACATGTGAATCACTTGGGGGTAAAAGGTGATTTAGATTTGGTAATCAAACAAGTAAATGGGGATTATTCCATTAGAAAAGAAGAGTTAACCCCTTTGTGTGACTACGTTAGATATAACAGTAGAATTTCCCTTGGAGACAACATTTTCTTATGTCCCGTGATCACAAAATGCCCAAGCTGATGCACTAGCTAATGTAGCCACAGCTCTGGCAGATCCAAATCGGGACGAAACAATCATCAATATTGCCCACTGTCAGGTAGTTTCAAATTTTGTTCAAATTAGAACAATGGAAATCAATGAAATCAGTCCCATTTCTGAACCATATGGTCATACAACAGGATGGATGACACCTATCAGGTAATACCTTCAAAATGGAACACTTCCACCTAATAGAGCCAGGAAAGATCAAATCCACCGACATGTGGTCAATTTTACACTTTATGATAGCCCAGATCTCCAAATAATTCCCTACAAGAAAGGATTTGGTGGAATTATTTTCTGATGTATTGATGGTGAATAAACAGTTGGTATCATGAAATAAGTACATGCAAGAGTTTGTGGTGCCCACCAGTCTGGAAATAGATGTTCTGGTCAAATTCAAAGGCTTGGATACTTTTGGCCTTCAGTGATGCAAGATTGATTTTATTTCACTAAAAATTGTCATTAATTCCATGTATGTGTCAAATTCATTCATCCACCCCTAGAGTTTATCCAAACAGCTAAATACTCGTGGCCATTTTCCACATGGGGAATGGATGTAGTAGGACCATTCCCTTCGGCTACATCCAAGCAGTTTTAGTATATTCATATTGTTACTGAGTTATTTTCCAAATGGGAAGAGGCAATTCCTCTCAAAGAAGTTTGTTCTAAAAGCATTTTTAGCTTCATCAAGTCTAACATCATTACCAGATTTGGTGTCCCCCATAACATTTTGATGGACAATGGCACCAACTTCTGTTCATCTGAGGTAAGAATGTTGTATCAAGAATACAACATCAAATCCAACAATTCATCTTGGTATCATGCAGATGTCAATGGAAAAATAGAATCCTTCAATAAGAATCTTTCACAAATACTGCAAAAGATGGTGGATAAAGATAAGAAATCATGGACTGATAAACATTGTCATGCTTTATGGGATTATCGAACCACCCCCTGCACTGCTACGTGGTCAACTCCATATTCATTGGTATATGTAACAGATGCATTCTTACCCATTGAGGTTCAATTACCTTCACTCAGAGTATCCATTTGTGATCAGTCATCCATATACGAGCAATCTCATAAGCGATTTGATGAATTGGAATGATTACATGAAAAAATATTGTGCACCCTGCACCATTTAGAAGTCTAGCAGAATTTAGTAGCTTGATCTTTCAATAAAAATGTTCGTCTTCATTCATTCATTCAAGGAAAATTGGTATTGGTCCTCGGAAATCCAACGATACTGGGAAAGAATCCTCCAAAGCTCGAGCCAAAGTGGGAAGGACCTTACTCAATACATAAGGTCTACTCCAATGGAGCTTATTATTTAATCTCAATGGATGGAGAACTCATTACAACTCCAACCAATGAAAGATTCTTGACGAAGTATTTTGTGTAAACACAAACACATCAATTGTACCTGCTACATGACTCTAAACAATGCATCATCAATTTTCCTAGAAACATGAAACTAAACTGTGCAGCACTGGTCCATTCATATGACCTTAAACTATTTTATTCCTCACTGTAAGACTTTAAACTGCATAGCCCCTCTATCGTCCAACATGATGTTGAACTGTGTCCCCTTTTTCATCCAACATGATGTTAAAACTGTTCAACCGAGAAACAAGATATTAAATTTTCAAGTACCCCATGTTTGTGACACATGACATTCAAACTGTGAAACAGTCCCTTATACGTCCTACATGACGTTAAATTGTGCATCGTTGGGGTTGTTTCTACCCTTTGTTTCTCACATTGAACATGACTCATGTGATCTTAGAGAAATATTTAACCATGACATCCTCTCTAGGCCACTAACCACGCGTAAGTCCCAACACCATCTTCGGGTTGTCCTCAAGTATAACTAGATGACCAATTCATTCTCAATCAAACTATTTGGACTTTGATCCTTACCTTTTAGGATGGGTATGTAGGAAACCTCTTGATGTTCAATCCCAAAACCAATATCTTCACATCGGTTCACCACTATCTTATACGATGTTGATCCGTGACCCCCCCCCCCTGAAACCAATATATTCACATTGGTTCATCATTGTCCTTTTATATGAATTAAAAATATACATTCTCCCATTATCCTTGCTACAAGACATCAAACTGAATAGAAATACATCCTAACTACATGAAGGTAAACTATGCAGCACTGGTCTATGCATATGACCTTAAATAGTTCACACATTTGTCTTGTATGAAAATAAACTACAATAGTCTATAGCACCCTCACCTGAGAGGTAATCGTTATTGACATTTATCTCCAATCATGTCATATTCCAGGAATAATGGAATTCATGGAAATGTCTGAACCTTAAATCTTGGATCCAACCATCATTACACTAAAGTCTCCTTTCACCCTCCACATGTACGAACCAAATCTGTACATCGGGTATTTCAATAACTATGTATGGCTTGATTCCCATCCTTATGGGTTACATAAGAACATTCCAGAATCCCTTGAACCCATCCCTAAGTCTTTGGGCATAACCCCAAATTCCATTTTCGGTCCCTTGGCTGAATAGTCCCCCATGTGAGCACATGAATGTGGTATGAAAACCCTGGTCTTTATTCACAATAGGTTTACAAAAACATACAATGTGTCTCCCTCATTATGGTTCGAGCTCTATGACCATAAACTAAGATCTCTTATTCTCTTTTCCCACATGACGTTAGACTGTATTTCAAGAACTACATATGTCTTGATTCTCATCCTAATGAGATATGTAGTGAAGTACAGTATCTCAATTCAGGACCCAGCAACAACATGATTATGGCCAACATTGGTCAATTAATCTCTTTCATGCATTAGAAAATACCCATTTTTTATGTGTCATACTCCTAAACATAAAAACTTCCAGATCTTCATAATCCTTTTCTTGACATCTGGTCACAAAATGTCTAATACCTTTGAATTCTTTTGCCTCTCTATGCAGTATGTGCCCTTAGGCGGCCTTGTATAAATGGTCTACGTAACAAACCCATCAGCAAAAAGATGTTATTATTTGACTATGCATCCAACACCCTTAGGAGGCCCTGCATAATTCAACCCCCCTAACGGGTTCGTAAAATAGTGGTAACTTCATTATTGGTGGGAAAAAAATATTTTTTCCTTATTAGTCTTAACGACTATATGTAGGGATCCGCAAAAAAATTTCCATCCTTAATATATTTATCCCATACTGTTTTTCATGATCGGAAAATATTCAAGTCTATGGTTTATATTTCCCTTCCCTACGTTGGGGGAAAACCTTCCCTCGGGTGATATTCATCCAATTATTTGACAATCTTGATTGGGAGTATCCTCTATATATTCAATTACCTTTCTATATTCAACAGACTCAATGCATTGGGAAAATTGAATCTCTAAAAACTTTCACATGCTTTTAGCAATAGAAAATTTAAATTTCTGAGAGTTCTTTTTCATGACTATGCAGCACGTTCCCATAGGCGGCCTTGCATAAATGGTCTACATAACAGACCTGTCAGCCAAAAGATGCTATTATTTGACTATGTAGTCAATTCCCTTAAGTGGCCATGCATAATTCAACCCCCTAACGGATTTTTCAACAAGTGGTAACTTCATTATTAGGAAACACTTTCTCTAATTCCTTCTAGCCATTTTCCCATGTCATTCCTCAGATTCAAAATTTCTTAAGTCATAGTTTACAATTTTTCCCTCCATACTTGAAGGTGGTAATATGTTTTCAAGAAAATATTCAAGTAATTGAGTCAATTTTTTATCCATTCGGTCAATTCTATTCGACCTTAAACATTAGACTTTTCATGTCCGTTATGTAAAACTTAAACTACCAACAAAAGACAAGGGAACTCTGAACAAAAGTCAAGTCCCAGCTCACTAAACATACATTTATTATGTTTTAGGTAATATTGATCAATTAAAAGATTCAACATTTGTGGGGATATTTGTATCACCCTAGAAAAAATAAAACTATGCTTACTAGGCCCATTGACTTAGGTAAAATTAATTAAAGCAGGTAGAAAAGGAATGAAGGTGAAAATGATTGAGGGTGAAAGTGTTTTTCATTGATCCAAAAGAGTTAGAAGGTCATCCAAAGATTGGATTCTCTTCTATATTTTAGAAATTTAAAGAGGCTTTCAACATAACTCTTCATTTGATTTACGGTATCCCGAGATTCATCAGCAGCCACATGAAGTTAATTCACTCGACCATCTTCATTATTTTCATCTTGATGGAGTGCTTTCATGGCATCTGTGATGGATTTCATTCCATTCGTTTGGACTCCTTCCAATGAATTGTTAAGCTGGTCCAGATCACCTGTAATAACATTTAACTTTTGTTGAAGATGCATCTACTGGAAAACTTTCTCCTTGATCTTATGCTTCAACTCCTTTATCTTTGCATCATGGTCATTCTCTGATCGGGAGACCGGAGCCTCAAATTTGCCGATATTGGTTAGCAGCCTCGCTCTGATCAGATCTTGACGACACATTTTCTCTTGCTCCCTCATTAATATGACTTGTCTCACCACGGTACGGATCTCTCAATTTCCAAAACCACCAAGTCCCAGCATGAAAAACAAGGATGACAGTCACGGTATATTTGATGACAGCTCTTCAAGAGGAACTTGAGATATGATCTTCCATATATTTTTCCATGCCTTGTGACGTGAAAATTTGATCACCTTCTGCATCTCTGGGTCTGATTCATCATCACTATCATAGGGGGGAATATAGTCTGGGATTAATGCACTTAAGGAAGTGCCATATTCAGATCCTTCCACCCTGACCCTTGGTACATCACTTTGTACTCTCGTTAGGGAAATGGATCAGGATTCACCTCCAGATCTAGCCACAAAAATTGACATCCCTGCATAGTCAATTTAAAGATTTGGTTAGTTCCCAAGGATAACCAAAGTTGATTAGCTGTCTTGAAAATTAAGTACATCCACAAATGTTATCATCTTTTACCCAACGGTAGATCAGCAGCATGAGAAGAATCCTCCCCATCTTTCGTAGCTTCAACAGGATTTTCAAGACGGGTTTTAGGAAACTCTGTTGGGTTAAGCTTTACTTGAGCTATAATATCTAAAATGATAGGTTTGTCCATACCCCCTTCAGGAATTGGCCGATTAGTAGCTTTCTCTGATGGAAATGCACATTTCAACCAATCATGGTCAGAGATGTAATAAGAAATTTTTTAACAGGATTAAGGATAACACTCACATCCAAAATATTCTAAATTACATGGTAATTTAACATGATCTAAAATTTCTTCAAAATATGCACCAAGATTCATAATTTCATCAAGTGATATCTCGGATTCCTGGTTAGTCTCACCAGTGTCATTATTTGATGTGTCTTCCTGGATACCCTCCTCCTATGACCTTCGACCCCAAACAGCTCCCTCAGAGATAATTATGGAGTCAGTTGCAGTGGTCTCCAAATGTTCTGGTGCAGGTGTTTAACCTAAAGCATCTCAGAATGGAAGTTAGTTGATGTTTTCATTAATGTTCTATTAAGTATTGTAAATTTACCAGAAGTAGGATCTTCTCCCCTTGCAGAAGCAATAGGCGCAGTAATGGGAACAGACGATGGCTCTTCTTCTCTCACTATTTCTTCAAGAGCAGCCAAGTTAGCATGAATTTGGGACTGTTCACAAGAACCCTCCATAATCCTTAGAAGAGGGTCATCCCTCTCCCTTAGAGGAGAAACCGATGAAGGCCATGAAATCCCAAGAAGTATGAGTATTCTTTTCGTGAGTTAGGATTCATGAATATCCAAATTACATACCGCTACTGATGAATCATTTGACTATGGTCTTCTTCCTTCGGTGCTTATACTTCATGGACTTTTTGGGTGCTTTGACATCATCACCTCTAAATACAGGTATTGGAGAATGAAAATCCATGTCTAACTCCTTGTCCAAGGCTTGTCGGCCTGGAGACCCCTCACCCGGCTCGCGATGTGATTCAGCTTCTCCAATAGCGGTGCCACCAGGGCTGTACTGTGGTGAAGGAACCTTGTTAGTTCTTTTCTTAACAAGCCGTAGGATGAAGAAAGTAATTTCCTTGAATAAAAAATCATTGACTAAAATTAGGTTTCAAATAAAATAAGGAATGAAACTTACATCTTCAGGAGCCACGTAATCATGTCACTCCTCGTCTACTAAATCACCAATACCCTCAGTGGTGCCATAATTCATCATTTACTTTACCCTCTTGGGAATAGTAATGGAATCATCAGTGGCATATATGATCATTTCCAGCTCTCTGATGCAAGCCCACACTTCATTGGGGTTATCCTCATAACAGATATCAGTAGAAGCCCGAAGATTCCACACTCCAGGGATATATAACCCTTCACATAAGTCCATCCATGCAGTTTCAACATCACAATTTTGAAAATTCCCTATTTGGACAGCCTCTGGTCGTAAATATTTATCATTTTCACCAGAAGGCCGTGAGAAGGGTCCTAAAATCTGGGACTTCAACTTCTTCCCAACTCCTGCAATCACAGATAAAGGATAAAAAATGAAACTTTTTCTATATAAAATAATGGCGACTAAATTTCCCCAATGATATAACTCACCAGTAGTCGATGGAGTAGGTCTCTTGACTCTAGCAGGAAGATTATATCTGGCATGAGGCCTCTTTAAAGCATGTTGTTCCTCATCATCCCCATCTAGGGAATCTGGCGAATCAGCCCTAGGTGAGGATGAATGAGCTATAGGTGATGAAGATTCACCTTCCAGATGAAGGGTTTCTTTCCTGATAGTTCCCTTTTTTGTACCCACCCAAGGAACTAGATGATTCAGTACCCCTTCCGAGTATGATTCTATGCAGTTCTTAGCATACCATGTAGTCAATTGGATCGTCGCTCCAGTAACAGTTAGATCAAACACTGCCCCAGTATTCTCCATAGATTTCAGCAAACATAGTTGACGAGAAACCATCAGATTCTATTCTAATCTGACATGAACTGGAGGGTATATGGTTATTTTCTGAAAACATTTGAATTGATGTGCATATCTGTAAGGAGCATATGCCTAGCATATAATCTCTTCGTCAATCCTCGTGACCAATGTACCATCTCTACATTCCAAAATATACACCCTTAACTATAGGTTAGTCATTTCATCATAAAAAAACCACCCTTTTGGAGGATTTCCATAAGGAAAGAAATTAAATTCCTTAAACATGCTCAGCCTCACCTTCATATCATAAGCATTGAGAGAAAAAGGGGAAATTCCATAAAAGGCCTGAACAGATGGCCTAAAAGAACCTCTAGGAACATGTACCCCACTTTGTATAGTATATGTTCTGAAGTGAGTGGCGATACATCCCCAAAAAACATGTAATAGTCCCACTATTCTCAGAGAAGATTTACCCATAGAAACACGGAGTAAACTTCTGTGAATCTCCACCAGAACTGGGGTGGATAACCCAACCATCTTACTTTCAGTAAGCATGGCTACAATAACAAAGGTCCCTGGCCTCACGCCTCCCTTTGAATCCCGAATTGGCAACAGATAAACACTGAGCCAGAAGGACATGAAGCCCGCCAGATGATCCTTCACTAGAATTCTCTGATTCACTTCATACCCCCACTAATCAAACTCGCCTGCTTACAGAGTTAGCCAAAATGTGATCGGAGCACCCCCTCTTTTTTTATCACGGACAACTATTAGGATGAGTACTAGTGTTCCCCTTCTCCCTTTTCTTGATAAAAAATATGTCAATATAATCCTCTATATAGATATCTTTCTTATAATGGGTTTTGGTGGTGGTGGTATTCTTGAGCTTTTAAAAAAATTTCAACAACTCACAAGCTAGAGTCAGAGTCTTCTCAGAATCGTTCAAGGATACCTTAGGAGGAATGAACTCATCATACATGTCCCCTAGAATCGGAGACCCTGAAATCTTGTGGAAATCCCAAAAACATATTCCTACTTATCCATGAGTCAAATGGAAAGAATTAGTTACTGTGCTCTAATGGATGATCAATTCTGGCACAAATTCATCATTCCTGTAGATGTATGTCTGCCCAGTCCAGATGGCTTCATATATTGCAGATCCATTCAAATCATCATCAAACTCTAAACAAGTTTTTCACACCCAATATTCCCACATCCAAGTTGGATTCACACCACTTCTAGGATCGAAGTCCAACTCTTCTTCCAGCCTTTGGATTAATCCATCTGAGAATTTCAGAAGATTTAGGGATAACAATGCGGCTGTAGCTCAGGCTTGCGAGGTTTCAGATCTAGAGCACATGGGATATGATGCATTATAAAATCCTTCTCCACTATTCCAGAATTAACAAATGATCTTGAAACTAAATCATTTTCTGAAGAAAATTTGGTTTATGTTTGAAACCATGAATGTGGGAGATAGTTCGTTGGCTCTGGAACGTTTACTCCTTGCAGATGACCATGGCCATATAAAGGCAAGTAAATTCTCTCTGTGAAATTGACATGATATTTCTTCAAGTACTTGGCCAAATATGACAGAGTGCTATCGCAGATATCCTAATAATCCTGGCCAATGATGTTCATCATATCGCCATGACTCTTGCTAGCCAACTCGTTAGCAGATCCAATTCTTCTAGGATCCATTGAATCTGAAGAAATATTTAATAATTAACTTTTAAGTAAGTTGGTTTTTCAAAATATTTGTGAATAAATTGACAAAAAATTGCTAAGGAATTAAGGCGCGCAAGTCTAAACTTGGAAGACATGTCTTATCCGGTCACGCAAGTTGTACCGTACTAGTACTGGCACGCAAGTCAGAAACATACTGAGGAAGCGCGGAAAATTGAACAGAAGCGTGGACAAGAGAAAATCCAAGATACCCGTGTGAAGAGAGCTCACTTGCGCGATGAGAGAGAGAAGAATTATAAAGTAGGATGCTTAGTGCGAGGTGACACCGTTATTTATAGGTGATCCAGAAACATGTGTGCCGCACCCTGCGCGCCGAAACCTATGCACCTCATTCCTGCATACCACTGGATCATTGTTTCTCCTTTTCCTCAGATTCAAGTCCTTTTCCCTTTTTCAGATCTGAATCTAAGGGGGGTCTTTTTTTGACCCTTCGTTCCGTCATAGAGTCCAAAGATTGGATAAGGGGAATACCTCGAGAAAAGAAGAGGGATGATTCATCAAATATTGAAAAGTCATTAAGGCACGCAAGTATACCTACATGCCAGCCTTGGGCGTGCAAGTCACTTGCATGCCCTGAGTGAAATTTCTCCCAAACCTCAGCTGGCCTATAAATAGCCCATGTGGGGCCCCCATTGAGGGACAGAAAAATCCTAAACTCAGATTCAAGCTCTGGTCTCCCAAGTCTTTATCTAAAGTCTTCTGAACACTTCTATGGTAATTATTTACCTAGAATGGAATCTATAAAGAGAAAGAATAAGTCCTATGTATTAAAACTCATCAATACATGCGCGCCTATGTGTCCGGCCCTTAATGGAAATGAAGACACTTGGGCGCCGCCTTTTACCTCTCAAGGAAACTTGCACGCCACCCTTCTGAAAGTCTTTAGGGATGATACTCAGGGCTCTAATTCAATGTCACCCAAGTATCACTTTATGGATTCTTCGTCACACAAGTTGACTCATGTCGCGTAAGTATACTAGTGCAACCAGGATTTGCATGCCAGAACAAAACTTGTGCACCTCCTTCCAAGTCACTTCCTTTCCTTAAATCCACATTTCCTCCTCAAAGACAGCCTTCAAACCCCTCTTCAAATTCATTTATGGCATGGTTATTTGGTTTCATTATTTATCTGAAAGGAATTTGGGGGAATATCTCTCAAAACCTCGTGATTTACATAACTTTATTTCATTAAGGTTAGACATTTCCTTCATTCAAACTCATCCTTAAAGATGAGAAGATCATTAATATGTGCATCCTTCTTAGAAGTAAGCCCCAAGTTACAAGTTCCACAATTTGGTCCTCCTTCTCTGGAGTAAGTCCCAATAACAATTTCATTTAACTCTGGGCCTCCTTCTTAGGATTAAGACTCAGGTTATAAGTTCCCTTACGTAATACTTCCTTCTCAGGAGTATGTCCCAACCTTATTTTCTTATGATTTGAGCTCCCTTCTCAGGAATAAAACTCAATCATAAGTCCCTCTTAATTTGGGCCTACTTCTCAAGATTAAGTACCAAGTTAAAATTCCAAATATCCATAAAGTACAAATAACTTTATGGACCCTACCACTTGGTCTTATTTCCAATGAACTGATTTTCATTTACCCGGGCAGTTATACATTCGTTATCCCCAAATAATTTCTTATAACTGCATCCTTTATGTAACTATCATCAAGCATACTGATACCTCTTGTTTCTCACACCAAGAATGACTCACGTGATCTTATAGTGTGAAAGTAATCACGATATTTATTTTTGGGCCATTAACCATGCTTAAACCCCATTTTTCCTTACCCGAACTACATGGAATTTGATCTCTTCCTTACATGTAGAGTACGTAGGAAGCCTTTCTAAGGTTCAGTCCCATCTATCATTAATTATTTTTTGTCCCATATGACATTAAACTATATCCTTTTTTAATCTAACTACATTGGTTCTGATTCCTTTTTAACAAGGATATGTAGGTATCCCAACTACGGGTACGTTTTCAACCCAAAAAATAATTGATGTATTTTTGAAGGACAATTAAAATCAAGTGCCGCATTAAGTGTCTTTAAAACTAGTATGGATATCATAATGACCAAGGTATTTTTATATAATGTTTTGAAGGATACCATTCACTAAGAATCTCTTCTAAATATGGATGATTATTTATTGATGAAGAACCTCAAATACATATAAATGATTCCCTATATCCAATACCTATCAATCATTGATTGCTAAATCTAAAGGAAAAACTCATTTTTAGGCTTGGTAAATTAATAAGGATTTGTGAACATAACTTAAATCTAGATGTGGGTCCTAGAGTAGAAAATAATTCCCCCCAAAAATGTGTGAAGAGTCTGACCTCCCATCCTCTCGACCAACGCAAATTATTATGCCTCATCAGTCCACAACTAATGAGCACCTACCTTTGGAAAGTATGTCCAAATGGATATAGAATCATTGGATCATTTTGGTTCTATGAATAAACCAGATAGAAACTGATTGGAAAGTTTTAACCTTAATCCAACAAGGTCATCCCCATTTCCAGAAGAAACAACATAATATTTATTGGAGGTGTGGTTCAATAAATACGTCTCTATGAAGGAATTAAATGAGGTATAAAATATTCCTGGGATCATGATTTATTATGATAGATGCAAAATGTTTCTAGGACTCTTTCAATGTATATAAATTGATAATATACAAAATATTTTATGTAAAGAACATTCCATGAGGAGATTTCATTATAGTATCACATATAATTCATCTTCAAAGGAAAATATTTCCTTTGACACAGGACGAATGAAAAGGAATGGAAATGTTCTCATACACATTGGTGATTGATTCATTCATATATGTTATGCTATATACTAGGCCAGATATTACCTATATATTGAGTATGATAGGAATATATCATGATAATCAATGGGACCATCATTATATGGTGGTCAAGACTATCCTTATTAATATGAGATTTACTAATGATTTTACATGTATATAGAGGTGTTAAGGAAATATTAATCAGAGGATATGTAAATTATAGTTTACAAACTAATCATGAAGACTTTAAGTCACAAATAGGGTACTTATTTACATCTAATAGTGGATTTCTGGTCTATAAGATCCTGAAGAAGGATATGATCATAGATTCTATAGAATGTATAAGTATATTATTTCTTTCTAGGAATCTAAGGAAGAACTATCGATTCACAATTTCATCAAATATCTAGACATTTTACCGATCTGTAAATATCTAATCACACTCCATTGTGATAATATCATAGCGATGAATCTTTCAAAAGAGTCAAGGTCACATAATCATATGAAGAGCATAATTCAAATTTATTATATCCTGATGGATTTTTCACAAACATTTTAGGTTCCACTGTTGAGTATATCCACATAAGACAATGTGGTGGACCACAAGACTAAATCTTTAAATTAATTGGAATACGATTATATTGTGAGGACTATAGACTAAAATTCATAGGTATTTAGCTCCATTCCACATGGAAGTTTGTTAGATTTGGTTTCATAGGATGAAATTGTTTTAATTTTATTTCATGTATATTTGATTTATTGTATAAAAATTTAACATAATATTAGATGTTTTTCATTGTTATGTATGGATTTAATGTTTTAATTTCCTAGAGTATTTTTTTCATTGATAAGGTCATATTAGTTCCCTAATATGATGAGAACCTTATTGTGCAAGAAAAATATTCTAAATATTTTTCTATGATTGGATAACTTTCTATGGTGGGAGATGTAGTATTTAGACGATCAGGTGTAAGTACTCATAAGAGGATGAGGTTTTTTATCCTGATGTTTTCACATGGTAATTTACAAAATGGGAAATTATTAGAACATAACTAACTGAAGGAATTTCACTTGTTTTAGTGTCATCATATATTCCTATATGTGAGCATGTTTAATTTTCCTTAGACTTCAGGATTGTAATTTATTTATTTCATGACTCACAGAATTAGATTTACTAACATAAACCTTTATGAAATATATTGGTAGAAAGATGGGTACATTGGGTGTGTCATGATGGAATAGTCATTAACGGATATGTCAAGGAAGGATTTTCCCTTCTATCTCTATGGGAGTTGATATCTTGTCCCTTTTATGGGAATATTACAATGGCCTAAATTACATGTCCATATTGTATCATTATGTTTATTTCAGGTAGTCAAATAAATATGTATTGAGAAAAAAAATTTATGATATGGAAGTGGCCTTAAACATTACATAATCTTGAGATACATCAAGAATTCACATTGATGACATTTTTAGTATTAGAGTTTTAGATAATTAGGCCATTACTAGTATATTACATCTCAATTATTACAAACTAGACACTTCTACTCTGCCCAATTGTTTTCAAAACAATAAAACTCCTTAATGAAAACAATAATTATTTTCTTGAAAAAACCTTATTTAATTCTTCCTTTCTCTTATCCTTTCATATAACCTTTGAAAAACATTTCACAAACATGGGATGAGAATAAAAGCACAATAAGGTATATAAAATAACGAATGAAAACATTAGTCCATGAATACATGAAAATCAATGACATCATACTTTTTACTCATAAAAAATATGCTCTTTAACATACCACATAAAATCATATGATTTATGAATAACTCATAGAAATCATAAATCATAAAGGTAACCTATGGAATCCATAACATACTTACATTATAGCTTTCACAACTACATAGGGAGTAACCATCATGGTTACGTTTGGTATACCCATCACAGTATATTCCAAAAATCTCTTAGGAGAAACCTTAACGTTTACCTTTTTAATATTACCAAATTCTTTTGTGAGCTATCATGGGCTCACCCGCCTTAGGTGTATCATAGAACAACCAATATTTGGTTTATCACATAACTAACTATCAAATGTCCATGTACCAATACATAATCATAACACATAAAATATTGAAATTATCAAAATTTCACTCATCAATTACATAAAATCAATTCGAGATATTGGAATATTCAATCAATTTCCAAAACCATTTAAGAAATTTAATGAAGTGGTTTTTGAATCAATGTGTCCCAAAAAATATTGAATATTTTAAAATAAAGTTGATAGATATAATTTTAAAACATATATGCCTGTATAAATAAATCCTTAAAAAAAATTTGAAAACATGGACATTAATGAGAAAGATTTATACAAATAAATCATTAAAAAATTTAAATCGATGTTTCGGTTAAAGAGTCTCTTACCACTTATTAATATAATTGAATAAGGATTATTAAAGAATAACATTAAATAGAAGTTATAATATCCTGAGAATAAATAGATTCATTATATAACATGTCAAATGGAATTATATACACCATATATAAGTGAATTGCTTCATAACACCAAATAAGTCTCAATAGAATGTAAATTGAGACGAAACCCCTTAAAAAGATCACATCCTTAGATTAAGAATAAATAAAAGATAGAATTATGTGTAATAATTATAAATTCACCCAATATAAGTGGTTACTTTGTGTAAAACAATAAATATAAATTCACACATACTCTTGGAAAAACAAAACTAATGACAAGGATATTTAACTCAATGAAATGAGATTGAGTTAAGATTTCCCATAAAAAATTCATATAAATGACATAAAAATTATTTAAGGGGTGATTATATTAATAAATAGTATATCCACATAAAGGTAAGTGTAAATTAAAACATATAGAATTAAATATTTATTCAAGACATAATCCTTTAATAATATTATCAACGAAGTAAGCATAAAACCTAATGAGTAGAGAATGAGTTCAGAAATTCCTTTAAAAAGATCCTTTTGTTAATAAAATAGATTCATTATGTGTATTCACTGTAAATTCACATAAAAATTATAAATAATAGATAATATATCAAAATTCATTTCTCACATAACCATATAACCACATAATCAAGAATTAGAAGGCCAACCAAAAGAATGGAAATTGGGTTAAGTAGTTCCTTTACCTTGAGTATGACTTGTTTTGTTCATTCCTTATATTATTAATAATAAACATAGGTTAATTTATACATTCTATGGAACCACATCCATATTTATTATTCATTTTATTTTACATATCATCATATTATAAGAATTACATAATTATTTAAGATCATGTCGTTTGTTTTGTTGATAACTGGTACATGTGTCAAAAATGAACTTGTTTTGATGAAAATTATGCATGTAGTCAAAATTACATCATCACCATAATGTTATTAAAATTTTAAATTCCACAATATCCAATGTATATTTATTTAGAATATTCCATAACATTTGTATATAATAAATTAAATACACCCTTTACGAAGAGGTTAGGCCCTACGAAAAAATGAACGTTACTTTCATTTATTTGTCATATTAAATGAATAAAAACTAAATGATACATAGGTATATTATAATTCCATTATAATATAATATTTTATATATGTTAAATATTATCATCAACCCCATTCTTTATATGTTCCATGTATGGAAATAATGAGTCATATCACTTTGAGGGGGCGGTTGTCTACACTTCCTCAAATGACATTATCATTTTTACACATTATGGAATGAATAATGTAATGTTGTAAATAAATATTACATAATAATAGAGACACTATAAATATAATATGTATCATATATACATATAGTTCTATCATAATGACCACTATGATAGGTGTTAGGATAAAATTGAATAATCATCATTTTGTGAGGCATTAGTTCACCATACACAGAAATAGTATGTACATTTCCATTAGATGGATGTGTGTGTATGATTAGATCTAATGAAAATCATAAAAAAATTCTTGTATATATAGAATAGTGTTGTTTTTATGTAATCATCTAATATCAAGGTCATAGGTAGTGGACAAAAAAATAATGGAAAGGAACTTGAGAGAAGGAGTAACCTCAAAATCTGATAACTTCTTTTGATTTGAGCCAAAAGGCTTTCTTTAATTGACTTCCTCCCAAGGTATGGATTCTTGGAGGAAGGGAGGGATTCTTGGAAGATTATTATATAGAGGTTTTTGAAACTAAATGGTTTTGTAATTGTGAGATAAAGAGAAGAATAATTACACTTTTATCGAAGAAGAGAGGGGAACTTTAGGAATGTCTGGAAATATTAATTTATTTTAAATTCACTTTAAATTAAATTTTTCTAACACTCATTTAATTAGAATATATGATGATGAGGGTCTAAATACCCATCATCAATTAATTTTTATACATGTTTTCAATATTTTATTATCATTATCTTTTTTGTTAAACTGTTATTTTACCCTTTTTAATCATATAGTGATATCATGTTATTTACACATTGTGGGTTAATTTAATTTCCATATCATATCAAAAGTCCCTAAAAATGACATTTCCGATATATTTGGACTTACCTTAACCATTTATATGGATATTTTATTTTTATGTATTTAATATCATTTCATAAAATATTTTATATTTTATGTTACAAAATATGTAAATTTTGGTCACTATTCCTACATGACATTTTTACATATTCATAAAAACCATATTCATAATTAAAAAATGTTGAATCAATCCTAACATGTCATAGTCATCCCAAAAATTCATCGAAGACATAAATTATTTCAAAAAATATTTATTTTAGTATTTTTAATTTCATTTATTTCAATCCTTTATTTATAAGGAAATCACTACATCATCATTGTGTCATAATTAAATTTATTTATATGATGTCTAAAAATTATAAATAAAATACCATGATGTAAAAAATATATTTATCTTTCTAATTACTATTTATAGTTAAAGAGATTGATTATATAACTCAATATTGAATTTTTTTTAGTAAAAGATACATGTTTATGATATATTTCTCTTAATAATAAATTAATTCATATAACATGCAATTATCACACACAAATGGCTCCATGGGGTCCCAAAACAAACCCAAGTATGGCCATGATCAGACAAATCTCTTCCAATAGGACTAGGACATGTGTTTATGTAATGAACCAATGTTTTATAAATGGAAGTTCCTTTCTTGTAAATATGTCATAAAATCACATGAAAATGAAACATAATGAACTACTTTGTACTAAGTGACCTTTAAACATATGTTTTTCACTTCTGTGTTTGGAATTTTGAAAATATGACATAAACGGATGCAATAAGTAGGTTATTGGGAGTCCGATAAGAAAAATATAATTTTTGGTGAATAGTATCATATCCTTTTGAATAGATATATACCCTAATGAATAGTAACCTTACCTATGTTAATATATAAATAATATTGAAGTTGAAAGTATGATATACCTATATTTTAGAATTAGTATACGAATGTTTTAAAATAGGTTTTTGATAATAAATTATTATTTTAATTAAATATTAATTTAATCATATTTAGATAATTATATTTAGGAAAATTGACAGCATTTTTCTATTTTACACATCAAAAAAAATTTGGGTTAATTTATGAGTTTTTTCTAAAATACATAAATTTTTTTGAATAGTAAAATCTAATAATTCACAATGAATGCTAAAACCATAATTTCTGCATCATTCTTAAGTCATGGATGATGTAAATGGACTTCTGTTTGAATTCAAATGAATTTATTACTATTCTTGGTCATGTAATATTTATTATTCCTTGTCCTTTGAAAAAAAAAACTAATTATTAATAAATTATGAAAACCCTCCTCTCCTCCACTATAACCCCCCCCCCCTCACTCCCACTTCTCTTCACTCCTATCAAGCCTTTTTCCATGAGAATACTCAGCCCAAATCTATCATCATGATCTCCCCCCATGTCCAAAATCCCCTAACCTCTTCAAAATACAAAAAATCTATCCCCTTAAGAGCTTCTTGAAGGACAAATTCTCAAGAGTTAAATTCCTCTTTCCAATTCCTACATTTCTTTTAAGTTCATTTATTTTTTTTTCTTTCCTCACCTCCCTTCACCCAAATAGTATGATAACTCCAGTAACATACATTTAGTAGAATTTTTTATACTAATGGTATATTTCACTATCTTCTCTCCTTTCCCCACCTTTTATTTGAAAGAAATGAAATCACCGTTTGAGATGTGCTAATTTAGCACATTCAAGGACAATAGTTTATCAATTTCTATTATTATCTTTAATTTGGTCATAAAACCATTTGTGTTACGGTTTAAACAGATTATTATATACATAATATATCCCAATTTGTTTTTGTAACCCTTTTTTACAAATGGTGATAATTTAATAAAAAAAGAATTTTGTCTGTAATCAAACCCATCGATTAACAAAAACGGTTGTCACTATGGTTTTATATAATAATTAGACTTCACTCTAAGTAACCAAATTAAATTTAAAACCATTTAATATTCTGGTTGTTCAAAAATATCATATAATTTCAATTATTTACAACCGCTTTCATCTTACATGATTATCCAACCATGAATATAAGAGAATCAGTCATTAAAACCAAGTAAACAAATGAGCCCGAACAATGAAATTGAACCTCATAACCAATCAAAATGGTTATAAATGAACATAAAATTATTATACTAAAACAATTTCTTGCAGAATAGGTTCTTGAATTATTCATTAATAGACCTAAAGTTTTATTTATTTCTTTAATAACAAGTGGATAACACCAGCAGATTTAAGGTCATGGATCTTCTCCATTTCTCTCTTAATCAAGATTTTACTCTATGTTATGCCATTTTATTTGTAATACCAAATGATGGGGAATGTGTTCACACCTCCACCATACTGAAATCATTTTTTATAATTGATGATAAATCCTTCTCTCGCTCATCAACCCCTTTTATGTTCACCTGACAGCATGCTGATAATCTGTAACAAAATATACCCAAACATCCTTTGTTCTTTCGAGTTGCCTTATCATTATTTATATCAAAGTGGAGTTATATTATCTGTTTTTTGAATCTTCTAAATTATGTTTAGTTGACGAAATTATTTTATGAGGACCCTTTCATCACTCTCTTTCAGGGATATACATGTTTTTAAAAGATTCCCTCTTTAGAACATTCTTATAAGAAAACCATTTTTAAGGGGACTTCTCGAATTGTTACCCAATTACAAGTGCACTCTATCTTCTTCTTTAAGCTATCATTGCCTTTATAAAATGAGTCTCTTTATTTTCAAAACCTTATTGGTTCAAACCTGGTTTTATATAATATATTTTCCACTTTTCTATTTTAAAATCTCTATAGTATTTTCCTTAAAACCACACAAAAATGTTTTAATGCTAATGTTTCTCAAATACATTTCTTATATGTTTTCAATTATGTTTGAAATCTCTTACCATTTTATTTGCCTATTTTACCTTTTGAACGTCCATGGATGTTCTAAAGCCTTTCTTTCATGTAAACTTCCAGGATACTCCCATTGGTTATTCTTTATGTTGTGATTGTGGAACCCAGTTCTTTCCATGGGTACCCTTATGTTTATGTATGGTTGATTATGTATGAATATTTATGTTGACAAAATATTCATGAAAATTTTGAGATGGGTGCCACCAGATAGTGCTCCAATGCATTGTGTTATATCTCATGACATGCAGTGTGAAATAGGATTGGCGGTAAACCATGTCCCGTATTAAAGAAATGTTTTATGATTCTACCACATTTATATGATTCCATGTTTATATGATCACATGCTTATACGATACGATTTTATATGTTACATGCTTTGGATATCATTATTTCATTCTTCCTAACTCATGTTTTTAGACGCATCATTATGTTCTTTCCCTTACTGGGCTTTTTGGCACATCCCATTGTTCATATGTTCCCCAGGGTACCTTATGCACATGTAAGGGCTCAGAGGAAGATAGGATCTCTATTTAGAGATTAAATAAGGAAGTGTTTTTAGCCCCATATTTTATGTTTTATGCACCTAGTCTTCTAAGACACTAGACATAACGATCCATGTCTTGTACTCTAATGTATAATTATGCTTAAAATAATGTAATGATATACAAAAAAGGATTGGGTCGCTATAGTTGGAATCAGAGGATGGTCTAGTTATTTTTGGAGATTAGGAATAGATCACCATAGTGAGAACCATAAGGATGAGACCCGGTATAAAAAAACATTCCAAAATTTTGGTGAGTATTGAGTAATTGGTTTATCATGAAAATACAACCCTATCTGTATATGAGCAGGTAGAGGCGGCTCTGGCACGGATGTACCTAGGAGTGAAAACTCTAACAAAGTGTTTTGGACTTGACCCAGGGTATCCTCATACACGACAATGGGCCTTGCTTAACTCTTAGTTATGAAACTCTTTGGGGGATATTCTTTGTTAGATTCATGAGCATGGTAAAAACCATTATTTTTGGACAAATTATAAAAAAATCCCAAAAGAATATAATTTAAGAAATAGATCAATGATAACCTAGATATAAACCTGAGGAATCACAAGTTAGGATATACATCTTCCTTATAAGTTTGTCATTTTATGTTCAATGTTTCTTTTTTATGCTCAATATCTAGGTATTCAAGACAACTAATTATAAATTATTTTTATTAGTTTAAGGTAGGAAATAGAAAAATAGGTTCCAACAACCAATGTGATAAGAAATGTGAAGATTTTTCTAATGACATGCCTAATATGATGACAACGTGTGCTCAAAAATTAATGGTAGTACATGATCAACTATCTTCAGTTATTAATAATAACTTGAATCATACGGAACGCACTCCTCCGCCAAGGAAAGAAAATGTTGTCGTAGAATCCTTATGTGGAAAAGGCCTCCCATGTTTAGAGTATCTTCTAATCCCCTCCTCGTAGAATAGTGGATTATCTCCATTGAAAAGATATTATCCGTCCTCTAGTGCTCATAATAATTGAATATTTTATTGGAAGTCTATCGTTTTGATGGGGAAGATGGGCATTGGAGGGAACTATTTAAGAATAAAAAGTCCTAATAGGAAATTTATTCCATGTATTGAGAGGAATTCAAGAGGATTTTTTTCAATAAGATTTTCCTAAATCCCTTCATCTCAATATGGAAAGAGATTTCCTCAGACTCAAGTAGAAGGAAGATGAGTCCATCTAGGCATATAAGGAAAACATTACAAGGCTTTCAAGGTACGCCTCTATCTTCTTAATTAACACTAAAATCAAGGTGGATGTATTCTTTAGGGGACTAAAGCCGAATCTAAGAAATGTTTTGGACATTTGAGACTTCCATAGTTATGAGAAGATTGTCTATTGTGCCCTCAATGTTGAAATGGACATTGGAGAGTCTCAGTGGTCTCATAGGCCCATTAGAAAGAAGAATAAAATAGAGAACAACATGGGTGGTCCATCAATCAAATCCCATGATATAAAGAAGCATTAATTTTCCAATTGAAAAATTTGTGGGAAGAAGCGTCATGGTAACTATCTGAAGGGATCCACGAATTTCTTCAAATGTGAAAAGTTTGGTCATCTGGACAAGAACTGCAACCAGGATATGATGAATCCCACCAATACGGAATAATAAATAAAGATTCAAGTCAAAATGCTTCATGTAGTGAAGTGTTACAAATTCAAGTAGTATGTGAATTATGATAACAATTTCCCTATGCTGAGGGTTGTCAGAGGCAATCAACAAAAACATCTAAGGTTACAAGGAATGGTTTATGCTATCACTACTCCTAAGGTGGAGCTGTACAATGATGTTGTGAAAGGTATCGTAGTTATTCATTCAAGAATAGTGAACTTACTATTTTATTATGCTTCAATACATTCATTCAAATCTTGCATATTTAGTAGAACTATTCAAACACCACCTAACAATTTGGAGGAAAAGTTATCTATGAGAATAGATAATGGGGAAATCATTGCGTCCATGGTTTATAACTCATCCCCAATTAATGTTTGTGGACTAAACCTCCCATCAAATCTCATAATACATCCTTTTGTAGAGTTCGACACTATATTGGGAATGGATTGGCTATGTTTATACAAAGACAACATCAACTGTTAGGAAAGGTAAATCACTCTTCACATCCCGAATCATCCTAAAATTCTATACTAGTTTAATAAGGAAGATGAATATCCTTTAGGATCATAATTTCAAGTGTATATATTTCTACATTATAAGAAAGCATATCTAGCTCAAATGATTTAGACAAAGGAGAGAATCATTCTTGAAGACATGCCCATTGTGAGGGATTACACTAATGTATTTTCTGAAGATTTGTAAGGTATTCCTCTTAACCAAGAGGTTGAGTAATAAATTGAACTCATCCTTGGATCTCAGCTTATCTCAAAACACCTTTGAGAATGGCCACCATAAAGATGTAAGAGTTGAAGAAACAGTTACAGGTGAATATGTAGAAGGGTTTTATACAGCTGAGAGCTTCCCTGTGGGGTGCGCCAGTCATATTCTCCAAGAAGAAGGATGGATAAATGCACCACTAAATTGATTATTTTTAGCTAAACAAAATAACAATAAAGAACAAAAATCCCCTTCTAGGGATAGATGACTCGTTTGATTAGCTTTATTGGTCCAGTTATTTCTCTAAGGTGGACCTTTGGTCGGGATATCACTAATTAATGGTGAGGAAGGAAGATATTCACAAGACTGCCTTTTGAACAAGGTATGGACACTATGAGTTCATAGAGATGCCCTTTGGACTCACTAATGGTCCAACAATTTTTATGGATTTAATTAATAGAGTCTATAGATATTACCTCGAAAAATTTCGGGTAGTCTTTATTGATGATATTCTGATATACTCCATGAGAAAGGAGGAACATGATAAGCATTTTAATACATTGTTAAAGACATTGAAAATGGATAAGTTGTAAAAAAAAGTACATGAAATGTGAGTTTTGGATTGAGGAAGTATCATTCGTGGGGCATGTTATCACCAAAAAAGGGATATATGTGGAAACATCCAAGACAAGGGAAATTGAAGAGTGGCCTAAGCCATCTTCTGTAATGGATATCCACATCTTTCTAGGTCTAGCTGGGTATTATCAATTATTTTTGAATAACCTTTAATGATTTTTAAACCCAATGACCAATCTACCATGGATGGGAGAAATGTTTTTCTGGACTCAAGAATGTGAATTTTGTTTCTAGGAGTTGAAAAATATGCAAATCACTGCACCAGTACTCACACTCCCAGTAATTGGAGAACTCTATTTCATGTACAGTTATTCTTAAAAGAAATTATTTGGTTGTGTGCTAATGAAAATGATAAATTTATATCCTATGCCTCTAAAAAGCTGAAAATCCATTGGAAAAACTATCCCACACATGATCTGGAGTTGGTGGCAGTGATCTTTACATCGAAAAATTGGTGGCATTATCTCTATGGGGGAAAGTGTGAGATATATACTCACCACAAGAGTCTAAAATATATATTCACACAAAAATATTTGAATATGTAAGAGTGATGATGGATCAAGCTCCTCAAGGATTATGTAATTTCAGTCCACTACCTTTCTAGTAAGACAAACAAGGTGCTTGATGCTCTAAGTAGAAAGGATATGTATCTTTATCAATGATGAGAATTGAAAAGGATCTGATATTCTTATATAAGAAAAGTATGGACATGGGAATCATTAATGGAGGAACAACATCAATGATTTCTAAAATTATTTCTCAACCATACCTCTTGGAGAAAATAATGGATTCTCAAATAAAAAGATGTGGAAATTCAGAAAAGAGTGGAAGCTATAAGAAATGGGAAATCCTCCGATTTCAAAATTGATGAGGAAGGTGTTATATGATTTGGGCACAATTATGTGTACCACCTGATCTAGATATAAATAAGGGGCTATTGAATGATTCCCATAGATCGACCTTCTCTATACACCCAGGGAGCACAATGATGTATCAAGATCTTGGGGAAAACTTTTGGTGGGACAATATGAAAAGGTAGATCACTAAATATACATCAAAGTGTTGGGTATGTTAGCAAGTAAAGGATGAGAGATAAAATTATAAGGGGATGATGAAACCACTAACCATACCAGCATGGAAGTGGGAGAACATTACCATAGACATTTTCACTGTACTTCTAAGGACATCCAAAGTAAATAATGCTATATGGGTCATTGTGGATTTTCATAAAAAGACAACACACTTTATCATGGTTCGAGTGGACTTCTCATTGGATAAACATGCATGGATTTACATTAAAGAAGTTACAAGGCTGCATGGAGTACCACTATCTATTGTATCTGATCGTGATCCAAGATTTAACATGATGTTCTGGCAAAGTCTCAAGCATGCTCTGAGCACTGAACTTAACTTCAGTACTGCCTATCATCCTCAAACTGATGGCCAATATGATAAAACTATTCAAACATTTGAAGACATGTTGAGATCTTGTTCTATGGAAATCAAATGAGGATGGGACCAACATCTTCCACTGGTTGAATTCTCCAACAAAAACGGTTTCCACTCGAACATACAAATGGTACAATATCAAGCCCTTTTATGGGAAAAGGTGCAAAACACTACCGTCTTGGGATGAAGTTGGTGAGGATAAGCTGTTAGGACCTGAAATGGTTGAAGAAATGGTGGGGAAGGTAAATACAATTTACCATCATATCAAGATAGCCCAAAGTCGATAGAAGAGTGATACAGATAACTGTCGATGAAACCATGAGTTCAAAGTTGGAGACATGGTATTTCTATGGATATCTCTATTGAAGAAGTTCATGTGGTTCTGAAAGAAAGGGAATTTAAGTCCCAGGTACATTGGCCCCTTTGAGATCCTTGATCGCGTAAAATATGTAGCATGTCCATTGGAAAATCCACCGACCATGATGAAATTACATGATGTCTTTCATGCATCCCTCTTAAAGATGTACATACCATACCCTTCACATGTACTATCTTCAGAGATGGTATAGTTGGAGGATGATCCTTCCTATAAGGAGCATCCAGTAAAGATATTGGTTCATAGAGACAAAGTTCTACAAAAAAATACTACTCATCAGGTCAAGATACTATGGTGAAACCATAAGTACAAATAGGAAACATGGGAATTGGAGGAAGAAATGATTGAAAAGTACCCCCACCTATTTTTTGATTTGAATATAAAACTAAATTTTGAGGGTGAAATTTCATAAGGGGGGAAGAATGTAAGAACCTAATTTTTTGTAAATATAAATTACATTGTTATAAATATGTCATATAGTCACATGAAAACACAACATAATGAACTTATATTTGCTAAGTGACCTTTAAACATAACTTTCTCACTTCTGTGTTTAGAATTTTGAAAATATAACGTACACTGTTGTGATTGGTATGTTATTTAGAGTCTGATAAGAAAAACATAATTTTTGGTGAATTGTAACATAAAATTATGAATTTTTATATACCCTAATGAATATTAACCTTAACATTGATAATATATTAATAATATTCAATTTTAAAGTACAATATACCTATATTTTAGAATAAGTAAATAATTTTTTTTAATTGGATTTTGATAATAAATTATTATTTTAATTAAATATTAAAATAATCATATATAGAAAATTATTTTTGAAAATTGGACTTCATTTTTGGATATTACATGTCAAAAAATGGTTAGGGTGAAATTATTATATTTTTCTAATATAAATACATTTCTATGAATAGTAAAATCCGATAATTCACAATAAATGCTAAAACCAAAATTTTGGCAACATGCTTGAGTCATGGGTGATAAAAATGGTCTTTGGATCAAAGTCACATGCATTTATTATTGTTCTTCATCATGTAATACTTAAAATTAATTTTCTTTGGAATAAATAATAAACTAGTTATTATAAAATTATGAAAACCCTCCTCTCCTCCACTATAATCCCCCCCCCCTCACTCCCACTGCTCTTCACAGCTCTCAAGCCTTGTTCCATGCCAATATTATGTCCAAATCTCTTCCCAAGAACCTCCTCCACGTCCAAAATACACTAGCCTCTTCAAAATAAAAAATCCTCTCCCCTTAATAGGTTCTCAAAGGAGGAAGTATAAAGAGGTAAATTCATCTTTCCAATTCCATCATTTCATTTGTATTCTTTTCTTTTTTTTTCTTTCCACACCTCCCTTAACCAAAGTAGTATGATAACTCCATTAACATACATGAACTAGAATTTTTTTATTTTAATGGGATATTTCATTATCTTCTCTTCTTTCCCCATATTTTATTTGAATTAAATGAAAGCACGGTTTCAGATGTGCTAATTTAACACGTTCAGGGACAACGATTTATCAATTTCTATTATTATCTTTAATTGTGGTCATGAAACCATTTTTTTATGGTTTAACCATGTTATTATATAGGTAATATATCATATTTTTGTTCTATAATCCTTTTGTACAAATGGTGTTAATCTAAAAATCCAAATCATGTTCATTTTAATCAAAGCCACAGATTAATAAAAACAGTTGTCGCTAGGGTTTTATAAAATAATTCCACTTCTATCTATGTAACCAAATTAAATTAAAAACAATTTAATATATGGGGTTTTCACTAATAAAATATAACTTAAATTATGGACAACCACTTTCATCTTACAAGTTTATCCATACATGAATATAATTGAGCCGGTCATTAAAACCAGGTAAACAAATGAGCCCAAACAATGAAATTGAACATCATTACCAATCAAAACAGTTATAAATGAACAGAATATTATTATATTCAACCAATTAAATATATAATAGGTTCTTTAATTATTACTTAATAAGGCTAATTTTTTTATTAAGGTATTTAATAACAAGTGGATAACACCAATGGATTTAAGGTAAGGGATCCCCTATATTTCTCTCTTAATCAAGATTGTCCTCTTTGATATGCCTTTTTATGTGCAATACCAAATGATGGGGTATGTTTTATAACCTCCCCTATAATGACCTAATGTTTTTTGATTGATGAGAAACCTCTTCTTTCTCTCATCAAGCCCTCTTACATGCACCCAACACCATTCCAATAATCTGTAACAAAATCTACCCGAACCTCATTTGTTCTTTCGGGTTGTCGTATCTTTATTTATATCAAAATAGAGTTATATTATCTATTTTTGTGAAAAATATAAATTCTGTTTATTTTTCCAAATTCTTTTATTAGGACCCATTCATCGCTCTCTTTCAGGGATATACATGTTTTCAAAAGATTCCCTCCTTATAACATTTTAATAAGAAAACCATTTTTAACAAAACTTCCAGATTGTTTACCCAATTTTAAGTGCACTATATCTTCTTTTTTAAGCCACCATTTCCTTTATAAAATGAAACTTTTTATTAAAAAACCTTTCTGGTTCAAATATGGTTTTATATAAGAGATTTTCCTCTTTTCTATATTAAAATCACTAGAGTAGTTTCCTTAAAACTACACAAAAATGTTTTAATGAAAATGCTTCTCCAATACATTTCTTATATGTTTTCACTTATGTATGGAATTTTATACCATGTTATATTCCTATTTTACCTTTTTAATGTCCATTTGTATTCTAAAGCCTTTATTTTATGGAAACATTCCTGATACACCTGTTGGTTATGCTTTACATCATGATTTTGGTACAAAATTTTTTCCTTGGGTAGCCTTATATTTATGCATGGTTGATTATGTATGCTTATTTACATGGAAATAATATTCAGGAAAATGTTGAGATGGGTTCTCCTAGATAGCACTCCAATTCATTGGGTAAATTTATGTCTCATGATATGTGATATGAAACGGGAGTGGCAGTTAGCATTGGCCCATACTAAAATGGGAAATGGGATTGGCAGTTAGCCATTACCCATACTAAAGAAATGTTTTATGATTCTGCCACATTTATAGGATTCCATGTTTATGTTATCAGATGATTATATGATACAATTTTATATGTACCATGCTTTGGATATCATTATTTCATGCCTCTTAACTCATGTTCTTAAGGTGTATCCTTATATTCTTTCCCTTATTGGGCTTTTCAGCTCATCCCTTTTTTCATGTGTTCCCTAAGGTACCCAATGCAGATGTAAGGGCTCAAAGGAAGGTAGGATATAGTGATGGAGATTAAATAAAGATTTTTTTATCACAATAATTTATGTTTTCTATACCTAGTCTTCCAAGACACAAGGCTTAATGATCCTTGGCTTGTACTCTGATGTATAATTATGCTTAAAATCTTGTAATGATATATAAAAAAGGATTGGGTCCCTATAGTTTATGTCCAATTCAAATGTGAAATAACATCTAATAACCATAATTTGATTAAATGATAAAAATATTATCCAATAAAACATTATAACCCATTAAAATTAAAATCTATATATAAATAAATTATATTAAATGTTAGTTTTGAATTAAAATACAAAAAAATCACTATTCATTGAAAAAATATTCATTATTAGAAGACTACCAAATATTTAACCAAAATTAATTTTTATGTTTCGGTTCAGTATAAGAAGTTTAGTTTTTCAAATAAGACAAATAAAAGTGAGAAAAACTATATTTAAAAGGGGTTCCCCATAAAAACGTGGTAAAAGTGTATTTTTTAAAAAATACATCTTGTATATGAAAATTTGAATTTGTTCATATATTATATATAAAAAACATATAAGATGAATTTAAAACATTACCTTGATTATATAACACAAATTTTTTATTAAATAAAATTCTATAAAGAGTGATATTATTTTATAATCACAATTATTCACTTTTAAATACGTTTTTATAAAAAACATATCCTTTATATTCAATTGGTTTTCATTTCCATTTCTAAGAAATTTGATAACCAATGAACCATTATTTAAACATGTGTAAACCATATTTCAAAATTCAGTTGATATTATTCTTTCCCTCTCTTCCAATGGGTAGGTTTTAACTAACATTTAAAATAATAATCATAATAATATTGTTATATATTTCAGTATTACTAAATGGTGTGTGAAACATAAGAACTAAGAGAAACTTGTTGTTGTGTCTCGAGTACGCTATTGGAAATATTGACCCCTTTAACATAAAATTGATATATTATTCATAAATATTAATAGAAATTAAGTAGTATTATTCTCTAAATATCTAGTCTGTTACATAATTCCCCCAATTGGAAATTTCATCCTTAAAATATTTAAATTTGTCTTGGGAAATTCATTGAAAATCTAACATCGAAAAAAGTGTCAACAAAACTGTAATATTAAAACAAATAAAAATAAATACAAATTTCACACAAGATAACACACACAAGGATTCGATGTTTGAGAACATTGATATGGAAGAAAAAATAAACATCATGTTCTGATGGAGAGTGATAGAAAACATGATCATGAGAAATTTAACAACTAGAAAACCATAAAATTGGGATGGGTTAAATTTTCATTGATTTCATAGGAGGAAACATAAATGAAAACCTTTTTTTAAGATCCTTTTCATAAATTTGAGGAATTCTTTACCACATATAATAATAACATAAAGAAATAGACATACATGAAAAGTAGAGTTTCTTAATTTAATAAATCTCTTCCACACACACATATTTTCTCTAGATAATATCATAATCCCAAAATGATGAACTATATATTTCCTTTATATTTAGACATTATCCAAAACCATAATGGTTAGAACATGGGCATATAATTCACCAAAGATAAAAATATTTTATAAGTAGAATGACTAATTTTAATCTCCAAAATTTAACAGTAATACCCACATTATACATAGACCATTCAACAATCACAATTCCTTAAAATTTCTCAAAATAATCCCACTAATATTGAATCCAACAACTTAGAAAGAATTTATCACATAGTTTTCCGAGATAAATTTTATCATTTATCTCAAAATTGAATCAACTGCTCTTAATGTCTCACTTAAAAAGTAATTAACCTAATCACATTTTCTCCATGATAGGTTAATAAACTTGAAATGTACTCAAATTTACTATAAGCTCAGACTAGAAACCATATATTATTACCAAAATATAATTCAACCATTACTCCTCGATTAGGTCCTATAGAATTTGATTTACCTTAATCATATAAAGTTACCAAAATATTGAATGTATTCCTAAATAACAATTTTCAACTAATAACCAAATTATTTTCCTATACTAAGTGTATCCTTTTATAAAAAATAAATTCCCAAAATTAACATATTCATAATCAATAAAATCATTTAAAAATAAATAAAAAGTCATACTAACATGGGAAATCACATAATCCAGTTGTAGCTAATAAATCCCAGTCGCACATTGGTTATGGGTACGATTCTTGCATCTATTTCCGTTGTGAAGGGTTGTCACACTATCTACGTGTTTTCCTTTATCAAAAACAATATAATTATAATATCATAAACAAAATGAGATAAAATACTTAAAAATAACCATAACATGTTTTAACCTCAAAGTTCATTTTAAACCTCACATTTTTCATTCCATAAAAAATGACCAATAATTTCATCAAAGGTTAATGTCTCCAAGTATGCCATCAATCACCCTGAATTAACATGACCATAAAATGGATTTCTATGTCATTGAACTAATAATATATCTTGAAATTATAAACCTATGATCGTATATCTAACCCTTAAGAAATTATCATAATCACTAAATTTGTCTAAATTGTTCCTCTGATGCCAATTATAAGGCCTTGTAATTTAGCATTACATATTCTTGAGATAAATTAATAATAGAAATTAATGACATTTTAAGATTTAGCTTTTTAGGGAATTAGGTCATAACTAATACATTACATCTCAAATATTACAATGTAGACACTTCTACTCTATAGAAATTTCTCACAAAAAAGACCTTAAATAAAACAAGAATTGTTTTCTAGATAAAACTATTTTAGGATTATTTATTTATCTTATCCTTTTTTATACCCTGTGAAAAAAAAAAATTCAAAAACATTTGATGATCATCAAAATCTCACTAAAGGGTATAAAATAAGTAAATAAAATATTAGTCCATGAATACATGAAAATCAATGAAATCGTACTCTTTACTAAAAAAAGAAATTTAACATTCCTCATGAAATCGTATGATTTCTGAATACATCATAGAAAACAAAAATAATAAAGTTAAACTTTGGCATCCCTAACTTAATTGTATTATATAATTAATAGAAATATTGGGCGTAACCTTCATGGTAATGGTTGTAAGACCCATCATAGTATATTACATAAATATCATAGGAGAAACCACAATGTTAACCACTGTCATGTTACCCAATGCATTGGAGAAAAATCGTGGGCTCACCCTCCCTAGGTTATCACAGAACCACACATATGTGGTTTATCACATAACCACCAATAAAATGTCCAATTACAATTACATGATCATAACACATAAAAGATTTAAATTATCTACATTTCACTCATAAATCAGAAGAAATAAATTCAAGATATTGAAATATTCAATCATGTTACAAAATCATTTAATATATTTAATATATTTATTTTCAATAAATGTTTCCCATAAAAAATTGGACCTTTTAAAATAATTTCTAGATTCATAATTTTAAAAAATCTGTTTCTAAATAAATATATCCTTAAAACCATTTAGAATACATTGAAATTAATTGGAAATATTTAGAAAAATAAATCTTTAAAAGATTAAAAACGATGTTTCAGTTAAAGAGTCCCTTTCTACTTGATAAAACAAAGGATTAAATATGATTAAATAATTACATTAACTACATATAATATCATGATGATAAGTATATTAATGATATAATATTCCAAATGGTAGTATATACTCCATATATAAGTGAATTGGTTCATAACAACAAATAAGCCTCAATGAAATGTTAATTCAGACGAAATCCCTTACAAAGATCATATGCATTGATTAAGGTAAAATAAATGACATAGTTATGCGTGAAAAATATAAATACTCCCAATATAAATTTTTATTCAGTGTGAAACAATAAAATTTTCTTTCACACATACACTTGGAAAAAAACTAATGATTTGGATATTTATCTCAATAAAATGAGATTGAGGTAATATATCTGTTACAATTATCATATAAATGACATAAAAATTTATCAATGGGGTGATTATGTGTATAAAAAGTATATCCAAATAAAGGTATGAGGAGAATAAAACATAAATAAATATACCTTGATTCCACACATATTCTTTGGATAATATAATCAACGGAGTATACGCAAAACCAAATGAGTAGAAATTGAGTTTAGATATTCCCTTACAATGATAATTTTGATAATCTAATATATTAATGTTTTTTATTCACTATAAATCCACAGAAATGAATAATAAATAAAATATAATATATATACAAATTATTTCTCACATAATCATAGAACAATATAATCAATAAGTATAGGACCAACTCAAAGAATAGAAATTGGGTTAAGAAGTTCCTTTACCTTGAGTCTGACATGTCTCATTCGTTCTATATATTCGTAAATAATGAGCATAGGATAATTTATAATTTCATCAAAACCATATTCAATTTTATTATTTAATTTATATTACTTTACATCATGTTGTGAAAATTCCATAATTATTTAAGATCATATCGGTAGTTTTGTAGATATTCGGTACTTGAGTCGAAAATGAACATGTTTCGATGTAAATTGTACTGGTATTTAAAAGTAAAACATCATCAGAATAATATTAATGATTTAAATTTCATAAAAATATAGTATATATTTATTTAGAATAGTCCATAACGTTTTGATATAATAAATTAAATGCACCGTTCATGAATATAGTAGGTCGTATATACGCTTGAACGCTACTTTCATATATTTTTCATATTAGAGGAATTAAAACTAAATAAAACATAGGTTTATTATAATTACAGTGTAATATCATATTTTATATGTGTTATATATGTTTATTAACTCCATAATTTATACGTTCCATGTATGTCATGAATGAGTAATATCACTTTGAGGGGGAGGTATTACACACTCCTCCAAAGTAAATTTTTATTTCATTTTAAAAAGATCCCACTTGGGGTAAATCATTAGACCATACAAAAGAAAAAGCCACTATATAATGGAATAAAAAAATACCAAAACAAAAGCATACCTCAGTAGATAGGCTGCTCAGCTGGATCAGCACAGTACTTCTTTGCTAAGTCGTTGATTTCAGTATTTGGGGGAGGTAGTGCACACTCCCTCAATTAAAATTATCGTATTTACACATTATGGAAAGAATAATGTTATTTTTTAAATAAAAATTACATATGAATATAGAAAATATAATTATAATATTTATCATATATAAATATAGTTTCATAACAGTTTCCACCATGATAGGTGGTTGTATAAAATTGAACAACCATCGTTTCGTGATGGAGTAGTTCATCGTATAGAGAAAGAGTATGTTTGTATCCATTAGACAGGGGTGTGTGTAAGTGTTGTTCAAATAAATGTCATAAAAACATTCTAGTATATTTAGTATAAAGTTTTTGTTAGCAAATAAATGAATAATAAGAGCATATGGAGTTAAGAATAAAAAATAATGGAATGGAACTTGAGAGAGGACCTTACCTCAAAATGGGTAACTCCTTTTTATTTAAGCTAAAAGGCCATCTTGAATTGCCTTCTGAAAATTTAATGCTTCTATGAGGATGGGAGACATTCTATTAAGATTATTGGACAGAGTTCCACTGATCTAAAAGGCTTTGTAAGTGTGAGATAAAGAGAATAAAAACTTTCGTTTTATTGAAGAGGTGAGTGGCATTTTAGGAAAGTATTAAAATATTAATTTATTATAAATAGAATTTTGATTAAAAATTTTCCAAAACCCACTTAATTAGAAGACAAGATGATTTTCGATCTAATACCAACCTTCAAATAAGTTTTATACATGTTTATAATATTTTATTGTCTTTATCTTTTTTAGTTTAATCCTTATTTTTCCCTTTTTATATTACATTAATATCAAGTTATTTAAAAATTGTAGGTTATTGTAATATTCATATCTTGTCAAAATCCCCTAAAAAATGTCACATATGAAATTTTTGGACTTATATAAAACCTTTTGTCAAATCCTATATTTTTATGAAATTAATATCATTTAATAAACTATTTTATTTTTTAGTTTTTCAATTATGTCAATTTCGGTCACTATTCATACTTGACATTTTAAAAAATACATAACAACCTAATTCCTTCGAAAAAAACATTGCATAAATAATAACCTTTCAAATTCATCCATAAAATTCGTGAATGACATAAATTATGTCAAATAATATTTAATTTAACATTTGTAATATAATTTATTTGAATCATTTATTAATGAAGCAATCATTGAATCTTCATTGTGTCATAATTAAATGTATTTATTTAATTTCAAAAAATTAAAATAAAATACCATGATATATGAAATATTTTTATATTTATGATGACTATTTATAGTCAAAGGTTTTAATTACATGACCCTTTGTTAAAAAAATTAGTAAAAGAACCATGTTTATGTTATATTTCTCTTTACATGAAATTAATTCTTCTAACATGTCAATATCACTCCTAATTGGCTCAATGGGATCCGAAAATCAACCCAAAGATGTTCATGGTCGCACATATCTAATCCAATATGATTAGAACATATAAAACTGAGAGAAACTAGATTTAAAAAAGGTTCTCCATCAAAAGGTGGTAAACCTGCATTTTTTTAAAAATACATCATTTACCCAAAAAATTAATTTTTTCATATATCATATCTAGAAACCATAAAAGATGGATTTAAAACGTTACATTTAATATATAACATATATTTTTCATTAAATAAAAATCCATAAAGAGTGATATTATTTTATAAACACAATTATTCTCATTTAAATATGTTTCCATAACTTATATGTTATAAAATAATTGTGTTTATAAAATAATATATGATTAAAATAATAATTTTGTTTATAAAATTGTTTCAAGGCATTCTCATTTAAATATGTTTTCCATGCCCTATACATGAATCCAAAAATTGAAATGAAGGTAATCCAAAATGTTCTTTTTGGATGATCAACATTCATCAATGATGAATCTTTCTAATCTCATGTGAATATTTATTCAGATGTTGAATTAATTAATTATAAATTTAACATGAAAGAACCTAACTCATGGTTTTGAGAAGTGGTTATTAAAATGATTTTTAATATATCTCTCATCACTTCAGTCATTCTATGCGATCGGAACAAAAATGTTTGACCATCGATACACTGTTGGGAGTTCGGTCATAGAATATCAAATGATGTAATGTGTATTTTCTAGAAATCATTGGTTTCCATTACCTGTGTGAATAGTTTGAACTATAAATGATAGGATTCAATTTTATTCTTATTATGGATCGGATAGTTCAACACCAGGTTCATATAAAGTGTTATCAGTGTATAGTTATATTTATATCTCCAGAATGAGTCATCTATATCCAATAGGGTGCGCAGGATCCTTATAATGGTCATGCATGACTAATTCCGTTCAGATATGATTGTCCCATAGATCAAATATAAATATTTGATTTGGATGATGGTTAAATTCAACATGAAGAGTTTCAACATATTGTAGAACATTTTTAGGATTTCCTTTATAACATGTTTTTGGGATTAACAATTGATATTGAGATAAATGTTTTATGGGATATAGTTCGGGGAGTAGTGCATGTTTTTATTCCACCTTATAGGATGAATCCATAACATATTCCAGAGTTAAAATATCATTTTGGATATCGCTAAGTTAATGTTTCATATATCCTTATACATATACATTGGGTTCTCTAGTTCCTTTCACTAAGAAGTTTGATGGTAATTTTATCTTCTAAGGGGATTTTCATAGACTGAACCAGATGATGGTCAAGAACCATTATACCCTTCCACATTTTGATGAAGTCTTAGATCATCTAAGAGGTGGTAACATCTTCTCTGATTTCTATGTGATATTAGGATACCACTAGTATAATGTGAGACCGTCAAACATAACTTGTACATATTTTAGTAGAAAGTATGGATTGTATGTGTTCGTAGGGATGTCATTTGGTTTGGCGAATGCACGATAGTATTCATAGCCTTGATTATTCAAATCATTAATCTTGTTATGGATCAGCTTGTTGTTGTTTCTGTTGATGAAATATTAGTGTACTCCCAGTTACCAGACTATCATTCCCCATATATTTTAATTGTCTTGAGTATATTTATAGAGCATCAGCTTTACAGTAGGCTAACAATATATAGTTTTTAGATTGATAATGTTCACTTCTTATGCTGGGTTATCTCAAATGATGGAGTTTCAGTTGACCTATAGATGGTTTAAACCAGAGTATCTTGGTATTGAATTAATAATTTCATTCCAATTCAACTCTTTCTAGGTTAATAATGTTATTATTGTTGTTTCATCTAGGACTTCACCAATCCCGAAGCACCGATGCCTAGGGTTACCAAGAAACGATTGGAGTTGTTTTGTCAGATTATTGAAAGAGAGATTTAATGGAGCTGAAAGGAAGGCTGAATACATCACCTATAATCACTTTACATATTTTAGTTAAGAATTATTACATTTATTTTTAATCACTAAGAGTTATCCTAGAAAACATTATGATATAATAGGATCGACTAGTTGAATATATCTCAACTCATATGACACTATGTGATAATTATTACTTACTTATGATCTTGAATTAGTTCAATTTTATATGACATAAGCATATGGATACATTATCTAATTGGTAGGAGGTATGTGCTATAAATGGACCACAAGATACTCGGTTACTTATTTTCTCATCAGGACATAAACCATTAGTCGAAGAGGTTGGTAGAGTATCTATAGTATTTCGAATTCAAGTTCTATTGTAAACTAGAAAAGGGAAATGTCATTGTAGATTCAATGAGTTTGAATATGTAGATAGAGGTAGTTTTGGATTCCTATAATGAGTGGTGGAAGATGGAACTCTTTATAGACATGTATCAAGATGCTCATATGTCTCAAGAATGATTATATCTAACTTCAACATCTATTATTCTAGTACATCATAAATAAATCAAGAAAAATAAGTTATCTAATATGAAGGTATTAGTAATGATGGATTATTTATATGGTGGGAATCCACCAATAGTATGGTCTCTTTTTAGTGTCAATTATCTTATTTTTTGTGGCCATGTATGAGTTTTTATTGATTTGTGCAAGGAGATGATAAGAATGTATCATGCTTATAAATGGGTAGTATACATTAGTTTGATAATGATCCATACTAATCATTTTAGACTATAATAGATGATATGAATGAAGTTGTTACTGGGATTTATAGTGAAATGATTCACCTATGAGCAATTGGTAAGAATTTATAAGAGTCTAGTTCGCATTTTAAGAATATTGTGCATTACAGAGTGGAAATGGAATTATTCCAATATAGATTTTGTGATAGTATTACCCATGACACCTCACAAGAATTATGTAGTGTGGGTGATTGTGGATTGAATGAAAAAGTTATCCCACTTCTTTCCTATTATTTAGACCATAACTATTTCTGTTCTATGTATTATTTTCATGTATGAAATAGTTTGGTTCTATTGTGTTATAATGAGATTCATTTAAGATAGAGATCTTCAGTTCATGACTACATTTTAGTAGGCTCTTTGGAAGGATCTCATATCAGAGGTACTCTTGATTTTATCCTATCATCCATAAGTTGAAATCCATCTGATTGGACTATACATATTCTGGAGTATATTTTATGATTCTATGTTTTGGATTTTAGTGGTTTCTATGAGCATCATATGGAACTCATGGATTTCACTTATAAAAAAATATTAAGGAATCCTTCCAAATGGAACATTTCGAGGATTTATATTTTATGCATCAATGTTCTTATTTTTGCTAGTTAGAGGTAGGTAACTTAATTATTGTTATACATATTGTATTGCATGAGATATCTAAGCATGTTTAGTTGATCACAAGGCAGTTGGTGACCAGATTGATCATGTAGAAATATTATGTTATCCACAGAAGATGACCAATAGAGTTCATTTTTTGTCATAATTTTTTTCTTCATGTGTTTCCCATGTTGGGTAAATATAATATCATGAAATATGGAAATCTAGTACCCAGGTTTTTAGTAAAATTTTTATGGTGGAAATTTTTAATCCAATGGAATTCCTATTTTCCCTTCCACAATGCTATAGTTCCAGGAATAACATATATCACATGTCACTACTTCAGAGATAACATCTTAATTCTTATCATGGAGTAGATTTTGAGGACATTGAGTTATTTTTTATGCATCTTTTGAAAAGCTTCTAATATGGATTATAGACCATAGTAAGAATAATCTAATAGGTAAGACTATAAATTTAGTTTGATTTGTAGTGACAACTTGGGAATATTCACATTGAGACCCAGGAGAGGGAATAAAAAATTCTTGAAAAATGGACATAATTGTTCACTAATACGCCAAACTGATTCTTGGAGTTTCTCAAGGATAAGCTGTTATATGGTGGGTGGTTTATAAGATCCCTTCTTTTCCCTAGTGGGCCCCCCTTTGAGCTTTTAGTTCAGCCTATTTTTTTATTTTTACCCCTTTCAATGAAACATTGTCATTGTATTTGAACATCGGTGGTCATGTTCCTTGAAGATAGAGAGCATTTATTGGGGAAAATTGACATAATTTTTTGGGATATTTGTTTGTTTGAATTATTGGATTCTAGGTTTCAACATGTTAAATGGGATTATGAGGGTTTCCCATGAGTTTAGAAGGCTATAGAGTTGGTTTGGGCTCTCCTATAGATTCTTGGACTAAAGCCTCTTACATGGAATTTACAAGATGTTTATATGTAATACACGATATATAATTACCACATATAAGATACCAAGAAATGGGTTCATGAAATGAAATGAATACATGCCATAAATTTGGTTCATGTTGTGTAATTTTATAGAATATCAAGGTTACATACTTTACATTCTAACTCAAAAATTGAGAATTACACACTGTGAAAATATTACAAGCCCTATATTTCTCAGGATGTCTGGTTATAAAGCCATAATGAAATTATTTGTTCATTACTTCCCCATTAATTCGTTCAACTCTATATGATGAGGTTATTTCTAGGTGATTATAGATTCTATTATACACTTATATATTTCATGTTAATGAGATAAATCAGTAGTGGTTGGTTTGTAAAAGGTTTTACCTTCTCTTAGGACTCTCTCAATTATAGTCGTGTAATATAATAACTTTGGTTGTTTTCCTAAATAACCATGATCTCATGTGGGCTATGTTTATATTATAGATCTTCCACCCCATCATTCACATAGGTGTTACTGGTGGGAGGCATTTTCTCGAACTCAAAATTATATTAGTTGGTCTAAACACTAACCCTATACACTGTTTAAATTTTTAGTATTTATGGTATTTCAATTGTTCCAACACAACATGTTCTTTAATTAATTGAATGATGAATGAAAATAAAATATGGATTGGATTATTTCATGGATCCATTTGGATTTAATGGTGTTCCAAAATATATTGTGAGAACCCATTGGGTGGGAAACCCATTGAATAATAATGAATTGGATAATGTCATAATTTTTTTCACCATTATATGAGAACACTAGTGATTCCCTAATAATGATTAACTTAGGTATTGGATTATTGTTTTTAAAATGATTGGAGATAATTTATATAGTAATTAATATGAAATTGAAAGTGAAAGGGTAATTTTTAGAATTAACCATTGAATATTATGATATGATAATGTGATATCCATACCGTTAGGATTTATATTTTCATTCCTATTTTAATTCTTATAGAGAGGGCTTGGCTTTGTCTCATTCTGTAATTATTATATAGTGGTATTGAACCATGTTTAGTTCTATAATGATTATATAGTGGGTATGTCCTAATTTCATGTTGCATTTCATATATATAAGTATTGGAAAAGTTTTAAAATTCAATGATTATATAGAGGGCTTGGCCAAAATCATAAAATTCTTCACAGAGGTATTTTCCTAGTTATTTGATTATTACAAGGATATGTGGTTATAGTAGGGATGGTTCTTATATATGATCAAAGATATTCTGGTGTGGTGTCAAAATAGGTGGATTGTTTTATTATATTAATTGATTAATATATACGTATGTTTATCTCTTTACTTCATGCACTTATTATCATACTGATTTTGTTTTGACGTCTTTGTGTCAACCTACAGAGTTTTACTCACACACTATTTTTATCTCCATTGGGTACTCTATAATATTTCATTGATAATGTTTTGGAAAAGGGAGAGGTACCCCATTGCTTATTTTTATAGATGGATAGGTTTGATCCTCTAGAAAAAAACAACATGTGGTTTGGTACTAGGGTTTTTGAGTTTTTTTTTCATGGTCATTTTTAATTTTGAATTCGACCATGTCATTTAGTTACATTTCATATTAATATTACGGTGTTCACTATTACTTGATATATTGGTTCCACCTATTGATTCTAGTTGTATGTTATATTGCTTCATTTATTATTTATTAATATGACATTTATTATTATCGTTTATTTCCGCTGTATTGTAACATGTTACCATAGGTATCATCTCCTCACTGTATTATTTGCAACCCCACTTTTAGTCATCAGCCTCTAGAATACAAGGAGGCATTCCTAAAGTCTAATGAAAAACCTGATTTGGCAAGGTGAGAGTGCATTGTATTATAGGATGTCACATGGAAAACAAATTATCTTCTATGTTCAATTAAATGATAAAGATAGTATCGCTCGTGTATATGTGTGGACAAACACCTCTACGTAATGATGTGATTCTATATCCTTAAACATAATTCAGGTATTTCTATTATGGTAGATATATTGTTTATATATGAAATTTATGAAACAATTATCCTTTTAGAAATATAATATCTTCCTTATTAACATTCTATACATTTGATAATAGTAACGTTACATGTGTTTACATGGGGACTACCAATCTACGAAGTGATGTGATTCATTTTTAATCAATTATTTGTATGAATAATTATAAAAAGTTTACCTGTTTAATATATATGATACTTGTTTCATGATTAATATTTTACTAATTATGATACCATTACCAGGATGTATACACCAGAACCATTGAACCAAATCATACATTGATACCATACCATTGGTCACCATGATGTTCAATTAAATAAACAATATATTAATAAAATGATACCTAAAATTTATATAAGAATGATACATAGAGTGTTATGTATTAATATGGTTATGGAATATATTTATAATAAACTTATTATTATTATATAGGTTTTTAGATCACTTATGAATAAATTCATAATTCATGTATGGGATATGTGTCACAATCATCATCATTTAATTTAGAATGGGAAATGTGTAGAATACTAACATAACAACCATGACAAGTGAAATTGGTGAAGGTTTTGAAGAGGTCTCAAATAGTTAATAATAAGAGATCCCCCAATCCCAATGTTCTCCCCTTCATGAGGAAGGGATGTGTGGTAATAAATGGTTTAATTCCCTAGTTAAATATGGATGTAAGATGGTCTTCCACCTTGTTTCTCCCTCACGAGGTACGGTGTACAACCATGTGGACCTTGATTAGACCCATTCATCTTCTAATAGAATTAGAGCTTGATCAAGGGATCTTATTGGTACTATGAAAATAATTGTAAATAAAGATGGAAATTTTTTCACCACTTCCATATCAATATCCATTTTTCAGCATAGTCTTATACCAATGATCATGGAAATGGATTCGGATAGAAAATAATGACCATTGAAAAACTAGGAGAGAAATCATGGATGAAGGATCCCCTAGGGTCTCAAAAAACACTTCCTCCCTGAATAGTCCCCATTAAACATGATCCATAGATGTTGATTTTGTATCTTATAGGATGGGGGTTCTGGGAGACCGAGTTTCTTGGTGAGACCTTAAGGTTGGATGGAACATATGAATTAACAACTATGAGGGTTTTGGGAGAGGGGGAATCGTCCTTGTTTTTAAATAACTAAATTATTTTCACTAAAAGGTTTCTGGTATGAATGATCAATTGTTTCCCCAAAAGGATAACCTTGTTAAAGCAGTTAGTGTTTCTCTCTTCTCAAATGAACCAATTAGAGACTGATAGAAGAATGGCTCAAGCCTTCTTCCCCAGACCAGTTATTCCTACACCATGGGACTAATGCTAAATGAAAGGAGAATAATTCAACTCTTGAGAGGAGAAACTAGTAAAATCACCATATTGTATCCACACCATATGATCCCAATCACTTCCAAAGAATAGATGGTCAGATTAGCCCTTATAACTAACCATATAGCTTGATCATCTGGAAACTAGATTGATAGTAGTGAATTTTAAATTCACATTAGTGGAAGGATCTGAGTTAAAAATTAATCAAAATAGAAAGATATATTTTTCTAGAATCTCATTTCACTATTGCACTTCTCCCCAAATATCGACGACGTTTAGGCTAGTCATCATCGTATGGTATTCCTTAGATGAGAAGGCATCCAATGTGGATGATTTGAAAACACATTTATTGGGATCTATTTTCAGATCAATGAGGTCAAAGAAAGATCTTTTTCCTTATCTAGATGGCATCGATGAATCAAGGGTGCATGTTGTCTTTCCAAAAGGTCAGATGTTGACTTAGAAAACTAGGGAACCCATGTTTGTAGACAACTGAGTTTTGGTGAAAATATATAATATCACTCCTCAAATAATACATTGATAATGATTATTCAAAATCTGGTAATGAGATGAAATCATGGGCCATAAAGAGGATGGGTTCCCACCTAACAGATCGAGCTCATTTCTTCCCAAAGCTACCATGAATTTCCCAATATGGACTATTATTCTATGACCTCCCATGACTGTTTTTCATCAATGCATCACATTTTTCCCGAAAGGTTACACACATTGATTTCTCCCTCCTATGTAGGTCTCACTAACCTAGTCCATGATTCCCATTGGTGTTTTCCATTAACACATTCATCCAAAATAAAAGATTCCTACATATTATTCATATTGGAGACAACACAATTCATAACATTTATCACTTCAAAGGAATGAATCTGAATGGATGAAAGAATGTTATTTTCCATCATAATTCTTCAACCAAAATAAAGAAAATGGTTTTTTCAGTTAACAATTCTCCCGATATTTTTTCTCAAAATTCAATCTAAATGATAAATATAAATCCTTGTGTTTGATACTCGAGAACTAAGGAACACCATGGGGAAGATACTTCGATGCATGACTATGATTTCACTCAGAGAGTGTATATGTCAATACAAGAAACAACATGATATATAATAATTTCTCATCTTCCTATTAATTAATTTCCCTCTCTATTTTCAATAGTCCTCAATAACCTTATTCATACCGCCAACCGATCTCTTATAGTAAATCAGTAAGATAATGGTATCATATGAAAACATAAGATGGGATATATAGTAAGGGGGTTTCATATAATTATAAGGAATGATATTAACACTTGACATGCTCCTCTTTATACTCCAAATACTAACATATTGTGTGAGAATGGAAATAATGGGGTTAGTGGATCTCCTATCACATCACTCTAATTACTTTTAAAAATCCATGAGGCTTTTCCATGAAGAAGACTGAAATCCAAAAAGAGATGAAACACCTAAATATTGAGTCAATATCCTTATAATAGAAATCCATCCTTCCCAACACCTTTTTTATTAAGATATACTCAACTATATTAAACACTGTATCCATGTCTAATTTGATTTCTAGGTTTGGTCCATGAAACATGATGTTAATTTCACTTCTTACATCCTGGGTAATTTTTATAGCTCCCTGGATTGTTTTACCTTTCAATAACCCATGTTTCGCATATGAGATCTAGTGAGGGAGGGATATCCTTCTCTGGAGGATACTTTCTAACACTATATTTGGATTGTTTCAAATAATAATAGGCAGGTATGGTAAAGAAAATAAGTATTAATGATTTTTAGTATTAGCACCATGTTTTTGGGAAAAGAAATGTGGGGATGGTAGCTACCCCTAGAGAATTATGGCCCAAGTTCACTATATCCCTGCAAAACATATTCTATGATACCCTGTAGGAGGTTCCACAGAATCCACTTGGTCCTCGTGCACTCTCCTAGTTAAGGTTCCACATTGACTCAAATATTTATTATTTTTCTGTCTCTTCTTCAAAGAATATATATTATAAAGTTCATAAAAAGTGTGGAATTAGACCAAAAATATCACTCTAATCCAACATATAGCTATATTTCATGCGTATGTTGGAACCTATAAGAATAGCATTGAAGTGAGACTCGGCTAAGTGTGGTTTGGTATTTTTTATTCTAAAATTACATTAAACAAAACTATATAGATCATATCCATTAAATAACAACTATTTACCTCTTCATTTTTTCTTTAAGTAATTTTAAAGTAACTATTTCATTTTTTTCACTTTAGTACTAAAAATGAATGAAGTTTATTTTTAAGTAAAAAATTCATTACTTCCACTTTAGTTATGAATCTTTTTCATATATGTCAATATTGTCTTTAAAATATTTAAAATAATTTTTTTTAATATTCTCCATTGATTTATGAAATTAAATTTTACACATGTTTTAATTTCTATAAAAACGTTTATAAATAATATTATTATTGTTTTTTAAAGAGGAACTTTTTTCCAATGTTCTGAATGGATTTTTATTTTCACGTATACCATATAAATAGATTTTCCCATAATCGTGGACATTAATTTCTTTGAATAATCATTTTTATAATTCCATGTTTATATTTCAAAATATTTTATTGAATATATAATTTAAATTTGATTATTTTCAGTATTTTATTTCGATATGAAAATTGTATTTTTCTCAAGAAATTTTCTCACAATATTTTAATGGGTTTTTCATCTACAATTGCATCCCATGATGTTACTAATAATTAATTGGGAAAAAGACCCAATTAAACCATACCTATTTATTAATTATATAGATAATTATTATGATGATAAAATATTGATAAACATGATTTCTTTATCATGGGTTAAGTTATGATAAAATGATAAACATTTTCGTGATATTGGCATACATATGAATAGAGTTTGATTATGTGATGGTTCGGACTGTTATACACCTATAACACATTGGTTAATGTGATATTTATATCTCGTGATATGATTACTATCATCATGGACATGATTATAGATATATTTTTTACATTTTGATGCATGAATTCGATTTCTTCTGACAATGCTGACAAGATTTCTTGTGGACATGCTTGTTAATAACTATTTTCTGATTTTCTGCATGAGTATGATTTATTATAGTTATTACCAAAAGATAATGTGTTTACATGATTTTTAATGGCTATGTTTACATTTAAATGTGTGAGTATGATCACTTCTAGCAATTCTCACAAGATTTCAAGATTTGGAATAGCTATGTTCAGAAGATAATGATTTTATATTATTATGATTCCAAATTCCAATGTTATGACTATTTAATGATTATAACTTCTTTGAAAACCTTTTTAATAATTCCACTTGTATGACATGATTTTTTATTTTATGATCTAAGATTTTTCAGGTTCGAATATTTTATATTGAGTATGATAACATCATTAAGTTATCATTCCATTATGATCATATAATGTTCTATAATAATTAATATATCATTTTTACACTTAATGATAATTTGAGATCACCCATTCATATTATTTAATTATCTTTTTTGGAAGGTAAGTATGACATGTGTATACGGGTACTAATATTGAGATCTTTTGGGAGATGCAGAATAAATTTTAAAACAATATTGACTATATATCTAGTATCCATATAAAATAATCCTTTTTATATGTAATAAACATTCATCTTTAATGATGTAATATTTATATATGTTATTCTTATGTCTTCTAAAATACTTTAATTTTATAAATATATGTGGATTCCTTTATTTATTTTCTTTTAAAAACATGGTAGAGTAAATCACTCGCCTTAAAGATGAATCAAAAGAAGTGGTCATTTTCTAAAAATTAAGATGTGTAAAAAAATATTACCAAACATTTTGAGGCTAAAATAATTGGGAAGATAGAGCATTTAGAAAAAATATCTACGTTTAACAATTAGTCTCTGAAATTAATCCATGATAAGGAATACTCCCTTGAAATAATTTAAGCAAATTTCCCCACAATTGGTAAAATAAAAGACGTGGGTTTATGTAAATAATGCTTCACAAGAAGTCAAAGAAGATAAAATAAAAGATCTTGATAATACATTGGTATAGAGGTGTAAGATATATTAGGATAATATGAATTTGATAAATAATGAATTTGAGGATAATATAAAATAAATTCAGGTTATGAAAAGTATACTAAATATTAAACATAACAAATTTGAATTTATATTAGAAAATCTAAAATGTGTTCTATGTATGTCTTAAAAACTATAGAAACAAGATATATTACCACATACAATTACAATGAGTTGTCTTGTACTAAAATACAATTCTACAATAGAAAATGTCCAAAAAATAATCTAATAATAATAATCTATAAATGCAAAAACAAAAGGTAACATTTATCCTAGAATATTATGCTTGTTATTTTTTCTAGTTTTATTAAGAGTTTATGTCAAATATCAAAATGTAAAAAAATATTGGATGAATAGAAATGATTGTAAACACACCACTACATCTATAGTGGACATTTACATGTGTGGTAGAATCTCTTCCCTATATTATTTCCAAAATAATGGTTCATCATCATATAAACATCATAAAATTAAACCTGGATTTCCTATAACTCAATAGTGTAGATAAATATTTTTTTATATAAGTGGTTTTGTTATAGGTTTGGTAATAATGTTATTGATTATTGGTATAATATTTTAACATCTAAATTTAAAATAACTCCTTTTACAAGTGGTAATAAATTTCATATTTTATAATATCCAAATAATAAAAGTAATAATTTTATAATTTCAAATATATTTGAAAGTCTTGGGGATATTTATGGAACATTTAATAAAATTGGTCATAATAAAGAGGAATTAATTTTTAGATCATCTATGCAAGAATATAAAACATTTCAGAATAAAATTCCATTATATATAAATAATGGTGAGTCTTCTCTGTGTAATGAGAAAAATAAAAATTCTATTCAATAAAAAACCTATAATATAAAAATCAATGCCTACTAAAAAGTGAAATCTTCTTCTTTTTTGGTGAAAGTGGAAACAAAATATGCTTTTTAAAATGACTGATATTTTATTTTATTTATAAAATCATGTATGAGTACAATGTAATAACTATCCATGAAAAGAAAAAAAGTGGATCGTATTGTGAAATCCATTCCTAACAATCAATATGGAAGAGACAAAAAATATATTACCTTAATTATGAATTTCTAATACTATAAATATCTTAGTTTGAATCATATAATATATATATATATGGAATTAAAAAGAGAAATAATTTTCAAGAGGGATATTGGTAATCCAACAAGTATAATAACTCTTATTTCATGGGATTTATTCCAAAAATTGTTCACCAAATAAGTATTGAGATTCGATTTGTAATTATCAAGTAGGCTACACCTAACCTAGATAATATTTTTGTAATGATATGAGAACAAGTGGAATTTATAAAGAAGGTATAATAATAAAAATAGAATCATGGGATTTTTTGGATAGTGAGTACGATAAAATAACATAAAATAAATATAAGGGAAAAACTGTAATAATACCATGATACATATGTTGATACATATGATTAAATTTATTGAAGAAATTGTTAAGGGTTCTTAGATATATTTAATTGGAAATAAAGGAAAAATGGATTTGAGAATAATATCTCAACCTCATTGGTCTCCCTGATTACAAAAGGGGTTCCGCCTCATTAACTTAACCATTATGATGTATTTATATACATCATGTATGTTGATTTTTTAGTGATTGTTGTCCTTAATGGAGTACTAATGAAAATAATAATGTGTTCAAAACCAGATAGCAGTTTTAAAAAGTCACTAAGTTTCAATGATTTATCATTATGAATCATGAGGATTATCTATTAATCAACCATGACGAAGTGTAGTTATAATGTACCCTTGAGGGGGATAAAAATCGTTAAATCTAAGAATTTTATAGAGTAAAATTTCATGAATATCTACAATTTTGGTAATAATCTCAAAAATATGTCATTAATGAGGTATTTATGCATATTATCTCATCACTGTACTGAACAAATTAGTCCTAGTTTTATGGGTGGTATTTTCAATTAATAAATTCCATGATTTTGAATAAATTTGGAGATGTTCTAGGGATAATTTATAAAGTAAAAAAACGTATAATTATTTTTTAATGCATTTTAGGCTGTGTGTTATAATGACTAGATAATTTCATGTTATAATTATAAAAACACCATTTTACTAAATTGGTATCAATTGGTGTTAAAATGAAAAAAATATGAACATTTCCTTTGTAAATTTATATCAACTGGAATCGTATTTGTATATTACTTGATAGATTTTTTATATGGACTATTCTCTTTTTCATGACTACACTAACAACAAATCATTTAGAAATAAAGTGTAATTTTTTATAGAACACTATTTAATGGATAAATTTATACCATATGATCTATAGAGTCTTTTTATGTATTACTAATAATGTGGAGAATAAAATTAAAATTAATAAATTGAAATTCTATCTTCACTCAAATGGGGGAGATAGATTAAAAATAAAAAAACATGCCAAAATTCAATTTTCTATAATAGTATTGGAACAAATATAAAAATCAAGTTATTTTTAAACCGATATTGTATTTGGGTTGTATTTTTTTAGTATGATCTAAATTTTATATAAAAAATTAAATATGGGATAAATAATGATAACTTAGATGAATCATAATGTTCTTATGTATGTTGATGTTAACATTTCGTTGAATTCCCTAGAATGGAGGTGTGATTATGTAATGAATAAAGTAATTTAATACTAAATTTATTTTTTGATGTATGGATGTATATTGATTCAATTTTTTATGGAGATAACAGTGAGTTTCAATTCATTAACCACATGATAAAGGATGTAATATTCTCCCATTTAATATTCCAAGAGATCTAATCAAATATGGACAAGAGTTTTTTAAATAGAAATTTTGGAAAAGAAACATATACGAGTGTCAATGAGAATTCATAAATATTGATCCATGTATATCATTAATTGAGGAAAGTATAGAAAAAATATAATTCATTCCTTGGGATTATCTATTTTTAAGAAATATATTTGTATTATAATTTCTGAATAATTGATGACAAGGATGTAAACAATTTACTAATATACTCTAAGGAATATTTCTATGGGGAATGAACATTATAATATATAATGCTTATGATTTGATGATTTTGTAAAGAAATTTTTTATTAAGATAAAAAATAGAGTTGATTTGGTGTTTTTGCAGATGAATAGTTAAGAATTAAAGAGGTTTTGTAACTTATTGAAGGAATATGTAAATTCATCACAGAGGTTGAAAAATGTAAATATAATCACATTTTCATAAGACATTGACCATATCAAAAGACATTGAGAATTATGGAATAATTTTGTGTAATTTTGTAAGAATTATAGTTCTTCTATAATAACATTTTGTTAGTTTATAAGACTTTAGGGGGGGAAATTGACTTATTGTATAGTTCATAACACTTATTCATATTCATTTAAAGTTATTTAGTGGGACAAAAATTGTACAAGGCTACATCCATACAACTTTTCTTTGTTTCAAAAAACATATTAGAGAATGTACTAGAAGATGAAAAAAGAATTTTTCATATGTTTTCTATAAATTAATAAATATATTTAGTTATTAACACCCTGTAATGATATTCTCCATGAGAATTTATTTCAGTCGTCATAAGACTATATCTATTAGAGAAAAAACTTTTATTTCTTATGGAAATAATTTTTTCAGAAAAAATTGAAAATTTATTAGATTAAATAATCTTACAACAAGTTTCACATATGAAACATGTTACACCAATAGTTTTTAAAAAAACTGAATGGTGTATATGAGATTTATAGAATAAATATTCGAAGGAAAAAAACTAGATGAGTCAATGTTGATCATTATTACTTAAATAACTTGATCCATTAAATAAATGTATGATTGCACTCAAATACAAAGGGAATGGTAATTAAATTAGAAGAACATTCCATAAACTATTGTTAATGTTGATATCAAAAAAATAGTTCTCTATGCTTTGAGATTTAGTTGCATCATGTTTTATTCTTTATAAACTAGAGTGCATGATGAAGAAATTATATTCTAGTATAGACTTGGACATAATAGATGTTACCATGACCATGATTGTTTTAGTACATGTCATTATGTTTTTATAAATTTTTTATTTTATTTTAATTTCCTTTGTGCTCTAAGAAGTAGAGATAATTACATGATATTTTTAAATATCATGTCAAATCAAAATTTTATTCTTCATGGTTAATTAAATATAGAATAACTATGAATAATTTAAATCAGACTTTAAAAATAATTTTAATGGTATTTTAATTTATGAAAATTAAGTAAAATTAAACTTAAATAAATAATGGTTATAATATTATTTTATATAATAATATATATTATGAGAAATGAAAAAATAAAATCAGGCCATTTCACACATCAATAATCAAAATATTTTGTGATGACAATATAGGAGACGATAGATCTGAAAATTCTTCCACAAAACATATTAAGTGTGACAAAGAAAAATATGGCTCCAGTATTATTAGAATAATTTATCTTTATGATTTTATGAAGAATAATAAGAAGAATAATATATGGATTGTAGTTGGATATTTATTGTACTGAATAAATTATAGGTAGTAGCAAAAGATCTATAAATTATATCCTATGATATTTATATATTATAAGGATAAGTTTATAATTAAATAATATCACAATAATGAAGATATCTTAAATGATATATGCTTTCAAGTAAAACATTTAAATTTTTATAGTTTAAGGAAGTATATTGTATTCTTAATATCCGGGAGGCACATTGGCCTTTCAGTATTTACCAAATATCAATGAGGTGCAAGTATATTTTGTGTCCAATAATATAATTCCAGTACTTGTTTTATCTTTTATTGGTTATAGGTTTACAATTATTGGGATACACCATATCAGAATATATTTAAATATATTAAAAAACAGTTGTCCATCAGTGGAAAAAACCATGAAATGCTGAGGTTTTTTTCTTCGTTTCAAGAGTCAAAAGTCATTAAAAAGTTCTCTTGTTACAACTATAGTTATTTCATTATTTCTACTACATTAATATTTTCTAGGGAATAAAGATAAATTGATAGATCCATTCCTGAAATAATTATAAATGAAAAAATGTTATAAAGTTTAAATTTTTAATAAGATAACCAGAACGAATTCTCACCCACACCCACTCATTTTATTTGAAATGTCCCAAGGGATACTATTAGTTTAAAATCATATCCTTCGGTCAACAATTTTATTAATTTTTCAACAGTCTCAATTTTGATGTTTTTCATAAAGAGTGTAGTTTCTCTTCATCCTTTTATAATGGATTGATCACTTCTACAAAGAGTATGAATTTGAAATAATGAATCTATCTCATCTAGGAATCTGAATAAATGAAAGAATAATGTTATAAAAAGGCATTAACTCAATGAATCCCTCTAATGTTTATATTAAGAAAATAAAAATTATTTGTGATAAATTCATGATTATATTTGACTTAAAATTAACACTTAATATTTTTTGAGAAATAAAATATAAAGGATGATGATAACAATTCTAAGTCAATTTTTTCAGAATTATTTAATGAATATAGTGTAACTATAAATTATTTTCCTGATAGTTCCTTAAATGGTCCAATATTGATTGGTTATGATCATGTCATTGTATAATTATTATAAAATGTATATTGTAAATCATATGGAAATTCAATAAAAATCATAAATGGGTTTCCATGACTTTACTAGGATTTATTTTCAGTTTATTTAAAAACTATTAGGAGAAGGAAAATTACATTAAGGATAAATAAAATATGAATAATAATTCTATATCCAAAAATAAATTAGTTTCATAAATATACTACACAAAAATATAGTAAAAAATTAAATAATTTTTATCATCATCAAAATTACACGGGTTCAAAAGGAATAAAACTAGATTAATACAATAAAATTAACAATCACTATAAATTTTTTAAGAGTAGTTCCCGAAACTAGATGAAAAATAAATATCATTCATTGATACCATGAATTACTAACAAGATGTAAATGAAGTTCTAAGATTGAATCTTGACCAAGAATTATCATAAATATGATATATTTAAGAGTATAATATTCAAAGGTTCATAGAGAAATGTGGACACAATTTATAATAAATGGAAGATATTTGAAATATGATATTTACTGAATTTGAATGTATATTTAAAATTACATAATATGATAGAGATAATCCATCCCAAAATACTATGTGAAGATATATCACCACACACAATTCCAAAGAGTAATATTGTAATACAATACCACTTTTTAATTGAAAAATGTAATAAAATCATTTTACAATAATTACCTAGATAGATAAAAACAAAATTCAACATCCATCCTTAAAAAACTAATTTATGTAATTTCTAGTTTCAAGAAAATGATAGTATAAAAACTGTTATAGGTTTGGGTACATGGTTATTGATTATTGGGATAATAATTCAACTTTTGTATTACAAATAAACCCTACATCAAGGAGGATTAAATTTAAGATAATGAAAATTCCAAAAATTAATAGTTTGTATATATCTATTTCAAACATATTTGATAGTTATAGGGATCTTATTGTAAATTTCAATAAATGTGGTCATAGTGAAGTTGCATATTTTTTGGGATCAATAAAGATTGAATCTATAATTTTTGAGAATAAAATATTATTTTATCTTAAGATAGTTGATCAATTATTGGTTAATATGTATAACACATGTTGTTCAAAAAATCCATGAAGATCAGCAATAATACCCACCACTTCCCCAGTAGGAATAGATTCTTATTTATTGATAGTGGAGGACACACCGTAGAATTATTCAAACAATACATGTGTTATAATATTAATAGAATAAATAATTATCATAATAGAAGAACATCCCATGAGAATAATATGCGGTTTGTTGAAATTAATTATTTAGAATTTATATGAAACAACCAAGAAATAAGAGTGAATTCAAAAAGAATTCATAACAAAATTACCAACTCATTTGGGAAACTGAAAAAAAGATATAAAGGTCCAAAAATAAATAAAGTACCAACATTTTTCTTGTAATTACATATAAAGAAATACTCAAATTTAATTATAGGTTTTCTAATATAAGTTACTTGATAGATCTTGAGAAGTATTTTTGATATGTATATGAAATCTATACATATCTCATATTATTTTTTGATAATAATTTTAGTACAAGTGAAATTCTATATTAGTTTATAATAATAAAAAAGATATAATTGTTTTTTATTTTAGTGAAAATAAAAATATACCATACAAAGAATAACATAAATATTATAAGAATTCCTTTCTACATATGGAGACACATTCCTATAAATTCATAATAGAATGTATTAGGTGTTTTCCAATATATATCTAAAATATAAGGAGAAATATAGTTAATACTAATCTCCCAACCATGCTAATTTCATTTATGATAAATACGGTTTTACCTTATTCAATTATAGATTTTTTTATATTATAATAATCATTATATAGGGAATTGAAGGTCATGTTATTTCTCAGTGATGAATTAAATAATATAATAATGTCATCAAAACGAGAAATAAAATTAAATAATTCACCATCTTGGTTTGACTTATCATTTTGTATCATGATGATAATTTTTCTATCAACCATGATGAAGTGGATTTATAATTTCTCCTTGAGGGTGACACAAATAGAGTAGTCTTAGAAACTTTTACAATTATATTTTAGATAAGTCATAAATATTCAAAAATATTATGGAAAATAAGTCATTCATGTTGTATGTATATATATTATCTTATACATGTATTAATATAATAAATTATAATTATATGGGGGAGAATTTTAGTTAATAAATGATTTTAAAATGAATAACATTAGATAATATATATTGAACATTTCTGAAAAAAACCAGACAAATTATTATTGATTGTTTTTTAACATGTTTGTTAAGATAAGTGATGGATTATAAGTTGTAATTATATCATTAAAAGTTTTAGAAATTTGTATCAGTTTATATCACCAAAACAATAAATGCATAACCTCTTTAGAATTATATACCAAGTGTTATAATATTATATTTTTCATAAGAATCATTTTTTCTATATTATACTTATTGTTTTTCTATATAGAGCATAGTTCATATTGAATTATTGTGGAATTACTAATGGAATGTTGATTAAAAATTTAATTGATACCACCTTGCCTCATGTATAATTGAATTTATTATAAATAATGGGGATATAGTTGAACATTAAATGTTATATATTGATAATTCATTATTCTTCAACTTATGTAGTGAAATAATAAAATAAAAAACATATTGGCATACTATCTTATATATTTGAATTGATTATAAATAAAATCCGGGGGGTTTTTAACCAACATTTTTGTGTTTTTTATTATATGTTTATGTTTATATGAATATTTCATTATGCAATAAATTATAATATCTGGGAGGAATAATGAACTTTCCATGTATTTTTATGATAATTATAGGTGAAGCTACCAAGCATGGAGAAGAGATTATGTGATGAGTTGATGAATGAAATATAATATATGCATTTAAAATAATTGAAGTAGGTTCATTCCCTTATTTGGATTGAAAAAAATGAGTTTATTATCATTATACTTAGGAATTTTTTTTGATATTCTTCCATTTGATATTCTTAGAGATCCATTCAAAAATGGAAACAAATATTTTAATAAGGTTTTGATGAAAACACGTGAGGTAGAATAGCTCAATGGGATTCTCATAATTATTTCTTTTTTATCTCTATGATATGTATATAAAGGATAACTCATAATTTTCATCTTTATATTTATCCATGTTGAATAAATATAGTTGATAATTACTATTGATGAATTGATTATAAGGCATTAAATATTGAATGAAATAATTTAAGGATTATTAATATAATTCATGAACATTAAAATATATTCTTCAAATAATATGATTATATTCTAAATTGATTTTATGTTATGAGAATTTTGTGAAGTTTTTTTAGAATGGTATATTATAAATGATGGGGAATTTAATAGGTGTTATGGTTTATTAAAAAAATCTAAAAAATATATACATAAGATGAAAATTTAATATACATGGGAATTTTGTAAGACAATTAATACATTGAGAACATTTTATTGCTATAAAGTTGTTTCATACAAATTTTTGTGTTTTTGTAATATTTTTTTAGTGATTTTAAAATACATTGGATATAAAATATGACTCATAATATAGTTTACAAAACTTTTTATGTTGTGAATAGAACTCATTTGTTCGAAAAAGAAAAGTAAAGAAAACATGCATAAGACATAAATTTATTTAATACGACATACCTGATAATATATTTGAAAATAAATAATGGAACATATTAATCAACTTCTATCATTTCATAACATGTTTTTGTTAGTGAAATTTGGTAATGATATTACTTGTGAGACATATGAATCCTAAAGTTTTCAAAAAATTTAAGTATAAAATATTTGAGCTTTTTAGAATAAATGTTTTAATAAAATAGAACCACATGATGTTGTAATGATATTAATTTATTAAATATCAAGTTGCATAAAATTATTCGTTGATTATAACATAATAATAAATAGATGTGTTAGGGCCAATAGGGGCCTATATACCCTGAGAAGGGGGGGTGAATCAGGGTATGGATATTCTTTTTCAAAGTTCATCCTACCCCACTGGATCTTGACCTCTTTATTACAAGGGTCATTTTTTTTGCTCTTGTGTGTAAACTGTGATCACTTCTTTACTTCTTTATCTAATTATGATGCTTTGAATGAAATGCAAGGAAGAAAACAGATAGACACAGAGATTTTTACTTGGTTCACCCTCACTGGGCTACGTCCAAGGAGCATACGCCGACAAGTTGCCGGTCGTACCAAATTCCACTAATCTTCACTAGCTGTGGATACAATGTTCGGGCTAGATCACTTCTATGCCCAGGCACACTGCCTTTACAATGTTTAGGGTCAGCTCACTGCTTTCCAAAGGGTCACTCCCTATTTCTCTCTCTCTCTAGCTCACTTCCGGTGGAGAGGATCACCTTCTTCCTCTTCATAAGCTCACTGCTCTTGGAAGGAATCCACTCATAGTTTATAGACCTGTAGGTCTCTTCATTTGCATGAATAAATGCATCTTCCTCTGTGTGTAGATTCTCTGTTGAAGTAAAACTTTCACCCATAGATGAATATCTCTTTACACCGAAGGTATCGGGCAATGTACCAGCTTCCACGCAGTCCGAGAAGCACCGCTGGAATAAAACCTTACTTGGCGCACAAGTCAATCTCGGCGCGCAAGTCTCAACAGGCGCACAAGTCCTCCTATGACACTTGCGCGACACAAGCTTCCTCCACTCCAAACTTGCGCGACTCACTTCCTTTTACGCCCAAACCAATATTGGTGCGCAACTGCCAATCGGCGCGCAACTTCTATCACCGGTGCACAACTTCAACTACTAGCGCGCAAATTCACCTGCACGACCCACGCTCACCACTTGCGCGACCACCACACCTGCACGACGGGAGCTCTGATTTCTCAAATTTTTGAACTCCGGTGAAAATTAGGAGGGGTGGTCCAGTATTTATAGGCAATCTGACCACCCTGCGCGACGGCGCGCAAGTCACCTGCGCGACCCAGTTTCGGCGCGCAAGTCTTCTGTCCTTTTGGACACTTGCGCGACCAACTCCCAAACTTGTGCGAACCTACTTCCTTTTCCATATTTTGATCTTCTGATCTTGAAAAAATATGGCGCGCAGGATTCTTATTCTCCAAGTCCTCGGCGCGCAAGTCACTTAGCCAAAAACACTTTTCTTCATTTTCCAATTTTCAGGCCCAAAAATTTGGCAAACACTGGAAAACAGCGCCACCTTATATCTGTTATTTTGTATGGCATCCAGATCATCCATTCCTTTTATCGACGTTCTTGAATCAAACATGGATCGTTGACCTCATCTCTTGAACTCGACATTCCACCATGAAATCCTCTTTCTCAACAAATTTGTATGACATTGTTTTTCTTTGTCAACAATCACTACTCAGATGTCCACTTTGTCAACAAACACAATCACCTCAAAAATGCTTCAATGAAACCTTGAGGGATTTTTTCACAACAAGATGATAATATAAGGATACAAGTATTCCATAAAAATTAAGTTAAAAACAATATCAATAGAAGACGGTTCTATGCATTGAGATCAAGTTTCATCATGATTAGTTTTTCATGTATAATATATCACTGCAGAGATTTTTGTCATAATATATGGATCCATGAATTCAACTATTTTTCCTCATATCATTATATAGTTACTATTTTTAAATTTTCTTTCCAATTTTCTAGAGGTTTCATGAAGATAGAAAAAGTCATTATATTTTTTAATAACATTTGATTCTAAAAATAAGTCTTTTGTGGGAATTTAAGAATGAATATATATGAAAAAAATAAATGAGTCTTGATGATGGGAGTTCTTCGTATTTTTAAGGCCAAAAATAAATAAAAAATAAATCATCCAAAATCATTGATATAAAATTCATTCATACAAGGAAGATAAATTTTTACATGTAAAAAAATGGGTAATATAATGCTATAATAATATAAAAATGAATTTAAGGAATGGTAATATATAAATGTTATTACATAAAACCTTTACATTCTATATGTAGAATCGAAGATGAATTTTAACACTATATAAAGAGTTCATCCTTATGAGTAGAAGATGAAGGATGGGGATATGGATAGTAACTGGAACTTTCTTATTCTATAGAGGATACAAGTTGAAGAAGTTAATCTAAGAATTCAGTCCATTTATATTTTCATAATGTAGAACTAACTCATATAATTTAATAATATAGTAGTGATTTATATAACCTATATTATTATTGTGATTAATGCATCCCTTGTGATTATTGTAGTTTGAGGATGAAGATAAGATTATCAATATCTTGGAGGGACAAAGGCTTTTCACAATTGATCTTACATCAAAGAGGTGATAGTATTTTCTTGTGTCTAAACACATCAAGTCAGTGATTTAATTGTACCACGATGATTCCTATATTATTGATCTAAGGATATACACATACCCAGTTTATTTCATGATGATAAAATAAAAGATATGTAATATTGGTTTAAAATCCTTTGGAAAATAAGGATATAATTACACTTTAATGAGGTGACTCATGTTAAAAAATAGTGTTATTATTCTTTTTTTTCTTGACTACTATCAAAGGTACACTAACTAGGAAATGGGGATAAATTGAGGGAACAATTCACTCAAGAAGAATATAGATAAAAGAGTTAAAGTATAAATTTTGATAATCCATCTAATAGTGATTTACCCCCACCCAATAAGTGTTATCTATTTTCAAAGTGATCCTTAAAATTTTTATTAGAGCCTTATTCCACGCCTCTAATTGGATTCTAAACATTTTCAAATTTGGAGATTTTTTTAAGAGTGTAGTTTCTCATTTTCAATTTACAATGGACTAGAGACTTTGAGAATAATAATTAATATAAAATTTTAAATCAATCTCATATAATACTTCTAATATTAGGAACAATAAAGATATTATAATGAAAATAAATAACAGATCCCTCTTACAAGAAAAGGAATAAAACATAACTTATTTATGATATAATCATTATGATATCACACATAGCATTAATATTGATAATTTGATTGAGAAGTAATATTGAACTAATATGGATAACTCTTCTGCATCAACTAATTCATAATTAATTCATAAATATGAGGTAACTATAAAATCATGAAAATATATTTCCATTCATGAAGAAATAAAATTTGGGAAAAATCATATCACTAATGATTTATTATATATTGCATTATATGAATCATATTACTACTTATAATAAGTCTTATAGAGTATTCCCAAATATGTATCTACCAATTTTTATAGTTCCTTCCAAAACATGTTACATGATATCACTCAAATTGAGCATGAATCAAATATGAATAATAAATACTTTTCCTAAAATTATTTAGCGTATAAAAATATTTCCAATCAAATAGAGTCTAGATTAAAAAGAATTTTTATTTTGAAGTAAAATGATATATATTTGAGAATGATTTTCTAAAATCAATAAAATAAAAAAAATAATTCATCTAAAGGAATGAGGAGAATTTTAATTCACTAGATTAAAAAATAAATGTCTTATATTGATTTGAATAATGAACAACTAGAAGTCAAATAAGAGAATATAACGAATTAGGTAATTAAATTATAAAAAAAGTAATATGACACATGAGGATAATTTTAATAGGATCAAGAAGAAAAAGGAATAAAAAATAAAATCATTAAAGGATGATAAACATATCTTTAGAATAAATTTATTAAATATGAAGTTATATTTGATAAACTAGAAAATTTTCATGTAACGTTTTCACTACTAAGAGAAGAATTAGGGACACATATAATTACATTGAAGAATCTTATTCTAAATGTAAAATGTGTAATGGAAAAATTGTGTAAAATCATATAATTATTATTCTCTAGAAAGAATAAAAAAATAGTGCAATCCATCCAATAAAATTATGATTATGAAAATTATTGTTTAATTTATAATGCATATATATAATCAAAATCACTATAAAAATAGAATATGTGATATTATGAGGAACATAACACATAATCATTGGTAGATTTGGATATGATTAGTAGATTTAATTCCCCATTTGATTACCAAAATAATGACACCCCTACCTAGAAAAAACATGGAATAAAATTTAGATATCCTGAAAATCATGTTAAAAGTGAATGAATCATTTAATAATATTAGAAATAATATTTATGCAGAAATTAAATATATTCTCTATGAATTTAAAGACAAAAGTGATTGATCCAATAGTATAATAATATGCACATTCTCTTAATTCAAAAAAATATACAGGGGATCTGCCACTACAACAATCAAACATATTTTGTTTCTCAAATCCATGGATATTTAGAGTGTTGTTTTAGGGGATCATATTTATGAATTTAAAAATACGAATGAGATAATGAGAGTAATATAAAAATTTTTATTCTACATGATTTACAGTCTCTCAAAAAAATATCTAATAAATATATCATTGTATATTTCTATATTAGAAAGAGTGAGGCTTATTATTTACTTATATCATAAGAATCTATACTAGAGAAAATATTTCTATATTAAAGTTATCCATTGTGGTTTTTATTGATTTATGAAGAATATTATAATCTAAATATCTATGGGGGATATTGAATTTCAACTTTTGATTTTACACTTAGAATTTTTAATAATTTTTATATCAAGAGAGAGTATGTTGGATCATTAATTGTACCTAGTAAGTTCCATGATTTTGGGTCTAAATATATAATCATTCCCAAGCTATACTAATATAATAAAATAATATATCTACGTGTATAGGATAAAACCATGGTAGACCTGGGATGTAGTAATCCATTATTATGGTGAACCTAATTAAAAAAATCTATTGTTCATGTTGTGTTTCTTTCATGATTACTACTACATGCATACAAGACCATGAGTGAGAAAAAATGAGAGAACTATTCACCAAATAATTATTTAGGTTAAATGGATATTTATTTAATTATTCATGAGCCAATAGACACTGATTTGACCCCCTAGTATTCGTTATATACTAGGTAATCCTAACATGTCTTAAAGGGGTTAGTGTTGTATGTGGATTCCTTGTAATTATTTTCACACTATAGTGGGTAATTTAATTGATTATGAGATACTTGAGGTGATTGTGATTGAATAACAGTAATATCCCTAGAGTGTTTTTTCGTCTTTTCAGTTACCCTTTGATATAATTTATGATGGATTGTATGTTTAACCATGAGTTGTGACCTATATGTTAGATGACCTATAGAAAATGTGGAAGAGTATAGTGATTTTGATATTCGACTCGAGATATTAATGATTCGGGATATGTAATTAAATAACAGGATTCATTCTTGTTAATTTTAGATATGTGTTTTGATATATAATGTTATCTCATGTGATAACTTTTTAGGGTCCTAAAAGTTAATTTTGATGTTGGAATAATGGGTATACATTTGGTATTTTAGATTTCTACTCGTGAGGTGTCATCAAGTTTATGATTTAGGGATGGATATATGTTAAGTGTTGTAGATGAGAAAGAACCTATAATGACTATGTTTTGATGAGTCTAACATGTATGGTAGACATGTCTTCGTTTTACGTTGGTAATAGATACTATAATTTAGGAGATGTACATATGGTTGACCACCAACTAGCTTTTTGATTTTGTGTGTGAGTCTATAATTGTTGGGATATAACTCAGGGTGGATTGAGTAGAATGTAATTAAAGGGCAGTACCAAGTTGAACGCTTTTGTGTGTATTGTATATTTTGGTAGTATGGGAAGTTAAGCCCTGATATGCGAATTTATTGAATGAAATCCTCATACCTATGGTAAATAGAGTGAGCTCTTATTTACCACACATGGTTTTTGGTTTTTTAACCAATCTGAGCCTATATTAGTGTTGACTAGTGCTTTGTTAGGCATGGTTAGACTTAGAGGGGATATAGGAAATATTTGTGTGTGTATTTTGAAAAATCCATGGGATGGGTAGATGGATTTTTTAGGTCATATGATCCTTGGGGTGAGGTCCTAAAAATGAGTTAAAAAACTAGGTTCTTTTATTTAATCCCATATTAGTGTGTGGAAAATCTATTTTAGGAAACATATGTGTGTGTGTGTTCATTATATTGAGACTAATTTTGATTTATGACCTTAAGGGTACTAGAATGTTGTAATGGGGATTGGGTTTCCTTGATTCCCCAACCACATTGAGTGGGGTCATGGGTTTTAAATGTTATTGATGGATGATAACATTTTGATAGTTATTATATGTGACATGATGATTAAAAGTTATAAGACACCTTATTATGATCAGAAATTATTGGGAAAGGTGTGTTGACAATAGAAACTATGAAAAGAGTTGGTTGGATAAGGATATTCTAAGGGATAATAAATAAGTGTGCTTGATCGTTAAATAAGAATGCATAAGGGTATGACTAGTGCATGAGATATGGCACTGGCAGAGTTACGGTAAAATGACAAGTGGTCATCAAGATCATGGATATTTAAAATGGTCAAATAATTTAAGAGGATATTTGTAATCTTCTATGAGATTTATGATCTAATGACACGAATATTGGAAATATAAAACCATAATGTACTGATTGAAATCTTATGATATCTATGGAATTTGGAGGTTTCCTCATTTTTGATTTCTGTGATTGAAGATATATTTTTATTAATTAGCTACATTTGATTGTGTGTGTAGTGGTGTGGAGTGGATGACAGGAAAAAAATTTAAATAATTTACATGATCCTCTATATATTTTTTTATATATATTTTTTGATAATATAATATGATCTTAGTAGAAAATTTTTGTGCAACACACAACAATATCGTTGGACCCTCGAGTTGAGATTTAAATGTAGACCAATTTGATTAATATGAGTAGGGATTATGATTATCAACAGTTTTCTAAAACCAGATGTTGTGTAGGAACATCATTGTGGATTGAAAATGCAGAAATTCTTATGGTATGGAGCACACTATAGATGGTGTGATCATCTTCTACTAGTTCTAATTTGTTTTAAGTGAACATTGAGATTGATGTACTTATGGACATAACTCAAATAATGATTTTACTTTTGTGAGGTTTCATGTATTAAAGAGACTAGGTTATATGAAAAAAAAATCCCCTAATGTGGGTATAAATAAGTGATAATCAGCTTGATTCAATATGTTTAGATACTGATATATTGTAAATATGGGGTGATGTTCAGGTGGTACAGCTATGTGTGAATTTCAAAAAATTGGCTATTGGAGTACAAATTTTATAAAGTTTCAGCTATCATGGTCAGAATTCCATCATGTACAATAATTCAAGGCCTCGTTTTATGCATATAGTCATAAAAATGAAACTGATATTTTTGATGAGAGTGTTTTTGTGTTGCTCCGAAGTTATGTCAAGTAAGTGATGGAGTAATGTAAAATAGGGGCCACCTAATTGCAGTTTTAATTTTATTTTTTAGAGTGTACATATGTTATTTTGAGTAAGAAATTATTATGGACTTAGTGGAAATAATTAGCACCATGATGTGTGAGATAGATATTTTTTAGTAGTGATCAATGTAGTGTTGTATGAATAGGGTTTTCATGAAAGATTTATCACAATGGAATAGAAAATATTGAAATTATATGTTTAGGGAAAAAACTTGTGTTGTGAGGGGCCAGAGGGAGAGGCCACTAAGGTTTTGACCAATAGATCTAGTCAGATACGGTGTCTTAAAGACCATAAACAGTGGGAGATATAGATATTTTTGTATTTTATCTGGTCATACTTCCTAAAATGGTTCATAGAATACATATAAATAAAATATTCAAGTATGAGAATTTTAATTGTAGAAAACATTAATGACTCATGATATTATAATTTATTGAAAATTAAAGGAATGTTATATTTTTTTCTAGATTGGGGATGATTAAGAATTTATATTTTGAATGGAATATAATAATTTTTAACATCCTTATGAGGTGTTTTTTGATGTTTTTAGATGACTAAGAGTTTTCTAGGGTGATTAGGTATGAGTTGAAGTATAATTTAGGTGACCCCATTGCTGCTATTATTACAACTAGTTTATTATCATGTGAGGATGAGTGGGGGTCACATAACAATGAGGGGTTGATATATGACATTATATATCTAATTAAGACACCACATCTTTAGTGTAACAAGTCATTCTATGTCCATTGGGTTTCATAGCATGGTGGTTCCAATGGGGATTTTGTTTTTTATAATTCCTTAGATCTAGGGGATTATTTTATTGTTTATTACATTGATTTTGAATGATCATAGATCAACCTCTCATGATATATTTATCTTCACTTTTTATCATATGGTAATCCACTAGTTTAAAAAATCATTGCTAAAAGGTAACCTCAATCTGGATCGAACTCACTCTCAATCATCCAAGGCATCTCTCAGTATTCTTAACTCATCTAAAGACAACTTCTTGAGATCTTACAACTCTTAAAATTTAATCTAAAACATAATTATTAAAATCATAACCTAGTCCAAGACCAGAAAATAAAATTTCCCTTAATATTAAATAATCTATAGTGATTAAATTCATTATAGTATGTGTTATGGTGTAAAAGGAATGTCTCTAAAAAAAACATTTTTCAGGATGTATAATGATTTATTTCTCATTTTCACCAAGAAAGATTGATAGTGATTGAAAATAGTGAGTGTAATGCTACCACTTCTTTGAATCCAAGAATCCTTCACACACTACAATGTATTTGGGGATATTTTTATGTCTAAAATTATTTTAGGGAAATGATGATTTCCTATTGGATTTAAAATTTGATTTTCAAATATATATTAGTACATTTTACATTATATTTCTGAAAACATGGGATTTTTTAAATAATTTTTCATAAAGTTGATATTTTATTGAATGAATGTTTTTTAGAGAATATAGGATCTTTAAAATACTAATTATATATCTGATTTGTGTTATTTAATCTTAGTGAATTATGGAGGTATTTTAAAATTAATTTTATAGTGTCCGTTATGAACAAGTTTCCCAATAAAAATATTTTTTTAAATACGATTTTGTAATTTATTATGATTTATTGGAATTACCATTGATAGTTATTTTCAATAGAAAATTATTTTAGTCTTGGGAATATGCTACTAAGAAATATTCAACCCCGCTACTTTTTAATGTTCTATGGACTTGTATATTCTTTCAAATGTTATATTCGTAAAGTGAAGACGTCATTATTTTTCGATAAAATCCATATATCTTCTTTTGATTTAGGGAAGAGGAGATAGTATCTCATGGTTTATACATATCTATCTTCATTAATAACATTTTTTCTTATTTTCAATTTATAACAAGTTTTTTAAAATAAATTTATCATGATCATGTGTGGTTATAGATAGGGTTTTATTTAAAGAAAAATAATTCCATAAGTTGTCTATTATATCCCTCACTACATGTTGGTAGCATCTTGTATTCAAGGTATGTTCTTGAGGTAAAATTACATTTTATATCATGTTTGGATAATTTTCGATATTTTTTGGGTGCTACAAAATGGTATTAGAGATGGTTTTTTGAGTTATGCTTTAGGGAGTTTGGTAATCATGGTGAATTGTATAGTTGGGATTTAGAATGTACCCATAAAAATTAATATCTAACCTTTATTGTTGAACTTTATGTCATTAGGATGATAGATAAATATAAGTTTGGAGATGAATATGTAATATTATATTTGTTCCATGATTACTCACAATGTAATTAAATAGAAAAGAGATCAAGAATCTTGGTATATATGTTATATATTGAATCACATAAAATTGTTTTGAATGAAAAATGGTTTTCTTGTGTAAAAATATGATTTCAATGAATATGGTTTTCATATATCAAAAATATGTTTAGAATAAATCTAAAAAATTAACGAGAATATTTTTTTTAATATAATATGGAATGATTTGGAAGAATAATTTTGAATCAAATTAGCGAAATGAATAGGATCCCACCAAGTTAGTTTTGAGAAATTTGGATTTTTTCTAGGATGATCACTTCATTATTATTTTCAAATGAAATATTTTTTCATATTTCTAATAAACCACATAAGATTGATGTCATTGTATGTGGATGTTGGTAGAGATTGGTGAGGAATTCCCTAATATAGGCTTAGTTAGTGGGAAAAATTGTGTAGGATATCCAAGGGGTTTATGTGATCTCTGATTAGGATGACATGAGAAAGGAATCGAGTGGTTGGGTTTAAAATTCATGATTATATAGGAATTTTTCTCATTATGTAAGTGTTATGAGTTTTTTTGTGATGTGCGATAATTCTTTATCTTTTTATATTATTCTTAGTCAGTAGTTTTTGTGAGATGTATGAGGAATTCATGATAGTATGATTTGGGATGATTATATCATGGATATATAATTGGGGTGTTAATGGTTCTATGAGTGTAATATGGTCATTTGATTAGATAACATTATAAATTCATTGGTTTTGTTAATAATGGAATAATTCTTGGTGATTTATGGTATTTATGTTTGATATAAAAGAAACAGATGGTCTCCTTTATTCTCAAATTATCCATGTATAGGAATGATAAGACTCATTGTTGTTTTTAGTATAATGTTTTATAAGATATTGTAGAATTTGTATACCACTCATGAATATAATGAATTTGAAACAGATGATTATTTAGGGTCATTAATATTATATTTTTTATGTTTTATCTTAACCTATGAGGAAGTTAGTGGATTTCAATGTCACATATATTTATTATTGTAAGATAAGGGGGTATTTATGATAGATTCATGTGAGGTTTCCCCTATATATAGGGTTATTGGACATGACGTGTACCCCTTGGAATGGAATAGAATTATGAAATCCATATCTATTTGATATATATTGATATTTTGTATTGTATAATCATATTTGGGACTGATGTTACTTTAGTAGATAAATTATATTTCCTATTTTCGTAAAATTTTCATTGATGCCCGAGGATATATTTTAAACAAAGATGGTAAACTTGTTTCAACATATAATGTGAAACCTCTTAGAATTTTAATAATGGATTATGATAAGAGATATGATTGTTTATGAATATATGTTTCATTGATAGTATTGTGTAGGGATGTCTTTAAAACTATAATATCATTAGATCCAAAATGAAATCTGGGTTTGACCTTTGGGAAAGAATAAGTATAGATGGTGATTGCTGGTACTCAAGGAGTACCAGTATGGGAATCCATTTACTGGGAAGTACACCATTGATTGTATAAGTATGATCACAACACAGATAATATTCTAATGTGCAAGGTCATGTAATGGTTTTTTAAACTAGTGGGGGATGAGGTTGGATATTATTTCTTGGGTTTGATTAGGTAAAATATTCATGCATAATATTTTTTGTAGTTAGAGGGTATGATTATTCAAAATTAACCAAGAATATATGTGGTTTATTTTATGTTTTAATATGTTATATCAATAGATCGGAACTTTTGGAGACTAAGATGGTGTGGTGTTTGGTATGGAGGATGCTAGGTGATTGTTTGGAAATGTTTTTATAGAGAAAAATGTTGTCTTAATAACTCTAAGGGGGACCTGTGAGATACGTTATTTATAGTGTTTAATATAGTCTTGTGATTAGCAGTCCTTTGGAATGTGAGAGATCAGAAATATAATTTTGATGGAAAATTTTGTTTTAAAACCAATTATAGGTTTCCCCAATATGTCTCTTAGTGGAGTTCCCCTAAGTTATAAATTTCATGTGTACAATAGATAAATGGATGTAATAATATAGTATTATCCAAATATATCATGTCATTATCATATTGTCTCTATATGGTTCTTTGATATTTTATATATTTAGAGTTAACTTATGGTGTTATATTAGTGTTAGTATCTCTCAGAAACCACTAGAGATAGAATTTAAGTCATAATAAGAGTTTCACATATATTTCTAATACTTTGGTAGACATTAAAATGGTGTGGTGATGATATGGTGGTTTCATAATCTCTCTAGGATTAATGAATAATTATTATCATATTAAATATGGCATCTTGGTAGATGGATCAAGTTGAACCCATAATATGTTAGTGTATTAAGGAAATAATGGATGATTAAATATATAATTTAGTTTGGTAAGGTGAAATTTTTGTTTGATATGATATATATAAAATGATTGTTATGTAATATTTAATGGGAGTGTGAGAAATTAACATATTGGGTAAGAAAATTAAATTGTGGTTTCCATGAGTAGAAAAAACCAAAACTATGGAAGTATATATTGTCAATTAAAATCATTGTCATGCATTGATTAGAGACATAAGGTGTGGTTATATTTTTACATAATGTTATATAGATGATGGAGGTGAGGGATATGAAATTTTATTTATGAAATTGTGAGTATGATTAGGGAAACTATAAATGGTTGTGATACCATCATCATATGGTATATTATAGTGGATTTAGAAGACGAATGGTGGTTATTGTGATGTTTATGAAGGATTTCTTGAGAGAATTTTCATGATCGAGTTAGGTAGAATGTCCTAGGGTAACCAAGATGTATCCTGGAATCATATTTCAATTTTTATGGTCTAGGATAAAAAGGTATGTTTCCAATATTTTTTCTTATTACCATGTATGATAATGAGAAATAAATGAGTATCAATCATCGGTGGTATTTTTAAATATTTATTAATTTAGTAATGGTAAAAAGAAGAATATTTATATGGACATTGTCATTGGATTTATAAGGAAATAATAGAAGCATGATTGTGTTTTATTATTAGTTAATTAAAAACTGAATTAAATTAATTTATGTCCTATACATTGAAAATTATTGTTTGACGGCCTTAAAAATATTTATATGTAAGAGGATATTATGACACATAGAGTCTTGAATTCAAATGTCCTAGATAAAGATCCTTGTTTTAAATTTATATGTTAGAGAGGAATCTATAAAAGGTATAGTGACATATCAAAATATAAAAATGGTATATAATCCACATATGAATGGGAAGATGGCACATATCATTCAAATTTTATAACATACTCACTATTTGAGTAATTTTATGGTAGCCTGTGCATGTCAATATTTTTTTAGATTTAGTTAGGTGAGATGACTCTTGTGGGACCTATTTTAGGTATGGGAGAAGATGAAGGGAATTAAACTTCTCTAGAATAATATGATTTCAACTCATGACCCCTGATATATCATATTTATGGTTATTTGATCCTAATATTATTTCCTTTATTACAACACATATGTCTGGGAATGTAGGGGATCATGATTCCATGAAATGTGGTTCCCTAACTCAATATAGAGTTATGTTATAACCTAATGTGATGTTGATAGATACATCAATTTGGGTTGTTTATTGTAGAGAAACTTCCCTAAGAAAATGTATGATTTCATTATTTTCAATTCTATTTCAGTGTGGTATGATTCAATAATATAAACAAGAGAGGTAATCCATGATGAAATTGTAATAGTTAGAGTTTTTCATTGAGAATAGAACCTATTGAAATTCTTGTGAGAGAAATCATGTATTGGTGATAATTATAATGCCTTTTATTTTTATGGTGTGTTTCCTCTTTTGATTTTATTTCTCTTAGTTAACATTATTCATGAAAGTGTTTGTGTATCATTTGGTGTCTCTTGAATCCTTTTACTAAAATTTGGTGTCATATAGAAAAATTAGGAGGAAGCGGGATTAACTATCATGGTTATGTTATATTTTTATTGAATATACTATAGCATGTCAGGTCATCACTAACAAATCATCATTTCTATGCTTAGTTATTTTCTAGAAAAATAGAGGCGTCATTAAAATAATTATAATGACCCATACTTTACATACAATGTTATTACTTCAGAATTTAAGCACACTTATTACAACATATAACAAAACCAGGAAAGAACCGTATAGGTATAGAGTCTTTAGAAACTGGGAAACATAAACAACTTGTTCATAAATCATCTACTTTTCCTCCCATTTATATCATCATATCTAGAGTCCCTTTTGGTATATCCTACATAATAACCTTCTTCCTGACCTGGGGAAATAAAACATACAAAAGGGTGAGCTCAAATGCTCTGTAAGGGTAAACAAAAGAAATATCAATCACATCATATACATAAGAACATAACTTTTGGAAATCTTAACCTGAAAAATAGATCATAAATTCATAACATAGGATAAATCATAGTGGTGAAATGTAATCCCAATAATCATTACATAAAACATGAAAATTTGTGGCATACACATGTAATCATAGAGAATCATTTCTTATTATTCAACACACATTGCCAAGACTATCATAGTGGACAAGGTCCATTACTGAACCGAGTTCACTCCTCGTTTAAGTCCGGTTTCACTGAACCTGTTTAACATGCCGTTCCAGTCATGTCTATCTCATGAGATATAAAATCTTTACCCAATTCATTGGAGGGAGATATAGGTCCCACTAATCTTATAATGATACCGTTCTTATGTGTGCCACAAAATCATTAATCATACATCATTGCATAACCCATGTAATAAAAATGGGATTCTTAAACATCATGACATCATAAAACAATTCATATAAGATAAAGGAATTCATAAAAATAATTCCATCACAACATAATAAAATCAATGTAACAATAGGGATTGAAACAGAACCCTATATTATCTTATATGGAAAATAATTTTGATAAAACACTTGAACTCCATTCTTGAGGCAAATATCCTTTCTACTTCAAAAACATTTTTCCTTTCTTAACATGTCATACAATTTTAAACTAAAAGAAGTTGATTAAAAATAAACATTAAAACATTTAAATGAAGCTTCTTGGAAATAATGTTTTAAAAATCCATTCATGCCGTATACGTTAAAAAACATTCTTCTCGTACTTTTGTCAGTAAAGTCAAAAAGTACCTCGTACGAAAAACGACAAAATATTCCTTTTATATCTTTTACTAAAAACTCACCAAAGGGTAAAATTGGATTTAAAAAATTGTAGGTGGATGGAAACAATATTAAATATTGAGGAAACATGGATGTGGATGATAAAATACACCCTAGTAAATACCAAAGTATAAACAATCTCAGATAAAATGAGATTGTGATATTTTCCTTTACCTTAGCTCTGATTTGCTTCGTAAGTGTCTGAAACTCCTGTATAACGATTTAAATAATGTTATTGACTTATTCTAGAATCATAATTATTTTTATGAAATCATATATGGTCATATTCTTAGCTTCTTATTAGTAATATTTCATTACTACTTGTTATCTGGGTGTTTATTACTTTTTCTTCTTATGCGTGTTTTGTCGAATAAATTCTTATTTTTCTTTTTAGGTTATAAATTGCTCATTTCCAGAATCATATTAGTGTAATATATAACATATTCATTCATTCAATTGATTTATATAATCATTATGCAATGAACATCATGTAGAAGGAGTCGCATCACATCGTGGAGATAGTATTCCGTACGTACGCACGAGCGATGATATAGTTCCCATGATCGTGGAATTGTATTGGAGTGTATGTATACTATTTAAGAATCAATATTACTTTACAATAATCATATATAGTCATTATTTACACCATTATACCCAACCAAGTAAGGTGGTGGTGGAAAATAGATTACACCACGGCGTGGAGACGGTATTCCGTACGTACGCACGCGCGGTGATTTCGTTTTCCGTAGCATGGATAGACAGTGAAATAGGGTTTTTTCATACTTATAATAACATATCAGTAAATTATTGATACTGATGTTATTACTTCATAATGAAACAACTAATGAAAAATTAGTGGAAGAAGAAATAAAGTTGAAAGAATCGGTAACGGACATTACCTCTTCTTTGAAGCGACTCTTTGAGACCTCCTCTTAGGGAACTAAAATTGATCTTTGAAGAAGACCAGGACCACTAGGATGTTTCTATGGAAGTTTAGAATATAATTTGGCAGGTTTTGGCCGACCTTGAAGGCTCAATGTGGTGTGAGGAAAAGAGGGAGGAGGTTCCCTTTTGTAAGGGAGGAGAGGGTCACCTTTGGAATAACAAAAAATATTATTTTATTATAAAGTCAAATTCGTTTTTTAATAGCTCCAAATTGATATATTTCGAAGCTAAGGTGGGGATGGGTCTAAATCCTCTCATCCAATAGAATTTAGACAAGTTTAGGGCATTATATTAACTTTATATTTTAGTTTTAACTCTTAGTTAATTAGACTGACATTTACCATGTCACTTTGTATTTTTATATTATATAGTTAATAAACTTACCATATAAATCCATGCGACCCCAAAGTGGTCCATTAATGATACACCTATCATGATATAAGTATCTTGGCCAAACCTTAGATTTTTACGAATATAATAACAATTCATAATATAATATTTGTTTTAAAAACTATTTTATGTCAATTTTGACACTATTTGGTAGTTGATTTTTTGTGAAAATCATAACAGAATGATTAGTTCGAAAAAAATTAATTAAATCCGTAATAACATGTCATATTAACATAAAAAATTATTGGAATTCATAAAAAGTCTCAAATTACATTTATTTGGGTATTTATAGCATCAATTATGACAATATTTCATTAATAAGATAATTACTCCATCATCATTGTATCATAAATAAATTAAATTATTTTGAGGATAAAAATTAAAAATAAAATACCATTATGTTTTAAATCTTTTTATATTTCTAATTAATATTTATAGTCGAATTTATCTGATGTATAACACTATATTAAAAATGATTTAGTTATAAAACTTTGATTTTAACTATTTTAACCCTTCTTTAAATAAATTGATAATAAATGTCCTAATCTAATCCAAGTGGGCCTAAATGGTCATATTTTATTCCTAATGTTGTTTTTGGTCAAATTAAACTTATCCAATAGAATTAGGACATGTGTTAGGGTAATAATAATAACACTTTTACCCTTAATTACCCTATTTACTTTTAACCGTAGTAAAAAAGTAAAAAGTTACTATTCACCAAAAATTATTTTCATCTCATTGAACCACATTTTAGTCCTTGATATTAACCGTGTCCCTAGGATTTTTGAAATTCTACTCACAGAAGCGGTAAAGTTATGTTTTATGAAAAATTCAGTTTTTTTAACTACCACTTAGTGGCTTCACTATTCATCAAAAAATGAAAGTTTCCAGAAAAATACCAAAAATTAGGCCTAAGCTATATTTGATATTATGAATTCAAAAATGATGTTTATTTTACCAAATTCAAAACATATCAGTTACATTAACTAATTTAAAAATTAATTCCCGTCCTCAAAACAAATAGCGTGTTTATAAGATATAATAACTGTCAAAAGATTGACACTTGTTTATGTCTGGTTTAAATGGGAAATTACATCCAATGAACAACATTGTATTAAATTGTAAAAATATATTCTAAATATACTTTAAAACCACTCAAATTAATAATTTATCACTATTAATTATTTCGATTAAAAAAATTTTAATTCAAATTTAGTAATTTTCACTATTCATCAGAATATGAAAGTTATCTGAAAAGTACCGAAATTTCACCCTAAGAAAATTTCAATATTCAGAATCCTAAAATGAAGTCCATTTTGAAAAATAAAATTTACAAAATTTCAAAAAGTGGTTATTAATATTCATAATGGCTAGTTTTAATAATATTTTAATAGCATGTCGTTGATTAGTGAAACTCGGTATTGCATATGATGCAAGATATTGAGAAAGGACGCGGTTGCGTGTAAAGCAAGCCAAGCTAGTGTTGTGTGTAGTGAAATATTCCTTTTATTATTTATATAACATAAAAACAAAATATTTCTCATAAAAATCTCAGGCGTTACAAGAATGGTTTTCCAAACCTTTAACATCTTGTAATGTCCTTAAAATATAACTTCTAATCCCTGTATTTATGTGCTAAGACCCCATTAACACCAAAATTTTACCTTTAATAGATATACAACATTCATTTTTTATTTTTAGGACTCTTAATCTTAAACCCAAAGATTTTGTTTCCTCGATTGATCGGATTGAAAATGAATCAAAGGTTAAAGAACAATGTTCTTCTCAGTTATTTGATGTCTCCCTCTCACTCTCTAGATCTATCTTTTTCATAAACAAAATGATGTCAGTAACGTTTTTTCTATTTCTATTGATCGATAATTAAGTATTTTTGTTCATCAAATTGTTATAGTTCAATGATTCAAACTTATTAGTGAGCTTTTTGGGGTTGTCAACTTACAAATTTCTTAAAAAATGTGACTAGGTACGTATCCCTAATATCATATATAAAAGTGTTAGTTAAAAATATTTTTTATTAATATGGATTCATTAAGGAATTCTATTTTTGAATTATTTTATTATGATCCCCTATAGTTGTGAATTTTTAAAAAATGGTTATCTTTTCAAAATCGGTATTGAATAGAAAATTAAGGGGTCCTAATGACTAGATGTTTTGGAAGGGGAATGGAAATTTAAAAAAAAAATTGAAGTATTCGATTATATTTACATTAAATTTTAGAAAAAATTAATTTTCAAAAGGGAAAATATATTTGGTTTTGGAAAAAATTAAATTAATCATTCAATGTTGAATAAATGGTTTTAATTTAGAAGTAAAATAGTGATTCTCATGGGGATAATTTTATCTTCGATATTAATTTTGACATTATAAATTCTATAAAATTATTTAGATATTTTACTATTGCTAAATTTTATTGTGTATTTAATGAATTGTGATATATATATTGGATGTTTTATTTTTGGATTTTTTTTAGACCATGGGTTTGTATGAACTAAAAATGTTTTTGTATGTCCTTGTTTTGAAAAACCTCTATGTGTCAACAATAGGGGTGGGTGTCTTGGATAGTGTATGTTAAGGTAGAAAATGGGTTTTAGGTAAATTATAGTGAGTTAATATGTTTAATGGGTGAAAATTGTTTTATAACGCTAAAGCTAGATAGTGACTGATAATGGTGAACAAAAAGACTCACTTTTGGAATCCTTGGTAGACTTATTTTTCTGGAATGGTTTTTTTGAGAATGTGAGGACTTAAATTGGATTATGAAAATATATAATTTCTATTGAATATTGGGAAAATTTTATTTTCTACTATATATTTTATATTATAATTTTAAATTGGATTTTTGTTAATTGGGGGTATTCTAATCAATTTATGGGAAAATCAGTATTTCCTAGAATGTGAGTCTTCTAGGTAAAAATGGTGTTTTTAAAAAAATGATTAAATGGGATTTTACGGTATGTTATTTCATTATTTTATGGAGTTCACATTAAAGAAATTTTTTGTTTTATTTGGAGAAAATTAATAAGTATAATGTTTATTGTTAAGATAATATTTTTTATTATACATGATTTAGTATCACTTAATTTGATATTATTTCTGTAAGGATGTGTGTTGGTGTTGTGGGGATGTCCTATTGGGTTTTATTACTCACCTGATGATTCTAAATTGTTCATTGAATATATAGATATTATCATAAGTAAAAAAGGTAATGTGTGTAATCTATTCTTTTTAATTGTAGAACCATTCTTGAACTTTCGAGTTATGGAGGAAGATATGGTAGTTCATGCTTCGATCATTTATATCTTTGTTATCAACATGTGTAAATTTTTTTCCTTGGTATACTAGATTTATTTTCTTATTTAAAATGTTCATTTCCCATAAAAATACTAATAAATTGTTTAAATTTAAATGTATTTCTCATGATCATTCATGGTTATAGATATGATCCTACTATAATATAAATTATCCCCTTTTGTTTTGTTTTATTTATTTTTTATTAACTGTAACCTATGGTGATCTGTAAATTTATAGGAGGCTATCTGGAATCCAAAATCATGTCTTAGGATTTTAGCCTTCAGTTTCGGTGGTATAAAATGGTACCACTTTCGGGTTTTTTATTTAATACATGTGAATTATTATAGGAATTCTAAATTTAAAGGTTCATATTTAGATTATACCAATAAAAATTACAAATAAACATTTGTGGAAGCCTATTATTTTTTTATAGGTTGGGTAAATTGGACTTTTGAGATGAACTCATTTTATTTTATTTGTTTCATTTTAACCCATGTTGGGTTGGAACTGTAAATAGTTTAGGTAACATGATAGGAATGTTATAGACTACATCACATGTCATGATTTTAAATTAAAAATATTATTCTTGGGTAAATATTTATTTTAATGACGGTTTGGTTCTAATCATTCAAAGAGGGTTTTGAAATCTAAATTTAATTTGAATATGATTGAAATTTACTGAAATATGATTGGTACTTTTCAAGGATTTCATGGTAAGGGAATTTTAAAATAGAATAAGGTGTTTCCTACTCAAATTAAATCAATATGTATTTTTTATGATGAACATTGGATGAATTATTGGTTTGAAATTAATTTACTTCTATAATATAGAACATAATAGTTATACGGGTTATGGTTGGGTATGGATTAAGGGAGGGAACAATCTGTTATTCTCATGTGGGTCCTCAAATAGTGAGTGAAATTGTATAGGATTTCTCTGTGGACTAATAGGAACAACAACTAGGATACTCTATGTAAGGTGGTTAGTGGTTAGGTTTAGATTCAATGATGATATGGGAATTTAAAATGGTTAGGTAGACATTATGAGTTGTCTTTTATTTGAGACAATTCATTCTCACTATCCATGAAGGTGGTTTAGTGGGTGTTTTATAACTTTTTATTTAAAAAATGTTTTTATTTGGGATAATTAGCCAATTGGTTAATTATTATGTTGTAAATTTCTATGCAAGTAGAAATTACAATCTGAATTACTTGGATTTATTATAAATGGAAGCATTTTTAGTGGTAAGTAGGGGTATATTTGACAAGAATGAAATTTTATCTCTATTTGTTTATGTGATCCACTGTTATATAGGTTATGAATCATGGAGGGATTGTTCAAAATATTTTATGGGATAGATAATAATACATATACATATTATTAATAGATTGAGTTAGAAACAATTAGGGGTTGAGTATCATCAAAGATGTTTTTATCTATGTTTTCTCTTACCCAAGGAGGAAGAGATTGGATTTCCATGGGACATGTATAGAAAGTAACATCATTATTTCACGTCTATGAGAGATTTTTTGAGTTCTCATTTGTGAATGGGGTTTTGATTGGAATGGAATATAGTCGAGAAATCTATATATATTCATATAATTTTGGATTGTTTTTTGTGGAGACACACATTTGGGGATGGTATTGATATTGGATATATATTCTCTATGGTATCATTGATAAATGAATATATAGGCATTAGGATTGATTTTGGGTTGATATGTTCATCTTGATTGAATGGAAGAGGTAAAATCCCAAAATGTTTCTGCAATGTGTTGTGGTAACAGATATTTTTGGTTAATTATTGAAAGGTCATTGATGGTTTTGGGTATTGATAATACAAAACACCAAAAAATACATATTTTTATATATATGATCTGTGGGATTTATCTTTGGTATGGAATAAGTAGGTTGGTGAGTTGTGGTGCTCATTAAGTAATGACAAGGGTTGCCATACATTGGGGTGCGCATCATGGTTCTTCTAGGGAAACTCATTGAAAGAGTTTTTTTTTAATGTTATGTGTTATTTATTTTATTATTATAAACAAGAAGGTGATGAGGTTAGATTTCAGTACATAGATACAAGTGGGTGTTTTATTCATAGATAGTATGTTTTGTACTCAATTATATACGAGTATTTGAAATCATCATGGGGTGTAAATAGTTGATTTGATGTGTAAATATGCTAGAGTTTATAGATGGTAATATTGAATGAATAATATAGTGTGGTGATCAGTATCTAGGATGATTAGTGATTAGGGTCTAGTGTTAGTTTGGATCACTATCTTTACTTTAGACCTCTATTTGGGACTTGTGATATTGGACAATTGTATTGTTTGATCTAGACTCATGAGTAGGGGTATTTTTTTAATTTCAAATATTAGAAAGCTCATTTGTTAAAGAATAATTATATGGGTAATCATATGATGGTAGTATCCTACAAATAGCTTAATGTTGTATAATTGAGTCATAATGACCATGTTTGTAATAGGACAAATGGAAATATAAATGAGGTATTATTTTATTTTTTCCATGTTGTAATAAGATATATTTAATATTGTTCCAGGATGTGTAATAGATATGGAATTAACTTATAGTATATGATTAGAGATAGCCTCTGTAATAACTAACATAATATATAATTTAAGGAATGATCTAATTCTAGCTAGGATATTAGGTGTGTTGGTACCCTTAAGAATGTTAAGTTGACGAGATGGTTCTTCCATGATATGATAAGTATTTAGACATCATTATTTGAATACTGAATCTAGAATTACGGTAGGTTGATTATGGTGATTCTGATATAAGAAGGTGATGTGAGGAACCAAATTATATTTTTATCTATAGTTTATAATGGTATTTTTGAATTTGTATAGGATTAATCATTTAGAAAAAAATTTATTGTTTAATATGTATTATGATTTTGGGGTATTTCCTTCTTCGATAAAATATACACTATTAGATTTAATGACTAATGAATAACCCAAATCTGGTAGTTTGTGTTACTGGATGGCTTTAGGTATTGAACATAATGTGTATTAATCTATTTTTTCTTAATGTAATATTTATAATAGTCGTGAAATAAATGAAATTATCTAATATTAATATCAAGGGGATGAATGAAACGAAACATTTTGGGGAGACCATCATGGGGTGATCGGTCATGGTAGATTTCATTCCTAATTATAGAGTATATATTGTGGTTCCTATGGAATATAGGAAGAATTATATTGGTCATCCAAATATTTAAATGGGAAGATAGATCCTTGAAAGAAATGATATACCATGAAATCATGTGTTAATTTTTTGTTCCGGGATAAAAAGGTTGTTGCTGATTATTTTCTCATTATGTAGTATGTGAGTTAATAAATATGAAACACTGACAAATTCTTATGTTGCTAAAAATTTTATTCATTCATTTATTTAAATTAGAGAAAATTTATATAGACTCACTTATTAGTTTTCCTTTTTCAATAGGGAAGTGAGTTAATTTTTTTGTGAAAGTGCATAAGTTAAGAAAGTATTTCATTTCTAGCCTATATAAAGAATTTTTTTATGTTTATGGGCTGGTTTATATGAATTTTTATATGATTCATTGTGTCACCATGTTGATCATCTAAAATGAAGATACTTGATTCTCATTGAGATTATAAAGAGGAGTCCAGAATGTTGTAGAGACATATCAGATAATTAAAATGGAGTATCATCCCTGGATGGATGGGAATACAGGGCATACCTTTTTAGTTTTTAGAATATATACACTATATATGGAATTTTAAGGTGTATTTTGTAGTTTCTATTGTGTTGGTTTTAGTACGGTGACAAAACTCTTGTGGGACCTAGTTTGCTGGAGGAAGCAACTGAGTTTTTTACCTTAATACAAAATCATATGATTTCAGATTAGTTTAAATATAAATCATATGTAAACCATAATTAAAGTAAATTGATATTTTATTTTGGTGATTCTATATTCTTAAATGTGTCTCCTAGGTTTTCATAGAGTTCACTTGGAATGTGAGGGATGTTGATGACACAACATGTAAAATCCGAAATCAGGAGTAGATTTAGTTAGGATCATGATGCATATTATATTGGAATATCTATTTGGGTTATATATAATGGATAAAAGTTTATTTATGGATATTGGATTCCTTTTTATATATTGTTATCGTATTATTTGAAGATTCAATTGGATGGAGGGGAGAGAGATTCAGAGATACAAAAGAAATTATGGGGGTTTATCTTGCTGAATAGATCTCCCATGATTTTTGGGGAAGAAAAGTATTGTGGGGTATATAATTTTAATTTCCATGATTTAATGATAGTATATCATGTTGGGTTGTTTTTTCTCTTGGTTAATTTTTATTTTTATATCCTTTGGGTTAAATTTATAGTCTTTTAAAATAAAATTTGGAGGTTGATGGGTTATATGCTATGTGTACTTAATACACTATAGTCAATAATTGTTAGCTTGTAGTGTTATTAGAAACTATGAACTCAAACTATTCTATGTAATTTTTAGGCAAAATTGAGTCATAGTTAGGGGATTTGTTATATTGATGGTGCCCCATAAACAAGCACGTCATGGAACATCCCAAAAACTCAAATTTTAAGGCACAAATTAGTTCTATAAGACCCCATTAAAAACCCTATTGGATCATTAATAAATTTATAGACATATTTGGATGACTTAGCGTATTATAAACATTCAAATAGTAGGTTTTGTGTGTGTTTTTAATATATCAACGTGGAATACATAGTCAAAGATTAATGTTCCTCTCATTTAATTTATATAGCACTCTGTAGATCTACCTTTTTCTATAATTTGTGGGTTTTAATGATGGATTTTTGAATTCATTATATTAATAACTATGTATTTATATTCCTCAAATCTTGTATTTTAAGTATATATCCCCATTAGAGTGATTCATAAAGTTGTTAATTATAGAATTTAGCGAATGACATAATTAGGTAGGTGTCTATGATCTCATATATGAAGTGATTAGTTCCTATACAGAGTTGGTTTATTTTCATTAACCGAGGAATGTCTTGTTTGAATAATTTAATCAAATTTCTAGAAAATTTTAAATCTTTACAATATAATGATTTTAAAATAATCTATATTGAACAAAAAATTTGGGGTTTTGATAACCAATGTCTTTGGAAGATAATATCAAATTTTAAAAAATATATATATATATTATTATATTTACATTGATAATTAGAAATAAAGTCTTTTCCAAGGAGAAATATTTTGTGATCATTGTAAATTTGAAATGGGTATTTAAATGAGAAATAAAATTTTTAATTTGGAAATTAAAAAGGTGATTTCAATGTGTAAAATTTTATCTTTCATATGAATTTTGATGTTATAGATGTTATAATTTTATAGTGATAATTTTGTTTTTATAAATTAAATTTTGTATATATTGAATTGGGATATATATTAATTTAAACATGGATTTGGGGATTCTCTCACACTGATTGTATGTCTGTGGTAAAAATATTTTGGTTTTATGTTCTTTAGAGAAAACTATATGTTTCATCCATGGGGAAGGGTGGCATAGATAGTGACTGTTAAGGTGGAAAAATTTCACCATTCACACTAGATTAAGTCATGTTGTGTATCAGGTGTTGAATCATTTACACCATGAAATATTGATAGTGATTTATAGTGGTGAATAGTAAGTTACCGTCTATGTAAACCAATGAATTTTTTAAACACTATATTGGGTTTTAGTAGAATGTGAGGTCTCAAATGGGATTAGAGAAATGGGGATTCTCGATTAGATATTAGAAAATGAATATTATCTGTCGTATATTGGGAAATTTGAATTTTATATTGTATTTTGGGAAATTATGGAGATTTATAATGTATATTTGGGGAAAATAGATTTTTTTTTAATAATATTGGTTTTTAGTGAAAAACAATGTTATAATAAATAATTAAATTTTATTTAATAGTATTTACATTTATAAAATGATGTACCATTTTTTAATGTATTTTTTTGGTGTTTATTTTGAATAAATTGATAAATAATATTCATTAGATTAAATAATTGATTTATCATGATTTATTGTCATTATATTTTGTACTTCTTTTTCATGAATTTATATTTTCACCTTGGGGATTTCTTAATGAGATTCATAATCAACCACTTCTTCATCATTTTTTAGTGGACTTGTAATTCTTGTCGGACATGATGTAGGTAAAGATAAGACAGAATTTTTTCTAATGAATAATTAACATTACGCATTAAATATATGATAGATGATATAGTAGGAAATGGATCAATAAATTCTTCCTTTTTTGCATGTATGTGTCATTTTATTCATCAAATACAGGATTTGGTTTACTATTAAACATATTGACTTATATCTTCATATAATAATAAATTGTATTATTTTAAATGTACTTATCATGATAATTCTTGCTACGTATAAGGTCATATTTTAGGGAAAACTGTTCTTCAAGTATATTATTTTTTATACCACTATTTTTTGGTAGCCTCTAGAAATCATGGGACACACTTGAGGCCCTATGGAATCTCAACATGGGCATAAGGATTTTGTCCCCTAATTGTGGTGTTACATATCTGTTCAATATAAAATTTATTCAATTTAAATATCAATAAATTCCTTGTCATTCATTTCAATTACCAATCATATTATCAGCTAGACTATGCAGATTTATTGTACATGAATAAAAGAGAATATAGAAGACATTATCTTATTAAATCTAAATCCTTTCATCTATCATCGAAAAATATTATTATATAAATCCAAAAGAACCTATCCTTTTTTGAAATAACATGATTCATCTATCCACACATAAATTTGAAATTGAAATAGATATTAATAAGAGTCTTTCACACCAACACATGGGTATATATCATGAATCTCACTAACTTCCAATGCATGATTTAATTCATCCAACCCCTTGATATTATCCATCAATGAATTTCAATTATCCATCAAAATATCTTATAACTCGCCCGTTTTTTAACATGATGTTTACAGTGACATTTGAAGAGAAAATAATGAGGTCAAAGAAATGTTATAATATTATTCGTCTATTTCTTCCAGAATCTGTAACATATAATTATGAAAACAAAGTGTTATTCCATTGGTCTAAGTGATATCTACAAATAAAGTTATTTTTATTTATCCCATAAAATATATAAATACTTTCCTATATATATTCACATCAATCCAAACTCTAAAATGGAAATTTGAATAAAAAGATGACGTATTCTGTGAATTCTATAGAAAATTATATAAACCTATGGAATGTACATATTACCAATGTTATCTAATAGATTTCCAAAAGTCCGATCAAAACACACCATGAAATTTTTTTAAAAAATCACAGTATGGTTTCTCGATCCAATCTTCTAATAAATTCACCAAATCCTTCCTGAAACATGATATTTCAACTTAATGAAAACATAATATCTAAAACGAAGACATGTTCTATATGTTGGCCAACTCAAAAACTCTATTTCTAGATCACTTTAATCCCTAGGATTTTTTTTTGAAATTTCACATTTTTATAACCAACAAAAACTTATTTTAATCAAAAATGAAATTATTTTCATGTTATGTTAGATATCTCACTAGATTCAACTATTCATCTCCCTCTACTATCTCTAATGACCAAAAAATACACCAAGGAAAATATTAAAAAATATATAGTCTACTATCCTAGATACCTCTCAATGGAATTAAATCGATTATAATCCAAAAAAAATAAACAAGGTTGACTCAATGAAATTGAAACCATCAAATAATATTCCTCTCATATACTTTTCATAGTTGAAAATCCTTCACATATTAATTAATTTAGAATATTAAAAAATAACCATATTTAAATTCATTCTCAATCATCTACTTCTTATTACAAATAAAAAGATTAAATAAAACTTCATGTGTTGAAAATTTATCTATTACTTTATGTCTTATGATATTTTATTTAAACATTCATTCCAATATAGGGAGCACAATAAAGGAAAGATGCATCCACATGGAACCATATTTGAAAAATATTTATCTATATAGGATGTTTAAAAAATATCCCATATTATTCAATATCAATCTCATCACAATTAGTAACATGGGTGTTTTAATAGAGATACCCATGAATCTAGGATACATGTAAGACATAATCAACATACTCTAATTAGACTGTATTTTCAAATAATTACACAACATCGAACACAAGATATAATACATAAAAAGTCCAAATAAAACTCAAATAAAACTTAATAACTTGACCAAATATAAGTTTTGTAAATCATGATGGTAAATTCAATAAAGACTTATCAACAAGATGATACTCTAGGGTTATCCCCCATTGATAAATGTATAATTTTTTATGATCCAATATATTCTTTATCTAACTTTGCATAATTTTTGACTTCTTCATTCCATCCTACAACAATTATGAACCAAAAACCCAATATCAAAAAATAAAAAATGGCATAAAAAACATTTTCCAATGGAACCCATAAAACACATATAATTCTTTCATTCCAATTTATTAATGAGAAATTTTATTATAATAAAACACATTAGGTGAAATATACTTCTAAGGAATAACCTCATAGTAAATACATGATTATTCCACACCAAATCCATAATATTTATAGAGGATCAAAATTTTAAATACTCATTCAAAAAACTCAATGATGTTTCACAACATACTCTATATAAATTCTATAAGTTATTATCTAAGACAGGTTCCCGAACTAGTATGAAATGAAATTAATTCATAAAAATATCAAATATGATGCAGATAAAATTATACCCTTTCAATTCATTGGGTAATCCAATCATTATTTCCATGGTGACGACCATCAGAATCCATTATAGAATATTCAAGGGCCACCAAACCCAAAAATAAACTTATTGACATGTAACTGAAATTTATACAAATGTTTCCATAGATTTATTCATTAAAAGGCACCATAACATCTTCTTGAAAGAATGATACATCTTCTCAATTCTTGGATTTACCCCTATAGGTGATCTATAAAACTATTTCATAAGGAAATATCATATTATATAAAGAACATAAAACATTCCAATAAAAAACACTCAATTTTATTTTTCTTCCATCCAAACATCCAAATATTATTTGTAAACAATTTAGTCCTTCCACACACATACAATAAGGTCTACTTGATAACACTCATAAAATTTATTGGTAACAAAATAATTCATCATCGTCTAATATAGAAAACCTTTAACATTAACCTTATTCAAATAAAAATTCAATGTCACAATTTATTCAATAATCTTCCATTCAATACCCTCTTCTCAGGAAACATCACCATGAGAAATCATTTTCCATCTCTCAACTACAATATTACCTTTTCTCATAGAATATGTGACCTAAAAATAATAATTCTTGTGATAATAAAACCATATCCAAATAATATGGTTCAAATCCCTCTAAGATAATATATAATTTGATATATTATTCTTTGTGAGGATGAGAAAAAATTATTAAAACATGTAAGGCCCCTATGATTTCAAATGAAGCATTATGACTACAAACTAAAGTTCATGAAGAATATAATTTCATTCATGGTAATATAATTATATAATCACATAATATATAACTTCCCTCTTATATATAAATAAAAAATATCAAGACTATAGGGTAAATCACCGCAATAAACCTCACACATTACTCATTCATCATGTAAATAAAGGATATGGGAACTAGTTAACATTTCCATTAAGAAAAAATTATTTAATAACACTATAGAATACCAAAAAAGGTTTCCACATTATTATTCAAGGATAAATGGGGTTCTGATGTATATGTTATGTCCTATGAAAACCTCTGATAATATCCACCAAAGATAAAAACGTTATGCACCTCAGGGAAATTTTTTATAATTTTCAAATACACAAATACCTCAGTCATGGATGAATTAATAGACAATAATTTTCCCAATATAATATGTACAAAAAATTTAACATTACATTCCAAAAATATATAAATTAATATATTTCAACACAATAGACACTGATGACTGAATTTTTTAAAAACCCCTTAACTCAATGTATAATTCACTCTTTCCTTCATGTAAAAATATTTTCATCAATAAAAACCACTATAGATAAATTAATATAAGTTTTGAACATTAAATTAATAAATTCCATAAAAACCAATGGTGAATCGGTACTCACACATTAATTATCAATAAATTAATTTTCTCATTAGTGTATTAAAAAGGAGTCACCTATATATCCTCCTCCTTTACCACCATCTGAAGATATCCTATCAAAAATTATATCTTCAAGAAAAAACAAGTTCCCTCAAGTTGATCAAACAAGAAATAAATCATAAATATAGGAATATAATTATTCACAAATACCTAGTTAAACTATCAATAATGAAAACACAAATGTAAACCACCATTATATTTCATGGAAAACAACATTAGCTATCCGTATTGATAAACACTAGGGAGAATAAAAACCATTATCAGCATATCATCAATATCAATTTTTTGTTCCTAATGTTCATATGGTGAAATCCAATATACAACCATCTATATCAAATATATACCCAAATATAACTTAATGACAAACTCTATCTGTCACATCAGTGGTAAAATAGTAATCTCACCTGGGAAGACATCAAAAAAAATATTACCACCCTTTGAATCTTATTCAACTCCACATTAAAGGAACAATTAAATAATTATTCAAGATAAGATATAATTATATGAAGTTCAATGTGTCTTAACCTATTCCTCTAACTGTATTCTTTTTTGAAAAGCACATGTTCTCTATCCAAATTAGAATAATTCACCCAAATTAGTAACAAAATTTAATTCATTATATATAATGAATCAAATCGATTATATTTTGTGACATTATATGGTTTCAATTGTAATAATACTAGATTAAATATAATATGGTCACCTCTAATTATTGAATCAATCTTATAAATCGCCATAACTATCCTTCAGAAATATCCCACTAAATTAGATAACTCAAGGGTGTTTTGATTTCTTTAACCAGTCAACTATATTCCTCTTAATAGTCTTTTAATAATAAATTAATATAATTTGGTAGCCTAAAAAGAAATGAAATATTTTGGAAGGAATCATATTATATATTTCAATACCATGGGTCCTCATCACTCATGAACATCCACTATATGATGTTTCCTATGCTAATATACTCTTTCAAACTTCCATCCCTACCAACCTAAAACTTATCATTAATTTTTACCATATCCTAGAGGATTAATAATATATTAGTGACAAAAATAAAAACATTTCCATATACAATAATCCCATTTAGTCATAAGTTTTTTTATTTCTTAAAGAACATTATGGATACAATAGTTGATAGGATGAACCATCCTTCCTTTTGGTTTACACTATTGCATATAAAAATACGTACAATGGCCTCAAAATTTCTCAAAACAAATGTATAAATCTTTATTGAAATTTGATTTATCTTATGTTAGATATCTTGTTTTGGTCCTCTCTCAGATGGATGAACTCACTAGTCCACTTCAATAAGATAATCAAAAGATTCTTATATCATTCACTTCAAATTCAAATCATTATCTCAAATTCAATAACTCCCTTAATAAATAGAAACGATCTCATATTATCTCTCCAACTAAAAGCTAGCAGTTAAGAACACCTCTAAGAACTGATCTAAAAATTGGAACTGCTAAAATATATTTATATAATGATATATTATTTCATTATCCACTAGGTATAATGTCTACCACTACTAACTTGTACAATGAAATAATATAATAGAAACTTGTATCAAGTTCAACTCAAATACCAAGATAATAAAGAAATTTATCTCCCATAGCCCTCTTTTTTGGAAGATTCAAACACCCCATACCATGGTATGTTCTCTTTCTAGAAAATAAATTCATTGTTTTATGTATTTATATGAATTATATGCCCACTCAGTAATGAAAAACCATAGGTACAACCTACACCCTCTCATCCTCTACACCCATGATTTTGATAAACACGTGGTATACCTAGAGAAAATAAATTCCATAACATGAAGAAAATTGTGATGTATCTAGTCAAACTATGTGAAGATAAATTTAAAAAACATTCCAATGGACATCACACACAATCTTACTAAACTATGTTTATGTGGTGTAGGATTTAACATTGATATAACTTTTATTTTTAATGAATGTTTGTTAAAATTTCTATGATATTAGATGGATGAGATGGTCAGTATGGGGATAATTGAAAAATTTTAAATTAAATGAAAATAAAATTATAATTATTAAAAGTAAATATAAACAGAAGATATGTTTATAGTAGTTTAGAATATAAATATATTTTGTATACTCTTCTCACCCATATACTCCATAAGATGAATGGAATCTACTATGAACATGATGTTTTACAAGTGAGTCACAAAAAAATTAAAACATACCTTTTCAAGTGGAGGTATGAATCTCAATCCTTTAAGGTTTTCAATGTTGAAGTCCTTCCCATGAAGTGAAGTTGGATTATGATCTCATATAATTAAAATAATATTGTATCTATTCCCCTTATCATTTTTTGGATTCTTAGAGTATTATTTTATATATATCTATTCATATTCACATATTTTTTATATGTATATACATTAAGTAGATTGTGGTATAGATTTTAATTCCCATGATGAAACATTTCCAAGTCCATTTTATATTCCTAAAAATACTCCTTACATCACTATAAAAGACTAAACAAATTCAGAAGAAAATAGTGAAGTTTTATATAATTACAATAATTAAATAAATCAATAAACATTATATAAATTTTAAAACATGCTACCAATATTGAAAATATAAGAATAATTATTGGAATCATAAGATCAAAATACATGGAAAAATCCATAATAATTTCATTTCGTAAGGATCGTGGTGTTTAGTTTGTATAAGAGTCATAGACTTATCAAAAATATTGAAAAATTAAACATCATATGGTAAAAGTAAGATTAAATCCAAAATGTTTAAGATTAAAACAAAATTTAATAATATTAATATATAAATTCCTTAGAAATGTCAATGAAAAGAAATAATGAAATATTAAAATTTCAGAATCAATAAGAAATATTTAATTTTAACCACAAAGAATGTAAGATTAAATAATTTACCAAAATATAAATCTCACTAAATTATACGAGTGAAAAAGAAAACACTAAAAAATTGGAGTTTTATATAGACCACATAAGAGTTATAATTAAATAATTTAAGAGTCTTTTCTAAAAAAATAAAGGCCTTAATAAAAATTTAATAGTTGTAGACTTTTTAAAAATCAGAAAACTCAATTTGTATGAGTAATCATATAATTAACTTAATGTCAAAAACATACCCTTTTAAAATTCAATCAGTAAATTATAAAAATACATAACAATAAAAATTAACAATAAAAAAATAATATAATAAAAGTGCGAATTTTTAATTATAGAAACTAGAAAATCAAAGTGTCCAGAAACTACTCAATACAGCTCTCTAGTTCTATTTCAAAACCATTAATATCTGAAACTTATAACCACAAGGACATTCTAAATCCTGAGTAATTTTCTATGATCTCTTTCATTGACCAGATTTATGTCATAAGATAGTTGTACCTACCCAAGAAATCATCACAAGTTATTACAACCAAATCCATCAAATAAAACATTCTCTAGTACAATTTTTTTACATCGTAACCTCTCTAGGGATCCTCCTATATCTACAATGATGTCAATATTGACTCTATAACCCATTATAACTAGCCATGTGGGGTTACTAGAACTAATGGTATAAAATCACAATTATTAGAGAAATAAACCATATTTTATGTATTCAAAGAATGGAACCTTCATAATATAATAGACTAGCCTCATTTAATAAAATGAATATATGCATGACTTATACTAATACACATAATCAAGACAAATAGATTTCAAAAAAATGGAAAAAAAATTAAATCATCCGCATATTGATAGATAGTTCATCTCATGGTTGAATGAACACATCCCAGCACCACCATCTACATGATCATATAAATATATAAAATAGATAATCACGGGGTGAGTATGTGAGTATACCATGTAGGTTCTTCCTCCATCCCCTTCAGTTTTGAACATGTTGTTATAGTAAATCATTTTTTATTGTCATATAAAAATATAAATTAAACTAATAAAAATCATAACAAGAAATCTCTTATAACATATCATGTACCACTCCATCAACATTATAAAAACCATGTCACTACAACCACATTGTATCAATAGAAACATTTCAATATCCATACCTAAAATTAAAGTGTATCTACAAATACAATAACTCATTATTACTGAAACAATTATTTTATAACTATAATAGAAAACATATAATAGTGATATAGGTATAAAAATAAGAACTACATTAATTGTATGAGTACCATACCCCTCTTTCATAATAATATCATAGAATACCATATACGTCCAATATTTATATAAATGTAAAGAAAATTATCATTATTATATGTCACATCAAAAATATTAACATCAAATAATACAAATATAAAAACAACCTTCTATATCATAACTTATAACAAAAAACATACATCATAATAAAAATCATAATATATCTCTATAACCACTCTAGAATCAATATATCACTAGGAAACATACCTCAATTATCAAAAATAAACACATATTACCACTACTATTCCACCACCACATATTTATTAATAGATATTAGTCACATTAAATTATTTAAAATTTTTATATCATCCTCATTTCCTCTCCCCTATTCTAAATCATTAAACAATATCAACGTTCCTATATCAATTTCCAAAATTTTCATCTTTCAATTAAATTAATTACTCCAAGTCAACTCAATTTCATGTTTTTCACCTATCCCATTAATATTGTCTATCTCTCATTAAATTTATATTTTAAATGAAATTTCCAACCACCACATTAGAGAACATAGAAATATTTAATTATTTTATTAGTCATCAATAATTTTCATCATCTAAAACTATAAATCCTTATCCAGGATATAAATCCCATTATTCATCTATATAGTCCTTAATTACTAAAAAACAGAAAAAATTTAATATTTCATTAAGACACCAAAAGTTTATAAATAATAAATATCATTTTTAATTTATCCATGTATCATTCTAGACAATCCCATGAAGAAATCAATAAATAATATTGAATGATACCTTGAAATATTCCCTAAGTCTCCCTCTATACCTTTAAAAGTTCATTGGGAAGTTTAAGAAAAATAATTTGGATTAACTATTTTCCTAATATTTGTTTTCTATTTTTTTAAAACATATTGTTTATCCATAGAAATCATCCCATGATTCTAATAGAAAATTTTCAATCTGAAATATTGATTCCTTTTCATTAAACATTTATATAGTGTAACCTCTTGTTAATTCAAAATGCAAAAAAAATTCCTCCAGTAAGATATAGAAAATAATACCATTTATTTTTTGATTTATCTAAAGAATAAACCATTAAATGTGAAATTTTCACCTTCCTTATTTCAACCATCTAATTTCATAAAATTCCATCATAAATCACTAGGGATTATTTTTAAATAAACATGTCATGGTTTCTCTATAAAAAATTTGTAGACGCCGAAAAGTGCTCCATGGATGAGGAAGGTTTGGGCGCGACAAAGAGAAGCCATATATGGGACCGGAGATCCATTTTGTGGGTCTCGGTGGGGTGGCGCGAAAAAAAATGGAGCCGTGTAAAAAAAATATTCCCCGCATGAAAAATCCTGGGATTCGTGATAGTTTTCCATGTCAGCGCATAACTATTTCGTGTTGCCGACATCGGGGCACACAATATTTATCACCAAAGTGTTTTTCGCACAGAATCGCAATCCTGAGAATCTATAAAAAGAGCCCCCCCCCCCTTCGACTCTAGGAAGAAAAATCTGCACCATCTCCCCCGCGCAAAATTTCTCTCTCTCTTTGCAAAAAGATGGATCTCGGGTACTAAATTTTCGCGTCAGGTCACCTGGGGGTCCGCCTTTGCATGTGACCACTCATGATTGATACTTATCCAAAACCACTCGAGCCCCTTCCCCCATGAGCAATTCCTTCTGATTGCGTGCAATTAGGGCTTCAGCACACAATTCTTTTTCACATCGGCCCACTCTTTTTCGGGCCCAGCACTCAATTTCACGCCGGCCCAGACTTTTTTGCACACACAATTACGTTTCTGCACCAACCCGACCCCTTTTTCATGTAATGGTACCTTTTTTGTGCAGGCCTCCCGCCTTGTACGGCCATAATGTCCCTCTTCTGGGCATCATTTTATGGCACTTTCTGCACCCACAGAACCTTATCCATATACACATTTCCCGTGAAACCTCCTAGGTTCACACAAAGTAAATTCAATGTTCCATTGACGATACCGCTCGTTGTGTGGCTTCACCTCATGCTTCTTCCCATAGGCACACTAATGGATATTTCTTCTTCGCATAGCCTTGCTAACATGGACCCCACGATGGTTCGCTCCAAGACACCCCCTATCCATAGCTTTTCATGTCCCCTCTCTACACCAAGGAGCTGAGGGTACCGGTTATGTATGTCAGAGAGGTGCGGGGAAAACCCACTTCGACCGAGCTGCAGGACGTTAAACTGCCAAGAACCATCGTCTTCATCACATGACGCTAACCTGTGACCTCACTTCATACCTGGAACATGGGGTTCCCCCACCTTGTACATTCATCACACCCACTGGTCTCCACGAGAGTAAGAGTGTTCCTCACAAGGAACGAGATCCTATTTATCGGAGTGTCCTCTGTTTGGGGGAAAGGGCAACCATCTTGGTGTAAGACCCTAGTTTTTCTTGCAGGAGGCAGCATCCCTGCTCCTCCTTTCTTATTCAGTCCTAAGGACCAAAGAGAGGGGGGAATAGAAACTGGACCCCTCCTTTCTTCAGTGCCAAATCCCTCTCCTACTGGTAATTTTCCCCATCGGGACTCCATCCTGATGTAAGTCCCAACCTCTTTAGGCTGCGAACCGTGCATAAGCCCATGTTCCCTCACTGGGCTGCGGACTGTGCATAGGCCACTATTTCCTCGTTGGGTTGCGATCACATGTAAGCCTCACTCCACTTCCCACGGACGCACCTTTCGCGACGTGATCGTCATGTCTTTGTTGCCTCTTATTTCTCACACCGAGCATGACTCACGTGGGCTTAGAGTAAGAATCGACCAAGACATCCCCTGGGAAGTCTAGAGTGTAAGCCCCACAAACCAACCCGAACTATGTATACTTTTATCCCTTACAAGGTAGGGTACGTAAGAAGTATCCTTGAGGTTCAAGCCTGACACCTACTCGTTCTGACCCCCTTCACGTCGGTTCACCATGCCACCTGAACAATGTGGAATTTGATCCCTGCCATGGTACTGTACGTAGGAAGCCTCCACAAGGTTCAATCCCAACACCCATTGGTTCTGACCATTCGGTTCCATGAAATCCGAACTACAGGTACTTTGATCCTTACCGAGGCAAGGTATGTAGGAAGCCTCCCCGAGGTTCAAGCCCACCATCCATGGGACCCCAGGTCCTCTTTCACATCAGTTCACCGACCCCCCATATCCACTGGTTCCAACTGTCTTCACATCGATCCACCAACACCTCGGGCCTCCCTAGAGTGTAAGCCCCATACCACCTGAACTACAGGACTTTGATCCCTCCCAAGGTAGGGTGCATAGGAAGCCACCATGAGGTTCAAACCCAACGCCCATTGGTTCCGACCATTTGGTTCCATGCTACCCGAACTACATGGAATTTTATCCTTGCCAAGGCAAGGTATAAAGGAAGCATCCCTGAGGTTAAACCCCACCATCAATGGGACCCGAGGTCCTCTTTCACGTCGGTTTTCTAACCTCCCATATCCATTGGTTTCGACCATCTTCACGTTGACTCACCAACACCCTCGTCCACCCTAGAGTGTAAGCCCCTTGCCACCTAAAAACATGTACTCTGATCCCTACCAAGGTTGGGTGCGTAGGAATCCTCCACGAGTTTCATGCCCAAATCCACTGGTTATGACCATTTGGTTACATGCCCCATCATGAACTGCGTGGTCATTGATCCTTTCTATGTCAAGTTACGTAGGAAGCCTCCATGAGGGTCAATCCCAACACCCAGTCATTCCGACCCCCTCCATGTCGGTTCACCACATCAACGACAACTATGAAGTCTTTGATCCATGCCAAGTTAGGGTATGTAAGAAGCCTCCCCAAGGTTCAAGCCCAACATCCAGCAGTTCCGACCCACTTCACGTCACCCCCACCCCCATCCTGCCTGACGTTAAACTATGGACCCCATCCAGCGGTAAGACATTGTGACCCCATCCAACGGTAAGCCATTGTGACCCCATCCAGTGGTAAGCAATTGTGACTCCATCTAGTGGTAAAATGTTGTGACCATGTTCAGTGGAATGCAGCTATCAGACGAACTACATGTAATTTTATTCCCTTCCATGGGGATATATAGGAATCCTCTTCGAGGATCATGCCAAAAACCATCATCGTCCTCATGATGATTCCATCTCATTCACCACCCCCCTCACAAAACCTTCCATCATCTATCATGATTCTTACCCGGGCCACCACATCCCAGTGGAATCATGCCACCCCATTCCCCGTTCCAACTAATAGCATTCGGGAGCCCACCAATGCGTTGGACCTAACATCAATGTTCCCCCCAGGGGTTTCACCCATTTGATCCACTCTAGTCAATGGTCTAATCAGCCCGATCTATCTCTGCTAGATGTTAAACTTACGGAATACCCTGTGTTAAACTTGGGAAGCTGAGGAAAACCACATATATATTCCCATGGAATATGATTCTCCGTGTTAGATGTGGGATGCCTCGGGCTTCTGCGCCCTTGAGAAGCCCTATAATAAGGGATAGAAGATAGACATGTCAATCCCCTAGCGTCCAGCCACGCCAGTGATGCCCAACGTGACTACTCCCCTGATCGAAGTTTGCTTCCCTGACTGGACCCCTTGGAATTTCCCGATAGAAGAAGTGTAATTAACTGGTGTCCATCAATTTATGGCACTTGAAAAAGTTTCACGAATAATGTATTAAATCTATGAGGGAGACCTGGACTAGGTGATGAGTTCCAAGGAAGAATCCATGGAAGTATAAACTGACATCCCATCATCTTGTTTCGATCAAGGATCAGAAGTCCCTGAATATGGAGTGGATAATGCCCGCCTTTGGAAAGTGGGAATGCGGGGCAACAAAACAGCACTGCCATCCCCCAAATATAGACGGACGTGTGTTCCCCAGCAAAAGCGTCAGAAATATAAATGATGAACCTGATGTGAAATTCTTCTCCTCAATATTGAGATTAGTAGCGCTCGGGGCATCAATGGATTGACGTGTCACCAGATCCAGCTATCCAACACCGAGTCCTGCCATACAAATAGAAGGCCTAGCGTGAATCTCGCCAGAAGTTGGGGCAGTAGAACATTGGACATCCCGTTATACGACTTTTTCAGCGTGGATACCTCTTACCAGAAATGGAAGGTGGGATGGTGATGGGGCTTTGGTCTTCAATTCCGTTTCCTTTCATCACTGATGAATTAGTCTCCCTACTCTCAGGAATCGGTTTGCTGCATCTCAGATGTAATCACCTCCTGCACACCGGCACCGGGGCCGGGGCAGCACTAACGCGGCAGTCCCATGTAGTTCCACCACTTCTGTAATGGCCTCTATACCCATGGACCTGGGGAGTCCACTCCCCCTCTCCCCATCCAAGTTCATTCAACGAAGGGTTATCAACGAACTCATGTGTCTCTATGAGGAGTAGGGCATAATCCCAACCCGGGATATGGCCCACCTGGATCTGGAGGTGTCCATGCGTCACTGTCAATGTCACCCCGGAGGTCCACGTAAGGAGCCACTACTCCCCACCCCGATGTACAACTATTTTGGAAACCTCTCTCCGAAACACTTTGATGACTCCCTGCCTTATGCTGATGAGGTAGGTGAGGTCTGAGCCAGCCTGATCAAAGTCATATTCCAAGGGCTCCCATCGAGGGCCTCCACCCATCCGCGTCAGCGCCGCCGCCCAGTCATACTGGACGAGGAGCATGTAAGCTATGCACTTTCACCACTGGCCCTGGTTCATCTAACCCAACGTCAGCATTAGGTGCAAGTATAAAAGGACACCCGCCGAGGGGGGTCAACGTCGGCATCTGCCATGGCCTGAGCCACCGCCGACGAATATCATCTGGTCCATGCATACACTGTGCAGGGGAACTCATACACCCGGCCTGGATCGAGGAACCTACCGCCCCACGGGTAGGCTGGGTTGACTCTCTTGGCTATTGGCACAAGAATTGGCCACTGTGAACCAACCCTCAACAGGCCCCCTAGTACAGAGGTCCTCCCTATACCACCACTACGGAGGATGTGGGCCTTCCATGCATCGATGCCCATCATTGAGGTACGCCCCGTGCCACCCTCAATCCAAATGAGGGTCTTCCTCATGGTGGCGATACTCATCATAGAAGCCTCTCTTGTGCTTATTAAACTAGATATGGATTCATTCCTCCTACCCTCGACCACCGGTGTATGGACATCTCCCACCTGATCTCTCTTCAACGTGGGGATCCTACCCATATCCTTTTAGTATTTGGAGAAGGTCCTGCTCGCCTCAAAAACTAGAGGGGGGAGGGCCAGCCACACTCCACCCACACCCAGCACGGAGGTCCTACCCATGTTTAGCTAGACCAGTACATGGACTCTCCTCATAGTGATATTCCTCGGGAAAACAAGCATGGAGGTCCACCTCATTATCCTTCTAGTTCCAACGGAGGGCTTTACCGCTCTAGAACTACCCATGGAGGTCCTCCCCATATCCCCTTTGAGATTTTTCCTGGTGCTACTCACACCCCAGCTTTCACAGGTGGAAACCCTCTGTGCCCCAGCACCAGTGCGGCCGAAGGACCCGGTGTCGGAAATCAGTCCTGTCCTGGGGAGCCACCCAGGGGAAGGAAGGTGGGTCATCGCATCCATAAGAATAATTATGAGAAGGTCTGGATAGAGATCATACCATTACACTTCTCAGACACTAATGCAGAGTACGACCCAGCTCAGGAACCCTCCCCTCGCTCATCTGAGTCAAGGGTTAGGGCAGGAACAAGGTGCATCAGCCTAGCACTCCCAGATTGCGAGGTCCTCAGGATTATCGCCTCCTTCAATTGGTATATCTTGGATGATGAAAATCTGTCAACCCCACATTTTACAGTCATGCAATCACCACCATCATCACTATAAGCACTCTCTACCTCCGCAAGAGATCACAAAGAACTATTCTGGAGACCAATGGTGGGAGACAAGAATTTCATCCTATCACCAGTAGATCTGGCCCCTGAAACTGGAATAGAGGTTGTCAACCCATCTTATTATGACATAGCAGCCATGTCACTATACTCTTTGGAGGACAGCTCGAGAATAGGAGGCCAGCAGCCCGTTTGGCATACTCTCCACCGACCCACCTTTCATCCCAGTAGTATGCCTCGGTACTGCTGCTAGTTCTTCTGCCGCCACCAATTGACAAGTGGGGTAATGAAGGCCCAGTCCTATAATATGATCAGAGGAGCTTCTAGAACATCCTCATAGTGGACCACTTCTTGAGATGTTCTGGCCTGTGGCAGTACCGAATTTTTGTGCGTTGTAATCCCTCACCCCGGAAGAAGTTGAGTGTTTCTACCACACCCTTTGGGCGACTCATTTCCGTCTTCATCATCAGCGAGTGTTTTATCCCACGATCCAAGAGCATTTAGAAGACATCAGCGAGAAATGTCGTCTAGTATATCTAGTTGTGCTCCATGTGGTCGAGCACCCCAAGTCACTAGGCCGACGTACGGCCCTCCAACAGCAATGCGTTCAGAGTACCAAGGTACTCCAAAATATTATCATGGATGATACCCTCCACATGGAAATCCATGGCTGGGGGCAGTATGCTGCCCTCCTCTTCAGTCCTATATGGCGGAAGCCTAACCTGCTAAGTGATATCGAAGATATTCCCCCAAGAAGGGTCACATTCAACATGGCCGACATAGTGGATGAGGAGGGTGTGCGGGAGCTTCTCGAGGGGGACTTTCCCCCCGAGGGCATGCCACCACAGTTTGATCCATCGGGGAGGATTACTCATCAGCATAGGAACCTACTAGGTTTCCCAGCACCCAGTGAGGCATTGGTCCTCATCTAGAATTCTAGTAAAGGCAAAGAGCATGTGGGAACTGTCAAACACTCCAACCCATCCGCCTTAGTGTAGGAGATGGAGGAGGACCCCGAGAAGTCCACATTGCACCAACAACTTGCTGAGCAGAAGAGCTTGGTCTTCAAACTCCTGGCTGAATGCACTGTAGAGATATGGCCCAACTACATCAATCCTGGGCTAGTATAGCATGGGTAGGAACAACATCCCCTCGGCGAGCTGCCCATAGGAAACCCTGATCATTCTGCTCCCACTGATAGAGTTGAGGCCGGAGCTCAGGGAAAAATGGAATGGTATGTCTCACCAAACCCTCTTGAATAGCATGGAAATCCATGGAATCTAGCTCGAGATCCCCCCAGTTGCCCCGCAGGTCACTCCACCAGATGTTCCACAAGTCGTTGGGCCTAGTAACCATGTTGAGGAACCTGGCAACACATTCATAGCTCGGGATCCCTGTCAAGATAGGGACCCTCGACAAGATGATCCTATGGAAGAACTCATTTCCCACATTGAGGCATTCGAAACACGACAGGTGGCAGTACCACCTGATGGAAGGCCATATCCGGCATGGGTGGATGATAGGTCATCATCTCCAGGTTTCAGGAATCCCACCTTCTCCCCCTTTAATGGGACGGGGGACCCGCCGCAGCTCCTAGCCCACTTCAACTCATGGTGTGAGCCCGTGTTAGGGAGTCCGACACAACAGGAGCTTTCCAAGTTCTACTGCATTGTTCAGACATTAGAGGTGCTGGCATTCGCCTGGTATAGCTAGATCCATGTCATATCTGTAACCATCTGGGTGGACCTTCGCAGGTAATTCCTCTATATGTTCAGCTTTAACACCTGGAAAAAGAGCATCGCAAACCTCTTCAAGTGCAAGAAAAGGTCTGATGAGTGATTCGTGGACTTTACCACCCGGTGGAATGGGATCACATACTCCCTTGACATGACACTGTCATAGGAGCAATTACTGACAATGTGTGTAGGAAATGTCAGGATGGAATAGGTTCCCTCTCTGATCACCCAGAACTACCCTGGAGGGTTTTGAGATTTATCTGATAAGGCCCATCGCTTGGAGGAAGCCCAGCAACAGGCTAGCCAGGCACACCCGTTGCCCCATGTAATTCTAGTAAGGAGGGATTCCAGAGTCGAGCTCGTTGCGGTGGCCCGTATAGAATCTCGTAGGAAACTAGAATTTCTACTAGTGGAACCAGCCCAACAGCCTTGTAGAGACCCTCCACCTTAGGCGCATCCTCCATCTCAGAAGCATCATCCTCAGAATCGGTAGGCGCCCTTATGGAATGCACCGCCACTGCCCAGGCAGGACAATCAGGGTCCGCCTCCTCGACAGGCCCCTCCAGGTCCTCGCCAGGGCTAGGCTCGAATGCCCCCCTTTTCCAGACAAGAGAAACTGGACTTACACATTCAATGAGAATTAGGTCCCCAGTTATTTCCATAGTGCCTTAGATCAGGGGATTGTACGCTTTCTTGAATGCAGAAGGCCGGAAGAGGAAAATCTCACTAATCACCCCAACTACTGCCCCTATCATTGGATTATAGGGAACATCCTAAAACAATGTTATGTATTCAAAGTCTGGCTTCAATACTAGGTTGATAACAACATAGTTAGGTTGGGTCCGACCCCCTCACAAGTGGCATGCATCTTTGTAAGGCCAGACAGCAGTAGCGACAGCGAAGGTGAGTGGCAGTAGGTTTTAACCGTGAGTCCCATACGTCTGATGACTGGATGGCTCAAAAAACGGTTGCTAATTCCCATCTTATTTCACACGCATGAATCAGCCGGATCATTTGTATGTTTGGACCACTACTTCTGCATCATCATCTCAGTTGGCCTCTTCCCAGAAGATCAAGCATCGGTAGGGAATGGAAAATCATCGCGCCCCGCCAATTCCATCACTATCCCACACTCTCGAAAACATTATGCCTCCTGAGATAGGGATTCCTCCCAGAATACACCCAGTAGTGGATGACTCTTCAAGTGACACTCAATGGTACGCTTCGGTTAATACCGTGGAGTTGGTAAACCACTATATGACTCCCGATGATGGGGAACACCAGGAGAACCTTACCAACGTCCCTAGAAGATGCTAACTTCGGTGGAGCCTTGGCCATATTGGTTGCTGGGGCACATCAGTTGGAACCTCTAGCTAGGTTGTGCATGCCACAGAGGCCGGGAAACATGCCCAATGCAGAGCTCAACATGCACCACCTTTTTATCTGGTGTCATTGTGTCCGCCTCCACCACCATTTGTGCTACTTGATCATGAAGAGATACCTCAACCACGTTGTGACCAGCCTTGCCCTGCTACAGGCCGATCTCATTCATTTGACCCTCATCTTTCCGCTACACTTCGGGCTTTAACTAGTGAGCAACGAGACATACCCAGCACCAGTCAGCAACGGGTCCGTCTGGTAGGGCCCGCCATGCCTCCTACCATAGAGTGGCTTCCTTCCCACAGAAGATCGCACCTGGAATGGAAGTATGATGTTCTCAAGAACCTCACCAGCATCCCAGCAAGGCTTTCCATCTTAGAATCCCTTTTCATGTCACCAAATATACGTGAGGCCCTAACTGTGGATTTGAGAAGCCCCCTCCAGTTTGAGATGGAGGTAGTAGCTGCAGAATCCTTTCACACTGAAGCAGTCGAGAATGTTGAGTTTCAGGACATCATTTCATTCTCTATAAAAGATTAAGGCTATCCCATTTAGGGGAACATCAGGCGACTGTATATCCCCGGGCCATTTAATAGTTTGGAGGTTCATCACTGTCTCGTTGACACCGACTTTGGGATCAACGTTATCTCTATGCGAACACTGCAGAAGCTAGGGTTATCCAATGATGACCAGACTCCCTCTGATTTAAGAATCGAAGGATACGATAGGACATAGAAAACCTTAGTCGGTAAGATCCATATGAAGACATAGTTCGGAGGCCTAGTTTCCAGCACCGAGTTTATGGTTGTCTCTCAGGACACTACCTACAATGCATTGATGGGATGGCCACGGCTCCACCTGCACGTGGCGGTCCCCTGGTTGTATCAGTAGTGCCTCAAATAATCCCTCAATGGTCGAGTAGGCATAATCCAATGCGATGCATCCCATTTCGCCTCTTGCGAATCCCACTACCTGGATGCCAAATATTACAAGAGGAAGGATAAATAGATTCAGTCATTAGATGTCGAAGCCGTCTCGGTTGCTAACGACCCCTGGGTAGGTTTGGATGACGCCTAAGTCTCACCCATCCATCGATTGGAGGCCACGAACCTCGATATAGGGCACTATTTTTTTGTCTCTGGAATAAGGGAGAAACATATTCCCATGTTCATGTTACAATGGAATATAACCTCATATTTCTACACAAATCAGGCTCAGGTGATCCCCGATCCTCCTACCCCCCTACGGTATCGGGATGTCCGCCCCTGTAAATAGTAGTATGTCATATGTTTCTGTTCCTCTGGGCTAGAATTAGCCTGCTCAAGCCGACGCGCCACTACTTCTTTGATATCATTATGTGTGGCCCATTTTGCTGCATACGAGACGGGATCGGTACAACTACCTTCATTGTTATGGTCAATAGCACGTGAATCTCCCGATATGTTGGCCACCGCTGCCCGGGCTGGCACTAGCCTCGCTTCAAGATTTGTTGACCCAGAGGAAGCACTGCCAATAGAGAGTCCCCCTCTTAATGTGAAGAAAAGTATTTGGATGATTCTACCCCTACATTTGAAGAAGGTGTCTCCTCCACAGTCGATGAACTAGTATAGGTGAACCTTGGTAGTGAGGGAGATCTGAGACCCACATTGATCAGTGCTGCCATGTCCCTCAAGGTGCTGCAGCGGTACATAAATTTCCTGAAATAGAAATGTGAAGTTTTTTTCTCAAGTTATGACCAAATTCTAGGACTGGATCCTCAGGTAGTCATCCACCACTTCGTTCTCCCTGCAAATCATTGTGGCTTCAAGCAGCCTTCCAGAAAGATGCACCATTTTCATGGTACCATGGTCGAGGCTGATTTTGACAAACTCATAAGAGCCAACTTCAACAAGGAGGTCAAGTAACCAAAGTGATTATCCAACATTGTGCCAATCTGGAAGAAGAACAGACATATTAGAGTCTACATCGACTTATGTGATCTCAACTGCCACTGTCTGAAGGATGATTTTCACTTTCCGGTGAGAGAATTGTTAATCAATGCTACAACTGGGTTCCAAGATCCCTCCTTCATGGATGGTTACTCCGAATACAACCAGATCCAAATGGCCCCCAAGGGCGAGGAGTCCACAACATTCCGGGAACCCCATGGTACTTTTTTCTACCATATTATTCCCTTCAGCCTGAAGAATGCAAGTGCCACCTATCAGCGGTCCATGCACCATGTATTTAAGCCAATCCTGAGGATATTGGTGGAATGATATGTGGATGATCTGGTGGTCAAATATCTCCAGCGCCAGGACCATATCAAGGACCTTGAGAAAGTGTCTATCTTCCTTATTTCCCACCACCTAAAGATGAGCCCGTTGAAATGTGCCTTCGGGGTCACCTCTAGAAATCTCCTCGTCTTTGTTGTCAGGTACCGAGGTATTGTGATCGACCTAGAAAAGATCAAGGCCATCACCTAGATTCATCCCCCGAGAAATATCTGGGAGCATCAAGGATTCCAAGGCCACTTAGCCTACATATGCCGATTCATTGAGAATCTGTCCAGAAAGTGTAATCCCTTTTCTCAGCTTATGAAGAAAGGGACCACCTACGAGTGGGACGAAGAGTGATAGACCATCTTCAAGGAAATCAAGTAGTATCTACTCTGGCCTCCGTTATTGATGCCAACCGTCTCTGTAAAACCACTTATCATGTACATGACTTCCCTAGAATGATCTCTTGGCACCCTCCATTCCGATAAGAACAACAAGGGGACAGAAAATAACCTCTGCTACCTCAGTCGCACGCTCCAGGATATGGAGACCAGATACTCTCCCATAGAAAAGAGCTACCTTGTGCTTCTATTTTCCGTGAAAAAGTTGGGACACTACATGCATCCCCATGAGGTCTCGCTGGTGTCTTAGGAAGACCTTATGAAGTACATTTTAAATTGCCCTATGTTGACTGGCCGTCTACCATAGTGGGCAGTAATCCTCCAGCAGTTCGACATCAGGTTTGTGCCTCTGAAGGCTATCAAGGGACAAGCATTGAATGATTTTCTAACTGCCCATCTAACCCTTGTGGACCAGTCCATAGACCAGGATTTTCCCGATGTGGAAATCCTCTCGGCAGATCCAGCCATCCCATGTTGGCAGATGCACTTTGATGGTTCCTCCTGGAGCCCCATCGGTAGGACACTCAATGATCCGAGGCTCAACAGAGTTGGCCTGGGTATTGTCTTTATTACCCTGGCGCAATCTATTTTTCCATACTCATTCTTGTTATCATAAGGCTTCACCAACAATGAGGTAGAGTATTAGGCCCTCATCACTGGCCTGAACCTGGCCCTCAAGATTGATGTTCCCCATTTACATGTAAAAGTGAATTTCTAACTATTCATCATGCATGTCAATGGTGGATACATCGTTAGAAAACCAGAGCTCGTACCATTGTTAGAGCACACCCGCTAGCTAATGGCCCAATTTCCATCTCATTCAGAAGTTACTCATGTCCCTCAATATCAGAATGGTCGAGCCGATTCCCTGGCCGTCCAAGCTTCATCACTTGCCGAACCCAATCATGATGATTTGATTATACACATGGCACATCGGAAAGTCATTGCTCACGTCACCCCGGATGACAATGACGGCAAACAAGTAAGCTATATTACCGCTGGATCCTCCACGTCAGAACCCTAAGGTCCCTTAGATGCAGTGGTTAAAGTGGATCTCGACTGGAGATACCCTTTTGTCGAGTATCTCCAAAATGGTTGCCTCCCGGATGATCGGGCCGAGTGTGACTGAATCCGATGCTGGACGCTGCAGTTTACCATCCAGAGCAGTCCCAGTCTTGAGTATATCCTCTACAATCATGGATTCGAAGGTGTTCTCCTCTGTTGAATCCAAGGAGTCGAGATTTCTAAGGTAATGCACGAGGTTCATGCCAGTTCCTACAGCGCCCACTAGACTGGGCCGAAGGTGTCCCATCAGATCTGGAGATTGGGATTCTTCTAGCCTTCCATGATCCATGACTGCATCGAGTTCACCAAGCGATGTCACTCATGAGAAATTCATTCTAACTTCTTGCATTGGCCGCCAGAACCTCTCCACTCCACCAAGTACTCTTGGAAATTCACGGTATGGGGATTCGATGTCGTGGGACTACACCCACTGGTGACAGCTCGCCAGTGCAGGTTCATCCTAACCTCCACAGATTTCTTCTCTAAGTAGGCAGAGGAAGTACTGATTAAGGATGTCAACATCCATTATATCATTTACTTAATGAGTTCCAATATCATATACCGGTTTGGAGTCCCTCATGTCTTCCTCACTAATAATGACACTAACTTTCAAGCAGCTGAGCTAAAGAAATTGTACGCCATGTACAACATACATTCGAACCATACATCCCGCTATCATGCACAGTCAAATGGGAAGATCGAGGCTTTCAAAAAAACCATATCTATCATTTTATTCAAGATGGTGGGTCAGAAAAAAGATGAGTTGGCCAAACAAGCTCCCCAACGCCCTCTGGGCTTATCAGAGGACAACTTGTAATTCCACCCAGGTAACCCCATATTCCCTAGTGTACGAAGTAGAGGCCATCTTACCCATCGGGATCCAGCTGCCTTCATTACACACAGCGTTCTATGACCAGAAAGTTCCATACAGGGAAGCCGAATTCTGTCTGGCTGAATAGGAAGCACTTGACGTGAATATGCTTTGTTCCCTGCACAATATGGAAAGGAATCCGAATAAGATAGCCAGAGCCTTCAACTAGAAGGTTCGCCTCTGCTATTTCTTATAAGGCAACGTGGTATTGGCCCTCTAGGTGCCAATGATCCCTGGTAGGAAACTACCCATGTTGGAGCCCAAATGGGAAGGACCTTACATAATTCACTGGATTTACCCCAATGGAGAATACTCCCTAGTGACCATGGATAGTGAGGGAATAACACCTCCCACCAATGCCAAGTTCCTCAAGAAATACATTGGCTAAGCATACTACTTCTACATGAACTTAAACTGGATGGACTCGCATGACCCTAAACTGCACGCCGGTCCAGCATGACCTTAAACTGTCTGGTCCTACACGACTTTTTACTGTGCACTATCCTGCATGACGTTAAACTGCATATTGAGAACTACATATGGCATGATTCACATCCTCAAGGGATACATAGGAACACTTAGATGCCTCATCTTGTGCCTAGCCCCAAACTCTTCCCATTGACTATCCCCCCTAGGTATAGTTTTCTCGGAGGTTCCTGTCATGATATGGTGTAGGCTTCCTTATCCCTAACAATTCTAGGATTATAACAGTCGCACCAAGTTCCCACTCCCCGTTCTTCTATCCTCCCACATCCTCACTGCATGACGTTAAACTGCATGGCCTTCAGGAACTACATATGACTTGATTCACATCCTTATGGGATGAGTAGTAATGCCTAGACATTTCTTCTCTTAGCCTTGCCCAAACGCTAGAATATTCCACTCGGGACAAGACATGTTCTGGGGTGCAGACTTTTTCCCCAATTTACGTTGACCTCATCTCGATCTGGCCGTATTCCTTACTCCCCAGAGGTGTCTTCCTCTTTCATCGCCCTTCTTGGATTTAAAATGTATTGGTACAACTATGCTTCACCCACTCCTTTGATGGGACTCCATCATCCTTCCCATCCGTAAGGGGCCCCAAATAGTAGAGATGATAGGCCCAAGGGATCTCCCACCATTTTGGGCCGACGGCCTAGAGGATGTTGAGCAACAAGCCAATACAAGTCCTGCGTTGTGAATATGTTCAGTGGTCGGTTCCCATTTTTTGTTCCCATTTCAGGTCACGATGGGGATGATGTGTTTCGAACAGGGTCAATAGTTATCATGCATCGTTAGAACCACCCCAAGATGTCCAAAACCTTGAGTTTAGTTGTTTATTCTACCCTATTATGTATCCATGTGATGAAATCCCTTCAGGAAATTCCATCGATTAGACCCCATAAGATAGGGAGAGCAAAGACCGGCTCTCTGTTTCCCACACTGAACACTTCTCACGTGGGTTTAGAAGCTGTGATGAGGCGGTAACCACCTAAGAGGACGTACGGCTTCCCATATGAGGCCCAGCCTCAGGACCCTTGGCCTTTTCGAGAGCTCAACCCAAGCTCTCACTCGGTATTGTGTGGTGTGGCATGAGATTATGTCGTCATTCACGTCGTCTTACTCTCTGTGTCGTACACATCCCCGGATGAGGTGCCTTATACTCTCTTCATCCCCACAACAATACATTAAACTACAGACTGGTTGAGCCTTTCCGACCGAGCCCCAACCTCAATCCCTTGGTCTTTTCCTACCCCTTTTGATTTTCGGGCCCCCGAACCAAGTTCCTATTTAGGATTCTATGGTGTGGCGTGGGATTATGTCCTCAGTCACATCAGGTTACTTTTCACGTCATACACCTCTTGTATGTGGGGTATCTTACCCACTTTCATCCTCACTGCAAGATGTTAAACTTCTGATTGGTTGGGCCTTCCCATATATGTCCCAGCCTTAGGCCCCATGGCCATTTCGGGGCCCCAACCAAAGTACCTATTTTGGGTTGTACGGTGTGCTATGGGATTATGTCTTCATTCACGTCCGGTTACTCGTCATGCCATACACCCCCCTCATTTGGGTATCTTACCCCTATGTGCCTTCAATAACTATGTGTGGCTTGATTCCCATCCTCATGGGATACATAGGACCGCTCGATTGTCTATACTTCGGGTCCAGCCCCATCTCCTAGAAATCTCCCTTTCACCTTGGACCTATGGCATACCCTTTCACGGGGAGGGGAGTATATGGTGTGGCATGGGATTATGTCCTCCTTCACGTCGGGTTTGTAAAAACCACACCATGTACCTCTCCCTCCAGTGAGTTCTCTATCGCTATATTATATAATCATCCCTTCAAATTGGTGACTCTCAAGAGGAGAAACCTCTTCGACCTTCTTCGGCGATTCACCAATGGGGCTAAGGGTACTCTAGGTAAGTACCTGGAATGCCAAACTCTACTTGAAAATGACTTTACACATTTTTCAGGCTTCGTGTCCTCCGTCATTACGGCTTCCATCACCTTTTACATCCAAAGGGACCCCCAAATGGCATGGATTCTTGGCCCAAGGGCCCTACTACCATTACAGGACAACATCCTTGAGGGGTTCAGACAAAAAATCAATACAAGTCCCATGTTACAAATATAGTCAGCGGTCAGCGCTCATTTTTTTGTCCCCATTTCAGGCTAATGCGATATGGATTCATTGTTTTGAACACGGTCAATTGTTATCCTCCATCATCATTCCAACCCCATTAAGCCCAAAATGTTGGTTACATGATTCACATCCTTCTCCACTTCATCATGTTCAAGTAGAACTTCGAAACTCATGATACTATTCCTCAATGCACATCTGTACGTTAGGAGGAAAAAAGCCACGATAAGGCGGTCATTCTGGGGCTCCATCGATTTCCCATTTTCATTTATTTCACGTATTGCAGATACCTTATCTGCCCTTGTTTCCTACACAGAGTTAGACTCACGTAGGTTTAGGGATCGGGGTAAGGTCTACCTTTACATGGGATAGTCGTACTTCTCCATGGTTCGATCTCTAAGACTATAAACTAAGATCTCTTCTAGAAATATGCAGGAACACCCAGACATCTCATTTTCGGGACCAGATCAATTGGGAGCTAGTTTCTCTTACCCTTTACCCTCTTACTTCTATCCTGGCCCCTTGTCTTGAGGATTATTTCATAGAATTACATATGGTGTGGTATGAGATTATGTCCTCATTCAAGTTGGGAATGTTTTATTGCACCGTGAACATTCCACCTTTAGCCTCATTTATACTACATCTATGCCACGTGATGTTAAAATGAACGTCTGGTCCCATAACATGACCCTAAACAGTGACATTATTGTCCTGGACGGAGGATGAAAAACAGCACTGCATCATGATTTCCTTACTCAAGGGGACACCATGTTTGGTATTGGTCACACTCCATACCATTTTTCAATGCCTGAATACGGCTTGATTCTTATGGAGATTCTAGGACTTGTTATCATCAAATTTATCTTCATAAAAAAACCCATTCACCTTAATGGAAAAAAAGATACATCAAATATCACTTCTTTTGGTGCAAGGGCCACACCCGCACGCCCCTTTTATCCTTGACACAAGTAGCTTACTTTTACACCTATTAGAAGAACGTATAGCTTGATTCTCATTCTCATGAGATACATAGGAACGCCCAAGAACATCCCCCACGGGCCCAGCATAACTCTCATTTCCAGTCCCATGACCAAAAACCTTTCCTAGGAACACATGGTAATACAGGGCTATGTCCTCATTAACGTCGGGTTTCATAATCACTTTACCATGTGTCCCCTGCACTCTTTACTAATCCATGGTCTGAGCTCTATGACCATAAGCTAAAACCACTCCATGTCCTTACCGTAAGATGTTAAACTGTATGACATCTTCCAAAACTACGTATGGATCGATTCCCATCCTCATCGGATATATAGATACACCCATGTATTTCACCTAGCGTCTAGCCCCTAGGAATCATAAACCCTATTCCTCCCCATTTCTAGCCCTTCATCCTGACCCCTTGTGGGGAACCATGTTACTGCAGCTTTGACCTGAACAAGTTCAGGAAGCCCCACGATAACATTGGGAAGCAGAAGCTCCCTTTCCAAAGAGGTCCTGTCTAAAAAAATTGGAATGATCCATGATCAGACTGATGCACCCATCTAATGAACCTCCACCACGGTGGCATAAGTTCAGGAGTGTTGGATTCTATTCAAATAACCATCGCTCCACATACCATGCTTTGTGTGCCCTTATTAGAACCCTCATCCTCCTTCATGTCTGTGGGACCCCCATAATAGTATGGATGCCCGGCCTATGGCCTGCCTATTGTCCTAGGCCAACGTTCCAGAAGGGTAATGGATGAAATTTTGAGTTAGGCCCCGTTTTTCGACATGGTTAGCGGTCAGCCCTCATTTTCTATCCCCATTCTAGGATATCCCAATAAGGATACTATGTTTCGAATGCGGTAAACAGTTATTCCTCATTGTCATTCCACCCCCACAGTGTTTTGAATCCTGGGTATCATGATTCACACCTTCCATTCCCACCTGTTTGGATTGATTCCAGCACCATTGGCATTATCCCATTTGTGCACAAGAGCGCACTAGAAAATGGAAATCCGGCTGTTCCGAGAGATCATTCTCTAGTTAGGTCTCTCCCATTTCCTCCCAAAAATATGGGCCTGTTAACCCCATATGCCCAAAGCATGGTTGACGTTCCCACGATCAAGTGAAGTAATACGAACATTCCTTGTTTCTCACATTGGATGTGACCCGTGTGAGCTTAGAAATGGATTGGTATTTATGTCAAGATTATGGTTGAATGCATTAAAATAAACAAACAAGTAAATAAACTTGTCCATACATGTAGTCCAGAATGATAAGCGATAATGAGAAATGAGATTATGAGATCGGCCAAAACAGGGCCATTAAGGGTCACCTTCTTGGATGGATCGTTCCAATGCCACAACATTTTGGTTGGTGGCCTCCCAGATTGCTTCCCACCCTATGAGGACTCTCTATTCATCAATGGTCGCAGAGTGTAGTCTACTGACTCTAGCACATTCTTGTGCCTGTTCAGTTTGAAGTGTAGATATTTGCTGACCCGCCATCACTACATGCTCTTGGATGTCTACCAACTGGGCCCTAAACTGCACCACAAGCTCAGAACAGTTTGTGATTAATATCTCCTTTCCTTTCACCTATTCGTCAATGTGGTGGGCCTCTTGTTCTACCTGGATGAACTCTTGGGTACTCCATGACTCCTCCTTATACTGGGAAATGTCGGAGTGTCGGTTACTCTCGCGTAGCTTCTCTTCCATGTAGTGACGGACTGTCGAATGAAGGCGCTGGGCATCCACCCCTCCAGCAAAAAGAAACTGCAGCCAGGTTTGGTGTTATCCCATCTGTTTAGCCATTCTGTATGGGGCTGACCGAGAAAGTGCTTGATGCACTTCCACCCTTTGTGTCACATCATTCGGCTCTCCTCGGCCACCTCCGAGTTTGAATCATCAATCTCCTCAGGGTCCATGGGCCGATAGTAGGGTAAATCAGCCATCAAACCAGCAGTATGGTCTTCTTCGGACACTCGTCCCAAGGGGTTGGTCTCTTCAACCACCGGGCAACCATCCCCTCTCGCCTCAGTCTCGATAGCTCCCTCAATGACATTCGGCCTATCCCTGGCCAGAGTACCACTGATGTCCACCACTCTCTGCTCACTATGTTCCAGGGCCGGCTCGGTTTGAGAAGTGTGCCCTGAATGGGACGACACGATTGCAGTTGAATCAATTGTGGATGACCCAGTGGCAGCCCGACGAGCCTCCAGGGTTGTGATTACTGCACAAACAAGTAACACCCTAATCAATTGAGATCTCCTATGGTGATTAAACGACATTGAATTAATAAACTTACAAGATCCCAAAGCATTAGTATATGGTGTTCTGGTCACTACAGGAGCTATCATTATGGGGGATCCCTCAGTGCTCGTCAGCTCAATAATTGGTGTCGGCTCCCCGCCTTATTCTACCGGCACCTCATCCCCTTCTAATGGAGACCCTTAGTCAGTTCCCATATTCTCCTGAAAAATTTAAGAAGATCTAATTAATGTATATGAAAAAAATGATAAGGGGAAAGGACAGATGAGGTCTGCGACATACCTCAAGCAGTTCGGTCATATCCACATCAGAGCCGACGATCTCGCCACTCTCTTGAAGACTCCCCCAGTGGGATGCCCCCTGAGACCTTCCACCTTCCAAATCCTCTTCTCCTTCACCCCCTACTTCACCTTCTCCTTATTCCTCCTCTTCCATCTCGGCGCCCTCCATCTCATCATCGCTGTTGTCATCCTCTGACGTCATATTTTCTGGATCATGATCCTGGCTGAGCGTAACTTTCAACAAGAAAGATGGCTACTCACACCGACCTCTTTGGCGAATGTATATGTCTATGGATATTAGATATGTATGTCGATGATGAATTTTCACCCTTTGGACAACCCGAATGAGTCCGACCCCCGGCAGCTTGATTTTGTCTCGCACTATCTTTTACCAAAGAGCATCAGTACTCATCGATTGTCGTAGGGTCATCCAGGCTAACCACAGACCCGGGAGGACTGCGTCACTGGATGGTTGATGCAGAAACCTTATATGCTTCCTAGGGAGTTCCCTGGATGATACATGAGCCCTTATCCCCCTAGGTGATGAGGGCACAACCACGCCATGCGACGTCCCTGTCGCTGATGTCCCGGCCAATACGGGCCCAGCAGCCCGATGAGCTTCTGAACTTTGTTCCCTAACAGAACCCTATTTTCCCTCCCTCCTCCCAGGCTCTACACTGGATACCATATGTTTCCTAACTCGCTTCCTAAAAAGCCCCTTAGGGTATGCTATTTCCCAATGCTCTGCATATTCAGTTGAGAGGCTAGCATCAAATCTGGAGGGTGGAAAGGTGATAAGGTCTCCAGAGCCCTGGGTTGTGAACATTAGCATCTTTTGGTGAAGAACGCAGGGGTGCCTCTCTTCCGAAACATCTGTGTGCACCTTCTTTGGCATCCGCTGAAGACATCTGAACTGCCTAGCGAATCTGGAAGGCACGTAGGGCTCACAAAAGATATTCCCCTCAATCTGGGCCACGAGAACCCCACCTCTGATTCACTAGAAGTATTCCCTCTACTCCAGTGAGCCTTTACCGTTATCTATCATCTAGCCAATCAGGGTGGGGAATGGGCTGAAAGTGATGTTGTCATGATTTCCAATTCCGATCCTTACTCCCTCCTCATTGAGCGTCAACGGAAGGACCCCAACGATGTTCAACAAGGGAGGTCACAGGCCATTACCTGGATGACGAATGGCGTTCGGGAAGGTATACCCACCACAATGGGTCACGAACCAGCCATAAATGACTTGTAAGGGGCCATAAATCTTCTTTAGTGACCCTCCTCTCGAAATTCGTCCCAAAATAGCATACATAAAAGCCAACATGAGGACTCCCAGATTGAATCTCCAATTGGAGGCCATGATGTTGGCCATCACCATGGTCACTGGGCAAACTCCCATCCTTGGATCCCTCACCGGCAAGAGCCACCCACTCCGAAATGTGGTACGAAACCCGACGTATGAGACGTTCGGGTCCTGAATCTCATTTATGCTGAAGCCCCATGACTGATAGACCCCCGCCTTCAGGATCTTCCAGTACGACCCGCTCTTACTCCTCTATGCTGCGGTCGGACACCGTCTCCCTCGCCCCGGATTTTTGATGTCTGGATCTGTTTGCAGGAACATGATGAACCATTTCTGGTAAACAATGTCCTTCAAGAAATCCATGAACCCTGCCTCTCCTTAGCCTGCTCCAGTAGGTGCCATGTCAGCAAAGGAGTTCGTCATCTGTCACCCCGGGTGTTCCTCGTCGGGAGGAGTTCATTGTACTAATGCCCATCTAGAGGGATACCCCCAATGCATTGGATGTCCCACAGGCTAATGCCAACTTCCACATGATAAAGGTGGAAGGTATTGGTGTCGAGAGACCATCGAGTAAACAACTTTGGCCAGAGCTCAGGCTGGTGATAGAAATGAAACTGCGATGTCCACACCGCCTCGAACCAACCGATGTGCCACAGTTTGGCCCCAAACTGGTCGCATGTCTAGAGAACCCAATACGACCATGACCATTCACTAGTGAAATTTCATCCAGACTGCAAACCCCAATCTTGCATCCATCCTTTGGTCTCGTCAGTAACAATCTGACGAAATGTGTTTGAGTAAAGTGCAGGAAAACTCACCGTGACAAGGTCACTCCCCGAGATGGTTCTGGTCCTGGGATTCAGAACATAATTGTCCAAGTGACTAGTTTCTCTAGCAAGATGGCCATTGTATGTGATTTTATACTGGGGTAGGTCATCCTCATGGTTCACCCATGACCATGGTGTGTCGACCTCAAACCTTGGCACAGGTACCTCCTCCAAGATTCTGAAGTCCCAGATCTGAAGATTGGAAGATAGTGAATACTTCTTCTGTGCTAGGGTCATTGTGTTGAAGAGAGTATGGTTGCTGGATACGATCATTCGGATGCCATAAACCTAAGACTTGGTGACCATCTCAGCCCTTCGAGTAGCAGATGCAGCTTCCCTCTAACTTCCATCTCTATTGGCAGCCATCTCCTTCCATCAAAATTTTAGGGAATCAGCACGAAAAAAGCCAGATTTGGCACAAAAAATTAGGAGCTGGTGAGAAAAATCAATGACCTGTGTGAAAAATCAGGACTGGTGCAGAAAAGCTTGGGTTGGCACGTAAACAGACGACTGATCGCGGTGAATTATGTGCAGTTGAAGTGTTTTTCGTGCAGGTGGAGGAAATTGTTTTTCATGCATGAGAGCTCTGAGATTTTCGCGTGAGAAAATCCATACGGACTAGGGGACTCGTGGGGCCTTTAATAGTTGCAATGGGAGGTTTCGACACACAGGCGAAAAGCAGATTATGCACTCCAGGATGGTTTTTTGCACAGCTCCAATTTTAAGTGCAAGACAGCCCCAATGAGTCATTTATCTTGGTGATTCCCTCGGAATCTGACCTGTGTTGACCCTCTTTGATCTGATTCCGAGGGGGGGGGGGATTTTTAGATGCTAAAAACCACTCCAGGGATGAGGAAGGTTTGGGAGCGACAAAGTGAAGCCATATTTGGAACCAGTGATCCATTCCGAGGGTCCCAGAGGGGCGGCGGAAAAAAAATACGGAGCCGCATGAAAAAAAATGCCTCGTGCAAAAACATTGGTATTCGTGACTGTTTTCTACATGGACGTAGATTTATTCCATGCCACCGCTCCACGCGGTTGATCTCTGCACTGCAGACATTGGGGCACACAATATTTCATGCCGAAGTATTTTTCACGTGGACCAACGATCCCGAGCGCCTATATATAGAATTCCTCGCCTTCGAATCTAGGTTGAAGAATCTGAACCATATCTCCCACGCGAAATTCCTCTCCCTTTGCACAAAAAGATGTCTCTCAGGAACTAAATTTATCGAGGAAGCTCTCCTGGGAGTTCACCTTTGCATGCGACTACTCGGTCATGATCCTTGTCCATATCCCCTCGATCCCCTTCCCATGCATGAGATTCCTTCTGATTGCGTACAATTAGGGCTTTAGTGCACAATTCCATTGGGCGTCGGCCTGCTCTTTTTCACGCCCAACTCTCAATTGCGCATTGGCCCGGACTTTTTTGGGCATGCAATTCTCTTTGTGCGGCGACCTGGCCCCTTTTTCGCGCAACGGTCCCATTTTCATGGAAGCCTCCCACCCTGTGCAGCCATGATGTCCCTCTTCTGAGAATCATTTACGGGTGCCTCCCGCGCCCACAACACCTTCTCCATATGCTCATTTCCCATGCAACCTCCTAGGTTTGCATGAAGTGACATCAAAGTCCCCTGGATGATACCACCTTTTGCATTGCTTCGCCTCATGTTTCTTCGCATAGGCACAATAATGGCTATTACATCTTCACATAGCCATGGTAATATGGACCCCCCTATGGTTCGCACCATGAAACCCCATAACCATGGCTTTGAATGTCCACTCTCTGCACCAAAGATGATAGGGTACTGATTATGTATGTCCTAGGGGTGTGGAGAAAACCAATATGTCCGAGCTGTATGACGTTAAAATTCCAAGCACCATCACCCTTAGCACATGATGCTAAACTGTGACCCCACCCCTACCTCGAATGTGGGGTTCCCCCACCTTGGACATTCTTCTTTCCCACTGTTCTCCATGAGAGTGATATCATTCCTCACATCGAATGAGATACTCTTTGTCGAAGCGGCGTCTGTCTGTGGGAAAGGGTAACCATCTTGGTGTAATCCCCTTGCTTTTCTTGTATGAGGCAATGTCCTCCTCCTTTCTTGTTTGGTCCCAAGGACTTGGGGGAGGGGGAATGGACACCTGACCCCTCCTTTCATTGGTGCCAAATCCCTCTCTTGCTGGGCCTTGTCGCCATCGGGCCTCCATCCTGGAGTAAGTTCCAACCTCTTCGGGCTGTGGACTATGCGTAATTCCATGTTCCCTCTCTGGGCTGCGGACCGTGCATAGGCCCATGTTTCCTCTTTGGGATGAGATCACGTGTAAGCCCCACTCCACTTACCAAGGATGCACCTTTCGCGATGTGATCGTTAGGTCTCTTCTGCCTCTTTTTTCTAAAACTGAGAATGACTCACATGGGCTTAGAGTAACCATCGACCATGAAATCCCCTGAGCAGCCTAAAGTGTAATCCCTACAAACCAACCCCATCTACGTGGACTTTGATCACTACCTTGGTAGGGTGTGTAGGAAGCCTCTCTGAGGTTCAAGCCCAACACCTACTCGTTTCGACCCCCCTTCATGTTGGTTCACCATGCCACCTGAACTATGGGGACTTTGATCCCTACCAAGGTAGGGTACGTAGTAAGCCTCCATGAGGTTCAATCCCAACACACATTGGTTCCGACCATTTGGTACCATGCTATCAAAACTACAGGTACTTGGATCCATTCCAAGGTAAGGTACTTAGGAAGCCTCCCTGAGGTTCAAGCCCACCATCCATGGGACCCCAGGTTTTCTTTCTCATCGGTTCACTGACCCCCCAAGCCATTGGTTCTGAACATCTCCACATCAGTTCACCAACACCTTGGGCCACCCTAGAGTGTAAGCCCCATGCTACCTGAACTAGGTGGACTTTAATCCATGCCAAGGTAGGGTACGTAGGAAGCCTCCACGAGGTTCAAGCCCAACACCCATTGGTTCTGACCATTCGGATCCATGCTATTAAAACTAGAGGGACTTTGATCCTTGCCAATAAATGGTACGTAGGAAGCCTCCCTGAGGTTCAAGCCCACCATCCATGGGACCCCAGATCCTCTTTCATGTCAGTTCACCGACCTCCCATAGACATTGGTTCCGACCATCTTCATGTTGGTTCACCAACACCCTGAGCCACCCTAGAGTGTAATCTACATGCCACCTGAACTATGTGGACTTTGATCCCTGCCAATGTAGGGTACGTAGGAAGCCTCCACGAGGTTCAAGCCCAATACTCATTGGTTCTGACCATTCGGTTCAATGCCCTATCTGAACTACATGGTCATTAATCCTTGCAATGGCATGGTACGTAGGAAGCCTCCTTGAGGATCAAGCCCAACACCTTGTTGTTTCTACCCCCTCCACGTCGATTCACTACATCAACGGGAACTATGAGGTCTTTGATCCCTATCATGGTAGAGTACATATGAGGCCACCCCGAGGTTCAAGCCCAACATCTAGAAGTTCTGACTCACTTCATATCGGTCTGCTCCCATCCTGCATGACGTTAAGCTGTGGACCTCATCCATCGGTATGCCATTGTAACCCCATCCAGAAGTAAGCCATTGTCACCACATATAGTGGTAAGCTGTTGTGACTATATCCAGTGGTAAGACTTTGTGAACCAGTTTTGCAGCAGGTTTCCAACAGAAGAACTATGTGGACATTGATTCCCAACCATGGGGATACATAGGAAGCCTCTTAGAGGCACAAGCCCAAACCCATCGTCATCCTCATGATGGTTCCATCGCATTCACCACCTCCTCAAAAAACCTTCCATCATCCATCATGATTCTTACCCGGGCCGCCACATCCCGGTGGAGTCATTCCACCCCATTCCCTATTCCAACGAACAACATTCGAGAGGCCACCCACGCGTGGGCCCACGCATCAGTGTTCCCTCCGGGGGTTTCACCCATCAGATCCACTCTAGTCTGTGTTCTGATCTGTCTGATCTGTCTCCGCTGGATGTTAAACCTGCGACATACCCTGTGATAAACATGGGAAGCTGAGGAAAGCCTCAGATACATGACCATGGAATATGAATCCCCGAATTTGATGTGGAATGCCTCAGGATTCCGTTCCCTCCAGAAGCCCTATAATAAGGGTCAAAAGACAGACACATCAATCCCCCAGCATCTAGACATGCCAGTTATGCCCTACGTGACTACTCCCCTAACCGAAGGATGCTTCCCTGACTGGACCCCTTGGAATGTCCCGATAGAAGCAGTGTAATTAACTGGTGTCCATGAAGATATGGCTCTAGGAAGTATTTCACGAACAACATATTAAATCTATGAGGGAGACCCAGACTAGGTGACGAGTTCTGAAGATGAATCCATGGAAGGAGGAACTGACATCTCATCATCTTGTTTCTATAAAGGAGTAAACATCCCTGAATAAGGAGAGGATGCTACCCGCCTTGGGGAAGTGGGAATACGGGGCAACAAAACAGCACCACCGTCCCCCCAAAATAGACGGGCGTGTGCGCCCCTTCGAAAGTGTCAGAAACAAAATTTCAATAGCTTCTAAAAATAATCTACAAACTAACCTTATAAGACATTGTTTTTTTACTTATAACATTCAATAATATTAAAATCAATGATATTTTCCATATGTAATGTACAATATTAACATATTCCCCATTATCTATTGTAATCCTTGAACACGTGAACTAAATCAATTTCCACAAAAACTAACTGTGGTGGTTTTTAGTCCAATTTTATGTGTTTTTTATTTTATGTTGAAATTTTCTGAAAAATAAACTCATCATCTTCCTTTACCTTGTCAAATACACAAATAACACACAAGAAATAATATTTAGAAAAAATAGGTCATTTATATTAGATAAATCTCATAATATTTTCATCTGTAAGAATTTAAATCATATGGAAAAGTCAAACACCCAATAATCCTAATCATATCAAAATTTGATAATCAATGTCATGAAAATTGATTTTTCCCTCTATTAATTAATAATGATGATGTCTCCTTTATTATTTTCCCTCTATTTTAATCTTTTGGAAATATTCCCATTCATATGATCATCCTAATAATGAATTTAGGTGGATATATGGTTTTCCATGGTGTCATGGTTAGAACCCGTGGTTTAGTTCTCCATGAGATTATTGTATATGACTTATTTATTTCAATTTTTTTTAAGATTAATTCATTAATACATATTTAAGGGGTTTACTAGGGTATGAAATTAGAGTTAACCTATCAAATTTTCATAATAATATACAATAAAATTATATTTGATTCTATGAGCCGTGTGTTATCACCCTCAAGTGCATTTACCTCTTATTCCATTCTTGTGATACTTAACCTACATGAAGATGTTGATTTAAATATATGTTTAGTTGAGGATGTATAGAGGAATGGTTGAAGTGAATTTTGATGTCTATATGAGGTAAAGGGTGGAGTTAACTCTTATTCTATTATTTTCTTTTCTAATATTTCTTTTTATTTAATTATTGTATTACATTTCGAAAGAAAATTTATTATTTTATTGAGTTTTTCTATTATGTATGATGTTATAAGATTCTAAACGGGCATAAAGTAGTCTCCAAGTGTTTGTATAATTTATTTAATGGTTATTCACTATTTCAATTTTTAATATTTAGATATATTTATTCATTATTTATATATTATTATATATAACATTACTTAAATTGTTTACAATTTTTTAGGGAAAATTATTCCCCAAAATATTCATTTATACCATAGGAACGTGTACCCAAAATATACCAATTATGATATGTGTCTAGATTCTCTAGAGGAATTTCTCAACAAATTGGAAAAAATCTCAACGTGTTTCATTATATTGAAAACTTGTTTTTAAAATATATTTATATAATTATCATAATTACCTAAAAAATTATGCATTTTCATAATTACATTAGTGGTAAATAATCACATTGATGATCCTAGTGTGGGGGTTTTCCATGTGAAAAATCATATAATTAAATCCTCTAAATCATGTATAAAATATGATATCATTTTAATTTAATATATATTTTCTTTAATATCATGTATACACCATCATTGGTCCACTTATAAATAATTCATAAACTTTTATCTCATTCATTCCTAAATATAGATTTAATCCAAAAAACCATTCATCCATAATTTTGGTAACATATTGGAATAAAATAGACCTTAATATAATTTCCTAGATCATCGACCTAATACTCTTAGAAATGAGATATTTTTTACTTCTATACCCCCATAAAAATTGTCTTGTTGTTATATTTTTATATTTTTGGAAAATAAAAACTATTACCAACTAGGACTCTAAGTTATTAACCACTTAGACCTATCCCATCCCTTGATGGGTGTACATCAACTTATAAACAACAAAATTATTTTGATAGTTATCAGTATTATTCTATTAAACTGTATAAAAATTAAATTCAAAATTTTAAGTTAATTAATTTTCAAATAATATAAATAAAAATTTATATAAACCCCCTCCAATGCTAAACAAATTTCATAATACATGATTCATAGGTGTCAATTTGGTAAGCTAACCTATAGGTACTTATATTTAGGAAATAAAAATTTAAAAATCATTGACAAAGAGATTAATAAGGATTGAACCTGTTTAGATCATTTTCATCTTTTTTAGGATGAATATTTATTATCCTTTTAATTATATCATTACATTGTACATCTAAAAAACACATATAATAATAAAAGTAACTTCCCTCAAAAGAAATCATGTATAGTTAAATTCAACAATAATACATAAATTGAGATCATATAATATCTTGGTGTACACATTTATGGAATGTGTTTAATGATGATAATAACATAACGAGTCAACCTCGGATGTTTTTTGAATCTCATTAAAAAAATTGAATAACTTTTTCAAACATGAGATTTTATATATTCACATTATATATCTTTATATCATTAAACAATTATTAATTGTACTCTAGTTATGTATGTTCTGTTATAAATGAGTTATTCTTATTCCAGAATGAAATAAATGAGGAGAATGGAATTACTTTGTCATCCCTCATCCAATCAAGGACTCTTGAGATATTTGTCACTTCATAACTACAGTTTAATTTAAAATCATCATATTTCAATTTTTTAAAAATTCTGTATCCAATATATAATTGAATCCTTAGTAATTTTCACAAATTAAAATGACTTAAAATGAAGTGATCACAATAAAATTACCTATTTTTTATATTAAATTTATAATATAATCAATTTATTTAGTAACTATTTCCATCTATTTTTTAATCATATTTCAAAAATCAATTTTAATATTTGTATATTTTTCATTAAAAAATATATAAATACATTTTATTGTTAATTACAATTTATTGTTACTTTTTTCATTTTATTTTTTATTTAATTCTAATATTTATTTTTATTCTTTAATTATTTGTATATTTTAATATTTTTCATCTATCATTCATTTTGAATGGAAAAATAATATTTTATTATAGATTTATTTTTCATTTTTTAATTAAATATTTTTACAATATTAATATTTATATGTTATTTGATTTCTTATATAGTATTTTCTTAATTATTCCCTTTTATACTTTATAATATTTCATAAAAATTTAGTTTCAAACTCTTATTCAATTAATTAAAAATATATAACAATATTTATTTCACATTTTTATGATTTTTTATATTTTCATTTACTATATTTATATATTAAAATATTTTACTTTATTTTATTTATATTTAGTTTTTTTTTAATTTATTTAATTTATTTTTTAATTATATATAATTTATTACCATTTATATAAAAAATATAGTACTAAAATTTATTTATTTATTTCTTTTATTTTTATATAATAACTCATAAATCATAGTTTTAATTTTTTATTTAATTAAATTTAATTTTTTTGTAATGATTATATTTTTACATAAGAATTTATTATTTACTACAATTTTTATATAATAATAAAACATAGAAACTAAAAACAATATTGTCTATTAAAATAATATGAACATTATTATTCAAGAATAAATATATAAATTTATAAAAACAAAAATGAAGAATAAAAAACACTAATGTCAAAGAAGAAACTAATTTGGAGAAAATACTAAAGATAAAATACAAGCCTACATGGATATACTAATGGAAAATTGAGGTTTTCAAAGTGGAGAAGTAGGATTGCTATCATTAATTGTCAGTTATAATTTTTTTATTTTAAAAACATATAGTAAACAAGTACATAATCATTATTGGTTGTTAATTGTTCTATTAGTGACCACATCAATGATAAATAATAATAGAAAAAATATAATTTTTTCACTTATAATAGCCTCTACCTACCCGATATGACATTTTGACTATTCATTACCCTTTTTTCCCCATCGAGATGATCAGAATTGCCCCATCCTCCCTAACCCAAGTTAGATGATTAATAACCACCAATCTCACTTAATAGATTCAATTAGTTGGGAACCACCAAGGTATTAAATCACTCCAAAAATTGATTTTCATTAATTACCCCTATACACTCTATATATTTTTAAATATTAATAAATCCCCCTTTTAAATTTTTAGAATATGATATTTTATTTTACACTTTTTAATCAATATTTTTTATTTGAAATATTTATTTTTTTATTTTTCTAAAAATTATACGTGTATATACATTATAATTGATTCGTTGTAATGAATTTATGATATATAATTATTTGATTTTTTTTTGTTATATATGTTATTTTGATAAATAATAAATTATGATGGAATTTTGAAACTCTTTATATATATATATTGTAACATTAGTGATCACCATCCACCCAACTCCACTAGTTCCCCTCTTGGGATAGCATTGAAGGGAATGAGGGACCATTTAGTCCTACCACATGTATGTCTCAGTTTTTCCACTACTATAGAGGGTACAAAACACTCAATTGGGAGGCATTACTCAAAATGTAAAAGATCATGAGATAATATGGATAACCACCCAACAACTCCATCACATAAAATATAACAAACCCAAAACCCATAAATATGACATCTCATATTCCTGAATTAAAAAAGATAAAAATATCTATTAATATAGAATAATACACACAGAAAATCACATTGTAGAAACTGCAGAAACCAATGCATCAAAATAGTACTATCTAGATCGATCACCAAATCAATACTAGTAACATGAAAAATATTATATATATATTAGGTGGGCATAAAATATATACTCAATAGGTCCATACCCAAGCTTCCTCACAAAAAATTGGAAGGAGAATACTAATTCCCTGGAGAAAAAATCAAAGAATTAACCAGTACCAACATAGATCAATCAGTTCCCCCACCCCCACCCCCTCAGTCTTAACAATTTCCTCTTACAAAATAATACATCCAAGAGAAGTAAATTAATTTTATAAAAATGAAGATAATTGTACCCTAAAACCAATTACCCAGTTATTTTCCACTCCCTCCATTGTGAAGACATTCATTTCTCTAATCACTTCAATATCCACTAATAATGAAATTGTCTGTCTAATTTATTTTGGTTATAACCCAAAATGACTTCTCAAAAAAAATCTAATTAACTCATATATCATAACAATGGTATTATGGTATCATAAATTCATATAACCCAGACAGTGCAGATCATCCTTTAACACTAACATCACCAGATGTTTCTACTCAAGGTATAACCGGTGAGAGGCTGTGGTAATCCATCAATATCCACACAATAAATGTTTGGGAAAAATACCCATGGGGTCTCAGTGTGTCGGTAAGGTTACCTGACTCAGGAGGGGTGAATAAGAAAACATGTGGAATTATAGATTTAGAGACTCACATAATCCCACATATATGGTTCCGAACAAGAAACACCAACAAAATTACTATCGGGACACCATATAATAACAAGAAACCATTTATTTCCTTCAATGCGGAACAACCAACCCAAAAGCACTATATAAAGGCCACAATACTAGTTCCATTTTCTATTTCTTTTATGTCAATGAAAAACCACCATGATTTATTCATTTAATAATTAATTTAAATTTTTAAATACAAATTCATTACCCATAACCACATTTTTATAGGTTAATAATATTATTCCATTACAACCAAAATTCTATAAAGAAACCACATCTTAAAACTACCACATCCCAACCATGGCCACCAAGATGCAAAAATAAATTCAAGTGTAGAATAGGCTTATTCAACATTGTATTTTCATTTAATATTTATATATTAAAAAAATTAAGCGTATTATAAAATTATTCCATCACTATAGGGGATAGTCCTATAATAATAATATATAATGAAACAACATCATAGAAATCATAAAAACGTGTAACTATATGAAAATAACACCATTATCGTTCAATTTTGTTAGTCATGTTTACTATTTGTATTGTACCAATTCCTACCACTGAATAAATGGAAAGAAAAATTATGATAATTTTATAAATTGACATAAAATAAAAGTATTTTTAATCTACTAACTCAAAATAAGTTTCTCAATTAAATATGAAAATCCAAAGAAAGATATGATGAATCTAGGGGTCCCAATCATTGAATTAATCCAAAATAAAATTTGAAATGTAGTGATGAATTATGAAAACCACAACCTAAGAAAACCACAACTCTAAAGAATAAAATCCATTATAAAACCCATGATAAAAAAATGAATAAGCCTAGGAGAAATATAAAAAAGGCTCGACTACATTTAGTGATATAGAGTCTTTATATATTAAGAATGATAAAAGATCAAAGGTTTATCAAGATCCCAAAATCTATTAGGAATTTTCTAAAGATTGGGAGGAAGGACATGATATCCAGGGAAATAAAAGTGGGTTGGAACATTTAAATATCTAGGAAACAACTCCTTTATTTTAATTAGTGGTGGTATATATAACTAACCTCACACAGTTCACATTCATAGAAAAAATAAGATTCTTGATTCAATAAACCAAGAGTAATTTCATTTTTGGAATATATATGTCACAACATGAATTAATACCCTCCAAAAAATCCAAAAAATCATCATTAACATTTACACAATGAAAAAAATTCACACTGTGATATAATCCTGGATATAAATCCGAGAAACCAACACTATAAAGCAATGAATTCCCATTAACATTCTGAAATGGTGATTCATGATGTGAATCAACACCTGTTGATTCATATTAAATTCCACCTCCTCACATCCCATCATTTATCCCATATCACGGATCCCAACACCAAAAAATACAATGTAATGGGTCAAAAGGGTTTGGGATGTCATACTAGACATATCCAAAATTATTATTATCCTTGAAATTTGAAAATAACCAAAAAAGGAAAGAATCAACAACAAAAAACCATCAAACACTCTCCTTGGAGATACCCCTCAAAAAGGTATGAGACTATATGTGAAAAAATATAAATAAAATCAGCAAATAGAATTTAAACTAGTAAAACAAGAATTTAAAATCCCCTACATCAAAATAGCCAAAACATTTTTAGAGTAAAAAAATCATGTACTCGGTGTTTATCTACAACTCCTAATCCTATATATTTTCATTTGATCCATCATTCATCCACAGAACTAGAACCAATGGGATATCACTACACTGAAAAACAGTCTCTAAAATCATTTGAATCTCATTTTGTCATTCCCTGAATTTCCTATCATCCTCAATATCCAACTCCAACAATTTGATGTCATTATAATCATTATAAACATACAAATAGAGACGAGACACATAAAATACGTCATAAATTATGTCTAACTATAGAAATATAAGAAACCAATATTCCACCCCTCTAAAACACTCCAAAACCTCAAAGGGTCTAAACAAATAGGATGAGATCGTACTTCTCCAACCAAACCTCCACAAATCACGATGAGGGGAAACATTCAGGATATCATGGTCTCCATCCTCAAACTATGATGGCTACCTCCATTTATTAACATATTTATTATGGTGATCTTTTAATTCCATCAGCCTCTCATGAACAACATGGATCTTATATATCATTATCTAAACCATGTTTGGACTAACAACTGTTGCCTCTCTAAACCCTCTCAAGAGTAATGAGGATCAACATGGACTTTTATATGATTCCTCAAACGGTTCCATACAGATATATGAGTGATTGTTTTTATTATAAGAAAATAGTTATAATTGTTGGATTTGTACCCATGTTTCAATAAAATCCAATATGAATGCCCAAAATATATTAACTTATCTCCAGATAGTCTTTTTAAACTTCCTTCTCATCTAGAGGTAGAAAGTAGAGATAAGGTATAATTGATTAAAAATGGTATATTGCAACCCCCTCTATACTTTTGATGTAAGCCAATGATCACTGTTATAAATGAGGGTTCATGGGTATCTAAAAGGCATATTGCATCATCCACATACCTTCTCAATAGAAAATCCATGGTACTTGATTCATGAATTTCTATAATGTTTGACAAGTTCACCAGTCAGTCAAAAGTAAGCCATACAGAATCATATTTCTCCAAATCATAGGGTATACCAATGATGAAATTAATTAATATATCTTCTGACATCATCTTGGGGACAAAATAAGTCTACATAAAACCCTGTGGACAAAATGTTCTGCCATTATATGCTAGTAGACTAAGCATCACACCACAAACTCCACTAACTACCACTTAATTCTTATCTGCTAATAGTGCCTCCTCTTTCCATGGAAAATAATATTTATTCCAAAGCCCATTTCTATAGCAAATTTTTGAAAAACTCCATGGAAAACCTCTCACATAACTAATGGCATGAACATCCAACAATAGAACATAACATGAGGTCTACAATCCTCCATCCATCCCATAGGGGCATTATCATGAATGCTTTGGTCACACAACACCTCCACCCATTTGTCTCTCCCCTGATACTCATTCACCAACTATAACGGTGAATACTTTTTTTGACATCTCAAACAGGTATACTCTACCATCAACTTACTATTTTGTAATATTAAAATTCACTAACTACTCCATCACCCTCTAGGTATCCTCATATTCTTGAATGTATATGTTGAACTCTTTCACAAAGTGTATTTTATAATGGTTACCTTGAATTTTATATAAGATAACTCATAATCATAGTCATAGATAAAAATATTCGACCTACACAATAATTTATATAGTTAATTTTCAAAAAATATATACCATAATATTTTATGGTTTATGAAGACAAAAAATCCTTCCCTGATAATTTTATTTAAAAAACAATTTAATGAAAACACCACCACTGCCATCTTGAGTTAGTGGGAAGAATACTTTTTCTCATGGGGGAATAATTGAAAAGACCCATAAGAGATCACTTCCCATTAAAATATCAATATACATCATAAAATCAGGTGGTAGAAATCATATAATGCCTCAAATAGAACACCAATCTCAAGAAACCAAAGGAATGGAAAGCTGGTAAACAACTCCTTCATGTACTAAAACGCTTCCTATAACTGATCGGTCTAAAAAAATCCTAGTTATTTATTGTTATCAAGGTTTATGATGCTATAATACATGGTAAATTAGATAAAAATATTTAATAATAACCCACATACACATGGAATATAAATACCTATTCATCGTTCATGGGTGACTCCCATTAAAAAATACCTCATACTTTTTTGGACCCATTAAACATCTTTTTTTGGGACAATGTTTTTCCATGGAAATGAACATTTCATATCCACAACTTGAAATTGGATATTTTCGAATATAATTGGGGATTTAATGGAGTCTACAAAATGAGAACTGGGTTCTCATTATGAACCTCCTTTGACCTCTAGTATACAATAATGTTATTAATTAAAATAACTATGAACCGGTTCAAGAACACATAAAACATTGAGTACATGTATCCTAGGGATATGGAGAGTGCATTATTGAAACTAATTAGAATGAAAATTAACTCAAAGTATACATACTAGCAGTTGAAAATTACACTTTGTAATATATACTTATTTTTTCCTTAGAAAATGATATCCATATTAAAAGTCAGTATTAGAAAACCTAATAGCACACCATAATTGATCATTAATATGATGAATTATTTAAATATGGTAATGATTCTTTATCATCGTCTTATTAAACCTCCTACATTCTATTCCCAGCCTCAGACTATCATCAACTTTTTTAAAAACAAAAATACATCTCCCCCAGTTGGTACACTAGTCCAGATAATTCCTTTCTAAATTAGGTCATCAAATTGGAACCTAAACTCTTGAAACTATATGTTTTCCATCCTATAAATATCAAAAAAAATAGTTTATTACTCATATACAACTCTATCCCAAACTTCATTGTCTATGATAATTTTCATAATAAATAAACCCTAAACACCTTTTCGAAATCAGATCATAACACCTTCATCTCCTCCTACTCCCTCAGATACAACATCTACTACTAACATTCCTCCCTCTTTTACTATATAATTATTAGGGGAACCCAATTCTCTGGTTGAACTAAAATAAATCCTAAATATTTCTTTCAATCCTTCATCCAGTACTCAAAATCTAGATTAGATATGTTTCCCTCATACTTTTCCAGATACTAACACTAAAACGTGAATAATTTCCTCAAACATTATTCATCATCTTGATCAAGATCGACCCTCTGAAATTCAATAGGATCAGCCTAATAAACTCCTCCAAATATAACCATACATCAGTAGTATCCAACCAGAGTCCCTAAAATGAAATAAGGAACATATAATTCTTTAACTAATTGATTCATTTATATTAATTTTATTAACATACTTATAAACTCTCAAAACAACCTAATTAAACACAAAAATCATGAACATGTGATGCATATACATATCTCATGTTCATACCCTACATGTAGAATAACTTTTCCAAGTATATTTGGAGATAATAAGGTCAATGTATAAAATCATAAGGGGGCCTAAAATCATGTGTCCTACTTGGTCTCCCTTTCTTTTATCACATACTATATTTGATTAACACCATCACCTTACAAACCCCTGAAATACTCCGTATTACCAAACATCAAAACTACGTCATAATATACCATTAATACCACTGTATCGAAACCCCTACCCTCCCCCCCCCAACATGGGTAACCCTCTAAGCTAAGTATTGAAGAAAAATAGTGATCCCTGATTCCCTCCTCCAGTAAGCCTTGGGTTATTAAACAACACCATGGGTATAAAACAAAGAAATGGGTTCCTCTACCCTCAATGTAATAGATCAATTTATAAGATGAACAACCACCCTAAAACTCTATCATATAAAATTGAAGAAAAAAAATCCAATATAGGTTACATCCAATTTAAATTAATTTAAATAATATTTAAACATATCCAAATATAAAAAAAATATCAAAATAAAATATTGTGGAAGAAGAAACAATAATCCATGTTCAAAAATAATATAACCCATATCAACCACCATTTCCCTCTAAGAATCCTAAAAATCCTCTTATATATATTTTTATGGTCAGAAAAATATATATACTTAGAATTATTATACCCACGGACTCAAGTGAAAATGATGAATTAGAATAAAAATTCCCCTATAAATAAATATCATAACTAACCATCACCTACACAGATCAATAAGAATCCTAAAAATCCTCATATATATATTTTTATGGTCAGAAAAATATATATACTTAGTATTATTATACCCACTGACTCAAGTGAAAATGTTGAATTAGAATAAAAATTCCCCTATAAATAAATATCACAACTAACCATCACCTACACAGATCAATTAGTTTCCACATATCCTTATAAAATATATCTCACTAAATAATTCATCTAATAATAGTAAAGTAATATCATAAAAATTTAGATAAAGGATCCATTAAAAAACATCCCCACTAATTTAATTCCCCAACCCAATTTAAATACATCATTTACTCTAATCCCTTCTATATAGAACAATAATAGCACTAACTGTAACATATCATGTTGCACCAACCACCTATCAAATCTCAAAGAACTAGCCACATAACTCATATCTCAAAAACTAGTCAGTAGGGTATCATTAATGTATAGAACATAAACCTTGTGACCTCATCCTACCAAGAATGACCCCCATTACACATCTCATCGTCCACCAATGAAGTCACCGTAAGTTTTTAAGGATGGTATAATAGGGAATAGGGTGTAGTTATCCATATCTATGATTTTTATCCAGGATGTTATGGAAAACCCCTATGGTTGTTTTGGTGTTGTTCAGTTTAGCCAGCTACTGGGGTGCGTAATAAATTTTTAGGAAATATTGGTATATAATACTCATGTAATTCCACACCTATGAGATCATAAAAACAACATCCATACAAACATTTTTTAAACACTAAGGAATATCTTTCCACTATGTTTAACCTTTAATATATAACAACCTGCCCACAAGAATTGCATAAGGTCGACAGTCTATGTTTCATTTTCCATTTTTAATTCAATTATCTACCAGTAAAATTTATTCATTTTTTTCTTAGTTCAAATTCGCACCATTAAATTCCTTTTATATAAAAACATTTATATATTCCAATATAATTATTACATTTCTATCAAATTGGTATCAAGAATCCAATAGGTCAATATAAACCATTATTCAAAACCCATGGATCCAAACTAAGGCCACAAATCTATAAACAACTAAGGCCACTAAGTTGCATGAAACTAACGCCACTAATAGAAACACATAAATTCAAGAATAAAACAGGAATATTCAACATTGTATTTTTATTTACTATATTTTTGTTTGTTAACATTTAAATGGAATTTGTAATGAAATCCATCATTTTAATTCATAATTGTATAATAATAATAATCTAACATTAAACAAAATTAGTAACATCAATAAAATTGAAAATTTTATTTGTATCATGTAATTTCCAATATATATCTTTATTATGGTTTATTATAATTATTATTCAAATTAAAACCACTAAAAAAAGATAAAAAATTAATTATAATTCAATATGTTATTATAATTTGGGTATAACTCAAATACCCTACCATAAAATATCATTTTTTTCCAATATGAAAATCCAAAATAAGATTAGATGAACCATTGGGTCAGAATCACACTAGTAATCCTCAAATAAATATGAAATGTAGTGATGTATCAAAGAAATATTATCACAAATACCCTATATATCTAGACTATGTTGTTTTTATAATACTACAATATAAAGAATGAATAATGTGGGGGTAAAGGTAAAAAATAATCACTCGGAATCACTAATATCGAACCACTAGACGCAAAGGAGGAAAACCTATGATTATAGATTTTAAGAGCTCCCAAAATTGTGTATAAATATCCTAATATTATAGAGGAATGATAGGAGGATAAGGAAAATTTTGATTGAGTTTAGAACTTATAGATATCTGGGACACCACTATATTCAGAGTGTGAATAACTGGTTAACACTTTGGACCACATGTGGTTAACATCCATATAAAAATAGGTTCTCAGTCCAAAAATCTAAGAATAATTTTATATCTTAATTATACAATTCATGCCATAAAGTATTCAAATCATAACCCCCCCCCCCCAACCGTAATACATCACAAACAACTACACCATAAAAACCAATTCTTGTTTTAAGTTACTCCAAGAAATAAATTCCAAAAAACCAAGTCTCACGAGATATAAACATTAATTCATGCCATGAGAAAGTTATTAATGATTTAAATCAACACATAAAGTTTCATATTCATCCTTACATCCTCCTTGTACTTCCCTCATCCCATATGAAGGTTCCCAACATCCAAAAATCACAAAGTAACATTCTAGAAGGTTATGGTCTCTTTCATTATTGATAATTATTATAAACTAGATAATTTAATTCCATTGATCACAAAAAAAACACTTTTTATTAATATTATTCTATTGATAAAAAATTAAATGACTAAGAAACATCCTAGAAGTATCCCACTAATAGATAACATGGATTGAACACAATATATTAATTTATTATTAAATTATAACCTATAATCTACATCCAATATATTGTTTAAATATAATCCATAATAACATTATATTTGACAATAATAATGGAATATGTACACTATAAACCCATTAAATAACTAGAAACCGTGAGACAAAAAAAACTCTTACCTATAGATGGATCTATATTTGAACAAATATCTAATCCGTGATAATACCACCATTACCCACAATAAGGAAAACCAAGTATCCATCTATACTATTTTACTCAAAAAATTAAAAAAATTAATACTAAGAACAAACAAAGATATAATAATAATAAAATAAAAACATTCATATCTCAATATAAAAATAAACAAATAAGTCCAAATATAGAACAAAAAATACAAGGAAAAAATAAAAAATCTAATAACCAAAACACCATGAAAAATTCCCAAACCAAACGCCACCCTCTATAAAATATAGAAAAAGAAGTTATAAAAATGATTCATAAACCAAAACCACATTAAATATCTCCTCCTACATATATTAGTTCATGGTTCTATAATTAGATCAATATAAAAGAGAAAATAATTAACTACCTTCACATTGATCACAAAAAAGGGTTTTAATTGTTAATTTGATTTCCCATCAAATCATGTTACCCCGAAAGAATCCAAAATAAAAAAAATCATCCAAAATGGAAATAAAATATTAAAATAAGATTCAAAAAAAGAAAACTCATAGCTAGAAATGTAAGATAATTGATATTGGTTATAGGTAACCACAGACATTAGATTTCTCAATAATTAATGTAATGGAATAATCAGGAATGGTGGAGACTTATTTAATAAAAATAATTCATTAATAATTAAAATAAGTGTTATTATTTAGATATATATAAATAATTATTTTATTAAATAACTATGTATTTATTAATTTATATGTGAGTGATTTCAATGGGAATTACTCTCATGGGTTCAAATTACCATATACATTTTTTTTCATAATCTATATCATGTTTTGAAAATCATATCCATTGGATATTCTTTGAAAATTAACGATTAATCTAGAAAATTCATGGTATGAATATGTAGTCTATAAATATATAATGAAAAAAGAACATCCAACCTCTATTTTTTTCCTCGATTTTCTTATCACTATTTCATTTATCTTTATATTTTGATTGTACACACACATTTATTTTCCATAATGTTTACTTTCAATCCATATTTCAATTCATCCATGATCAAAAATAAGTTTTAAATTTTGAAATACTCCATGGTTCCAATCAGGATTTTATCCTATATCTCTATATGTTATCAGTACTATTTCTACCATGATAAAAAAAATTAGCCTTATTAGTTACGTAATACATTCCATACAAATAATGTTTAGTATTAGTTTCACTATTAAAATTAATTTTAGAAAATTTATTAATTTTCCTTCTTAATATCTAATAAAATATCTACCCCCATTAAATCCAAAATATTAATTTTAAAAACCAATCAAATAAATTGGATTCTGTCTTAAAACCAAATCTTTTTGTTCTTTATAATTCTATAAATTTGTAATTGTAAAGGTCTATGTAAATATTACAATTAATGTTTTCATACACTGAATGTAAAGGGAGAGTGAAGTCACTATAAGTGGTTTGATGATGAAAACATTCATAGATAAAGAAACCATATTGTAATGAAATTTAATATTTTTTGGTGAGGAATGGAGGGAGAACTAGGTATCTAAAAAAATTATTCATGAAAAAAATTATATATTTATACATAATTAATTTTATGAAAAAAATCATTTAAGAAAACATCACACACCAGAACATGATATATGATCATGATAACATGAATTTTAACATCACTAGTAATTTTTTAACCATGAAGCCATTGAGATTTATAATAATATGTAAATTATCATAGTATATTATATACCGATTTTTATAATACTTTCATAAAAATTTTATTTGTTTCTTTAGAATAATTTAACTTCTTATATATATTATCAATTTTAATTTATTAAAAATATATAAAAAATTGAATTGAAAAATAATTTTATTAGTCCTCAAGATGGTATATATCCTAATTAAATAATTATATTTCACTCCATAAAGTGAATGTAAATATTTATTTATACCATTTGATTTCATTACTTGATGTGGATGTAAGTATTTTAAAAATTATTATTATTTTGAATATTAAAATAATTTATTTTGACATTATATTAAGGAATAATTTATTTATAAAATTTTCCCTTGTAGTAAAATTTTCAAAATTTATAAATTATGTTATTTATAGTTTCATTTTGTAATGACCATTTTATGTTTCATAATTTACATTATATAATAACATAAAGTTGATGTTTTTTAATTAAGTTTCATAGTGGACTCTGATATTTTATAATCAAATATATTTTTTGGGACTAATATTAATACCAAATATAGTTAAATTATGATCATCATTATAAATAAAATAGTTGTTTTTCCACGATATAAATTTTTTTAAAATAATTATATATCATAAATTATGAATCTCAATAATTATTTTTTAAAATTAATTTATTTTTAATTTAATTTTAATAGCTTTATTTCATTATAATAATTGCTTAAAATATTTGATGATTTTTTTTAAAAATTATTATCATCAATGAGTATTTGAGTAAAACAAATTTGGTATATTAGTATTTTATTTTATTCCTCAATGAATAATATTTAAAATAAATATTTTTAATCATGATAGTGATAATGAATATGTTATGAACCCTATATATTTTCTCATTTTTATTCTCAGGTCATATGAATTTTTTAAAAATCAATTGGATATCTTCACTATAAAAAACAAATTTTAGAACATTATGTCAAGAATTTCCAAAGAATAAACTATCCCTTGGGTGATGGTAATAATTTTATAATTATATTATGAATTCATATTATTAAAAAACCCAGAAGTGGAAATTATAATAATATTGAAAAGTTTGAGTGTTTTAATTTCCATTTAATGCCTCATTTTTCCTAAATATACATTATATAAAATATTAAATATTTTATAATTCTATCTTGAATTATAGGTTTTATTATTATTGTTATATTTAAATGATTGATAAAAACACATATATATTATTTTTTAACCGAAAAACGTAAAGAGTTATTACATGATCATGTAAAATACATAAATAGTAGTGGGAAAAAATGAAATGATTCAGAAGATAAGAAGTATTCCTATATAATGGTATATAATATTTAACAAATATTTTTTTTATTAATTTGTGAATTAAATATGTTTAATTTTTTATATATTATAAAAAATTAATTATAAGGGGGCCATGAAGGAAAGAGGTGATTAATACCTATATATATAAAATTATATTGTAAAGAATAATTCAAAATAATTTCATAATATTTCCATCTTTACTATTTATAATAAAATCACATATGGTAATTAATTTAGACAAATTAATTGCAATAAAAGATTAATCGGGTTATTGAGGATCAATTGTGATGAAAAATAGTGATAATAGTAGATAAGGGAATCAATAAATTGAGAGAATATTAGACATTTATTAGGGAGACAATCGTGAATTAGTTTAATGAATAGATGTGCTTCACCTAAATCTGTATTGGCTATTATAAAATCCTCTACAATTTCACAGCATATTATTTAACATTAATTGGGAGTGCCCTATGACATTAATAAAGGGATAACCCTGGTGAACATTTTAATCCTAGTCTACAAGTATTGAATAATAAAAATGAATGATAATATTGGATGTTTTAAAGGTATATTGATGTAACTAACAAAAAATTAGTGATATAAAAAATGTCTGTGAATTAGTTTGAAACTCTATAATATAGAAGGTTTTATTGTTTTGGGGAGGAGAAAGAGAGGGTGTTGGGGTTAGTATTATTGAATCACTATATTTATACTTGATATAATTCATTTTTTTACAAGTATAACCAATCATCTATTCTAGTACCCCATTGATAATGTATCTAGATTATTTTTTATAATTGAAGGACCCCATAAGGTTTCTAATGAAACTTTCACTAAGGGAATTTAGTTTTCATCTCTTTGATTCAAAAATAGAATTGGACTCTTTGAATAAAATCATTCTTTAGAGAACCAGGTTCTCTTATCTAGTATAGATGATGGTATCAAACTTTTGTTAATTCACCCAATCCTTATGAATCATTCATTGGCATATTATCATATTGATTTATTTATCAAAAAAATAGAGTTATAGAAAGTCATTAATACATGAAAACATAAATACAGATCAATAAAAACATCACATTAACCCAACTATGAAACAAACCACACATGGTCATACTAAACAAAACATAACAAGAATGAGAAAAATAAGGAATTGTTAGTTTAATATTTTTTTCTTTTTCTTTATGTGTGGTCCTCTCTAAAAAATTATCTTTTAGTATCCATCTCCCTTAAATCATAAATATTTACCTCTTTATATTATCCCCCTTTTTATACTTCATGTTAGACTTCCTCAAATTTTTTTATTAAACTATATAACTCATGAAGATTTTAATATTCCACATGTATAAAAACATAGATTACTTATCTTTGAACACCATTAGACTCACTCATTTACCCAACATCTCAATCCTGATGATTTTTTCCCACCCATACATGTTGTTATTACATTAAACAATTTAGTCAGGAATATATGTAAAGGTAATATAATACTTCCAAGTAGGCCTACATGTATTCCACATACCACATAAAATTATATACATGGATACTATATCTCGGTATCCATTCCTTTTTCTCAAATATGAATTAAATGATCTTGTGATGTTTTTCAACCTGAATAATTTTCTTCATGTGATAAATCAAATTGTTTTATGTTATAAATTTTAGTGTAAATATTCCATTTTTACCAATTATATAATCATTTAGGGTGAAATTAGATTCAGAAGATTGAAATTTTTCTATAAATTTCAATAACACCAAAATTTTTGGAGTTCTCTTACAACTTTTTCTATGTTTATCTATTGGAATGCTTTCACTGTAATATAATTAGGACATGATAAAATCCCCATATACTATTCTCGTTGATTTCTTTACCAAATAATTGGGCCAATATGATAAAATCCACTTATACTATTTTATTGGATTTCATTAATAAAGAATTGGTCTAGAATCACTTTATAAGCACCCAAGAATTAATATTTTATGAAAAAATATAATTTAAATTTTTATCACGGTCTCACCATTTCATTATCATATATTTTAAATGTATTTATCATTGAGTTTGGTTTTTTTTGTAAGAATAAATTTTACTAAAATTTAGAGTAATAGAGAATGTATTGGATCATTTGATTTTTACACTACTAGTATTGGATTTTTTCATTTTATTGATTATTATTTCAACACAAAATTTACAATGTTCAATTACCTAGTAAGTTAACCCAATTATAATCTATGAACCTTTTATCTCTTGAATGAATAATGTATAGGATTTCCAAAACTTTCTCCTATATATTGGACATATAAAACAAACTTTTGATTTTTTTTTTCTTAATTTTAGGTAATGTGAACATAATTTTTGTACTATGAACATATATATTAATCTGTAACTTCAAATACGGACATTAGAATCCATCATTCAAACTATTATAACTATCTCCCCCACATGAAATAAACTAAATGAATATATTTTAATTATCCATAGAAATCATATTTAAAAAATAATTTTAAACAAAAGAAAATAAAACAACTTGTTTTCAATATTCAGTTATAATTCCCAAAATAGTTAAAAATATTTAATATTCTATCTTGAAATAGTATTCAATAGAATAACACAAAATTATGAAGCTAAAACCCATATGAAAAGAATGGAAAATATTTACTATTATAATTCCCCTAAACATGGGAAATTACTTATCCTTAAGAAATTACCCTCAACATTATTATGAAATATTCCACTTCCATTATGGTTTGAGTATCATTTCATGTTTTTAAAATAAATAGAGATTCATTGAATCATTATTACAATAAAATTATCCTTTTCAATCCCTCTCTCTCAACCTCTTTATATAGTGTTCAATTTCACCCTTCTTTGATTCATCTTAAATGAAAATATGATGCTTTATCCTCCCTTTCAACATTTGAGTTCATTATTCTGGATCAAATCCATTTCCATTAACAAAATTTCACACACAATACTTATATTTTTTAATCCATTTTGGAGCATTTCACTTATTCAAAGAGTATAACTAATCTCTAACTAATCCAATAAATATGGTAGGTGTCCATATGAGTTTATTATAATAACTAGCAAATGGGATCAATGATAGGAAACTAGGTCTCATATTTCCCATAACTCTTATTTATAGAATTTATTTTTCACTCATACCCTTTATACTATGTTATCTTATGAAAAAATCAATTTATTATCAACTTTCCAAATTACTATATTTCATATGACTTATCAATTTATTTTTTAAGGTTGATCCCTAAGGTGATACTATTTTTTCTAAAAAAATTAACTCGTATTGGAGATCATTAATCATGTTCATTCATTTCAAAACATGATTAATCTAAAACCCTTTCAATTAATATTCAAAAACCAGGTCTCGTAACAAGAGACTCAATTTTCTAAAATTTAATTTATAATCAATAGTTGATGGATAAAATTATCTCAAATACATTTCTTCATCATTGTACACAATATGCTCACTCTCCCCAATAATTGGTTTTTACTTTATATTACTGTTATAAATATGTATAGAGATTTTATGAATTTTATCATATTGAATCTAAATTAAAATATACATAAATTAGTGCATTCTTATTCCTTGTTGGTGAGTTTTTAAAAGGGTTTGTGTCTTTTCATTATCAATATATTTTCATATTCTTTCATCATCCAGAAAATATTTGGCAATATACTAATTTTGTAGAAACAATTTTTATTCTAAATTAAACTAACTAAACTGAAAATCATGTTCTTAGGTGACCTCTCAAGAGTTCCTATTTTCAATTATTCATATTCACTTGTTTAACTCCTAAATATTTAATCCTCATAATGGTGGATATCTCATGCTTTAATATTTCAAAGTGTAGATTTAATATTTTTCCATTTATAATTAATGGTTCCCATTTATCTCTAGTAATCATCAAAACATTTTATATATTAAAATATAACACCTTGAATGATACATATAATCATAATTTTTATTTCCATGGAAATATTTTGAGTACTGAATTGAATAATAATATATATCTCCAATTTTCTAATTCATACAATTAAATTAGTCAATCTTGAATTTTTTAGACCATTCCTTCAAAATCCATCCACTCCAATATGAATATCTTCCTATTTTTTTAGGTAAATTCAATTAAAAATTTCTTCTGTTAAATATATTTTTTAATACATATTCACTATTGTAATTTACTAAAAACATCTTGTATTCTATTTCAATAGGTATGTGGAACTATTTTCCAATCACAATCCTATAATGTCACATTACAATTTTTATTTTGAATATAGTTCTTTACACTAATAGTACATACCCACGATTGAGTATTCAATACTTCTTTTAATTAAATTTTTTATATATTTTATTTCTTTCAAATTTTTATTTGATGAGTATAGACTTTGGTTTTTTAAACCCTTAGAATATTATAATATATATTTCTATGACTATTTGAAGTGTCTCTATATAATTTTTGGAATCCTAGAGACCTAGTATTAATGTATTATAATATATAATGTTTTTCCATGAGCATATGAATATTCAAGAATAATGAGTTGTCTCTTGAATGGATTCTCATATTGGAAAACAATGTGGGTGGTTGGGTATTGAATGTGGGATTTATCCTTGGAAAGATGTAAGTTTTGTTTCATTCTAGGTCCTAGGGGCATTCAATGGAATGGGTATAACAATTCGATAAATTAATAATCAAAATAATTAATTTAGTTCATTATATTTTACCCTATCAATCCCCGATATAAATATCAATTTCTAAAATTTATATTATTAGGAACACAGATCCTTAGTATTAGAATATCATTGATGGGAGAAGGATTATGTCAATATGTAGGATTTAGGAATGAATAATTAACTCATTGGGAACCACCAATGACTCTCATGTGGATTCATACATGTCCAATGGTTGAATCATTCATTAGATAATTATTTCCATCTTTTTGGATTTTTATTTTTCCCCTTTTATTTCTATGAATAAATTGATGGGATCCTTTCTATTCTCAATCTTTACACGCCTCTATCAATTTAAAATTTATAATTTTTATGGATTAAGTTTTTGGCTATGCTTTTATGTATTATATGGCTTTCATGCCTATTATTGATTGTCATTTTCCAAATGGTCATATATAACATTAAATTTGTATTTTTTTTGTTCTCTAAAACCACTGTTTTCATTTTCCTCATTGACCTATAGTTAGGTCATTGATTTTTATTTCTTGGATCGACTTGAGTCATGATCTAATCCCCAAACATTGTATATTTTTTGTATTCAATAATATAGGATAAGGTTTTTAAAATGAATAATGTTCTATAGAGGATCATGAAGGTAGGGAGTAAAATCTTCATTCCTGATAAGTGAATTATGGGGTGATGAGAAAACTCAAAGGTGTCAAAGTATGTAACTTTTAAAAATTGATTACTAGAGATTAATTTATAGGTTCATTGAAAATATCATGTGTGTCGATGGATCTTGATTATAGAAATTGATGGCTGGAAATTGACCAATGTAAATGTTACACCCATTATTGGGGCCTTATAAGAACTTTCAAGCAATATTACAGATAAAATCTTATGATACTATGTTATTTATATGCAAGTGGTTAAAGCTAGAACAAAAACAGGACCATGTGGTGTCAAGTGAAAAATAAAACATGTAATGTTTCTCAATTATTATTATTCCTATGGTTTCATTCCAAATAAATATCTCATTCCATGTAACTTAACAGACATTCCAAGTACCCTTAGCTAGCCTGCATGGCATGTACTAGGTTTAAATTCTAAGGTGGCCATTTTGAATTACACATCATGTTGCCTAAGACTACACATCGTGTATCTATGGAACACGAATCAAGTAAAATTAGTGCACCCCAAGTACACTTCCCACCTAATAAGATATGTAGACCATCAAATATGTCGTATAGAAGGTCCTTGTAGGACAAGTAGTATGCTAGTACATAATTTGGATACTTCTCAAGGGAAACACGCCATGTACCCAATATAACATGACATGTGCTCCATCCAGAACTTGGTACTTGTAATATATACTTGTTTAAGGCTCATATTTGGATAATTGAATAACATATTCAGAGTATTTTTTACATAGAATTATATAGCATCCTTTTGTTAAACATTTGGGATTTCATGATATGTGATATGGGAAGGTTTCCCTCTTTATCATTGGATAGTTTATCAAGATAGTTATAGTGATAGTGATCAGGGTGTTCTTTTCCCCCGGGTATAGTCAAGTATCCTCTAACCATTGACTGGGGTGAGAGATCATTTATCCATGGAATGGATAAATAAAATGTCAAATACCTTTTATTATACTGGTTATGGGATCTTGTATCTAATTTATTTTAAACACATTCTTAATACACTCTAATATGGGTCAGTAAGAATGTTCAGTTCGTAAATCTTGAAAAAAAATTATCATATTTGTAATAAAAAAGAAAAAAAATCATCATGTACACAAGCTATATATAGATTCAGAAATTAAAATGCACAAAAATTTATTTTAATTGGTTCACCATAAGACCTAGTCCAAGAAGATTATGTAATTGTTGTTTCAATGTATTAAGGGTTTAATACTACACACTATAATTCTACCAATGATTTGTAGAGGCACGCTACTAGTCTATGGTTTTACCCTCTTATTGAATCTTCAATCAATACTTCAAGACTAAGAATATAAAATAATTTTAAATTGTATTCACTTATAAAATATTCTTAAAAACTGAATAACACAAAATCGGCGAGGGTATTTTTAATTTGTTTCCTATTCCTTCTTTAAATAATAATTTTCATTGGTCCTCTCCACGATGCTCTATTTTTACCAATATTTATAAAATATTATTTTTTCACAACCATTATTCCTATCAATTTCTATTTTACTATTAGGGAATAATTTATTCTAAAATTATTATTGTCAATATTTCACATCTATCCACTTAATGGGACTCTAAAACTACTCACTAAACATCCCTTTCATTTATGGATTCTTCCGTTATAATATTCCCTAAATGAACACTGTGAAATATTTTAATAATTTTAATAAGTTTCCCATAGAATGTTTCTAATAATATTGTGACATATCTCAATCCCTAGAAAATATCCAAACAACAAGCCAATTTTTCCAATTTTTCTCGTTAACTCCTAAGACTTAATACCAATTCGTCCCACCACCATGTTTCAATGGTTTTGTAGACTCCTTTGATAACTCAATATAAAAAACACTTCAATTGGGAAAAATTTATATTAGTAATAATTCATTTTTTTATAGGTATCTCAAAAAATCACCACACATATCACCAAGGTGTGCCTTACACTAGCATCAAGCTTTTCCTCAAGGGCTAAAGAATATACAAACCAACATTCTTTCTCATACATGGATTCCATGATTCCTAATAATGGAGTCCCCATTTTACATAAGTAATCTCACAATGTGAAATGATTCACTCCAAGGAGTGGTGTAAATCTTCTTATCATTTTGTAATGAGCAGGATTATAGTCTAGTTCTCCATGATGTGTTTGTTTCTCTCGGTCCCACCTCAACATTTTTAAATCCCCTATTGTGATCTACATGATTCCTTTTCAACCACTTCCATGTATTATGATACCATGACTAATAATGTAGTTTCTAAAAACTTTTCAATCTCATTTCAAAATTTCTATGATGAGGGAAATTCATAATTATATAAAATTCGGTTAATGTCATTATTGAATTAAAATAGTACCACGCCATATTTTGGCCACTATCTCTAGTGCCTCCCATTTCCTTGGTTAAGTCCAAGTGAAAATCTCACTCTTCATCCTAAAAAATATTCTATACTAGATATGCTTCTCCTCGACCACCTAGTGTTGGCTATGGTTGAACCTGGATGCTACCTTAGGGCAGTAGAGCCAACCTCTTGTAGGAATCCCTAGTTGGCCTTGAATTTTTCTTTAATTTTTTAAATTTATTCGAGTATATTCACATTACTTGAATACTCACTAAAATCATCTTAAAAACTATCGTAGCTTACTAACTCTATATCTTATCCAAAAAATTATAGTCTTCTTCCCTCCCAACATCATACGAACAATGACTTATTCAGCATCATCATAAAATTGGGAATAGTGTGTTGTATGATTCCATAACCAAATTACTTAAAACTTCTCAAATTTTTTATATTCTATAAATTATCTTCAAATAAACCCTAATTAACCAAAAAATACTACATTATAATCCAAAGGGCCAAAGGATGCAACATCATACAATAAGTTGGGTCAGGTATCCCCTATCACTCAGAGCATGGGATACTTTATCTAATGGTTGATTTATAGATATGTTTAGGTATCCCTATATTTTCTAGAGTGTGAGATCATTTATCCTAAACTATATTTTGATCCAAATATCCTTCTATTTACCCTAATGCATGGGCTCTTTATCTTTTCATTAAACTCCCTAAAATGAGTTTTACTCTATAAAGGCATGAAATTTACATTATGGTTCTAGATAGGTTACTTGGTTTTCTGATATTGTGTGGTTTGGTATCATATATTTGATATAAGTACGCACTTATAGTAAATTTTCAACAATAGGACCTCTTTTGTCGTCTCGGGTTCTCCTCGTTTAATAATATCAAGGATCTCCATTACCTTTTACTCTAGATTAATGTTTATGAGAGGAATAATCTTTTAGTATATCCATGTGGTTTTAGGGTTATCCTACAGGGTATGTATACTATCACCCCTACTTTTTAATCATTCCCTCATTTTTCATGTCTTATAATGATAATTGGCAGTTTGGTGGGGATCTTAGTGGATTAGGAATCATTAGAGTTTTGAGGTATTCAGTTGTTAAGTTAGCTGAAGTTGTTCATATTTTGGGAGTGCGAGTGGGGATATTACCCCCATTAGTTTCTAGGTTTTTTTTCCCACATTATATATTGGAATGTATTTTTTCCATTATATTTATGTATTTTTTTCATTATATGGTCTTTAGAGATTGTTTGATGAATTTAACAAATTTATGGTTGGTTATTTTATTACCCAACATTAATACAGTATGCATAGGGGTGTATGGGTCTAGGTGTGTATGATATTTTGGATGTGTCCTCCTATTATGACTTTTTTCCTATTTTATGTTTGTTACCCACCCTTGAACTATTGGTTATGGTATTGTGGTGGAACACTCAACCTATTTTCACCAAGGAGGGGTCTGAATGGTTTGAATCATATTAGAGTTGTATCAAACAAAGTATTTTACTAGGGTCATTGTTGGGAGTAGTGCGTTATGTGAGACTGGATGTGAATTTAGGAATATGGTTTAAATGATTTCTATGGTTTGTTTTCAATCTATGGAACTCAGTGATGGTGTAGTGGATGATGTACACATTCACCTGGACCATGATTACCGGTTGATTGATTCGGTGTGATGATAACCTAGTTATGAGGGGAAAATATTACATTCATTAAATAGGAGTGGTATATTGGAATTATATTTATTTCATGAGTTATCTTTTCCTATATTCCATTTTGAACATTTCTTATCTTATTAAATTTCATGATTACACTACACAGGGATCTAATTAGGATTATTATCTATAGTCATGATGATAAATTATGGAGTCATAAGGCTTCCATTCAAGTTATTAATATTTATTTTTTTATCCATGTGTGTATGGAGTGTTTCAAATGCCCATTGAGTGATGATTAGACCCACATCCCTCAGTTCAGGTGTATTTTTCTATTCATTTTGAGAATCTTATTATTTATACAGTTCATGATGATAATGAACCAAGTTTAAGTGAGTTTCCATAGTTTTAATGTTATATAATACCTATTTTTTAGGATGTGACTAATATGAAGGGGGATAGGGAATATATTTTGTCAGTATTCTAATTATTATATATCATTCAAACATAACCTGAACAACTATTTGTAATGGAATCCAGCCATATTCATGGTTCAATGTGGTGTTGGTTGGCTAGGGTCACTAAGACACATGATGAGGTGATGTTTCCTTATTTTATGTTTTAGTTCATATTCAACAAAAATACTACCCAGTGATCTTTTAATCTATACATGTTCTAAAAATATTGAAGATTTAGTAGGGTGTTATGATGGTCCAGGAGTATGCATTGAGATTATACAATCTCATGTGGTAGTGTAACAACATTGTACATGATGGGTTCTTCTAGGAGTGGTTGTTAAAATGGGGTATCTATAGAGAAATTAGATATTTTTTTAATTTTTCAATTACCATATATAATTGGGTGTTTTATTGTGAAATGGTGAAAAATATCTTATTTGATGAGGAGAAATAGAAAGGGGTTTCAAAGTTTTAACCTGTTAACATATACATCATCTGAGAGTGATCAATGAGAAGCTTTAATATCAAAATTCCTAAGATGATTTAAAGTGAATACTTGGATAATAGGTTCATAATATCATGTTTCATATAGAGGATCCTCTCATTTGTAAGATAATATTAACTTTTCTTATATGTTTTGGCGGCATCTAGTATGAGACAATCTTATCCATCATGAATCTGAGGATATTGAATAAATCAATGGACCCACATGCATGAGGCAATGCAAATATAATGGACATCCCATATGTGGTTTGGTTGGTCCCTATGGAGGTTTATATTGTATATGTGATAGAGTATCTATAGTTGGAAGAGATAGATAACATTAAAACAACCCCCTTTCTCCACAACTATCCTCAAGTTGCCTATTACAGGATAATAGGGTTGGTGGTAGTAATGTGATCAGATTTAAACAATACAGGGATATGATCAGGTTTCACAGCACATGATTTTTGGTATGATGAGTATCTACCATAACTTTCAACAGTTACTCATAGACAGAGGTGAAATACATTATTTTAAGTTTTATATTCCTGGTTCAATATAATAAGGTTCTAATAGAGCCTCTATCCTAACCAATATAGTCATATACACCTACAAGGAGTCATAAAAATATTACACATATCTTTTAACAATGTGAGATCATTCTCATTAGATAAATGTTCAGTGTAATCTCCTAGAGGTTATGATGAAGACATAATATTTAATTATTATTTTGAAATGACTATCTATTGTTTATTTTTAGATAAATTTTGACCATCCTAGGAAGTGGTTTCATTGAGAAGATTATTCAAGATTATTCTTCATGGGATAGAGGAACTTTCAGTTAGGACAAGAGGTTCTTGTGCATAATATGTTTCAACTAATCACTCAGTAATTAGAAATCATTACCATTAGTCTAGTTGATGAATTAGATATTTAACTTCCATTAGTGAAGGAGTGGTATATGGATGTTTTCCCTGAGGTTGTTTTAGGATTTTCCCTCATCAAAAGTTCTTTATTAGTAATGAGTTACACCTTGCGACTACTGTAATATCTTTTGTATATTTTTAGATTGATATTGTTCATCTCAAAAAAAATTGATACAGTTAGAGGACCATTATGAGAAAGGTTTTGCAAGACATAATTTTTCACCCTATGAATCTCTAATGTTTTCTTCTATTATGTCATACTTGAGAATGATGATTTTTGTTGACTATTATCTTCTAAATCATATGAAAATCAAGAACACATATATAATATTGGGGATCAATGACCTCTTCAAACAACTTAAGGGAGTGAATTGGATATCAAAGATTGATCTATGGTCTTATTATCAATAAGTACATGTTTGTAAGGGGAATATTCTATGGATCTTATTTTATTAATACTATGACCATTATTTGTTCCTGATGATTCCCTTTGAATTAAGAAATTCCATTAATATACACATGAGACTTATGAACTAGATCATTTATAAATTCTTATACTAGCTTACTATATTATATATCAAAGAAATCCATGTTTTTCAGTGTTATAGGATTTTAATCCAATAAGGTACTTGGGTAAAATACCACTATGGCGGAGGTGAATCCAAGTATGAAATTTGAACACTATTATACACTTTTATAAAATTATGACCGTCGTAATTTGATCTTGACCTCATGATTAGTAGGGTCACAACTTTAATCTTATAATAGATTATAATATGATAGATGGGAGTCTTGACTTTATCAATTAACAATATTTTGTTATAATTTCTCACCCACTTTTAACTATTGTTTCTTATAAAATTTTAAGGAATTAAATAACATATGGCCCAATTATTTTACTTGGTTCACCCTTAGTTGGCTAATACAAGGAGAATGAAATCTAAAATGTGTTTATAAAATAGAATCCATTGTGATCGTAGAATTATGGTGGGTTTAAGGTAGGTCAATATTTCCCTATGATACACCCATAAAAATGTTTTGTGCTAGCTCCACATAACCTTAACATCACATCCCTCACACTTCCCACCTTTCCTCACTACTCTAAAGCGAAAAACAAGTTTGTAAGTAATACAATAAGAGGATTATTTCCCTAATATTTAATATGATGTATATTTAGTTAGGTTTTTTTATCTCTAAATTTTACTCCTCATAAGAAATATTTGAATGTAACAACCAAATATTTTAATATATACATTTCTTTAAATAAATCCATTATGTTCGATAAATTGTGATACAAAAAACTGAACTAATGTGAATAAAAAATTATTAAAATATACTATAAATATTAATAAATTCTTAATATAATATTTTCAAATAAATAAAAAAATTCTCATTTATTTTTTTATATGAAAAAAATGTTAATCACAATTAATGTATAAAAGCATCATTATCTATAAATGTTGTTTTTATTTATCTTTTTATATTAATTTAAATGATAAATTTTATAATTTTTTAATGTTAATTTTATTAAATTAACATTTTTTATAATTCTTCATGGTAAAATTATCTTAGTGTGAATTTTTTTATTTTTCCAAAATGGTTGATTTGTTAGTGAATTGTGAAAAATATTATTTTTACACACACTGCGTTTTTTATAAAATAATTGTGATATAAGAATGACATAAAGTTTACGAAAACATTATTATAAAACAACACATTTTTTAGGATAAAAATAAAAAAAATTAGAAATTATTTTGAATTTATAAACAAGTGTTTCTCCTTCTAAAACCTTAGTTATTATTTATTTTATTAAAAGAAAAATTTCGTATACTCTTATAAAATTAAATATTTTCAAGGATACAATTATTTTTTTATTGGTTTCAAAATAAAAATAATATAATTTTTTATTCATAAAAAAATAAAAATTATGATGATATATTATACACATTACTTTGGTGTAAAATTATTATTTGGCTTAAAAATTATTTTTTCTAAAAACATTTTTATTATGTTATGCATATTTATATTAAATTTCATTTATTTCTCTCCTAGAAATTGAATATTTTTAAATTTATAAACTATTTTTGACCATAATCTTAAAATTATTTCATAAGTAACATTTCATTTTTAGTCATAAAATTAATTTACCATGGTAAAAGTTATTCGCCATGATAAAGGTTAAAAAAGTGTTAAATAGGATGTCAATATAAGGGATAAGGATTATCATATCATTAAAACAAGTATGAATTTGGATTCATGAGTGAATGTGGACTATAAATTACCTTATATTCTAATAATTTCCCAATTCATTCCACATTACCTAGAAAATGTATTTAGAATAATTTAAACATAAGAGTATTTACCAGAGTTTGACTCCACTTACATATAAAAGGATCCATAAAATTCTCAATTATCAATATAATTTTGAATACTTTATCCTAAACAATAAGTTAAAAAATAACTTAAAAACCAATAAACCTGACCTACATGTTCTATTCTCACCAAAAATTATCCCATTAAAGGTTAAATAAATATCCAAAGGAGGATACCTAAGAATGAAGTAATTTTATTAACTGAGTTCCTTTAAGAATAGTTCTTCACAGACATCCTCAAAATATTATATATACATATTAAAATAATTGAATAATTATTATTGTTATTAATTATAATGGTGATGATTAAAACTCCATTATCAACCTCCTTTCCATCTATTCAAAAATGAAAATGTCTCTCATGCGGATGTGTGGACTTCAACCTCCAAGAATGATGTATTTAATTTTTCATAAGAACCTTACATGGTCAGATATAAATAGTGTTTCTAATGAATAAATATGATATTTATAAAATTAATATAATTTTATAAAGATAATACACACTCTACAATTCATTAGAAAATAAAAATGTCACTTGTGTGTGCATGCATACCATCGCCTCCACGAATGAAGAATTTCTTTTTCCATTCTCAAAAAGCATGGTTGTTTATAAAAATCGATATCATATATAAATATAATATTTATAATATTATTATGGTTCTATAATATTTATTTTTAAATATTTATTTTATTCAATAATATAATCAATTCATTTAATAGAATCAAAATTTCAAAAAAAAAATTAATTTTTAAGCATTCAATGTGATACAACAGTATAAGATCCATATCGTGACCGTAACACTATTGAAGTATTTTAAAATTTATTATAACCATTCATTGATATTTTTTATAATTTTAATCTATGACCATGTTTTGGTAGTTTTAAACATCAAATCGAAAGATGCATGGAAAAGTGAATAGTTAACACAAAAATATTAATTTTATCAATGAATTATTACTGAGTGACTAATACAAAATTATAAGTTCATTTTATCTAGTAAGATGAATAAAAATATTTTTCTAGTATATATTTATTTTCAAAAAATTATTATTCATGGATTTAAGAATGCACCTACTATGAAGGAATCTAGGGTAAAGTTTTTTATCGTAATTTATCTTCATTGTAGAATGTTCTCATATTATGCCTAAATTAATTAATTTCATGTTCATAATACATAATTTTTTCTATTCATATTATTGTATTTCATTTCATTCAATTTAAAAGAATTTATTTTAATCCCTCTTTCAAACTGTTCTGATTTAATGATTACCATTGTCAAAAAGGACTTGCATCGCAAATTATCTCTTAGAGACAAGTTTTATATTATAAACCTATTTTTATTTACGGTGTATGTACATGCCCATAAAAATGTTTTAACAAGTATATATTCGTTAATAATATTTAAATTCCAATTAAAATTTTTATATTTTAATGTATTTTGATTCAATAATTTCCAAAGTCATGTGGGTTTCTCATCTCAAACATTCTATGTAATTACATGTTTTGACATATAACCAACATACATTATATGTTTCGAATAATATCTCATTGAAAACCCAGTTCTACTCATTGATATTTTTAAATAATTTACTATATCAAGATTTATCTTTCATGATATTTTGAATCAAGTGTTATAATACTCTTAAGGGATTTCAGGTCTCAAATTTTGATTCAATTTGTTATGTATCTTAATATAAACCATGTTTTATTTTATATTATGTAATTACTAACACATTAATATATTTTGAAATATTATTTCTTGTAATATATTTTATTTTTATTAATATATAATATTATATATTTTTATAGATTTTGATTTGATTGTTATTAAAACAAGAATGGTTTATTTTAAAATCTCACTCTTTATAAAAATTTTCCATGTTTCAATTCACATTGGAGGAAATTATGTTATATTTTTATACAAAACCACTTATATTTTCATCTCCTCTAATTATTTCTATTTTTTTCAATTATCCATTCCATTTACCATCTTTAATCAAACCCATGAAAAGAATATTTTTATGAAAAGTTGACCTAGTTACTTCTATTTGATGAGGGAATATTCTTTTAAATATCCGTATTCTTCATATTGTTTCATGTAACCAGTTTTTTTATAATTAAATGATTTCTTAATAAAAATTTCCATTTTCTGCTACATTTTATTTAAAATTTTAAATGGGATATTATAAATATTTTATAAAAAAATAACACCCTTAAAAAAAAGTGTACAAATAATATATTTTTACCATTTTCTACATTAATCGATTTCTCTTCTATCATGGAAATTATTCATGATTTTTCTCTCATCCTCTGTTTTTATGGTTTTCCATTTTAACATTTTTTCCCATTATTCTTTAAATTTTTTAATGGAAAAGGATAATAATTTTTTAAAATTTATTAAAATGGATTTCATTCCACAAATATATATTTTTATTTTTTAGTCAAAATTTTTTTATTTATACATCATTTATTTTTTAGATTTCAAACTTATAAATTATTTTAAAAATAATTTTTTAAATTTATTATTCACATCCCTTGAAAATATCTCTGAAATTTACTTTCAATGTTTTTTCCCATAAAGTTACAAAATCTTTGAAGGAGTTTTTTTTTAAAATATTCCCTTCAATTTTACACTTTATTTTTTGAAGGGAATATCTTTATTGAATCACCTTAGTTTAGGATAATATTTTGGGCTATTTCATGTCCATGGCCATTATTATCATGGATGTATTAGATATTTTTTCTAGTATTGACCTTAATATATACTGATTACTCAATATTGTTTGAATACCAAAACTTACATTAATTATAATGTAGGGTGTTCATCAAGAATGGTAGTTTTGTTATTGAAAGATAAAATATTACTAATTAATATGTTTTTTAATTTCTTATGGATGTGTAGTGATTATCAACGGAAGGTTGAATATGTAATGGAGAATTACTAATATTTCGTAAATTTTATTTAATATAAATATATATTTATTAATAAAGAATATTCATGATGTATTATTTCAATAGAATTTTTTTTACACGTGTAAGAGATTTGTGGGGTATGTTATAACCCTTGTACATGTGCAAGTGATGGGTGGGGTTTGTTATATCCCTATGATGAAATGAGTATGGTCTCATATGATAGACAATATTAGACATTTCTTAGTTTAGTCCATCCCCTAAAATATAAGATTTCTATATTGAGAGGCCATGATGATATGTAATTTGCCTTTTTAATCGGAATTGAAGGAAGGTAAGATGTATTGTTTGATAGGTATTTAAATTTTGATATATTTGTTGGATAAGTACATTATGATTATGTTATCATGTATAACATTATGAATTTTATCTCTATTATGGTTGTTATTTATGATCAAGTGATAATTTTCATTTTTATGTTATCATGGTATATATTTTATACTCATGTTATTGAAAATTTGTGTCATTTTTTATTATTTAATAAATTATATTACTCAAGTATCTTTATCTGTGAATTGATCCATTATATATTTCCCTTACAGAGAATTTTTTCTCTACCTTATTATGTTTCATTTTCCCTTGGTTTTGAAGAAGAGTAATATATATGGTATATATACAAGAGTATCATGTTTGGAGAATTATTTTGAAGATGTTAAGGAAATAATGTCGATTGGAGTGAGTAAATCAAGAGTGGAATTAATTGAGTTCCTAATAAATATTTATATTAGAAAATCAAATTAAATCCCCCAAATAAAGAAACAAAATTGTTAATCAAAAGATTATTTTGATATAAGTTTTTTGTTTTAAATGATTTCTCAAATCTTTATTGTTAATCAATTAAAACAATATTGTAAATTACATTAACATTTGAAATCAATTTACTCAAAAAAATACTTATATAAACACTAGTTATGTCTAACTATCAAGGTAATATCTTTGGTTATAGAATAAAGAAAGAAATAGTTTCAATATTCTATATAGAGAATAAAAAAATACAGGATGTGATGAACAAGGGATTCAATTTTATGTGAGGACCTAATCCCCTCTAAGTGGAAATCACCTCCTGCCAAGAATATTATATTACAATAATATAATCCACAACCTAGATTAGGTATACAAGAAATAACTTATTAGATGTCCAGACTCAATATCCTCTTCCACAATTATATATGTGTAAATAAAAACAACTATAGTCCAAATAGGGATCTCTTCAACATATTTTATGAGTATAAAAACAATTATAGGATACACAGGGAACTCTTCCACAAATATTTATCAGTATGTAGATGAATGGATATAGAATGGAATATCTAGAATTATATAGTTGTGGTGTAAGAGTTAGTCTGTGTCAAAATATAAAGTGAAATATCATATAGCTAGAAAGGATAAACAAAACAAAAAGACAAAATAAATAGATATAAAAAAATAAATCACTGCTTGATTTGTAATTCTCTAGGTTCTTATGAGTCCTCATATTTGTCTTGGTGAAGTGCTTGATCTATTTCTCTAAAAATTATAGGATAATAGAGCATAAAAATATTCTCTATTATATTTATAAGAATGATTATTTATGTTCACTTCAATTCACTATTTTACTATAAAATATAGGTAAGTATACATCATATAGGTTCTTGTGTGAATGATCACTCTAAGATTCCCAAATTCATACACACCCATGATCCATGTAACACACTCAAATGAAGGAGATGCTCTTAAATATAATGTAATGTAGGAAGAATCACCCATTGGTGAATAATCATCCATATCTTCTATATTCTTATACTAAGATTGGACCCCTTATTTAACAAATCATTTCAAAAATTTAATAAAGAATTATTAAATAATCCTGCTGCATCGACTTCAATAATGTAACCATTGAAGCATTTAATTAAAATCATGAAAAAACAATCACAAAACTCCTTGAGGTGGCTCAAGTAAGGAAATGAAGCAGGACAAGAGGTGGGTTAGTTTTGTCGTGAGTCATTTAATATAACCAAATGACTCATTTCTGGATATGATTTGGTCTAGTGTGGACTCATCCTTGTAGTAGCTCATGTTTGATAGCAACTCAAGTCTGGTGTCAGCTCAATTTTTACAGGACCTCAAGTCTATAGGCAGGTCATGTCTGGTGGCGTCTCATATATGGAAGTGACTCATTCTTGTGGTTAAATATTTTAGTGGTGATCCGTGGCTAGTGGTGAGTCATCATTGGTGGTGACTCATTCCAACACATAGCCTAATTTTCATAAAAATTTATTATAAAATAAAATTTTATGATAAAAAATTAAATTCATCAAAAACATAATAAACATGTTTTTTTATTGACAAAATAACGAAGTTCAAAAAATATCACCCATTTAGTTGATCATAAATCATGGAATTTTGATAAACTATATGTAATAAAAATATAGATATATATAGATGAAGTTAATGGATAGCATTCCTATTAACATTTAAAATTTGAAATGTGAGATTAAAATAAGTGTAGTATCAATTCAAAAAACATAACTAATCATTTTTTAAACAAATAATTATACAATCAGAGGATAATATCTATAGAAATAATTTGATATTTAAGAAAATTCTAATTATGTTTTTGAATAATAATGTAAATCATGTCACACTAATGACGTAATCAGAAGAAAAATAAAGATGGTTTCACAGGATGAGTCCAAATAATATATGGTGAAATGATAATATTAAAGGTAAATTTATTATGAAATATATCATACAAAAAAATAAAAATGATTGATATCAAAGATTAAGATATCAAGGTAAATTCCATATCGATTCTCCCCATTTTGGGAGAATCAAAATGGTAAAAAATTAAAACAATGAATAAAAATATAGGAATAATAAGGTAAATTACATTAAGTACAAAAAATATTGATATTACATAGCATAAATAAATATATCAGAAACTAAAAAAGTACCTATAATAAATGACTAATCATATTCGCTCTCACTCGGTGAGAGATGATCAGTATGTCCATTTCCCTTTCATAGGTAGAAGTAATAGAAGTAGAATTTGAGGGTGTTGAGGTAGTGTATATAGGTCTAAATGAGTCGGAGACATATCAATGATGACTATAAGTCTGAGATGCCGGACTACATCCATGGGATTCATGTTTAACAGCTGGTACTAAAGAGGTTAAGTGTTTGAATATGGAACATCTATGAAATTTGAAATATGAATTTCATTAATGGGAATCACTTCCATTCCAAGGAAATAATATAAGTAACTTATAATATAAACAAAATCGATGATAATTTTTCCTCCTCTATCCAGAACACTAAATAGATCTTTTTTCTCCATAATAAAAATATTGATTATAGGTGGAAAACCATTTTTCTAGACTGTTATTTCAATGAATTTCATAGTAACTATTTGAATTCATAGACTCTCATCTATAAAATTGAATTTTGTTTTCAATTCATGATTGATATACACCCTAGAAAACTAATATTTAATGGACTTGGTGATGGTTATCCAATCACATAGGGATTCGTTTAAATATTCCTTTAAAAGTTTTTATATGTGCTCACCTTGCTATAGAATCTACCTAAGATCCTCTTAATGAGTATAATGAATATATAGCAAAAATTCATGAAGTTCCACTCTAAATATAGAATAGACCAACATGGTATCAACTCAAAGTGCGGTAGGTGGAGTATAAAATGTAAAATCCACAATATGTAAACTCTCCAAAGTCTCCATCATTGAATCTTGACTAGAAGAAAAAGAGGATTGCATGTCATGAAAAACTGATATTAGGGTCTTAATATCATTTTCTAAACTTTTAATATCAATTTCCATACTAGGAATTTGAAAATTAATTTTATTATGAATGTGGGAGATAAGTAGTTTAAAAAGATGTATCTCATCATATTCACTGAGATGTGTGATGTGTAACGCATAAAACCTCTAAATTTGGATGAATTTAGAAAGGATTATCTCATTGAAATACTCTAAATATTCCCTATAAATAGCATCTAAAAGATATAGAGGAGTAGGAATCTCAACACTAGGAACAATATCCTCTACAGACTCAAATCTAGAAATAGGTGAATTTAAAGAAAAATCATGACAGTTACCTACTCTACCGAGGTTCCTTTAGTATCATTACTAACTCTAAATAAAATAAGAGTTCCACTACCATTTTGTGAACTTATATGGTAATATACTTCTTCATATGAATTTGGGTAATATAGTCCAGGAAACTTGGATCCAAGAGAAGGCTCCTTAGGTAAACTCAACATCTACCAACATCGAAATACTATTAGAATCTCTATGATCTCCATCATCTTATTTATCATACTTGGACCCTTAATAGTGAAAAATAAGATTACCATAACCTATTAATTTCTACCACTCATCATAATAATTCACATATTCTCTTTTATGAGACACGTTAGTGGAGAAACTCTGATAGAACATGGTTATTTCTCCCACTCAACAAGTACCTTGGTCTCTCATCTAGAACATGTAGCATCACTAAAAGGTTTATGGAACATATCTCTCCATGGAATCGGATGTTACTATACCAAGCCCTTCAATAATATCAAGTATAGGTGAAACAACTATCTCCATATACCTTACTACGGATGTAGAACCAATAAGGGTCCAATGATGTGATGTTTTACTAACATCATCAACATCATCATCATGATTAGGTCCTCCGCCATTATTATCCTCATTGTCACTTCCATTTCCACTACTATTTTCATCATCAGAAACCTAAAAACAAGTTATTGAATTTTTTAAGAAGAAATTATAGTTTATAAAATCTATAAAAATATTTACCATCACCATCATTATCTCTCTCACTCTAAAGACCTTATATGGTATGTGATAAACATGAGGACTATCCAGGCCAGAATAAAAGGCATGGCTCTAAAATATTTCAAGGTTACTTCCCTCTTCAATAGAAAGTCTCACTTCCTATTCAATATATGCATCCCCTTCTTCTTCTAAATCTAAATATTAAATTATGTCATCTGGCTCCAATAATGGATCAAAACTTTTCATAGGTTTGGTAGGATAATCTATAGGATTAAATTTCTTATAGATATTTTCATTATCCTTAAGTATCTTTTCCATCAAAAGGTTTCATCTCACCCTAATCATTTTACAGATAACATTATTTAGTAATAAAACAATAACTTTCACTTCAACTTCCTCCTCTTCATCTATCACCAACATAGTTACCAACAATGATAAAATCCACTTTGAACTAAATATTGAATTGGACCTCGAAGATGAGTTAAACATTTTCATCATATGAACCATGTGGTATCTTCACAGGTTCATTATATCCCCTTATTTCATAGAGAATGGTAGGTAAAAACACTAATATATCAATGTAATGAAGTACCCTTTTCATGGACATAATAAATGATGATAAAACTAGAAAAACAATTTCATTCGCCATCAATCTCTATAGAAGTAGGACTTCAATATGTTCCATATCTAGTTTTCTCTAGTCAATGATTTATATTAGCATAATAATCCTTAAAAACTCCTAGGTGAGGAAAATTAAAACACTTTTACCATTATTTTAAAGGAAAGTCAAATTCCTTACTATCTGTCATACGTTAAAAAGGATCTTTCTTGTTTCTAATAAACAAACCCCTCATAATGATAAAATTGATGATCTAACCAATTATTGAATGATGTGTAATTATGGACAACCAATTTTCACATCCTTAGTCCGGGATCACCCATATAACCAAAAAATTATTTCATAATAGATATTTTGTATCCACTTCTTTTTCCAAAACCACCACATGATTCACAAGATAATAATACCTCATCTCGATAGATTCTTCCATTGGTTCTCCTTTTTACTTATTCATAGGTCTTGATTCCATAGGATACAATTCATAATATCCTGTTATTCTAACCATTTTAGCAAAACAAAATTCAAGAGTGTTTATGAGAGGCTTTAAGGGTGGGAGAAAAAGGGGAAGGTGAAATGAGTCAAATGACATATGTGTGAGTGAGAGTGACTCAGATTGAAATCATAAGGCTAGTTTATCATTTAGGTATTCCAAATAATAAAATATAAAGAAATAAAAAATGAACAAAACAAAAAAAAATTTATATATAAAATTTGTAACAACATAAGAACTTGAAATAGTGACTACTGACTCATCCAATACTGACTTTCCAATGGTGACTCGCCAACAATGACTCTCTAATGGTAACTCGCTAATAGTGACTCACTAATGGTGAATCTCCAATGGAATCCTTATAATAATGACTCATCCATGATTAAAAAAAATTGAAATTTACCCTTCATATTTCATGTTTTATGTTTTTTAATCTCTCATAATTTAGTGTTTTGTAAAAATATTTGTAAGTATAACTTCAGTATTTATGAATTAAAGAGTTATATCACCATTTTGAAAATGGTCCCTCAAAAAATATTGTCTTACATCTATATGTTTTGTCCTATAATGAGACAAGTTATTATTATAAAATTTTATCACATTTATGTTGTCATGGTTTATTGGGAAATTCATTAATTGATATCCATAATCGAGTAGAGTGTGTTTAGTCTGCAAAACATATGAAAAAAAACCCTTTTAGCTATGTATTCAGCTTCACCAGTGGATTTTGGAACCAAATTTTAATTTTTTTACCACACTATTATAGTAGAGGCATTTCAAAATTATAACATGTTCAATATGTTTATTTTTAATTTAACATAAACCCACAAATTTATGAATATGAAAAAGTCACTAAATAAAATGGATTTCCTCTTTGGTAGAACAATCCTAAATTGTATGTATATGTGAGGTATTGGAAAATCCTTTTAACAGAGTGTAAATGAGACACTTTAGGGTGTCCTTAAAAATGGGCACAAATACACCCACTGAACATAATATTAGGTATTATATAAATTAAGTATAAAAAACATCCAAAAAACATATATAAGCTTTATAAATTGGTTTTTTAGCTTCATGAAGGTCCAGCATATAGGTAGTACTCATGGTAGTATACCTACATCTTTTTCAATCAAATAGAAAATGTTTCAAAAGGTACTCAGTGTACTTACTTTGATTTAATATAAATATATGTTTATATTAAAAAATTAAAAAACAAAAAAGTATTTATTTTCACCCCAAAAACTCACATCAAATTCATTTTTCATGAACTTTGAAATATCATTACTTTAATAATTTTTAAAATATAAAATGATAATATCATCAACATAGATTTCAACTACAAAGACATATTTTTAATTATTTTTATAAAAAGTGTAATATCAGCTATACCTTTTGAAATATATTTACAATTTAGAAAAGATATTATCCAACTGTAAAAATCTCTAGGATCCTCGTTTAAACCATATATAGATTTTGTTACTTTGAAAAAATGATTTGGAAAATGAGGATTTTGAAATATAGGGGTTTGTTCAACAAAAACCTCAACTATATAACCATTAAAGAATGAAATTTTAACATCCATTTGATATAGTTTAAAATCCTAATGTTATATACATGTTAGTAGTATTCTAATTGCTTCATGTCAATCCAATAGTCCAAAATATTCCTCATGACCAATACCCTATAAATTATTATACCATTTTTCAACCAATAAATATTATTTCTTAATATTGGGAATGAATTAATCAACATTTTTTCTAAAAACAACCTTAGTGACTACAGACAGAGTGTTCATAGGTATAAATATAATTTCTAAAAAATTATTTATTTCGAAATTATTTAGTTTAAAATTTATTTCCATCACCTAGAATTGATCATTAATTTCATTATTGATGTTATTAGGTTCATGTTGAAATAATAATTCTTGATGTTAAATATGATTTGAAAGAGAATCTCTAGTTGTTTACCTTCAATCTTGTTCTCCTAATAAATCATATAAGGGATGATATTTATGAGTCATAACAGTACTTAGAAAAGAAGTTTTATACATCTCACAGCCCTCTATTGGATCAGGTTTAGGTTTTGAATGATCTAACAACTTGATCTATTTCTTTCATTTTTGCATAATTTTTAGAAAGTTTGGCATTAATAATTATAAATGAAAAACGAACATCAAGGTTTTATAAAGGGTTCCAAGGTTCATGTACATTTGTCTCATAAAATTTGACAAGAACATATTATTACATAGTCTCTATTCATTAATTTAACGCTCTATATGATTTACTAGAATATGAATAACCAAGTAAAATACCTCAATCAATCATGGAAGGTCGTTATTCAATATTATCCTTAATGTTAATAATAAATAATTTTAAAACATACACACTAAATTAATTAACCTTTTTCTTTATAGTATTTCATATTTCATAATGGGTTTTCATTATGTGAGATATAATTAGAACTCTGTTGATTATATAATAGAATTTATTCACATCCTCTACTGCAAAATGAATAGGATTGTCAGACTCATTGATCATAGTTTGGTAAATTTCATGAAGTGTTTTATTTTTTATTTCAAAAACACCATTTTATTTTAGGGTTCTTTAAGTAAAAAAGTTATTGTTATATCCATTTTGTGATAAAAAATATTCAAATTATTGATTTCCAAACTCATTCCCATGATCACTTCAAAAGGTCCTAATTCTATATCCACTAATATTTTCTACAGATTTAGAATACTTGTTAAAATTAGACCAATATTCACTTTTGGTTCTTGAAAAAATACCTAAATATACCAATGAAATTCATCTACAAGAACATAATCATACTTCTTCCTATTTAGACTAGAAACTCAAGATGGTCTAAACCCGTCTATCTGAACCAACACTAAAGGTTTAGAAGTTGAAACTTCTTTCTTTTATTTTAATGATATCTTCTATTATTTAGCTTTTGGGCATGGCCTATAGACGTTATAATTTATTAATTCTAGATTAGGTAGATATCTAACATACTATTTTCTAGTTTTTATTTCTATGTGAGTGAATATTACAATGTCTTAGTCTCCTATTTCAAAGGTAAGATTCATTTTGAAAGGAACAAAGATAATAAATGTTTTTAGATCATAATGAATCTAAATTAAAATCATAAATATTTTAATTTCTCAAATAATAAAATACTAAAGATTTTTTGAATCAAAAACATTGAAAGAATTTTTCTTAAGATTCACATGAGACCCATTATCACATAACTATGATGTGCTAAGAAGATTATACATTAAAAAACAATCAAATAATACATTATAAATTAAAAAAATACTATAAATAACAATTTGGTCAATTAAAATAATTTTATTTTTATAATTATCACCAAATGTGACATGTCCACCATCATCTTTTATCAAATTTGTGAATATTTAATAATCCTTAGTCAAATGTCTATAAAATCCACTATCCAGGAACCATAGGTTCATACTGTTGAATTTCAAGCAGGTTCCCTAGAAATTAAATTATTCCCAAAATGGTGTTAGTTTCAAAATCTTCATGGATCTAGAAATGTTAGTAATTAAATATTTAGGAACACATGTTTTTTAAATAGGTTTCTTGTAAGAATATTTCAACCTTTTGGAAATAAAAACATTATTGGGTCTAGATGAATAAAAACTAGGAGGGCAACTTGAACTATGAATGAATTTTTTTTAACAATTATCCTCTATCCAGATTGTTATCCAATACTAGTAGACTATTTTGGGGTGGTTTGATTTCCATAAATTTTTGTCAGAGTATTTATCCCATTAGTAAATATATCAAATAAAATATTTAATTTATTATTTGAAAATTATGATTCATTTTTCTCCATTAACATTGGATCATTTTTCTCATTTACAACTGTATGGTCAAATTTAATATTATTTTTTAAAGCCTACCTTTTATTTAGAATTTTTTATTTATCATTACATTCAGTGAATATATCATTTAACAAGTTATGATAATCAAACATCTGTTAATTGTACATGTTTCTTTAATTGATCACATCATACCATTCATCTCCAAAAAGATTATAAGTATATACAGGATAATCAAGAAAAATATTGATACCTCAAATGTGTCTATCACAAAACACATTTTTTCTCTATCTTGAGTATCCTCGTGGGTAGTGTTTGAATCACTTGATAAATCATTAATGTAACTCCAATATTATATCATTTCCTTCTTATATTTCTTATCATTTTCATCATAATTTTTTTTATTTCTTCTTAATATAATACTCTTTGACACTCCCTTCCATTTACACTAATAAATATGATCTCACATTAACTATCATCTTTCTTCAAATAATTCTTCCAGATTCCTCTACATTCATATTTTCCAGTAAAACTTGGCTTTCTAAAGATCTAATAATTTATATAAAAGTTTCTGAATATTATGAAAATATGGTCCAACCCTTCCTCGCTATTCATAGATAATTCTCTATCAATTAAACATTAATCTTTACCTTTAGCCTTTAGTGTTATGGTTGAGTATTTGAAGGCTACATATTTTCTATTTGATTCATAATCCACTTCATTGTCAAATTTATGTTATTTTTCATGCATAATTAATTTTCCAATCACATATTTAATAGGTAACTTACTAAAATCACATGATTATCTGATTGAGAGTAAGGTTCCTCTCCACTTATCAAGAAGACACCTCAACAGTCACATAACATGGTCTTTATCTTAAATAGGTTTCCCAAGTGAGTGAATTTTTTTCATGATCTCGTTGACCCTGAGATAAATCTCATTAATAGGATCATCAATTTTCATTTTAAATGTTTCATATTTAATAGAATAGGTATTTAATCTCATTTATTTAACATTAAAAGTTCCCTTATGGGAAAAAACTAATGCTTCCCAAATTTAAAAATATTTTTTTCATGCAAATATTCTATTAAACTCATCATCAGCCAAGGCCCAGTATAGGGAACTCATATCTTTAGAGTTATAATTATAATCTTCTTTAGTAACATTACTCTAGTAAACTCTTGTACTTTTAGGATATTCATATTGGTATTATATTATTATTTATATGTGAAAATACATACTATAAATATGATTTTTCATTTTAATTTTCCTATGATAAAAATTACTTCCATTAAAATAAGGAGGTTTTTTAATAGCAGAAACCTTTTTTATATTATCCATAAAAAACTAAATCTAAAAAAAGAAATTTTATATATTTAAAACAAAACTAAAATCACAATTAAAAATATTTTAAAATCATTGATACTAAATTATGGTCTATGTGGGTGACTCAGGAGGGGGTGAATTGAGTACACAACAAAAATTTCCCGTAAAAACAAGGTAAAACTAAATCCCCCAAATACTAAAAAATAGACCATTTAATCAAAATGGTAGTTTGATATAGTTTGTTCTCTTAAATGATTTATAAAAGCATGATTTATAATCATATAAAGAAACATTAGAAACTACATTAAATTTGGATATAAATTTTTTAAAATAAATCCTTATATAAACACTAGTTAGGAAATACTGTCAAACTAATAGTATTTTTATATATTAAAGAAAGATATAATTTAAAACATTGAAATAATTAACAAATAAAAATAACCTAGGTGAATAATCAAGGGGTTCAATCTAAAGATGAGATCTAATTGTCTACACTGTGAAATCACCCACTTTCAAGTAGATTATATAACAATAGATTAATCCACAATATGGATCGGGTCAGTAAGAAGTATCTTATAGTATTTCCTTTCCCGATGTACTCTTTTGAAGGTATAAATGGGAATAAAAACTAACACATGCCACACATAGACCTCTTCCCCAAATACTGGGGGTAGAAAATTAATCACAAGACACATAGGGACCTATTCCAAAAATATTGTGGGTAATAAGATAAAAGGAGATAGAAGATAAAATCAAGTATTCTCCATTTATGGTGCAAGATTCAATTTCTTTTAAAATAAAGTGTGATACACCACAAATCTAGAATGATACCTCAAAAATAAAATAAATATAGATAATGAAATGAAGGGTTTCCCCATTTATAATTATCTACATGCTCATGATTCCTCAGGTTTGTCTTGGGGAGGTGCTTAAGTTGTTTCTATGAAAATTAATGGAAAATAGAGCATCACAACGTTCTCTATTTTGTTAATGTGATATGTTCTAGAGGTTTAGTTTAATCCCCTCTTTCACTATTGAATTCAAATAAGTATACAACATGGAGGTTCTTGTGTGGATGATCACTCCATGATTTAGAAATTCACACACACCCAAGGTACACATGACGCACATTAATGAAAGAGATTCTTTAAAATATAATCAAATATAAAAATTAGAACCTATTTAGGAGTAATCGTCAATATATTCTAGATCATTGTACTTATATCTCACTAATTCTTCAATACTTCTTGGTCATAATTTAATGAATAATTATTAAATAATCCTTCTTCATTAAATTCAATAAAAATAGGTGTTGAAACATCTAATTGAAATCTAGGAGAACAAAACTTGTAGCACTCTTGGTGGTGATACTTTGTTGGAGGTGAGTTAGGTATGACAGTGAATTAGTTCTAGTGGTAAATCAATTGATCAGTGTGACATTTGAAATAATAATGGCTCGTTTTTTAGTGATGATTTTGTTTGGTAGTGACTCATCCGGGTGGCAGCTCATGCCTAGTGGAATCCCAAGTCTAGTGGAAGTACATTTATGGAAGTAGATGATTTATAGAGGTAGCTCAGGTCTGGTTTTAGCTCATATCTGGGGGGACATAGTCTGGAGGTCAAATATTCAGGTAGTGATCCATCGCTTGTGGTAACTCATGGATGGAAGTGACTCATTCCAACACTAATCCATATTTCCATAAAAATGATTTACAAAATAAAATGTTCTCATATAACATAAAATTAAATATAAAAATAATAAACATGATTTTTGAGCTTCAAAATCAGAAAGTTCCAATAGTTATTTTTGAATAAGAAAATCAATGTATAATGGAAAGAATTATTATTAGTTTGGAAATATATGGGTCTTTCATTGCAATTTTTTTTTTCAAATTCTCTAGATATATAAATGAAAAATTTATTTGGTGAATAAGTGGAATAATAATTTGCTTTAATGTTTATAATTATGGATGGTTAAAATTTGGTCAAATGAATTTGTATCAAATCCAACATGTAAAGTTTCTATTAATAATACAAATACAGTAGTATAATTCTCAAAGTTATCTAGAAACATCTTCATAGAAGAAATCATCACATTACATATAAACATCACAGAAAATCATATTACTTCCTTAGAGAGATATTTAATAATTTCCAATACTCCTCCTTCATCCACTTTTGTAATTAATATTTCTCTTATGTTTAGGTATATCAATGTATCATTTCCTTCTCTACATTATCATAGTATATTCTTATATATTTATGTAGAAATATATATTGATAATCTGAACTTCCGAGAATTACTTCTATCTCATTTGAGAAAAATTTTCCACTTTTCCCTTTCATAGGATTATTAATTATTAATGATTATGACTAAAAATTTTATTCCTAAACATTATTTAAAAATTAATTCAAACACATCCAATTCTTACATTTAATTTTGAGAGAATATATCCAATTTAGTTCCCCTCAATTCCCCCCTGAAGAAGGGATTTTTCGTTATTTTGAAATTCTTCCCATTCAGTATATATACACTAATATTTAAACAAAAATAATGCCATAATTATTTCATTAAACATGGTCTTTATATAATTCTACATCACCACGGTATAAAAATCCACTTTCGAAGTGGTCCACCTCAAAATGGTTGAATCAATAAATTCTTCTTCATCCCCTTATAGTGTGGAATTTTTCTTGACAATGTTTTGATTGGTCAATGACCATATCCACCAAATTCATGAGATATGTTTTGTTTTAGTTTTTTAAAAGGATGGGGATGAAACCTCAATTTATTATTTAAATCAGTGACCTCTTTAGACTGGGTAGAGGGTGACCCATTACATTGCCTGAAGGCCCAATGCCAAGTGGCTTGAAACATGACTTTAAAGCCCATTTTTTGGCCCACAGGACCCCTCGAGGAATAGTACTGCAACAGTACCATGGTGCTATAGTACCGCCGCTGCGGCAGGGTTCCCCAATTTAGCATTACCAATGAAATCCTAACAAACTCACTTTATAAATAAATCCATACATTATGGAGTGAACATCATTTAATTAATTTTGATAAAATATATTAAATCCAAAATTCATTCTTTATTTAGTTTTCTTTTTCATAATAATATTGAAGATAATTTCATTGGTTCGTTTTCATATCATAGTTTATCCCCCTCACTATAATCATTATCACCCTAAAATTATTCATTATTATTCTTATGAACTCACCATCCAAGTGTGTACCTACACTAGTCATTAAAATCCTATGCTACCCCAAGTATGACTTGACAATAAGCTACATTGTCTCCTAGAATTTTCCATGCTTTGGTTAATGGGTGTTGACACTCCTTTTTAGTCACATAGTCCAATGAATGGAAAATAGGAATACCATAAGCACAAAGAGGTTCACCCTTTAAAGAAAATCAAAAAAATTAATGACGACATGGACTAGGATCCCATTTGGAGTGAGACACTCAAGTTACTTTCACGCCGTGCAAGTCACATGCATGCCACCTATGGATCGCACAGCTTAGTTGCATGCCCTATTTTTTTCCCAAAGTGCAAGGTGGCCTATAAATAGCCCCTGTGGGCCCCCATTTCAGGGAAGTATTTTTCCAAAAGTCAAATTCAAGCTCCGGTCACACTAGTATTCAACTCAAATCTTCCAAAAGCTTCTAAGGTAACTTTTTTCCAAAATGGAAGACTTGAAGGGTTAGAATAATGCCTAGTGTTTATAATTCTTCAACGCTTTCACGCCTATGTCTCCAGACCTCCTTAAAAATGGAAACATTTGTCCACCACCTTACCCTTTTGATGAAACTTGTGTGCACCCCTTTTGTAAAAATATTAGGTTAATACTAAAGGCTTGATTTAAGTATCACCCATGTATTACCCTATAGATTCTTCGTCGCCCAGGTGAACCCACGCCGTGAAAGTACACTTGCACGGCCAAGACTTGCGCGCCAAAAGAGTTACGTGACTTACACTTGTGCGTCAATATCATTTGTGTGCCTCTCTCCCGTTCACCTATCCTCTTCTAGATATTAGCCCTCGAACCCATTTTCAAATACATTGATGGCATGGTTCCATTGTTGGCTTCTTTATCTGAAAGGAATTCTGTTAGAACCTCTCCCAAAACCCCATGAATTAAAAGCTTTATGTCACTACGATTAGAGGTCTCCTACATATAACCTCATCCTTTAAGATGATAAGATATTTTAACTAGGGAATCCTTTTCAGGAGTAAGCCCCATGTTCCCTTAGAATGGGCCTCCTTCTCAGGAATAAGCCCCAATCATAATTCCTTTAATTTGGGCCTCATCCTTAGGAGTAATCCCAAAGTCCCCTTAACATGGGCCTCTTTATTAAGAGTAAGCCCTAGTCATAATTTCCATTAACATTTGGAATCCTTCTCAAGAGTAAGACCTAATATTAAGCCCCTTTTTATTTGGGCCTCCTTCTCAGGAATAAGCCCCAAGTAATAAGTCCCCTTTAATTTGGGAATCCTTCTTAGGAGTAAGCTCAGGGTTAAAACTCCAAATCTCCATAATGTGAAAATACCTTTATGGACCCTGCTCCTGGGCTTCATTCCTAATGTAGGTTCTGTTATTTATCTACTTGGGTAGACATACATATGTAAGCACCACATCATTTCTTATGACTGCATCTTTTGTGGCACAATCGTCAGGTTTACTAATACCCCTTGTTTCTCACACTGATAATGACTCATGTGAGCTTAAAGTGTAAAAGTAATCACTACATCTCTTTTTGGGTCTTTTACCATACATAAGACCTATATTTATTCACCTGAACTATGTGGTCTTCGATCTCTGCCTTAAAAGTAGAGTACATAGGAAACCTTTCTAAGGTTCAAGCCCCTATTTCATTAATTCTTTTCGGTCCCATATGATGCTAAACTATATCATTCTTATCGAACTATGTGGGTTCTGATTCCTTTTTTACAAGGATACATATGTAGCCCATTTGTGGGTATGAACCCAACTCTAAAAAAATATTTGTCTTTCTAAAGGACAATAAACATGGAGTTTTCCACTGAGTGGCTTTAAAACTCGTATGGCCATCATAATGACAATGATATTTCTATATATTGTATTTAAGGATACTATTGACTAAGAATATGTAATACATACGGATGATTCTCCATCGAGGAAGAACCTCAAATACATATAAAAGATTCTATAAATCCCATACATATCATTCATCGATTTCCATATCGAAAGGAAAACTCATTTTCATGCTTGGTGAATTAATAAGGATTCATGAGCATAACATAAATCTATAAGAGAGTACCGGAGTAGGCAATAATTCCCCCCAAAAATTTTTGATAAGCCTGACCTCACATCCTCTCGACCAATGTAAATTCTTGAGACTCATCGATCCACAACTAATGAGCACCTACCATTAGAATGTAGGTCCAAATTGATATATAATCATTTGGTGTTTCTAGTTCTATGAATAAACCCGTTAGAAATCGATTGGGATGTTTGAACCTTAAACAAAAAAGGTCATCCCCATTTCCAGATGAAACAAAAAATGGTGAACCCGATATGAATCCTTAACCAAGTTAAACGATGATTTACTTATTTGTTAGGCCCCTATTAAACTCAATATGAGGGCCGAAAAAGAAATCAATAACATATGTGCTCATTTATAAGATGTAGTCTGGCCAGAATTATCTTGATTATGTCTGCTATATCAAACAGGTACTCTTTTCCAAGATCTATCTCTAACACAAAATGGCTTCTTTAAGGTTCACACCTGTGAATGCCTCGAACGCTACTCCTCATGGATCCTCACCCACCCTGAGGAATACATCACCTACTCAGTGTCTTCAAAGATGGGTCTCAAATTCATTGATGAGGGAATACCGTCAACATGGTACCATCCTGACTATGGAGGCCACTCGACAAGCCCTCAATGTTAAAAACTCACCCTGGTTGTCCGAACAGCGATGACTAGTGGTCAAGAAGCAGGCAGTGATAACCACCGTCTCCAACCGTTTCGGGTCATTATCCCTGGAATGCAACAACCAGCCCCTCCCTTATTACAGGGAGGTTGATCAAGAGGTCACCCAAGGCCTCATTTCATGAATACAAGAGTCCTTCCTGAGGACTCCCACCAACAATTGTCACCAGACTTATGCTTTTGTGCACCCTCATCATGATGGGGGGTATCTCTTCTAGGTGTTTATCTTAGGTTCCTTAGACCCGAGCATGCATGATGAATCGCCAGAGGCGAAATTCGGCCAACAGGGAGAAGGTTCTTACCTCTTCCCCCTCCGGAAAAGTCCATCAACCTAACTTGACGGCAAACAACGAGCGGGCATATACACTTGTTCTTCCTAATTTCACTGCCCAGTTGTCTCATCTGGCAGTAAAACACCAATCCCACGAGGCAATTCCGGCGGAGTGCTATAGGCAGGCACATACACCTGTTTATAAATCATTATCTAGTCATCAGTCTCGTATGACTGCATCCAATAATTCCCACCAACCAAATGTGGTTTCCACATGTAAACAGGCACATACACCTGCTTACACTCATCTATTCGGCCATCAGTCTTGTCTGCATGTATTCAAACAAGTTCATCAATCATATTTTGTGGAGAAAAATCAGCAGGCACATTCACCTGCAATTCATCAAGCTAGCCAAAAATCTCATTTGGTATCACCCAGAGATGTCAATTGAAAATCTCCAATGAAAAATAGGAGGCAGACACAACGTTATACCCCCACACATGTGTACTGTCAGAATTCACTGATAGGAAAAGCAGGACCGGAGCAGGAACACACACCTACTCTAAACATGGAATGGATGTATATTTCTGTTCAGGTAGCTAAAGTCACCAAGCACATTATGATAATGGCGAAAGAGCAGAAGAAAATCCCTGATCATATTCTGGATACCTGTCGGAATATTATAACAACTTCAGCGACATCACTGGGAAAGAAACATAAATCTATCCCTATTAGTTGAGTGACTCATCAACATGTCACCTCGGAGTAGATACACACCTCTATTCTAGTCCATAAGGGTCGTAGGGAATACTCCCCCATGTCATAGGGACAATCAAGTCGAGCACATACACCCGATTTTAATGCAGTTAGTTAGCCTAACCTGACCATTTCACCTGAGTGGGCACATACACCAGCCCATAATAACCACTTTCATCAAAAAGTGGATTCCAAAGTGAGTAATAATTCATTCAAGAAAATGACTCATCCAACATAGTTAAAAAATCAAGAGCCAATCTACAATAAGGCCTTGCTCAATGCTGGAGTTCTTGAATCCCTCAAACAATTATCTATTGTAGCTCAACTAATTTCCAAAATCTAGAAATAATAACAATAATTCTGAAGGTCTTCATTAGACACATCCTCATGAAGCCTTGCTTCATGAAAATTCGGTCAATATCGAAGCATCATCTTTAGATGTGAGCCACGATAACCCTCTGTGTAGCCAGAAGACTAAGGAGCAAAAGGATTCATCTTTTACGGTAACCCACCATGGTGGTCCTCCCCATGATGGTGAATTTAGATGTGAAAGTCCTCTCCATAGTAGTAATTTTCATTTTTTGGGAAATTATTTAATGGAAAATTTTGTAACAAGAAATCCCTCTTATCTTGAGGAAGTTGAAAATGTGAAGCCAGACATGTCTGATGCCTTACCGCTAGCAGGTGAAATAATTTCTCAACTAGAAGATAGCCCAGGGTGTATGTCATTCTCCGAACCACCCCTAGGGCATTCATCTTCTAATTAGACAAATGAATTCTCTACCAATCTTGTTGAATTTGATGAAGCAACAAATAAGCACAATATTTGTTCCAATCAGGTATAATAATCATCATCAAATGACAAAGAGGAAGTGTTGAATATGAGAAAACAATTGGTAAAAGGTGAAATACAAATCATGTTTTGGCATTTGGCTGACTCTCAGTATGATATTCCAGAAACGTTGATAGAATATTGTATTCACAATATTCATCTCAATATATGGAAAAATATTTGTCACTTAAAAGAGAAAATATTACCTTATCATGAATATAAAAATCATTTTAACATAATATAAGGGTTGCACATCCAAATTGACTTGGAAACTATCTCAGTTTCTCGACATCCAAATGTTGAAAAGTAGTAGAGATCCCTTCAGCATACATGCCATGGCACATTAAAAAAGTTGCACCAGTTAATTACCAATGCCCCATCAATTATTCATATCAGGGTATGGGGTGTTCATAGAGAATTGCATTTCACTGTGATCTCTAATCAACAAAGCCGCCAAAAGTGGTTTCATGAAATGTTTTTTCCAATGGCTTGCCACATCTTACTAGTTTTGTGTGTAATCAAAATCTTGCTCAAGAACATGCTTCAATAGTTCTTCCCAAAATCAGGCATATAAAGAACAAGTGGTTGAATTATTCTTGCATCAAGAAAATGAGAATATCGAACCGGATTCACATTTTGAGAACATGCATCATCAGGTGATAGAGGTGTCAGAAATAATCCAATGGTTATCTGAGCCAAGTGATTTTAGTGGATGTCAGATGATGCATCTGGCCAATTTATTGACTAAAATCCACAAAATCAGGAGATCATTTAATAAGGTTTCATATGTACCAGATCAAGAGCCACCTCATCTTTCCAGGTTGGGGACTCTTTTAATCCAACCGACGGGATCAACAGATAGGATTCGAGAAGTTGAGCGGGAAAAATAGGAATAGCCCCAGTCCAACGAACTGGGGACTTTTTCAAATTCTCAATCTCCTCCTTAGCGAAAGTCAGTCTTCCCTCAATTAGAGAAGAATCCAAAAGAGGAATGCATATCCAAATTATCATGAAATTACCTTCAAATTACGGTTCATCATGAAGTTCCTGATGGATCAACCAAACAAAAGTCAATGTCTCGTAAAGGACATGGTAGAAGAAAATATCACCGAAACACTGATAGAAGGGTTGCAATGCTTTATGCATTGATAAATGTCATCAATGCCATTGTCACTGATCCCCCAAAACATGACACTCACTCCGAGAAATCAGATGAATATGTTCATGTTCAAGTGGTTGTATACACATAAACAAATGAAGAAGGTGTATGTACCCGAAATCAAAGGCTTACCCGGAATCTAGGTATGCCTTTAAATAACCAATTCCCCCCTCTCTGAAAGTCATCCAACAAGGTGAAATTAAAAAAGTCAGGTTACATTCCACCCTACCTATGGAGAAGGCCAATCACTCTCATTAGTGGAAATTTTCACACATCAATAAGAAGAAATGAAGGAGTTAAGAAGATTAAATGCATAACTACTTCAAAGTAGTCTAACTCCTAAGCATTCTTGAGTTAATCAATCAACGGAATTCATTACTGCTATTGGGATGGATCAAGAATATCCCCCTTTACAAGTAAACCACCACATCTCCAATCCTTTTGTTCATACACACCAGCAACTGGAAATACTACCATCAGTGGTAATACCAGTCACCACACCTGTCCAAACTCCAGTTATTTCACCTGCTCAGGTCCATGCTCAACCAGATGTTTCTCAAACATTAATGAAAAACGTATAGTTATTATTATCTCGGTTGGAAGCTATGGAAGGATGATGTGCACCAGTTCAACCAGAAAAGAGAGCTTACCCGGAATGGGTGGATACAATTCCTTCACCATCAAATTTTGCGAATACCACATTCCCAATTTATAATGGTTCGGGAGATCCAAAACAACACATAAAACATTTGGTTTCTCTTTGTGATCCTATGATGGAAATCCTAAACAACAAGAAGCAGTTAAGCTCAGGTGTTTTGTGCAGTCATTACAAGGACATGCTTTTTATGGTATATAATTTTGTAATCTCGATCAATTATTGGGTGGGAAGACCACAATTAAATATTCCTTCTTCAATTTAGCTCATCATTACCAAAGACGAAAGTTTTTTATCTTACCAATTGTAAATGAAGAGAACATTAACGAGTTTGGGATTTCATTTCTCACTGAAGGGATTAACATATTTATTAAGTTTTGTACCCCCTTAAGAAGAGTTGCTGCAAATCTGTGTGGGAAATATGCATGTCGAATTACACACACCATTGATCCATGTGAAATGCACAGGAGGGTTTTGAGACCATAATTCAATTTCTCAGTAGATAGAAGACACTATTATAATGACTAGGGATAAAACTTGTGTAATTTTATTAGTTTTAGGAAAGATAATAAGAAAGGCAGAATCTTCTATAGTTACACTTAAACAAGCACCTGTACCTGACTCAACTTCAAAATCATCATCATATTGAAGGGATTCACCTCCCGAGTGTCAACAACAATAGTCGCCGCGTCAATATGATCAGAGAGATCAAACATGGAAATAGTTTCAGGATATAAAGAACAATTTTTATTCTTTTTGGAATGAACATGTTCCTAGTTACATCATCTTGGATCTGGAAAACAATCCGGTTCAGCTGCTAAGATCCAAAAGGCTGAACAAGTAAGGAGATGAAGACCTACCCAACTATTTCCCACTTCATCAGATGTTGGGAAATCCCATTCATGAGTGTTTTGTCTTCAAAGACATCCTGTAAAAGATGGTGGACATTGGACAAGTAAAACTTAAAGGTTATTCACCCCCGGTAGCATGTGTTACTACTACTGATCCAGAGGAAGAAGGCGAGTGGCATGAAGTCAAGAGTAAAAATGTGAAAAAATATAAGGATTAGATGGTCTGGAAAATGATCAACTGAACTCATTCTATTTTAAGAACACAATTGAATCAACCAATTGTGTCTTCTTCTATTTCTGCCACACACAAAAACCCCTTCACCAGGATTAAAATCCTCAAAGAAGCGGCATAATTTGAAGAAAGAAGTGAAGTGGGAAGAAGAGGAGCTCGTGTCAAACCCTAAGTTGTCTTTGACTCTAGAAGATTTTATCTCATCTTCTTCAAAAGCACGAGCACCACCCCACCAAATGGTACAGCCTGAACTGGTTCATTAGGCAGAATCTTCATCAGATGAAGAATTGATTTTTTGGTTCTGTTAACATGATTCATTTAACGTATCCCTATGCAAATAACAGTTTCGATTATGATGAGGCTAATTTACTTGTATCTAATAGATTAACTAGAGGAATAGATAGAGTTATATGATATAGGGGAATATGTGGATATTCTAGAAGCCACTATTTCAATCCTACCGCTTCTAGAACTATATATGCTGTAGAAACTCATGGAAAATCCCTTCAGCGGGCTCGATAAGAACAATAAAGTTCTTCCACACATGGCAGATTCGGTCCTGACAAAGTTATTTAAGAGGACCAGTTAGAGGTTACACCTTCTTCCTCTTAGAAAATAGATAGACCTAGTTGGTCTAATCTACCAGAGCTAGGAGTGTTTCCAATTCCTATCCCGATACACGATGCATCTACTGCCAAATCTTCAACTTCCATGGCACCTACAAAACCACATTTTGAAGCTAGAAAAGGAAGACCATTGGACCAAAAGTATGATATCTTGAAACATTTGTCCCATATACCGGGAAAGTTACCAATTATGGATACCTTGAATCTATCAACAGATCTTTAGGAGGCGCTTATTGAGGCTTTGTCAAGTCCTCGAGAATTTGAAACTGAAATTGTTGCGGCTGAGGTCTGTTGTATAGATAATGATCCTGAATAATTCCATGCAGTGAAATTTTTTACAGATGAAGATGAAGATGAAGATGATGTTGTACATGGGCATATCATACCATTGTATCTATCTGGAAAAGTCAATGACAAAGACAACCGACGATCTTTCATTTATAATGGCTCAGGAGTCAGCCTCATTCCTATTCATACACTTCATCGATTGGGACTCACCGAATATGATTTATCTCCTTATACTTTGATGTTTCATGGATATGATAATAAAGAACAAGATCCTCTGGGCAATATAATACTCATAATTTAGTTTGGAGACCTTGTGTCTAATTTAGATTTCATGGTTGTTCACCAGGACATTGCCTTCAACATTTTTCTTGGAAGACCTTGGCTACATCAACATGTGGTCGTACCTTCTTCATACCATAAATGTTTGAAATATTGTTACAATGGTCAAATTTGGACATTTTATGGTGACAAGACCCCATTCAAAACGTGTGAATCTCAATACATTGAGGTAGAATTTTATCACATGGATGGAAAGGAAAAATTCATGGCATATAAGGTCGCCAAAATTAATGCTCCAAATGGTTTGGAAAAGATTTCAGTAAACCCATTCATATATGTGAGTACAGATTATGTGTTTCCTATAAGTTAAATTGATACGATAGACCTAATTCCAAATACTCTTATAGAAACTTATATAATTTCAATTACAACAATCAAGTTAGACAACATGGGAGAAATTATTGATTAGCCAAGCAATGATGAAAGATTAAATGGACATGTCATAATTTCATCTGCTAAAATCCAGTAATTCTATACTTCATCAACCAGGCCAGAATAAGGTATAGCAATACCAGAGGAAAACAATGATGTCGATTCTCAATCCATTACCTCCTCTCTATCACCCCAAGAAAAACCTTCATCATCAATAGGGTCAGAAATGGCAGCCTCTTCTTCATGATGTTCAAATTTTAACTTATCCCCTAACCATGTAAATTCTGCTTTGTCATCTACTATGTAAGTAGAAACAGAAGAAGTAACACATATTGAAGAAGAAGAGGAAGATCTCAAGGTTGCTCCTCCAGAATTTGAGGAGGGTATCTCTACCACTGTGGATGAACTCAGAGGAATAAATTTGGGTACAAAAGAAGATCCACGCCCCACTTTAATTAGTGTAGCCATGACTCTTGAAGAGAAATAAATGTATACTTCATTTCTAAAGAAAACTTGAGATGTATTTTCTTGGAATTATATAGAAATTCTAGGTCTTGATCCCTATGTTGACACTCATCATTTTGGTTTTCCAGAAGAACGTCGAGGATTCCAGCAAGCAGTAAGAAGAACACACCCAAATTATGCCTCCCAAATTGACGCTGATGTTGATAAGCTTATCAAGGATAACAACGTCAGAGAAGTTCAATATACCAAAAGGCTAGATAATATTGTCCCTGTGAAAATTAATAATGGGGAAATTAGAGTTTTCATTTACTTTAATGATCTTAATCGGCATTGTCCCAAGGATGATTTTCCAGTTCCGATCACAGAACTCTTAATTGATGCAACAACTATCTACGAATCTCATTCCTTCATGGATAGTTACTCTGGGTATAATAAAATAAAATGGCCCCAATAAATGAAGAGTCTACAGCCTTCAGAGCTCCTCAAGGTGTGTTTTTCTATTGGGTAATGCCCTTTGGCCTGAAGAATGATGGTGCAACGTATCAACGTTCCATGGAGCATATCTTCAAACCGTTTTTAGAGAAATTTTTTGAATGTTATGTGGATGATTTCTTGGTTAAATAGATACAATGTTCAGATCACTTGGCCGATCTAGATATAATATTCAACAAACATAGACAACACAATTTGAAGATGAAACCCTTGAAATGTTCTTTCGGAGTAACCTCAAGAAAATTTCTCAGCTTTTTTGTACGCCATCATGGTATCAAAGTTGATCCTGAGAAGAAAAAATCAATCCTTGACATGTCACCTCCTAGAAATTTGAAGGAATTAAGAGGACATCAAGGAAAAATGGTCTATATTCGGCGTTTCATTTCCAATTTGTAGGAAAGTGTTTACCCTACAACAGATTAATGAATAAGGGATCCACCTACCAGTGTACTGAATAATGTCAAAAAGCATTTGACACCCTCAAAAAATATCTCTTGAGTCCACAGGTATTAATGCCCCCTATTGAAGGAATACCACTTATTCTTTATGTGACAGCTTTAGAGAGATCATTGTGTGCCTTCCTTTCCCAAAAGAATGATGCTGGGAATGCAAAAAACCTTTACTATCTCAGTTGGACTATGCATGAGGTAGAAACTCGATATTCATGTATTGAATAGTTTTTCTTGGAATTAATCATTGTAGTTCAGAAATTGACACACTACCTAAAACAATACAATGTCCAATTGGTATCTCAAAATAACCTGCTCAAATTTATCCTTAGTTTTCCAAAGAATACAGGACGTCTGGCTAGGTGGGAAGTTATTTTGCACCAGTTTGATATCTAGTATGTGTCTCAAAAGGCAATAAAGGGCCATGATCTGGCCGATTTCCTTGCTGAACACCCAACTGTAGATGATACATCATTAAATATTGAACTTCCTGATGAGTAAGTCTTCTCTATTCAAGATAATCCTCCAACATGGGAAATGTATTTTGATGGTGCCTCCAGAAGTCCAATAAGGAAGAAAATTTAAGATCCTAAATTCAATAAAGTTTGGTTAGGAATCGTGCGTATTTCCCCAAAAAAGGAAATTCTACCCAATTCCTTATAATTATTGATAGGTGGTACAAACAATGAATCATAATATCAATATCTCATCATAGGATTGGAATTGGTGCTTCAGGAATAGGTGAATCAATTGAAGGTTAAAGGTGATTTAGATTTGGTAATAAAAAATCAATGGGGATTATGCCATCAGAAAGGAAGAGTTAATCCCTTTGTGTGATTACGTCTGAGAGTTAATGGCAGAATTTCCCTCGTAACGGAAATTTTCTTATGTCTTGCGATCTCAAAATGCCCAATATGATGCACTGGTCAATGTAGCCATAACCCTGGAAGATCTAAATCGGGAGGAAATAATCATCAGTATTTCCCACCGTCATATAGTTTCACCTTTTGTTTAAATTAGAACAGATGAAATCAATGAAATTAGTCCCATTTCTAAACCATATGGTCATACTACCAGATGGATGACACCTATCAGGTAATACCTTCAAAATGGAACACTCCCACTTGATAGAGCCAGGAATGAACAAGTCAAGCGAATTGTGGTCAATTTTACTCTTTATGATAGCTCAGATCACCAAAAACATTTCTCTACAAGCGAGGTTTTGTTATAATTATCTTCAGATGTATTCATGGTGATGAGAAAATGGTTGTCATTAATGAATTACATGCAAGAGTTTGTGCTTCCCACCTATCTAGACATAGACTTTGTGGTCAAATTCAATGGCTTGGATACTTCTGGCCTTCAATGATGCAAGACTGTGTTGATTTCACTAAGAAGTTTTATTCATTCCAAGTATGTTCCAACTTCATTCATCAACCCTCATAGTTTCTTCATATGGCTAAATACTCTTGGCCATTTTCTACATGGCAAATGGATGTAGTATGGCCTTATCCTCCAACTACAGCTAAGCAGTTTAAGTATATTCTTACTGCAACTGACTTCTTTTCCAAATGGGAAGAGGCAATACCTCTCAAAGAAGTCGGTGCTAAAATCATTGTTTTCTTTGTCAAGCCAAACATCATTACCAGTTTTGGTGTTCCTCATACCATATTGACGGATAATGGCACTAACTTTCATTCATCTGAGGTTAGAAAATTGTATCAAGAATACAATGTCAGATCCAATCATTCATCTCGATATCATGCAGCAGCCAACGGTCAAGTAGAGGATTTCAATAAGAATATTTCAAACATACTTCAGAAGATGGTGGATAAAGATAAAAAGTCATTTCCTGATAAAAATTTTCAGGCTCTATGGTCTTATCGGACTACCACTGGCACTGCTACATGGTCAACTTCATATTCATTGGTATATGGGATGGAGGAAGGCTTGCCTATTGAAGTCCAATTACCTTCACTTAGAGTTTCCATTCATGATCAGTTATCTACATATGAACAATCTAAAATGTAATTTGATGAATTTGAATGACTAGATGAAAAAATATTGTGCACACTACACCATTTAGAAGTCTATTAGAATCTAATAGCACAAGCATTCCATAAAAAAATTTGTATTCATTCATTCATTCATGGAGAATTGGTATTGGTTCTCAGAACCCCAATGATACCAAGAAAGAAGCCTCTAAAGATTGAGCCAAAGTGGAAAGGACATTACCCAATACATAAGGTCTACTCTAATGGAGCTTATTATTTAATCTCAATGCATGGAGAACTCATTACAACTCCAACCAATGTGAGATTCTTGAAGAATTATTTTGTGTAACACAATACACCCATTGTCCTTGCTATAGGATATTAAATTGCATATCCCCCTCTATCATCCAACATGACGTTAAACTTGGTCCCCTCTATCATCCAACATGATGTTAAACTATGCATCGTCTGAGCTGCAAGACATTAAACTACCAAGCACCCTATTTCTGTGACACAAGATATTAAACTGTGATCGTCGCATGTGCAATTGTCTTTTAAACTCTGTCGCTATGCGTGCCCCGGGCAGCTAACCATGCATAATCCCCACACTATCCTTCATGGTTGCATATTTCACGACACGATCTTCAGGTCTGTTGCTTCCTCTTATTTCTCACACCGAGCATGACTCACGTGAGCTTAGAGTATTCTTTGACCATGACATCTTCTCTGGGCCGCTAACCCTACATAATTCCCAACATCATCTTCAGGTTGTTCTCTTCAAGTACACCCCAATCGCTGAATCCCTCTCAATTAAACTATGCGGACTTTGATCCTTGCCTCCTAGGCCAGGTACATAGGCAACCTCTGGAGGTTCAAGTCTGAAACCACTTTCTTCAAATCTATTTACCTCCATCCCATACGATGTTGATCCGTGAAGCCCTCATAAACCATCTTATTTATATTGGTTCACTTTCTTCCTAAATTACATTAAACTATGTGTGTCCTATCATCCTAGATATATGAAATTAAGCTATGAAATCCCCCATTGACCTTGTTTCAAGACAATATACTGCATAGCACTGGTCGATGCATATGACCTTAAACTATTTTCACTTTTGTCTTGGATGACAATAAACTACAATAAAACCTAAGAGCCTCACTCGAAAGGAATCATCATTGACATGGTCTCTAACCAAGTCATGTTTTA